>CP139504.1:79975249-81332244 GCA_021014915.2 Artemisia tridentata subsp. tridentata
CTTGGCGATTTTGGACTAATTATGGAGCAAAACATGCATAAAGTGAAGAGTCTACTGAAATGACAAGATCAAGTCAAATCTGCTCCAGATGCGCCGCATCTCACTCATGACATGCGCCGCATCGCTATCAAGATCTCACCAGATACGATCCAAGATTCAAGAGGACATGCGCCGCATCCAAAGATAAAGATACGCCGCATCTTCTGGCGGTGTACGAATATTCCTGAATATTATAATCTTGGACCCCACGCGAAGTTAAGTACATGCGCCGCATCTACTTACTAGATGCGCCGCATCTCGCCCTCAGACAGAAACTATAAATACCCCAAGACCAGACGAATTCGATGTGCAATATATTATAACCGAAGACCGAACAGGAAAAACCAAGGACGAATTCAGTCAAGGTAGCAGCATAAGACACACCCAAATCAAGGATACAAGAGCTGTAAGAAGGTGCTGCATATGTTTAATTCATTAAGTAGTTTTGTTTTATTGTGTTAGTAAACTTTAATTCATCAAGATTGGTGGCTTGTGTAACGTGACAACGGAAAGGTTGCACTCCCTTAAAACTACTTTCTCATTAATTAAAGTTTATATGTTTGTGTCATTGGTGACTTTTATTAGTGCATTGATAACCTCTGTGTCTAGCTGAGCGTTGATCGGGTCGCCATGCCTCTGCCCTCGCCTGTTTATTAGATGCCTATGTATTCTATGGTCTGTAGAAAAGTAGGAGAAAGGTAAACGGGATAGTCATAAGTAATCATTAAGGGTTTACTCGCCGATAAGATTAGAACCAATGAGAAAGGACTTAATCTCGGTGCGTTGCATCGAACTATACACTTCATATAACACTAGCAATAAAACAAGTGACAAACTACTTATCATAAGGACAACCCTCTTATTGTCTCAAGTATTTATCCGTGTACGTGTGTGCTACTTGCTGATTCGTGCCTATTGGTTTAGTTTATTATTTAATTGCAACCAAATCGTGCCAGTCTCTCAGGCTGAACCCCCTTGCGTTAGATTAGGTTGTATAGCTAACTTAATATATTAAAATACTGATTAAAATAACGAGATAATACGTTCCACTCTTAGTGATCGACACTCTACTTACCATTATATTCATACTGACCGGGTACACTGCTCGTTAAGTGTGTGTGTTATTGATAAGTCGGCTAAATATAAATTTAAAACTTGAGTAGGCATTAAAACTGCTAAACCGCAACGACACATCACGCGCATCAAGTTTTTGGCGCCGCTGCCGGGGAGTGAATTGTTATTATCTGTTAATTTGATTAGTATTTTAATTAGGTTTTTAATTTTTTATCTAACCGCTAATTTTGTTGTGTATTAGTTTAATTTGCATTCATTGTACTATTTTGCATATTTTCTGTTTTTGTGTGCTTTTTGTTTGCTTTTATTTGTGTTTATTTTCGTTTGTGTGTTTTTATTTGTTTTATTTTTCGTACTTTTTTGTGTTCTGCTATCGTTGTACTGAGCTAAATCGAACGATACGGCGCATCTGATTCCTCAGATACGGCGTATTGCGTTCAATTTTTTTTATAAAATACAACGCGTTTAATTAATTCGATACGACGCATCTTTTCCCCAAGATACGGCGTATCTGTTTTTAATAAGAAATTTTTTCTAAGCGATAAAGCGATACGACGCATCTTTTCCCCAAGATACGGCGTATCTGTTTTTGATAAAAAATTTTCTCTAAACATTAACGCCATACGACGCATCTGCTTTAGCAGATACGGCGTATCTAATATTTTTATTAAAAACAGTTTGCGAATTATTAAACAGATACGGCGCATCGATTTTTATCGATACGGCGTATCCTCTGAATCAAAAATCTTATATTTTGAAACGTAACGAAAATACGGCGCATTAACTTTTGTTAATACGGCGCATTTAATTTAAAATAAATATCGATTTTTGATTATTAAAATTGATACGGCGCATTCAAATTTCTAAGCGGCGTATCTATTTTCTGAATAAAAGTATGATATAATTTTAACGATTATAAGATACGGCGTATCCAACTTTTTGGATACGGCGCATCGTCTGCAGATATCAGTAACTTTAATTCTTCGTATTCCATTTTCGTTGTTAATTTTTGATATACTACTTTCTCGAGCATGCCCTACTGATATTTTTTTGTTGATTTCAGGAAGTGCATGACCAGGAGTTCGACTAAGAACCTAATTCAACCTTTCGAAGATCCTGAACGAGCCCTACATTCGCTTAAAAGGCTTTTCAACACAAGAAGCTTTGATCTTTCAAGTTCACTCGAGCTTGATTACTTTTCTGAAGAAAAAGAGGAAGTTGAAACAGAAACAATGGGCGAAAACACTACTATGGAGGAATACATGAACAGTACCCGTGCTGATTACGCTTCAGGAGTTGCTAGACCAAAGTTTGATGATAAGTCAAAATTTGAGTTGAAGGGTCAGTTTCTCAAAGAGCTCAGAGAGAATGCTTTCAGTGGGACGGAACATGAGGATGCTAATGAGCATGTTGAAAAAGTCCTGGAGATTGCAGATTTGTTTACTTCAGAAGGAGTCACTAACGATCAACTCATGCTTAGGATCTTCCCAATCTCACTAAAAGGAGCTGCTAACAAGTGGCTAAGGAATGAACCTGCTAGTTCAATCACTACATGGGAAGGTTTGAAGAGCAAATTCCTGAAGAGATATTGTCCACCTGCTAAGACTGCTAAAAAAATGGAGGCTATTAACAGTTTCAAGCAAGAGCCTGATGAAACTCTTTATCAAGCTTGGGAATGATTTAAAGATTTATTAATAAAATTTCCTCAACACTATCTAACCCCTATGCAGGAGATAATATTGTTTTATCAAGGACTGGACGTGCCTACTAGACAGATTTTGGATGCTAAGGGAGCTATACCTCAAATGAGTGCAACTAATGCCAGGAAAGCGATCCAAGACGCTGCTGATCATTCTCAAAAATGGCACGATGGGACCTCTACTAGATCCAAGAGCAGCACTAATTTTGACGGGATTGCTGCTATTCAAGCTCAATTGGATAAAATTAGTAGAGAAATGAAGAAGCGTGATGAAAGAGTGTATGCTGCCCAAGTTGGATGTGAAAAGTGCGAAGGACCTCACTACACTAAAGATTGCCCGAATAAGAATGAAAGTGAGACGTTTGAAGAAGCATATTACACCCAATTTGGACAACCATTCCGACCTTCAGGAAGATTTAGGGAAGCTACACCGGGATTCTATCAAAAGAATAACTTCAATCCCGCTTATCAAGAAAGGAGGCAGACTTTAGATGACACTCTAAAGCAAATTATGGCCGATGCTGCTAAAAGACATGAAGAGAATACTGCTATGATCAAAGAAATCCGAGCTTCAACGGACACTACTACAAGAAATCAAGGAGCTTCGATCAAAGCATTGGAACAACAAATTGGTCAAATGAGCAAAGTTCTTCAAGAAAGGGGATATGGAAGTTTACCTAGCTCAACTGAAACCAACCCAAGGGATCATGTCAAGGCCATAAGCACCACTGAAGAAGTCACTCCTTACTTGCCTAGAAGATCGATGAATGGTAATGATGGTGCAAGACCCGAATTTTTCTTTAATTCTTCAATCAGTTTAAGGAGACTACTCAAAGAGAAGACAAAGATTGAAGAAGAGATCAAGGCAACAATGAAAGATGAGAGCTCTGCAACCGACTTACAAGCCTTGCCTCATAAAGAAAAAGACCCAGGAAGTTTTACTCTACCTTGTTCAATTAATAATATAAATTTCAATAATGTGTTAGCTGACTTAGGAGCTAGTGTTAGTGTTATGCCTCTTAAGACATTCATTACCCTAGGACTAGGAAAATTAGCACCAACTAAATTACTTATTGAATTGGCTGATAAAACAGTAAAACGACCTGAAGGGATTGCTAATAATGTGCTAGTTAAGATTGAGAAGTTTATTTTTCCTGTAGACTTTGTTATTTTAGATATGCCCGAGGATGTTAAGGTTCCTTTAATCCTTGGTCGACCTTTCTTGTCTACCGCCCATGCTAAGATTGATGTGTTTAAAAGAAAAATCTCGTTAAGAGTAGGGGATAATAAACTAGTCTATAAATGCCAAGATCCTATTAAAAGCATAATTAGAGGAGTCTATGTGCTAGGATTAAGAGAGCGTATGGACCTCGATCTTGAAGCCAGGCTCATGGGAGAAACATTGATTCAAAACAACTCAACTAATCCTAGTCATGAGAACTTTGAGGAATTTATTGACCTTAATGTACCTACCGAACTTAGATGCGATGTTGTCAATGATTCTGATGATGAGTGGTATGATTGTGTAGTAATTAACAAACGTAGGAGAATAGTTGAGAAAAAAAAAAGTTTGAATAATGATGTGTTTATTGAACTACCACCCCACCTTGCTTATTTATGCTTATATGATAATAAAAATTTCCCGTCTATCATTTTGTCATCTCTGCCCGAGAGGGACAGGACTTTGTTTATACAGGTATTAAAGAAGAACGGCGTGGAAATTAAGGACGAGCAAGGAATGTTCAATATTACTGAATTGGCGATGAGGGAGCGCGACGTTTCCGACTCCTTCAATGATCGATACTAAAGTGCTGAACGTGAGTCTAACTTGAAGACTCTGGAATAAAGACAAGTGCTTACCGGGAGACAACCCGGATTTATCTTTTTATTATTCTGTTTATGTGTCGAGTCAGTCAGGCCGCCGAGGATACGGCGCATCTCAATCCTGAGATGCGACGCATCTCCTGCAAATGGTCATATCTTACTTTGTTTTTCTGCATTTTTTATTTTCGAATTTAAAACTTTTTATCAGTTTATTTTTAATGCGGCGCATCCCTGGTTAAGGATGCGGCGCATCTTTTATTCTGATCCGTATTTATTCCAGGCTCGATACGGCGTATCTTCTTCCATAAGATACGGCGCATCGACTGACCTGATGATTTTCAATTTTAACTTTTATGTTTCATTTTTACCTAACTACTAATGTATTATGCAAGTTGAACCTTTCTTATCTTAGGTGTGTTTTGAAGCTTTGGTGGTATTTTAGTTTCCTGCATTTCCTGTGGATACATCTAATATGAAGCTTAAACGTTCTAATCCACAAGAAAGATGATTTTTGCTCTTATACTAACGGAGGATCATACCGAGCAAATCTCAGGGGAGTTTTTCTGTTCTAATTCTTTTATTTTCCAGTTTTTAACCTTTGATACAAACAACGAGGACGTTGTTTAACTTAAGTGGGGGGATTGGAGAATTAGAACACTTAACATTTACTTGTCCTAAACTTTTCAAAATATGCTTAAAATGTGCTTAATATATCAAAATTTAAATTTTTTAGCATGTTTTTGTTTAAGATCTAAGTTGCATAGCTGCACACATGACGTTATTTTCAAAAATTGTGATTTTTCAAAATTCACAAATCTATGAGTGTGCCGGTGACTTGTAAACTTTAGAACTTGGCTTGTATACTATTCGAGACCACCATAATGAGTATTATTTATATAATTGGAATGACTTGTCTAAATTGGTAAATTTCTAGGATTACACCCAAATAGCCTTATATGTTATGTGTTATTAACTAACTACACTGGTAAGTTAACCCCCGTATAAAACCCTTTTGTTACTCTCATTTTTAGAGTAAGATACCCCTAGAAAAACACTCAGAGCCATTCCTTTCGTTTCTTACACCTATGTTTAAAATGTTTCGTTACACCTTACACCTTAGCCTACCCTGTAGATTAAAATCCGTGGTTGGTTAATTGCTATAGGCAAAGTGTGTTTTCTTACATTACCTGTGTTCGCGTGCGTAATTCATTATCTATGGTTAGGTCGGGAAATTGCACAATGCAATTGGAGTGAAAGTAAATATTGTATATCTTTGAGTTTATTTTTCGTGTGTTTACTACTTTCACTATTACCGTTATTTCTGAAGTTATGAAAAGTATGGAAAAATTATCCAGAATTATCATTATAGTGATGTGGTGAAATTTTACACATCTATGTTTATGCTTAGTAAAAAAAAAAAAAAAAAAAAAAAAAAAAAAAAAAAAATGGAAAAAAAATGAGAAAAGAAAAAGAAAAGAGTTGGATGTTTGTTTTTAAACCAACGATGTAAAGTTATGTAAGTGGTCGATATCACCACTAGTTGTTGTATTATATTTATGGATTGAATGGGAGTTGGCAGTTATGGGAACGTCAACTAAGGTTTATTCTTTGATTAAGATCTTGTTGAGTATAATTCGTGTCTACCTAAAGCGTGTGTTTCAAGTGTTAAAGCGTGAGTTATTCAATGATATGAGTCTTATTCATGGGATGGTTGGGATAGTGATTAACCACACTTAGGATTTTAATCTATTTGTTTTGTTTATTTTTTATTTTTACACCAATTTATATCCCAAATATTATCCATACCCTATTATTCTTTATCCAACCAAACCTTTGATTTATTGAGATTAGGGATTTGAGCAATCTTAAGTATCGTAGTCGTGGATTCGGCTATGTATTTATGATTTTGTCGCCCTTTTTGATATATTATTATTGGTGAAGTTTGGATCTATCTTTAGCCTGTTCGAGTTAAGGATTTGAGCAATTGCAAGTATCGTGTTCGTGGATTCGATCATGTATTTGTGATTTTGTCGCCTTTTCTGGAATTTGAGATCGATAGTGATTAAGAATAATTAACCCTTAAGCCTAAAAACCCTTTTTACCGCTTTAGACTTGTTATTCCTTAGCTTTAGTGGTGGAGATGTGTAAACTTGCCAAGCTTATGATAGAATATTCGTCGCGACTGGACAGTTAAACGATTAGATTTGCTTTTATCGAAATATTTTTATCCTACTTCTAATTCGTTAAGTGTTTAGTTGTGTGATTATGACAAAAACGAATACATGCTTAAATATAAAAATAAATCCTAATATCTTTTAGGATACATTTTCATAAGATTAATTCTAAGGTTTACTTGGGGACAAGTAAAGTTCAAGTGGGGGGATATTTGATGAACTCAAATAAGTACATTTTATTACTATCATTTATCCTATTAATTTGACTTGTTTTACTATATTATTTATGAGGATTGATACTTAATCGTTTACTTTTGTAATTCTCAGTTGAAAACAAGCATTTGGTGAAACTTGGCGATTTTGGACTAATTATGGAGTAAAACATGCATAAAGTGAAGAGTCTACTGAAATGACAAGATCAAGTCAAATCTGCTCCAGATGCGCCGCATCTCACTCATGACATGCGCCACATCGCTATCAAGATCTCACCAGATACGATCCAAGATTCAAGAGGACATGCGCCGCATCCAAAGATAAAGATACGCCGCATCTTCTGGCGGTGTACGAATATTCCTGAATATTATAATCTTGGACCCCACGCGAAGTTAAGTACATGCGCCGCATCTACTTACTAGATGCGCCGCATCTCACCCTCAGACAGAAACTATAAATACCCCAAGACCAGACGAATTCGATGTGCAATATATTATAACCGAAGACCGAACAGGAAAAACCAAGGACGAATTCAGTCAAGGTAGCAGCACAAGACACACCCAAATCAAGGATACAAGAGCTGTAAGAAGGTGTTGCATATGTTTAATTCATTAAGTAGTTTTGTTTTATTGTGTTAGTAAACTTTAATTCATCAAGATTGGTGGCTTGTGTAACGTGACAATGGAAAGGTTGCACTCCCTTAAAACTACTTTCTCATTAATTAAAGTTTATATGTTTGTGTCATTGGTGACTTTTATTAGTGCATTGATAACCTCTGTGTCTAGCTGAGCGTTGATCGGGTCGCCATGCCTCTGCCCTCGCCTGTTTATTAGATGCCTATGTATTCTATGGTCTGTAGAAAAGTAGGAGAAAGGTAAACGGGATAGTCATAAGTAATCATTAAGGGTTTACTCACCGATAAGATTAGAACCAACGAGAAAGGACTTAATCTCGGTGCGTTGTATCGAACTATACACTTCATATAACACTAGCAATAAAACAAGTGACAAACTACTTATCATAAGGACAGCCCTCTTATTGTCTCAAGTATTTATCCGTGTACGTGTGTGCTACTTGCTGATTCGTGCCTATTGGTTTAGTTTATTATTTAATTGCAACCAAATCGTGCCAGTCTCTCAGGCTGAACCCCCTTGCGTTAGATTAGGTTGTATAGCTAACTTAATATATTAAAATACTGATTAGAATAACGAGATTATACGTTCCACTCTTAGTGATCGACACTCTACTTACCATTATCTTCATACTGACCGGGTACACTGCTCGTTAAGTGTGTGTGTTATTGATAAGTCGGCTAAATATAAATTTAAAACTTGAGTAGGCATTAAAACTGCTAAACCGCAACGACACATCACGCGCATCACATGTGTGCCAGCAAGATGGAAGTCAAAGGACTTACCTGCTTAACATCGGACCATGGAACAGAGTACCTTTCCCCATTAGCATACCACAAAGCCAGCGAGTTTTGAAGTAGAAGCTGAACAAAGTAGCCACTAACCATCGCCCAATCAGCCGTATCGGGTCTCACATGCCACATGTAATTAACCCACAACTCTATGTGCTGTAAATTGTGAATCATAAACGACCTCACAAATTTAAAAGAAATCAATTCAATAGTATAGGGTGAATTACAGTTATATAAGTACTTGCCTCATCCATTAGCCAACCTTGCCTAGTCGGGTCTAAGCAAACTAAAGTTTCCCAGAACCTTCTATCCACATTAACATCTTCACACCATGGGAATTTACAATTAAGCGGACCAATTTGACCAAGATATCGGTCAAATTCATCTGTCAAATGAACCTTGTTCGCCGCGTTGTTCCAGCGTTTCAGATCCTAGTATACGACACACTTACGCTTACGACCATAAATGAAAATTATGATATATTTTAAACAATCAAAATAGTAGTTTTCATACCTCAACCCATGGCTTAACATTCTCAAGCTGTTCCGTCATATCTGGGCTCCGTAAGCCAAAGCATTGTGCTTTCTTTTCCGCATATGCGTTACTCCAATAATACGCATTAACTTCACCAGAACTTTCACTCCTCTTTGTATGGGTTGTGCGCGCCATAGCATTTTTCCAGTGATTTGTATTCTTAAGCGCCTCTTTCCTTTTCTTTTTATCCCTTTCATCGATCAATTTCTTTTTCTCTTCCATCCTTATCATCTTATCCTCTTCCATCCTCAACCTCTTCTCCTCGTGGCTCAACTTCTGCTCTTTTAACCGCACCTTTTCTAATTCTTCATGTCGCAATCTTAATTCTTCTTGAATAATAAATTCATGTCAAAGTTAACTTAGTTTAAAGTTGATATATCATTTTACGGTACGGTAAGAGTTTACATGTACATTAAATCTGTAATTTACCTTTGCAACATCGTCATCATTATCGTCATCCACATCTACACGTTGTGACCCACTGGTATCCATAGTTGAATGGAACAACTCAAGAAAATCATGATTAAGCTCGTCACAATACTCTGCACTGAGATTCCGAAGATCATCATCAAACACCGATTTCTCCTGCGAATGAACAATAGTGGTTAAAAAACAAAATCAAGAAGAAAAAAGGCATGTCAAGGTAAGTGAACAAGTCAACCGAATATATTACCCCATTTCTTTCACGAGCAAGAACATGAATAATTCCCTCGAGTTTGAACACACGGGCATTCAACTCTGTAATAACAACATCCTGAATTAGGCTGGTCTCTATTATACTGCTCTCACTTTTGCGTATAATAGGTAAATGTTTACGTTCTATCTTTCCACGTTTGCATGCTACGGCCAACTTCTTGAAATACTCATCAGCGAGATGTGTGGATTTCACTGGGGGAGTTCTAGGTATGTAATGATGGAAAAAATCCATAAAGTGTATATACCAATCAGATTTCCTCTCAGCTAATGTCGGTCTAAGATCTTGAACAACATTCGCCTCCTTACAAAATTATAAAAAAAATATATATATAAAAAATATATATATATATATATATATATATATATATATATATATATATATATATATATATATATATATATATATATATAATATATATAATCTGATCTTTTAAATGTTGCGTTCTTTGACCACGATTATAAACATCAAATTTATAATAACAACAAACATTAATACGACAAATTTGATGAAGAGTTTTACCTTTCCAAAAAGATACTTATAATCTGATATTTTAAATGTTGACTTCTTTGACCACGATAGTCCTCTTGGTAGCGTTTCTGGCACTTTATTCCACCAAAGAATGCTTCTTTCAAAAGATTCCATTATCCATATCTATAAAATGTCAATGAATTCTTCGAATTCAGTGAAAGAAACATAGCATAACTAGCATGCATTGTCTATAATTAAAAAAATAAAAATAAATTATACAAACCTTGAAAGCCCAAACAAATCCTGAAAGCGTATATGTTGGAACAAAGTTGCGGTCTTTGTTAATACCTTCAAGGAATTTATACTTGTGTTTATCCGCCACGTCCAAAATTTGATCATACAAATGTCTCCAAATATGCTCCCCCCATGGAAAAGCATCCCAGTCATCAAGGTTTTCAATCAATCGGAATAGTGTATCATCAACTTCTTCAATTAATAATCTGCCCATAAAGATAACCTCCAATGCTAACAATAGAAAAAGACGTACTGCATCTTCGTCGAATATAATACCGAATGCCTGCTCATCTTCAATTATACCAAGAATATCTAGATTGGTTACTTTCTTACCTACACGGAGTGGAAAAACCCTTTTCCTAAAATTCAGGTGTCCCGACTTATATGATGTAAAACTTACATTTCCAAAACGAAAGCCAGTGATAAGACAAAATTCAGGTCGGCCGAAATGTATAGGACGTTCTTCAACATAATTTATAATGGGCATATCATAATGAGCATTACTCGGACAACATTGTTTTTGTAAGATATAATCTATCATATGTTGTTCGTGGTCAAAATAAGAAAGGTCCAACCATTTACCAAAACAAGTGGCCCGAAACAACTTCCTTCGTTTCTGATCCAATTTGGATTTCATTAAAGAAAAGTAATTTGGTTTACTTCTGATGATGGCTTTGGCTTCATATTCCTACAAGAACAAAAACAAAAGCTACTCTAAAAGCTATTATAGTAAAACAGGTTGAGCTATAAATGCTCATATTCTGGTAAAAAGGCAGATCCAATAGACATAAATGCTACTCCCTAATATGGAAAGAAGGTGTGCTGGAAATGAATAACAACCATCTATTCAAACAGGTTGTGTTATATATGCTCATATTTTTAAATATTTTTTGACAGTTTAAGGTAACATTCATATCATTAAACGGTTCTATATTGCATACTACTCCAATAGACATAAATGATCAGATTTTTGGGGCCAGACAAAGAGACATCAAATAACCAAATATAGTTGATGTAAAATACAATAATCAAGAACAAGAAAAACACATACATCAAGTAACTCTATTGCAAAAGGCATGATGATTGGAATAAAAATAAAACTATAAGATTTAAAAAATAAGAGTATACATACCCTAATAAGAAACATTATTAAAGTTATGAGCTCGAGTATAGAAGATGCGTGTAATGTATGTGATACTTTAATTTTGAATTTAATTTTAGGTTTGATTTAAGGTAGGTGTAAAGGTAAATGAAGAGGTTGTGTCACTGAGTGTATGTTTTTTGGTGGAATTTGAGTGTGTGTGGGTTAATGGGAGGGTGTTTTCTAAAAAATGGCGCTTAAAGAAAATACAGTCGCTTAAATTTTTTATTAATTAAGTCGGTAAAAAGGTTGAAATAAAAAACAAACAACAATCTTTCCCTGCCAGTACATCAAGAACGATCTAGAACAAAAACATCTCATAATTAGGCTTACGAGTTGATAAAGTTAACCAAAACAACTAACACTACTCTTCTAAAAAAAATCATTTTGTTTAATCTTGTATAGGTTTCAATAATGCCACGTACATACGTATGACTTTCATCATCATCTAACCAATCTCTACATTCCGAACATTTCAAGGGAATCTTACACACCCCTAGAAGACATTTCTAGCTTCCAAAATGTTCAATCACGATACTTTCACGAAGGAAGGTTTGCCAACCCCAACTTAACCCTTTATGAAGAAGTTAGGAGATCCTTTCAACTTTTAGTTCAACAATTGTTTTTATTTCGTTCTTTTATATTTGACCAAGTCGACTCAATATCAAGCAGAAAAAATAAGTTACTATTTCCTTTCGAGTAACGGTCAAACATTTATTCACTCGGGTCAATAATAATGAACCCGATCCCAAAGCATCCCAAACATCACAAACAACTACTTTGAAATATTGAGTTTGGAAGTTTATTAGTCACAAAGCATGAGATAAAACTTGTTGTTGCATAAACTCATTGTACATGAAAAGTCAATACTTGGTAAAAGGAAATTGGAGACTTTTTGGTACAACTTCAATTTCACAGTTTCCTTTTGGCGGCGGGCCTTTGATCCTTTTTCCCGCCTAAAGTGTTGGGAACCATTGATCTACCTCTCTAGCCTATTTATACCTATCGATTGTATACCAAATAACACACACAAACACATATATCCCTTTCAATTCAAAGAAAACCTAAACAATGGCAGCAAATAATGGTAACTTTCAAAATGATGCTGAAGAGTACGAGTGGGTGTTAAAAAATAATTTGCTCTTTGACGCAGTGTTTGATGCTTTCGGGTATGAACCCATTGCATAATATGGGTCGTATAGGCAGGTAGATACATGGATGAGGGGTCAAATGTTGAACTGGCTGCATGCGCAAGACTTTTACTGGGATGAGGTTTGGGGAGTGAATGATTATGGGGAGGAGGAAGAAGATGAAGAGGAAGACAAAGATGAAGAGGATGAGGAAGGTGAAGAGGAGGTGGATCAACGTGAGGTACTGGTGCAGCAAAATGAAGTAGATCAGCAGCAAAATGTGGTGGATCAGCAAAATGTGGTGGTGGTGCCTCAAAACCAGGGGGAGCAACAAGATGGGTTTCAGGACCCTTATAATCTAGAAAAGAGGATTAATGATCTTGAAATTTTGTTTAAACGACTCAAGGAAAGGAAGAAACACATGGGAAGCAGGGAAGAGAGCTCTGGTTCTAACAAGTTGGGGTGAAATGGAGTGAAGCAGTTTAGGATGATGGTGTTTTTATGCTTTTAGTATCTTTAGTATTTAGGTTGGATAATTACATGTATATATGGTTCTCATAAGCAGTAGTATCAATTACTCTAACAGCAGTATCTTTTAATTTCTAGTATTGGGATGATAAATCTTTGAATAAATTTCTTATCTCTTTATGTTTTTGTTAAAATTTTGAAAGGATTTGTGTTGTTATTAGTCACTAAGTTGGTTCTGCTGCTTGCTTAAAATGTGTGTAAAGTTCTGCTGTTAGTCATGTTCTGCTGCTAGTTATACTTATTCTGCTGCCAGTTGTCAATACTACTGCTAAGTTTAACTATGTTTTGTGAAAATTGTGAAGTTTGTTAAACTACTTACATTGATTTGCAATTGCATCTTTGAAATACAAATATTGTTTGTATTAAAAAATAAATTAAAATAATAATAATAATAATAATAATAATAATAATAATAATAATAATAATAATAATAATAATAATAATAATAATAATAATAATAATAATAATAATAATAATAATAATAATAATATAATAAGGGAAAATCATCTGAAAAGGCATCATACTTGCCACATTATTTTTTTATAAGCATCAAACTTTTTTTTTTTCCTATTGTGGGCACATACTTGCCACCGTTAAGTTATTGTAGCTACTCCGTTAGATTTATTTACAAAAATCGTCCTAAATTGCAACGACAGTCCTTAATGGCCGTTAAGTTATTTGCATAAATCGTCCTTGTTTGTCAAGGGTCAACGGGTCGGGTCGGGTCTGGTGCCACGTGTCACCACCTGAGTGGTGCCACATGTTTTGAAAAAAATAAGTTTTTTTTAAAAAAAAGGTATTTAAAAAAACGTTTTAAAAATAAAGTTTTAAAAAAAAAACAAGTTTTGCCATAAAAAAAAGTTTAAGAAAAACAAGTTTTGCCAAGTGAGGTTAATATTGCACATGCCACGTGACACCACCTCATTGGTCCACGTGGCAACCCGAACCCGACCCGATTACACGTGGCACCATTGACAGGTGGTGACACGTGGCACCCGCCCCAACCCGTGGCACCCGATCAGCAGACATTCTGCTGCTAGGACAAAACTTTCAGCTGCTAGGGCAAAGATTCTGCTGCTAGGGTTATGCTGCTGAGTTTTACAACTTTCAGCATTCTGCTGCTTACTTTGAAAGAACAGGGTCGATTTTGTAACGTTGCCGCCAACTAAACCCTAAACGTTTAAAAACCCCAATTCAATCACAACATTAAATTTGTGCGCCCAAATCAAACCAATTACAAGCCCTAACATACTTCGAATCATCCGCTTCACAAAATCCCCAAAATCTAAACCCTAATTCAATGGCGCAAAGAGCATTCTCAAAGGACCACAATCAAGTCGCATTTCTTCAAAGGGTTCCAGAGGCCGAGGGTTTTACTGAAGTCATTGACTTTCTTAATGCATCACAAATAAGGTATGCATTAACAGTAAATCCCACTATATTTAAATCCCACATGAGAATGTTTTGGTCTACTGTAAACGCCGAAACTAAAAATGGGGAAGAAAGGTTAACAGCAATAGTCGATGAAGAAACAATTGTTGTTACTGAATCACGTGTAAGACGAATACTTCGTCTTGCAGATGATGAGGGAACAACTTGTCTTCCTACTTCCACTATTTTTGAGGAACTTGAACAAATTGGGTATGAGAGGCAAAATGATAATATAAAATTTTTTAAACGCCTCCTCTGCCCACAATGGAAATTCCTTATTCACACTCTTTTACACTGTCTTAGCCCTAAAACAACTGGGTGGAGTGAATTTAGTGCAACTCAAGCTTCAGCCTTGATTTGTCTAGCTTCAGGCCAACCATTTAATTTTTCGGCTATGATTTTTGAAGGGTTGAAAAAGCATCTTTCTGGACAAATTTATGCTTATCCAAGGTTTTTACAACTTCTAATCAATAATCAATTAAAAGAGCCTTTGGAACATAGAGGGACTAAGCCAAATCCTAAGCTTCGTAGTAAAATGTTTTCTTATCTGAGAAGAAATGGGACTGGATTCTCTGGAAATATCACACCACTCACCCCATATATACTTTAACTTGGTGCCAACCAACCCACCAATTCACCTGAACCATCTCACCAATCCCAATCAAAAGATGATAACACTGAGGGACCTCACCTTAGTGTTGATCAGGATATAAATGAGGGTGTCACAGGTGATGGAGGTGACAATATGGAAGAGGCTGACACTACTGGTCCAGACTCACAGGCTGGACAGGACAGTGTCAACATCCTTAAGACCTCAACCATGGCAACATCTACTGTGAAAGGTTCTCAGGAACCTGAAACACATGATGGAAACCCCAGCCACATGGCTCAAATGGGGGGCTCAGTTAGTCAACCCAGGGTTGGTGCTGAGTTTGAACCCAATGAATCACCTCTCAGGTCAGGTGACACAGACCGAAGTGATGAGGGTAGATATGACACTAATGTATTGATGGATAACACTGTACAAAATGCCAAATCTGATGAACCACCTATCGAGTCGGGTAATACAGACCGAAGTGGGGAAGATAGTGCTAAACTTATCAAAGAATTGACGGAAACTTGTACAAACTTGTCAACTAAATTCTTTGACCTCAAAAAGGAGTTACTGAAGGTGAAGGCTTCTCAGGGTGCTGAAATTAAAAGATTGAAGCTGAGAGTAAATCATCTTGAGGGCATGCAAAGGTCAAGAGTTTCAATGATAAGAAGGATGAAGAAAGAAAAGCCTGTTTCCAAGCCTAGTTTGGAGGAGGATGCTCCAAAACAGGGGAGGAATGAAAATGTGGGTGAATATGAAGTTGTAAAGGATTCAGGGGAGGTAGAAATGGAAAAGAATGAAAATGTTGCTGAAATTGCTGATAATGAAGGATTTGCTGGTGATGAAAACATTGATATGGATGAAGGTGTCGCTGAGGAGTATTTGGTAAAAGATAGGTCTGGAAATGAGGTAGCATTAGACTCAGGGAAAAAGGTTTTGGATGATGCTGCTCATGTGAAAGATAATGTTGCTGTTGATAGTATTGAGAAAGAGGCACAGGGTGATTCTGTTGCTGGTGCAAAGCATACTGCTACCAGTGCAAAAGATTCTGCTGCTGGTGTTTCTGAGACTGCTGCTGAATCAGATGAAGACCTAATACCAATTGCTCAATTAACGACAAACCTTAAAGCTAAAACAGCATCACAACAACAACCACAACAACAGACACCACCTGCACCAAAACAAGTAACACCATCACCTTCAAAACCAAAAGCAAAAGGTGTATCAATCAAAGAAGAAGACAAAGGAAATATGGATGATACTACTGAACCTTACCCATGGCATATTCCTGTTGAATTCTGGCCACCACACTTTCAACTAAAACTTGATGAAGAAGAGGCTCAAAGAGTTGCTGCTGAAGAACAAGCAGGATATGAAAGGGAAATGGAAAAGCAAAAGAAAAAGACTGAAAAACAAGCAGAAATTGAGGCTAAAGTAAGAGCTTGGGAGGAAGTAAAAGCAAGATGTGAAACTGCCATGGAATGGCAAAAGGTGAAGGTGGAGTTGGAAGATACCTTCACTAGTGAAGGGTTAAATGATTGGATAAGGCAGACTGTATCTGCAAGACACAAAATAATGCAGACTGATAGAAAGAAAAAGAAGAGACTAAGACCTCCAACTGCAAGACAAGAAAGATACTTTCATGAACACTATTTGAAGCACATGAAGGGATGGAAGTTAAAGGAGTTGAAACCATTCACCCATGAAGAGGTTAAAGAAAAATTTGAAGCTGCTAAGAAAAAAATTGAGAAGAAGTTCATATCTTGGGATGATGATGAGCCTAAAAAAATTAAAAGACCAATGGTAACAAATTTCTATATGAGTCCAGATGCTGAAGTTGGGAAAGAAAAGGTGGAAAGTCATAAAGCGGTAGAGTCTAAGGAGAAGAATGAAGAAGTTGTGAAGAATGAAGCAGAAGGAAGTTCTACTATTGGTGTAAAAAGAGCTGGAAAAAGGGTAAAGCAACAGGCCAGGAAAAAGAAAAGAAAAGAACCAGTGAAATGGACTGATTCAGAAGGGAGTAATGAAAATAAAGAAGAATCTGAAAGTGAAGGTGCAAAGAAGAAAAGGGAATCATTGGAGTTTTACAAGAAATCAATTGATTTACAACTATTAACTCAACTTGTATCTGATGATGAGGATAAATTTGATGATACAGCTCCCTTAAGTGAGAAAACTTATGTTACTGGATGGAAGACTGGATATGAGGGTAAAGCACCTTGGTTTGAGATCCATAGAGTTAGTGGAAGAATTCAAAGGTTTAAGTCATTTCCTCAAATGCTTAAAAATTTGGATAGGGAGGATTTGATGAACTTATGGGGTTTGATCAAGAATAAGTATGGATATGCAAGACCACAAGATGAGATTGATTGTGTGCTCTGGGGAGATCTGATGGTTATGTTTGAAGTTGATCATGAAAACTCTGTATGGAGAGAACAGATGAGAAGTACTAAAATACATCTGTGGAGATTCTATGACTCATGTAGAGTTCATGAGTTAGTGCTGCAGGGAGGACTTAGAATGTATATGCTAGTTGAACAAGATTACCCTCTGGCTATATCTACACTGAAGATGATGATTGAAGGAGATGTTAAACTTCTTGTTAATAAACGGAATCAAATGGTTCTTGATCTTATCAGAATGCTTCGGAGGAAACTCTATGGACAGGACTTTGGTAGAACAAAGAAGAAGTGAGTGTTTGGAAGCATCCTCCTAGTGTTTGGTTCATGCTTTGAAGAAACTAGATGATTTTAGGAGAAAATATCAAGTTTAGGGGAGGATTGTTGGCCTTATTGATGTTGCTGCTCACATATCACAATACTACTTCTAACACTAAAATTTGTAAAATTATCATACTGCTGCTAAGCTATTTCATACTACTGCTAGTACATTCATTCTGCTGCTGAGGATAAAGTTCAAGATCAAAGAATACGCAGTGTCGTACTGCTGCTAGGAATATTCATACTACTGTAGTTTTTTGAGTTTGTGATTAATTTCTGTGACCGAGTAGTTGTTGTTGTTGTTGTTTTTTATGATGAAAATATAGAACTCAGTAATCGTAGTTAAGTTTGGGTTAATCGATATGAACATGCTTAGAATAAGGTGGCAAATAAGTTTGGGTTAGGCGACTTTGAAGTGGTTGATACGCGACTTTGGTACGAACAAATGGTTCTTGATAATAAACGGAATGAAATGGTTCTTGATCTTATCAGTAATCGTAGTTAAGTTTGGGTTAATCAAAGTGTTAAACTTCTTGTTAATAAACGGAATCAAATGTTTCTTGATCTTATCAGAATGCTTCGGAGGAAACTCTATGGACAGGACTTTGGTAGAACAAAGAAGAAGTGAGTGATTGGAAGCATCCTCCTAGTGTTTGGTTCATGCTTTGAAGAAACTAGATGAGTTTAGGAGAAAAATATCAAGTTTAGGGGAGGATTGTTGGCCTTATTGATGTTGCTGCTCACATATCACAATACTACTTCTGACACTAAAATTTGTAAAAAGTATCATACTGCTGCTAGGCTATTTCATACTACTGCTAGTACATTCATTCTGCTGCTGAGGATAAAGTTCAAGATCAAATACGCAGTGTCTTACTGCTGCTAGGAATATTCATACTACTGCTGAGGTTATATCATTCTGCTGCTAGAGTACGACAAATTGTGAGATGTATAATACTGCTACTTGGTGTTTGTTTAATACATCTTAATGATCATGGGGCGGTTCAAAAATGATGCGTACTAATACTTTTAGTAGAAGTACACATTGGGCGGTATGGTGAATATTGGTGATGCGTGTATAAAGTGAAAGCACATTATTACTTTTTGAGTATACATTGTATATTGGTAAAGTAGATACATTATTGTAATACAATTAGTGTCAGATATCTCTTTCTAGTATCTCTTAAGTCGAGAGTCAAGTAATCAAAGTGTGAGTAAAAACAAAGTGTCAAGAGAAGTGTCATTTGTTTTGTAAGAGTCGTATCACTTCAAGGTTTTTGTAACCCCGTTACTTTAGAGTAACTGTATTAATTTGAAGTGTTTGTTGAGAGAAGTCATATTGCGTTTCTGTTGATTTATATCTAAGATAATTAACAAGATCATTGTTCAATCTGGGATCAACATTTCTGGGTCACCCTCTTAGTCTCTTGATCCACATCCACTTCACTTGATTCACGTTCATCACAAAACCCTTCACCAACGTAACCCGGCAACAATGGAACATCTTCTGGCCAATCATATTTCTTCCGCTCATTTCTCAATTTCTAGTTCACGGCGTTTTGCCTCTAGTGCTTTTTATTCCATCTGCTTTTGTACAATGGCAACCATAGATTTTTATCTTTGCTTTCCATTGTACAAAAGCATATGGAAGAAAAAGCAATAGAGGCAAAACGCCGTGAACTAGAAATAGAGAAAAGAGCGGAAGAAATAGGAAAGCCTTTGGTTGTTACTGTAAAAAAGCATATGGAAGATCAAGCACTAGAAGCAAAATGCCATGAAGAGCAACAAAACTATATTTCAGCTCATTCCATACAGGATAGCAACCTATTATAGGTTTATTCAAATTTCAACATATACTTTCATTAACCAACGAAAACACTATATTACCTATAATTTCAAATGAAACCGAGTTCTCAATCCTAATTACAAGGAAGGAGTCTTCCCCATTTGGAGAATCAAAAGGCTCCCACTAGGTTTTCGATCTAGGTACCTAATGGACCACATACATCATAATATATGACAGTGTCAGCCTTAAGACCGGAAATAGCAACTTTAAACTAAATTAAAGATAAACTCAAGTTTCCAAATACTTTATCATATCCGTAAACCAACTGTTAGTGGAAAATAAAAGTTCACAAAAATTTTGAAAAAGAATTTACAAGATTGTGTGTACCACCGATGGACTAAGTCTTCGCGAGATCACAAGCTGTCAAAACAGTTGCCCGTGTAGTTTGAACCTGATCGGGAGTACAGAATACCTCCGCCGTGTCTTAATCACAAGCAGGATGAATAATCTGAGGCCCAATATCTGAGCCCAACTTTACAGGGTTAAGTAAACCGACCATCTATGGTTCAAGGTCACCCGGAATCACCAATTGATCCGTTTACCCTAGTTGTTTCCCATAGAATAGCCGATTACCACCATGGTGATACTACACTTAGATCGATCGCAAAGACAAAAACAAAGGTTTCCAACGCTCGCACTTGAAAATTGTTTTGTAAAATTGTCTGAAGTTTCATTTTCCAATAACACATTTGGCACAGTTAGGCAGATTAGCAACAACAACCACAATAAACAACTCCCAAAACCGACATCATCTGTCACACTTAGGCACAGTATAGAAGCCATCTAAGTATGAAACATACACAATATACAACTCCCAAAACAGCCATCTAACTATGTAACATTTTACTCGATTCACTAGCAATGAAATCACAACTTTAAATACAATCTTCGGGTTATAATTAACAAAAACCTATTTAAAGAAACACAAACAATTAAATAATCCTGCAACATTTAAACCAACAAAACAAAACCAATACAATAAACCCTAAACATAATTTTCAATAACTCTAAATCGAAAAGAAAATTACTTACCCTACCCGAAACCATTTTTTATTTCGTTAGATCGAATTAAATTACTATACCGTTACCCTAAATCGAAAACCAAGGTTGTTGTGGGCTGCTTCAGGTCTGGGTGTGTCTAATTGCTAGACTTGGGCGTTCGATCTGTTGTTCATCGACGTCGGCTGAGTGTATTTTTTTTGTCTGTAATTGCTAGAGTAACACTAAAACATAATAGCAAAGTGACAGTAAAGAGAAAGAAGTTTTAAACAAAGTGTGTTTGATACACTTCTTTGTATTATTGTTTGTATTATTTTTTTAAATAAAATTATAAAAAATATTAGAAGTATTAAAAAGTGTAAAACTTGGAAAGTACAAAAGTTAACTGCCAAAAGTAAAAAAAGTTGTCAGGTGAAAAAGTCGCTCAATGTACAAGCGTCAGTCGCTTAAATTAAAAATAAGTCGCTCAAGGTGTGGAAGAAGCAAAACGAATAAAATAACGTTTTTCGAGGTTTGACTTTATGGCTGAAAAAGGACAAAATAGAAAGTGACTTAATTAACAAAAGTCGCTTAAGGAACGTCGATTGAAAAGTACAGAGACACATGTCACTCCCACATTTAGTCGCTTTTTTCCTAGGGCTATTTTGGGAAAGCGACTTTTTTGGGGACATAAAAGCCCAACACTTCACTAGACCGGGCTATTTGTAGAATTACCCCTAATAATAATAATAATAATAATAATAATAATAATAATAATAATAATAATAATAATAATAATAATAATCCTAGATTTGTATTAAAAATAAATTAAAAAAAAATAAAATAAAAATAAAAATAAAAAATAAATCGTGCCCAAATTAGGGGCTTAAACCGGGTGTTTAATAAGTTTTACCCTTTAAACGCCCCGGCCACTAGGTAAGAGTTTTTATAAATATCAAGGTTTTCAAGATCGGGATCCTACCTAGAATCGTTTTCGTCTTTGCAAGATCATGATTGTAAGATCGGATCGGGATCCTAAGATCCTACTATAATGCTATTTTTTAATGATCTTTGTAATATTATTCAAATCTACAAATTATTATATATTATAACCATGAAATTATAAGAATATTTTATGAAAATGTTGTTCTAAATTATGAATATGGAATGTTTAAGAAGAATAACATGTTGTTTTTCAAATTATATAAAAACAAAAACCATAAATGTATAGTTTTTTAGTTTGCGATTCGAGAAAAGTAAGATCGAATCGGAGCAGATCTTAAGATCCTAATGGTCAAGATCGGGATCCTATAAGATCTTAAGCTTGTTAAGATCATACGTAGGATCTGGATCGTTTTTGCTTCGTAGAATCGTAAAATCGTAAGATCTTAAGATCAGGATCGGGATCAACTATGATAAATATGTTTCTAGTATAATTTTAGTATAATTTGGGTTTTAAAACAATTGTATAGAAATTTACTACAGTATTATTATTATTATTTTATTATTTTTTTTGTTTTAAACTAACTCGACAAAATGTCTGGTTCCACCCTTGTACTAACTTTACTTTACTTTCCAAGTAAAACAAACGAGTACAAAATTTGTCGAAGAAGTAGCCGGCCAACACATTTTACAACATCATTCTTAAATGGAATTGTACTGCAGCAAATAATTGAGCTAGAAACGTAATGAACTAATCTTGCTAGTAACTCAAACACTAGATTTTTTTGTTAAATAAAAGTATTCGTTATTTTTGACGGTAAGGCATGAAACCATACTACGCGGTCATTGAGCTCCCGTCCAATATTGTCACGTTTTCTAGACTCTTTTTATTATTCCAACACGCACACAGTTCATGATTGCTGACCATTATTATATAAGTTTATAACATTCCACATTGCCACGTGTGCGGCTCTCAGCTACCCGTGTCCACCACGCGCTTGACCAAACTTATGTTCCAACATCACTTTGATTTTTCATTTTTTCTAAACTCTTGCCACCAAAGTTAACATGAAAAAGTGAAGAACCTCCCCCAATCATGGCCCAAAAAGATAGGTGAAATGTCTAAAATGACCCCACCAACACACCATGCAAGTAGTACATGACATATTCCTACCTTATGCTTAGATTCTTATGATTTTTTCTTGTATATATACACCTTGAAGGCTTGACATAAGTTGATTCTTGTATAAACATATCTTGTACTATTCTAACCAATGGCAGCCGTTAGATTAACACACATGTCGAAGCCAAGAACAGCTCTCAATGGACCTACCTTGCAAAGTGTATCAACTATGGTGAGGGTGAAGTTGAGGTTTACGTGCATGGCGGGTGGTTTTGGTTTGGAAAATGGTCGATTAGATGGACATGTGGAGAGAAAACCAGTGATGGCTACTAAGGCCGCCACTTGTAAGGTGGCGGCTTTAGATGATGCATTGACTGCATCAACACAAACAAGCGAAAAAGTAGATTTGGTTACTCTTGTCGTCTTAGTGAGAACTGCAGTTAAACGTAGGTCAAAGATCGTTATGAAACCTACACCTTGGAGTCTAATCGTTCAATCATTTGTCGAAAAGGTAATATACTTCCATTATTATTGGTCAAATGCTACTATACGTACTAGTGTATAACAAACCAAACATAGTTTTAGATTATTTCTATACATATTTTCTGTTAACTATATAAATCCTAGAGAGTTTTGATTGCTTAATTTCTGCAGGTTATAATGGACTCTCGATTTTTTACAATATTTGGCGTAGCAGGAACCTTGCTTGGCTCAGTATTATGCTTCATGGAGGTATCATGAATTGTGTTCAATAGTATCAACACATTTTTTTTTACATTACAAACCTTCTCATGACCAGATACTAACATCTTAAAGTTATTTGAATGAAATTTCAGGGTGTTTTTCTGGTTGCAGAATCATATCTCCAGTACTTTCACGCCATGTACCAACATTCAGATCACAGTCATATCATGCATTTACTCATTGAAGCTCTAGGTACATCTATAACTCACATTATTCGTAACAATATTACATTATTAACCATAAAATTTATAGAAACATGGTATGTTTTTGTGTGTGTATAGATATGTTCTTAATAGGAACAGCAATGCTTACATTTGGGATGGGTTTGCACCTAATGTTCGTTGGATCACGAGCTTCAAAAGGCAACGGATTACCAATTCCACCATCAAACTTTTTCGGGCTTTTCTATCTCAAGGTACATCATAAAAAATATTTATGATATGATCTTGCAAGCTAGCTAGGTTTGTGTAATTAGCTATATAACTAACGGATTGAAAACATTGTTGGCATTACAGGAGATTCCATCATGGGCTGGCATGAATTCGATTTCTCAAGCAAAGTCAAAGTTTGGGCATGCACTAATGTTGCTGCTTCAAGTTGGAGTCCTGGACAAGTTCAAGAGCATTCCTTTGGTTACTGGGCTAGATCTTGCATGCTTTGCTGCATCTGTATTTGTTTCTTCTGCTAGCATATTCATTCTTTCAAGAACTGCTGTTGGTACTAAGACCTAAACTATTTAGGTATCCAATAAATTTTTTGTTCTCTTATAGGTAGTATTCTTTCATTAAGGTTGTATCTTGTTGGTCTTCGATTAAAGAGTTCTTTTATATGTATATATATAATCACAAAAATTAACAATACATTGTTTATAAGAAATAAAGCTTCTTGGTAACACAAGTATATAAATGTGGCGTGATCTTATTGGTTTTCTTTTACATTAGCAATACTGATATATGATGTTTGATGTCCAATGGCTGAGACAAAAAGTCTATACTGATGAGCGAGCTAGGTTAGCAAACTGATTATTTAGATACAGAAAATAGCGAGATTCTAGATGCTACTAAACAAACACCCATTTTCCTAAAAACTTAATTGGTAGCAAGCAAGGGCGCAGCTACATTGTGTGGTGTGGGTGGGTGGGGGGGGGGGGGGGGGGGCCGACCCCCCGAATTTTTTTTTGCGATGTAGGGGGTATATAGTTTTCGTGTAGAAAAATTTCGGTATATTCGGTTTCGACCCCCCATTTTAATTGTGAAATTTCGGTATATTAGATCCCGACCCCCCACTGAATCCATTCTAGCTTCGCCACTGGTAGCAAGATTATTATTTTTATCAAAATTTCAGTAGTATACTAAAGCCAATACATAATGAAAATGGAGAAAATCTAAAGTCTAAGACAAACTTAAACATGAAAGATACAACTTCATTATAGGGTCTACAGATCTGTGTCATCATGTTAGAATCAAATGATTACAAATTGGAATATCATACATCTTCAACGAAATCTCGAGCAGTAGTCACCGAAATTCAAATTCGTATACCACCCAATTCAACTCCTACGATCTACAAACCATTAGAAAATTAAGAAATGTAATCTCAAGTTATAATCATTACTTATATGGTACATAATCTAAGCAAAACTACTATCATATATGTGTTCATCAATCTTCATACACAAGCACATAAACCAAGCCGTATCTCTTGTGTTTATGCGTAAGAGACGCGTTCTATCACTTGTGTTATCGAATTCCAAGTATTTGATTATGAACACGAGAGTAAGACTATATTAGCATACAGATAAACTAAGGTATGCAAAGGTAAGCCAGCGAACATACCTTTAACTCCAAAATGTATTATGTATAGAATCCAAACTAAATGCAGCTCTACATCGTTGCTAAGAGGTCTCGAATTTCTGTTACTGATGGAATGTTTTCACTTGGGTAGACCTTGGTAGCAAGTTGAGCAAAGCTATCATACTTGTCCAAGAATTCTTTCTGTAAATCATGATGTTACTATATCTGATTAGTATCACAAGATAATCTTTTACAAAACTGTAAGCATTAGGAAAACATAGTTTCTCACATGCTTAAGATCAAGAAATATGAAATTACTTTTTTGATATATAAAATCACCATGCTTCATTATTAACATGTCTAATCAAATTCTAGTATTTTGAGAAACAGAGTAGATGAGCGTGTTTAGATAAATTTCAGTGGTAAAGCGAGCCATTATGGTTATATTTATTTAAAAACCGGTAGAATATTGAAAATATAGGCCAAACAACCTTGCATTTATCCCATAGTGTAGGCACCAATTCCTCAGAAGTCAAGTTCTTCATTAGTTTCTTATGCATTGCAGTAATGTGCTTGTCGACCTGTACATGAATATAATCTCATAACATTATCTCCTAGACTGACGGAAAATGGTTTCTTTTGTATCTATAACTGTAACTTACCCCTGATAAACTCGATTTTACCACCTTCCTAAGATCCGATTTTGACAACCCAACTTGGAAGGGTATCTGAGATTACCAAAGAAAATTAGTATCTGCTCGAAATTGGGTAATTACTAATTACCAACCCTATTGTCCTAATGAGCATCATAGCTGAAATGAACATAACTCTTAGAATAATAATCAAATTCTTATGCACTAACCTCTTCCGGAGAATTAGTTAGCATCAAATCCTCAATTCTTTTAGCAAACTGGAAAAGACGCTCGAATTGCTGAAAAGATTAACAAAACCAGCATCATCATTAGGATATCTCAAGAAGAAACGTGATATGTTATAGATTCATAGAAGTTTTACTCACATAGTATATGATCACGCTTATATGACGTATGCAAGATTGTTCATATGATTCACTTGCTTGGTGATAAAATTTTGCTAAGGTTGGCACACAATTAGCCAATTCATATAGACTGCATAGAACTGCTTCTGATCAGCGGCTAGTGTAATATATACTAAAATAATTAACTTGTAATCCTTCATGTTGAAAAATGAAAACTATCAATACCTGTTCTGAAATGAAGCATAGTTCTCCAAAATAAAAATATCCGAGTGTTTTGGATCTGCCTGAGAAATCCTCTCCAGAATTACAAACATTATGCCGATCTGTCAAAACATAGTCACCATCAATTGAGCTTCAGTTTTGATATACACAAGATGTGATACAATTTATTTTGTTTCATTATATCAAACTCACAATTTTAATGTATGCCTGATCAACCAAATCCCTATTTTGTCCCTGGATATAGTGTTCCATGCGGGTGGCAAGCAACGCAAATCTTCACAAAAACAATACAGTCCAACTGCAAGTTATATGTATACAAAATATTTGGTACAATAATAACAAAATACTTTACCTAGGTACGAATGACATGACACCTGTCTGTTTAACACCTTTATCAAACTTCTCTATCTGGTGGCGAGCCTCATCTACGAACTAAAATACATGTCACAACTTTGTCGATGAACATAAATAAACACTTCTGATATTGATTTTTGATACCTCTTAACATAATATTTATAACTTACACGCGTGAATAGATTGGTAATTCTATCTTCCATTGCGTCAAGTAAGAGACGCACATATCCAGCTGTTTCTGCTTTTAAATCAGATAGATATTTTTTTGTAATACCAAACATTGATATGCATAACAAAGGATCAATCCTGTGCGCCCAATCGACGGTTGCATAAAAGTCCTCCTGAAAGTCAACGTATATATTAAAGTTGTATATATTTGTACAACTTAAGTATCAACTATAAATAGAATTTTTAGTTACTTGTATTCCATCTAGTAAGTCACGAAGTGACTCGTTTAATGCCCCAGGCTCCACTATACCTACATGATTCCAGATACAGAGCTTAAACTAGTATACATTAGATGAAGAAAAGGACCTACATGTAACATATATATATAATTCTTACACTTGTTGGCATCATTTCCATGAATATCCGTGTCTAAATCATCATCATTGGCATCATCGTCGTCCTCGTCGTCATCACGAGTTGGATTAGGTGAAGAACCCTCAAAGCGCATGAAGAATGATAAAAAGGAACTCTGCAGCATAAGTAGCAATAATAATAGTTTAGGCATAGACAAAAATATATATATATATATATATATATATATATATATATATATATATATATATATATATATATATATATATATATATAACAATAAAAATATAAATAATAGACCTCGTCGAACAAGAGTGGAACAAATACTGCTAGCATTTTGGAGTAAGCTTCGGAAATCATAGATGTGTCAACATTTGGATTAGGGGCAGAGGCACCTTCAAACCATACACTTTGAACCTTTGGTGGTTTAGTACCAGCCCGAAGCTCATTGGCAAACTCACGAGTCTGAAAATAAAATAACATTTTTTAAAAACAATTAATTTGAATTTCCCGGCCTTTGTTTCATGAGAGCCTTTACCTCTCGCCGTAAAAGCTGATTAATGGAACTACAATAAGATTTCCTCAAAGGAGTCAGGCTGCTACTATCAAGAAACTGAAAGTGCATGAGAGAAAATATGATATTCAGAATCTAAAATACATATATCTGGTAAACACAAGATTATTATTATTTGTCGAAGTTTCCATGTACTTAACCTTCATGTGCTGCAACAGGGGAGCGTAAATCCTGCATTTATTGTGCAGATTGGCATGATCAGGCTTCTTTAGTTGCCCACGCTGCCAAATGTCAAACACCAGTAATAATTTTGGTTTACAGTACCAAAGTCTTCACAGTGCAGGAATTAAAATGGTTATTAGTACTAAATTCTAACGTACTTTTCCATTCATCATGTCATCGTAGTCTTTTTGTACATTTAAGTCATTATAACATGGTTTTGAGTCCCATCCGTAATCTTAACATTTTAATACAAATTTTAAGATCATATTCTAATTCAAAAATATTTGTATACAAAAATTTTAATACCTTTCAATTTTTTTAGATATATCCTGTAAGGGTATTTTGGTTACAAAATGACAAAAACAGGACAAGATGTCATCTAATAATGAATTGGGTGTACAAAAAAAAGACAATGTTTATAAAACTGCATAACTTAAAAAGTTCGCTGACATTTCATGGAAATAGTCCCACTTAAAAGACACCCGAATTAACAAACCTGTGAGAAGTTTCTTTTATCGCTCATCATAGAATCCACCAATTTAACGAAATGGTCTCTTAAAAACTCACAAGCCATTCGTACAAACGTCAACTTTATAATGTCAACTTCCGCCCTCTTTTCCTTGACCTGCGACTCAGATGTATATATCAGTATACGAAAACAATATGACACAAAAAAAGAATGTAAAATATAACAAACGTACAGCTCTAATTTTTGCAAATCTTGGATCCAAAGCAGAATCAAAACCGCGCAAAGCATCTCTTATCCAATCACATGCTTCAATATATTTACTCATGTGTGACTCATCAAATGTGCCACTTGCTAAACATGCTGAAACCTCTGGAGGGATATGCAGTCTTGCAAGAAGCTTTTCCAGTTCAGTAACTAAAGATTTATAATTTATCGACTGCATTTCCAGCTTGTTGTTTCGTGTTTCTATCTGTGATGATAATTTTATATAGTTTATTAGAGCACTGTATAAAAGGAAGCTTGAGGTAGAAAAGATAGAGACATACAGCTTCTATGTCTTCTCTCATATGTCTGAGCTTAACATTAAAGAGTGCCAGCCATTCATCCATATCTTCAGTACATATAGTGGCTGACTCAAGCCCTTGCAACACCTGCAGAACCGAATGTTTGGCATAAATTTGAAAATGGAATGAATTCATATTGATGTATAGTATGAGTAATTTACCTCATCTACCAAATGCTCGGTTTCCAAAATTGCGTGTACATTTGCTGCTTCCAAAGCATGAAGCTCTCGTTTTAGCCTTTCGGAGAAGATTTCTGCTTCCCCAATGCCCATTACATATCTGGGAACAATTACATTGCCACCATCATCAGACAACTCCATAAACAATGGTAATAACAACAGTATATTATACCATATATTGTTAGGTATATAAGGTGACTTTAACTATAAACAGAAAATTAAAATAGAAAAACTACGTACGTGCCTAGAAGAGCTTCCATGTCCTCTTCTTCTGCTTGTGACACAAGATCATTTTCAACTGTAACTGCAGCGTCACCTCCCGAAAGTCCATCTCCGGAAAGTCCATCTAAATTCTGTTGCTTAGAAACTGCAGATTGATGTTCCTATACAGACAAAAGAATTATGTTTCACACTAATAATAGTTACAAAAAAAGGGTACAGTTCTAGGAAAACTGATACGCACCTTGGCCCAAAGAGCCAACTCGACAATATCAATACCCACTACTTTTGGCATTCGACCCAACTGATCCTTGCAAATATGAAGAATACAAAGCAAGAGACGATTCCTGTCATCAATATTGCGCATGGTCCACTGAATAGGAGCGACTCGCTGGTTTCTAATTTTATCAAACCCCTATTGGCAGATTAATGTATCAAAAACATTAAATAACAACCTTTCTATCATAACAAAATTAAAAAAGTTTTCATAATGGAAAAAAGAACAATTACGAGCATGAATGTGCATCCACTGGAGTCACTAGTCAAGACTTCCATCTTCGCAAGATGCTTCAACTTGTACATTCTTGCTTGCTAGGGATTTGCAGACATAATTTAAAATATCACGACACTTGTTCATCAAAGAAATATACATATAACTGATCGTATTTCTCAATCCAAACAGAGTGTGCACTTGTGTCAAGTATAAAATTTACCAAACAAACACGTGTTTACATAAGTATTTGATTCAAAACTCTCAAAGCTCGTAATTTGTATTTTTAGACTGGAATTTGGAAGAGTCGCTTGCAAATTTTAGGTACAATAAATAAAGTGAATGATAGAGAACGAAAAAAATCAATAATAAGTATTGATACCTCAAGTTCTCCTCCATTTGTATACTTCAAGACACGAAGAAACGCCTTAAATCGGTCACCTCTATGTTTTGCTGCATAAACCATCCAATATTACAAAAACATCCATAGTTAAGAGGTCATTGGTTGATTTGGAACAAACTTTTATGTATAATTTAAATAAATTGCAATAGGTTGTAACTTGTAACAACTAATAACCAGTTGTTTGACTCAAATCACTATGAATAGATTTATGGTATTTGGAATTCTTAAATAACAGATAACTGAAATTACGAGGTGATTCAAGAGCTTACAGGTGATTGCAAGAACCCTAGGTTTAGCCATCTGACCTTTAACCACTTTTCCTTTACCCCATGCACCCTTGCTTTTCGCTACACGTATACACAATACAACATTCTGTTTGGTGCCTTCAATGGCGGCCTCACAGGCTCGCCGAAGCTCCTTATCATCTGCGCTAGATTTTGCCATTTCTTCCTAGATCAGTTGTCCTTCAGATCCTCTCTTAATACCATACAAATTTATCAAATCATTAGCAAAATTAATCAGAAAGATGAAGATCCAAGAAAAAAGTGTCTTCCTCAGATCATAATAATCATTAGGACAAATGTACGGATATAAGATTGATCATCATGAAACTGTTTGTGACTCCATGCATGGATTAATTGATGGTTTTAGTTTATGTGATTTACAGAATTGGTCCATGAACTAGTCTCAACCTTCGCTTTCGGTAGTTCATGATAAAAGTTTGCGGTTATATGACAAATTAAACGGGTAAACGGACGAGGCTTTCCATGTTTAGGTTTTCCGGAAAAGGCGTTTCTTTGACTCAGATGTACTTGACATAACCGGGTATCCTGTTTTTCGACACTTTCCGTGATCACCCCTAAGAATTCAATGTTACAAATTTTAACATGTTTTATATAATATCTGAAAATTTTATATTTCTCGAACTTTTTTTCACAAATTTATTTGCACACTCTAATTTATGGTGTTTTGACATTTATACCCTTACAAGGGTGAAAATGAATAAAAGTGATGTAAGGGTATAAGGCTATCCGGAGTGGATGTTGGTGACCACCCCATCGTCAGGGTATTGTCACGCGCGAGGATCAAAACAGACAACCTGGGTCACGAGTGAGTGTGTGCAAAAAATGTAGTCAAAGGTGACTCAGTCACCACTTGGAAACTGTGCAACCTTTTATGTTTAAATATTTTTTATTTGGTTTGTGAGTGTGTGATATTTAGTGAGCTATATTTTTATAAAGTATGTATTTTATTGAAAGGTGAGGGTAAAGTGACCAAAACGGGTGAAAGATGAGAAGGAGTGATGGGAAGTGAGAGAAGAGAGAAAGTTGGGGTGTTGGTGACCCAGTAACCAACCACTCCCTTTAGCCTAAATGTTAAGACACTAAAATTGGAGTGTGCAAATAAATTTGTGGAATGCGCAAATCACGCTCTTTTTTAATACACACATCATGAATCTCAATTGCAATTAACAAAATCACAAGCTTATGTGATGTTACATCAAAAATCATTGCCATTATAAATACTGGAAAAACTAGAAAAGCAAATCAAAACAGAATAAACAAGAACAAAGGCAAAGGAAACAAAATGCTAAACAAGCCAAGACAATAGCTCAAATAGCTTAACAAGATAGTCTCCAAAGGGGCCTTAATTATGACTGCAGCTTATAGGAAAGGACTATATTCGGAGATTTTTAACAGCTGCACCATATCATGACTTTTGAATTTACCACCCCTTCCCAGAAACACAGAAGGATGATATACACAGAAGACTGCTGCTGAAACAGTTGGATCCAACTTGTAATCAAAACAACATAACTCTCATGGATCTGGTCTTCCCATAATAATATTTGCTGAAACAGTTGGATCCAGATGCGTTGCAAGCGAACAAGATAAGCTAAGAATACAGGCGAAATAAAAGCGCATAAAAGAATATGAATTCTCAAATAGATTATCTAGTTGTTACACGGGCCAAAAAAATTGGTAAAAAAGATATCTAAATCACCTAGTTTCAGTCAAGCCTAAACCACCTATGCAGTATAAATTACAATTGTACAAATAATAAATACTAAAAGTAGCTTTTGCGCAAGTATGTTCGATAAATAATTCACAAAGTAAGAAGATCAATGAATAATGACAAACAGCTTCACTAATTTGCATCAACCTAAAGGCTTCGCCTTGCGTATATGACCCATGCTATTCACAAGATCTTTCCGTGTGCAAACCGGAAACATATTTATATTCTTTAATACCTTCAGTCGCCAAAGAACATATGGAAAACTAAGCTGATCACGAGAGGTAAACCGAACAACCTCATTGAACCAAAGGCACGTGAATAGATTAGTAACTGGATTATGCTCCCTAACAATAACTGAAGCTTCATTTAAAGCTGCAAAAAAAGTAACTTGGAGTTAATGAATTATACATTTGTGATGTAACCAGTTACGACTTACGAAAAAGAACTTCAAATGCCTTTAAAATGTCAATGTCAGAAAAACAAACGTATTTTCCTACTTTCTCAGACAAGTTTCTGAACTGGCTTCGAGTCAATTAAATCCGAACTTGTTTAAAAATTACCAAACATGTATATTTAACTGTTACAAGATCCCAATGTATTTTCCAAAATTTTGCAGATAAGCCCCTAAGCTTTTCCCGAGTCAATTAAATCCTTTGGCTTGTTAGAAATATACTCGATACAAAGTTAATCTCTGAAAAATGAGAAACTATCCTTGGTTGTTTTCTGAACTTTGCGCTATTGTTACCGCATGTTCTTATAAAGATGAATATCGAATCATACCTTTTTTGCCATTAAATCTCTTTTCTTCAGGGAGGCCATCATAGTGATATTGAGTAATCTGTACTTCCACTTCTTGTGGAGTAGCTTTATTTTTCTTAACAACAGCCTTTGCCTCATCATATACACTACTACGAGCTCCATGTTCAGAAATTGCAAACATAGAGTTTGAACGCCATAAAAGTGCCTCGAATACTCCCATTGGGTCTCTCCTAAACTGGGACTTCGAGTCTACCCATATTGAATATCTTGCGTTAGGAAAGAGACGATGCGGCAACATCTAACGGCATGAGCATCAATTAGTATCTATATCCATTACTTAGATAACTGGTAAACAGAATTGGGGAAAAAAGTATACCTTTGGGATTTTTCCATTCAACCTCTGATCTCTAAAGGGAAGATTTCTAACAATCACGATGCGCCACTTGCCAATAAAACCATCTTTGTTAACTATATGTCCTTGTTCTTGCTGTGTTGCAAGAGTAATTTCATCCCAAAATGCTACATAGCAGACCTGCACGAACCTATCGTGTGAGATTATTAAAATAAATTTAATTAACACTAATATAAATTATTGCATTTCAAAATGCAGACCTTTTCAAGTGATGCATCTGTCATCCCAATAGGCTGATACAAATCGTCTCCACCACCAAATGCACAAGTAGAAACTACACTTTTGCAAGTTTCCATGTAACTTTTGTCTTCATTTGATATCGTAAAACCCCCACTCCCACTAAAGAAACCACAGTGTACACATGCAGTTTCATTCACCTGTGATATCAGTTATTGATAGAATTAGACAAATATGATCTGCTTGAATTAAATGTTACTACTTAGTTAGGTCAAAAGAGACTGTACCTTAAAACTCTGTTCTCTCTGTTTAAGAGTTTGGTAACCTGTAAACAAATTAAACCTTGTGGTCCCTAACTCAGGTCTAGAGTTTGTAACATCGGGTGTATCACTGTCGGACATGTATTTTACTTTCTTAATAGGTGCAGATGAATCTTTATTACGCGGAAAATCCAGATGCTGGAGTTCTTCTGGAGGTAGAAGCTTCAAGCAACCTGATACATTGTATGAAAGTGTGTCATAAAGCAAAATACTTCCACAGCCCACAAGACCTTAGAAAAGAACAAAAAGAAAAGACTTTGCTCTAACTAACGTCACATCAATGAGACTCTCATAGAGGCCCAATATATTGCATAACAATCATCAAAACCAATTCCTAACTGAAGACACATTATAAGGGTGTGTTTGGTACACCGGAATCGGAATAAAGGAATGGTTTAATTCCAAATAAAGATGTGTGTTTGATAACTATGACTTTTCTAAATAAATACCATACCCAAATATTGGGGCATACTCTAAACCCCACCTAAAGGGTTCCTTTGCAAATCTATCAAGAATCCACAAATCTCATTATCTAACCAAACACTTGTATTGAATTTGATATCTCAACTCATAACTAATTCCATTCTACCTTATTATCAATTTCTATACCGATAGTGATCCCGATATGCAAACGAAACAGAACCTAAGTTATATGTATGATTTTCGAAAGGGATATTAGCTTGTTCATATTTAATGCATTCACTACATAGAGTCTTCGACGATCTTGTAGATACTTAAGTATCCCTGATCTTGCATCTTGCTCTTAACATAATCCCTCTTGCCATTGTTCCCTCCCACAGCATGATCTGTCACCGTCACCGGATCCACTAAATCACTAATAGCTCTCACCAGGGAAAAAATTGTCGCATAAAATGGTTTGCAAGGATACTGTAGGTTCAAAAGTATGCTACAAGCAATCAATAAGCGATATACATCAGAGCCCATTACACTAATTATAACACGAGTATATTGCTTAGCTTCAGTATAAGACACAATAACGCATCTTAATTTTCTTCCAATCAGTTACAATACTAATTTTACTAAAGCGTTTTTGAGCATTCTGGAGCGTTTAGTGTTTAAGATCTAGCGTTTGGAAACTTTTTAACACTAAATTTTCTAATGCTACTAAAAGTGCTACTAATCTTTAAATTCACTAAACACAAACACTCTCACAATTCGATATCTAATATATTTCGCTTACTTTCTCAGGGTTGTTTGTCTTAGCTTATTTGGTGGGCTTTTGAGCTTATGGAGATTTTAATAAGCTCATTATTAATAGCTTATAAGCTCAAGTTGATGATGATGAACTTATAAGCCATAGCTTATAAGCTCAGATGGATAAGCTTATAAGTTATTAATAACGAGCTTATTAAAATTTGAATAAGCTCAAAAGCCCATCAAATAAGCTAAAACTCAATTCCACCAACCTAATACAACAAACACACAATTAAAACATCAACAAAAAAATCTCAAAAACCAACTTACGAGGAGCATCTAATTTATTCAAATTCCCAACCGTGACATTATTATTATTATTAACATCTTTCTTAACCTTGACAACATCTTCTTTATCAACAACAACACTAGTACTACTTAATCTCCAAAGCTTATTAGCTTCAAACAAAAGCAACATAACCGCCACAACTAACAATACCACCGGCCATAATCTCGTTAAGTTTTTACAACTTCGATCGGTTCTTGTTTTGTATTCTGATTTACGGCGTTTTCTCCGTGGACGGGAGCGAATCTTGCTGGAGTATTCATCGGCGTGGTCTTCTGTTACCGGAAGTGATAAGCTCTTGCTGAACATTGGTGGATGGAGATCTAGTGATGGCGGCGATGACGTAAGATTTGTGTATCTTGGTTTTGGATCCGGTTAAAAAAGTAAAAGGAGAGTCCCTTCAGTTACTCAAAACAATTTTTTAGGGTGCTTTTGGTTTGTTTGAAACAAGGTTGTTTTTGGGCTTTGAAAGATTGTGATGGTAGTATCGGATCTGGAGGGTAAGATGTTACGAAAATGTATACTTCCTCGTCTCAATTTAATTGTTCATATTTCTTTTTATAGATGTCTTAAATTAATTGTCCACTTTCCTTATTTAGTAAAAACTAAAAAATCTATTGGAGGAATATTCCATTTTAATTAAAGTGGCCCCGCTTTTATTAAACTTTATTTTTTCTCTCTCATTAGATATATTGCAATGATCACTTGCACAAAGTTAATACATACGTGCACCTACTTCTTGTTCAATGTTTTTTATTATAGTTTTTTCGAGATAACATTTAGATTAATGCAAAAATATGATGTTAATTTATTGGTACGTGATTATGTAACTTTTGTTATTAAAGTATATATTTTAATGCAAAAAGATAAATGGATTGTATCTGAAAATGAAATGACATAATTTATAATAGGGGGCAACACAATATATTTTTTTTCTTGATAATCAAATAAATTAAATTATGATATTCTAATAATATTACTGAAAATTTTTAACATATAATTCATGCTTTTATATGAAAAATAAAATAAATTATGAACAAAATTGGGTCAAATATCTAGATGGTTTACTTAAAAAACAAGCTTCTGACATGTTACAAAGCACGAAATCATTTTTCATAATAAACCCAAAAAGACACATCTAAATTATTTCTAAATATTCTGTTAGTGCAAATATTACGATATTTAAACTAAACGGTTTTTTCGCTTTTAATAATGACAAACATGTAACATGTAATGCATAACGTAAAATGCGCAAGTTACTTGTAAACACAAATCATCAATGCATACTTACATCAACATCTCTCGACGTCTCAAGTATGCTTCAACAGAGTCATAGATTATCAACCCAACGTAAATCACTCAAGGTATGAACAAACAAATTTAAACTTGACGGATGACCAAAGAAATAAATTTTTGTTCTAAACTTCACATTTCTAATGTGACAAAACATTTTTTCAAAAATACATTTTACAAATTATTTTTGAATTAAAAAGAAATGTTTTATTTTGAAAAATAAGTTTAAAATCACCAACAGCTATTCCCCCCCCCCCACCCCAAATCAGCTCCAAACTTCCCCAAAATAAACTTTCACCACTAAAAACAACATTTGGAGCGTCCCTGTCTGGGACGGTACCACGGTACCACTAAATTTAGTGGTACCGTCGGGTATTTAGTGGTATCGTCCGTACGTAACGGCTAGTTTTTTTCTTTGCCTATAAATAGTGGACCATTTTACACTTCCAGCTTGATTTTTTCAGTTAGTTTTCTCTGGTCTAATCCCTTCTTATTTAGATCACTTTCTTTGATCATTTAGAGAGTCTTAGTTTGTTTAAGAGTGATCCTTTCATCCAACCAAGAGATCACCTTCATTCCTCTACTAGTGCAAGAGAAGAACACATAGTATCACAAAGATACAAAGTGTTATAGTGTTAGTCTAGTGCACTCGTAACATTTGTTACGCGCTTGTTGTATCTTGTTATACATCAAGTTGTCTATCATCTTGTTTAGTTAGTTTGCGTGGATCATTGTGATCTTGTAGAGATCGGGGATATCTTGTGCAGCTTGTGTTGTTATCGGGTGGATCGTGAGTAGATCGAGTGTAGATCATGTGGATCTTGTAGCTTGTGTGATATGTGAGGATCGGGTAGATCGTGAGTGAGATTGGTACTAGCTAGATTAGTACTCGACATTTAGCTTAATGTCGAAAAATAATGTAAGCGACGTGGTTTATGTGTTTAGGCCTCAAAACACAAGGTTTGTTATGTTGGGCCATAAAACATAACGGGTTTGGTTGCACCCGAAGAAGAACTCGACATCTAGCTTAGTGTCGGAAAATATTGTAAGCGACGTTGTATGGTTTTCTCCGCCAAGAAGGGAGCTTGTTGATTAGTGAAGTAACTCTTGAGTTGGGTACTCGGGGAGTGGAGTAGGGCGAAGATGAGCTTCGTGACCGAACCACTATAAATCATCGTGTCCGGTTTGCGCCTTCTTTACTTATCTCTTTACTTTTATTTTAGTCTTTATCGCCTTATATCTATATTTGCATTGCGTTTATGTTTGTGTGGTTTGTTGCTTATATTATGTTGATTATGTTTGTGTCATGGTTTGATTGTGTTTGTGTTGTAGTTTACTTTATACCATCTCTAGATGTTGTATAATCATTGTTGACACTTTTCATATTACGTCACACTTGATCGGATGTTTGATACAAAAAGTTTTTAAGTTTTTAAATGGAAACGTATTCACCCCCCCCCCCCTCTACGGTTTTCACAATTTGTACCAGAGCCACGTCGCTCAAAAAATTAAAACAAATGGTTTTCAAAATTGAGTAAGATCCATGTATCAAATTACCCATGAAGGTGATAAAATATGAAAAGTATTTAGTTGCTTAATACTTACAAGTTTTGTTGTCAAGTATACTTTGTCATACTAGCTTGAAGGTTTTGTTAAACCAATAAAAGAATATATTTTGTAAGTTTCCAGTAATGTCTTTAAAACAAGTCGTAAAGTAACACGACTTTGAAGTAAGCGTTTGGGAAAATTATTTATTTTGTAGTAAAAGTATTATCGTAAATATCTTCTTGGTCCTAAACGTGGAAATGATGCTTAACGTATTCTACATGTTCGGTATCTACTTTACTAAATTTTTACGTTTCTTTGTTGCGTCGAATCAGAAAATTAATCTGGGACAGAACTGTAATAACAGTGGACGGTACCACTAAATGATGGACGGTACCATTATATTTAATGGTACCGTAGGGCATTTAATGGTACCGTGTATCTGTCTGTCTATTTTTCAGAACTCAGTCATTTTCAGAAATTCATATAAAATCAACCGTAAGTCCGTAGGAGTCGCGCCACCTATCGTTTTAAACGTAATTGAGTCTACTTTCATTTAAAAATACTTTTAGTATATGATTGTAAAGTAAAATTTACGAGATTCTTTGATTCTTAATAGAGAGTCTTTTCCGGTCATGCCGATTGCAAAAATTTTTGGTCAAATTACAAAGAGAACATCACACATTGATGTATATATATTTTCAAAGTGTTGAACTTGATCAAATTCTGAAATGGGGTGAAAAATAATTCATTTTCAAATAAAATCAAACTAGGTATATATTGTTATATTTAATACACAAAATGACGATAAATATTTTTGTGTGCTATGCTAAATGGTTATTTGTTTTTCTTTGTGTCCTAGTATTGTTAGTTAACACTTTTGAGTGCTTATAGTTATCCTTAGTTGAGCTAATTATATCTATAATCACAAGCGTTTTACATGCCTTGTTACTATGTGTTGATTATTAGTTTTTCGATTTATGCGTCAATAGGACTTAGACTAGACTTCTTGCACTAAGTTGCTTAATTGATTTTGCATTGCATATAGGCATAGACCAGTTTTCTTGCATATGTGTTTTCGACATCTTGCAAGTTTTAAAATGCTTTAGTAACCTTCTTAGGAATAGAAACTAAGTTGGTTGATCACGTGTGTCGAAAGATATTGTCTTACACAATTATTTTTCCAAAGGTTTAAGTGTAAAAAATATATCACCTCAAAATATTTAACACTTTCATTAAATCCGTAACATGATAACTAAAACATTACATCCTTTTGTCTTGCTTGACCATGGGTTGTCTAAACAAGATAAAAGATCATATTAATACATTAGTATTTAAGTAAAAGAAAATGTATTAAACTTGCATTGATCTAACACACACAAAAAATGTTTTAAACATTTAGTATTTTACATATGTTGTATAAAAATGGTTAAGATAATTATTTTTATACTCATGATATGTCGAAAACTAAGAATATTATACTTAATAATATAAATAGTTTTTCGCAAATAAAAATAAATGACAATATCGAAGTAGTAAGTTAATATGTCATTAACCTCACACATACAACTAGTATTAGAATAAATGGAACACATTCCTTAAATTTTTATTTTCTTTTTAAAAGGAGTGATCGTGAGGTTTAAGAAAGATTTCGAGTACATATCAATTCATTATTCAAATTATGATTGATATCATCATCGAATCTAATTAACAAGTTTTCGAGTATGGACATGAAATTGGATTCATTATTTGTCTTGCTTCAAGATAACATCAAAATATAATGAAATATATTATCTTGAATCTACATACTCAATCACACTCGATTGTTATGAAAATAATGACGTCCTCTCAAGACGAAAAATAATATGCATCGGATCATAACTCACACTTGTGTTGAAGATGCCATATTGAGTCTTCTTGTCCAATGGTTGTGTTTCAAACATTTAACTAATATGTTTAAAATATGCATAAAATACACAACTAAGTAGGATTGACAACTTGGATGTTTCATCCGAAATATTCAAGTAATTTACTTTGCAATGCAATTAGTAAATGTGTCATTTCTGAAAAACCAAACACGAGCAAACAAACAACATATGTAAACTTTGCTCATGAACGACTCAACACTCAAAATCACATGTCTAGTAAAAGTGTCACATATAATATGTTATTAACTATTATGTACGTTATCAATCTTCGAGAATATAACATGTATTTCTCTTATCAAAAGATTGACATAGGATAACTTATATCTTATGCATCTTATTTTTTTTGTAACATGAATGGTTATGTTACAAGAGAATACACTGCATCTTGTTTAACAAATATAGAATATTAGATTTGAGTAATAACCCAATACAACATGTGTCATTGCATAAACAAGTAAAATTGATCATACACTAAAATACTTGTTTTACTAAGCATTCGTAAGAGTGATAAGTTTCCTCTTAGAAAAACATATTTGTTGAAAGATACTGTTAGGAATATAAATATCCATATGAAGGTTCGGTCACCCCGAGTATCTATTTAGCATATCACATAGCTCGTAGGCTTATTTATATAAGCTTAGTATTATTAGTATTATTAGTTTTATTAGATTAGTCGTATCTATATTTGTGGAGTGGGTCGGGGCTTTCCCCACTGTCAGCTCACTCCACAGCCCACTAGGGGCACAAATAGTAGTAAGTATATAAACCCCTTCCCACACATGGGAAGGGTTGGAACTCTTGTATTATTTCACACACTTGAATCTAATAGATCCAGGTTTTCTCTCAAGGTTCCCTCTCTCTCTCTCTAACTTCTCTCTAAAACTCCACCATGGATCTAATCTTCCATGAACCAAGACCACCCGAATCATCCACACAATCAAGATGGTTATTTCCTACAATTGGTATCAAGAGCCATGGTTAGGTTCGGTTTGATTGTGTGTTGGTTTCATTTTTTTTTCTTGGGGTTCGAATCATTTTTCTTTAACTGCCTTGTTCATCTGCTTAGGACGAATGGCTGGTCTTTTTGTGGATTAATGTTCTTTGGTCAACACTTGATTTTTACATTTCCACTTGTTCAAATATTAAGTCAAGGCGAATGGCTGTTTATTTTGTGGATTCTCGTTCTTGGTTTTTTTTGGGTTGTGATCTTTACATATCCACTTGGTCAACACTTGAATATATTACTTCTTGGCCTTTGTCCTATACGTCTATTGGGTTGAAAAAAAAAGTCATTAGTACTTTGGTTGATATGGGCATTTATTTGTTCGAACAAAAAGTCAAGGTTGTTCTTGATAGCAGCTTGATATGGATTTTTGAGCAGCAGTTTGATGAAGGAGGAATGATGCTCATGGATGCGGTTTGTGGGTACTTTTGGGTGCAGTTCGGATTGTAACCAAAAAGGGGTAAAAGACAAAAGTGTGAGAGTGACAGCTTTGACTGGTCAAACATGCGGTTTGTCTAAGACGCGGTTTGTCTCTATGTTCATGGACGCGGTTTGTCTCTATAGTCATGAATGTGGTTTGTCTATATACTCACTAATGCGGTTTGTCTATACGCTCACGAACTCGATTTGTCTGTATAATCACGAACTCGGTTTGTCTGTATAACCACGAATGCGGTTTGTCTAAATGCTCACGAATGCGGTTTGTCTGAATGATCATGAATGCGTTTGTCTGTATGATTATGGATGCTGTTTGTCTACTTGTTCATGGATGCGGCTTGTCTTCTCAAGACCAACCACTGACTCGTTGACCTCAGTTCCATAACCATCATCAGTCTTAAACCAAATTAAGAACAACAGTCAACACAACAACAACAGTCAACAATCTACAACTACCTCATCAACAACAACTCAATCTAATCCTACAATCAATCCCACCTCATCACAGATTAAAATTAATTACTACAACGAACCACATCACATCTCTGGTTCTCACTAGACACAATCACACAAGATCTCAGTGTTGTACATCACTTATAACTATCTTTAAAGATTGTCGGATGAAACCGTAAACCATCATTGATCTTATAGAAGCTTTGCTTCTTGTTCAATATCCGAAAATAAAGGAAGTTTTATAACAATTATGTCATAAACTTCCTTTGATTCGTTCAAAGAAATTAAAACAAAGAACGAAGTTAAACCTACCCGAGACCCTTATTGAAGGACCTTGAAGAAGCTACAATCTTTGGTTTTGTGTCTCGAATGGATACACACCTGAAGTGAGATGAGTTGGTTTTCCTTGGGAGATTAGAGGTGTTGGGTGAGAGGACAGTGAAAGGGGAAGGAGATTAATAGGAGATTAGGGTTGGGGTTGTGCATTACTACCTTTAAATACCCGTACCTTTAGGGTATAAGAGATTTTGGATCTAATGTGTCTTCGGGCTAATTTCTATTAGTTATTTAAATGGGCCGGTTAAGTGCTTAAAATAAGATAGCTTTACAGTGGGTCACGTGTAATCTACAATTGGAATCCTCGTTGATCAGTGGGTCACGTGAAATTGTCTTGACTTTGGTTGTTTATTGTTTTGTGGCGTGTATACTAATGCAAGAAAAAAAAATCACGTGATCCCTCATGTCATTTTTGGGCTTCTTACATATCATAACCTACAATCACGTGAAACACCTTTGACTTTGGCAATTTGTCGGTTTGTGGTGTGTAACAATGAAGTAGTAATGGCGTTGACTAATATTTCAATATTCCTATGGCACTTGACTGACTGGTATCACGTGTTATTTAATATTCATATTCTTGGTATCCACATGGTTTTGGAATATTGGATATTGTATTGGGCCTAGTATCATGTTTTATGTATGGTTGGACCGAATACGCACTTCGTATCTTGTGGATTGGACCAGGTTGGGCTTGAACATGATGGACTTATGTTTTATTGAGTGTGGTCACAAGGATGATTGGGAATGGTTTTATTTCGGTCATTATTCTCACGTGGATACATATGTCACGACCAGTATTTGGGTTTATTAATGTCATCGGGATTACAGAGCTGTGGATTTGGCAGAGTTGTCCTATTAGTGCCCACAATTTGAGTGAGCCTGCAATTTGATCCTTGCGATTTGAGTTACAGTTGACAAATTGCGAGTTGATTAATTGCGATTTGTCAAGTTGCTATTTGACTTGTTGCGACTTGACTTGTTGCGATGGTGCCAATTGCTATTTGACGTTGCGAGTTAACACTTGTGATTTGACTTATTGCGATTTGGTTAAATGCAATTTGACTTGTTGCAATTTGACATAATGTGACTTGACTTGTTGCAACTTGATCAAGTTGTGAATTGACTTCTGTGACCTGAATTTCAAAGATTAATATTGCACTTCATTCTAGGCTATTCTGGTTGACTTCACGGTTTCTCTTGTAGATTTTAGAAAATCCCGCGAAAGATTCGATTTCTCGGTTTAAATCTCAAGAGCTGTAAAATCCCGTGAAATTAATTTTGGACAAGTAGGCGGGACTTGGATTTAGACAAAATTAAACTTACGGGGTTTGACTATTTTTTCGGGATAAGTTTGTGCTTCAAGATCGGCAGGAATTGGGAAATTATGGTAACTTGATTGGTTTGTTAATTCACGGGTTGGTGTACTTAGTGTCACAAACATCTCGGGGTGGATGGATGCACGATGTTTGATGACCCTTGCTCGAGCATATTTAAGATGATTAGACTTGGATGTTCAAGAAGTGGATATATACAATATAGGATGGAAGGTTGGGTATATATCACTACCTATATTTAAAGGAGTTACGTTGTTGTGCTCAATATAGGTTCTAAATCACAAATTTAGTGCAAGTATAAGTCGCGAATTTGTCTTTTATCAAGCTTCATCAAGAGATCGTTGTTTCTCAAGCTTCTAATGGGATTGCAGAACAAGATCTTCTCAAGAGGTGGTCACACTTAAAGACAGGAGGTGGTGTGTTTAGAGACGTGTTTTAACCTTTTACTCGCTCTAAAGTTAAACACATTTCATCAAGCGGTTTTGGCATATTACGAGCTTCTATGAATTGTTAATCTGCTAAACCATTGATGAGGAGACTAGCAAAGGGTTACTACAAGAGAGTCTTAATCACCATCTTCTTTGCAGCAGTTTTATTTGTCTCTTTCCATGTATTGTACCTGACAGATTCACAAACATCATGGACTCTCAGCTTTGGCAAAAAGGTCATTTCATGCTCTTTTTGAGGGGGAGAATTAGTGCGAGTTTCCTAGCAGTTCCGTCTCCAGCGGTGTGAATCTGAGCGGTTCCGGTTACAGCGGGTCAGATCGTATCGGTTCAGTCTCCAGCGGTTTGAATCTTAGCGGTCCCAGTTTCAGTGGTTTAGCTTTCAAGTGGTTTGGATCTTAGCAAATTGCCTAAGATTTCAGAGGTTTGATACTTACTGTTGTGCAGTTTGTTCTTGAATTTATCTCTCGGTTAAATCTCCAGAACTGTAAAATCCTGTACACAGTACGACAACTATTCCAAGCACTGCACCTGATAACATCCAAGTAGCTGGGTCAGACAGCTTTGTTTGATTGGACTGACTATGAGTCATGGGCACTGCTAAGAATTAGCGCATGTTTCTTCTCCCTTTGACTAGTCAACAACACAAGATGATCACGAAGTTAATTTGGTATTCTTTATTTGAGATTGAAGTTGAATTTCACGAAGGCGTCTACTTATATTATCTTGAAGTCGGGGATGGTTGGATGCATGATTTCAATGATAACTTGCTCGTGCTTAAGATATAAGTTGAGGACTTGGGTTATCTAGTTACCAGCAGTTGGGGTAACTATCACTTAAGAGTTATTGGAGTACTCAGTGTCACACGTCAATGACGATGTCGATAATCGCAAGAGGTGTTAATGTCTCATACTTTGGTTGGGTATTGAGCACTTAGAGATTTGCTTGGAGCATTAATTCTCTACACCGTTCGTCCAACATTAGTGCAAGCTTAAGTAACAAATTTGGGGACTTCTACTTCAGTTTTCAGTATTGGTATATCGGGTTTCCTTCATCAAGTGGTCACTAGTCTGTGTACGAGGTTGGATAGTTGGACAAAGGTTATAAAAGTTGTGATGTGATCTGTAATTCTCACAAGATATTCTTACCCAAACTGGTGTTCACCAAAACCAAATCAGTCATGCCACATTCAATCTGGTAATGTCTCACGGTTTCTTCTTGGTTTTGTAAAATCCCGCGAAAGAACTTATTTCTCGGTTTAAATCATAGATTTGTAAAATCCCATGATGATGGGTTATGCGCTCTTGACCATGATCGGGTTAAAACCATTATCAAAGTTCAGTTAAAACATCATGAAGGGCTAGATCGGGGAACTTAATCGACAAGATGTGACTACGGCATTAATTCATTATTATTTATTTGAGGCTGAAGTGAAATTTCATGGGTGCGTGTACTTAGTATCTGAAGATATCGGGGTGGTTGGATGAAGATTTGATGCGTGGTTTTGCAACCTTACAACAGGTTTTACCTCTCAAGGGATCTCAAGAGGCTTACAACCCCACCAGGCAGTGTACCTGACCGATGTAGTATAGTGTAGTGGTAAGTACGGGGGATTGATCGTTCTCCACAGGGAATAGTGTTCGTTAGGTATGAAAAACTACTCTAATAGGTCTAAGGGTGAGGGAAGATTCTTTTTGTATTTTTATATTTTTTTTATGAAAGCAAGTAAAATCTCGGGTTTGAAGGAGTGAGCGGAATTAGTTGCTAGTCAACTAACCCAAATTACTACGAATTCAAATAAAATAAAATAACTGAAAATGAAAAGAGTTGTGAAACTTATGTGGAGAGAAATGTGTTTACTTAGATTTCCTTACTCCCTAACTATCTTTTACCGGTTGATTAGTGTGTATTAATTGCGTGGATGACGGGTGTATTCCTTAATACCAATCGTGGGGTGGCGTACGTACTTCCCCAACTCTACAAGCTCTTACTTCACTCCTATGTCGAGCCGGCTAGGAAGCTCCTAACATGGGATCACTAGAATTCGCTCATGCATTAAATACAACCATAAAAACCTTAGTACGCATTGGTTCATGTTTCTTAAGACGTTCAAGCAAGTTACCGAATAGGAAGTTAGCCAGTTTTCTTAAGCCTAACATCGATAAACAATCATCCAATACAATTAATAACACACTAATAACCAATAATCAATAGTTAGGTTTCATTAGATCTAAGCAAACACAAGATAAATCTAGCCTAGCATGTTAATTAAAAGACAAGAACAATATATAATCAAACAACACATAGACATATTGATTGATTAAACAATTACTTATCTTCAATTAAACATGGGAGATCCAAGGGTATGAAAACCCTTAAAAATGGCAGAAATTCGTCTTTAGGGTTTCTCCTCACAAAGTTGCACACTAATGACAAAAAATTGCAAAACTATATATAGAGTTTAAGGGCTGACGGCGTCACGTTATAGGACTTGACGCCGTCACCTCGCCGTATCTAGGGTTCCCGGATGGCCTTCTTGACGCCGTCCCTCTTTAGACCTCCAAAATCCGCTCTGGCTTATCAAAGCTTGACGCCGTCAGAATATGGCTTGACGCCGTCCCTCTTTAAGTTAAACCGTGATGGCCTTGATCACTTCAAAGGGTGACGCTGTCAGATTTTCCATTGTAAAATTCTCTGGCTTATCATGAGTAATTTTCATATCCACCTTTTTTGCCAAGCCATGACGCCGTCAAGGGCAATCCCTGACGCCGTCAAAGGTACTTTTCCAGCCGATTTTGAGACTTTGTCGTTTTCTTCACTTTTATGCTCCAAAAACGTCCAAAATGCTTCCTTTTCCAGATTTCTTCTCCAAAGTACCTAAAATGACAAAAGGAACGATTTAGGGCAATATTTGATCAAATAAATACGATTTAGGGCTTAAATGACCCCCTAAAAGCGGTACACTTTTCTCTTCATCAAGATTCTTCGAGATCCTTGTTCGAGCATTTAAACTTTACAATGACGAAGACTTGGATATCTAGTTATTTTTTCTTCCTCTCTATTACAAAATAACTATCACTTTAAGGAGTCACGTTGTAGTGCTCAGTGTCACACGAAGTTGTGGATATCCAAGAGGTGATGTACGTCTTATACTTGATGGTTGGTTGGTTGAAGAGTATAGAGTACTTAGGGATTCAATGTTGCACGAAGTCTCTACACCGCTCTTTGTCTCGCATTAGTACAAGTTTAAGTCACAAGTTCGGGTTATGTTACTTCAGTTTCAAGTTCATCATATTGGGTTTTTCTCCATCAGTGGTCACGCCATCAAGCCAACAAAATGATAATGGGGTTGGTAACGAGTTAGATGAGAGAAGTAGTAAAGAGAGAGATGACGTCTGTACACATCAGTGCAGGCCTCGCTCTTCATCATAATGACGTCTGTACAAGTCAGTGCAGGCCTCGTTCTTCATCATATGACGTCTGTACACATCAGTGCAGGCCTCGCTCTTCATCAGTATGACGTCTGTACACCTCAGTGCAGGCCTCGCTCTTCATCATAATGACGTCTGAATACATCAGTTCAGGCCTCGTTCTTCAAAGAAAAGAAAAGTGTACGCTTGAGTGCACTTTATCTTCAAAAGAAGAGAAATCTTCTTATTTATGGCCATTCTCATCAACAAGATTCATGCTCTTTCCGTGCTTATTCAATCTTCAAGTGGATCGGCGCATATTGGAGTATACCTTTATTCACATATTTAACCAAAAATTGCAGTTGACAAGCATATGCAATTTTTGAGGGGGGGAAGGGTGAATAAACAACATGTCAGTCTTCAAGAACCGTCAAGTGGAGCTACTAACCGTTGATGGTATTCATATTCACTAGTTCAATCATCAAAAATTGCAGTTGGTAGGCATATGCAATTTTTGAGGGGGGAAAGGGTGAATATTAATCTACATGTTGGTTGATGATTGAGAATTGGTCATACGACTCCTGAATACGTCAGTTCAGGAGTCGTGCAAACCATGTTTCTCCAACACTACTTCTTCCGTCTATCAAGGTGTTGAAGAACATGGTCATGGAATGCTAATCTATATATTCTCACGGACTGGTTCAATCAGCAACAAAGGGTTTCTAGTCAATGCTTCATGTATACGTCATTAGGCTACATGTACACATCATGATGATGATTCCGATTAATCGTAACCATCATGGGGGAGAGAAATGTGTACACCAAGGACGCACAACAGGTTCACGTGATCTGGCTTAATCATATATTCCGGTGTTGAGAACCGCAGAGATGATCAGTGGTTCAACTTGTTACCTTGGTATTTACGTTTCACTGTTACGTCATGGGCTGATTAATCGTAACCATCAGGGGAGAGAGAATGTGTACATCAAGGACGCACAACAAGTTCAAGTGATCAGGGCTTAATATCCAAGGATGGATACATACTATAGATGATCAGTGGTTCAACTTGTTACTTTGGTGTTATACGTAAGACTGAAGAAGGTCGAGTCGTCAGTCTATTCTACATTCTCTGTTGGGAGTTATTATCTCATGTGTATGCTGCGGGCTGATGGGTTACATGTAAGGTTACTGGAAGGCATTGGGTGAGATGAAGATGATTGGTATTCTGTTCCTCCACATTGGGCAATCCTGAAGAAGGTCGAGTCTACAGTCTTCTCTACATTCAAAAAAAAATGTTGAGCTCTTTTCTTACAACTTGATATTTAACTTAATCCCATGACAGTTCTTGTTTGATGAGTTGTGGAGTTAAGTTAGGTTCAAGTTGTTCTGTAGTTTAAGGTTAGGTCCAACTTGATTTTAACCTAATCTCATGACAGTTCTTGTTTGATGAGTTGTGAGGTTAAGCTGAAATCAAGTTGTTACTGGGCTTAAATTTGTGGTTTAGTTTAACCTCATGACAGTTCTTGTTTGATGAGTTGTGGGGTTAAGCTAGATTTCAGTTGAGGCTCAACTTAAACTATCGAAAAGATGCCTAAGGTTTTTGTCGGCGTCACTCTAGGACGGGAGTGTTAGAAGATTAAAGACGGCATGCATTTGGTTATCAAAAGACTTCTTCATATTTCGGGCGTTCATCCAAAGTCTTCTTCCTATTATGGGTGTTCATCAGAAAGGTTGTCAGATTGGGGGAGAGCACTAATTCGGGGAGAGTGAAAAGCCAGAATCAATCCCTGATTGAAAGTTCTCACATTGCTCTTCAGCAAGTCAAGTGATGAATGCGGTGAAGATTCAGAATGCTGAGGAGTAATGGTTTCTGGTTCGTATCCTTGTACATATATACTTATTCATATTTTATACCATCTTGTAAATAGATATATAGAAATCCTGCATTTGTAAATAGAGAATCTTAAATCCATAAAAACCATAAAAATTGAAAAATAGAAAATACCAAAAATAGTTTCACCTAGGCATGTCTTCTGTTTATCGATAACATTTACGGACTTAGAAATGTCATTCAATAATGGCACGGGTCTTTAAATGAAGCTCGAGCAGAAGTTAAAATGGATTCTTAAAACATGTCTAAATGGCTTGCTATTACTTTAGATAGCAACCCGCGCTTCATATTGGGGAAAGCACGTCGCCAAAAAGACGGTTGTTCCTCCAACTGGGTGATGTTCACCTGGGCATGGATTACTTCATATCCATGTTTCCTGATTTGATGTACGTTTCAGTGCATCATTTCTTGTAAAAGAAGAGAAATCTTCTTAGTATAACAAATAGTTTTCATTCTTTGATTCTTCTGAAAATTATTTGTGAGACACTTGGTGAATATGTGTTGTATGAAATTTGTTTATACTTGGATTATGCATAAAATTTGTCACTCAATCAACGACTACAAAACCTCATGACAGTTCTTGTTTGATGAGTTGTGAGGTTAAGCTTGATTTTAGTTGAGGCTCAACTAGAATACGGGTCATTGATTGAGGGGGAGAGTGAATTCAAATTTTATATCATCAAACGGGTTTCTTGATTAATTCATGACTCTTAGAAAAGGTTTTGCAGTTAATGGGGTATTAGTTGAAGAGGATATTGCTTAAATATATCAAATGACCAAGTGTGTTAGTTGCTAGAAAGTTTAGGACATTATGTGCAATTTGCTTGTAGTATCCTAGCTTCATATAACTAGAAGGTTCATTTGTATCTCTTTGGAATCCTCGTTTAATCCCCTAGATACATTAAAACTCAAAATCTGAAAGAAGTTAGAAAACCCGATGTGTTTGATGTTCTTGAATGCTCCACTGACATTTGTATGAACTAAGTGAATGAGTTTCAAATGTTGTTTGTCTCTGCTGCTTAATTGTTGTTGATATTGTGCATATGTTCTCAGGATTCGCTTAGGTAGATTGCTATTATGTTAGAATCATGTTCCTAAGATCCTGAATTAAATATTGAAATCTGTGTGAATTGCTAAGTGCATGATTGGTATTTGCTTTTCTTGCTAGATAGTGGTTTGACGTAGTTCCTGATTGTGGTTTGATTATAAGATGAACTTGGTATTATAATGTGGCAAGCTGCTGAAGGGTAGCTATTTAGGAATAGTGTATCTGTATGTATGTATATCTGTGTTGATATTCTTATGCAGATTCCATAGCCAAAATGAATGTACCAGTTCCCATTCTAACCATTTGATCAGACGTTCAAACTCTATTGATTGGCTCGGAATTCACCACAACAACAACGTCGGCAACAACAACAACAACACTTTCACCACCACCACCGCCATTCATCTATCTTGGTCTCGCCAAGTGGGGATCAACTACATTTGCGAAAGATTTGTTGGTGGATGGATAATCGATGTTGACCACTGACTCACTCAGAAAAGTGGGTGATTACATCATCTGCGCAAAAAGGTCAATATCACTTGTGTCATAATAATCACTTTGTGCATAATGAGCAGTGAATCTCCCTCTTAGATTAAGGGGGAGCATAGTATGTTCCATTATCAGAAAACATTAAATCGGACACATTTTCTCCCACATTTTCTAACTTATTTAAATCAATTGAGATCACAAATCTCAAATGGTTTGAAATTTTTGATCGGGGGAGAGAATGTGATTTAAATATGAAATCTGATAAAATGTGATGATTTGAACAATATATGCAAGCTCTCCCGTATGTGTTAAACCATTTTATATATCAATGCACATATTGAGGGGGAGCAAAATGTTTTGGATGTGAAAGTAAGCTCTCCAGTAAGTGCTAAACTCTTTTGTATACCAATGCACTTATTGAGGGGGAGCAAAGGATTTGGCATGCATCTTATGTGAGCAAGGCTCAGACTTCACCAATGAATTGACGATAGCTAAAGTCAGTAGTCGAAAGGACATGTCCTGGACGGGTAATAATTTCAAGCCAGTTTATCTGGTGATGTAAGCGTGTCTCGCAAAGGACGTGTCTGAGTAGAATGTACCGATTTTGAGCGACTTTCCTTGAATGTGATCTGGACGGGTAATAATTTCAAGCTAGTTTACTAGTGATGTAAGCGTGTCTCGCGATGATCATGTTCTTGGAAAATCAATCAATTCAAAAAGTGCGAGCTCTACCTAACATGTGAAAATTTATAAAACAATCAACCGAGCACATGTTGAGGGGGAGCATTTGAAATATATAAAACTCTCAAGTGTTTGCAAAAATGTGTTTCAAAATCATGAACACTTTGAGAGATTTTTCAAAGATTTGGTTTGGCAATCGTGGATGAATACCAGAGACCGACCATTTTAATTAATGCATGGAGTTATAAGGATGGTTAGGTTAGGCTCAAGTTCCCACGATCCCGCCAGAGCCGGAGGGATCTACCCAGGGACAATCCACTAGTTAGTGTAGAAGTCCTTAGGTATGATTAAAAAGGAGAAAAGTGGATAAGGGAAAAGTGCCGACTGAGATGGAGCTAGTACTGAAACAAACCCAACAAGGTTCTAGTAATGAAGTCTCGGTAAGCACTGAAGGGGTTGAAGAATGAAAAAGAAATGTAAAGGTAAAGGGTGAAAAGAAAGAAGCCCTCCTTACACTTTAGGCAGAAACCGGGTCAATACATATGCTGTCAGAATCACTTAGTTGATTGCTGACATTGAAGACAAAGTATCATGGACCCAGTGATACGCTGCACAACCCTCCCTAGCCACTCAAGGTCCCTCAAAGGATTCTTGTTTCAATTGTCACGGAGTTCAATACATTTCTATCGTCTCTCTCACTCCGAGTTAGATGATATTGAAAAGGTGGCAGTTCTCTCCAGCCTCCGCTCACTAAATCAAAACGCACAATAGAGTCTAGAGCCACGAGATGCATAAAAAGATCTCTTAGGGACACAAACTATTTCTACACTGGTTGTTCAACATTAAGGATACCAGGTGTAAACTCATGAGTCCTTCGCAGATCTTAGCAATCTGCCAGAACATTTATGAGAGAATTTACATATGTAATTCTCAATGATTGAATGGAAATTCCTGCCAGGGTCAACATCAAGCAGCCCTGAAAGCAGGTCACTTCGGTAATTCCCTGTGGATTACGCTTAGTGATCGCGGCGGTTTCAAACGGTCTACAGTCGTGGAGTGATCTCCAGCGACTCACCTAATCGTTGATGTGCTACGGTTCGATCTTAAAAAGCCCTCTGTGGGTTTTCGATTAGGAACGGTCTTGGTAAGGATTAGAGAGAGTTTTCACACTATGCTGTTAACAATCTCGAAGTCCGAACCTGTAAGTACCGGTCGATTTATTGCTAACTGTCGTATGCAGGAACTTCTGGCAACTGTAGCTGGTTGCTGTTGTAGCTGGTTGCAGAAAAGATGCCAATCCTCTACCACATGTTCACACTACATCATCATTGTAATTCAACAAAGTCATGATCAACCTAAAAGACCTTCAACACTGCTTCCGCAACTCTGAAGCTGAAGATCATGATCCAGAAAAGTGTGAGCATGTCGACTCAACAATCACTCCATTACCACATGATCACACTACATCATCATTGGAATTCTACATAGTCATGATCAACCTAAAGACCTTCAACACGGCTTCTGCTTACTCTGATGTTGAAGATCATGACACCAAATGGTGTGAGCATGTCGGTTCAAAGAATAACACATCACATTGAAACATACTGCTGAATGATGACATGAAGACAAAAGTTGGATGATAAATTCGAAGAATTCTCAAAGATCATCCAAGATAGAAGAACAGTCATCAAAAGATCACTGCTAAAGACACAAAATTTCAAGACGTTGAAGATTCGAAGACTACGAGCTATGAAGTCAAGATCAAAAGATCAAATGCTAGAATTCGAAATATTATTTTCGGGGTGACCTCCCTTAGGGGGAGATTGTTAGGAATATAAATATTCATATGAAGGTTCGGTCACCCCGAGTATCTATTTAGCATATCACATAGCTCGTAGGCTTATTTATATAAGCTTAGTATTATTAGTATTATTAGTTTTATTAGATTAGTCGTATCTATATTTGTGGAGTGGGTCGGGGCTTTCCCCACTGTCAGCTCACTCCACAGCCCACTAGGGGCACAAATAGTAGTAAGTATATAAACTCCTTCCCACACATGGGAAGGGTTGGAACTCTTGTATTATTTCACACACTTGAATCTAATAGATCCAGGTTTTCTCTCAAGGTTCCATCTCTCTCTAACTTCTCTCTAAAACTCCACCATGGATCTCATCTTCCATAACCCAAGACCACCCGAATCATCCACACAATCAAGATGGGTATTTCCTACAGATACAATATGTCTCATTTCAATCATACATCATATAATACTCACAAGATCTGTTGAGGTAAGTAACATTTACTAGATTCTTTTCTCAAGATATGCAAAGGAGCATTCTTGAAACACTCTCGATGTAGTAGATTCTACATTGTATCACATTAGAGCATCTCTTGGTTCTAGAAAACCAAATCATGTTAAAATAACATGTAACAACTCAACAAACAAAGATGTTATCCAAGAGATCATAAAATGCACCATCTCCACCAAATAACCTCTAAATCTCAAACAAGATATTAAAACATTTTGCTTGCCTTTGTTAGGAGTTGTGTAAGAAATGTCATCTTCTTAAGCGACTTTCAAAATATGGTTAGTTGAGTCGTATTAGGCCATGTATTAGCGAAATAAGCTAATATCATCTTTGCTATACTTCGATAGGCAAATATAGGAATTTGAATTTTTCTAACATGAGAATGACTACTGGAGAACCTATCGCACTAGAAATTCAATTTGACCTAACAGTTGAATTGCTTCTAGAAGAGAAGCTGGGTTCGTGGTATAACTCATAAAAATGGTCGTGTTTAGCCTGAATTGAGCACCACTAGTGATAGTCTCATACTCATTCTCTTACTTGAAAATTTTTTATTCCTACATTTGACTAAAGATAGTTTACATCGGTGAACTTTATCTCCCATTAGGATTTCATTTTGAACAAGTAGTAATTAGGATCCTCCTTAGCAAACCTAGATTACTTGCATCCCACATATGTGTTTCAAAATGATAACATGTTCTCGTAAGAAATGATTGAATGTCTTCATGCTCTTAAATGCTAAATGATTATCATGTTTTGCATGATGTTTGCATTTATTCCTTATGTGCATTTTACATGATTTGCTTGTAAATTTTGCACCCACACTATGTCATTTTAACACATAATGAATTAGGTATGCCTATCAGTATGAACTCTTAGACGTCATATAGTCATACACTAGTGTCAAAACCTATAAGTTAAAGTAGTCGCGAAATTGTCCTAATTCCTTGGTCATCATTTCACTTTCTTCCAAGTTATACACCCTTTTGTCATGTGGAGGTTAGATACAAACCTAGTAGAACTCGGAATATGTTTGACAACTTAAATATTTCATCCAAAATATTCAAGTAAGTTTAACATGTGATCGCAATTGTTAAATGTCATATCCGAAACATCATATTCAAACCTTTTAACAACATATGTTAAAACGCTCATCCAAAAGCTAAAAGCTAACATAAACCTTCGGGTGACAAAGGACTCACGAGTTACTACATAAGTGATTAGTAGTTCTGTTCTTCCTCGTGTGAATATACACTTCTTAAGACTAAGTATATTCATTTCCGTTAGTTCCTTTTATCCCCATAGGTTTGTCATCGTGCATTGTGTCAAGCTCACCTCATAGATAATGAGGATCGAACTTATCCATCGGTTTTAGGGTAGAAAACCAACGTATCATCCTATCTAGCCAAGAGTCCGTTGATACTCTCTTTCTTCTGAATAACGGGCAATATGCCTATAAGAATATTGATATTTTTGAGTCTCTTCTTTTTCGTTGTCAATCTTGATCACCTACCAACGTGCAGTGATCTCACAACTACAATGGATGTTCATCCCAAAAATCTCATCAATCACCCTAAAAACACCAAACCTCAATCAACTTTAAGCCATCCTTATGTTCCAAATCGAGTCTCACCCACACATCTACCACCGTTGTGTCAGTTTAATACTTCATTCTTTTAGATCCCAAACCCTGCTGCGAATCAGCACCATAGGCCTTGCTTTACGCCTTTCAAAACCCCATGAAACACTCGCGTGCGAAGCACATCAAAATCCGTAAATTAGCCAAACCTCTCAAACGCGAACCATTCAACTATCTACGTCTAGGTCTAGGAATGATGGAACACGTTCCGTGAATTTCACAATTCCCATGTGTTCAAATACGTCCTTTAAATCCCTCCTATGACTACTTGAATATTTCACTGGAAATATTGAAGTCATCTCTCATGTCTCATCTCATGACTTTTTAAATATTTCACTGGAAATATTAAGTCATCCTTCACATCCCTCTTATGACTACTTGAATATTTCACTGGAAATATTGAAGTCATCTCTCATGTCTCATCTCATGACTTTTTAAATATTTCACTGGAAATATTAAGTCATCCTTCACATCCCTCTTATGACTACTTGAATATTTCACTGGAAATATTGAAGTCATCTCTCATGTCTCGTCTCATGACTTTTTAAATATTTCACTGGAAATATTAAGTCATCCTTTACATCGCTCTAATGACTACCTATGTATTTCCTCGGAAATATAAAAGTCATCTCTTCTCTTCTAGTCTCGTTCATCTCGTAAAAAGAATTTATTAGGATTTATTAGGTATAAATTCTCTCTTCGTGTAAAAAAGTCTCACTAAATCAGCGAGATTTATTCGTTAAATCCTCTTAAATTCCAATGACAACTTAAATATTTCATCCGAAATATTTAAAGTATATTTAATTTGCGAAATGAAATTAAATGTCATCTCTCGTTCTCAATCAACGTTCATCGAATCCCGTTGGATTCATTAATAAAAGAATTTATTTGGTATAAATTCCTTTAATCTAAGGTCCAGAAAAATCACAACATATGTGAAATTTCTTTGTCGAAAATCAAATTCTGGGTCAAAACTGACATCAGCAGGTCACGGCACCCTTAAATAAGGGACGGTACCGCCAAACAAAGGGAATTCTAAAGAATGTTGGACGATGGATGATGAAACTCCGCAAGGATCAGAAGAAAATACTTAAATTATTGAAAGACAAGTGAGAGTGTTTGGTATAATACGTTATTAGACTATGTATTGTTAAATTTATGTGCTTACTAAGACCTTATGATAGTACTTAACTCTTATGCAGTATTAACTCAACTTGAATTAATGATAACATATATTGTTATCAATTTTCCGAATTTAAGCCACTGTTTGGCTTAACTTTCTTTGCGATGAAGTGTAATGATCTATTTTATAACGTGTGCTAGAATCTACATATTTGGTAGCTTTACTTTACATAATAGACAATAGATATGTTCAAGGAAAATTTTCGGGTTGTTATCGAAAAACACAAAATTTGCATTGCTCTCTGTTCCTTTTAGGATTTTTGTTCGGCGGAACTGGCGGATCCCTCAGTTTGGATCCGCCTAGTGTTAACATTGGCTCCGCCCATCTTAAACCTGCGGATCAGACGGATCCAAAAGTTTTGGATCCGCATGCTTTGTCAATTGGATCCGCAGGAATACACAGTAATCTTTTTCACCCAATCCAACTCTTTCCAATACTTAGATTGTAGTTTAGCTTTCTTAGATTATATTTAGACATCTTAGAGAATTAAAGAAATCCACCTCCCATCAAAACTTGAATATTTTGTCCTGCTCATAACTCACAGACTCTTTCATTACCTTCTCGAAAACCGTGAATCAATCACATTTCTCCCTTTTGAGTCATCTTTCTGCATACCTTCATGACAACTTCATTTCTATGGATTGACTTTGTCAATAGGACAAACTACTTTATCTTGTTCCAAGTCTTTGATATTTACACATCATTAATCCAAACACCAACTTCTATAAAAATGGGAAGTATAAATTAGAACCTTAAGATGATCATAACACACTAAATCTTCATCTTCTTTACCTGTAAACCTCTCACAATGCACAAATCAAACAAATCTCATATGTCTAGACCATACAGACAAACCGCTAGAATTAGTGTTAGACCTTACTGGCTCGTTAATCCAGTTTCAAACGTAAGCTCACCAATCATATCCACCACTGCCACTACAACTTCTATCATAACTCCTATAGTCAACATGTCTTCATCTACAAAATTACCATCACCAATCATAATACCACTAGGTACAACATCATCACCCACATATAGCACACCACCACCTGTAACTACTCCAATAACTTCCTCACCATCACCTTTACCATCTGAAGAAAGAAAATCATCATCACCACTAAATTCATCCAACCTTCAACCACATGATCTACTTACCACACTTCAACACATTGATGATTCAATGTGGGTAAATCAAACAAACACTCAAGAAAATGAAGAACATAACTCTAACTTTTGTGACACTAAGGATTTAGAAACTATGTGGCTAGCTTCCATCATATCTCCATCAACACCAACAAATTCCTCTTCATAGAAGCTGTTAGAATTATTCTAGTGTACTTTAAAGAATTATTCTAGGATTTCTTCAAATTTTTAGGGACTTCTAAATGTAACTTCAAGTTTGAGACGTTTGTCACAAACAAATTTTCTATGAATAATAGTTACATTTTAATATTTGTAGATGATCAAATATTTGTAGTGCTAACTTACTTTAATGATACATATGCTCCAGGAGATTTTTCGGATTTTCGTCGAAAAACAAAAAATATGCACTTCCCTCTGTTTAGTATTAATAGTTTTGACCCACGGATCTGGCGGATCCCTCATTTTGGATCCGCCATGTGTTAGCGTTGGCTCCGCCATTTTTCAACCTGCGGATCAGGCGGATCCAAAAATTTGGATCCGCACGCCTTGTCGATTGGATCCGCAGGTATAACAGTAAACTTCTTAAAGTTTTCGACTCATCCCGATTCTTAGATTTTAGTTTCTAGTATTCTTTAGAATAGGTTCACTGATCATTATACATCTTAGAATGATTTAGATACTCTTAGAAACTTAAGAACAACATTTCCCACCAAAATTTGAATTTTTTTAATTTAAGGAGTGAGTTACCTTTCCTATACAAACAAGGAACCCTTTTTAGGGATCCTTCAAATCCGTGGGAACATCACATCAGAAGCTTTTCCACTATCTCTTTGCATTTACTGCATATCTTCTTCATATTACTCAACATAAGTTCTATGGATTGACTTATGTGATGTGATTTGCACAAATTTCTGTTTCAAATCATTAGGAACCAACATTCTCCATTGGATTTACATCAAATCCAAACACTAGTTTCTATAAACCATCTGCCTATATATTAAGATCACAACTTAGAGCAAAACTCACTCATTCAACTTCTTCACAACATACAACCTGTACATCTTAGTTCTCTTAGCTCACCATGACCAAATCAACCAACACCTCCACCTCTAGACCACCAAAACGCACTGCTCGAATAAGTGTTAAGCCCTGTTGCTTCATAAATCTTGCTAACTCATCATCAGAGGAATCATCTCCTCTTAATATCTCATCTCCTATAGCAAGTCAAAATTTCCTTACCTTATCCACACCTACAGCATCCAATGTTGTCATACAAACTCCACCTCCATCCATAACTCCAATAGCAACCACACCACCACCCGCTCCATCACAGACTGTCAAATCTCAATCACAACCAAACTCACCCAAACTCCAACCCATGGAGCTATTTAGGACTCCACCTACATCACCTCATCCATACCTTGATGACTTGGAGGATCTCCCACCAAGATCAAACAATCCTCCACCCATGACCTTTGAAGGTCAAGAGCCTATACTTTTTCATCCGATTTTCCCGGATATCCATGATCCTTTATACCATGATGCACCATCATCTCAACCTCAAATACCACCTCTCTCACCCACATCAACTCTCATTGCCATAGATGAGGCAATGTGGATCAATTTGCCTCAAACCCAAGAGGAGATTAGTGAAGAGCTCAACCGTCTCTACACTCTCTCGGGTATGGTAGATCATCGCCTCAATGAAGCCATGGACCTCCAAAACATCCTCATGAACTCTCTCCAAACACCACCACCAACCAATGAACAAGCACAACCACCACCAACCAACAACCAATCACAACCACCACCACCACAACCAAATGAGTCTACTCTTCCGCCCGGTTTTGCTCGCCATGATTGCAACATGTGTGAAAGAACCGCTCACATAGCTCAAAGGACAAACATTTTGGTGCACGAGCTCCAAAATGAAATAAGGTTCATTTTGAACCACATTCTTGAGCGTCTAAACGCCATCTCTCATCCTCCTCAATAGGAGAATTTTAGTCTCATTATATAGGACCTTCTAGATGTTGTTGTGAGACTTTTTATTTTTTTTAGGATGTATTTTTCATTTTTATGTAAACATCATATTATGTTTGTGACTTTTGTCACATAATTTTCCATAAATGAATGTGATGTTTTTATGCTTATGAGTGATCAACATAAAGCATATTATCATTAGTTAGGTAACTAACATCATTATATAGCTACTTGGAATCTACATTCTAGTTTGATCACTTGTACTTTAGGTGCAAAATTTTGATCAGACACTACATTTTGACTTTTTAAAGTCAACTAGATTATCATTCTTATTTGAATGAACATATCATATGCATTATGCTTCTCCATTTGAGGCTATTCACAACTAACATTTCTTTTGCAGCATCTCATACCCTTTTAATGTATACGTTGGGACTCTTGTAATGGGGAGTATACATCGAGGGGGAGCATTTCATTTTTCTAATCATTTTTTTTGTAGGATCATGCATCATTACCTTGTTACTCCATTTAGGGGGAGTATCAAACAAGGGGGAGCTCTTAAAGTTCTCAAAATCGCATTCCGCTACGCAACTCTTCTTTTTGTTTCGACAAAAAGGGGGAGAAAGGATTAAGTTTGCATAACTGTGAATCATCACAGTACATACACTTTTGCATAAAAAGAGTTTTCAAACTCAAATAAAACAAACTTAATCTATATTTTAAAGAACTCATGCTATATTTATTCCTTTGCTCAAAAATATACTTTATGTTTTGTCATCAACAAAAAGGGGGAGATTGTTAATACAAATATCGTCCTAAAAACGTTATTTATATTTTACGATCTTTACTTAGTTTTGTTAATGACAATTACAAAGTATATCCTTTAGCAAATTATAAATGCTAGCTAAAGTCTCTTTAAAACACATTTTACATTTCACAAGTTTACTTAGAATTACATTTTACACATCTACTAGTTTATTTCCTTAAAAGGAAACTTTATCTTTAAAATGATACAATGACATCATGGCATGCATCATACATAATATATTGGCTAGATCTTCAAGCAAGATAGTTGACTTTGGAAGATTTTGATATGACATGACAAGGGTGAGGAGGATACAGCTGGATTTGGAAAGATTTCCAAAACTATTAGTTGTCATGTTGCTATCAAGTTGGCAGATCCAATCGACATAAAGGATGAATCCCTTTTATGGGATCCGCCGGATCCGCCGGCTGTTTATCAGCTTGCCTATAAATAGCAAGCTAATCATTTGGACACACCATCACTCATAGAGCCTAACATTCATACTCATTCATTTACATATCATCTAACATTTATCATTCATTCATTTCATTGATCTTTCCTTTTGTAGCAAAGGAGATTAAGCATCAAGGTTCAACACAGAAGTGTAAAACCTTTAGTATAGTTACTGTGTGATATAGTTGTAGTTCACACATCATCATTTGTATCATTTATCTCAGTGAGTGTGGTTAGTGTTTTAGTCCTCAAAACACAAAGAGTGTAGGGAGTGGTTGTACCCTTGTGAAAGAACCAAACGGGAGTGGTTGTACCCTTGTAAAGAACTCGACATCTAGCTTAGTGTCGGTAATTGTATAGGCGACGTTAGGTTGGTTCTACCTTGAAATAGAACCCGGTGTTTAGCTTAGTACCGAAAAAGGAAGTAAGCGACGTGTAAAGGTTTTCTCCACCTAGAAGGGAGTTTGTTTCTTAGTGAAGGATAACTCTCGAGTTAAAGACTCGGGGAAGTGGAGTAGGGCAAGGAAAAGAGTCCTTGTAGCCGAACCACTATAAACATCCGTGTTATGTGGTTTGATCATTTCTCTCTTTACTTCTTGGATATATTGTTTGATTATTTTTGTGAACAGTTTCATTGATTTCACATAAGTTACAAAATGGTTCAATTTAATTTTAAACGGTAAAACTATTCAACCTCCCCTTCTAGTTTTCCACAATATCCACCACTTGTCATGACGTTACTAAGCTCATCGCTTCTGTCAACGTTTGTTTTCCTCTTTATTTTTTATTCTTTTTCCAACACATCTTGTTCGAATGGTCATCGATTGAGGGGGAGCAAAAACACACTCATATAGTCTTTCACCAAACACTCTCAAGAACACACAAATGTGGTTCTTATTCCCTAGAATTCTCTACTAAAACACTCACCTCCTAAGTACCCACTACTTAGCAAAACCCCAGTCATAAAACCACAATCGGTTATAGCTTCCTAACCTCTACTCTTTGTGACCACCTAGATATTTGTTCTATACAAACACCTTTAACCCTCACATCAAACCTCACATTAATATCATTCATCATCACACTCAACCTTTACAACTAAACTTCACTCTTGACAGTGATATTTAGTTTAAGAACCTTCAACCCATCAATCATTACACTCAAACCTCACAACTATCATTCACTCTTGATAGTGATAGTTAGTTCAATAACCTTCAATTCTCACAATCATTATACCTAATGTGTATAAACTACACAATCACACAAAATCCTTCATACACCAAATCATCTCTAACTCACAACTAGGATCATCCAAAACTAGAATTCTAGAAATTCGTTACCTCAACCCTGTTAGAGATATTCGCCTACAACCCTGTTAGGACCACATGCACATTTTCTTTTTCTCCTTTGAAATATATCATGCATCTCATTGTCAGTGCAAACGATATATTAATCTAAACTGTCTTTTCCCATATTTTCTCAAAGGTCAAATCCAACACTTCCCATCTTATAGAATCATTTCCATTCGCATCTAGGTGCGTATCGTTCTCATTTTCACTTTTCTTTGAAGTATATGTTGTGTCGAGTCTATATTGTGACATGATTCATCATAATAATGTTGAAATGTATCTACCTCACTTAGAGTATGTCTTATCAACAAACTATTCTTAACATCAATCATCTTAGGTAGATGATTATGTCGTTTAAAAGGTTTGTTAGAACTCGCCTTCCCAATGACAACTTGGAAGAAGTCATTTTGTGTGTCAGTCAATGAACGAATCTCGTTCTTGTTAGTGTGATTGATTGAACAATTACACCTTAGGTTGTCGGTCAAGTTGTGAATCTCTAGTGTCATTGAATTGCATTACACATTCACATCTTTGTGTCGCTCAACTTTCTTGGGCTTTCGTCTTGGTTTTTATCCTTTTGGCACACTTTCATCACGTGTCTAACTTCTTGCATACTTTGATATGCTCATTAAACTCATTTTTTTTTGTAGCTATGTTTTAACATAGTTTAACCCTTGCATGTCTTGCTATGAGTATTTTATCCCTATAATGTTGCTCCTATTCTTTTATATATTATGTTGCACGAAGCTAACCCTTGATGTAGGAAAAGCCTTTGTAAGAATTTGATCCATGGATTCGCTAGAAACAAAGGTAAAAATAGAAGGGAATACAATTTCCATAGGGGAGCATTGAGCTAGGGGGAGCTCGGGGGTATTTGAATACATAGCATGGAGTCCTTTCCACAAGTGGTGATAGAAGACTTCACTGGGATGATGCAAGCTCGCCTTTCTGGGGAAAAAGGAAAGTAGTGCAATAAGGGAGAGTAGGGAGTGAATTCAAGGGAGAGCTTGAGGCAACTACCTTTTTGCTTCGACAAAAGGGGGAGAAGGGAGTGTAAACAGGTAACTTTTACATTTTACTGTGTGTTACGGTTTACATATTTGTCATCATCAAAAAGGGGGAGATTGTTAGTGCAAATATTAAGATATTTAAACTAAATGGTTTCTTCGGTTTTAATAATGACAAACATGTAACATGTAATGCATAACATAAAATGCGCAAGTTACTTGTAAACACAAATCATCAATGCATACTTACATCAACATCTCTCGACGTCTCAAGTATGCTTCAACAGAGTCATAGATTCTCAACCCGACGTAAATCACTCAAGGTATGAACAAACAAATTTAAACTTGACGGATGATCAAAGAAATAAATTTTTGTTCTAAACTTCATATTTCTTGTTAGACTCGCTTTTTTATAAAGATATTGTCACTTAAGTAAATTGGACTTGATTTGTAATAAGTAGTACACGCAAGGACTACTTATGTTTAAATGGCAAATTAGTAATGTAATAGGGCCTATAAATACCCCTCATGACTCTCCATGAGGGGTGTGGGAATTCTTTGTATCCTTTGTGTTAGCAATTAATTTATTAATTGTGAAATGATGGTCATTTGTTAATCTAGAACTTAAGTGTCAAGTGTAATATGTAGTCTAGTTAGTGGGCTAATGGCATTATATGTGTTAGTATCTTAAATGTATAAGTGTAGTGCTAACATTAGCCCACACAAGAGCCCAAAGAAAAGCCCACCAATTGACTTGGTGTTGGCTATGTTTGCTATATCACCACACACACTCTCATTCTATCCTTATGCCTCATTATTGTATCTAGGTGAGAGTGTGTGTGTCCTCAAAGAGTCTTTGTATTATTTCTTCCTAAGATTTAATCATTCGACCAAGTTTTATTCCATACGATCCATACACCTTCTCATCTTGTTCTTACATTGTTCTAGTGAGTGTCATCTATATACATCTCTTGTGTCGTGTTTGTGTGATAAAGAAAAGGGAAGTCAATCATTACAAGTGGTATCTACGAGCCATACAACAAGGTAGGAGGTTGATTGTGTTCGGTTCTTGTTCCAAATAAACCAACTGTTGCGTTTTTGGTCTCATAAAAACGTGACTTCTTGTGTTTTTTTTGGAATCGTACACCACAATCAAGGTTAAAGGTTGGGTTTGTTAATGTTTTTACGAGTTGGTTTGTGAATCTGTGATTGTTCGCTGCTCAAATCTTGTTTTTGAAGATTGGATTTTTGTTGTTCTAAGTGTTTTAGATCGATAATAATTCAAGATCATCATCCACGATTTGTTTTTGTTGGATAATCTTTGATTATTTTAGTTCATGCATTATTGATTTGAGTTGGTAATAGTTGGTAGAAGTTGGCAGTGGAAAAGTCTTACATGGCAGTGGCATAGCATGGGCAAGTGACTAAAGGACAAGAGTTGGTGAGACTGCCCTATTTCGCAATTCAAAGAGCTGCTTTCTTTCGCAATTCTGAAGTCATCTCGCAATTCCAATAATATCGCAATCTTGTATAAGATTGCGATAAGAGATCTTTTTTCGAAATTGTGCTTTGAATGCGTTATCGCAATTACACACCCAGCCTATTTTGAAATTGAACAACTTTCTCGAAATTGGACTGGCTTTCGAAATTGGTTGGTCTTTTCGCAATTGATACACGTTTTCGCAATTCAAGCCATATTTCGCAATTGGGGTAGACTTTCGGAATTGGACCAAACTTTCGCAATTAGAGAAGATTTTCGCAATTGACATCAGACTTTCACTTTTCGTAATTGACAAAATTTTTCTAACACAATATTAAATACTCTATAGCAATTGTAAGGTTTTTTTTTTTTTAAAAAAAAAAAAAAAAAAAAAAAAAAAAAAAAAAAAATTGGCGGGAAAATCCGAGTAAAATTTAATTTTTACAGGAGACTAAAAGTTCAATTTTTACGCAAAATTCAAATTTTGGTACAACAGTGAAAATTTTGGCCAAAATTCAAATTTTTAGGCCAAATTTTGAATTTTTTCGGCTAAATTTGACGTAAAAATTTTCAAAACTCAAATTTTTCTAATAACCTTAGAATTGCATTTTATAGAGTATTTCAAATTCTGATAGAGAAATTTTTCAAATTCAAAATTTGGAGGGAATCCAGAATTCACCATTACGAAAGATTTCAACGATCATCAACAACAAACCAAGGCTTCACAACAACAACCAAGTTCAACCTTCAATAACAACAACTCCTATTTTGTTGAAACGATCCTCAATCCACTTTATCATACAAAATTTCAAAGATGACTACACAACAAGACATTCATGCCGCCGGTGCAGAAAACCGTCCTCCAATGTTAGAAAAAGGTGGTTATCTTCCATGGACGAGTCGTATGCTTCGTTACATGAGAACCAAGCCTAATGGACAAGGTAGACTATTGATTAACTCCATCGAGAAAGGTCCATTTAAGCCTCGTCAGATTCTTGTAACAGCTGGAAATCGAACTGCAACACCTCCCACTCCAGACACCTATAGGGTACAAACGGAAGCTGACTACACACCAGAAGATTGGAAGCAAATTGAAGCTGATCAACTCTATGATTTCCTAAAGCAAAACCAGGAGGAGGCAAATGAAGTCAGAAAAGAGAAGTTAGCAAAACAACATGATCCTCTTGCACTCATGGTCCAAACACCTACACCTGCAACAGTCAATACACAACAACCTTCATCTTCATCCCAACACTTCATGCAACAACATATTCCACAAACACCGTTCTACCCACAACAACAACAAGTAATCCCACAACAACAATACCCGCAACACCCAGATCAAGATTTTAATGATCAGGACGAGTCAACTGCTGCTTTGACTCAAGCTTTTGCTTACCTAACAAAAGCATTCCAAGGACGCTACTCCACACCTACCAACAACAACCAAAGAATCTCATCGAACACTCGCAACAAGCAAATTGCACAACCGAGTTTCAACATGGGACAACAAGGACAGATGGTTGGGGGATACGGAATTCAGCAGGGATATGCTCCTCGATATCAGATGGGTAATCAGAATGCAGGGCAGTTTGTTGGTAATCACATGGGTCAGTATGCAGGAAATCAGATGGGTACAACTGTTTGTAATCAAAGGGGTCAGAATGCTGGGAATCAGTTTGGGAATGTTGGTGCTCAGGGAGCTGGGAATATGAATCAGGGTAATTTGATGAAGTGCTTCAACTGTCAGGGTGTTGGTCACATGGCTAGGAACTGTCCAGACAAGCCGAAAAAGAGGGATCCAGCTTACTTGCAGAAAGCATTATTGTTAGCTCAGAAGAAAACGGCTGGGTTACAGTTGAGTGCAGAAGAGAATGACTTCATGGCTCTTATGGATGATGCAGAAGATCTCGAGGACATCGATGCAAACTGCATTTTTATGGCAAATCTCTAGGAGGCAAAGTATGACACGGATTCGGAAGCACCTCCTGCTTTTGACACCAATGCGGTTTCTGAGGTACAATCATATGCTACATGTCACAATAATGAAATGTTTGATATGTCACCTCAAAATGAACAGCATCCTGTGACTCCTAATATCATTTACGATACATACATGGACGAACCAAGTTGTAGCAATACTAATTTGGTAACTCCAGATATGGATCCTAATGGAGACTTCGAGTCACAACATACTGAGAATGCTGAGGAAACATGTGCTTTATTTGAATCATTATTGCAAAATTGTAGTATTGAAATAAAAAAGGTCAAAAAGATCAATCGCGATGTTAAGGCCGCGAATGCAAAATTGACCACTAAGCTTGAGAGTTATAAGGATAATGCAAGAGCTTATGATTTTTGATAACAAACGACAGTCAGAACTTGAGGTTAGTTTAAGAAATTCTGAGTTGAGAGAAAAACATTTGCAAATCAAGTTTGACACCTTAGATGTTAATTTGAATGTGCAAATCAAATCTCTAAACAAGGAAATTTCTGAATTAACCAACCAGCTTTCATATCAAAAATCAACTTACTCTAATCTTGAAAAAGAAAAGAATGAGTTGAATGAAAGGTTTTCAAAACAAGAAAAGGATCTTCTTAAAGAGATCACTGCCAAAAAGGAAACCATTGCAAAGTTGGAAGATTTGCTTGTAAAAACGGGTCATTCTTCACAAACAATTAATTTGTTAATCAACGATCCAAACCCGATTTTACATACAATAAAGAAAATGGCTATCGGTTGTGAAAACCCTTATAATCTCAAGAAAGCTCAGAAAGAACAGAATTTGCTTTATAATGGTAATCTGATAAATGATATCCATGACCCTCCTGCTGGTCATGATTCTTGTGAAACGATTAAGCTTTCCGAAGAGAGTAGAATCAAAATGCGACAATTGAACAGAGAAATAAAACCCATTGACTATAATGAACTTAACAAACTTTCTGGGGTTCATCTAGTTCAAAAAGAGTCACCACTGTTTTTCAAAAAACCAGTGGTTGTCGCAAAACAAAAATTTGTTTCAAAACATCTGCCTAACATCGAACAAATGGCATCTAAAAACACTTATGATACAAGTGCAGCTAGACTATATTTGGTTGATCTTAAACAGAGAATTGAATCGCTTCAAAGTATTGTGGCATCCAAAACAAACAGTCAACAGATGGAATGGTTTTCAAGTGTTCAAACTGAACTAAAAAAGGTGTTTGAAAATGACATTAATCCACATATTGCTGGAATCTATGCGGTTGCTCAAAATGTGGAAATAATCTTTTGAAAGAATCATCATAATTCGTTAAGGACCACAAATCCTTAGTGAAGGAAGCTAATGAATACTTGGAACAAATAAAAGTTTTGGAAAACCAAAATGACTCTCTCTCCTTCGAAGCTCTATCGACTGATATTATGTCTATTATTTACCAAACATATTCTGTTGAGGATGATGAAAGACTTCGGGCTGAGACTTCTGAAATTGTTATAAAATATGAAAAGGCACTTGCCAAGATTGAAAAACAAAATGTCACATATTTTAAACAACTGGATCAGAAAAAGGAAGAATGCAAGTATGAAAAACTGTCGTATGAGCGTTCCTACTACAACATGCAAAAACAAATTGATCTTTTGAAGTCTCAACTTGAAAGTCAAAAAGGGAAGGGTGAGGGAACTAAGGGTATAGCACCATCAACCCCCTTGCCTAATGAGAAACACAATGAGAAAGCTATTGTCGAAACATCGAATGTGATAACACCTGGCCTTTATAGGATTAGTGCCACTACTGCATCTGCCTCTACATCTAAAACATATAGGGCGATAGACATAAGTAATAAGGATAATCCAAACGAGTCTAGGAATGCTACCACAACATCTCAGGACAACAACATAAATTCTAATGAGTGTGCCTTATCTTCTACAGGATTAGAAAGCAACTCTAGAAGCAGAAGACAGTCTAGGAGCATTAACAAGAAAACTAGTGTCTCGCCTGTTTCTGAGAGTGCATGCAAGAAAGTAGAAGAACACCCTAGGAATTTAAAGCTTTCAAATAAGAAACATATGTCATCTGGATGTAATGTTAAGACCAGTGTTTTGAATGTATGTAATGACTCTGTTTGTTTAATGCAAGAGAAATCTTTGTCTAAAAATGCTTGTGATGATATTGTTTCTGATAATGTGAATGATATGCCTGAACAGAAAAAGGTTCCTTCAGTAACTAGGGCTAAGTCTAGATATATTCGAAGACTTATTGCAAAAGCTAGGAAAACCACTAGTAGCCTATTGCCTAAGGATCACCTTAAGTTTTGTGCATGGAAACCAACGGGTAGAATGTTCACACTTAAGAATGGCACATTAGAAATAGTTCCCAATGCATCAACGAAAACCATCTCTAAGTGTAATTCACCTGTTTCATCTAACCCACTGGAACCAAATGTTAAACGGTTTCCATATACAAAATCATCTGTTCTTTGCAGGTCATTGAAATTTGTCTTTGGATCGTCGACTCGGGTTGCTCCAAGCACATGACTGGGAATCTGAAGCTGCTGATCAACTTTGTATGGCAGTTCATGGGAACTGTACGGTTTGGGAATGATCATGTTGCAGCTATTCTGGGTTATGGAGATCTTCGGTTTGGAAATTACTTGATCATTCTGGTTTACTATGTCGAAGGGTTGGGACACAATCTGTTCTCAGTCGGGCAGTTTTGTGATGCAGATTTAGAGGTTGCTTTTAGGAGAAACACTTGCTTTGTTAGAAATTTGGTTGGAAATGATCTCTTAATTGGGAATTGTGGCACCAATCTCTATGCAATTGACATAAACCAAATGGCCTCTTCATCTCCAATTTGTCTCATGACCAGGGCAGGCGAAACAAAATCCTGGTTGTGGCATAGACGTTTGTCCCATCTTAACTTTGACACGATCAACAAGCTTGCCAAAGACAACATCGTCAATGGTCTCCCAAAATTCAAATACACCAAAGAACACTTATGTCCATCCTGTGAGCAAGGCAAAAGCAAAAGGGCAACATATAAACCTAAACCCATACCTAGTTCGGTTGATAGGTTGCATTTGTTGCATATGGACTTATGTGGCCCAATGAGAGTTCAAAGCATAAATGGGAAGAAGTATATTCTTGTAATTGTTGATGACTATTCAAGATATACATGGGTAAAGTTTTTGAGGTCAAAAGACGAAGCACCAGGCACCATCATCACCTTTCTGAAGCGTATTCAAGTTCTACTTCAAGCTCCAGTTAGGATTGTAAGAACTGATAATGGCACGGAATTCACAAATCAGGAGTTAAGAACATATTTTGAAGAATTTGGTCTTACTCACCAGACATCAGCTTTTAGAACTCCACAGCAGAATGGGGTAGTTGAAAGAAGAAATAGAACTCTTGTGGAAGCTGCTCGCACAATGCTGATTTATTCAAGTGCACCGTTATTCTTATGGGCTGATGCTATCTCCACTGCTTGTTTTACTCAAAACCGATCCCTAATCCATCTAAGATTCAATAAAACCCCATATGAACTTGTCAACAACCGAAAACCCGATATCTCTTACCTACATGTATTTGGTGCTTTGTGTTATCCAACAAATGACAGAGAAGATCTGGGAAAGTTGAAAGCTAAGGGCAATATTGGAATCTTCATTGGTTATTCGAAAAACTCGAGGGCATTCAGGGTGTATAACAGGAGAACGAAAAAGATCATGGAGACGATGAATGTGAAGTTTGATGAAATTTCACAAATGGCTTCTGAGAGACTCGCTCTAGAACCCGCGCTTAACCCTATGACTTCCGGACATATCAGTTCCGGACTCGCACCTCAAGGAGCTCTATCAATTCATAACGAACAACCCTCAAATCAAGAACTGGATAATTTCTTCGAGTTTATGTATGATGAATACTATGGTGGCGCTTCGAAAAATGCATCTAACCAACGTTCCGCTGCACCCACTCAAAATCAACAACCACCACCACCACCACCAATTCCAGATGCATCCACAACATTCGAATCTGGCGCACCAACTCCCTCAACATCAACATCATCTACATCTACTCCAGCAACTCCAGTAATTGAAATTGTTCTACCCAGAATTGATGAGCAAGAACAAAATCATGCGGTGTTAGACGAAGAACCATTCGAAAACCCGTTTGGAACGGACTCTGCTGAATCATCTTCCAGATTACATGAACCGTCTTACACGCATTCGTTCAGTCCAAGATACCCTTCAACATTACAGTGGACAAAAGACCATCTGATAGAACAGGTTATTGGTGAACCCTCAAGACCAATTCAGACGAGAAAACAACTAAACACCGATTGTGACATGTGCATCTATGTCTGCTCAGTCAGTCTCATAGAACCTAAGAACATTCGGGAAGCAATGGCAGATAATGCCTGGATTGAAGCGATGCAGGAAGAACTTCTTCAATTTCAAATCCATGACACATGGGATTTAGTTCCGAGACCAATTGACAAACTCGTCATTGATCTTAAATGGTTATGGAAAAACAAAAAGGATGAAGAAATGACTGTAATTCGCAACAAAGCTCGTCTAGTGGCAAAGGGATACAGACAGGAAGAAGGGATAGATTTTGAAGAGTCATTCGCGCCAGTAGCAAGGCTTGAGGCAGTCAGGATTTTCTTAGCTTATGCAGCTCACAAGAACATCACAGTTTATCAGATGGACATCAAGACAACTTTCTTGAATGGAACTCTGAAAGAAGAAGTGTACGTGAGTCAGCCAGACGGTTTCGTCGACAAAGATCATCCAGACTATGTCTACAAGTTGAAGAAAGCTATCTATGGTTTGAAACAAGCCCCAAGGGCGTGGTATGACGAGTTATCATCTTTCTTCTTGTCAAATAATTTCCCCAAGGAACAATTGATCCGACCTTGTTTACAAGAAAATACAAAAATGATATTTTGATTGTTCAGATTTACGTGGACGACATCATATTTGGGTCCACTAATCCGCAACATTCAAAACATTTTGAAAATCTCATGAAAAGCAAATTCGAAATTTCCATGATGGGTGAATTAAAATTATTTTTAGGCTTACAAATTCATCAATCCCCACGTGGTATTTTTCTTAATCAGGCTAAATACACAATTGAGATTTTGAAAAAACATGGAATGGACAATTGTGACTCTGTTGGTACACCAATGGTCACTTCACCTAAAATAGGCGCTGACCTATATGGGAAACCCATGGATCCGAAGAAATATCGGATCATGATTGGGTCTCTCATGTACCTAACTGCTAGTCGACCAGATATACATTTTGCTGTTTGCTTACTTGCACGGTTTCAGGCAAGGCCTACCGAACTTCACCTCCAAGAGGTTAAACGGATCTTTCGGTACCTACGAAGAACCATTAACATGGAACTTTGGTATCCGAAGGATTCGGAGTTTACACTAATAGCATTTTCAGATGCAGACCATGCCGGTTGCCAAGTTACAGCAAAGAGTACATCAAGCGGAGCACAATTTTTGGGAGAAAAACTAGTAGGCTGGTCATCAAGGAAACAAGACTGCACTGCTTTATCAACAGCAGAAGCCGAGTATGTGTCTTTATTTGCGTGTTGTGCCCAAGTTCTATGGATGAGGACACAGCTCACAGATTATGGTTTCTCTTTCGATCGCATACCTTTGTATTGTGACTCGAAAAGTGCCATAGCCATCTCGTGCAATCCAGTGCAACACTCCAAGACCAAGCATATTAGAGTCCGCTACCACTTCATAAAGGAACACGTTGAAGAGGGTACTGTTGAATTGTTTTTCGTGAAGACTGAATATCAACTCGCCGATCTATTTACTAAAGCCCTCCCAAAAGAGCGGTTTGAAAACTTAGTTCGTCGAATTGGAATGCGAAGCCTAACTCCCGAAGAGTTAGAAAGTCTTCTCGAATCTTTGTGAATTATCTTATGAAGCTTCGCATGTAAATATTTTTCAAAAAACAAAATATAAAAATAGAAAACTTCAAAAAGACATAAAAAATATAAAACATAAAAACCAAAAATATTCTTTTCACGACATGTCTCTCGTATAATCGATATTCTGTACGTATCTAGAAATGTCATTCAATAATGATACGGGCATGTACAGATGCTTGAGCGGGAGTTCATTTAAATTTTTTCCAAAACATGTCGTTTCTCAAAATTTTCTTCATTAAGGCTTTCGTATATATCAGTACGAGACCCGTGCTTTATTGTGAAATCTTTTACTGTGGCCCGAGTACTCCAACTCGAAAAGATTTCAAATAAAGGCTACATTGATGACTTCTGATTATTTCTGATCAGGAATCGTAATGTTAATGGCAAAAAGCTAAAAAACTTGAGCACTTAATCAAAATTGTTTCAAAAAGATTTTTCAAAGTCTTTCTATAAATTTTGTGCTCACAATAACTCCCTCTAAGACCCTTAAATGCTTTTAAACTCAAACGTTTAATCATATGCTTTGTTTAAGGGGGAGTATAAAAAGAAAAATGTTCCGTTTTCATTCTAAAATCAGTCCGTCTCTCCTCAAAAAGTTCCATTTTAATCAACTGTTTTCAAAAATACTACTTCATGCTATTTTTGAGGGGGAGATTAAGTGTTTATTAGATATAAGGGGGAGAGGATGTGATTAAAATGTGATCAAAAAGTTTTGTGGTTTGAATCTCAAACGAGTTCTTCAAAAAAGACTCAGTATGAACCCTCGAATTGACGAAACTAAATATCCGTTATCGAAAAGACATGTCCTGGACGGGTAATAATTTCAAGCTGGTTTACCAGTAATGTAAACGTGTCTCGCAAAGGACTTGTCTGAGTAGAATGTACCAATTCGAGAGATGATCTTTGAATATGACCTGGACGGGTAATAACTTCAAGCTAGTCTAACTAGTGATGTAAGCGTGTCTCGCGAAGGTCATGTTCAGTGAAAATCAATCATTTCAAATGTGCGAACTCTACCCAACATGTGCATACTATTTCAAAAATGCATGAGCACATGTGAAGGGGGAGTATTTCAAAAATGAAAAACTCTCAATGTGTTAACCAAATGTGTTTACTCATAAACACTTTGAGAAATTTTCAAAAGGTTTCATGGTTTGTGATCGATAATCTAGGATAATCATGGAGTAATAAGGTGATTATGGTTAGGTTATGTCCAATGATCCGCCAGAGCCGGAGGGATCTACCCAAGGACAATTCCAATAGTTTAGAATTAGAAGTCCTTAGGTAAGATTGAAAAAATGAGTAAATGAGAAAGGAGAAAGAAGGGGTTGAAGAATGAAAAAGAAAAGTTTAATGAAAGGGTGAAAAGAAATAGCCTTCCATGAAAGCTTAGGTCAGAAACCGGGTCAATACATCTGCTATCAGTACTCACTAAGGTGATACTGATATTGAAGACAAGACGTCATGGACCCAGTGACGCATTGCACCACCCCTCCTATCCACTCAGATATCTCTTAAAAGATATTTATTTCATTTCTCACGGAGAACACTACATAATCTATCGACCTCTCACTCCGAGATGTGTTGATATTGAAAAGGTGGCACTCTGCTCCATGCCTCCGATGACTAAAAACCAAAACGCACATTATAGAGTCTAGAGCCATGAGATTCATCAAAGATCTCTTAGGAACACTTCCTATGCAATACACTTGTGTTCATCAAAAAGGATACAAGTTGTATGAGTCTTAATGAGATCTAAGGATCTTGCCTTACGTCATGATGGTTACTCGCTTCAAACGGTCTACAGTCTTGAAGTGATACTTCGGTATACTTCAGAGGCTCTCAACGGCCTTGGCAAAGATTAAGAGAAAGTTTTCACACTATGCTGATAACGATCTCTAAATCTGAACCTGTAAGCGCTGGACGATTTATTGCTAACTGTCTTATGCAGGTACCGACGAAAGTCCATCTACCATCATCATCTACAACGACGACGCATCTGGACAGAAGAAGTAGATCAAGGCAAGAACGACCAAAAGACGATTCTTTGAAGATCACAGTGCATGAAGGAACATTGAATGAAGACTATTATACATCGACACACAAAGTTCAAGACATTGAAGACAAAAGACCAATCACGGGAGCATCATTGAAATGACCATCCCTTAGGGGGAGATTGTTAGCAATTAATTTATTAATTGTGAAGTGATGGTCATTTGTTAATCTAGAACTTAAGTGTCAAGTGTAATATGTAGTCTAGTTAGTGGGCTAATGGCATTAGATGTGTTAGTATCTTAAATGTATAAGTGTAGTGCTAACATTAGCCCACACAAGAGCCCAAAGAAAAGCCCACCAATTGACTTGGTGTTGGCTGTGTTTGCTATATCACCACACACACTCTCATTCTATCCTTATGCCTCATTATTGTATCTAGGTGAGAGTGTGTGTGTCCTCAAAGAGTCTTTGTATTATTTCTTTCTAAGATTTAATCATTCGACCAAGTTTTATTCCATACGATCCATACATCTTCTGATGCGCGTGATGTGTCATTGCGGTTTAGCAGTTTTAATGCCTACTCAAGTTTTAAATTTATATTTAGCCGACTTATCAATAACACACACACTTAACGAGCAGTGTACCCGGTCAGTATGAAGATAATGGTAAGTAGAGTGTCGATCACTAAGAGTGGAACGTATTATCTCGTTATTCTAATCAGTATTTTAATATCCTAACGCAAGGGGGTTTCAGCCTGAGAGACTGGCACGGTTTGTTTGCAATTAAATAATAAAATAAACCAATAGGCACGAATCAGCAAGTAGCACACACGTACACAGATAAATACTTGAGACAATAAGAGGGCTGTCCTTATGATTAAGTAGATTGTCACTTGTTTTATTGATAGCTTTATATGAAGTGTATATAGTTAACCCTTTCTCGTTGGTCCTAATCTTATCGGCGAGTAAACCCTTAATGATTACTTATGTCTAAAAGTTATTCCTAAGTGATCAATTTAGTAATAACCATGGGAGCCACATTATGTCCCGCAGTCAAATGCCCGCAAGCCACTAATAAACACAGAGGTTATCAATGCACTAATAAGTAGTAACCAAAGACATCATCATATAAACTTTAATTGATGGGAAAGCAAGTATTAAAGGGAGTGCAATCTTTCGTTGTCACATTACACAAGCCACCAATCCTGATGAATTAAAGTTTGCTAACACAATAAAACAAAACTACTTAATGAATTAAACACATGCAGCACCTTCTTACAGCTCTTGTATCTTTGATTTGGGTGTGTCTTGTGCTGCCTCCTTGACTGAATTCGTCCTTTGTTCCTCCTGTTTGGTCTTCGGTTTTAGGTTTTTCGGAACTTGTAATTCGTATGGTCTACGGGGTATTTATAGTTTCTGTCTGAGGGAAGATGCGGCGCATCTACTAAGTAGATGCGGCGCATGTACTTAACTTCGTGTGGGGTCCAAGATTATAATATTCAGGAATATTCGTACACCGCCAGAAGATGCGGCGTAACTCCATGATTAGATGCGGCGCATGTCCTCTTGTATCTTGGATCGTATCTGGTGACATCATGATAGAGATGCGGCGCATGTCGAGAGTGAGATGCGGCGCATCTGGAGCAGAATTGACTTGATCTTGTCCATGTCAGTAGACCTTCAACTTTATGCACGTTTTGCTCCATAATTAGTCCAAAATCGCTAAGTTTCACCAAATGCTTGTTTTTACCTGAGAATTACAAAAGTAAATGATTAAGTATCAATCCTCATACATAATATAGTAAAACAAGTCAAATTAATAGGATAAATGATAGTAATAAAATGTACTTATTTGAGTTCATCAAATATCCCCCCACTTGAACTTTACTTGTCCCCAAGTAAACCTTAGAATTTCTTTTATGAAAATGTATCCTAAAAGATGTTAGGATTTATTTTTATATTTAAGCATGTATTCGTTTATTTCATAATCACACAACTAAACACTTAACGAATTAGAAGTAAAATAAAATAAGTCGATAAAAGCAAATCTAATCGTTTAACTGTCCAGTCGCGACGAATATTCTATCATAAGCTTGGCAAGTATACACATCTCCTCCACTAAAGCTAAGGAATAACAAGTCTAAAGCGGTAAAAAGGGTTTTTAGGCTTAAGGGTTAATTATTCTTAATCACTATCGATCTCAAATTCCAGAAAAGGCGACAAAATCACAAATACATGATCGAATCCACGAACACGATACTTGCAATTGCTCAAATCCTTAACTCGAATAGGCTAAAGATAGGTCCAAACTTCACCAATAATAATATATCAAAAAGGGCGACAAAATCATAAATACATAGCCGAATCCACGACTACGATACTTAAGATTGCTCAAATCCCCAATCTCAATAAATCAAAGGTTCGGTTGGATAAAGAATAATAAAGGGCATGGATAACATTTGGGATATAAATTGGTGTAAAATGAAAAATAAACAAAACAAATAAATTAAAATCCTAAGTGTGGTTAATCACTATCCCAACCATCCCATGAATAAGACTCATATCATCGAATAACTCACGCTTTAACACTTGAAACACACGCTTTAGGTAGACACGAATTATATTCAACAAGATCTTAATCAAAGAATAAACCTTAATTGGCGTTCCCATAACTGCCAATTCCCATTCAATCCATAGATATAGTACAACAAATAGTGGTGATATCGACCACTTACATAACTTTACATAAGTTGGTTAAAACTAACTTCCAACTTTTCTTTCTTTCTTTTTCTTTTCTCATTTTTTCGATTTTTTTTTTTTTTTTTTTTTTTTTTTTTTTTTTTTTTTTTTAGTTGATGTGTAAAATTTCACCACATCACTATAACTTTCTTTCCGGATAATTTTTCCATACTTTTCATGACTTCAGAAATAATGGTAATAGTGAAAGTAGTAAACACACGAAAAATAAACTCAAAGATATACAATATTTACTTTCACTCCAATTGCATTGTGCAATTTCCCGACCTAACCATAGATAATGAATTACGCACGCGAACACAGGTAATGTAAGGAAACACACTTTGCCTATAGCAATCAACCAACCACAGATTCTTATCTACAGGGTAGGCTAAGGTGTAAGGGTGTAACGAAACATTTTAAACATAGGTGTAAGAAACGAAAGGAATGGTTCTGAGGGTTTTTCTAGGGGTATCTTACTCTAAAAATGAGAGTAACAAAAGGGTTTATACGGGGGTTAACTAACCAGTGTAGTTAGTTAATAACACATAACATATAATAGGCTATTTGGGTGTAATCCTAGAAATTTACCAAGTTAGACAAGTCACTCCAATTATATAAATAATACTTATTATGGTGGTCTCGAATAGTATACAAGCCAAGTTCTAAAGTTTACAAGTCACCGGCACACTCATAGATTTGTGAATTTTGAAAAATCACAATTTTTGAAAATAACGTCATGTGTGCAGTTATGCAACTTAGATCTTAAACAAAAACATGCTAAAAAATTTTTAAGTTTGATATATTAAGCACATTTTAAGCATAATTTTTGAAAAAGTTTAGGACAAGTAATTGTTAAGTGTTCTAATTCTCCAATCCCCCCACTTAAGTTAAACAACGTCCTCGTTGTTTGTATAAAAGGTTAAAAACTGGAAAATAAAAGAATTAGAACAGAAAAACTCCCCTGAGATTTGCTCGGTATGATCCTCCATTAGTATTAGAGCAAAAATCATCTTTCTTGTGGATTAGAACGTTAAAGCTTCATACTTGATGTATCCACAGGAAATCCAGGAAACTATAATACCACCAATGCTTTAAAACACACCTAAGATAAGAAAGGTTCAAGCTTTGCATAATACATTAGTAGTTAGATAAAATAAAACTTAAAAATTAAAACTGAAAATCATCAGGTCAGTCGATGCGCCGTATCTTATTGAAGAAGATACGCCGTATCGAGCCTGGAATTAATACGGATCAGAATAAAGATGCGCCGAATCCTTAACCAGGGATGCGCCGCATTAAAAATAAACTGATAAATAGTTTTAAAGTCGAAAATAAAAATGCAGAAAAATAAAATAAGATATGACCATTGCAGGAGATGCGTCGCATCTCAGAATTGAGATGCGCCGTATCCTCATGCGGGCCTGACTGACTCGACACATAAAACAGAATAATAAAATAAAATAAAGTAAAAGATAAGCATGGGTTGCCTCCCACGAAGCGCTTGTTTTTGTTCGAGTCACGAGCCTGACTCCACTCTTATTTACTGTGTAATAGGGTGTTGTTCCCCCCACTTGGGATCAAGTGCGGGTGATAGTAGCAATAAACACAAAAAGAGTGTAAATTTGCTATAAAAGATGGAAGAAATGTATAAAGATCATACCTTGGCAATATACGTGCATCTTTCCTATTCTTACCCGGTTTGGTTGATAAATTGGATGACTTGACCATTCCATCTGAAAGAGTAGTGCGCTGAGGAAAAATGTGTCCCGTTTCTTCTTGGTTAGTCTCTTTGGTAGTAAGGCGTCCCTTGACTCCCGCAGAAGATGAGAAAGGGCCTTTGGCAAGTAAAATTTCGAGTTCTTCAACAACCTTCATAGGGTCTAAATCATCATCTTCATCAATTATAGCAATGTTTAAGAGCTCATCACCAAACTCTTCTTCGAGCTCCACAAAATACGGGTTGATCACAGGTGCTTCAATAGGTAGTGTAATAAATTTCACCTCATCATCTTTTTGTTTTGCAACCTGTTTAGGAAAACTAGCAAGATTATTAGTAACGGGATTAATAATATTAAATAAATTTGTACCACTTTGTGTTGTAAGTGACTCCAATTCATCTTGTGAATCTCCATCTTCAACTAGTGGTCTTGCAATTTCAGCATCGTCCCGAATTTCATCCTTAAATAAGTAATCCCAGATTTCTTCAAAATCCCTCGTTGGGTCAAAATCTGGTTGAGGTATGTCATCATAAACTATGGCGTCAAATGGTTCGAAATCAGAATACTTTTCATCTTCATCCGTTGGATTGTCTAATGGTGGTAATACGATTGCAGAATATTCTTCAACGTAGGGTTCCGTATACACATCATCTTGTGCAATCTCCGGAGAAAAAGTACTATCAATAACAATTGCCGGAATTGGTTTCACGGTATATGAATCTTCTTCATCATCATTTGACATACACCAGGTGTGTTGAAATGGCAATTTGTTTCTTTCTTTCCTTGACTTTTCTCGTCCAAGAATCAAGTATTCTTCCATAGTGATTTCTTTCGTATCAATGACTTGTGCACCATATCTTGCTCTTTCCCAATCGTAGATCCCATTATTGCTCAAGGCTCTTTCCTCTCCAAGTCTGATATATTCTTCCATTGTAATATCCGGATCGTCCATCTTCCTGAAATAAAACTTACTCGTGCAAAAGAAGGGTGAAACGATCAAAGTAAAATAAAAGCTTCTGATATCTGCTGTTGATGCGCCGTATCCAATAAATGGGATACGCCGTATCTTAATACGTTAAAATTAAATCAGACTTTATCCAGAAAATAGATACGCCGCTTTAGAATTTAAGAATGCGCCGTATCGAATTAATTAATCAAAAATCAGCTTATCTAATTAAAATTAAATGCGTCGTATTAACGAAAGTTAATGCGCCGTATTTTCGTTACGTTTAAAAATAAAAGATTTTTGATTCAGTAAGATGCGCCGTATCGACAGAGATCGATACGCCGTATCTGTTTAATAATTCGCAAACTGTTTTTAATTAAAATAATAGATACGCCGTATCTGCGAAAGCAGATGCGTCGTATGGCGTTAACGTTTAGAAAAATTTTTCTTATTAAAAACAGATACGCCGTATCTTGGGGAAAAGATGCGTCGTATCGAATTAATTAAACGCAATACGCCGTATCTGAGAGATCAGATGCGCCGTATCGTTTGATTTAGCACAGTACAACGATAGCAGAACAGAAAAATACGAAAAAATAAAAACAAAAATTTAAACACACAAACAAAAATAAACACACAAAAATAAAAGAAAACAATTAACACACAATACAACAAATATGCAAAATAGTACAATGATGCAATTAATCTAATAAAAAAGAAAAACCTAATTAAAATACTAATCAAATTAACAGATAATAACAATTCACTCCCCGGCAGCGGCGCCAAAAACTTGATGCGCGTGATGTGTCGTTGCGGTTTAGCAGTTTTAATGCCTACTCAAGTTTTAAATTTATATTTAGCCGACTTATCAATAACACACACACTTAACGAGCAGTGTACCCGGTCAGTATGAAGATAATGGTAAGTAGAGTGTCGATCACTAAGAGTGGAACGTATTATCTCGTTATTCTAATCAGTATTTTAATATCCTAACGCAAGGGGGTTTCAGCCTGAGAGACTGGCACGGTTTGTTTGTAATTAAATAATAAAATAAACCAATAGGCACGAATCAGCAAGTAGCACACACGTACACAGATAAATACTTGAGACAATAAGAGGGCTGTCCTTATGATTAAGTAGATTGTCACTTGTTTTATTGATAGCTTTATATGAAGTGTATATAGTTAACCCTTTCTCGTTGGTCCTAATCTTATCGGCGAGTAAACCCTTAATGATTACTTATGTCTAAAAATTATTCCTAAGTGATCAATTTAGTAATAACCGTGGGAGCCACATTATGTCCCGCAGTCAAATGCCCGCAAGCCACTAATAAACACAGAGGTTATCAATGCACTAATAAGTAGTAACCAAAGACATCATCATATAAACTTTAATTGATGGGAAAGCAAGTATTAAAGGGAGTGCAATCTTTCGTTGTCACATTACACAAGCCACCAATCCTGATGAATTAAAGTTTGCTAACACAATAAAACAAAACTACTTAATGAATTAAACACATGCAGCACCTTCTTACAGCTCTTGTATCTTTGATTTGGGTGTGTCTTGTGCTGCCTCCTTGACTGAATTCGTCCTTTGTTCCTCCTGTTTGGTCTTCGGTTTTAGGTTTTTCGGAACTTGTAATTCGTCTGGTCTACGGGGTATTTATAGTTTCTGTCTGAGGGAAGATGCGGCGCATCTACTAAGTAGATGCGGCGCATGTACTTAACTTCGCATGGGGTCCAAGATTATAATATTCAGGAATATTCGTACACCGCCAGAAGATGCGGCGTAACTCCATGATTAGATGCGGCGCATGTCCTCTTGTATCTTGGATCGTATCTGGTGACATCATGATAGAGATGCGGCGCATGTCGAGAGTGAGATGCGGCGCATCTGGAGCAGAATTGACTTGATCTTGTCCATGTCAGTAGACCTTCAACTTTATGCACATTTTGCTCCATAATTAGTCCAAAATCGCTAAGTTTCACCAAATGCTTGTTTTTACCTGAGAATTACAAAAGTAAATGATTAAGTATCAATCCTCATACATAATATAGTAAAACAAGTCAAATTAATAGGATAAATGATAGTAATAAAATGTACTTATTTGAGTTCATCATCTTCTCATCTTGTTCTTACATTGTTCTAGTGAGTGTCATCTATATACGTCTCTTGTGTCGTGTTTGTGTGATAAAGAAAAGGGAAGTCGATCATTACACTTTGTTTTATTCATTTAAGCTAATAGACTAAAAGTTTTCTCCAACCTCTCTCTACTTTCTCTCACTAAAAAGATGAAGATATTCATCTTCTTTCACCAACCAAGACCACCTGAATCACATAAATCTTGTACATTCACGGTCCTACAATTGGTATCAGAGACAGGTTGTGTTACTTTACTGATTTGTGTGGTTCGAATCATGTTTTAGGCTGTTCTTATCACTATTTTTGGGTCATCGGAAATTTTTTTCGGTCATTGGAATTTGTTTTTTCCGTTTCATTCGATAATAACAAATCTATTACAAGTCTTATGTATCAAAAATGGTCAAAACGTCATGGGCTTACACAGTTTCATCTCAGATCTATGACTTGTTTTGTCCTTTAATCCGTGAAAAGTTGTCAGATCTGATCGAAATATGGTTGAGTTTTATGCTCAAAATGGGTTTGTTCCTTAACCCGTGAGTTTTATGGTCAGATCTGGGTCGCAAAAAGGTGGACAGAAAAGATGGTCGGAAGTTATGGTCGGAAAAGTGGATCTCAATAATTGGCTCAATTATTGGTGGAATTTCGATAAAGTCAACGGCTTATCGCAATTGTGCTACTTATCGAAATTGTGGATTTTATCGCAAATGTGATTTTTTATCGCAAATGTGATTTTTTATCGCAAATGTGATTTTTTATCGCAAATGTGATTTTTATCGCAAATGTGGTTTTTTATCGCAAATGTGGTATTTTTATCGCAATTGTGGGGTTTATCGCAATTCAATTCTATCGCAATTGTGAAATCTGTCCGATTAGAATACTTCCACTTTGATTTCCTTCAACTTAGAATCCCTTCAAAAAAAACAAAAAAAAACAAAAACAAAAAAAAAAAAAAAAAAAAAAGAAGAAAAAAAAGGAGTTTTTTGGCGTGAAAATTTGAGTAAAATTTAATTTTTACAGGTGATTAAACGTTTAATTTTTACGCGAAATTCAAATTTTGGTATAACAGTGAAAATTTTGGCCCAAAATTTAAATTTTTAGGTCAAAATTCGAATTTTTTCGGTGAAAATTGGCGTCAAAATCTTTAAAACTCAAAACTTTCTAGCATCCTTATAATTGCATTTCATAGTGTATTTCAAATTATGAAAAAAAAAAAAAAAAAAATGGAGGGAAATAAGAAATCAGTATTACGACCTTGTGTGTGACATATCAACTTCACACATTTTAGTTTGCTTCTTCCGATTCCATAGTGTGGAAAACTAGAAGGGGGGTTGAATAGTTTTAACCATTTTTTAAGTTTTATTTGCTTTGTTACTATATGTTAATTCAAAGGAAACAATCACAAATAAATAATCACACAATGTAAACAAAAGATAAAGAGAGGAAATATCAAACCACACAACACTGTTGTTTATAGTGGTTCGGCTACAAGGACTCTCTTCCTTGCCCTACTCCACTCCCCGAGCTTCCAACTCGAGAGTTTATCTTTCACTAAGAAACAAACTCCTTTTCTAGGCGGAGAAAACTTTTACACGTCGCTTACTTCCTTTTCCGGTACTAAGCTAAACACCGGGTTCTTTCACAAGGTAGAACCAACCTGACGTCGCCTATTTACTTTACCGACACTAAGCTAGATGTCGAGTTCTTTACAAGGGTACAACCACTCCCTACACTCTTTGTGCTTTGAGGACTAAAGCACTAACCACACTTATTGATTACAAATGATAGATATGATGTGTGAAACAAACTACAATATCACACAGTAATGCAACTAAAGGATTACGGTTCTGTAGATCCTTGAAAGCTTGATCTCTCTTCTACAAAATGAAAGATCAAAATGAAATGTAACTATGAATGATGTTAGTAAGATATGTACTGAATGAATATGTGTGTTTAAGCTATATGAGTGATGAGAAAGCCAAATGATCAGCTTGCTATTTATAGGCAAGCTGATATCCAGCTCACGGATCCCACAATAGGGATCCGTCCTTCATTGGACTTGGATCCGTGGGAGATGACAGCTAAGGGATTTGGTGTATCTTTCCAAATCTTCCATATCTTACCAAATCATCAAATGTCAACTATGTAACTTGTAAATCTAAACAAGATATATCAAGATCTAACAAAGATATTATATGTGATGTATGCAATGATGTCATGGAATGATTTTAGAATTAAAGTTTCCTTTTAAGGAAACAAGTTACTAAATAAGCAAACTTGTAATTCTTGGTTATTATGTGAAGTGTAAAATGTGTACTTAAGAGACTTAAGCTAGTATTTATTATTTGCTAAAAGATATTCCTTTTATTTGTCATTAACAAAACCAAGAAAAGATCGAAGAATATAAATAACGTTTTTGAGACGATATTTGTATTAACACATAGCAACAATCACGGGGATACATAGTTCAAGGCTAAAATTATTATGGTTAAGAAAAATGACTACGGGGTTCTTGCACGGTATTATTGATATGATTTTGAAGTGACATTTCATGGGCATGTGTCCTTATTTATCTCAAAGTCTAGAGGTTGGATGGATGCATGACTTTCATAGATACTTGTTTGGGCACTCATGAGTGTAGTGATTAAGTCTTGATTTATCTAGTTTTTATAGGTCAAAGGGGTGGATGGACGAAGACCTAGTTAACTATCACTAAAAGGAGATACGTTGTAGTACTCAGTGTCACACAAAGATGTGGATAATTCGAGAGAGGTTCATATACAGTTAAGGAAGGTTGGATGAGTATATGAAACGACCTATGCTTTAAGGAGTTACGTTGTAGTGCTCAGTATAGGTTCTTAGTGACACTATCGTACAAGATTAAGTCACATATCTAAGGGGTGTTTACTTCTTTTTCAAATTGGTCATATCGGGTTGTCTCCACATGTGGTCATTTACTAGCTGCCGGTAAATTTTAAGGTTGGTTTGAGAGAAGTATTAAGAGTATTTTTTTGACATATTCTCACGAAACTATGCTTCGACGAGCTGTTATGGCTTTACAATTGCATCAAGCAAAAGGTAATCAAAGGTATGTACACTAAAGTATGATGATTCCGATGAATCGCAACTATCAGGAGGGAGAAGTACGGCTTATTACCAACTTGGATGCAATACTGTGTGAGATATGTTATGAAGCTCCCGAACGACAACCATTGTGCTTCCTTTAGTATCTACAGTCTCCGCTGCGTGTTTGAAGACTAAAGAGAGTTGTTGATTCAGGAGGGAGCAGAGAAAAGAAAATGGCTCACTAGTTAGAAGGGAGTAATAACCTAACTAGAACATTACAGTTGAAGTTCAGAGCTACAAGGATGAGTGCCGTCAGCACCAAAGATCGATGCCACGATCTTCGGTATAGAGAACTTCAAGCCTGCCTCAGGATCTAGACTACAGAGACTCTGCACTTCGACAAAAGTTTATTATTTTTGTAATTTACTTTTTTATAGGTCTCATTGTAACCATACACTTGTGATGACATCTTGGAGGGAGATTGATAGACTCGCTTTTTTATAAAGATATTGTCACTTAAGTGAATTGGACTAGATTTGTAATAAGTAGTACACGCAGGGACTACTTATGTTTAAATGGCAAATTAGTAATGTAATAGGGCCTATAAATACCCCTCATGACTCTCCATGAGGGGTGTGGGAATTCTTTGTATCCTTTGTTTTATTCCTTTAAGCTAATAGACTAAAAATTTTCTCCACCCTCTCTCTACTTTCTCTCACTAAAAAGATGAAGATATTCATCTTCTTTCACCAACCAAGACCACCCGAATCACATAAATCTTGTACATTCACGGTCCTACATTTCTAATGTGATAAAAAGAAATGTTTTATTTTAAAAAATAAGTTTAAAATCACCAACAACTATCCCCCTCCCCCCCAAATCAGCTCTAAACTTCCCCAAATAAACTTTCACCACTAAAAACAAAATTTGGAGCGTCCCTGTCTGGGACGGTACCACGGTACCACTAAATTTAGTGGTACCGTCGGGTATTTAGTGGTACCGTCCGTACGTAACGGCTAGTTTTTTCTTTGCCTATAAATAGTGGACCATTTTACACTTCCAACTAGATTTTTCCAGTTAGTTTTCTCAATCCCTTCTTATTTAGATCACTTTCTTTGATCATTTAGAGAGTCTTAGTTTGTTTAAGAGTGATCATTTCATCCAACCAAGAGATTACCTTCATTCCTTTACTAGTGCAAGAGAAGAACACATAGTATCACAAAGATACAAAGTGTTATAGTGTTAGTCTAGTGCACTCGTAACATTTGTTACGCGCTTGTTGTATCTTGCTATACATCAAGTTGTCTATCATCTTGTTTAGTTAGTTTGCGTGGATCATTGTGATCTTGTAGAGATCGGGGAGATCTTGTGTAGCTTGTGTTGTTATCGGGTAGATCGGGTAGATCGTGAGTAGATCGGGTGGATCGTGAGTAGATCGGGTAGATCGAGTGTAGATCATGTGGATCTTGTAGCTTGTGTGATATGTGAGGATCAGGTAGATCGTGAGTGAGATTGGTACTAGCTAGATTAGTACTCGACATTTAGCTTAATGTCGGAAAATAATGTAAGCGACGTGATTTATGTGTTTAGGCCTCAAAACACAAGGTTTGTTATGTTGGGCCATAAAACATAATGGGTTTGGTTGCACCCGAAGAAGAACTCGGCATCTAGCTTAGTGTCGAAAAATATTGTAAGCGACGTTGTATGGTTTTCTCCGCCAAGAAGGGAGCTTGTTGATTAGTGAAGTAACTCTCGAGTTGGGTACTCGGGGAGTGGAGTAGGGCGAAGAGGAGCTTCGTGACCGAACCACTATAAATCATCGTTTCTGGTTTGCGCCTTCTTTACTTATATCTTTACTTTTATTTTAGTCTTTATTGCCTTATATCTATATTTGCATTGCGTTCATGTTTGTGTGGTTTGTTGCTTATATTATGTTGATTACGTTTGTGTCATGGTTTGATTGTGTTTGTGTTGTAGTTTACTTTATACCATCTCTAGATGTTGTATGATCATTGTTGACACTTTTCATATTACGTCACACTTGATCGGATTTTTGATACAAAAAGTTTTTAAGTTTTTAAATGGAAACGTATTCACTCCCCTCTATGGTTTCCACATAGTCCATAAAGCATAATGATTTGACACTCATTAATCTTACAAAAGACAATCAATTAACAACATCAAAATAATAGCTTTCATGAAGAATTCTTAGTCATTGGGCTTGAAGACATGGATTTATGCATAATATGTTAATATAGCAAAAAATTAAAAATCAAAAAGGAAAAAAAGAAAAAAGGAAAAATAGGCGATCTTACGATCCGAACCTACGATCCTACGTGCGATCCTACGATCCTACTTGAATTACGATCTTGTTAAGATCCTGATCGTTTTGTGTGTGTAGGATCTTAGGATTGTACGATCCTACGATCAGGATCGCGATTTTGACAACTATGGTTTGAAAGATTGGGGAAAGGTTTGAAAAAAAAGTAAGAGAGAGAAAATATATTATTTAATATAATTATATTTAATTTATTAAATTTATATTAGATTAAAAATATAGTATACATAAATTTAAAAAAAAAAAAACATAAATGAATAGTAAATGAGAAAAGTACAAAACTTGTGGCCGAGAAAATTTAAAAAAATGTCTTGTCAGAGTATTTGGTCCATACCCACCATCTAGCAGTTTTATGGGTTTTGAGAATTGAATCATTTATTTTATTCCGAAAGATCTAACCATTTTGATGTTTCAATCCATTTCAACAGTGTCATACCTGCATACCAAACACTTCCTTAAGATCGTTACAATATATATACAATAAATATATCTCACATTACTCTAAAGTACATTTAGCAATGTTGCTATGAGTCAATCCATTTTCTGCTAACGGCACACCCAACAAGCATTAGCTACTATATTGTACGCATAAACTATGCGCAAGATTGATATGGGCAATCCTTTTTTTGCTAAGCGCTTTATGAACAGTAGAATGTACAGTACTAACGGTCGTCAGTTAACGACCGTTATCTACTAACGGTCGTTAACTTTTTTTTTTTTTTTTTTTTTTTTTTTTTTTTTTTTATTATTATTATTATTTTTTTATATATTTAAATAACAACTCAAATGCGACAACAGTCCCTGAGCTTTAATTGTCGGTGCAAAATAGGTCCCTTAGGGACTAACGATGTCCTAGAATTTACATAATCGGTCCTTCATGTTAGATGTCCGTTACATAGTTAGTCCTACTAACGGCTGTTACTTAACTTTGAAACGAAACGCCAACATAAGGACATTTTCCATCAAAAAACTAACAAAAAAATTCAAAAAAATGGCCCTTGGGGTTATCAATCCGTTACACAGTTACGCCCTTGCGCTTAGCGGAGGGTTGAAACGGAAATCAATAATTTTGTATTCAAACATCCCGCAGCGAAGCGCAGGGCTTCACACCTCATTGTATTCTATTAGGAGTTGAACTCACGACCAATTGTCAAAGGAACTTCTCACACAACAAATGTATCACTGGGCCAGAAGCCAATTTGTCTTACTAAAAACTTTTTTATAATTAAACAGATAACTGAGCTAAGGACAAAATTCTACGCTTACAGCTACTGCTATTTTTATCGAATACCGAAATACGAAATTCTCTTTTCGTTCTCTTATTTCTTTTTATTTTGATTTTCATCTGAAGTAGCCATTCCCCTTTCATTAATTGAAATACTTTCATCTGTTTAAATGCTTTTCGTAACTCCTTTGATCGAATTTAGAGTAGCTCGTGAATAAACAGATTCGAGAATCAATAAAAAGGTTCAAATAGTTGAAGTTTATGTATAATAAATGGCATAAAAAATATTTAAAAAAAAACATAAATATATATATATATATATATATATATATATATAAAAGAAAAAAGAAAAAACCTTAAATATTTGAAGACTATTTTAATACTCCAGTATTTTCTCAAAGCTATTATAAGTCGGTTGAAGCTTACGGGCCTGTTTGGTAGGGGCTTTTGGAGGGAGCTGTTAGCTTTTTGTTACAAAATAATCTCATCTAAGCTAAGTAGCTCCGTTTGGATACATTAACTTCAAGCTTTTATTTCAAACAAATAGCTCCTAAATGAAAAGCTGATTCATGAAGCTTTTTAAACATATTGGAGCTGTTAAAATTTTAAATTACTGATATACCCTCCAAACATTTGTTTACAATTATAGATATGTCATTTTATGTCATTTTACATCTTATAATTACATTTAACAGCTAACTTACCAAACACTTTTATTAAAAAAAAGATACAATTTGTAGCTCATGTTAACAACTTTGCAGCTTACAGCCTACATCCTACAGTTTACAGCTTACAGCTAGTTTTGCTAAACATACCCTACGTGTTTATAAGTTAATCAGAAAATAAAAATTCTAACCCGGTTCATAAATCCATGGATGAGTTCAGTTTTGGTTAACTGGGTCATTGATCAAAACTATGGACTTGGGCCTACTGGGTACTATTACCTTGTATTTTTCTTGGGTTTGAGGCCCAACTCAACTTTTGGATCTTTGCTTTGGTTGAGTTAATTTGATCTTACTGATTACTGAATACTGATTAACATTTTTATTTTTTGCTTTCTTACAATTTGTATGTATTACTTGTGAAGTTGTATCCATAGTTGGGAAAATTAACCGGTTGTTAATCTATGTGATATTCCCCTAAATGGAGAAATGGATATTCAAATGTGTATTTTAAAACTGAATGGTTGGATAAAGGGACATACATACTATACTTCTAACTTTCTAAGTTCTAACTACTTAGAGCACAACGGGGCCGTCCCATGAATTTATGAAAATTTTGAGCGCTATTGACGAAATTACATAATAAGGTCTTTCGAGAAGAAATGTTATATATCAAGTGTCACCGTTTATAAGATATAATGAATTTAGTTATCTAAACGTTCTAACATATTACTCATTTAAGATATTTTCCCATCTAAATACTTTTTTCTTTGTGAAAAATATGTGTACACATGCATATAATTATTAACGGGACAAATTTTGGGGCCTTGAGTGATCGTCCACCTTGCACGCCTCAAAAACGGCCATGGAGCCCAACAAATAGTTCCATATAGTTTTTAAGCTTTGGTGGTGGGCATGTATGTATGATCTGATGATCATATTTAAAGTTTTGAAATACATGCTAATAAAAAACACTGCCATATTCTTCCTATGACAATTAAAACCGAACCTATGTTAGGTATTCACCTTTATATACTGAATAAATATGTATATTCATCAAGAGAATTTGGCATTAGGATGACGTAAAATTTATTTGTTTGATGTTGTCAATAGACGATGGCAATTCTATATTCAACATGTGACATAATAATAAATGAATCTCTTATACAACTATACTATGATGTCAAATTATATAATGTTGTTTCTCAAGTAGTATTATATCTTTATAACAAAAAGGATGTGCTGTAGTTGGTTTTTGGATAATAAACTTTGGACATTATAATATTTTAGAATTTCAATGTAAATATTTTTATAACTAGATATCATCAATCGACAACAAGATGTTACTAGATACAAGATAACTAGATGATAAAAACAAGGATGACAATGAAAGAGTATTAAATATTCTAATCTTAATCGCGACACATATTTTGGACTTGAATGTGCAAAGTCATCCACAAAATAAAACATAAAATCAAAGTGTCACGTACGATGGCATGGTAGCTTCTAATTTAATCAGGGAGTTGATAATTACACGGACAAAATTACTATATCCACATAAATTTGTTGTCATTTTACTTTTGTGCCCTCCTATACATTAACTTTTTCTTCTTATTGATATTTCCTATTTTATCTGCTAAACGTCTCTATTCCGATGGACTCACCCAACACATGCCGTTGCAGGGCCACCGTCCCGGTTCTCCGTCAACACATAAAATCACATTTGAAAATTGCAACTATTTGTAAACTCTTTTCTGTTCAGATCTATATTTGGCTTATTCATATTCATCATTTATATATTATTTCTTTTAGAAAATCACCACTTATTTGATCAAAAAATAGGAACAATATGCATAGAAACGTTAGTTAAACCACGAACTAAAACCAAATGTAACATATCTAATCTTCGAGACACGACAACACTGTAGCTAGCTCCGAAGGTTTCCGAGGAGTACATACCCACCGTTGTAGCATCAAATTTGGATAAAAGCTGAAATGTGTATAGAGGGCGCAAAAGTAATTTTGCTTGAATTTTCTGTGAATGAAGTAAAATCATCCGTGTAAACATCACTACCCATTTAATCACCCTCTAACACTATAAATACGAAACTCGAAACAAACTAATAGAAAAAAATTAAGAAATTTAAACGCATGGATCTATCCATCCAAGAAACACTTGGGTCGACTTTACAAAACATATTAAAATTGTTGGTTCTTGAATTTTCGTACGTACAATCGTCATCCAGGTAGAGTATAGATGAGAACACCTGAGCATACACATGTACCAACCAAACGGTCAAGATCAAATCGAAGATACTAAAATATTAGAATTAGTTTATGATTATATGTTGTTTAATCTAATAATAAAAAATTAATATAAGCAAAGGCTTGATAGCAACTTTATTTTAGGCTTTTAGCATACTGACTTTGCTATTATCAAAATATGATATAAATATTTAATCATAAACCAAAAAGCACTTATTAATTACTCCCTCCGTCCCACTATAAGTGTCCACAATGGAATATTCAAAGTCTTTGTTTTTTAACTTTGACCGTAAATATTTTTGTTTGTGTTATATAATACTTGATGAAAAGTTATATGAATTGATTTAGTTTTAGATGTGTTTTCATTGGGTATACTTTTCATCAAGTATTATATAACACAAACAAAAATATTTACGGTCAAAGTTGAAAAACAAAGACTTTGAATATTCCATTGTGGACACTTATAGTGGGACGGTGGGAGACCAAAAAGCACTTATTAGAAAACTCTCATAAATTATTAAGGATGAACATAAAAAAGATTTAAGAATAGAAATTCATGAAGAGGATGCTAATGAGGACGAAAATGCAAAAGAACATTCCATAAAAATGAAGTAAGCTTCAACATCAGCATGCCATTTCTGATTCATGAATAAATTCATTTTCACGTTCAAATTCAAAAGTCAAACCCTATTTTCCACCATTCCAAGGACCCAATCAATTCAATACTTTTGTATTCATATAAAATCTTCATTCTCAATCAAACCTACAAAGTTTTCATCCTCAAAATACCATATAAACCATCCTTTTTCATGTTGGAACACATAAATTACATCCTTTCGGAGCACCCGGCTGTGGTTGGGTTTCGATGGAGCCATGCCCAATCATGGGGCGCGACGTGGGTCTTCTTATTCTCGTCCATCGCCTTCTACTTTGTGGTATCCGTCACCCTCCACGTGCTTCTTCTTCTCTTTCGCCACCACACCCGTCCTGTCCCTCTAGGCCCCATCCCGGCCTTGCACAGCCTTGTCATGTCAATTATGTCTGCCACCATACTGGTTGGTACCCTGGCCTCTGCTGCTGCAGAGATCAGGGACACCAGATGGTTATGGGGCAGAACTAAAACACCACTCCAATGGCTCCTATGTTTTCCACTTGGCACACGCCCTTCTGGACGTGTGTTCTTTTGGTCATATATATTTTACCTATCACGTTACCTACACGTGATACGGACCTTTTTCACCATCTTAAGACGTCGAAGGCTTTCATTATTCCAACTCTTCACTAATTCCATTCCAATGGTGATGTCATTTCTGTGGCTAGAATTTTCGCAATCATTTCAAGTACTTGAAATAGTGTTCTCGACGTTTACTTATTCCATTGTCTATGGATATCGGTTTTGGGTTGAGTTAGGATTACCAACAGTGTCATTTCCATTGGTAGCAAATATTCAAATAGTTTTATTGGGTTTGAATTTAATGTGTCATTGTGGAGTTCTGTTTTTGCAAATATGGGGAGGTGGATGCAATGGAATCAGGGCTTGGATTATCAATTCCATCCTCAATGGTGTTTTTTTGTTCATGTTCTTGAATTCGTTCGTGAAAATGAGATGGATTCGAAAAAAAGCAATGGAATCATCGACAACCACGAATGGTAAAATGGAATAAGTAACGACGATCAAAAGTCTATGAGGATCAAGTTCTTGAATTTTAATGACGGGTTTAATTCGGCTCGTTGGATTCTAATGTCGATTTGAACATGTTTTGTGACATGTATGATTATTGATATACAGATTATATGAACACAAGATACAAAAATGAGATGCGAAAATGTTGATCTTTTGTATAGCTGACAGGTAGAAGTTTTGTTTATTGTTTGTAATTTTTTAACGTCAAACAAAGAGCATGGCAATGTTGATTTAATGATATTATTTTGCTACTATTCTTTGGTGCGCGACATTAGTTTCTAGAGTATGAATGGTAGTATCAAAATAAACTTAATTGAATTCTTACTTTTTTTCTGTATAGGTATACGAGTAACTTGAAAAATGACATTTAGTATTTTTAAGTTGTTACCCAACCAAATTCTTATGTTTAACTTTGAAAAAAATAGTAATATTAAAAGGTTTTGATTTCCTCCAATGTTTGTTTTAACTCAAAATCCGAACCATTTTTCCCCTTATTAAGGACTTAATAACTATTCCATGTGAATAATTATATAATGAAATCACTAAACCTAACCAATTAACTATAGAGTTAATAGGTGCAATTAGCGGTGACAATGTGACTAATCACTAAACCTAACCAATCCCTATAGCTCTCTTGTTTTGACTTGAAGAGTCCCTTAACTAATGAAGTTTCATGGCAAGCAACTTAGTCGTTTTGATCAAACAAAATGTGTTTAATTCAAGCTTAGTTGACTATGATTTAGTCGACTTTGATTATACCAACTCAAGTATAATTCATATCAGTTTTTTCAATCTATATTTTCGACAAGTGCTGAGGCTACAACAACGCCTCCGTGCACCATTATTAGGGTGTCACCCTCCGTTAGGCTGCCAGGTTCCTCTAGAACCGAGGTCACCCCTCCGCGAACCATAGTTAGAGTGTCACCTTCCATCAAGGTGCCAAGTTCTTCTGGGACCCCGGCCACCCCTACAAGGTCCATTACGGCCTCATCATCTACACCACCACCCCAACAAATGCAGCCAATAACTGGCCAGTTTGTAACGGGTGGTACCAGTTGTGGTGCATCTTCCACCAACCCATCTAAGCGGAAAGTCATGTGTCCAATATGCAAGAGAAATATGCATTAAACTTTTGTCCACGAAAAGGCCTTCTGTGGCCATATTCGGTGGCACACGCAAGAGCAAAGGGACCCCAATAGCGCTGAGATACAGGAGACCCTTGCTCTTAGCCGGCAGGTGGAAGAAGCGGTCCAGATCGCTAAGAAGATCAAAATTCCAGATCTCAATGAGGACCTGCAGCCTGCTGATGATGTTGCGGACGCATAAAGATCTTTCATAAATTGTTTTGTTTAATTACATTTGTTGGGAGCACAGGCAATTTTATTTTTTCCATGAGTACGTGCCTAGACATTTCACGACTATCTAATCATCTCTCAATCTGGGCAATAGTTGTACTTGTCCCCGTTACTTTTATTTAAATTAAAGCAAGGTTATTTATCTTCTGAACTTGTTTTATCAAGCATAGTTTTTATAGACAATTTCAAGCGATTTGAAGTAGCTAATAAGAAGATCATATGTATAATAGAAATGCCAAACCATTATTCCTAATAATGTTGCAAGCAGTTAGATGATAAATTAGGAAATTACCAACACAGTTCTTTTCAAAGTTTGTTGTTGGAAGATTGATAAAACATTCATATGTAGTGTAATGATATGCTCGTAAATTCATGTTCAACGTGTTCGTCTGGTGAAAGTAAAACTGTGATCTAGAGATGAAAAGAGTTATTGTTTTAGGCAAGAATGACACAACGAACAAAATATTGGACAATGTTGGGCTTTTCTATAGCTATTGAAGTGGCCCATAATGGGCTTTATACATACCCTTTATTGGTTTTATTTTTATAGTTGTACGAAACTATGAATGTACCACATCATTGGATGTCGTTAACAATTGTGAATGAATAATTATACGGAATGATAACTTTTGAAAATATGGATGGAATCTCAGAAAACATGAAAGCGTAATAAATACTTGCTTGTAATAGATGATTCAATTTCTTAGGCTGTGTTTGTTTTTGAAAAAAATGTCTTACGCCTCTTACCAGTGGCGGAGCCAGGAGCCACGATCAGGGGTAGCGAAATACGAAAATTTGTTTAGGGGTAGCGAAAATTTGTTTCAGGGGTAGCGAAATCGCAAAAAAATGGCAAAAAATCGCTAAAAATCGCCAAAAATGGCCAAAAATTCCACTACCGGATAAAAGCTCAGGGGTAGCGACCGCTACCCCTGGGCTCTACATAGATCCGCCCATGCCTCTTACTCTTACTCAGTCAGACGCGGTCTGACATAGAGGGTTTTTTTTTTTTTTTTTTTTTTTTCGAGTTAGACGTAAGTAGACATATACATCTTACCCGAGTAAGATACGATGATTATGTCTTACTGTCTTTTAGCAAACCCTTTAAACCAACAAAACCCTTCACCCGAGATACAAAAGCCTTACCCGAGACCTTTATAAAGATCTTGAAGCGGAGAAACAAAACTACATATTCAAAGGTACTTCGAGATTCGACGTATATGGTTTTAGCTTCGGTTTAGAAAGGAAATAGAAGGTGCTTTTGGCTTGTATTTCATTTGTAACAAGAGAAAACAAGGTAAGAAAGGTTTGTGGTGTTAGGTGATGCTATAGTGAAATTTGTTAGTTGACTGGAAAAGAAAGTGAGGCGTATTTGGTGTTAGTATTTTTAGGGGTTGTTATTTATATTTAGGTTTAGGTAAAGTTTAGTTGGGCTAAGTTTGGTGTAAAGCGTAAACAAAGATATAACTTCTTTTTGAGCCCAATCTTTTAAATCTGGGCTAAGGTTTGGATTGGGTTGAAATTGTTATATGAATTTTGGTATTATAATTTGGACTACAAATAGTGTTGGGCTGAATTTTTCGGGTTCGTGGATTAGAAACCGAGCTAGTTTACTGGAAACCGAGAAAGATTGTTGGTCGTAACAAGTTCATTGACAAGTGTGAACCGAAACTTGTGAATTTCAAAATTGATTTTCTTTTCCAAATATTTATTTTTATAGATAAATTCAAGCTACTTATTTATCATATTGGTATGACTTAATATATTCTTAAAAAATTGACAATTAAAATCATTCAAACAATTATAAAAAAAACAAACAACATTATTTCATTCAGATTCAGACTTTATAGCCACCTCTTACTATTAAGATGTGGTAGTCAGATTCAGACCCAAAATATCTTAATGAAACAAACAACACGTTACAATGAATTAAATTGTAGTAGAATTCATTTTGTAAATCAAACTTTGAAGACGGTCGTTAACAAAAGCCAAAAATATAATACTCCGTAATGAACAGTTAATAAATTTGATACCATTTAAGAAATAAAAATTAAAAATCGAATCCGGCCAAAATTATCTTCATAAGTTATAAATTAAAATATCACAATTAAATTAAGTAATTATAAGGTTAAACGCAACAACTAAAATACGTTATAGACAATCACATTATCAAAAGTCGAGATCTAAATGATAATGACACGCGAAGGTTGAATTTGATCGTATTTAGCATAATTAATAACTACACGTCTAAACCCGACCACTAGCTAGAAGACCATGCTCTTGGCATTCGACCGATCCTCAAAGTGGAGCACATGGGCACAGCGCCACAGGTGCTCCTTGAACTTCACCTGCAATGACGATTACATAACCAACACAATAATACCATTAATAAACATCAGGTTATTTTACAACATTTTATATGATAAGTTTATTTCAGTTTTTATAAAAAAAAATAATACTCTTTTCGTTGGAGCAACAGCAATGAACTATTTCTCTCTAACAGCTCTAAGAAAATCCAGCATTATGACTGTAGTTTCTATCAAAATAACAACAGGGTCGCTTCGCATGCTTTGTAAAACGAATTTCGTTCAATCAACATGTAGAAGCCACTTGACTATATATGATAGTTTATGGTCCCTAATGTAAATAGAGTAAAAGTATCGAGCTCTTTGCTATCCATTGATTCAGAAAGTATCAACTATTCCGTTATATGTGGACCACAATGCACTGTCGGTATTAGGCAACGAAGAGGAGAGTCTTTGAGCCATTAGTGGCGGAGACTCGAATCCGAGCCGGCCTCGGTTTTCATCCGGTTGTTACTCCAGCGAGTATTCTCGTGTGGAGGCAGTACGGTTTCCGGGCGGAAGCCGTTGAATCCCCACTACACCAGCGTGGGCCCGGTTAAGACAACATAGTCTGCGTATGTGGTGGATGAGGGCCTGCCTTTGGCGGGTACGACTCTCTAAACCAAAAATTGAAAGTCACCTTCCAAAAAAAAAAACTATTCCATTATATAAGTCCTAACTGTAATTACTTTTACAAAATCGACTTGCTTTTTTATTTTAATGTTGATATGTAAAAACAGCATCTCTAAGAGCACTTTGTGTCATGACATACAAAAACTACTCATTTGGGTCTCACGGGATGCCACGTCATCATTACAAACCCCCTTTTATAACCCACTTATCATAACTAACCACGACTTACTCATTTGCTTCCCACCACTTTCTATTTTATTTTTTTATTCAAATTTTCAAATAAACTAAATTCATTTCATTAAAAATAAAAATACATTACAACATATTAAAATTAGACGCAACTTAAAATAACGATACGGAAAAAAAAAGGATACGCGACTTAAAATAACGATACAACACATACTAATAATATGAAAATTAAGCATTTTACTCGTCGCTTTGATATTTCTTCATGATTTGTTCTTGTCTCTTGCGAATGATAGCGGCTTTGGCCGGTGTGGTTTGTCTTGGGAAATTTCTATCCAAATTTCCGCAAGCAGCTTCTCTTCTTCCTTGGACCAGCTTCTCTTCACACACGCCAGATCCTCTAGGTCATCTTCATCGTCCGCGTCCAAATTCAAGACTTTTTTTTATTTTTTGGCCATCGTTTTTTTTCCTCGAGATTTGGTCGGTTCACGGGGTTGTGATACTTTGAATTGTGAATCTAATGGTTGTGAATCAAGGTGTTGTTGTGGTTGAGATTGAGGAAACGTTGAAGGTTGCGACGGGTTAAAAAACTGTGGTTGAGATTGAGGAAATCGTTGTTGGGGGTAAGTTGCGAATCTTTGAAAAGCAAATTGTTGGTTTTGGTAAATTGCCTCGGGAGTCAATTGCGTCCTATATGTAGGAATTTGTGGCGACGAGGAGTTAGAGTTTTGTGACGATGGGGTAGACGGGTTTTAACAACTCCCGTATTGTTGTTGGTTTGACGTGAGAAGATTCGTAAAATATCCGGCCTCGTTTGGATTTTGCGATATTTTTTTTTTGATGTTGAGATATTGAGAGTATCGGTAGTTTTTTGTTAAGAATTGTGTGAGAAAAATAGTTTATAAATGATATGGTATTTATAGTGTGTAAAAAAAGTGGGTTAAGTTTAGAAAAAAATAAATAAAAAATGGTAAACAGTAATATTACCGTTTGGTTTGAAAAACGGGACCCACAAACGGCTCAATGTCAGAAAATTAAGTTCGCCGTGCAGATGAGTAAGGGATTGATGGCGAGTTGGGGGTGTCATGGCGAGTCCCACACCAGGTGCTCTAAGTGAAACTGCATTTGCTTTATATAACGTGGTGTGTAAAACAAATTTCTAACATACAATCATCATGCAGAGGCCCCTAGAGGTTAAAAGTTAAAAGTTTGCTATCCATTGAACCTAGAAGCTGTGAATTAATACATTTGAAAGTCAAGTTTGAAAAGATGATAACATGCCAAGGCTGTGAACTAAAAGTTTAGACCGAGCCACCATATATAGGAGAAGATTTAGATTACCAGATGCTCTTAGCAGTGGCCGGCGCGGGTGCTTGCGGACAACATTAAAGGACACATCTCGATCTTCTTCTGGAGTGCCTATAGTATTAACCAACACAATAACACCATAACAACATCAGTTCTTATATATAGACGAAACAAAAATGATTTGTTTGATATTAGTCATGCTTTGTTAACCTTATCTTACTATATTATAAAGCATTAAGGCCTACTAATAATGGAAACTCTTAAAATTAAGTAATCCAAGTTATAAAGCTAAAAGTACAAGTAATTACAACATATTTTCTAACATTTACAAGTTCTTAAGCTCAAAGTACAACTAATTAAAATAGAAATACTAACATTAAATACAATAAATAAATCATTATGTACATTAAATACAATTAATTAACTGCTCAATAAATACAATTAATACAATTATTAAAACACCCATTACATAAGAAATACAAATTATCAAGCATATTGTACAACCAACTTAAACACAATTCCTGCATTAAATGTCACTATCACATTATACAAATATTCAAGCCCGAACGGGCAACGGGCCAAATGGGCTTGAGCCCGAACGGGCACGGGCCAAACGGGCTCGAGCCCGAACAGACACGAGCCAACGGGCACGAGCAAAACGAAATTCTTGATATCCGTAAATTTTATTTCACGGGAAAATTTTATTTCAGGGTACCCGCCGCCGCAACGCGCGGGTACCCTGCTAGTCTTCAGTATGCATACACGAGGTTTTTTAGAACATCGGCATTTTATTAAAAAACAACAAGAAGAAGAAACAAAAGAACAAAAAGCCTCACGCTGACAAGCCCAGCCGACATCCAAACCAGCAGAAGGAGCAGGATCTCCCAACGAGAAGACAGGGAGGAACCCACCCAACACCCAAAATCAGAAAAATACTCAAAAGATTATGGTAGATGCTCAAACATGCATCATCCATGCCTAAACAAATATGTCACTGATTTGTATACCCAAACAGTTACAACCAACCCCACAAGACATTCAAATACCTAGTTCAAATATAGCATTCAAATACAATACTACAATGCTATATACACTTTAACTGCACATTTCTAACAGAATTTTCACTAAAGATGTTTGTATATCTAAAAAAACAGATTTTCTTTCTGTGGAAAACTAGAAGGGGGTTGAATAGTTTTTTACCGTTTTAAATTTAATTCGCTTGGTGACTTAACGTGATTTCAAAGTAAATACTCACAAACAAACAATATAAGTAAAGCAAGTAAGGATAGGAACAATCAAACCACAACACGGAGATTTATAGTGGTTCAGCTACAAGGACTCTCTTCCTTACCCTACTCCACTCCTCGAGCCTCTAACTCGCGAGTTTTTCTTCACTAAGAAACAAACTCCCTTCTCGGCGGAGAAAACCTTTATACACGTCGCTTACACTTTATCCGGTACTAAGCTAAACACCGGGTTCTACTTCAAGGAAGAACCAACCTGACGTCGCTTATACAATTACCGACACTAAGCTAAATGTCGAGTTCTTTACAAGGGTACAACTACTCCCGTTTACTCTATGTGTTTTGAGGACTAAAACACTAACCGGACTTTACTGAATGAAAGGTATAACAATGATGTGTAAATTCTAACTAATCACATAGTTTCTACTTTACAAGACTTGCAACAGTGTGTTGAAGCTTGTTGATGCTTGATCTCTTTTGCTACAAAAAGGAAGATCACTAAGAATGATGAATGATATGGGTTAGTAATGTATAAATGAATGTATGTATAATTTATGCTATGTAAGTGATGAATGTGCCTGAATGATCAGCTTGCTATTTATAGGCAAACTGATAAAACAGTTGGCGGATTTGGCGGATCCCTTAAATTGGATCCGCCCTTGTACTGGTTTGGATCCGCCAGTGCAGGACAGCTAAGAGATTCTCAAATCTTTCCATATCTTGCACAATCTTTCCATATCTTCAAATGTCAACTCTTTAGCTTGAAGATCTATACAAGATATCTCACAAATCTTTCTAAGATTATGTTCATGATGCATGCCATGATGTCATCCTAAATATTTCTAATTTTAATAAATAAAAATGTAAATGTATATAATGTTATTCCTAGTAATCTTGTAATGTGTAAATGTGTTTTAAAAGACTTATCACTATAAATGTAAAAGACTTAATCTTATATTTATGCTTTGCTTAAAGATAAACTTTGTAATTGTCATTAACAAAATTAAGCAAAGATCGTAAAATATAAATAACGTTTTTAGGACGATATTTGTATTAACAATCTCCCCCTTTTTGTTGATGACAAAACATAAAGTGTATTTTTAAGCAATAGAATAAATAAAGTATGCGTCTTTTAAAAATATAGATTAATTTGGTTTTATGCAAGTTTTGAAAACAAATGAAGCATAAAAGTATGCACTGTGAAGTTTCACAGTGATGTAAACTTAATCCTTTCTCCCCCTTTTTGTCGAAACAAAAAGAAGATATGCGTAGCGGAATGTGGTAACTAATTCTTGGTGGTTACTCCCCCTAATTTGGAGTACCAAATATGATAATGCAATGATTTTAAGAACTTTAAAAGCTCCCCCTTGGATAATACTCCCCCTAATTGGAGTACCAAGGTTGTGATGCATGAACCTACAAAACAAATGGTTATAATATGATATGCTCCCCCTTGATGTATACTCTCCATTGCTAGGGTACCAACGTATACGTTTCAAGGATGAGAAATGCTATAAAATGATGAGTTAGTACATGATATATTCCCCCTTGATCTATACTCCCCGTTGCTAGGGTACCAACGTATATTTATCAAGGTTGAGAAAAGCTACAAAATAAAGGTTAGTTGTGAATCAATCCAACCAAGTAGCAAAATGCATATGTATAGGTCAACCAAACATGATAGTTTAACCCATTTGACTTTAAAAAGTCAAAATAAGTGTCTTATAAAAAAATGCTCCTAAGTATAAGTGGTCTAATCATAATGAGAACTCAAAACAACCATATAAGAATGTTAGTAAATCATGCAAAACAAGATATTATGCCAAATAGTGATCACCTACAAGCATAAAGACATAACATCCATTCATTGAAAATTTGTTTGTGACAAAGGTCACAAAACATGATATTACAACATAAAAAGAAAACAACCAAAACAAATCCTAAAAATTTCTAAAAGTTCCTATAGAAGGAAACTAGGAAGGGACTAAAAATGCCTATTGCGGAAGCTACTGGTGTTGTTGTAGGTGATGGTGATCTTGGTTGAGATGGAGTAGGTGATGGTGTATTACCTATTGGAGTTATGGTAGGTGACGGTGATCTTGATGTAGGTGATGGTGTGGTACTTAGTGGAATTATGATAGGTGATGGTGATCTTGAGGGTTGAGTTGAAATGGGTGAAGGTATGTTAACCACAGGAGTTATGATGGGTGTTGTAGTAGTAGTGGATATAGTAGGGAAGTTCACATTAGAGATTGGATTGATGAACCAGTATGGTCTGACACTAATTCTGGTTGTCCTTCTGTGTGGTCTGGACATGTAGGAGTTGTTTGATTTGTGTATTGTGAGAAGGTTGTTTATGAATGCAGGATTAATGCCTAAAGATGATGATGAAGGTGTGTGTTATGACTATCTAAAGTTTCTAATTTATAGCCCCTAAGGTGTATGGAAATTGGTGTTTGGATTTGATGTTTAATGAGATGTTGGTTTCCAAAAACTTGGAGCAAGATAAAGTTGTCTGTCATTTTATGAAAGTCAATCTATAGGAATGGAGTTGCCATGAAGATATGCAGAAGATGACTCAAAAGCATGTAGTGTGATTGATTCACGGATTCCAAGGAACCAATTAAAGGGATCCTTATGTGTTAGAGAAAGGTAACTTGGACAAAAATTTGAATATTCAAATTTTGGTGGGAAATCTATTTCTTAAGGTACTAAGTGTTTCTAAATCATTCTAATGATCCTAATGATCAGTAAAAGGATCCTAAAAACTAAAATTACTTATCTAAGAATCGAGATTAGTAGGGAATTTTTGAAAAAGTTACCCTTTACCCTTGTTGTCCTGTTGTCTTGGGCTTCTACATTCTCTGACAAAGTGTCCCATCTTGTGGCAGTTGTAACACTCCACCTTGGATTTGTCATAGCCAGCAACATCTCCTCTATTGAGAGTAAGCTTCTTTCCAGTCATTTGAAAATACTTCTTTGCCCTTATACTTATCAAAGCCATCTGCCACTTCAAGTCCATTGCTTCCAAGTCATCTTCATCAATCTAAACAAGGTCTTCATTCTAGATTTGAGACCCATTGGATTGCTCAGATACAAATGCATAGATAGTTTCATCACTTAAGCTAGCAGTACTAGTTTTTACACTAGCAGTACTAACTTTAGGGCTAGCAGTACAAACAGTTGGATCATCCTTAGTACTGCTATTGCTGAGGGATGACATAAATGCCATATTTCCAGACATAGAACAGGTGCTTCCTCCCTTTTTCACCTTTTGTTCAACAATCTTAAGATTGTTGTACAACTCATTGAGTGTCATCTTCTCCAGTTCAGGCTTGTTGCTCCAAACAACAACATGAGTGTTCCATTCAGCAGAAAAACTATTGAGAAACTTTAAGTTTAGGTCTTCTTGTGGAATCACAATCTTCAAACCAGCAAGCTGACTCACAATTCTATGTAGCCTGTTAAAGATTTGATCAAGAGTTTCAGTGCTTGTGGCACTAAAATTCTCATAGCTCTGCTTCAGTAGTGTTCTCTATGCCTTCTTAGTGGCTTCATTGCCACCAAATCTCTCTACAATAGCTGCAAAAAGTGTCTTTGCAGTCTCATAATGACTGAAATTCAACACCTGATCATTGAGGATTGCCATGAGTAGCAAACTCTTGGCTTTAACATCATTCTTCTTCTTGATCCTCTCATCATTTGTGACTGGTTCAGTGTTGAGCTTTGTGATTTTGGAACCATCAGCAAGTGTTTCTTCAGAAGTTGTTGGTTTGAAAGAATCACCATTGATAATGATATCCCATAGTGCATAATCTTGCACCATGAAGTATTGCTCAATTCTGAGCCTCCAGAGATCATATTCGTTTTGTTTGAGCATTGGGAGTTTGGCAAGGATAGAGGTTTGTGGTGTTTCCATGTCCATCTTCTTTGTTGAAAGAGAATGAGTACTTCTGGATCTTCTAATTCAAAGTATCAGAACCTGGCTCTGATACCACTTGATAGGATCTAAACACACGCCTTGTGTTGAAGATACTTTGAGTATATATTAACTAGCACGCGGAATTTACTAGCTAATACTTAGAAGATATTGTATGTGATTGTTTGTGTGATGAATGAATGTAACAGTGAAAGTATGAACACAATTGTTTAACAAACCAAATAGCTTCAATATTACTACGAGTGATCTTTGATTATCACTAGGGTTTTACAACCTTGAAGCTTTCACAATAATACGTATGTTCTTATTTGTAAGTGATATTAAAACCCTAACCTAGGATCTTCTTTTATAACACAAGAAGTCCTTGACAAGTAAACTCATATTCGTATCAAACTATAACAATAAGATATACACAATATCTATTCTATATTTATCTTCACACATTTTTGTCTTCATCTCATAATCAGTACTATCCATCTGTACTAGCAGTACTAACTGACTTAGTACTGTTAGTGTTAATCTTAAGTAGTTGTAACTTTGACCTAGCAGTACTAACTGTTGGTTTAATTCCCAACATGTATACAATGATACAACAAGTATGTAACAAGTGTTACAAGTGCACTAACTATAACTACAACACTTTGTATCTTCTTTGATACCTTGTGTTTTTCTCTTGCACGAGTAGAGGAATGAAGGTGATCACTTGATTGGATGATTGGATCACTCTTTAAACAAAAGAAAACTAAACTAAATGATCAAGAAGAGAAGATGTGATAAGAGTATTGAACTCAGAAATATATGTCTGAAAAAGGATGCCCAAAAACTGTGAAGAGGGCTGGTATTTATAGGCAGAAGAAATCTGACCGTTATATGTATACGGCACCACTAAATATCACACGGTACCACTAAATTTAGTGGTACGTGGTACCGTGCCAGACAAGAACGCTCTAATTTTTGTTTTTAGTGGTGAAAGTTTATTTGGGGAAGCTTGGAGCTGATTTGGGGGGGGGGGGGATAGCTGTTATGATATTTAAACTTATTTTTCCAATAAAACATTTCTTAATAATTCAAAAATAACTTGTAAAGTATATTTTTGAAAAAAATATTTTGTCACATTAAAAATGTGAAGTTTTAACCACAAATTCACTTCTTTGATCATTTGTCAAGTTTTAAATTTGAATTTTCATACCTAGAGTGATTTGCGTAGAAATGGGATCTTTCGACTAAAAACTTTTTTAAGTTAATTTTAACGTAAAGTTTTTTCACATTTTGTCATTATCAAAACATGAAGTTATTGAAAGATATAAATAATGTTTTTAGAACATTATTTGCATCAACAATCTGTAACAGACTGTCTTTTTCGGTCAATCCGTTTGCGCAAAATTTTTGATAAAATTGGAAAGGGGCATTTCATTGCCCTTGGTCGGCAAGTCACCGCCTTTTTCCCATTTGGGCATGTCCATGTTTATTTCGTGATCCCATGCTATATTCTTTACTCTCTTTGGGTTAGATGGTGATCAGATCCTAAGGCTGGTCCGGACTTGATTGCCTTCCACAACTCATTCTTCCGCCGCGGTCATATAGAGTTATAGGTCCGCCATGAATGTACGATCGTACCGGTCTTTTTTTAATATTATTTGTATTTTTATTTAATTAATAAAAAATTAGTTTGTTTGAAAAAATAAAAAATAAAATAATAATGGTGGGTCCATAAAGTTGGTGTTAATGGTGTTATGAGATGACGGGATATTTTGGTGTGTTGGTGTTAAAAGTATGAATGTTGAGGTGTCACCAGTTCTATCGGATAGGGACGTAAACATTTTATCATCATATTTGGTAGTTAAGGCTGAACGCAGTCCACCGAAATGAATCGGTCGATCGCTTCAAATTCACCAAACCGACCGATACATCAATCGGTCACTTGGGATGTGCATAATCGGTCGCTTGTCTCGGCCTCACAATATCGATCGCTTAATCGACCGAATTTAAAGCTTGCATCAAACCAAACGTAAATCAAACCGTTGCATATTAAAAAAAAAAAAAAAAAAAAAAAAAAAAAAAAAAAAAAAAACCTTTTCAACCTTATAAATACCCACATCAAACACACATCTAAACACACAATTTCAAACACAATTCAAACAACTTCTCATCCATATTCAAACAACATTTCTATCAATACCTTCAAACACATTTTTTTTAATTATGTCTTCGTCTTACGAGCTATTATTCGGTTCTTCGTCTTCCGACGATGATGAAGTTCTGAGTGAGTTTCTTGAGTACGCAGGGATCATGAGGGTGCTCATAATCGTTTAGTGGCGGCATACTTCTCCGAAAACCCGCAGTTCGACGAAAGAACATTCCGTCGGCGATTCCGAATGAGCCGAGAACTTTTCACACAAATTGTTCGAGAGGTAACCGATTATTCTCCTTATTTTCAACAAACTCTTGACCCATTGGTCAAGTGTACTGCGGCAATTCGTCAATTGGGATACGCGGCCGTTCCTGATTCTCTTGACGAGAATCTGGCAATGGCTGCAACAACATCCCGTGAATGTCTCCGTAAGTTTTGCACGGTTATCATGGAGTTATATGGTGCTGAGTATTTGCGAAAGCCTACGTATACTGACCTTGAAAGATTATATGCTCATCACGAGCATAAGCATGGGTTTCCTGGGATGATGGGAAGCATTGATTGTACAAGTTGGGAGTGGGATAATTGCCCAAATGGTTTGAGAGGTCAATATGCTAGGGGTGATCATGGGCCACATCCATTCATTTTATTGGAAGCGGTCGCCTCCCAAGATTTATGGATTTGACATGCGTTCTTTGGTGTCTCCGGTATGAATAACGACGTAAACGTTTTACGTCGTTCACCTATTTTCAATGATATCAAATCTAGGAGAGCACCAGACCTTGAATTCGAGGCTAACGATGTACAATATAAAAGGGAATATTATCTTACTGACGGGATATATCCACAATGGCCCGTTCTTATTAAGTCCATTTCAAATCCTCCCACGGGTGATGAAAAAAGAATATTGTACAAGAGGAAGCACGAAGCAGCAAGGAAAGATGTGAAATGGGCTTTTGGTGTGTTGAAGAAGAAGTGGAAAATGCTTAAAGTTCCGGATCGAGGGCTACATAAAAAGGATCTCCAAGATATTATATATACATATATCATATTACATAATATGATCATTCGACACAAGCAGCGAGATATATGTCTTACATGGTTCGAAGAGAGGGCCATCAGGATCACGATCCCTTAAGAACGCATGAAGAATCGTTAGTAGTTACCCAGGAGATTATGGACTCATCAACTCATCTAAACTTAAAATCTGATTTGATTGAACACATTTGGAGAAATCGTAGAAATCAAGTCAATCAAGGGAATGAAAACGAAGACGGTAGTGATGGTGACGATGAGGACGACGATGAAGAATTCTTGTAATTTTTTTTTTTTTTTTTTTTTTTTTTTTTTGTTATTTGAATAATTACTTAATGTTTTTAATGTTTAATTAAATAATATAAGTAATGTTTTATATTATTAATGAATTTTAAGTTTTTTTTAAACGTTTGATAAAAAAAATGGGTCATCGACTGTGGCAGGCTGGTCGCTTCTGGTCGCCGGAGAGAGAAAGCTGACGTGGCAGCCGGTGACCCAAGTCGCTTGGGTCACTGACTGTGTCCAGCCTAATAAAGCGCACATAATAACTAGTACATTATAAGTTAGTAAAAAAAGAAAGAAAAAAAAAACGAACATCAAAGTATAAGAATTGGGGCTTACCACAAGTTGCTTCAAATGCAGTTGTATCTTTTATACAATCCGGAGGTGGTGCACTACTGCACTCTAGAAGGTCCGTATTATACTATACTAGGTTATTGCCCGTGAAATTCACGGGATTAAATTGAGAACCGTGGAATATTAGTTTTGAATCTGTTATGAAAAGAAATTAGTTTATAGATGAGAACAATTTTTGATATTATGTGAAAAAGTGATATGTTAGTTAGACATATGAATAGAAAATATTAATGCTACATAAAAATAAAATAAATTCTATAAACGATATAAAAGGCACCTAATGTTTTTTGCTAATTAAGTTTGAGAACATTTCTTGTAGAAAAAGAGTAAAAATAAGGTAACAAATAAATAAATAAAATATGTAACAATAAACACAAATAACATTTCATGGATTTTTATAAAGATTTGATTAAAAAAATAACTTTTTAAATTAACACTTATAAAATATGAAAATAAGTTGCAAAAAATATGAAAATAAATATATAAATAAGTTAAGTCTTAGTTTTGTAACATTCAAGAGATAAATGATCAATTGTTAAGAATATTTGAGTAAATAACATGTTAGATCGGAGTAGTAAAATAATGTAAGTATTATATACTTGATAGATATAAAAAATAATATGTACACTTTCCATATAGCATTATATGATTTACCAAAAACCCATATCAATAAACTCACGGTTCGTATGCCTCACATATCCCAAAAACACAACACATTAAACTAAGCCAACCATTTTCTTTCTTGTTCTTTGTTAAAAACGGCACAATCCTTTCAAAAGTTAAGAATTTCATCCAATGCGGTAGCTGGGATTCATTAGCATATGATTCTTCTTGAAGTTTTTTTTAGCTTGATACGACCTTTCAATGATTAAGCTATATCGAAATCCCTAAAACTTTTTTCTTTATTAATAAGCCCATAATCACTCGATCAATATCCTTTTTGACCTTGTTATGTAGTGAAAATATATCAACCTCCATAACAGCCCAAGTAAATACAATTTCTATTTACTCATGTAACATAAACCACTTATAGAGGTTGAAAATACCAGTGTATTTATGTCTATTAATGATTATGAATAGTTGCTAATGAAAATGATACACCCGTACAACGAAATCGTCCCCACACCCGAAATAGTTTCTTTAACACAAACCTTTTTTTCGGTCGATGATGTAAGAGTGGCTACGTATTAGAATAAACATGTAACTTCTGAAAAAACCCAAAGGTGAAAGATGATGACTCGATTGAAAAGAAATACTCTGTACATGTAAATGCTTAAATGTAGGAATGCATCATACATTTTGTACGCATATCTCAAATTAGGTAATGAAAATACACTTCAAACCTGTTGTTCCTAAAATCGTAGTGTCACATAATCGCACGCAGTGCTATTGCTAAGTAACATGAAAAATGATGTACATCGACATGCTATGTATACATATATACATCTTGATGAATGTCATATCTCTGGCCCATTGGCAAGTGAGTGCACCAGAATATCAATACCATCCAAGTCTTGATTAATTGAATCTGCAACTTCCTAAGTACATCAACTACACAGAGTTAAATGAAAAACCGTGAAACCCATGTAAAATATATGATCTTTAAAGTTGTAATTAAGTTGGTGCCATCGGAAGCTATATTAATGCAGAAAACAAAAAGATATGATTGAGAGAGTTAAAATTGTGACTAATTTTGTGTCAAAATCGACGTGACATTAATTAATGATTTGTAAAAATATAGATCATTTTACTATCACTAACATGATATCGCCACGTATGTCTAATCATACAATCATGCGTATCAGTTTGACATTATGATCAAGGGTTCTATTATTGGTACTCCCCTAATTCATAGAAAGTACAAATGTTTTGTACTTTGTACCCCCTTTGTCCCCCTGTTTAAAATACAACACAGTTTTTTATCAGTTTCTGTTTCGTATTTTTTGCCAGTTTAATACTTTTGACTTGTTAACCTTTATATTCTTTATTCTGCACTTTCCGTTTCACATTTTTATAAACAGGGGGTTACAACTTGTAGATTTGGGGGGTCTTTATAACCTATCCCTTTGATCAAATACTCAAAAACAAATTACCTCACAATCACATGACAAAAAAAATTCAACACATTGCTGGTAAAGAATATAGAAATAAAAAACGTGACAGGTAATTTGTCATTCAAAAATTAAATAAATAACATGACGTCCTTGTTATAATAAGTATTTCAAGATAGTTTCGGGCAATGTCTCCAAGCCGTGATCAAGAATATTTCAAGATAATTCCTACCTTTTTTGCATTCGCACGTAACACTATAAATATTTTTGAATCGCCGACTTATTTGTAAGTCTTGTAGACAATGATAGATACTTCAAAAAAAAGGTGCATCATACATCATACAAAATTGCTTCCAACTTCCAAGATGTGTGGTTATGCTCATATGTGAAGTATAGTATTATTGTTCTTGCAAATATAAATGATGCAAAGAAGCTTATAAGCCCTCTTAAATAAATATGAAAGCCACAACACCATCCTCCAACCAAGATCCAATACCTATGAAGAACTTACGCGGAAACGTCTATTTATTTTGTCCACTTGAATGTTGACCGTTGGTCATTAGAATGTTGACCATCATTTATCTATCCATTAGAGAAAAAGTTATATAAAGCTACTTCATATCAATTTCAAAAGAAAAACAATTTTCAAGGATTAAACGACAGTGATACCGATAGAAAATCTATTATGTTAGGGAAAAATGTCATCACATTATAAAAAACAGGAATACTATATTGAAAATCCACATTAAATTTACACATACATTGGCTTGTGATCGTATAACGCCACTTAATATTATTTAGAAGATAACCCAATTTGAATTATAATGATTTAGGAGCTTTTATGCAATTAAATACATATGGCTCAACTTTTAACCAGATCAACCCATTTGACCCGTTTATTTTTTTGGATAAAAGATTAAATGTTACCATTCTAATTTATTTAAGATAGACCATTAATTGGTCAATATCTTTTAAAAAAAAAGTAAAGATCGTTCTACAATAGTTGCCATTACAAAATGTTATTAGCACAAGAATGTAATGACCTTCGAAAAGTCAAAATTTACCTCTATTGCCACTGGGATTGCCGTCATAAATGACCATCACTTTCTAAATTAATGCTAACAAAAGACCTCTTCATCTATGTAATATGTAGTTCAGGACTTCAAGTTTAGCCACTGTTTAAGGGTAATCCTTGTCTGCTGTAGTGTTATCGAGATCCAACGGTGAACAGCTGCCCAAAAGAAAAACCGCCTGGAAGTCCGAGGGTGTTTGGTTACTGATATCCAAGTTGTGTCCAACTGCTAATGAGTTCTTCTAAAATATATTGCGTCAAACATAATAGCAATAATAATATTTACAATAATATACAAATTTTATATTATAGCAACTCGTAGTTGGTGATACACATCTTACACATAAAGTTTGACAAATTTGACCAACATGACTTCCTTTAATATGCGGGTAAGGTTTTTTCTACCCACCTGACTCATTATCTGAAAAAATAAACAACTCATCCTAAGCAAGCACGACATGCTTCAAATAAACAACATTTGAAAAGTGTGTGAGAACGCACCTAAGCATTACTTTTCATTATTCTCAACCAAATCCAAAATGAACTTTGCTGACTTGGCAGGTCATCGACCCTGAGTCCCTGACCATTGGAATGTCTGTTCTTAGGCTGAGAACTTTACTGACTTGCCAGGTCATCTACCTTGACCATTGGAATGTCTGTTTTTAGGCTGAGTAGTACGCCCTGCACTGCTGAATAAACATGTATAAGAAATTGCTCCTTGACAACAGATACAAAACTCTTCATGTATTCCAAACCCTGATTCCTGCTAAAAAGACATAAGGGAACTTTAAGATTTTGAACACATTTTTGTTAAAACAACACTCTAAAAGATATGTATTACTTCAGATAAAACAAAATCAACAGACTCCTTATACAGTTATACTAAAACTAAAAACAAACATAAAGTATTATAAGTTACTCTCTCATTTTTCTTACTGGTTCTCAGAGACGAACCCCTCGTGGGAATATTTGCTACTGAAGGTGTTTGCTGCTGAAGATATTTGTTTGCTAAAGATTGTCATCTACACAAGAAACCTGCAAAAAAACACAAAACTTGATATAAATTTCGTAAATCACATATATTACCAACAATATGGAGACTTGCAATCCTTGAATCACAAAATATGATTACGTAGATTCCTAAAAAAACCCATCTTTATAAGTCCTAACAGGTAACATTAATTTACTTTACTCTCAAAAAAAGAGATATGCAATGTGCAAAATTGGTTTAAGAGTTTCAATTCCAAGTTTCATTAAACAAAATTTAAACTAACACCAAATAAGATAAAAGAATCATAAATTAGATAGAGCTCAATAGTTTATATACGTACTGTTTAGTATTGAAAAACAACTACGTGGCTCCTATTACCAAGGCATTGATTCAGTTCATATTATGTTGCATTGTAATTTGATATATTTAGAAGTGTAAAGAAATCATTGTGGGCATGCTGACGTTGATGATCCACTTAATTGGGGTGTATTTGAAAATCTACTTTGACATAACATTCATTAATGTACAAAGATCAGTACAATGATTATGCCAAAAGCAAAATAAGATAAAAAAAAAAAAAAAAAAAACCTTTAATGGAAAGACTTTTCTTAAGAAAAATGAGTACGAAAAGTAAACTATGGATAGGTGAGGAGTTATAAAGATGGGTTCACTTCTGATAAAGATGTCTCTGCCACCATGTGATTTGGTTCATAAGTATCCTTGCTAAAATTGCACTTTTGTTACATAATAGTGGGCTGATATACATGATAACTTGACTTGATTAATATCTCGTTATAAACTATGCATGACTTGATCAATATGTCACTATAAACTATACAAACTTGATAACCAAACTACAATTTGTACATAAAGAATGGTCGGGTAAAAAACGGACCTTTAAATCTCCGCTGCAGATACATCAATATCTTTCTACACTACAATGTTCATGCATTCAAAACCCATCCAACCCTTGTAGTCTTTCAAAACAAATTGCAAAATATGTTAAAAATTCATAAATACAAACAAATAAGCAAATAAGATTCATACGCATAGAGACATGTTTACTTGAGGATGCAATAGTGAGTCCATAAGATATGTGTCGACCAAAGATTGCCGGCGATGAATTTCTGACCAGCATTATCACTACCACAACTGGGCCAATTATTATCCCTGTATCCCAAAGAATTTCAAGCGCTCATAAGCTGGAAAAGTAAGCTAATCCAAACATTAAAACAACAATCAAATCATTTCAAAAATTAATCCAAATATTAAGATGTATAAAGATATATCAAATAGTATACCCCAGCAACTTGATCCCCTGACAATCAGAATTTGAATCCCAAATTTTCACCCTTTGATGTTCATCATGGCGCTGGAAAATCAAATGCTATAATTAACCAAAATTAAAAATCCTTATATAACATTCAATAAAATTGGTTAATCTTCGAAACTGATGAATTTGTTTTTCTGATGATGATGGCGGGCTAGGGTTCGGAAATGATTTTGGGTTTGGGTTTGAATGTTTAAATAATGAATCGGTAGCACTTGTGTAGCAAGGCAGGAATGAAAATGTGGGTAACAACTGGTGAAGGTCTTCCCGAATTGTAGGAGGCTTCTTTGAGAAGTTTTTTTTTACAAAATGACAAATGTAGACACTCTAGAATTTGAGTATTCCTTTTTGAGAGGGGTATTCATGGTCTTTTTCAATTGCTGTATATATAGATAAATAGATATTAAAAAGGCGGAATTTTACTGTAGCAAAATACTATTCACGCTACAGTGAAAAACAGTGCACGCTACAGTAAACTATGTATTAAATATCGTACCAAACGGACTCGAAAAATTATGAAACTTACGCCATTGTTTACGAAATAATTTTTCTAACAAAAACGAGTATAAATATGTAATACTTACTCGAAAACAATATATTTGGCAAATACGATTTTAGAAAAATTAATTTTTTTTTCGAAATTAATTTTATTAGAAAAATTCTTTTTTTTTTTTTTTTTTTTTTTTTGCGAAATTAATTTTTTTTAACAAAACTAAAATTTTTTAGAAATTTTTTTTTTCGAAATTAAAGCAACGTGCTAAGAACTTTGGGGACTTTTTACGTAAAAAATGCAAAGCACTGTTCACGCTACAGTGAAAAACAGTGCACGCTACAGTGATGAACAGTGCCCTTAAAAAAGTTTTTCTTTTTTTTTTTTTTTTTTTTTTTTTTTTTTTTTTTTTTTTTGCTATTACAAAACTGTGTATTAATTATCGTACCAAACGGACTCGAAAAATTATGAAACTTGCGCCATTGTTCACGAAATAATTTTTCCAATAAAAATGAGTATAAATATGCAATACTTTATTGAAATCAATATTCTTGGCAAATACGATTTTAGAAAAATTAATTTTTTTTATGAAATTAAATTTTTTTGAAAAATTATTTTTTTTAAATTAATTTTGTTTTTCGAAATTAATTTTTTTAGAATTTTTTTTTAAATTAATTTTTTTAGAAAAAATAAAAAAAGTTTTTTTCTTTTTTTTTTCCTGCTATTACAAAACTATGTATTAATTATCGTACCAAACGGACTCGAAAAATTATGAAACTTGCGGCATTGTTCACGAAATAATTTTTCCAACAAAAACGAGTATAAATATGCAATACTTCATCGAAATCAATATATTTGGCAAATACGATTTTAGAAAAAACCCAACACTTCTACCAACCGGGCTACAAAATTAATTGCCCCTCCATTTTTTTTATAGTAATAAGAATACAAACACTATTGTGTGTTTAACTTATATGTCATAAAAAACAATAACAAAATACAAAATGGTAAGCATATATACATACCAATTGAATAAGATCATCACACTCTTGATCTGTCAAAAAAGTTCCTATGTGCAGTTTAGCCCCTAAGGTGAAAATGTATTTGCAAGGTTGGTCCTTCGGGGACTAACAATGCAACGCGCTAAGAACTTTGGGGACTTTTTACGTAAAAAATCATATTATTTCCAGAATTAATTTTAAAAAATAGTCATTTGGTTTATCGATCTTTTTAAAATTTATTCCTTAATGACTAACTTTCAAACAAGACTTAGCACCACATTCCCGCGGCAACGCGCGGGTTTCCCAGCTTGTTTTTCATTAAGAGTGACAATACCTATAAACTAATACAATACGTAATAGAAAACATAAATAGCAAAGGGCTTCATAACCCATTTTCCAGTTTTGTTATCTCTCAAAGTTTCTGTCTCAATCTCTCTCAAAGTTTCATTCTTTCAATCAAAGATAAGGTAAAGGGAATGTTTGTCTAAGCTTATGTTTTTGGCTGTGTGACATAAAAGTCCCCTTATCGAATAAGACACGCACAACATATCAAAATCTCTCATGCAAACTAAACACATGATTAAACTTATTTTAGTTACATTATCCAATAAGCTAAGCATCACTTCTAGTTTGGTAAACCTGGTTTATAACCTAACACAATATGTAATAGAAACATAAAAAGCAAATGGCTTTATAACCCCTTTTCCAGTTTTGTTATCTCTTAAAGATTCTCTCTCACAGTTTCATTCTTTCAATCAGATTATTGTTAACTCATTGTAATAGAACAATCACTAATTAGGTGACTGATCCACACCTGAATAGCAGCGGTGTATTTGGTTTGTTGGTGGTTTATACTAATTAAGATTAGTTTGTGTTGTTATTACTATTGAATTGAGATTCAATACTGTTTTATTTGAGAGACTTTTCAAAGTATTTAACTTTATTGAATTAATGTAATTAGTTTTAAGTTAATTGTGGAAGTTAAAATGATTATAACATCTGAATAATCTTAATTTGAACTTTGAATTTCAAACCAAAAACCACTTTGCAATATCTCTTACAAGAGGTGGTCTTGTTATTAATGAGGTAGTTTTATCTAACCCTTCTTAGGGTTTTGAAATGCTACTGGGAAGCATATAAGTGAAGTTCACATCGGGGTTTAGCAACATGCTGATGAATACTAGTACTCAAACACCGCTCAAAGCACGCCACGTTTCTTTAACTCCTACCGGTCAAATGGCCCAGCCACACGTGCCAAAATCGCATATTCGTGTTTTCTGTAAGGTATAATTTAGTGTTTGAGATAGTAATGTATTAAGCTTTCTTGAATGAATGCGATTTTCTTTAGGGATTAAAACTATGAGATATACAATGATTGCCCTTTTTTTTAATCAACGCGATTTTCATTAAGAATATAAACATAGTATGCAGTCTTGTTTTAGAGCTTAGGGGAGATTTTGATTGTGTTTGTATATGATTAAATCCAGGTTTGTGTGTTTGTGTTCTTGAGGATACTTTTTTTTTTTTTTTTTTTTTTTTTTTTGAAGTTTTAGGTTTGTTGTTCTTGGTGTTCTTCAGTTTGTATTAAAATTAAATATACACTCAATAGAAAATTAAAGGGGGAAGAAGACGAGGGTATATTAGTCATTTTGTAGGTTGTAAACAGGTCAAACGACATAATTTGCAGCCAAAAGTGAACAGGAATAACATAATTTGCAAAAAAAAAAAAAAAGTTTCGGTGGCATAACTTGCGAATTGAGGAAACCTCATTGACAATTTTTGCAGTTTACTAAAAAAAGAAAAAGTTATTCAAAAAAAAGAACTAATGAATATCGTGATATAACTGATGAACATTGTGACATTGTTTATCAATAAAATGTTGTTCATCATATTTTAAAAATTACTAAATTTTTACATAAATGAATAAGTATTTATGATGATAAACTTTAAAAGTCAAATATTGAAGAAAGAAATTATTGAGATATTTCATCAAACACCTTGTAGACATTTTCTTCAGCACTTTATTGTTTGAGTTTTTTTGGAAGAATAAATGAGAAACCACAAAAGATGAAAAACTGACCACGAGTTTTAGTTTTATTTATTTTAATTTGTACAAACTTGAGACAAAAGAAAGAAAAAAGAAAAAGGAAACCTACCTCGAATTGAAGATATTAGATCCCCATTGAAAAGAGATATTGAATTTATATGATTAATCACGAATTGAAGTGATTAAATCTTGAATTAAACTATTAGACCATGATTGAAAAAATTAGAATGAAGAAAATAGTACGTAGTTGCTTAAGAAAGAGAAGGAAGATGGAGAAAAAAAGAGGGTGAAGTGAGATCCGGATCAATTGGACAGTGAAGTTTACTTTTTAGACGTTTATAATGGGATTATGTATCCGGATGCCGCTCAACATTTAAACTCTTTACTTTTGGGCCACTCATTTATTTAAAATACCATATGAGCTACGCAAATATGTGTTTATTTTCGTTTATAGAAATCTCGTTCAAATTCTTAGCAGAAATTTATACAATTTTAAGAATAAGGGTAAATTGCAAAAATAGTCTCTAAAGTAGCCCAAATGCGCAAGGATGACACCGAGACGAAATTTGTTGCAAAAACGACATTAATATTTCATTTTTTTGCAAAACAACCACCGAGAGCTACTTTTTGCTAATGCCCGTTAGTTATCTCGTTAGTCAAGGGTATTATCGCCATTTCACTCGTTTCTCTCCATTGTCTAGCCACACTTTATTTCAAGGACCAAATTTGCAACGTCTTAACTTATGTTTGCCGCCTAAAACACATGGCAACCGAAGATATTGCCTTGGGACTGTTCAGTTCTTCTGCAGATTACTGTTTATACAATTCATTCCTAAGTAGAGTTGAACCTGCCAACGTCAAAGCAGCACTTGCAGATCCCAACTGGATTGTCGCAATGCAAGAAGAAATAAACCAATTCAAACGCCATGGCTTCTGGCGAAGGGTTCCATGTCCTTTAGGAAAATTCATAATTGCTTTGAAATGGATTCTGAAGAACAAGCTTGATGAAGACGGTGATGTAATCCAAAACAAGGCTCGTCTTGTTGCCAAAGGTTACAATCAAGTAGAAAGAATCAAATTTGATGAATCATTTGCACCAGTTTCTAGGATCGAAGCAATACGATTATTCTTGGCTTATGCAGCTCACAAATCTTTCATCGTATACCAAATGGATGTGAAAATGGCCTTTTTGTATGGGGAGTTAGAGGAAGAGGTGTATGTAAGTCAACCAGAAGGCTTCGTTGATCCAGACCATCCAAATGATGTCTATGTCCTTGACAAATCCGTCTATAGACTCAAGCAAGCACCACGTGCATGGTACAAAGTGTTGTCAGAATATCTGCTCAAACACAAATTCGTCAAAGGTTCAATCGATTCAACTTTATTTATTAGAAGAAAAGGTGACGACATCATGCTAGTCTAAATTTATGTCGATGATATCATTTTTGGATCAACGAATCCTAAATATTGCAAAAAATTTGAAAATATCATGCGACAAAAATTTGAGATGAGCATGATGGGAGAGTTAAAATTCTTTTTGGGTCTACAAATTAATCAAACTCCTCGTGGTATTTTTATTCATCAAAACAAATACACGACGAAAATTTTGAAAAAGTTTGGAATGGATAAATCTGACTCTGTAAGTACACCAATGCAACACAAGCCTAAACTAGATGAAGATAGAGGTGGTAAACCAGTTGATGCTACAAAATATCGTAATATGATTGGTTCACTCATGTATCTTACAGCTAGTCGGCCTGATATTCATTTTGCTGTCTGCATGTGTGCCCGTTACCAATCAAGGCCAACGAAAAAGCACCTTACTGCTGTATAACGGATCTTTCGGTACCTAAAAGGAACAATTCATATGGGCCTAGTGTATCTGAAAGATACCGGTTTTGAACTAATTGCCTATTCAGATGTAGATTATGCAGGTTGCCAAATTGATTGCAAAAGTACTTCAGGATATGCTCAATTCTTGGGGGAGAAGTTAATCAGCTGGTCTTCAAAGAAGCGGAATCACACTGCCTTATCCATTGCAGAAGCTGAATACATATCCCTCTCCGGATGTTGTGCACAAGTACTATGGATGAAAACACAATTGACGGACTATGGTTTCTTCTACAACAAAATCCCAATTTATTGTGATTCGCAAAGTGCCATTGCCATCTCTTGTAACACGGTACAGCACTTACGGACAAAGCATATAGTAGTCAGATACCATTTCATCAAGGAACATGTATAAAGACGGACTGTGGAATTGTACTTCGTGAAAACTGATTACCAAATTGCCAACTTCCTCACAAAAGTTTTGCCACCGGAAAGATTTGAATACCTACGACAACGTCTAGGAAAGGCAAGCATTCGTTATGAATATGACAAAGATGATCAAAAGGTCAAAGAAGTCACCAAAGTAACAGAAATCACAAGTACATCTGGTAAAACAATCGGGTAATTATTCACCCATAATGGCTGTTGATTAATCACAGATCAACACCCGATTTTCAAACAAAGGACCTTGAACGTACGCTTCAGTGCATCAATCTTTCAGAAAAGAAGAGAAATCTTCTTAATTATCATGAGCAAAATTTATACAAGATTTTACAAAAAGCTTTTTCCAAAACCTTTTTATAAATTTTTTTGCTCATAATAAACAAATCTTGAGCATGTTTTTCTGATTATTAATATAATCTGTTTTTATCTCAAGTAAGAATAAAATTTTCAAAAACAATGCTACCCACCTCAATAATAGATTAAAAACAGTTTAAAATATTAAGCTATTTTTGAGGGGGAGAAATTGAGAAGTTTGCTTTTGAAAATCAATGAATAAATTGTTAAGTTGTTGGAAAATAAAACAAAAATGTTGTTGAAAATTTAATGAAAAATGCTGTTTAAACGTTAGGTAATTCCATCACTTCGAGGGGGAGTGATAAATTTTATTTATACATTTTTGATATAACACAAATGTTCATTTATTTGATCTAAAATGTTTTTCAAAAACTTTGTTAAAAATAAAATGCAAACAAAAAGGATTTTGTGTGAAATGTGAGCTTAAGCCAAGGGGGAGTTTTGCTAAAACTTTAAAACTGCTATTGAACCCTCCCCCAGTCCAAAACTCTCACAGACCTGAGTCAAAATCAAAATGGTCATAAAGTCAAAAAGGGTTAATAACCCACCTAGTGACTGCGAGAGAAACACACACAAACCCTTTTCACTATCACAACCTTTTCTCTCCTACCAAACGCTCTCATCGCAAAACCCTCGCATAATCAGTGATTTTTTATTCTCGTGTTTCCCTTGCTTAAGTAAGATTTCGAAAACCTTTAACACATTTTTTTACATCTTTGTTTTGAATTTCTTTAATTGTTATCCATTACATTGATAGAAAATCATAGGTTAGGGTTGCGTTTTGATTAAACACTTAGAACATCATAGGGTTTACAATTTAGGGTGTTTTGGTTAAATTATTGTGGTTAGATGACTGAGATAAGTTGTTTAGATCATGTTTATGAAAGAAAACGGGAACTTAAACGATTTGATTTGGGGTAAAATGGATCAACTTTGGGTCGAAGATGAACACTTAGGGATGCGACACCATTATTGGTGGAATGCGAGACTTCTGGATAGAGCGAAAATATGATTTTAATATTAATTTAAAATTTGCGAGACTTTGGTTGCGACAGCAGGTTTACACTTAGTGTCGCAACTGATGGCCTTGCGATAGCATCTTTCCTAAATGTGTTGCGATAGCTTGCTATCACAACTTCTTCTTTGCGACAACCCTATGTGAAACTTGTTGCGATAGAAATTTACTATCACAACATTGGTTTGCGATACCTGTTTTATCTTGTTTGCGACAATTGACTATGTTTGACCATGTTTGCGACACCAAATCCTGCGATAGCAGATTTTGCGAAACTTTGTTACCCACCCTTTTCTAAACGTTACTCTACCAAAATTTCTAAAAATATTTATAAGACTTTTTACAAGTTTTACACTTATAAAAACCTTTATAAGTATTTTTCCAAATTTTGACAAAGTAATAACTTGATCAAACCTATTTCAACAAGTCATAAATTGTTCAAAAACCTATATTTTTGTCAAATTTATTTTTCAAAAATATAAAGTTTTCAAAATTAAGCTCATTTTAAAACAAAAGTGTATTTCTCAAATTTATAAATCATTTTTTAATAAGAAATCTCAAAGTTTTTCCTAAAAAGAAGATTTTAAAATTTGTAAACACAAATTGCATATGATTAGTTTATTATTGATTAGACTAGGATTGTACCCCGATATTGCCTTTAAGTAGTTCGAGATGCATATGTTTAATTTAAATTATTAGACTTTTCTATGATTGCACTTTGTTTTATATACACTTTGTGTATGACATTTATTATGTCAATGTGAACGTATGATTTTGACGGATAATTCAAATTATTGCCAAAGCTATGAATTTCAAAATTACAAAACAATTCATGCAACCTTGAAAAGTTTTCACTCAAATTTGTTTACAAAAGGTTTTGAGACAACTTGATATGGTCTTAACTTAGAATATCTCATCTTCAAGGTGGTTATTAGGGCTAGTTGTCACGTCAAAAATGATAATGTATCCCTTTAGCTACGCAACGTAATAGAGTATTCAAGGTTTTGATACGTCTCCGGAACTCTCACTCTTATGCAACAAAAGCTCTTTTGAGACAACTTGTATATAACTTAACCTAAGACTTATCAACTTCAATATAGTTATTAGGAATAGTTATCACCTAAAAGCTAATAATGGACTCCTTTAATTAGGCAACGTAATATAGAGTTCAAAGTTTAGTTATTTATCTAGAAATCTCACGCTCGTGCCATTAAATTATCTTTGTAAAAGTTTTTTTTCTAATCAAGTTATCTAGTATATACTAGATTACTTACGTTTGAAATAAATGTTGATACTTTTTCCCAAACCTTCAAAAAGGTTAGATGAATGTATATTTTAAAGCATGAGCAATATAAAACAAAGTTTAATCTAAACCTAATAAATCTTTTGAAAAAGTATCACAATACAAATTTTTGGTAAGGAAAAACAAAAACAGACGGAGAGAATTAAATCACATGTGAAAAGAAAAGAGCATGATCTTATGCTATAAAATCAAGAAAGAATAAGAAAAGAAAAAGAAAAGAAATATGCTCGTAAAAGAAATGCCAGAGCATACAAAAACAGACAGAGTGAAATAAATGAATTTAAGCTTATCCATATACTTACAATTCTCATATCATTTCAAAGTCATATTCACAAAAATGGTTCAAGAGCAAGATCAACCACAAAACATTCAAGAGGAAGTTCAAGCTGTGCATGTGCCAACAAATGAAGAACTTGTTCCTGAAACAGACTTCATCAGAATTGGTGATTGCAATCATTGATTCATACTCACCTCATTTGAGTGTGACCAACCCATTATCCCTGAAATTCTCCAACATCATCCCATAAATCCCGCACTATCATCATCCGACTCCACCACTCCCATGATTTACTTACAGCAATTCTGGCGTAATGTTGTGCTCTTGGAAGATGTCAAACCCGAAACACTTCAAAGTACCATAGAGACACAACAGATCAACCTAACATCAAAAGATCTACGAAAAACACTTAATCTTCCTGCAGCAAATCATGGTAATTGTGAAGATTTTGAAGAAGCTCCCAACGTAGATCAACTCAAAGAATTCTTTATTGAGCTAGGATATGATAAAGATGCTGAAGGTGCTGACAACTTTAAAAGATTATCAGCATTCAAACGGAAGTATCTACCCGCGAGATGGGCAACGCTCTTCTCGATTCGGAACCGTTGTATAACGGGTAAAGAACCAGGGATGGATAGAGGCACTACAACACTGTACCAAGTAATGTATGGTATTGTGAAGCATCGTCACTTCAACTATGCGAAGATGATCTGGACAGATGTTGTAGATCATGTAAGGAAATCATCGAAGAAGAAGAATGTGTGCATTTCTTTTGTCAGATACATCAAGTTGATCATTGCCCAATTCATGAGGCAACATCCGAATATTTCACAAAGACAAGAAGATCGAACAGGAAAAGAGCCATATATGCACAACACAAGTGTTGATTCTATTGTTACCACCAAAGCACCCATGCCGATACCACAAAGCTTGTTGGATCTTGATGACAAGGAATCTAATGCATACAAGGAGTACATGGAGTTAGTTAACGCTCCTATGGGAAGCTCAAAACCGAGTGGACCTACCCTGGGAGTACATAGGGTCAAAATAGAGTCTAGTGCCAAAGTAGGAACCCTTAGGACGCGAAAGAAGACAACAGCAAGAAAACGCACTAAGCCGGGGAGTAAGCTTAGGCAACTTCAAGACGAAGATGATGATGATAGGGAAACACTCATCGAGCCAGAAACTGATGAGTCTAGGAAAACAAACGTAGGCAAAGATGATGTGGGGGAGGATAAGGAGAAAAGTGAACCTTCTAAGGAGGATAAGGATAGTGAGGAGTATAGGTTTAGTGATACTCGTCATGATGACGATGATGGAGATGATAAGGGGGACGGAGATGACACACATAGACCGGAGCCTAGGACGAAGACGAAGAGTGAAACCAGTAGGTCTAGGTCCACCAAGCAACACCAGCTCACTCATCCCGTTACAACCCAAGGAATCCCGACAACAACAACAATAACAACAACATCAACAACAACACCACACACAATACCCACAACAACAACCCCATTCACAACTCACAAATCACAACAACCATCATCAACAACAACTAATCTTAAACATATCCCGACAACATCTACATCCACTCTCTTTCAGAGAATACGAGCTGAACCAGTTCCATTTGTAACAACAACACACTTCAATGAAGTTATGGGGAAGCTAAGAGCAGATATGGAAACAAGATTCAATGCTCAACGTCCACGTGAATCTCAAGCTGGATCATCAACATCAGCAAAAACTCTATCATTGGACCGTCTCTCCGAACTCATGTTAGATAAGTTTTTGAATGATGATTCACTACAACAATCTCACCCCAACATATACAATGGATTACTGGAATCCGGAGTTGAACCACCGACAACAACCCAAGCTGACAATCAACTTCAAGACCTCGAGAAGCAACTTAAGAAAAACAACTCTGAGGTAATCAAGCTGATCAAGAAACTGTCAACAAGAGTAGTCGCGTTGGAAAGCCAATGTCGTCCACAGTTATGAAGACGCAGTCAGGATGATCATGAACAGGATGATCCTGAGGGGGAGATAAGCGCTAAAAGACAAAAAACCACAATAACTACAACCTTCTCAACACACAAACAAGCGTCACCTCAACAACAACAACAACACAGATCCAGTTCACAACAACAAACGGACGAATATGAAGACGTGAACATGGACGATGAAGCCATTGGGGATGAAACTCACAAGGAAGGTGTAGATGTTGATAAAGACTTTTAGACGGACATGACATATTGGGAAGCAGATATACCTCCAGGGCTCGGAGGATTTGATGCTTCAGATATAGATGATGATGATGATGTATTTGATGACGTGTTGAAGGATCCACTACGCATGGATAAACAAATTGAAGATCCTACAACAACAACATTTAACAGACTATTCTCTAATCTGCATGAAAGATTTGGATTGAATATCAGGGAAGATGATCCTATGGAACAGAGAGTAGAAGGTATCTATGATTCGGTAATCTACAAGTTTAAAAGTGATAGAGATCTTAATACAAGACTTATCGATCAAGAGGTATCTAAAGCTCTCGGTGCTTCTACTTCTTCAACATTTGAAAGAGATGTTACTGGACAAAGAAGAAGAGAACGCCCTCCACTATGGAAACAAATCCCTAGAGTTCCAAGATCTGACACCGCTCCTTTAGTTCTGTACTTCAATGACGATCTCTTATACATGCTTAACGGTCCAAACAAATACCAACCATCTACCAAGGAAGTTGCAACCTATGAAGAAATTCCAGATCCGTTCATGGAAGAAGAAAGATTTGCAGACATCTTCAATGATGAGGAAGTAAGTCCAGAGAAGTACAACAGAGACGCATATATGGGGATCATTAATGTTAATGAAAGATCGAGGGGATTCTATCGACTAAGGCAGCTCAGACGCAAGCCTCGTGAAGAAGTCTACTCGAAACACAGAATCCTCAGATACGTCGAAGTTAGCTCAGATTATCAATCTTCTCATGGATCAGTTGAATATCACGTTGTTAGGACAGATAATCAACACTACCACTTCACCCAAGCTGACTACATCAATCTTCATCCTCATGATCTTGAAGACATTCTAAAAAGAAGAAGAGAATGCTTCAACAAGAAAGCCATTGACCAAGACGTGATTGAATCAGTATTGATTTTCATGAGGGCTTATGTTGTAGTTGCTCACATCGAAGACTTCCATATGAGGATTGAAAGCTATCAAAGGAAGATCAACCTGACTCCTCCGATGTTAGCTTGTATTGGTATTCAGAAAGTCAAGAGCTGGACATGTTTCACAAGACCAGGGCTTGGACTATGTCTGGTGTATGTGACCGACAAAAAGAGATTATTCAGAGTCATTGAAGTAGCCAAGTTTTCTTTCGGTACTCTGCTACGAATTCTGAAGAAACTTGAGCGAATAAAGAGAAAGGTGGAGAAACTGCAGATAGAGATTGTAACACCCTCAAAATCTAGCATTGCGGAAGCATTCGGGTCATGGGGTGCTACTAAATTGATAATCACAACACAAGGTAACCAAGAACGGAATATATACTCCGTTTTAATTCATTCATTCAAGAAAATATTTTTCACAACATAGTTTGAGTTAATAAAGTGAGGCCCATAAATTTAGTTGTCCCAGACAAAAACAAGTCATAGTTTAAAAGCCACAATATTCTGACAGTAGTCTATGACCCTTGCCCTGCCAGCACCTTGTCATATCAGTCAGCTTAAACACCTGAGAAAAATATGCTAAAAGTCAGCAAAAAGCTGGTGAGTTCATTGGTTTATCAGTAAGCAGTAAATCAGCAGTTGGACCATGAGTTTGGCATATGAACATTACAACCCATGTAATGCCATATAAAAATACAGTGTATTATGTTAGCACTAAGTTCATGCTACCGAAGCTATAACAGTGTGCATGCTCTAGAAGCATGTTAAATATCAAGGCCCGACAAGTGTTTATCCCAGACACTTGTGGTTTTCAACATGGTATACGTTCGTTTGCCTATCCGGTCAACCCGAACGGGGACGTTACTCCCAATAGATCTATTTATAACATTCGCGCTTCCCAGCAGGAATTGACAGTTCATGAGTTGGGCATAGTGGGACATAACATGGCTTAGGATAATCCATGTAACAGCATAGACAACAGTTTGGTCCATAAAATAGTTTTGCATGTTTCTCATCCCAATAGTAATACAAGTTTAAATAGTGTGGGGCTATAAACTCACCTTGGTAAATAGCAGCCAGATTACAAAACAGTTCAGACAGTGTTCAGCACCAACACGCGAACTAGATTAGTAAAGTTTGTTTTAGTTCACAGTTCAAATTCAAGAACTTCATATGTTTTAAAGAGTTTATGTTGTTGTTGCTGGTGTGGCAGCATTTAAGTTGGAACAATGTTTTAACATTTGTAGGTATTGGCTCATGGGAAGTGTACAAGTGTACATTAGAAAAAGATCAAGACGAGTAAGCTTCCGGATTGACAGAAATCGGAAGGCTACATAAGAAAGACATTTACTATCGCATGTCAAACATTGACGACATATGGTGTAGCTTATTTACTAACATCTAACACGTAAATCGTGTGGATTTGGCCGAGACTTTAGACAGAGAAAGAGAAGAAGGAAACTTCTAGTGAGAGAAAGAAATATGTATTAGGTTAAAAGTGAAGAAGTTCCAACCTTCTCCCTAGGTGGAGAGGGGTATTTATAGTTACTATCATAGGTGCCCCGAGTGGGCTGTGGAGTGAGCTGACAGAGGGTAAAGACCCGACCCACTCCACATATTCTATATTAACTAAACTATATTAACTTACTACTAATAATCCTACGAGCTATTCAATGCTAATGAGTACACGGGGTGACCGAGTCTTCTTTTGAATATTTATATTCCTAACAATCTCCCCCTAAGGGAGGTCACCCCGGAAATTACATTTTGAATTCTAGCATTCTTTCCTCTGAACTTGACTTCATAGCTCGTAGTCTTTGATTCTTCAATCGTCATTGATCTTTGTGCCTTCAGCAGTGAACCGTTGATGACTGATCTTTTGTCTTGGATGATCTTTGAGTATTCCTTGAAGTTATCATCCAACGTATGTCTTCAAGTCATCTAGCAGCATCGTCTTCATGCGAAGTTGTGATCTTTGAGCCTTCTTTGAGATCATCAGTCACCATAAATCTCTGAGCTTCTCCACTGCAGTGATATTGCCTTCATGTGATTTGTTGTGACCGTCTGACTCGCATGCTCACACTTTTCTGGATCATGATAAATGTCATCAGAGTTGCGGAAGCTGTGTTATAGGTCTTTCTTCTATCATGATTTCTTTGATAATGATTTGTAGCGTGAGCATGGAGTGTGGATTGACACATCTTACTGGAATCAGGAACCACCATTGCCATCTTTATATGAATCTAAAATAAAATAGTTAGCAATAAAGTTGGAGAACGAATATGGCTTTGTCATTCGTTCGATATGGTTGGATTAACCTTCGGTTCTATGAAGACCGACCTGTGATCAGGTAGAATCCCCTTTAAAGAAGATTCTCCTTGATAGGAATTTCCAGCTTGTAGTAATGAGTCTTCCAACAAATTATTGTTAGAGTCATCATACTAAGCATGTTCTCATACCGGAACGTCTCAAAGCAGACAGCACGGTAGAGTGAATCAGTGAATTAAATACCCACTGATTGACGAGAAATTGATTAGAAAAAATCACTCACGTGTCACTAGATAAACATTTTATGCAACACGACGAGGGTTTTATACCTTGAATCACATTTCTGTCAAAAACACTTTTGTTCGAAAATTTTCACAATCAGTGTGCTCGAAAACTCGGTTGGTGAGCACATTGAAAGGTTTTCCAAAAACATCCGTCAATCCATTTCCTGGAACAAGTTTGATTCAAAAGTGAATCGCCCCATCGTTTCTTTCCAGTTGTCACAAATTTGATCCATGAAGGATCTCACATGTCACCTACCAAGAGCTTGTTTGATGTTGGCTCTAGAAGGATTTCCATCTTCATTGTGAACACTTTCGTATCACTCGGATGTTCTGGCAATATCACAAGGATAATGCGTAGGACTCTTTAACATATATTTTCTTACTTTTCACAGTGTATGAAACAGCAAGCATATTGGAAGTGTGTCCTAATGAGATTTATGGATGATCTCTTGGCTCTAGACTCAATAGTGCATTTTAATTTAGTGATCGGAGGCTAGAGAGGACTGCCACCTTTTCTATATCGTCTAACTCGGAGTGAGAGAGACGATAGATATGTATTAATCTCCGTGACAAAAGAGTCCTTTGAGGGACCTTGAGTGGCAAGGAAGGGTTGTGCAGCGTATCACTGGGTCCATGATACTTTGTCTTCAATGTCAGCAATCAACTAAGTGATTCTGACAGCATATGTATTGACCCGGTTTCTGCCTAAAGTGTAAGGAGGGCTTCTTTCTTTTCACCCTTTATCTTTACATTTCTTTTTCATTCTTCAACCCCTTCAGTGCTTACCGAGACTTCATCACTAGCACCTTGTTGGGTTTGTTCCAGTACTAGCTCCATCTCAGTCGGCACTCTTCCCTTATTCACACTTTTCTCCTTTTTAATCATACCTAAGGACTTCTACACTAACTAGTGGATTGTCCCTGGGTAGATCCCTCCGGCTCGGGCGGGATCATGGGAACTTATACCTAACCTTACCATCCTTATAACTCCAGTACATTAAATAAAATGGTCGGTCTTTGGTGTTCTTCCACAATTGCCATCATAAATCATTCGCTCCCCCTCAATATGTGCATCGATATATGAAAAGGTTTAGCACATATGGGAGAGCCTACACTTGAGTTCCAAAAGATCACATTTTTATCAGAATTTCATATTTAAATCACATTCTCTCCCCCGATCAAAAATTTCAAACCAATTGAGATTTGTGATCCCAATTGATTTAAATAAGTTAGAAATTATGGGAGAAAATGTGGTTAGGTTAGATACATTTTGATTATGGAGCATACTATGCTCCCCCTTAAACCACGAGAGAGTGTCACTGCTGATGTTGCACAATGCTTAAAAAGGTGTCAGAAATTTGAACAAATACTCTCCCCCTCAATTAATGACCCGTTTTCTATTTAAAAAGCTGTAGTCATTCAATTGAGCGTCAAGTATTTGTGAAAATTTAAGTCCAGTTACCACTTTGTGAAACACCAAAACTCTCCTGAAGAATCATAGAACGGAAAGAGTTTATGGTGTAAAGAAGACTTCTCTTCTTATACAAGAAATGATGCACTGAATCGTACATCAAATCGAAGAAACATGGATATAAAGTAATCCATGCCCAGGTGAACATCACCCAGTTGGAGGAACAACCGTCTTTTTGGCGACGAGCTTTCCCCAGTTTGAATCGCGGGTTGCTATATGAAGTAATAGCAAGCCATTAGACATGTTTTAACCAGTTACTATAACTTCTGCTCGAGCTTCATTTAAAGACCCGTGTCATTATTGAATGACATTTCTAGGACCGTAAATGTTATCGATAAACAGAAGACATGCCTAGAAGAACTATTTTTGGTATTTTTGTGTTTTTCTGATTTTTATGGTTTTTATAGGTTTTATATTTTTCTATTTTCTTTTTGGTTTAAAATATATACAGATATATACAAGGATATGTGATACAAATCCTTTACTCCTCCTTTTCTTGTTGAAGACACTTGAGTGTTTCAGGAGACAAACTCTTCATGCCAAGTTGCGTGAGAATAAATTGGAACCGTTCTCTCGGAAGTGCCTTAGTGAAGATATCAGCCAACTGAAACTCCGTCCTCACGAAGTAGAGTTCAACTATCCCTTTCTCAACCTGTTCCCTTATGAAGTGATGCCTGATGTCGATGTGCTTTGAACGGGAATGTTGGACATTGTTGCAGCAAAGAGCGATTGCACTTTTGTTGCAGCAAAGAGCGATTGCACTTTTGTTGCAGCAAAGAGCGATTGCAGCAAAGAGCGATGTGCTTTGAACGGGAATCTTGTTATATGCAAAACCATAGTCTGATAGTTATGATCGCATCTAATGAATTTGAGCACAGCAAGCGGACATGGCAATGTATTCAGCCTCTGTGGATGATATTGAAGTACTCATTTTCCTTTTTGAAGACCAGCTAACCAACTTTTCCCCAAGAAACTGAGCACCACCCGAAGTACTTTGACGAGTATCTTGAACCCCGCATGGTCCACATCTGCATAAGCTGTGAGTTCCATTGCAGTGTCCTTAGAATACCAGAGACCCATGTGAACAGTCCCTTGAAGGTATCGAAAGACCCGCTTTACTGCTTCCAGATGCTTCTTTGTAGGCTCGGACTGGTATCGAGCACACATGCATACAGCAAACAAAACCAAGTCATGATTTACAAGGGGTTGGTCTCATGTGTGAACTCCCTTGTGAGATGAGTGAAATGAGCACCCAATAGGTGTTACTTACGACACGTTGGTCGACCTACAACAAGGGTAAAGAGTGAGCCAATCCGAGCTACGAGATGAACTTTGTAACCAATACACATGGTCTCTCGGTTCGACTTAACCAACATATAACTAAAACCCTTTCACGCGAGTCTAAGGGTACATAGACCCATGACTCAAGGCACATCCAATCGAGGTATAATCTCGAATAAGGTGGCGAAGACAACATGACAAGTTTTACAACTACAAGCACTCGATTTACACCTTTTGAGTTGAGTACAACTCAGCTCATGTATCGAGTACAAGGGCAAGCCAAATCGGCTAAAGACACAATCTTTGAGTACTAAACACCCTATTCAAGCCAAATTCCAAACACCTTGAGAGCATGTAATTCAACTAGAAGCTCAAGTGACTAACTCTTAATGTAAACATAACCATTCGAGCGCTTATGAACGCAATTCACATGAACATAAACATAGACAAACACAAAACAAGCAAGGTGAAATCTTAACAAAAATGTACCGACTTGAACACAACTTAGCCACAATGATTTAAGCTCGACTCAAACCTTAATTTTCTTTCTTATATCCTAGATTTAATTCAACCACTCCACTGCTTATGGTTCAACTAAGAAAGATTAACAAAGACAATCAAACGCAACCCATTTAACGACAAGCACTTCATGATTTTTGAGCCAATATTGGTTCTTAATTCGTGTTCTAATGGTTCCCAGTTTTAAAGCCTTTTTAACCACACCACAACATAACATCATCGACCTAGTCCTTAGACCACATAATTCATATTAACGAGAAGAAAAATATATACGATTCCAGAACAACAAATGAATAACAACAACAGTGAGAGGGATTTAACCTTACAAAGAAGGATAAGAGGTCGATTACAAAGGAAGAACAATAAGCCCAATTCGATTTCCAAGCACTCCACACACCCCTGCTTCTTCTTGAGCCTTTCGATTGAGATATACGATTTGTGGTGAGATGGGATTGTGTGGTTGCTTCCACTGGAAATTGGTGGTTCATAAAGGATAATTCATGGCAAGCCTTTGGCTTCCTTTTGATCTTCCAAAGAAAAGATTCCACCATTTTTAGCTATCTTCCCTTTCCATTCTTCGATCTCAAGGCAGTTTGACTCATATGAAGCGGATTTAAGAATCCACAAAACCCTGGGGAGGTACGAAAAGCACTATATGCCATGTATAGATGGCGATGGGAGATGGTGATGGTGATGTTCCAGGGTTTTATCACCAGGAAGAAGTCAAAATGGTTGGACTGCTGTGTGGATGGGAAGATCAAAAAGAAGAAAAAACAGATAAAGATGATAAAGTGTCACGTGGGTGAGTGGGAGGGTGGTATATTTTTTTGTTTTAATTGTATAGTGTATTTTGTATACCCCGTATTCTGTTGAGCTGAAGTAAAATCGTGGTACCTCGGTTTCACGTACACGTGAAAAATATAAATCTGAAGCCGTTTTTATAAAACTGATATAACTTAAAATTTGTTGACTCTGAAAATGAATTATAAAGTTTAACCATTACTAAAGTGGTGTCGGTACGCATGTGGTGTAGGTTTTCAGAAAAAACAAGATAACCTCTCATTTTTGTTACATTAGTGTCTGTAACTGTCAGAAAGTGATAAATTCACTTTTACTGATAAATTCAAATAGTTTTGGTGAGTTATTGTATGCTACTGCGTGCGGGTTTGCTTCCCGTAATAGTTATGTAAACACATAAATGTTTAGTCTACCAGTTGCGCAATAATAAATTGACATTTATTATTAAAATATTAGTGGGAAAATTACCATTTGTCACATCCTCCCCGCCTTGGAAGGAAAACCGTCCTCGGTTTTCACTTAGAGTTACCCGATGAATTTGAGAAAAGGTGTGGGTATTTACGCTTGATCTCGTCCTCAAGTTCCTACGTGTATTCGGGACCTTTTCGAGAGTTCAAACGAACTTTAACAATAGGAATGCGGCTTTTCTTAAGCCGTTTGATTTCCCGATCGATTATTTCAACAGGTTCTTTGATGAAATTCAGTCTCTCACATGAAACATATTGTGTACAGAGCTGAGTTCTGATGGTAACTCGAGTCGGTAGGCTACCGGCCCGATTTTGGTGATGATTTTGAAAGGTCCTATGTAGCGGGGATTTAATTTCCCACGTTTTCCAAAATGAATCACGCCTTTCCATGGCGATACTTTTGACATGACGCGATCACCAACTTGGAACACAAGTGGTTTCCATCTCTTTTCTACATAGCTTTTCTGACGGTCTCGAGCCGCTTGCATTCGGCTCTTGATCTGCACAATATTTTCAGTGGTCTCTTGTACTAGTTCGGGACCAGTGAGCTGGCTTTCTCCGACTTCAGCCCAGCATATAGGTGATCTGCATTTTCGACCATAAAGTGCTTCATAGGGTGCAGTTTTGATGCTTGTGTGATGGCTGTTATTGTAGGAAAACTCGGCTAATGGCAGATGCCTATCCCAGCCATTTTCAAAGTCTATCACACCACGCTCGCAGCCTGTCCTCTAAGGTTTGAATGGTTCTTTCGCTATGAGCATCTGTTTGAGGATGACATACGGTGCTCATATCGAGATCGGTTCCCAAAGCATCTTGCAATGATCTCCAGAAATTTGACGTGAAACGACTGTCTCTGTCGGAGATGATAGAAATTGGGACTCCATGTCGTGCAACTATTTCTTTCACATATAACCGTGCAAGTTTATCCATGCTATCGTTTTCTTTGATCGGTAGGAAGTAGGCAGTTTGGTAATGAAGTCCATCGTTATGTGTTCCCATTTCCATTCGGGAATTTCGGGTTGTACAAGTAAACCCGATGGTCGCTGATGTTCAGCTTTGACCTTTGAGCACGTTAAGCACTGACTGACATATGTTGCAATGTCAGCTTTCATATTGGGCCACCAGTAGAGTTTCTTCAGATCGAGATACATTTTGTCGGCTCCTGGGTGGATGGAGTATTTAGATTTATGGGACTCGTGCATGATAAGATCACGTATCCCTCCACAAAGTGGGACCCAACTTCTATTTTTGAAACACAACATTCCGTCAGCTCTTTTCACGAATCCGTTTTCGTTTTCAGGCATCCCATGAATTTTCTCGTTAGGTCTGTTTTCTTCCCTGAGTGCCTCAGCCTGAGCCTCAAGGATTTTCGATGGGAGTGGTGAGACTATTGTCATACCCAATGATCGTACTCTAAGGGGTTTTGGTCGTTCTTTTTGGCTAAGAGCATCTGCTACTACGTTTGCTTTGCCTGGATGGTATCGAATTTCGCAATCATAATCGCTGAGCAATTCTAACCAATGGCGTTGTCTCATATTGAGCTCCTTTTGGTCAAGGATATGTTGCAGACTTTTGTGGTCAGTGTAAACTACACATTTAGTACCATAGAGGTAATGTCTCCAGATCCTGAGTGCAAACACTATGGATCCCAATTCCAAATCATGTGTAGTATAGTTTTTCTCGTGTGTTTTCAGTTGTCGAGAGGCATAGGCTATCACCTTCTCTCGTTGCATCAAGACAGCTACTAGCCCTTTGTGTAAGGCGTCGCAGTAGACTACAAAGTCTTCACTGCCTTCAGTTAGGGCTAAGATAGGTGCGCTGCACAACTTATCCTTAAGAAGTTGGAAAGCTTCTTCCGCTTTATCTCCCCATTCGAACCTTACGTTCTTTTGAGTTAATTTGGTCAAGGGCTTAACAATCTTTGAAAATCCTTCGATAAACCTCTTGTAGTACCCTGCAAGTCCTAAGAATTGGCGTATTTCGGTGGCTGTTGTGGGTGTCTCCCAATCCTTTATCGACTCAATCTTTGCAGGATCTACATGTATGCCTTGACTGTCAATCACGTGTCCTAGAAATTGAACAGTTGGAATCCAAAATTCACACTTCGAGAATTTTGCGTACAATTCTTCTTTCTTTAATATCTCTAAGATTAGCCTGAGGTGTTCCTCGTGTTCCTTCTCGCTCTTAGAGTATATTAGAATGTCGTCGATAAAGACGATCACGAATTTGTCCAGATACGGCTTGCACACCCTATTCATAAGATCCATGAATACTGCCGGTGCGTTGGTTAAGCCAAATGGCATAACCTGGAACTCGTAGTGACTGTAGCGAGTTCTGAATGCCATTTTCAGGATATCTTCTTCCCGAACCCTAAGTTGGTGGTATCCAGATCTCAGATCGATTTTGGAGTAAACACACGAACCCTGAAGTTGATCGAATAGATCATCGATTCTTGGGAGTGGATAATGGTTTTTGATAGTTATTTTGTTTAGTTCACGGTAATCGATGCACATTTTGAAAGATCCATCTTTCTTTTTGACAAAAATAACTGGAGCTCCCCAAGGAGAAGAACTCAGTCTGATGAATCCTTTCTCCGAGAGTTTTGATAATTGATTCGACAGTTCATGTAGTTCAGTCGGAGCTAACCGATATGGTGCTCGTGCCACGGGTGCGGCACCAGGTATTAAGTCGATTCGAAATTCGACTTGTCAGTTTGGCGGGAGTCCAGGTAAGTCTTCGGGGAAGACTTCTGGAAAATCTCTTACGATTGGAACATCCTCCAAACTTTTTTCCTCCTACTCCTTTTCTTCCCTTTCAGAGACTTGTTCTAGGAAGAGAAGGCGTCCTTTCTCAAGGCATTTCTGAGCCTTGGTGTAAGAGATAACGTTTAGTCTCGAGGCATTTCTTCGACCTCTTCAGTCGCCTTCGACGTTTAGAATCTCGTTCCCAAAAGGCAGTCGAACGATTTTCCCATCGCAAAGAATAGTGGCATGATATTTCGACAACCAGTCCATGCCGATAATGACGTCAAAACTACCCAATTCTACCGGAATAAGATCGATGTTGAATGGGTGGTTTAACAGATTTAAAGTACAACCTCTTACGATAGTGTCTACCCTTTCTATGTTCCCATTAGCTAACTCCACATTGTATACGTTATCTAAGGTGGTTGGGGCGATACCAAGTAGTGTACTAAATGCAGTTGAAACAAAACTCCTATCTGCCCCCGTATCAAACAATATGGATGTGTAGCGATTATTTAAAAGGAACGTACCCGTCATGACATTCGGGTCATCTTGGGCTTCCACTTTACCCACTGCATAGACCCTTTCGCGGGCTCCTCCATCGTTGCCATGATTTCCCTGCTATACAGCAGCTACCTGATTTCCTCCAGCAACTTGGTTCCTTGGCTCACGACACTTATTTTTGTAGTGCTCTTTCTTCTCGCACCCAAAACAAGTCACATTGGCCTTCGGGTTCTGCTCTGGTGCTGCCTGTGCAGTGGCAAGAGTTCTTGACCTACAATCTCTGGCCATATGCCCAACCTTCTGACAGTTGCGGCATTCCACTGTCCACAGTCCGCTGTGGTGTAGTTTACAGCGATTGCACAACGGATGCTTCCCGGCATACCCCTTTCTCTCAGCTGGTCCAGCTGCATATCCTTTCTTCTCCGTCGGCCCTGCAACATAGACCTTAGCAACATCTTGCTTCTTTTTTGGGTGATGGTTGCTATTGTTGCGGGAATGATCATCCCATTTACGCTTGTTGGTCACAACCGTTTCAGCTGAGTCCTCGATTACCTGATCCATTAACTTGTTGGCTACTTCCATGGTTTCATGGAGGTCAACAGCCTTGTAAGTTGTAACATTACCCTTGATAGATGGGGGTAATCTGCCAATGTATTTGGACCATATCGTGACATAGTAAGGCAAGCTCCTGAAAACGTTGATTATACACAGCCATATTGGTACCTTGTACCTTGGGGTTCTTGCGAGGGCAATATTTCTTGAGAACCATCTGTTTGAAGCTTTCCTATGACATTGCATAAGCAGTGTCATAGCCAGCTGATTTCAAGTAATTGTTCCACCAGGTTAAAGCTGCATCCAGAAAAGTAAACGATGCAAACTTAACCCTGTCATCTTCCAGACAACCACAAATTCGGAATACCGTTTCCAATCTTTTGATCCATCGAACCAGAACAACTGCCCCCTCAGTACCTCCAAAACCTTCAGTCATTATCTTTCGGAAGTCTTGATAAGTACAGCCACGGGTGTTGTTATTTGTGGGACTCGAGTTCCCAACATCAGTTGTCGAGTTGTTCGCTGCAGCCAGTGCTGCTGCCACCCGTTCTTCTACCAGTTGATCAAGCATGGCTCGGTTCACAGGTGGAGCTGCTGCAGTAGCCCTAGCTGGGCCTGGATTAGTTGGTTGTGCACGAGCGGTTCTGTTTGTTCTTTTTGGAGGCATTTTGCTGTATCAGAAAGATAGAGACAATTGAGATTTCGAGAGTTTGTTATCGCACAAGTGTATAATCATAGGTAGAGTATATGAGTAAGGTCAATCATAAAGAAGTTGGCACAATGGAGTAATCAATCAAGCTTGTCATAGATTAGAATCAATTCGGGTTCACAAAAGTTACAAGCTCAAATACGCCAGAAAATAGTACAAGTTTCGAATACAGAAAAAGAACTACAACTGCCACTAACTGACAACTACTCAGTTTAGTGGGAATGCATCATAACTGATAAAAGAAACTAAGACTGGTCTCCGGTCCTGTCCAGGTGTCGGAATCTAAAAGCAAACTCCCCAAGCTGTGCCTCAATCTCAACAAGACAGGTGCTCAATGCTAGGTTCTCCCTGCGGTGAGCTCGATTAGCCCTCAACAATGCTGCAACCTGAGCCTCGAGGATTAACATCCTCCCGTGCATCACCTGGGCTGCCTCTTGGGCTACAACCTGCATATACTCGAGTCTACCTAATCTGTCACCCAAGTCAAGGATATCTCGACTGTTAGAGTATGTCCTAGCACAGAGTCTGCTGAAGTCATCATCATATCGCTCAAAATGAGCCGGATATTACTCATCAAACATGTCAGAGTGGAGGCCTAGTATGTCAGTCTATAGATCTAGCTGGGTCTAAATCTATGAGATAACATCGGTCTCTGTGGCAGCTGGCGATGCTACTAGAAGTGGGGACTCTGGAGGCACAAAAGAATGTGAAGAAAGCACATGATCTGGGCTGACCCCACGAGGTAGCTCTGCGTCATCATCTGTCTCACCCTGAGCTCTCCTCGAGCTCTCTCCAGCCTCACAAGCACTAGGCACATCCTCCAGTATTATGCTAATCCGGGGCACAACTGCCCTATGCTCTATACCTGAATCCAGAACATCATCAATCCTTGTACTCTCAGCAGGAGTACTCTCAGCTAAAGCCTGTCCAGCAACTACCTGCTCGGTCTGCTCATCCACCCTCTCTGGCATCATTGTCAAGTAAGAGTCATTGGCCCTTCTGACCCTCTGGCGTGGAGGTGAGTGGGTAGGTGAATGTGATGATATGATAGGTGGTGATGATGCTGAGGTAGTAGGAGTGCCCATGTAGGTGCATAGGGACCTATAATGGGATGGAGATAACAGAAGAGTGTGAGCAGGTTTCTGGGTACTCTCCGTGGTGCGAGATGACGGTCTAGTGGATGGGCGTATGATTACGCGTGTAGTACGACGAGGAATAGTAGGAGTAATTTGAGTGACTGGTGTGGTATGATCATGTGAGGTAGGCTGTCTGGTAGTATCAGTAGTAGGGATAAGTTGTATGGGAGCATGATCGGTAGTAGATGTAGACAGTGCTGAGGTGAGTATAGGCTCAGTGAGATCGGGGTCTGGTGCATTAAAAGCCTATAACACCTGCATATATGGGTCGTCTGAGTCTAGCGAGATCGGAGGAATGTGATGTGAAGACATAGTCTGTGACAAAAATGGTATATATGGGTAAGTATATCGAAAATACTCGTAATAAATAGTGTAAGCTACGTATGTATAAGTATACATATAATACTTATAGTACACGTAGCTGAGCAAAAATCAACAGATAGTAACATATAGTTAAGACAAGTAATCAGCAAATAAATAGTGAGCAAGGCAGGCAAACAAGTGGCGGTCATAGGGACTTGTTTTTGTAAAAGCGGTTATAGTTTAGGATTTATATGTACCAAGTTCTCTATAACCTGGCTCTAATGTCAATCTGTAACACCCCAAAAATGTGGTATTGCGTAAGCATTCGGGTCATGGGGTGCTACTAAATTGATAATCACAACACAAGGTAACCAAGAACGGAATATATACTCCGTTTTAATTCATTCATTCAAGAAAATATTGTTTACAACATAGTTTGAGTTAATAAAGTGAGGCCCACAAATTTAGTTGTCCCAGACAAAAACAAGTCATAGTTTAAAAGCCACAATATTCTGACAGTAGTCTATGACCCTTGCCCTGCCACCACCTTGTCATATCAGTCAGCTTAAACACTTGAGAAAAACATGCTAAAAGTCAGCAAAAAGCTGGTGAGTTCATAGGTTTATCAATAAGCAGTAAATCAGCAGTTGGACCATGAGTTTGGCATATGAACATTACAACCCATGTAATGCCATATAAAAATACAGTCTATTACGTTAGCACTAAGTTCATGCAACCGAAGCTATAACAGTGTGCATGCTCTAGAAGCAAGTTAAATATCAAGGCCTGGCAAGTGTTTATCGCAGACACTTGTGGTTTTCAACATTCGTTTGCCTATCCGATCAACCTGAATGGGGACGTTACTCCCAATAGATCTATTTATAACATTCGCGCTTCCCAGCAGGAATTGACGGTTCATGAGTTGGGCATAGTGGGACATAACAGGGCTTAGGCTAATCCACGTAACAGCATAGACAACAGTTTGGTCCATAAAATAGTTTTGCATGTTTCTCACCCCAATAGTAAAACAAGTTTAAATAGTGTGGGGCTATAAACTCACCTTGGTAAATAGCAGTCAGATCACAAAATAGTTCAGACAGTGTTCAGCACCAACACGCGACCTAGATTAGTAAGGTTTGTTTTAGTTCACAGTTCAAATTCAAGAAATTCAGATGTTTTAAAGAGTTTATGTTGTTGTTGCTGGTGTGGCATCATTTAAGTTGGAACAATGTTTTAACATTTGTAGGTATTGGCTCATGGGAAGTGTACAAGTGTACATTAGAAAAAGATCAAGACGAGTAAGCTTCCGGATTGACAGAAATCGGAAGGCTACGTACGGAAGACATTTACTATCGCATGTCAAACGTTGACGACATATTGAAATGTTGTCGTTAAGTGAGTGTATATATATTACCAAGTGTGTACATGAGTAAGTGTGTGTATGATGGTGTGTGTATATGTATATCCGTACATACATATAGTTTTTGTAAAGTAATGTTATGTTTGAAAAGTTCTCATCATCGTTAATGATAAGTTAATAATTCGTGTATATGAGCTCTTGGGTAGTAAGTAATCCTCGTGTTAACAAGATTGTAAACTTGTGTTTGAAAAATAATCGTTTCGTAATCTAACGACTTATATAAGTTTTGATAAAACATTTCGAGTTATATGCCAATAAAACAATGAACTAGTTTATATTTCCAATTTTAGTGTTTCAAGTTGTTTATATATCGTTAAATATTAAAAGTTATGTTTTCCATTATAGGTGCTCAACAAACAAAATGACTTGTAAATCAAAGCGTTTGTTAAAAAACTCACGTTGAGTTTCTAGTTATTCCATGTGGTACTAATATATATATATATTGAGCTATTACATCTTGATGCCATGTAACGAAATGAAGTATACTAGTCGAGTTGTTTTAAACCATGAGATAATAATGATTTTAACGACCTCTTGAACGGTGAGGAATCACAACTCGTGTATTCGGGACGAATTATCTCAAGGTCGATATAATATTTAAGTTTGTAACGAGTTGGGCTGTGGCCCACGCTTGACTCTAACGGACCGAATTAAATCCACCCATCATGGGCTGTAACAGTAAAGGCCAGCGGCCTGTGTCTTTCTTTGGTAACATGGGCTTCGGCCCAAGTTGGTTGTTAAAGACTTAAAGAAAACTGGACCTGGTGAACTAAAAATAGACACAATATTTTCTTGTGGGCTTTAAGAATTTTCGGCCCACTTACGTATTAACTCAACGATCCAGTATAATACATGATTTACAAAGGCAGTTCATGAGTTTGCAAATAGTTTTTGGTTGAGCAGTTATGTGTGGAAAGGTTCGAACCCAAAACCCGGAAAAGACATGATTTACAAAGGGTTGGTCTCATGTGTGCACTCCTTTGTGAGATGAGTGAAATGAGCACCCAATGGGTGTTACTTACGACACGTTGGTCGACCCACAACAAGGGTAAAGAGTGATCCAATCCGAGCTTCGAGATGAACTTTGTGACCAATACACATGGTCTCTCAGTTCCACTTAACCAACATATAACTAGAACCCTTTCACGCGAGTCTAAGGGTACTTAGACCCATGATTCAAGGTACATCCAATCGAGGTATAATCTCGAATAAGGTGGCGAATACAACATGACAAGTCTTACAATTACCAGCACTCGATTTACACCTTTTGAGTTGAATACAACTCAACTCACGTATCGAGTACAAGGGCAAGCCAAATCGGCTAAAGACACAATCTTTGAGTACTAAACACCCTGTTCAAGCAAAATTCCAAACACCTTGAGAGCGTGTAATTCGACTAGAAGCTCAAGTGACTAACTCTTAATGCAAACATAACCATTCGAGCACTTATGAACGCAATTCACATGAACATAAACGCGGACAAACACAAAACAAACAAGGTGTAATCTTAACACAAATATACCGACTTGAACACAACTTAACCACAATGATTTAAGCTCGACTCAAACCGTAATTTTATTTCTTATATCCTAGATTTAATTCAACCACTCCACTGCTTATGGTTCGACTAAGAAAGATTAACAAAGACAATCAAACGCAACCCATTTAACGACAAGCACTTCATGATTTTTGAGCCAATATTGGTTCATAATTCGTGTTCTAATGGTTCCCAGTTTTAAAGCCTTTTTAACCACACCACAACATAACATCATCGACCTAGTCCTTAGACCACATAATTCATATTAACGAGAAGAAAAATATATACGATTCCAGAACAACAAATGAATAACAACAACAATGAGAGGGATTTAACCTTACAAAGAAAGATAAGAGGTCGATTACAAGGGAAGAACAATAAGCCCAATTCGATTTCCAAGCACTCCACACACCCCTGCTTCTTCTTGAGCCTTTCGATTGAGATATACGATTTGTGGTAAGATGGGATTGTGTGGTTGCTTCCACTGGAAATCGGTGGTTCATAAAGGGTAATTCATGGCAAGCCATTGGCTTCCTTTTGATCTTCCAAAGATAAGATTCCACCATTTTTAGCTACCTTCCCTCTTCATTCTTCGATCTCAAGGCAGTTTGACTCATATGGAGCGGATTTAAGAATCGACAAAACCCTGGGGAGGTACGAAAAGCACTATATGCCATGCATAGATGGTGATGGTGATGTTCCTGGGTTTTATCACCAGGAAGAAGTCAAAATGGTTGGACTGCTGTGTGAATGGGAAGATCGAAAAGAAGAAAGAACAGATAAAGATGATAAAGTGTCACGTGGGTGAGTGGGAGGGTGGGTTTTTTTTTTTTTTTTTTTTTTTTTTTTTTAATTGTATAGTGTATTGTGTATACCCCGTGTTCTGTTGAGCTGAGGTAAAATCGTGGTACCTCGGTTTCACGTACACGTAAATAACATAAATCTGGAGCCGTTTTTATAAAACTGATATAACATAAAATTTGTTGACTCCAAAAATGAATTATAAAGTTTAACCATTACTAAAGTGGTGTCGGTACGCGTGTGGTGTCAGTTTTCAGGAAAAACAAGATAACCTCTCGTTTTTGTTACGTTGGTGTCTGTAACTGTCAGAAAGTGATAAATTCACTTTTACTAATAAATTCAAATAGTTTTGGTGAGTTATTGTACGCTACTGCGTGCGGGTTTGCTTCCCGTAATAGTTATGTAAACACATAAATGTTTAGTCTAACAGTTGCGCAATAATAAATTGACATTTATTATTATAATATTAGTTGGAAAATTACCATTTGTCACAGAGATGACTGCAAGCAATCATCGTATGTTGATGAGAGTTGTGAATGTGATAAAAGAAAGGATTACACTTCGAGTATCATGGAGACGAATGGAACAAAGAATCGGATGTCGAAGTTGGCCTTACAAGAAGCCCATAAATAAAAGACCCGAATGATCTACCCTTAGGGGGAGATTGTTGGAACACAAAAAGTGTAAATTATTAGTGCATGGACTTCTATTTATCTTTTGTATTATTATAGGGTATGTTGTGTAACATTGTGTGGTTGCGATAGTATAACACTATTACAACACTTGTATAGTTGTGATAGTATGCTTGACTATGTATGGGTATAAATACCCCTACCTCATGGGTTATGAGGTGTGTGTTCTTTCAAGTATCAATGCGAGATTTTCCTTCTTTTCTCTCGTTTCTCTCTCTAAACTAAAGTCTCCACACCCACTTTATCTCACTAAGATTATTAGAGTAGACATGATATTATTGGAACAACAATATCCTCATGAATATGCTTAACACAGAACCTATGTTCAGCACTTGGAAACACACTAGCAATGGGTTGTATCAGTCGATGTGAACAGTTACGGTTAAGGATTGTGTTAAAATTGTACCTGTTCTCATTTTGCATAAAACACATGATTAATTATAGAATAGAAATATGTACCTTTTGCCTATCAGAAATGAAAGTGAACTTGCAGTTGGTTTCTATACCAAGATCCTCTCCAAGTAGTTTCAAAAACCAACACCAAGATGCCTTATTTTGTGCATTAACTACAGCATATGCTACTGGATAAATCCCATTGTTTGCATCAATCGCAACTGCTGTTAGTAATTGACCTGGAAAAGGACCTGACATGATGCATCCATCTAATCCTAAGAATTCTCTGCTACAAGCTTTGAAACCTTGTTTCAGAGCTCCCAAAAAAAAAAAAAAAACACATACACCCTTCTAAAAGTTCTTGTTGAAGACTTTGGATTTGGTTCTAGCTGTACATCAATCCTAACATTTGTGCCTGGATTTTGATTAACCAACTCTTGGGCATACTCTCTAAGCAGTGCATAATGCTTCATAAAAACAGGTATACTTGAATCATGTTTACAGTATTTAGTGCATATCATATTAGACTTACTTACAGGAACAGCTTCAAGTATATGCTCATCATCATCATCAAACACTTCATCATTATTTGGATTATAATCCAAATCCTCTTAACCACACTCGCCACTCTCTTCTTCTGTTTCAGTATCCACCTCTACTTCTTTCACATTTCCCATATGACCACCTACAATTATAAACCCATAACATTAACAACAAATGTACCTTCTTTAAAAACCAAGAACAATATTTAAGTAAACAGGAAAATACATTGTGTTCTTACCGTATTGTGCAAAGGCAAGGACGATCGATGTAATATAACCTGAACTATAAGTCAATGATGATTGTATCTGAATAGGTGGCCGGGTTAGTGTGGTAACGAAGTTAGGGCGGCGGAGCCAATGAGGATTGTATCTGAAGATGAAGGAGTACATTAGTCATTTCATATGTATTTGACCTTGACTAACGAGATAACTAACGGGCGTTAGCAAAAAGTAGCTCTCGGTGGCTGTTTTGAAAAAAAAAAATGAAACATTAATTTCGTTTTTGCAACAAATTTTGTCTCGGTGTTATCCTTGCGCATTTGGTCTACTTTAGGGACTATTATTGCAATTTACCCTAAGAATAAAGCTAACTTTAACATATCAAAACAAGAAAATCGAAAATTGAAACATACAACATTAGTTAAATTATGATAAATCACTTTCGACTAAATAAGTTTGCACTTAAATAATGGCTAAAAGTGATATTTTACATTTCAATAGTTATTTTTGTTGTTTTAATTTGTTATATTTAGTTATATTCTTGTTGTTTCAAAGAAATTCGCAGAAAAATTATCCGAAATTGATATAAACGAAAGCAAACACGTAAACAGGCGGCCTATAAGTTAGTTTTGATAAATTGATTGCTTATAAGAAAAAAAGTTAAGAGTTGAGTGAACTCCGAAGACATAATCCCTTTTATAATTATCCGGATCTATAACGATATACTTTTATCAACTTTAAAAGATTCTTACGATATCTTACTGACATAAACTTATGTTCAAACATAGACGTAAACTTATTTTCAAGTATAGAAGAAGCAGAATATATAGGCAATCCTAATTCCTAAACATCAGTAAAGAGTTGCTCAAAAAAAAAAAACTTCACTAGAGGTAAATGTATTTTATACTTTTTTTTTCTTTTTTTTTTTCTTTTTTCTATAGGTTATAACAAAAAGTATTGCGGAAAAAAGCCAAGTAATAGTCCATCTGCAAAAAAAATTGAAAGTCACCTTCAAAAAAAAAAAATAGTCCATCTGCATATTGTGCGTGGAAGGCACTACATATATGTAGCATTTATTTGGTGCAATGTCATGCTTTTTGCAACCACTATTATACAGCTCAAAAACCATATACAAGAGGTACGTGAGATTGCTTTTTAATTAATTAATTGTGTGTTTAAGTTTTGACCGAGACGTGTGAATGATATTTATACCACATTGTAAACGGTTTGAGAATTCCTATAAAAAAAAGTCTTAAAATTTTAAGACAAAAAATATTAATATAAAAAAATTAAAAAATTAATGTAAAATTTAAAAATTTAAGTCTCATTTAAACTATATAGTAACCCCCTCTAATAATGATATATTTTAATAAAATTGTTTATAAGAAAAACTCACTAAACTTATAACCACCAATTTAATGCTAAAATTTGAAAAATAAAATTGGTAACTATTTACACTATTAATAATTTAGACGTTCTACTTTTGAAAAGCATATCTACTATATAAAGTATTTGGGAGATACTAAATAAAGAAGGTTAAAAATGAAAAACATTTGATCGTACAAAAATGATCACCGGGTATTCGCCGCTGCATTGCGCGGGTACCCTTTTAGTGTTTGTGAGATAATTAGTTTGGTTTTCAAAAAAAAAAAAAAAAAAAAAAAAAAGGTACCAATTCTTTTATAATTTAAGTGTGTCAAAGTTAAAAATAAAATTTCTTGAAAATAAGTTTCTTTAGATCAAAAAAGGAGACTACCTATCACAATTTTAGCCAATGTAATTTATTCATTTTAACTAGAATAACAATTTTCAGTCGTATTGTGTGACACAAGTTGTTTTTGTGACTTTTGTAGGTTACGCTGGTTGGCAAGGGTATGATTTTTTCACCATACACCTCAGTGCCACGTCAGCTTTTTCTCTCCTCTCACTCCCCTTCATCTTACTTCACCATTTACTCGTCAAGGCAAACACATCTTCACATTTCATTAAAATACACACTTTATACAAATATACCCCACTAAATACCTCACACACACACTCACACTCAAAATAAAAAATAATAAAACTTAAGGAATTATAATGGTGATCAGATCACCACTATGCTTCTTGGTATATGTGTTCGCTGCGTGAAGTATGGTGGAGGGCAAGGAGTTTGCTGCGTGAATTGTAGGTTTGTGGTGAAGACTTCACCAGTATTTGTTTCTTTGCCGAGTAGTCTAAGTTTCATGTTCATGCTCGTTGCTCTTATAACTCGCTTTCATACATCTGTTGGGTAAATCTCCTTAGTGTTACTGCGCTTGGTGGGGTTTGAAAGTCGGGTTTTACCTTTTGTTTGATTTTCACTTTCAAGCATTCTTGTTTGCTCTAAGAGTAATTGTTAGTTTTATTGTAGATGGGAAGGTTATTAGTATCATAATTGCGTTGATGTATTACTAAACTTTTGCTAATTGTTTTATTTTTATAATGTAGTTACCTTTCGGGTAAAGGAGGGAAAAAAATAATAATAACATATCACACTAATAAATAAACTTGGCTAATATTGTGTTACTAATCCAAAATAAATTTATATGTTCCATAATTATCCACATCTAATATTTTAAAACATAGTCTATAATGTATTAATGTTCCACAAATAATGTTTCATACTCATCAAGTTAACAACAACGATACAAAAAGCACAAGGTGCAATGGCGAACGAGGCTCGCCAATCGCGGTGGCCCTCGTCATTTCGCACGCTACTGCATCGGCCTTACAACAACAACAACAAACTCAATCCCGCCGGGGTAGGGTATGGGGAGGTATAATGTAGACAGATCATACCCCTACCCCAGGATAACCCGGGAGTAGAGAGACTGCTTCCAACGAGACCTCCGCCAAGTATAGGTGTGCGGGTGAGAGAAAAGGAAGTGAGAGCAGTGAGAGCAAAAATGGCAGTAAACAACATGCAAAAGCAAGCAAAAGAAAGCAGGCAATACAAGCAAACATACCGGGAAAACAAACAAAGAACCCGAAGAAAGGCACATGCAAGGGGGCATAGGCAAAAGCACAAACAAAGGAGCACAAAAGCAAAGCCCAAACAAAAACAAAAAGCCAAAGCACCACGAAAAGCAGACAAACCTAAGGGAGCAACACAGAGCAAAGCAAAGCAACACACGGGGCGTAAAGCTAAGGCAAAGCAAAAACGAGGCACTAAAAACCAAAAACGCAGTGGTCAAGAAAAGCAGGCAACCTAAGGGAGCAACACATGGCAAGGCAAAGCAACGCACGGGGCTAACAACAAAGCAAAAACAAGGCACCAAAAATCAAAGCGCAGGGGGTAAGGCAACAAGGGACTCCTAAAAAGCGAAACCTCTAAAACTACCTAAACCTACTAAGCACCTACCCGGGACTACCCGGAGATCCTAATTCAATCTCTCCACGCCTTCCTATCTGAGGTCATGTCCTCAGACAAGAGAAGCTCCTTCATGTCTGTAACACTCCCAAAATTTATCGCAACGGAAGATTGTGTCACTGGGGTATTACTTCATGGTTACAGTACAAGTTACAGAAAACAACTCTAAATGAGACATTTTGAAATAAATTATCATTCGATTAAAATATCTGAGTTTACAAAGAGGTCCCACAAGTTTACGAAATGTACAACATAAAAGTTGTAAAGTTTTTCGAATGATAATATATGCATCGTCTTCAAAATGTTTTTCCGTGCGCCTTCACATGCCAGCTAATTCCTTTCGAACCTGAGATAAACATGCTAAAAAGCAACACAATGGTTGAGTGAATTCATAGGTTTATAGTAAAGCAGTTGATCACAAGATTGCAAGTTTAATAGACAGTGGGTTACTGATGAGTGCCTATTTACTCATCATTTTATGCCGATTTAGTACATAAAAATAACTAAAAATAGCCAAATATGCCAATTTATATTGCAGATATCCTTGGATTGTGTTTTTACGTATTTCAGGTAAAAAGGATTGAAAACAGAGCAAAAATGGGCATTTTTGGATCGACTCGACAACGCTTGTGAATTTGATCAAGTCAAGACAAAGTCAAATTCAACCCCGGGAATTAGCATTGGATTGAGTTTGGAAAAACGAACACGAAGCCATTTTCATGGGCCAAGTCAGCCCATGTGACAACTAAAACCAAACCCTTTTTATTAATAAATCCCAAATCCAATCCATAAATCTGGCCCAATCATAAAACCCGGCTGGCCCAAACCAACCCCCAACCCGGATCCAGCTTAACCAAATCCAACCCATCCCTTTTTTTATTAATAAACCCCAGTCAAAATGTCAACCTCTCAACCCCTTTATCCCTTTTACCCGCCAAACCAAAAGCTGGAACCCAGCTCATCTTTTCCTGCACCTCCCACCTTCTCTTCACCTGCTCCAGCCACCCTACTCACCCATGCGCTATATCAGTCACATGATACCATTCCACCTCATCAATCCGAGTGGTACAATTGGGCGCCATAAGCAAATCGAAGGCTGAGATTTATTAGTGGTCTCCAAGATTAAATCCAAGGGTTCAGAGGCAAGTAAAAGAAGCACAAAGATGAAGCAAAGTTGATTCCCCTCACAAAACAAGCACAAGTCAAGAGAACCCTAGCTTAGCTTCTTAGTATAAATAGGACTCTATTTTGTAGCCAAAAGGAGTTAGTTAGTTAAGTTCAAGTTTATTTTAAGTTTTCAAATGTATTTTCAGCTTGTAATCTCTTTTTATTAATGAAAGTTTCAGTTTCAAGTCTAATTCCTGTCCTTTATTATTTCATTACTGTCAAACCAAAATTGTGATAAGCTCTTAACAGCTTCTCATTAATACTTAAGCTCAAAAAGCTAACCAATAGCTCATTTGGGTTCTAAGTTTAGCATTGGTACATTTAAAAGCTTTCCTTTCAGTTTCAAAATAAATTAAAAAAAAAAGAAAATCACTCAAAAAATAAAAAAATAGCAGTTGGATGATAAGCTTACCTTGGAAGAGCTTATAGGAATTTTACTAGCTTGTTTTCAACAAGCTAGAGCTGTAGAGTAGCTCCTCGAGCCTTTTAAACCCTTGTTTTGAGCAAAGGGTCCTGTAAGTTCAATTTTCTTTTTTTTTTGCTTATTTTAACTGCTTATTCTGATAATCTGCTTATTTTGTATGCTTATCTGAGTTGTTCTATATCTATTGTGCTTATTAGAGGTTGCTTTGATGATGTGTTCCTTATTTGATTAAGTTCATTTGATTTGAGCTTATTTCTTATATTTAAGGTTTTATAGCTAAATAGCTTATTTCATTTATAAGCAATTGTTTCATGATAAATTTGTGCTCGTATCACCCATATGAACTTAATAATCATCTGTCTTCATTAATATGTGGTTATTACATGACAAAATTAACTTAAAATCAGTTTATGGAGTTTTAAAGGGGTGTTTGGCATAAGCCATTTGGCTGACTTTTAGGTTGTTATTCTAAGTTTGACCTTTTGATAAGATTTGGTTTAGCTTGATTGGTGTCATATAAGTTGTTAGTTGTTTGTTTTAAGCTTATTTCAAGGGTTTTGCATGTTTGAGTTGGTTGTTTAAGTTTTTAAGGTTGAAACTGCTTTTAGGTGCTTATTAGTAAGGAATCAGTTATTAGTCCTTGTTTTTGCAATTTTTATGTTCATTCTAGTGTGTTAAGTTGAATTTGAAGAGTTGGTTAAATTTCATTAGGTTTTGAGGTATTTTGGGTCAATTTTGTAGAAATCTGACATCAGAATCCATTTTCAACATCAGTTTGAGTAGTAGTTTATTGACACCATTTTAAGTGCTTATTTGTAGATCTCAATGCCTGATTTTTGGTATATAAGCTCTTTGGTGCATGTTCTTAATTTGGCTTGAAGTTTTATGGTTATGCTTATTGCTTTTTTAGCTTATTTTTAAGCTCAAAAGTTGCCTCCCAGGACTGTTTTGCCCTGCATTGCCTTAAATAGCTTATTGTGGAATTTGTGCTTATTGGCTGTTTGGTTTGGCTTATTCTGTTTACTATTGCTTATTTGACTTGCCTTTAGTATTTCTTAGCTTATTTCAGTTTGCACTTTAGCTTTTAGAAGCTTGTGTATGCCCTTATCAGATTATCCCCAAACTTGTGCATCATTAGTGTTGGGAATTATCACAAGAAAAGAGAAGACTTAATGGAAGAACAGAATTAAGTCTGGTGGACTACGTAATTAAGTATGTTAGTTTTATTAGTTAAGTCTTGTAATAGTTAAGTCTGGTTGTTCATTATTAAGTCTGGTAGAGTAAAGTTAAGTCTTGTTGACTTTAGTTGTTAAGTCTGGTCATGAAAGTTAGGAAAGTTTGTTAGATATAAGTTAGGAAAGGATACGTAGTTATCTTTAGAGAAGATACGTATATCCTTCTACAAGTTTTGTATCTAGGGTTTCCTTAGTGTATAAAAGGAACCCTAGTCATTAGTTTTTTATAACGACGAAGATTGTAATCACTTAGATTAAAAGAATTAATATACGAAGTTAGTTATAATTATTGTGTTCTTCATTGTTTGTTGTTAAGATTCCGCATTAACAATAAGCAAAGTGTTAGAGTTTCTTACTTAGATCGATTTGGTTTATACAAGTCGTCTAACAAGTAACAAGGCTACTTGGATCCATAATTCGTGTGGACCAACAAGTGGTATCAGAGCCTGTAAAGAGACTCTGAGTTTGAAGAAACACAACAACCAAACCCTAAATTCACTCACCTAAACCCTGCAAAATGTCTGACGTTGAAAATCCTAATAAGAATGATGGTTTCTCAGTTCACAACAGTGATGATGAAAAATCAATCCATGATGAAGAAAAACCTGAAGCAAGCACATCTAGACAACAACAACCCATCTCTGCAACAACAACCATATCCAACATAAAACTCCCAATCCTAAAAAGAGAAGAATATGACATCTGGGCTATGGAGATGGAACATTATCTGGAGTATATTGACAGCGAAGTCTGGAAGGTCATACAGAATGGAAATTCGAAGAAAAGGATTTCACAAGGAACTGATGGAGTGATTAGGATATTACCACCAGTATCTGCTGAAGAGATTCGGGCTGTTGAAAAGGAGAAGAAGGCCAAGACTATGCTGCTAATGGCAATTCCCAAAGAGCATTTGAGAAGGTTTCATGGCATGAATGATGCCAAAGAAATTTGGGAGGCCATCAAGAAAAGATTTGGAGGGAATGCTAACTCCAAGAAAATGCAAAAGGTTGTTCTTAAACAGCAATTTGAAGCTTTCAGTGTATCCAGTTCAGAGGCAATGGAAAAAGGTTATGATAGGTTTCAACATCTTCTATCACAATTGGAGGTTCATGGTGCAGCTGTGTCAGAAGAAGATGCAAACCAAAAGTTTCTTAGAGCACTACAAAAAGAATGGTCAAGTGTGACATTGACCATGAGAATGAATGGTGAAATTGACACCATGACTACTGATGACCTGTACAATAACCTCAAGGTGTTTGAACAGGAAATCTAAGGAAAAGCATCTTCAAGTTCTACAAATGTTGCTTTTGTTTCTCAAGGCAAGAGCAGCACTAACAAGGTTAAGTCTGGCAACATTATTTCTGGTGGTTATGGAACTTCTTCTAGCAGCATGAGAAAAGAAAGAGATGCTCCAGCAGGCTTTGCTGATGAAGTAATTTACTCACTTCTTGCTAAGGAACCAGAAGATCAAGACTTCATCAGTGAGGATCTGTAACAGATCAATGATGTTGAAGTTGAAGAAATGAATATCAAATGGCAAATTGCCATGATTGCTTTCAGGGTTAAGAAGTTTTACAAGCAGAATGGGAGGAACATTAAGCTTGATGGGAAGTCACCAGTGGGATACAATATGAGGACTGTTGAGTGCTACAATTGTCACAAGCATGGTCACTTTGCCAGAGATTGCAAGGAAAAGGTGACTACTGATTGGAAAAAGAAGAAGGGTTCTGACTCTCAAGATGATGATAAGGTGGGGAAGAATCAGACGAGATTGATGACATTGGAAGCTGGAGCTGTGAATTGGGATAAAACACACACCTGAGGATGAAGAGCCAAACCACGCACTTATGGCTATTGGTTCCAGTAATGAGGTATTTTTGTGCTCAAAATTATGCACTGATTCATATAATCATCTTAAAGCTTTGTGTGATGAACAATTAACACAAATAGGTGATCAGGAAGCAAAAATTCTTGCTTATACTAAATCTGTTAAAACTTTAGAAGCACAAATAGTGAACTATCAAAACAAACAAGCTTCCTTAAATGAAAAACTCACCATTCAAGCTAATGAGATATATGAAAAAGATGAAAAACTTAAAAGATATAGAAGAGCAGGCTTGAAAGCTGTTAAGGAAAGAGATGAATTGCAAAAGAAAGTAGATAAATGGACCCATTCTGCTAAGTGTCAGGATAAGATAATAGCATCTAGTATGAGCTCTACAAGTAAAATTGGCTTAGGTTATGGGATACAGTCAGATAGTGAAGTTCTAAGCTATGAGGAAGAGATGGACAGATCTGTGTTCAAATGTAGGAAAGAGGATTCTATTGGTAGGCCAGTGTACAATAGGTTCATTAAAACTGATAATTTTAAAGGGGTGCCACCTCCATTAAGTGGAGATTACACTCCTCTACAAAAGAAAGACCTAGATGACTCTTTGTTTGTATATGGTAAAAAGGGTCCTATCTATCCTGAGACAGGCAACTCAGATGACAAATCTAGTGAATACTCCACTTGTCAAACCAATGACAGTGAAGGATCTACTAGAGATATCTCTGAGCAGTCTGATTCAGAATCAGAGAGTGCACCTAAAGATGTTTCTGAGTCAAGATCAGTCAAAAATAGTGAATCAGTTGTGACTACACCCAAACCTCATACAGATAAACCTAGTTGTAATTCTCACATAAAATCTCCTAGGAAGTCTGTCAAAAATCAAGAGCCACCAAAACCTGATAGAATGAGAAGAGAGTACAAGAGAAACCACAATTTTGGTCCTAAAAGATGCTTTGTGTGTGGTAGTTTAAGTCATTTGATTAGGGACTGTGATTTTCATGAGGTTAGGATGAAAAGAGAGGCTGAACTTAGAAAGGATAAAAGTGTTAATGCTGGCCATATGAATGATAAACCAGTTTGGAATAATGCTAACAGGATTAATCATGCTAATAAGTTTGTGACTAGACCAAGACAATTTAATTCTGGTATGCCTAATGTTAATTCTGGTTGGTCATCTGTTAGTACTGGTAGACCAAATTTTAATTCTGGTAGGCCAAATTTTAATTCTGGTAGACCAAATTTTAATTCTGGTAGACCAAATGTTAGTTTTGTTGGTCAAAATGTTAATTTTGTGAGGCCAAGTGTTAATTCTTGGTGGTTTAATCATTCTGGACCCAGGCAACCAATAAATAGACCACAGGTGAACTCATATAATCAAAGAAACAATTTTTACAAACCTCATTCACCTGTGAGGAGTCCTTTTGCTAATAGTACAACACAAGCTTCAAGCTCAAGTGCTGTAAGGGAAAATGAGGATTCTGCTGTTAAGACCCCAGCATGTTGGTCTTGGGATCCTTTTAAGAACACACTTACCTATGAATCCAAGAACAACAGTGGATCAAGCTCATAAAAGACCTATAAATTTGTTGATCCACAGGGCAGACCCAAGTCTTCAGAGGCTTGGGTCCTAGAGAGAAACTAATTTCTCTACTTTTGTGCAGGAACATCCACTAAAGAACATGGAAGACAAAGAAATATTTGATAGTGGGTGCTCTGGGCACAGACCTCTTAACTAAATCTTTTGATGGCCCTAGGTTTAATTACTTAGTGGTTAGCATTGGTATGATAAACCCATAGCTGGACTTAAGAGGAGGTTAAACTTAAGGGGAGGTTAAAATGTAAAGTTTGTATAATAACCAGTATTTAGGATTTTTTTTTTTTTTAATTCTGGTAGTATTAGAAGTTAATTCTTGTAGTTATTTTTAATTCTGTTAACCTTAGGAGTTAATCCTTGTAGTAGATTTAATACTAGTTAATTAAAAAAAAAAAAAAAAAAAAAAAAAAAAAAAAAAAAAAAAAAAAAACCATATTTTGTAACATCTTGAATTTGTGTGCTTTTCTTGTTTTTCTCTTAGTGTTGGGACTAACTTTTGCAGAACAATATGGATTGGTGATATGAAGCCTTGTTCTTGCTTGCTCAGTATGTAAGTCTGATTCTTTAGTTAAGTCTGGTGAGTCAGTGATTAAGTCTGGTTGACAAATTTTAAGTCTGGTAGTATGACAAATGTAATTAATTTATTACCGTTAGGTCTGGTAAGTCAAATAAAGATTTTTTTAATCTTATTTAAATATGACCGTTGATATTTTTGGGGGAAAGAGGTATATATGGATAAGATTTAATTCATTTTTCATCTTTATCCATTATTTACTTCTAATTTCTACAATCTTTATTCACGGCCAAGATTTACTATGTTTTTCTACTACCAGTAAAAACCCTAATTTAAATTCTCAACCAGCACTTAGTCATTCTCTCATCAATGGCTTCACTAAAGTTTGTTGACAAGCACAATCAAGTTGGTTTCTTGAAGAAACTAAACCAAAGTGACGGCTTTGAGCAGATAGTAGATTTCTTGAAAGGCTCTAACCTTCGGTACGCTTTAACTGCAAATCCTACTATTTATGCATCTCTTGTTAAGCAATTTTGGGGGTTTGTGACCTATGAAACCCTAGCTGATGGTACATCACAGCTAAGGGCAACAATTGACACCCATGACTTCACCATTACTGAAGCCTCCATTAGGAGTAGTCTCCAATTGGGTGATGCTTCAGGGGAATACATATTGTCTAATGATGACCTTTTTGAGGGTATGAGAACTATAGGATATCCCACTGATGGTACCTTTACTTTTTGGAAAAGCTATTTTACACCACAGTGGAGGTTTTTACTTCATCATTTGCTCCATTGCCTAAGTCCCAAGAGTGGTGGATGGGATCAGTTTGGAAGCAACATTGCTTCTGCATTGGTCTGTCTTGCACTTGGACGGCCTTTTAATTTTTCAAAATTGATTTTTGATGGCATGGTTGCAAATGTCAAAAATGCAAAACATAAGTTTTTGATGTACCCAAGATTTTTGCAAATGATTTTAAATTTTGAACCTGAAGATAAAATGCAGATTTATGTGATTGTGGCTTTTACTCCTAAAATTTTGCAAACATGAAAAGGGGATTCAATGGGGCACATTGGCCACTTTTGCCTGCTATGCTTCCTGGTTCAACTAACATTGCAGGTACATCTCATGTTGAACAAATGGAACCAACCAATGTGGAGCAAGCTCAGGCACAACCAAGATCACCAACACCACAACCAAGTTCATCACCATCCCAACAAAGAGTACCTACACCTACACCATCTTCACCACCACAGCAAACCCATATTCCAAGTCCTTTTCAAGAGGAGGAATCCAACCTTATGACTGTGGAGGATCTTCTCACCTTGGTGCCTGGTTTGGTTAAGAGAATAGACTTATTGGAGAAGGCTAACAATGCTTAGAGTCAGGCTATTCTAACTTTGGTCAAGAGGGTTAAAAAGTTAGAGACAATTATGAAGGAGAAATGAGTTGCTTTTGATGCTCAAGAAGGTGAGGATGAAAGTTCTTCCAAACAAGGGAGGAATTTAGAGGAAGAACAAGTTCTTAAGACACCAGCAAAGGATAAACCAGCTGATGAAGTAGATATAAGTCCTGAAACAAAGGAAGAAGCAGAAACACTAGCTCAATCTCTGAGTAAAATTCAACAACAAAGGAAGAAAAGCAGATATCCAAAAAGAAAGTTGATAATTGATGAAGAATCTGATGAAGAATTGGATAAGTATGCTGAAGGTATTAAGTCTGGTGAGATTAAGTCTGGTGAAGTTAATGCTGGTAAGGAAATTAAGTCTGGTGGTCAAGAAAAGTCTGGTGAGGTTGTTAGTTCTGCTCATGGAGATAAGTCTGGTAATGAGGAGCAGCCTAAAACTCAAAGGGAAGGAAAACAAATTATGATGGAAACTCCTAAGTCCAAGAAATCAAAAAGACAAGAAAGAGAAGAGCAAGCTTCTTTAGCTGAGATTGCAAGAATACAAGAAATAGAAAAGGCTGAGATTGAAAAGGAGGAAGAGCAGAAAAGACAAGATGAAATGCTTGCAAGAAAGATATCAGAAGAGTTTAATGATGATCCACTGAAGGAAATGATTGAAAAATATGATGAGTTGAGGGCAAAGTTTGAAGAACTTAAAGCTATTCCAGGTTTGACTGCTGAGGAGAGAGCTAAACAACTAGCAGAGTTCATAAATGTTAGAAGGAAGGAAGAAACTTTGGGGGATTTTATGTCAGTGATAAGACAAACTCAGAAGAAAACCAAAGTTCCCAAGAAGATGTCTAAAGCAGATCAAATGCATGGGATGAAGATGTATCTAAAGAACATGCTGCACTCAACATGGGAAAAGATGAGAGGAAGATCATTTGAGGAAATTCAAGCTGAATATGTGAGTGCATATGAGAGAGATCATGGCTATAGGCCAGTGGATTATAAAGATTCTTTGAGAAGAAGTTTCAAGAGACAGAAAGTAGCAGAGTCTGAGCCTGCTGTGGAGGCTGAGATAGTAAAAGCATCTGAAAGTGAAAAAGTATCAAGTGATATTGAAAAGGAATCTAAATCTGAGAAAGTGTCTGATGTTGGGGAAGAAAAGAAAGAAGTCAAAAAGCCAGTCATAAAGTTTACAAGGAGGAAAAGTATAACAAGAAAGAGTAAATTCAAGAAGAAAGTACAAGAAGAAGGTGAATCAGAAGAAGAAGAACCTTCATCTGAGGGTTGTACTATGGGAACAATTCCTGAGATTTCTAAGGAACCAACTAAAATTGTTAAATATCATATAATTAGGACTGGACAAAGAGCTGCTTATCAAATCATAAGGGAAGACAACACTGATGTTATATACCTTAATTTTCTAGCAATTCTGAATGATGTGAGTAGGGAAGATCTTCAAGGACTTTATAAGTTGGTAAACATAAAACATGGAGACAATACACCTGAAGAGGAGTTTGAGAGGGTGTTTTGGGGAGACTTAAAAGTGATGTTTGAGCCACCTTCAACAACAGATGAGATTTGGAAATTGTCAGATCAGCAAGAAGTTGTGACTTGGAGATATTTTCATAGATGTAGAGTACATTGCTTATCTCTACAGATAGTTTATATTTACATGCTTGCAGAGGTGGAATATCCTTTATCACAAAGGGTCTGCAAGGCAATGTTGGAAAAGAAATTACATTCAGATGAGAAGGATGAAGTTTATGAGCAGTTGCTTGATTTGATTAAGGAAAAATCTTTAAAAGAATCATATTGGGGTGTTTAAGAGTGTTTGAAAGAATTTTCAAGTTGTTAAGTGAGATTAAAGGAACTTCTCACTTGGTGAAGGTGCATAGCACTAACACAACAAATGGTTATCAGTCCACCATGTCTAATCCACATAAGGACTGACTAATCCAGAGAAAACGGCTCAGGTAAAGATATTTCAAATCCGTTAATGGTTGGCAATTTACCAAAAATTGTATGGTATTCAACTCACCATATCTGAAATAGTAAAGAGTTGGCTAGCCCACAAGGTATGGCTTGTGGTAAAGGCTGTGAAAAACCATACATGGTAATCAATTCACCAAGATGAGGTGCATTCCATCAAAAGAATTGGCTAGTCCAAAAGCAAACGGCTTTTGGTAAAGACAAAACAAATCCGTTGATAGTTGATGGTTTACTAAAAATCATATGGTTATTAATGTACCATGGTCTTACACACCAAAACATTGGCTACTCCAGTAGTGATGGCTATTGGTAAAGAGACATCAAATCTATTAATTTTCAATGATTCACCTCTCACAGGAGTTTACACACCTGGAAGTGATGAGAATAGTATGAAACTTAAAAGTATTGATGTACAAGTAGTCATGGTTGCTGTGAAGATCAGATGGATTGCATATCAGATGGTGAAAAGATTATTCAAGTCCAGTTGCTGCATAAAGATCAGATTTGAAGTTTTGAAGTGTTAGAGATAATTCCAAGAGTTCAAGATTAAATCCTCAGAAGCTTATTCAGAAGAAACTTGAAGTTCATGAAGCATGAAGATCAAGTTAGGGGAGGATTGTTGGGAATTATCACAAGACAAGAGAATACTTAATGGAAGAACATAATTAAGTCTGGTGGACTACGTAATTAAGTCTGTTAGTTTTATTAGTTAAGTCTTGTAATAGTTAAGTTTGGTTGTTCATTATTAAGTCTGGTAGAGTAAAGTTAAGTCTTGTTGACTTTAGTTGTTAAGTCTGGTCATGAAAGTTAGGAAAGTTTGTTAGATATAAGTTAGGAAAGGATACGTAGTTATCTTTAGAGAAGATACGTATATCCTTCTACAAGTTTTGTATCTAGGGTTTCCTTAGTGTATAAAAGGAACCCTAGTCATTAGTTTTTGATAACGACGAAGATTGTAATCACTTAGATTAAAAGAATTAATATACGAAGTTAGTTATAATTATTGTGTTCTTCATTGTTTGTTGTTAAGATTCCGCATTAACAATAAGCAAAGTGTTAGAGTTTCTTACTTAGATCGATTTGGTTTATACAAGTCGTCTAACAAGTAACAAGGCTACTTGGATCCATAATTCGTGTGGACCAACAATTAGCTTCTGTCCTGAGCAGGCTAATTTCTAGCTTATTTTTTAAGTTCTGATTAAGCTTATCTGGGTCTGAGATTCACATTATAAGTTCTTTGATGTATAAGCTTGATTGGTTTTCTGCTTTTAGAACCTAGCTTTTAGATTTCATAGCTTATTCTTTAGCTTAAAATTGCCAATAGGACTGTTTGGTTTTAGTTTGTATCAGCTTTTGATTGCTTTTTGGGTTATCTGCTTATTTAGGTCCACTTTTTGAGGTTAGTTTGCTTATTTAGTTTTCTTTAGACACCCATTAGCTTATTTAGTCTTTATCTTAGCTTATAACTTATAAAAATTAGCTTTTTGGTTTTAAGTTTTTACTTTTTAGCCTTTTTATCAAAACTGTTAAGGTTTTCTGCTTAATTCTAGCTTATTTTTCATTTCTAAAAATTTTTCTTTTTTTAAAGTTGCTTATATTTCTGCTTTGAATTAGTTTTTAAAGAAAAAAATAAAATATTTTTGCAAAAAGGTAAAGCCCAGGGGTCGAACCCTGGACCTCACCCTCATCAGCACCTCACACACAACACCAATAACCATCTGCCCTTGGGACTTCTTCGGTTCTATCTTACACAATTAAATACTTAACCCTTGTTTTGCAGTTTAAGCTTATTAGTACATTTAGCTTATTTCCAGCTTATCTGGATAAGCTAGTTTATCCAACTTATTTTTCTTAGAATCCTTATTGTTCAAAGTACTTTTCACCAAATTTTCAGATTTCTCTTAAATCATTTAGTATTTTTTATAATTTAATTAGATTAAAATAGTTTTTAAATCCTAATAAAAAATATAAAAGTCAAAAAAAATATAATTCTTTTTTTTTTAATTTTCTTTTATCATTTACGACTTATAAAAATTAAATTTGCACTCGTAGGGTTAATTTTTAAAGATTTTGGTTTTTAGGCTCGTTTTTGGAATTCCCGTTTACGTTTTTAGCGTAATTTGATTTTTGCTTTATTTTCTTTGTATATTTGCTTTCCGTACCTTAATTAGAATTAGAAAACAAAAACAAAAGTGAAAATCATCTTTCAAGCACTTTAATTCCAAACCGTACACGAAATCCTCGATTCACACCTCGTCGGGAAACGACCCGGGTATCACTTGCCCGGATTCTTATATCGTATTGTGTTGAGTTTTGCACATTGACCTTTTGCTAAAAAGTTGACTTGTACGTTCATAACCAATCAATTTTTTGTGCCGCTGCTGGGGAGGTTGTGTTGCGACAATGTCGTTAAGGTTTAAACGATTAGTGACTTGAAGATCCTTCGTCGTGAAGTTATCGCTTTCATAAAAATATAAAAAACCAAAAATATTTTTCTTTTTCTTTGTATATATATATAAGATAAAAAAAAATACAAAAACAATTTTCGTTTTATATGCCAAAATTTGCTTCTACATTCAAGAGTCTCCTTAGCAATAAGGAAAAGTTGCCCGAAAAACTTGGAGACCCCGGAAAATTTCTTATTCCTTGTGATTTTCAGAAGCTAGATGAATGCTTAGCCTTGGCCGATCTCGGCGCAAGCATCAATCTAATGCCTCTTTCCGTTTGGGAAAAGCTTTCTCTTCCGGAGCTTACACCTACACGAATGACTCTCGAACTTGCAAACCGATCGGTTACTATTCCGAAAGGTATTGCCGAAGATGTCTTCGTTAAGGTAGGAAAGTTCCATTTTCCTGCTGACTTCATAGTGGTCGATTTTGATGCCGATCCCCGTGTCCCCCTTATCTTGGGAAGACCATTCTTGAAAACGGCTCGTGCATTAATCGATGTCTACGAAGGTGAGATGACTCTTAGGGTCGGAGATGAAAAATTGGTCATAAATATTGAGAGCACTTCAAAATATCCTCTCGAGCATGGAAGCGAGTCAATTAACCAAATTGATATAATTGATGCTACATGCGAGGAATACTTCCAAGAAGTGCTAAGTGGCATCCCCCTTCATTAGATCCTACCGTTGCTCTCTCTTCCCCCTCTCTCACTCTGTTTGAGGGAGGTGACTTCATTTTGGAAGAGATTGAAGCTTGTTTATCTTGTGATTCAATTCCATCTGGAATTGATGATGGTGTATTTGACCCGGCGGGAGACATTCTTCTCCTTGAGAAGTTGTTTAATGATGATCCATCATCTCTCCCTCCAAAAGAACTTCATAATGAGGAAATCAAACCTATTGAAAATTCTAATGATCCTCCGGAGGTCGAACTTAAGGACTTACCACCTCATCTTGAATATGCATTTTTGGAGGGTACCGATAAATTACCCGTCATAATTGCTAAAGATTTGAATGATGAGGAGAAAGCCGCTCTCATAAAGGTTTTAAAGTCACACAAGCGAGCCATCGCTTGGAAACTTTCCGACATTAAGGGTATTAACCCGGAATTTTGTACACACAAGATTTTAATGGAGGATGACTTTAAACCAGCGGTTCAACATCAAAGAAGGGTTAATCCTAAAATCCATGAGGTTATCAAAAAGGAGGTTCTCAAACTCCTTGATGCCGGCTTGATTTACCCTATCTCGGATAGTCCTTGGGTGAGCCCCGTGCATTGTGTGCCTAAAAAGGGTGGCATTACCGTTGTTGAAAATGATGAAAACGAGTTGATTCCTACTCGATTGGTAACGGGATGGCGTGTATGCATTGACTACCGAAAGTTAAATGACGCTACCCGTAAAGACCACTTTCCTCTACCATTCATGGACCAAATGCTCGAAAGACTAGCGGGAAACGAATACTATTGTTTTCTCGACGGTTTCTCGGGTTACTTCCAAATTCCCATCGATCCGCAAGACCAAGAAAAGACCACCTTCACGTGCCCTTACGGAACATTTGCCTACCGACGAATGCCTTTTGGCTTATGTAATGCTCCAGGCACGTTCCAAAGGTGTATGATGGCCATATTTCACGATATGATCGAGAAAACTATAGAGGTCTTTATGGATGATTTCTCGGTCTTTGGGGATTCTTTCAAAACATGTCTCTCCCATTTGGACAATATGCTTAAACGTTGTGAAGACACTAATCTTTGTCTAAATTGGGAGAAAAGTCATTTCATGGTCAAAGAGGGCATTGTCCTCGGCCATAAGATTTCTAAGAACGGGATTGAGGTAGATAAGGCTAAAGTTGATGTTATTGCTAAGCTACTTCATCCCACAACCGTCAAAGGTGTTCAGAGTTTTCTTGGTCACGCCGGTTTCTATCGTAGATTCATTCAAGATTTTTCAAAAATCGCCCGGCCGATGACTTGTCTCCTTGAGAAAGAAACTCCATTCATTTTTTCTAAAGAGTGCATTAAAGCTTTTCAAACTCTTAAGAAGAAACTTACAGAAGCACCAATCTTAATTGCCCCCGATTGGGACCTACCTTTTGAGCTTATGTGTGATGCTAGTGATTTTGCCGTAGGTGCGGTCTTGGGGCAACAAAAAACAAAACATTTTCAGCCTATACACTATGCAAGCAAAACTATGACCGATTGTAACCACCGGTAAATTCCCACTATAATTAACAACAATTAATTATATATTAATCTCCGTCACTATTTTTAATTGCCATTTTTATGGGAAAATTTAAAATTTTCTTTATTATACTATACTCATGACCAACACAAGATTTGGATAAGTCTACATATTTTATATGAACGATTATCACTTTGTTATTTTTATTATACTCTTTACGTAATACAAATACTTAAACCTATTATATTTTATTAACGTATACGCTCTCCGTTAAACATAGCACATGACTAATATGATTAGTTAGAGTATATTAATAAACTTTGATATTTTTTTTAAAAACAATATATTTTTACGTTACCCGGTCTTAAGTTTCGTGACTTAAATACTTAACGTTAGTAATTAACGGGATTAAACTACACTTTAAACTATTAATATGGATAGAATGATGCCACATATCAAATTTCTATATAACCAGGCGTGTATACTTAATCTACCATAAAATTCAACAACTAACAAACACATAACGTGTATAACTTATTACCACATAACAAACCAATAAAAATCATATATATATATATATAATATATATATATATATATATATATATATATATATATATATATATATATATATATATATATATATAACTGATTCTTTCTCCCTCCCTCTCATAATAAACCTGTTCTTTCACTTTTCCTTCTCCATAAGTAATCGAAAGCAGCAACACCAAACATCACCATCCGCCCACAACCACGCAACACCCACTACCATCCACCTCTCCTATCCATCGTACGAGTCAAGAGTAGATCGAAGGAGTTGTTTTGGTTCGAGTTACCACAGCCACCATCACCACAGTCTTCACCTCGTCGTCATTTCCCCCTTCTCCTCTCCCTTCTTGACATGGTAAAATCGAGAAAACCATTGGTTATTTATTGTTTTTGAATGAGACCAATTATAAACATTTTGTTATAGTTCTTCGTGGATTTAAAAATCGTATAAACATGTTTTTGAAAACTAATTTTGTGTGGTATAAAAACCTGTGTTGTGGTAAGATTTGACTGATCATGGTGTTTGGTTGATTATTGTACCGAGTCGAGTCAACACGGTCGAGTTGACTCAGTGAGTGTGATAAACCTGAACCTGTTGTTAATTGGTTTATGTGGTCACGAGGCGGGTATATAACCCAATTATAATTTTTGGTTTGATCTTTAGATTCAGTTATTTATTTATTTTGGTCTCGATAAGGGTGTGAGCTTATTGGTTCAGTTCGGGTTAAGACGCCACTAGGGTGTCGAGTTTTGTTGCTTGTTTAGTCGAACGAAAATAATATAAACAAGGAGTTGCGTTTGTTTGTAAATCAGTCAACAAAAAGGTGCGTTGGAATCTGTTACTAGGGTGTGTTTGTGTGTGGCGTAGTATTTTGTGTGTCGCAATAATATATGGTTGTGAAATATAGGTCGTATATTACGGATAAATTGTTGGGTGTTGTTTGATTATCACGACTCAAACCCACATAGGGTGTCGAGTTGCTTACTTAGTTGTTATGGTCTCGGGTTAAGGAACCCTTTGGTCGCATATAAATTTGGATCGAGTTATGTGTTGGTGAAGTCTTCATGTCGACACAAATGCAAGACCCAAGTAGGGTGTGTTTGCTTGTTATAATTAGTCAAGTAAAAGGTGTTGTTCCTGCTTCTTGTCGTTTGGTTTGTTGTGGTTCAGGTGAGTCACCCACTTAGGGTGTTTGGTTAGTTCCAGTCGAGTAACGCTGCGTAAGGTGTTTGGTTGACCTCGACTACCACCCACGAAGGGTGAGTCCTTGGTTCGTTCCCACAACAAACGCCAAGAGGTGTTTGTATTCCTGCTTTGTGTTGCTTGTTGTGTTATGTTCATGATAGTGTCGAGTTTGATAAAAACTAAGGATAGTTTATTATTAGTAAGGAGAAATATAAGAGGTGTCAAATTTTGGTAACATTTATAAAGTGTAAATGTGGGTAAAAATGCTTTGTGTGTTTACTTCTTGTTCTAGTCACGTAGGGTGCGTTTGATTTTGAGACTGGGCTGAAGCCCCTGGTAACCAGTGTGTGTTTGGTTTATTAAACGGGCCTAAGCCCATAAGGTAAAAAGGTGTGATTAATGATTATATTAGAAGTGTGTTTGATTTTTAATTAGTTAATGTGAAATATTTATTTCGTCAAGGTATAAATAATGTGTACTTAATATCGGACATGTGACTAACATGTTTAATTGATTGTTTGGTTTTCATGATCAGTGGTACGTTACGGATATATTTGATATTAGACATTGCGGATATTGGATTTTAATATATGGGATTGTGACTTTTTTTATTGGAGTACATTGGAACGATACATTTTGGACAATGGACATTGTGGACTTATTGGACTTGGAACGAATACAATATATTAGACTCTAGACGACTTTAATATATTTGATTCATAACGGACACACAATAAGGAAATAATGCCTAATAACCAACTGATACTTTTATTAAATTCTAATAAACTGTTTTGAGGAAATTGATTTATTTAAGTCACGACGACTTGAGGAAACTGATTTTTATTAATTAAACTTATTTCTATTTATAAAACGTTTATGTTTAATACAAATTATTTGGGTTAACGGGATAAATACCGAAACTTACAAACTGATTTATTTTATTCGAGGTGTTTATTTGTCGTTAACTTCTAGATTTGTTTTCTTGGTTTGAGTTCATTTAGTCTATGCGGCTTACTTATGCTTTTAGGTCGTATATTACGGATAAATTGTTGGGTGTTGTTTGATTATCACGACTCAAAACCACATAGGGTGTCGAGTTGCTTACTTAGTTGTTATGGTCTCGGGTTAAGGAACCCTTTGGTCGCATATAAATTTGGATCGAGTTATGTGTTGGTGAAGTCTTCATGTCGACACAAATGCAAGACCCAAGTAGGGTGTGTTTGCTTGTTATAATTAGTCAAGTAAAAGGTGTTGTTCCTGCTTCTTGTCGTTTGGTTTGTTGTGGTTCAGGTGAGTCACCCACGTAGGGTGTTTGGTTAGTTCCAGTCGAGTAAGGCTGCGTAAGGTGTTTGGTTGACCTCGACTACCACCCACGAAGGGTGAGTCCTTGGTTCGTTCCCACAACAAACGCCAAGAGGTGTTTGTATTCCTGCTTTGTGTTGCTTGTTGTGTTATGTTCATGATAGTGTCGAGTTTGATAAAAACTAAGGATAGTTTATTATTAGTAAGGAGAAATATAAGAGGTGTCAAATTTTGGTAACATTTATTAAAGTGTAAATGTGGGTAAAAATGCTTTGTGTGTTTACTTCTTGTTCTAGTCACGTAGGGTGCGTTTGATTTTGAGACTGGGCTGAAGCCCCTGGTAACCAGTGTGTGTTTGGTTTATTAAATGGGCCTCATAAGGTAAAAAGGTGTGATTAATGATTATATTAGAAGTGTGTTTGATTTTTAATTAGTTAATGTGAAATATTTATTTCGTCAAGGTATAAATAATGTGTACTTAATATCGGACATGTGACTAACATGTTTAATTGATTGTTTGGTTTTCATGACCATTGGTACGTTACTGATATATTTGATATTAGACATTGCGGATATTGGATTTTAATATATGGGATTGTGACTTTTATTATTGGAGTACATTGGAACGATACATTTTGGACAATGGACATTGTGGACTTATTGGACTTGGAACGAATACAATATATTAGAATCTAGACGACTTTAATATATTTGATTCGTAACGGACACACAATAAGGAAATAATGCCTAATAACCAACTGATACTTTTATTAAATTCTAATAAACTGTTTTGAGGAAATTGATTTATTTTAGTCACGACGACTTGAGGAAACTGATTTTTATTAATTAAACTTATTTCTATTTATAAAACGTTTATGTTTTATACAAATTATTTGGGTTAACGGGATAAATAGCGAAACGTACAAACTGATTTATTTTATTCGAGGTGTTTATTTGTCGTTAACTTCTAGATTTGTTTTCTTGGTTTGAGTTCATTTAGCTTATGCGGCTTACTTATGCTTTTATGGAACAACTTGCTAATGTCTATTCTGTGAATTGCCTATCGGTTATTTGCTTAATTCGGAACCTGCTTATATACTTATACTTATGATTATTTCCTTTTGGGCCGAAACTGGTTAATGGACTGAAACTTATTAACGGGCTAAACTTATAATTGTTAATGGACTAAATATATGTGACATAACCGACTTAACATATTGGACATAATGGATATATAATAGACTTATTACATTAAGCTACTCCTTGACGGATTATTATTGACCATTTATATAAGACAACACGTTAACAAACTATTATTAGGCTATAAAGCTCGATAATTATTTAATACTATAATCTCCTATATTATTTAAGCTTATTAGATTACTTAGAATCGAAACATGTTTTGAATAACGAATCATATCAAAACTTTTATTTATATACTTATTATCAACTTATGATCAAAATCCAACAATAAAACGGAAAGTATAGTGTTGAAACTCATGTTTTTATTATAAAACCTATACCATTTTGGGGATACAGGGTAAAGGCTTAACCATCGGCTCAACATGTACTTATATGCTTATCTGATACTTACCTGTTTATTTGCCTTGTATACTTGTGCTATATGTTTTATGCTTTGGCGTGCGTTTGTCTGAGTCTATGACTTTATACCACCACACGAATGAAATACTAAACTTTTTACAAAACATTGATACAAATATTCCACGAAAACTACAGCACTCTATCTTTTAGAACTCATACGTATCGATTACTTTCTGTATATTATGTTTTGAGACGAACTTATATTCATTAGGTTATGCCTATTTTGTATCATTGTGCTATACTTCTTTACACTGTTCTGCCGTACATCTTGGCACCGTTGTAATACTCTCGTCACTACATTCCAAGGTGAGTTCATAGTCCCACTTTTTATATACGTTTTTCTAAATTTGTGGGGAGATACATGCTACAAACCTGAACATAAGTATTTTTCTGTATGTTTTCCTGATTAATATTGCCTAAGAAACCCCATTTGTGTTAGCCGGATAGATAGACTTTGTGCTAGCCGGATTGATGGCCAAATGCACCTTATTTGTGTTAGCCGGATAGATAGTCTTTGTGCTAGCCGGATTGATAGCCAAATACACCTTATTCACCCATTTGTGTTAGCCGGATCGATAGTCTTTGTGCTAGCCGGATTGATAGCCAAATACACCATTACTTATATCATTTTATGATATCACCCACACACACCGTTAACGTTTGAGTTCATGAGATTTAGAGCAATACATATAACGAACTATGATATAACTGACTTACTTTTTACTTAGCTTGTGTTCAAATTGATTATAACTTAAAACACTATGGATTCACTCAACCTTTGTGTTGACGCTTTTAGCATGTTTATCTCAGGTCATTTATGAGCGAGGATGGTATGGAAAGACACGGATACCGATGGAAGGCTAATTATCATTCGAAACTTATTTAATAAACTGTAAACCTACTGGGACCTCATTTGTAAACTCTGATATTTATAAAATTCGAATGATAAATCTTTTAAAACGACTCAAATAGAGATCGTTTTCTATTACTATAACTGTTGTACTGTCGAGTAACACCCAGCTTGAATTCCGCTGCGTATCCCGAAAATGGGGGTGTTACACCGATGCTTAGGCTCATTACACCACAACGGAGAAAGAATTATTAGCCGTGGTGTATGCTTTTGAAAAATTCCGGCCATACTTAATCTTGTCAAAAAGCATAGTGTATACGGATCACTCGGCTCTTAAATATCTTTTTGAAAAACAAGATGCAAAGCCGCGATTGCTCCGATGGGTTCTCCTCCTTCAAGAATTTGATATCATCATCCGTGATAAAAAAAAAGGAGCCGAGAACCTCGCGGCTGATCATCTGCCCCGATTAGAGAATCCTCATCAAAGTGTGCTCGAGAAAAAGGAAATAAATGAAACATTTCCTCTCGAGACACTTAACATGGTATCTTTTCGTGGTGATTCTAGTACCCCATGGTTTGCCGATTTTGCAAACTACCATGCGGGGAACTTTGTTGTTAAAGGGATGTCGTCCCAACAAAAGAACAAATTCTTCAAAGACGTGAAGCATTACTTTTGGGATGACCCCTACTTGTTTAAAGTGAGTGCGGATCAAGTCATCCGGCGGTGTGTTCACGGCCAAGAAGCCATGGATATTCTTAAGGCTTGCCACAATGGACCTACCGAGGGACATCATAGCCCGAATTATACCGCCAAAAAGGTGTTTGACTTCAGTTTCTATTGGCCCACAATTTATCAGGTTGATTTATATTCCCGAAATTTTTACTATTCATTTCACTATTTATTTTTACTATTCACTTACACTATTCATTTCCGAAATTTTTATTTCATATCGAAATTTTTATATCATATTCTCGTGAGATAAATTATTTCTATGAAAAAAATAAAGAAATTATACGTTTGGTTTAAACGTCGTTTAAACATCCTACGCATAACAAAAACCAACTGCGCCAATTTTCCTCGCATCAGATAAATGTTTAGAACACTCACAATCAATTAGAGAAATTTTAATATTAAGTCAAAATGTTACCAAATAGACCATGTGTCTTGCAGAACTAAACTTGCGTTTCAAGCACTTTTATTTATTCGCAACCTTAGCCTTCACCTGCACCATATTTTCTAAGGAATTTAGAAGCTTTTATATTTTTGAAAAAGTCAACATATTTTCCCTCCTCCATTGACCATAAAATCATTCTTTGATTTAATAAATCATTCCTTGATTTTTAGGCTTACGGTTTTAGGTCTAAAAGACGTTTAACCCCAACCGACACTAGACTGAGCCCAGTCTAGACATTATAGGCCATTTTAATTCATTATCGTCATATTAGAAAAGTTACATTTTACTTTTCTCAATTTTACGCAATTTTCGTACGTTTTACTTATTATGCGTTTTAGACCCGCGTTTCCAGTTTTAACAGGGTTTAAGCAACCCGATTGAACTTACCACCCATTTTATATTTTATTATGGAGTATAATGATAAATTAAATCATTCCTGCAAGTTTCGTATTTTTACGATACCCGATTTTACGTTTCGTGACTTAACTGTTTACGGTTAGCGATTAACGAAACCAAAACTAACTCCGTAAACAAGATAACACCAAAATTGACCAAGTCCTCCCACCCTACACTTATGAACCGCCATTTAGGGGGGGTCATCCCTTGGTGGCTTGATCCTAGCCATTGGTTCTTTAGATGTTTACATGTGTAAAATTTATTTACTAAACTAACCTATGATTTCTTCCTATAAATACTAACCTAAACTGACACTAAAACTTGCACCACACCTTCTTATAACCTTAAAGTCCTCAAACCAAAGGCACTTCTCTTATATTTCATAAGAAAGTTTATGAGTTCTTGAGAAGAAACTAGGCTTTGATCTTGTTTTCTTCAAGTTTTCAAGAAAGAGACGTTATAATCTTCAAATAATCTCAAGTCTCCAAAAAGACTTGTTATTATCTTCAAATCACTTCGGGTTTCCTAAAAGGCGTCGTTATAATCTTCAAGTAGCCTCGGGTTTACGAAGATTACAAATTCTACGTCGAAGCTCCGCTTATATTCCCTTTTCTATAATACTCAAGCATTCTATATTAAGGTAAGTATTTATGAACCTTAAATACTTATGAACTTTTATTTGATTATTTAGTGTTTTATAAACTCTTAATATGTCATATAATCAAGTAAGCAAAATATATGTTTCACATATTAAATACTATGTTAGTAGGGAGCTTCATGTGAGGGGTTTCATTTGGGTAAAGGGATCGACGAGTTGCTGGATTTACGAATTAAAGTGTCCTAGCTCCTCGAACGTTTACTGCATGACCTCTGAATTATGATGGCCCGAACAGTAGTACGAGATATACAAACAAAACATATTTCATAAACCATATGCAAGACATATACATGTACGTCTTTGCATTCTTAGACATTATTCCAACCTAAGTCGCAACGTTCTATTATAGGTTGTTCTTAGAGACTTTGGTGACTCGTCTAGCATTTTCATTACTCACTACATAACTCAAGGTGAGTCATATCCCCACTCTTACTCTTTAATACTTGTTTTAAACTCCTTGGGGGAGATACATGCTTAAACTATTTGATATTACTCAAGACAAACTTACTCATATGCTATGTTATACTTTCATACTCTTAAAACATGATGTGTAGTTTTATTACGATATGTGACTTAATGTGTGAAAACTACTCTATACGCTGTATTCTTTAAACCACTGTTTAACTCCTGGATGGAGCCAACGGAGAGGTATTGATAGTACTATCGGGTTGACACCCCCACCCTTTGCCTACGATTCATGGCCCTGGGTGAATATAATCCAGGTATGAAGCATTCTTGCTTATTCTTGTCATGAGGTTCAGTAGGCTATTATACTTTACATTAAGTGTGCATCTATCGTATACACATATGTTTTAATCATACTATACTATTAGCAGTGGGTTGTAAACACACAGGTTGCAAGTCTTGTATGGGCGGGATCTGTAACTGAGTGGATTTACAAGGCCTTTGCTACGGAAAACATTCTTTAAAGGATATTCAACTAATGTAAAACAAACTCTATGAACTCACCAACCATTGTGTTGACACTTTTGCATGTTTATCTCAGGTCTGTAAGATGATAGCTGTTGCATGGAGCATAAGAGTCGCTTGGCATATTTTGAAGACTTATGCTTTTATCATTACCATTCGATATGTTTTAAAACACTTATGTATTGTATATTGGAACTCATGTTTGTAACTCGGATTTCATTAATCGAATGGTAACTTTTCAAAACGTCTCATTTAGAGGTCGTTTTCTATAACTTGTACTTTGTATTATGAAGTAGCACCCCGGTGATACAATCTTCCGCTGCGATATTTTGGGGGTGTTACAGATTGGTATCAGAGACTTGGTTATAGAGAACTAAGTTGCATATATTACCTAGAATATAACTGCTATATACATTAATACTCTCCTCTTTATTTGCCTTACACACACTTTGCCAAAGTTTTTCCTTATGGCGCCGTCGAGTTATCTCAAACCGACGGACCAAAATTCAAGGTGAACAGTCATAGGTTGAAGCATTACTTTGGAGGGGACATACCACCCATGGCTGTCTCGGATCTCTAAACTTTCCCCATGGACCAATGAATTCGGGGTCGAGTCAAGCTAGTGACTCGGTTAGCAAAAACATTAGCACTTCATAGTGACAACCCATGTTTCTGTCTTCTTTCTATTTTCTAACACTAGGTGTAGGGGAATTCCTCTACTGTGCTTTGCTTTTGTGTGTTTGCTCTTATTTTCAGGTTGCCCTTAGATCGTGATGATTGAAGCGCCTGTTTTCAATCCAGTCGCCCAATATCCGATCTTTTTGCTAACGATTATCTAGGGATATCTTATTAATCCTGTTTGTGAAAAAAGATTTCTTTCCCACACTTGGCTAGTAGTATTACCTTTTTACGTTCTAAGTGTCGGCATAATAGCCGGTACTTTGAATATTGAGGGCAATATTCAATTCTAAGTGTGGGGGGAAATTCTAGCGAATTTGATCACATGCGTACCTTCTAGTGCCCTAGTACCCCCGTTTTAACCAAAATTTTTAATTTTTTTTTCGTTTTTAAAAAATTGCATGAAAAAAAAGTGCTTTGCACATAAAAAAAAAGTGTTTAGACTTGATGAAGCGAAAAGTGTACCGCTTTTAAGGGGTCATTTAAGCCCTAAATCGTATTTATTTGATCAAATATTGCCCTAAATCGTTCCTTTTGTCATTTTAGGTACTTTTGAGGAGAAATCTGGAAAAGGAAGCATTTTGGACGTTTTTGGAGCATAAAAGTGAAGAAAACGACAAAGTCTCAAAATCGGCTAAAAAGTACCTTAGACGGCGTCAGAAATTGGTCTGGACGGCGTCATGGCTTGGCAAAAGTGGTGGATATGAAAACTACTCATGATAAGCCAGAGAAATTTGCATGGGAATTCTGACGGCGTCACCCTTTGGAATGATCAAGGTCGTCACGGTATAAGTTAAAGCGGGACGGCGTCACGCCTAATTCTGACGACGTCAAGCCTTGATAAGCCAGAACGGATTTTGGAGAGCTAAAGAGGGACGGCGTCAAGAAGGCCATCCGGGAACCCTAAAAGCGGCGAGGTGACGGCGTCACACTCCATAACGTGACGCCGTCAGATCTGAAAGTCTATATATAGTTTTGCAATTTTTTGTCATTAGTGTGGAACTTTGTGTGTGAAAAACCCTAAGACGATTTTAGCAGCTTTTTCAAGGCTTTTTGCCTTGAGATCTTCCATGTTACATTGAAGATAAGTTATCAATTAATCATTCAATATGTCTATGTGTTGTTTGATTCTATCTTGTTCTTGTCTTTTGTTTAACATGCTAGGCTAGGTTTTCTTTGTGTTTGCTTAGATCTAATGAAACCTAGCTATTGATTATTGGTTATTAGTGTGTTATTAGTTGTATTGGATGATTGTTTATCTATGTTAGGCTTAAGAAAACTGGCTAACTTCCTATTCGGTAACTTGCTTGAACGTCTTAAGAAACATGAACCAATGCGTACTAAAGGTTTTTATGATTGTATTTAATGCACAAGCGAATTCTAGTGATCCCATGTTAGGAGCTTCCTAGCCGGCTCGACATAGGAGTGAAGTAGGAGCTTGTAGAGTTGGGGAAGTACGTACGCCACCCCACGATTGTTATTAAGGAATACACCCGTCATCCACGCAATTAATACACACTAATCAACCGGTAAAAGATAGTTAGGGAGTAAGGAAATCTAAGTAAACACATTTCTCTCCACATAAGTTTTACCACCTTTTCATTTTCTGTTATTTTATTTTATTTGCATTCGTAGTTATTTGGGATAGTTGATTAGCAACTAATTCCGCCCACTCTTTCAAACCCGAGATTTTACTTGCTTTCATAAAATTATAAAAACATAAAAAGAATCTTCTCTCACCCTTAGACCTATTAGAGTAGTTTTTCATACCTAACGAACACTATTCCCTGTGGAGAACGATCAATCCCCCGTACTTACCACTACACTATACTACATCGGTCAGGTACACTGCCTGGTGGGGTTGTAAGCCTCTTGAGATCCCTCGAGAGGTAAAACCTGTTGTAAGGTTGCAAAACCACGCATCAAGACTTGATTAGGTTAGAACAAGGGGAATCCCGACTCTGCCAGAGTGTTGATCTGGCTGCTTCCTTAACGATTTGACTAAGGTTTTACAAATTCTGCAAATGAAAATGCTAAGCGTGGAGTAGTTGGTTCTCTTTAGAGCTTATATAAGTAATCTATGGCTTTTCCTCCCAGAAGCTCTTAATATGACTAAATTAGTGTTGTTTTCAAACTTTTGAACATTAAAATCGTTTTGTTATGCAAAATAAATTTTTATAAAATTTTGATATAGAGTCCGAGTTCAACTTTTTATTTAAATTTTGGAGAAAACATACTAAAAAAAAAAAAAAAAAAAAATGATATTGCAAAATGATATAAGTTATAATGTTGCAAAAGTAAAGATGTAAGTATGACATTAAAAAAAATGAAAATATATGTTGTTTATATGAATAAATGTACGAAACTTGCTTTTTCTTAAATTTAAATCGGGAGTTGAACTAGTATTCGTCAATTTTGTCATAAAGGTTAAACGGTAATTTGGTAGATTGTTGATTTCAAAGGTCCCGTGAGCTCCGATACTATTCTCTGTGAGGTGTCAAAAGACTGGTCACCTAAAGCCAACTGGTTTGGGATGTTCCCTGAAGAAAGTCGCTACATGAAGTGATCTATCCTTTGAGTCCCTAATCTTTAAATGATCGTTTGTTGCTATCTATTTAAGTATTTAATACTAACTTAGTGGGAATATCTAAAATCTTTGAAATCGAAATCCCGCTGATTCCGGTACTATTCTCTGTGAGGTGTCAAAAGCCTGGTCACCTAAAGCCAACTGGTTTGGGATGTGCCGAGAAGAAAGCCGCTACATGGAAAAGGCCTTTTTGATCCTTAGATTTTCGAGGTTCCCGGTAAATTAGTATTTGACTTAAACAAATAACAACCATAATAAATATCGATTTTTGCGGTCAAAATTTTGAAAATGAGCACACTCACCTAACTTGAATAATTGTGGGAGTGAAAAGTTAAGTTTCGGCTTACATAAATTACTAGTATAAGTAGCGTTAGCATTTTACAAAAATATTTGCACAATGAGTTTAAGCTTAGTTGGGAGTATTAAAAAGAGGATGACGATTACAATTCCCTGGAGACACCCAGTTTGTGTGAATCCTGTTCCATGATGCCATTTTTGAAAATCAAGCATGTTATCTATTTTTGTTCTAGTTTAAATTTCTTGCATTGAATAAAAAGTCAAAACGGGGTATCCTTGGTATTCTTTTGATCCTTTCATTACTTTATATGATCGGATTGCTAGGGACTAGCAATTGATAGTGTGGGGGGATGATGAGTGTCTATTTACTCATCATTTTATGCCCATTTAATACATAAAAATAACTAAAAACAGCCAAATATGCCAATTTATATTGCAAATATCCTTGGATTATGTTTTTATGTATTTTAGGTATAAATGATTGAAAACAGAGCAAAAACGGGCATTTTTGAATCGATTCGACAACGCTTGTGCATTTGATCAAGTCAAGACAAAGTCAAAATCAACCCCGGAAATTAGCATTGGATTGAGTTTGGAAAAACGAACCCGAAGCCATTTTCATAGGCCAACCCGACCCACATAAATGGGCCAAGTCAGCCCATGTGACTACTAAAACCAAACCCTTTTTATTAATAAATCCCAAATCCAATCCATAAATCTGGCCCAATCATGAAACCCGGCTGGCCCAAACCAACCCCCAACCCGGATCCAGCTTAACCAAATCCAACCCATCCCCTTTTTTATTAATAAACCCCGGTCAAAAAGTCAACCCCCCACCCCCTTTATCCCTTTTACACGCCAAACCAAAAGCTGGAACCCAGCTCATCTTTTCCTGCACCTCCCACCCTCTCTTCAGCTACTCCAGCCACCCTACTCACCCCATGCACTATATCAATCACATGATACCATTCCACCTCATCAATCCGAGTGGTACAATTGGGCGCCAAAAGCAAATCGAAGGCTGAGATTTATTAGTGGTCTCCAAGATTAAATCCAAGGGTTCAAAGGCAAGTAAAAGAATCACAAAGATGAAGCAAAGCTGATTCCCCTCACAAAAAGTCAAGAGAACCCTAGCTTAGCTTCTTAGTATAAATAGGGCTCTATTTTGTAGCCAAAAGGAGTTAGTTAGTTAAGTTCAAGTTTATTTTAAGTTTTCAAATGTATTTTCAGCTTGTAATCTCTTTTTATTAATGAAAGTTTCAGTTTCAAGTCTAATTCCTGTCCTTTATTATTTCATTACTGTCAAACCAAAATTGTGATAAGCTCTTAACAGCTTCTCATTAAGACTTAAGCTCAAAAAGCTAACCAATAGCTCATTTAGGTTCTAAGTTTAGCATTGGTACATTTAAAAAGCTTTCCTTTCAGTTTCAAAAAAAAAAAAAAAAAAAAAAAAAAAAAAAAAAAAAAATCACTCAAAAAAAAATAGCAGTTGGATGATAAGCTTACCTTGGAAGAGCTTATATGACTTTATTAGCTTGTTTCAACAACTAGAGCTGTAAGTAGCTCTCGAGCTTTAAACCCTTGTTTTGAGCAAAGGTCCTGTAATTCATTTTCTTTTTGCTTATTTAACTGCTTAGTTCTGATAATCTGCTTATTTTGTATGCTTATCTGAGTTTTTTATATACTTTATGTGTGCCTTATTAATTGTTGCTTTGATATGTTTCTTTTGTTAATTCTTTGTTTAGCTTATTTTCTTATTATTGGTTTAAGGGTTTTATAGCTAAATAGCTTATTTCATTTATAAGCAGTTGTTTCATGATAAATTTGTGCTCATATCACCCATATGAACTTAATAATCATTTGTCTTCATTAATATGTGGTTATTACATGACAAAATTAACTTAAAATCAGTTTATGGAGTTTTAAAGGGGTGTTTGGCATAAACCATTTGGTTGACTTTTAGGTTGCTATTCTAAGTTTGACCTTTTGATAAGATTTGGTTTAGCTTAATTGGTGTCATATAAGCTGTTAGTTGTTTGTTTTAAGCTTATTTCAAGGGTTTTGCATGTTTGAGTTGGTTGTTTAAGTTTTTAAGGTTGAAACTGCTTTTAGGTGCTTATTAGTAAGGAATCAGTTATTAGTCCTTGTTTTTGCAATTTTTATGTTCATTCTAGTGTGTTAAGTTGAATTTGAAGAGTTGGTTAAATTTCATTAGGTTTTGAGGTATTTTGGGTCAATTTTGTAGAAATCTGACATCAGAATCCAGTTTCAACATCAGTTTGAGTAGTAGTTTATTGACACCATTTTAAGTGCTTATTTGTAGATCTCAATGCCTGATTTTTAGTATATAAGCTCTTTGGTGCATGTTCTTAGTTTGGCTTGAAGATTTATGGGTATGCTTATTGCTTTTGTAGCTTATTTTTAAGCTCAAAAGTTGCCTCCCAAGACTGTTTTGCCCTTCATTGCCTTAAATAGCTTATTGTGGAATTTGTGTTTATAGGCTATTTGGTTTGTCTTTTTCTATTTACTATTGCTTATTTGACTTGCCTTTAGTATTTCTTAGCTTATTTCAGTTTGCACTTTAGCTTTTAGAAGCTTGTGTATGCCCTTATCAGATTATCTCCAAACTTGTGCATCATTAGCTTCTGTCCTGAGCAGCCTAATTTCTAGCTTATTTTTAAGCTCTGATTAAGCTTATCTGGGTCTGAGATTCACATTATAAGTTCTTTGATGTATAAGCTTGATTGGTTTTCAGCTTTTAGTGGTTAACCTAGCTTTTAGATTTCATAGCTTATTCTTTAGCTTAAAATTGCCAATAGGACTGCTTGGTTTTAGTTTGTATCAGCTTTTGATTGCTTTTTGGCTTAACTGCTTATTTAGGTCCACTTTTTGAGGTTAGTTTGCTTATTTAGTTTTCTTTAGACACCCATTAGCTTATTTAGTCTTTATCTTAGCTTATAACTTATAAAAATTAGCTTTTTAGTTTTAAGTTTTTACTTTTTAGCCTTTTTATAAAAATTGTTAAGGTTTTCTGCTTAATTCTAGCTTATTTTTCATTTCTAAAAATTTTTCATTTTTTTAAAGTTGCTTATATTTCTGCTTTGAATTAGTTTTTAAAGAAAAAAATATATATTTTTGCCAAAAGGTAAAGCCCAGGGGTCGAACCCTGGACCTCACCCTCATAAGCACCTCACACACAACACCAATAACCATCTGCCCTTGGGACTTCTTCGGTTCTATCTTACACAATTAAATACTTAAGCCTTGTTTTGCAGTTTATGCTTATTAGTACATTTAGCTTATTTCCAGCTTATCTGGATAAGCTAGTTTATCCAACTTATTTTTCTTAGAATCCTTATTGTTCAAAGTACTTTTCACCAAATTTTCAGATTTTTCTTAAATCATTTAGTATTTTTTATAATTTAATTAGATTAAAATAGTTTTTAAATCATAATAAAAAATATAAAAGTCAAAAAAATATAATTCTTTTTTTTTTTTAATTTTCTTTTATCATTTACGACTTATAAAAATTAAATTTGCAGTCGTAGGGTTAATTTTTAAAGATTTTGGTTTTTAGGCTCGTTTTTGGAATTCCCGTTTACGTTTTTAGCGTAATTTGATTTTTGCTTTGTATATTTACTTTCCGTACCTTAATTAGAATTAGAAAACAAAAACAAAAGTGAAAATCATCTTTCAAGCACTTTAATTCCAAACCGTACACGAAATCCTCGATTCACACCTCGTTAGGAAACGACCCGGGTATCACTTGCCCGGATTCTTATATCGTATTGTGTTGAGTTTTGCACGTTGACCTTTTGCTAAAATGTTGACTTGTACATTCATAACCAATCAGTTACGTTGTTATACACCCATAATTCGAAAAACAATATATTATTGCATTTAAGCTCATGGCACTCAAACTGACGGTATATATCAACAATGATATATAGGATAATAATGGCCCCGTGTAGGTACTTGCCATATACCTAGAGTTACAAATATAGTACGTTTGGTTACTTATCCAGCTAACACAAACGGGATTCGTCAATCCCGATAGGCCTATCTACTATATTCGCGTTCACTCGCAAGTGATTAATGGTCCATGATGTGGGGGACTTATGGCATAAGGGAACTTAGACACGAGCAATAATATATTCAGTTCAGAGCACAATTTTCAAACAATTGTGATCATAATAAAAGTAGTAGCATGTATCTCCCCCAAAGAGTTTATAAAACAGTTGTTAAAACCGTATTTAAACAGTTGGTGGAACCGTATTTAAACAGTTGGTAGAACCGTATTTAAACAGTTTGTTATAACCGTATTTCAAGCACATAATTGTAATCATAGAAATAGTATACAATTTTCAAGTAATTGTAATCATAGAAAATAAGTAGTAGCATGTATCTCCCCTAAAGAGTTTATAAAACAGTTAAACGATAGAAAGTGGGGCTATGAACTCACCGAAATGATAAGTGATGGATTACGACGATATAAAGTATATCGAGAAGTCGCGAGGTTTAACGACGACCTAAAAATATAATATGTGCGACTTAGATATTTATATGTAACGAGATCGTACAAAATTACTTTTATAAAAGTATTTATATACTTTTGACATTGTACACATTTTTGAAAGTTTACAAAAATGTAAAAGTTTAGTTTTTATCAAAAATAGTAACAAGCCCTATAGATAAGTCTTCCTAGGATCGGGTTTATGTCACTTTTAATATTTCACCTATTCCGTAAATTATTACGTTTAAGTCATGTTTAAACTTATGGACAGGTAAATGAGTTGTTTCCGATAGTGAGTCATACCACTTTGGTTTTTATATAAGCGTGGTCAAATGGTTCCAATTAATACTTAATGGTCGTGTTTCGGTTTTTAGATATATAGTTATCCCGACCTGATCAATACATTATTTCAATCACGTAAACTATTTTGACTTGGTTCTTATGTCCCTAGCGAAGTATATAAATGTATTATCAATTTTTAGTGGTCTATAGTCTTAATTTTATCATAACACAAGTCAAATTACAATTTCAATTTCCTAGTTCAATGCAGAAAGTTTGGCAGCACACTGCAGTCCCACGGAAATGACCATAAGTAGAGTTCTACAACCCCGATTAAGGTGAGGTTTTCATCTACCTTTAAGTCTAGATGTTACCTACATTTCATAAAACTGGGACACTTAGACTTATCATAGTCTTGTGTTGGTCGTGAGGAAAGTTTACACGATTAAACTTTCATAATTAATAAAAGTAATAACATTAAATAATAAAAGTAATATTATTTAATATAAAAGTAATTATAATTAACATTAAATAGTTAAATATAGACAAAGGTGAACGAAAACGTTTAGAGAGTAATAATTCGAAGCAGAGTGAATTATTTAACATGGAATATTACTGGTTAACTACCGATTACAGTAATTGCTTTTACGTTACGATAAAAGTCAAATAGTCAAAAGTCAAAGTCAAAGTCAACTTTAAAAAGTCAAAGGGTAAAATAGTCATTTTACCTTATGAAATTTTACGGGTTGCTACAGTCTCCACCGGTTAAGGAAATCATGTCCTCATGATTTAATTTGTGTTATGAGTTGATGATGTGCCCCAGAAGAGGTGGGGGTACCTCTGTCGCATTTGGTCTTCTCGTTCCCAAGTATATTCAAACTTCGGCGAGAATTCCAACGATTTTAACAATAGGAGTGCGACTTTGCTTAAGTCGTTTGACCTTACGGTCTATGATTTCGATAGGTTCTTTAGTAAAGTTCAGACATTCGTCAATCTGGATCTCTTCCAGAGGAATAGTGAGTGTCTCAACAGTATGACACTTCTTCTGATTGCATAGTTGAAAGACGTTGTGTACTTTGCTAAGTTAAAAGACGTTGTGTACATTTCTAAGTTCTGGTGGTAGCTTAAGTCTTTAAGCTATCGGACCAATCCTAGTCAAGATCTTGTATAGTCCGATGTTGAGATGTCTGAGAAAAGTTGTGGGTATTTGTGGTGAATTTCTGATCTCACATTCCTAGATAAAATCATGAATTTTAACGTTTTGATAGGTGAGCATAAGTGCTCTGATTAATATTAGGATTCAAATTAGTACTTTAAATGATAATGTAAAGATATTGATGATTGGAGGACTAACACAACTGGAGAGCCTAATGTTGTAAGTCCAGATAATGCAAGGCCAGCTGAAAATGCTGGAGAACCAAATGTTGCGGGGCCAACTGGAGGCGCCGCAGGAGTGAATATTATACCAAAGGTTAGAGGCTACTCTTACAAGGATTTCATGTATGGCAAGCTCAGAAATTTCAAAAGCATGAAGGAGCAATTAGTTTGACTTATTGGTTTGAGAGGACAGGGTTTGTGTTGGGAATTATAGTTTGATGATTACAAAACAAGAGGGACTAATATTGACAAAGAGCTAAACTTCAATGCTGGAAGAATATTCAGGAAATCAGTTTAATTGATTAGGAAGATTTTGAAATATTCTGTCTTATCCCTTGTAAACCCTAGCATTCTCTATTATATAAAGAGATGTAGGTTGTTAGTTTTGAGCATCCAGAAAAATGTAATCTCTTGTGTGAGTTGGTTAGCAAACGTGTGCCTGTACACGTTTGCTCATAGTTGTTAGTTTATTTATAATAAAGAAACGCGTTTCAATAATCATAACCTTGTTTAACATCATTGTTTATCCTTAATTCCGCTGCTATATTATCAATGATGTTTCTAGATGGGCTTAAACGGGACTTAACAATTGGTATCAGAGCCTAAAACTTTCCATAGTACATTTGTTTTTGGTATATTGTGCATAACTTTGTTTTGCAGTTTTGATTTAAAGACTAAAGAACACTGAGAGTTTTATTCATTATAAAAAAAGTTTCATACAAGTCAACCACCATCATAGCATATCAAAAGAAAAAAGCCTAAAACCAAGCAAGCTAAACTCCAACACCTACATCTTCTTCTTCCCTTTGCCTTTATCCTTCACATCAGGCATGGTCTTCTTGGTCCCCTTCTCACCCGTAAGGTCTCTGACCTTTGGACTGAGAAGTCCTAGAACCTGCTTGTTTGGTGTTGGACGAGGCACAACCTTGATGCTCTTGGATGTCACAGTTTTGGAGGTCTCTGCTTCATAATCAATAGAAGAATCCTCTGAAGAAGTTATATCTTCTGAAGTCTCCTCTGTTTCATCCTCTGAAGAAGAGTCCTCTGGCTCTTTCTCAGTATGATCATATGCTGCTAACCATTATTTCAGTATTGTCTCCCTGGCTGCTTTGTTTTTTGTTATTGAGGAGAAACCTGATGGAAAATAACCACCCCATCCTCCTGATGATGAATCAGAAGATGAGCCATTTGGATCCCAAGAAGAATCAGATGAAATCTCTATGATTTCTGAGTTGGAAGGATCCATTATGTTAATAAGATTTTTCTTTTGGTTTGTGATGGTTTTGTGATAATACAATGGGTGGTTTTATAGGGAAAATCAAGGTTTAATGCTATTAAATGTTTGGTTGGTGTATGGGTTAATTCTTGCAGGCAAATAGTTATTAATTATAATTTATGGAAAGTTGTTCGTGTTTATTATTTAATTTACATTTGTCAGCTTAATTTTTATCTTAAAAAAAAAAAAAAAAAAAAAAAAAAAAAAAAAAAAAAAAAAAAAGGAGGAGGAGGAGGGGTTTACACTTAAGGGGAGGTAATGTACATTTAAGGGGAGGCAAATGTACAAGTTTTTAAATCGGGTAATCTTAAGTGTTAAATCTGGTAGCTTGTGTGTCTTGCAAATATTGGTTTTTGTCTCCCTTTCTTGTTGTTGAACTAATTTTTGCAGAACAGATTGGAATGATGATAATGTAAAGCCTTGCTTTCGCTAAAATCAGTGTGTAAGTCCACTCTTTTGGTTAGGTCTGGTAAGTTTATGATTCGGCCTGGTTGACTAATTTAAGTCGGGTAGTGTTAAATTTATGACCGTTAGATCTGGTCAGAGTAATAAAGATTTATCTAAAATATTACCGTTGCACTATTTTCGGTAAAAAGAGATATTTATGAAGTATATAAGACTAAAATTTGATATATTTTATCTCCTTTTATTCTTTATTTGCTTCCTAATTTAAATCATCTTTATTTTGAACTCACGATTCTGTTTATACGCAAATATTTTCAAACCCTACCCTTCCAATCAACCAGACCTAAATCATTAACTCATCCATGGCTAACCTCAAGTTTGTTGACAAGCATAATCAAGTTGGTTTCTTGAAGAAACCAGATCAAAGTGCAGGTTTTAAGGAGATTGTGGATTTCCTAAAAGGTTCTTACATTTTGATGAGGCGAAAAGTGTACCGCTTTTCGGGGGTCATTTAAGCCCTAAATCGTATTTATTTGATCAAATATTGCCCTAAATCGTTCCTTTTGTCATTTTAGGTACTTTGGAGATGAAATTTGGAAAAGGAAGCATTTTGGACGTTTTTGGAGCATAAAAGTGAAGAAAACGACAAAGTCTCTAAATCTGCTGGAATAGTACCTGTGACGGCGTCAAGCCCCAGTGTGACGCCGTCAATCCTTGATAAGCCAGAGAGGATTTTGGAAGATTAAAGGGGGACGGCGTCAAGAAGGCCATCAAGAAACCCTAACCGCGGCGAAGTGACGGCGTCAGGACTCAACCTGACGACGTCAGAAGCCATTGAGTGACAACGTTAGAATGACAACTTGCACAATAAGAAACCCTAGTAAAACCGTCACATGCTGATCAAGACAATCACAACTTACGCGCGGAGTAGCTGTCACTGTTTTGGCCATAAAATCTTCATACGAACTCGGATTTGGGTTATTCAAAAGGCCACGCGAAGAGGACGAAAAGATCTACAATTTGGTGAAAATGGGAAGTTGACGCCGTCACTTGTATGAGCTGACGCCGTCAAGCCTTGCCGACAGAAATATTGCCTATAAATACAACATCATAACTTCACTTTTTGTAAGCCCTAAACCCTAAGTCCGATTCTAGGGTTTAGGTAGGTGTTTTTCCAGCAACTTAGAAGGTCTTAATCACTCCATAAACTTCTTGTAATGGTGTGTTGATTCTATCTTAATTATGTCTTCCATTATTATTGTTGCTTGTTCTTCATTGATTATGTTTTACTAAATCACCTAGTGTTTACTTATGATTGTATGAAACTTGTATATAATCAATTAGATCTTATTGTGTTCTTGTTGATGCTTGTGTCTATCATCATCAATTAGGGCGTGACAACTTCAATAGATCTAATTGGTTTAGCTTATAATTCTTGTTTCCTATTGTCTCTTGTATGATTGGATAATATCGATGTTAGGCTTAAGAAAACTGGCTAACCTCCTATACGGTAACTTGCTTGAACGTCTTAAGAAACATGAACCAAGGTGTACTAAGGTTAATTGGTTTTATTTAATGCATAAGCGAATTCTAGTGATCCCATGTTAGGAGCTTCTTAGCCGGCTCGACATAGGAGTGAAGTAGGAGCTTATAGAGTTGGGGAAGATCGTACACACCCCCACGATTGGTATTAAGGAATACAACCCGTCAATTAAAACAAGGTGTGACAATTCAATAGGTAGAATTGGATAGATAGCAAGGAGTAACATATCATAGGTAGACATGCTTCACTTCCCTTGTAGAACCCTAGTTTACTTTCCTGCACATTAGTTTAATTAGTAGCTTTTGGGTTAGTTGATTAGCAACTAATTCCGCCCACTCCTTCAAACCAGAGATTTTACTTGCTTTTCATAAAATATAAAAATACAAAAAGAATCATCCCTCACCTCTAGACCTAGTAGATAAATTTCAATCCTAACGAACACTATTCTTTGAGTTGAACGATCAATCCCCCGGTACTTGCCACTTCACTATACTACATCGGTCAGGTACACTGCCTGGTGGGGATTGCAAACTTCTCAAGATCCCTTGAGAGGTAAAACCTGTTGTAAGGTCGCAAAACCACGCATCAAGTTTTTGGCGCCGCTGCCGGGGAATAGTTATTGTTTAGGTTGAATTTTTATTTTATTAGGTCTACTCACTAGATTCCTTTCTAGTGAGATTTTTATTTTATTTTTCTAGGTTTTCTTTAGTCTATCTTTTTTCTTCGTTTCTTTGTTCGTAACCATTACCATCCGACATCATGGAAGGTGGTAATATCCTTGATCCCAACAACCCACCACCACAACAACACCCACCTCCTAGAGCCCGTACCTTAGGAGACTACTCCCGTCCTAGCCACCATGGCTATCGAAACACCATTGAGCTCACTCAAGGAGCCAATGTCACTCCTTTGCGATCCGACACCATCCGGTTGGTGCAAAGCGGATGTGCATTCTATGGACTTCGTTCCGAAGATCCTAATCAACATCTCAAGGACTTTCTCAAAATCGTTGATTCCATAGACCTTGATGTTGCCACTCGAGAGACGACCCGACTGCGTCTCTTTCAATTCTCTCTGCGGGACCAAGCTAGTCAATGGCTAGAGCGTCTACCCGCAGGATCCATTACCTCTTGGGATGATCTCACCACTCGTTTCCTCGCTTAGTTTTTCCCACCAGGAAGAACTACCAAGCTTAGGAATGATATCTTGATGTTCCAACAACGTCAAGGCGAAACCCTCTACGAGGCATGGACTCGATTCAAGGACTTACTCCAAAAAGTCCCTCACCATGGCATAGAACTTTGGCTCCAAGTCCAAATCTTTTATGACCATATCAATCTCTCCACGAGGCAAACCATTGACCAATCGGCCGGTGGTAAGCTACGTGATCTAAGTTCGGAACAATCATGGGCTCTCCTAGAAGATCTTGCTCTTTATGACATCGAAAGTTGGAGTGATCCCCGTGATTTGAATAAAACGGTCAAGGCAATATCTTTGCCTTCGAACAATTCAAGCACTTCCGACCGTAGGATCATAGAACTTGAAGACCAAGTCAAGTTTCTTATGAAATCCTACGAGGCTCCTAAACCTTCAAGCCAAGTGAACAAAATCACTTCTTCATGTGAATTATGTAGTGGTCCCCACGACACTCGTGATTGCGTGGAACTCCCCGAACAAGCTTTTGCGGACTACGCATCCTCGCGTACCGACGGAGCGGGAGACAAGTGGTACACTTTCAAACCTGAGCCAAACCCCTACGGTGATTCATACAACCCCTCATGGAAAAATCACCCAAACCTTAGGTGGAAACAAAACCAAAACGCACAACAAACCAATTCTTCCAACCCACCTAATCGTTTCCAATCAAGCGGTTCCAACTCGAACTGTACTTTCAATAACAATCCTTCCAACAATTATGGTAGTACCAATAACTTTGAAGGATTGATGTCCCAATTTATGGCATCTCAAGAAGCTCGTTTGGCCAAGTTTGAATCCGAATTCAATCAACAACAAACGGAGATGACCAATAAAATTGATAACTTATTGAAAGCCCTCAATAACCAAGTGCTATCACCTCCACATAAGGACGCTAGGAACACAAATAGCGGACCCCAAGTAAAAGACCCCTCTTCATCCAAACACGTCCACTTCGTCAACATTGTCACTATTAAACCAATTGATAGGAATAAGGATAATAGTGAACCTGAGGATGAGGTTAAGAAAGTCGAGGTTGATAAAGAAGTTAGGAAAAGTGAGATTGAAAAAGTAGATGATGATGAGGACTACTTCAATAGGCTACCCACTAAGGAAGAGCGCGCATATCATACAGACTTATTCGATGACCCCGAGACACCATACTTCCTAGGTAGACCAATTATAAAAATAGGAGGCGACCCTTCTAATCTCAACATACCATGCAACATCGGACATTTGCATGTGTGGAAAGCTTACATCGACCTTAGATCGCCCATAAACATCATGACTAGAGCCCACTACAACTTAATAATGAAAAATCAACTTGGGTATAGGATGTTCCCTGATAAGGGTTGGATGAGTAACTTCACGGGAAGAGTTAAGGGATTACCGGTTTATGTAGGAAACTTCACCTATGTCACCGACTTTGTAATTGTAGAAGATATCTGCCCAATAGTCGATGCATGCTTAACTCAAGTAGTTTTTGGAAAACCATTTGTTGAGGTCTCTAGAATGACTTATGAACCTTTTTTAGGGATAGTTAGATTTAAGGATGAGACCGATGAGGTAAACTACCAAATGCCATATAAGATAGAGCAATTCCAACACTTGTCAAATGTTGAGAAGGAGCTTAAGCAAGCGGTCTACTATAGGAATGATGAAGATAGAAGTAAAGGAGTAGACTATGTTATGGAAAGGATATCCGGTTTCTACAAGGATTGTCCGAAATTAGGACCAGAATATAAAACCGGACATGAGAATGGCCTAGAAACCGTGACCAATGATGGAATCACGTAATGTACGTGACTTTAAGTCTAGCTACAAGACTCGTTAATAAAGAAAAGCGCTTCTTGGGAGGCAACCCAAGATTTATTTGCTTGGTGTGTTTATTTATTTGTTTGTTTGATTTTATTTGCTTCCGTATGTATGTTTAATCTTTATTATTATTGATTCATGTTCGAAACTAAATTGTGAAAATGCTTTATCTTGTTTTTAACTTCGTCTTAACTACATATAAAGGTATTTTGCAAAAGATAAGTGTAAGGGAAATCCAAATCGGTTTATTAGAACAAATGAACATGAATCATAACAATATTAAATTAGCATACATATTAGTAATTGTTTGAGTCAAATGCTTGTATCGAGTCATAATGATGTTTTGCAGGATTTCCAGAAAGTAAGGTATAGGTTTTTTCCAGAAATTTTCCGGAAACTTAACATGAGAATTCTGTCAGATCATTTCTGACTGCGTCAGGCCTTACAACCTGACGGCGTCAGGTTTTAATTTTCTGAAATTTTTGAAAGTTTTGTTTTTCTACCGGAATCATAAAAAGGTTTTTATTAAATCTCTAACTTATAAACTCCAGGAATCTGGAAAATAATCATTCCACAAGCATTATATCCTTATATAGATTTATCCCGCCGTTGTTATGCAGGTTTTCGTGTTTGTTTTCTCAGGTTTAACAGGTTATTTTGGACAAGGAGATGTATGTGGAATCTAGCTTTTGGCGATGCTTTAGTCTTGGAGCTTCAACATTACCTTGGAAGAAGATCTAACCATGTTACCTCTTTATCCACCAAACGAATCAGGGGAGTATTTGATTTCATTCTTTTACCTTATTTACTTTTACATCTTGTTATTTGAACGTTGGGGACAATGTTCAACTTAAGTGTAAGGGGAGGGTAAATGATGATACCTTAGAGAATACAATTGCACTTGATTTTTGTTTGTTTGTTGGTAGATGTGTAATAAAACTGAGAGAAATACCTGTTAAGGCAATTTTAGTGCCAAATTTAAAATTTTTTACAACATATAGGAGTGAAACTTTGATCTTAATGAGCGTCTCATGGATAGGAGTTATATGACTAGCACAAAACCGTACCACTAAAAATTTTTCCACCCCCAAATATGTGAGGTTCGCCCCTAGAATTGGTAGGAAAAGCATTTATGCTATGATGTGTGTACCGGTAGCACTTAGATTCTAGAACTTGCGTTAGGACCATTCCGAGGCCACAAGTGACACTACATTCGTGTAGTTAGATTTACTACATGATAAGAGGCATTAGGATTAACCCATTGTTTTACACCTGTGTTTTTGTTATAATTACATTGGCTACATTGGTCAAGTAATTCTCCCACACCCTTTGCGTTGTACTCATTTTTAGTACACGATACCCCTAGTACACCCCTCAGAGCCTATCTTTTCGTTTCTAACTTTAAGCATTTTACATAAAGTAAGAATTTGTTACACCCCACTTAAATGTACACCCAAATCGCCTTAGCCTACCTTGTATGCACTCATTTTTAGTGCATTATTGTTACAACATTTGTTTAAACCCCAAGTTAATTATCTAATTGATTACATGGTTGCTAAGTCGAGTCATATCCTTGTACATATTGTTTTGGGACGATTGGGACTCATGGGTAAAGTACTAGTGTAATGGAGTAATGGGGAAGAACAACATTATTACCCCCATATGTGCTAAATATTTTAAAAGTACTCCAAGTGTTTCGATTATCTTAATTCGAGTCATTAGAATAGTTATTTGTGAAGTTATGTAAAAGTTCAAGTGTAAGGGGAATGCAACGCCCCTATGATGTATTATTTTGGATGGTAGGGCAAGAGTGTATGAAAAAAAAAAAAATATATATATATATATATATATATATATATATATATATATATATATATATATATATATATATATATATATATATATAGGGGGACTTTCAAACGAGAACCATTTTATCCGCAAGAACTGAGAGAACCACCAAAAACATATATGCACGCCTTTTAAAATAAAATAAAAATACATGCAAATCATCAATAATCGTAAACATCCACCTATGTTCTTCAATATCATTATGAACTCATCCTCTTTTTTCACAAAAACCTTACACACGGCCGCAATATTGTCGTTGCACGTTTTATAAGAACATACATGCACACCTTCAAAGAAAATTTTTGTATTTCGAATTTCTTATCAAATTCTTTAGAACAACTATGTTTTTTTTAAAACATATGTGTTGTTTTGAAAACATATATGCAAAAATACAATTATTGAAGGCGTGCATGTATGTTTTTGGTGGTTCTCTTAGTTCTTGCGGATAAAATGGTTCTCGTTTGAAAGTTACACTATATATATATATATATATATATATATATATATATATATTATATATATATATATATATATATGTATTTGAAAAAATCAAGAAAAATACAAAAAAATGAGAAAAAGAAAAGTAGAAAAAAAAACATACGGACTACCATCCCGTTTCATTTTATGTTTATTTTATGTTTTTGTTATTTTGTTTTTAGCTTAAGTCGAGTCTAGTCTTGGCTTAGCAACGCCATATTGTACATGTAATTAATCAAGATCTTTAACTCGCCACCAGTAAAATATCCTTTATCCAACAAAACCGTGTTTATCATATCCCTACACCTCACGTTATAACCCATGTAAAAGCCCTCTTTGATAGTTTATCTTAGGTGCTTACGCCTAGTGGAGAAGGTTTTCGATCCTTTCCCAAGCCTATGGTAATCTATTTGCTATGACAGGTAGTGAGAGATATTATTCATTTTCATTTGTGAGATATACTTTTATGACACCTGAGAGATGTGAGTATCTAAACACTACTTGTGAGGTGCTAGTGTGTAATCTCCGTGCTTATTATGATTAAAGGGGAACGACTATTTGTTGTAATTACTTTTATATTAGCGTTAAATGACCCCTAACTTGTATTTTTATTAGAATAAAAGCGCATTTGCTTGAGGACAAGCAAATCTCAAGTGTAAGGGTATTTGATGAGGCGAAAACTGTACCGCTTTTCGGGGGTCATTTAAGCCCTAAATCGTATTTATTTGATCAAATATTGCCCTAAATCGTTCCTTTTGTCATTTTAGGTACTTTGGAGATGAAATTTGGAAAAGGAAGCATTTTGGACGTTTTTGGAGCATAAAAGTGAAGAAAACGACAAAGTCTCTAAATCTGCTGGAATAGTACCTGTGACGGCGTCAAGCCCCAGTGTGACGCCGTCAATCCTTGATAAGCCAGAGAGGATTTTGGAAGATTAAAGGGGGACGGCGTCAAGAAGGCCATCAAGAAACCCTAACCGCAGCGAAGTGACGGCGTCAGGACTCAACCTGACGACGTCAGAAGCCATTGAGTGACGACGTCAGAATGACAACTTGCACAAGAAGAAACCCTAGTAAAACCGTTACATGCTGATCAAGACAATCACAACTTACGCGCGGAGTAGCTGTCACTGTTTTGGCCATAAAATCTTCATACGAACTCGGATTTGGGTGATTCAAAAGGCCACGCGAAGAGGACGAAAAGATCTACAATTTGGTGAAAATGGGAAGTTGACGCCGTCACTTGTATGAGCTGACGCCGTCAAGCCTTGCCGACAGAAATATTGCCTATAAATACAACATCATAACTTCACTTTTTGTAAGCCCTAAACCCTAAGTCCGATTCTAGGGTTTAGGTAGGTGTTTTTTCAGCAACTTAGAAGGTCTTAATCACTCCATAAACATCTTGTAATGGTGTGTTGATTCTATCTTAATTATGTCTTCCATTATTATTGTTGCTTGTTCTTCATTGATTATGTTTTACTAAATCACCTAGTGTTTACTTATGATTGTATGAAACTTGTATATAATCAATTAGATCTTATTGTGTTCTTGTTGATGCTTGTGTCTATCATCATCAATTAGGGCGTGACAACTTCAATAGATCTAATTGGTTTAGCTTATAATTCTTGTTTCCTATTGTCTCTTGTATGATTGGATGATATCGATGTTAGGCTTAAGAAAACTGGCTAACCTCCTATACGGTAACTTGCTTGAACGTCTTAAGAAACAAGAACCAAGGTGTACTAAGGTTAATTGGTTGTATTTAATGCATAAGCGAATTCTAGTGATCCCATGTTAGGAGCTTCTTAGCCGGCTCGACATAGGAGTGAAGTAGGAGCTTATAGAGTTGGGGAAGATCGTACACACCCCCACGATTGGTATTAAGGAATACAACCCGTCAATTAAAATAAGGTGTGACAATTCAATAGGTAGAATTGGATAGATAGCAAGGAGTAACATATCATAGGTAGACATGCTTCACTTCCCTTGTAGAACCCTAGTTTACTTTCCTGCACATTAGTTTAATTAGTAGCTTTTGGGTTAGTTGATTAGCAACTAATTCCGCCCACTCCTTCAAACCAGAGATTTTACTTGCTTTTCATAAAATATAAAAATACAAAAAGAATCATCCCTCACCTCTAGACCTAGTAGATAAATTTCAATCCTAACGAACACTATTCTTTGAGTTGAACGATCAATCCCCCGGTACTTGCCACTTCACTATACTACATCGGTCAGGTACACTGCCTGGTGGGGATTGCAAACTTCTCAAGATCCCTTGAGAGGTAAAACCTGTTGTAAGGTCGCAAAACCACGCATCACATTTGTTATTCATTACTTCATAATCCTACTATTTATCAGTCCCTTGTCAAGCAGTTCTGGGGGTCGGTTACCTCTGAGACTCTTGATGATGGGACACCATGTTTAAGGGAAATTATTGACAAAAATGGTTTTACCATTACTGAAGCCTCCATTAGGGAAAATCTCCAATTGGATGATGCTTTAGGAGAATTTGATTTGCCTGGTAATGATATTTTGGAGGGATTGGATAACATTGGGTACCCCACAGATGGAAGTTTTACCTTTTGGAAAAGTCATTTTACACCTCAGTGGCGGTTTTTAGTACATCATTTACTTCAGAGCTTAAGTCCCAAGAGTGGTGGATGGGATCAATTTGGAAGCAGAATTGCTTCTGCATTGGTCTGTTTATCACTTGGAAGGAAATTTAATTTTTCAAAACTAATTTTTGAAGGAATGGTGAAAAATGCTAAGGACCCTAAATTTTTAATGTATCCACGATTTTTGCAAATGGTCTTGAACTATGAAACTAAGGATAAAGTGCCTTACATCAGTGTGGCCTTTACTCCAAAACTTTTTGCAAATATAAAAAGGGGCTTTCAAGGGACACATAGACCTTTGCTTGCTGCTATGCTTGGTACTAACAATGCAGGTACATCTGGAGCTGCACAAGTGCAACCTGATGAGGAACAAGCCCAAGCATCATCTAGGTCTGCTACACCTACACCTACCCCAACTCCATCCTCTCAACCAGGTCCCTCACCATCTGCTGAAAGAATACCTACACCTATCCCACAATCTTCACCTTCACAACTAAATGTTCCAAGTCTTGCAAGGGAGGAGGCACATGCACCCATAACTATGGAAAATCTTCTCATTATAGTTCCTCAACTACAAAAGAAGATAGCCACTTTGGAAAAGTCTAATGAGGCACTCAGAAAAGCTTATGTGACTTTGGTGCAAAAAGTAAATAAAATGGGAATGGCAATGAAGAAAAAGGGTGTTCCTTTTGATGATGAGGAGGGAGAAGCTGAAAATTCTTCCAAACAGGGGAGGAATTTGGAACAAGAACAAGAAAATATTCTTCAAACACCAGTCCAAGAACCTCCAGTTCAGGAACCTGTCACCACCATCAGTCCAGGGACACTGGAAGTAGCAGAAACTTTGGCTTAATCCATGGGCAAGATTAAACAGGATAGGAAGAAAAGAAGGTTAATTTTGTCTGCTGAGGAAGAGATTGAAAAGTTTGGGACAGTGTCTGATGAAAAGTCTGATAATGAAATTAATATTGGTGAAGGAAAGTCTGGTTCTTTAGAGTTTGGTAATGAACTTAGTTCTGGTAATGAAGAGCAACAATCTGCACAAAGAGAAGGAAAGCAGGTTGTGGATGAAACTTCAAAGCCAAAGAAGTCTAAGAGCAAAACAAGAGAAGAACTAGCATCTGAGGCTGAAATTGAGAGGATTAAGGCACAAGATATTGCTGAAGAAGAGAGACAAAAGAGGCTAGATGCATTTTATGCAAGACAATTGGCTGAAGAATCTGATGAATTTACAAAGTTGCTCAATGTTGATGATGAAGTGAGAGCAAAATATGAGGAGCTTCTAACTGTTGAAGGTTTAACTGCTGATGAACGAGCCAAACAGTTAGCTGACTTCATAAATGCAAGAGACAATGATGATACATTGGGTGGATTCTTAGAAAAGTTCAAGCTTAAGAAGAAATCAAAGATTCCCAAGAAGATGACTATTGCAGAAAAGAAACATGATATGAAGATGTATCTAAAGAATCAAATGCATCTATCTTTGGAACAGATGAAAGGGAAGTCATATGAGGAAATTCAAGTTGCATATCTCAAGGCATTTGAGAGAGATCAAGGTTATAAAGCTGTTGATTATGATGATGTGCAGAAATATTGTTTTCAGGGTAGGAAGGCTAAAGAAACTAAACTTGTTATTGAACCTGATAAAATGGTTGAATTACAACCTGAAGTTGAGAAGTCATCAGGAGAAGTGCAAACTGAAGCAGTAAAGCCAATTGTGTTTCAAAGAAGAAAAGGTTTGGAAAGAAAAAGTAAATACAAGAAAGTGATTGATGAAGAGGAATCTGAGGAAGAACCTTCATCTGAAGGAGCTACTATGGGAACAATTGAAAGCTCAAAGAAACCTGCTAAGATAGTTAACTATAAAATTGTTATGGCTGGAGAAAGAGCTTCATATATGATTATTAGGGAAGATTATTCTAATATTATGTATATGAATTTTGCTGCTATTTTAAATGACATAAGCAGGGAGGATTTAAAGGAACTATACAAGGTGGTGAATATCAAATTTGGAGATAATCCACCTGAAGATGATGTTACAAGAGTCTTTTGGGGAAATTTGAAAGTAATGTTTGAGCCACCTACTGAGTCAAATATAGTGTGGAAACTCCCTGAACAGCAGAAGATCACCAGCTGGACCTACTTCTATAACTGCAAGGTACATTGTTTATCTGTTAAAGATGGTGATATTTATATGCTTGCAGAAGTGGAATATCCTCTGTCATCAAGTGTTTGCAAAGATATGATAAACAAAAAGTTATCTGCTTTAAAGAAGGATGATGTTTATGAGCAGATATTGGACTTAATAAAATTGCAGTCATTAAGAGATGTAGCTTGAGGATGTTTGAAAGAATTTTCACAAGTTGTTAAGTGAGACTATTGGAACTTCTCAGTTGGTGGAGGTGCCTTGCACTGACACAACAAAAGGTTATCAGTCCACCTTGTCTCATCAACACAAGGACTGGCTAATCCTGAGCAAACGGCTAACAGGTAAAGATTGCTCAAATCCGTTTATGGTTGACAATTTGCCAAAAATTGTATGGTATTCAACTCACCATATCTAAGATAAGTGAAGAGTTGGCTAGCCCACAAGGTTATGGCTTGTGGTAAAGGCTGTGGAAAACCATAAATAGTAATCAATTCACCATGATGAGGTGCTTTTCCATCAAAGAATTGGCTAGTCCAGAAGCAAACGGCTTTTGGTAAAGACTTAACAAATCCGTTGATAAGCTGATGATTTGCTAAAAATCATATGGTTATTAATGTACCATGGTCTGACACACCAAAACATTGGCTACTCCAGTGGTAATGGCTATTGGTAAAGAGATTTCAAATCCATTACATTTTCAATGATTCACCTCTCACAGATGGTAACACATCTGGAAGTGATGAGAATAGTCTGGAACTTAAATGAATTTGATGTACATATAGTCAATGTTGCTGCAAAGACCATATCAGAAGAGCTTATCAAGATTCAAGCTGCTAGAAAGGTTCAAGACCTAAATACAATTCAAAGTGTTCAAGATTCAATCCTCAGAAAGCTAAATCAGAAGAACTTGAAGTTCATGGAAAATGAAGATCAAGTTAGGGGAGGATTGTTGGGAATTATCATACGATTCAAGAGAAGACAACTTAGGTCTGGTAATATGTCAGAGTTAGGTCTGTCTTTGTAATTAGGTCTGGTAATACAAAGTTAAGTCTGGTAGTCTGTTTAAGTCTGGTTGACTTATTATGTTAAGTCTGGTCGTGTTATAAGGAAAGTCTGTTAGAGATAAGTTAGGAAAAGATACAAAACGTGTAAGTATCTTTATAGAAGATTCGTGAATATCTTCTTAGTCGGTTAGCATTAGGGTTTCCTTGGTGTTATAAAAGGATCCCTAAGATTGTTAGTTCTGTGTGTGAGTTGTACGAGTTTCACTATTGTGATTAAAAGTAATATACAAAGTTAGTGTTATCTCTGTGTGTGTTCTTCATTGTTCTTGTTAAGTTTCCGCATTAACATTAACAATTGTTAAGGGTTTCTCACTTAGACTGGTTTGGATTTATCCCAATCATCTACTAGGTATTCAAGACTACTTAGAGATCCACATACAATTCGTGGACCAACAGTTTGTATTGCTAATCAGCAACTGTGTTGAATACTACAAAGTCAAATATGCCAAAAGCACATTTCTAAACAATGTTTTGTCATGGTGGAATGCTGTTGCTCAATCTATTAGTATTGAGAATACTTACAAGATTGCTTGAACTAAGTTGAAGAAGTTATAAATCAAGAAGTATTGCCCTCGGAATGAGGTACAAGAAATGGAGGTGAAATTCTCGAACCTTGCTATCAGGGGTGTTGATATCACGACTTATATCCGTCGCTTTCAAGAGTTGGCAATAGTGTGCCCAATGATGGTCTCTACCAATGAGAAGTTATGGAAAAAGTTCACATGTGGACTTTCACCCAGTATTCAAGGGAACGTAATTTCTTTTGATTCATTCACGTTTGGATGAAGCAATTCAGATGTTTAGTAGCCTAATGGATCATGTTGTACGAGCTCGGTCTGCTCAAGAATCCAATAACGGCAAAAATAACAACAGTAACAACAACAATAACAAATGGTGTGGGGATGTGGAGAGTGAGAACATTTTGAGAAACAATGTCTCCAAATTAAGGACCAACAAATGGGAGGAGCTCGTGGGAGAGCTTATGTGTAGGTGTCTATGCACCTAAGTAAAGTAGGCATCTCACGCACCCAAGTAAGTAGGTGGAATATCGTACTCGGTCTGTTAGTTCAAGATTGAATTAAGTCCGTTAGCTCAAGAGTGTAACAAGTTTGTTAACTTAATAAATAGCTCATGATTGTAAGAATTTGTAACGGCAAAAGTGATAACTTAAGAATGAACTCAGGTAGTTCAAATGAGATCTTAAGATTTTTGCTGAGTGGTACTCCCTCCGTCTCAAAATTATTGTCAGAATACAAGAATCACAAAGTTTAATAAAAGTGGGACCATTATAATTCTCAACCACTCAAATAGAATATTCCCTCACTAAATTCTCTTTTTCTTACTAAAAAATGGCAAGTGGACAATTAATTTTAGACATCCATAAAAGGAAATATGGACAATAAATATGAGACGGAGGGAGTAGAATACTGGTGATTCTCAAGTTCGAGTTCATACTCATGTCTCATCGGATACAAATAAGCCCACTTATTTATAATTCATTATTTACATAGAGAGGCGTCCCAAACAATGTAAATAAAGAAATATAAACTTATGAATCGGCGATTCACAATTTCTTTATTTAAATAAAAAGGCGTCCCAATCCATTTAAATAAGGATATTATAAATCATCCTACTTAAGAATTCCCGACAAAGCACTCATACTTAACCGATGAGTTACAAGGCGGTGTGTTACGAGACGTCATAAATGTTCCGAGAGTACGGAATGAATGTTCACACTCATCCTTGAAGACGAGAAGTAAAATAATCAGAGAAAGTCGACATAGCGTTCAAAAGAGTTGGTGAGTTCAGTGTTATGAAATAGTTTTCTCACAATGTTTGAGAAATACTAGAGAGACCATTGTGCAACTCACAATGTCAAAAAAAAAAAAAAAAAAAAAAAGAAAAAAGACTAACGTGTATCTCCCAATGTCTAAGAAATAGATAAAACTATTGTGTGTCTCTCAATGTCTGAAATATATAAATAAGCAAGTTGTGTATCTCACAATGTCTGAGATATATGAATGGTCATTGTATCAACTACAATGTCTTGAGTAAATTGTGTAGATCACAATAAATGTGTATGATCAGGGAAATCTGGTTGTGCCTTAATGCCTTGGAATAGGCATACGCAGTCATATTTAGTCAATCGTTCATATAAACAGTCTGTATATAAATAATACAGTATTGTGTTAAGGAGTAAGCATGGCACACGGAATGTTGAAGACGATAATGAATAACGTGAGTCTTAATGTAAAGAGTAGTTATAGTCTAGGTTTAAATGCAACCTGGTTCTCTATAACTGTAGCTCTGATACCAATCTGTAACACCCCCAAAAATTTATCGCAGCGGAAGATTGTGTCACTGGGGTATTACTTCATGGTTACAGTACAAGTTACAGAAAATGACTCTAAATGAGGCATTTTGAAATAAATTATCATTCGATCAAAATATCAGAGTTTACAAAGAGGTCCCACAAGTTTGCAAAATGTACAACATAAAAGTTGTAAAGTTTTTCGAATGATAATATATGCATCGTCTTCAAAATGTTTTTCCTTGCGCCTTCACATGCCAGCTAATTCCTTTCGAACCTGAGATAAACATGCTAAAAAGTCAACACAATGGTTGAGTGAATTCATAGGTTTATAGTAAAGCAGTTGATCACAAGATTGCAAGTTTAATAGACAGTGGGTTACGTTGTTATACACCCATAATTCGAAAAAAAATATACTATTGCATCTAAGCTCATGGCACTCAAACTGACGGTATATATCAACAATGATATATAGGATAATAATGGCCCCGTGTAGGTACTTGCCATATACCTAGAGTTACAAATATAGTACGTTTGGTTACTTATCCAGCTAACACAAACGGGATTCGTCAATCCTGATAGACCTATCTACTATATTCGCGTTCACTCGCAAGTGATTAATGGTCCATGATGTGGGGGACTTATGGCATAAGGGAACTTAGACACAAGCAATAATATATTCAATTCAGAGCACAGTTTTCAAACAATTGTGATCATAATAAAAGTAGTAGCATGTATCTCCCCCAAAGAGTTTATAAAACAGTTGTTAAAACCGTATTTAAACAGTTGGTGGAACCGTATTTAAATAGTTGGTAGAACCGTATTTAAACAGTTGGTAGAACCGTATTTAAATAGTTGGAAGAACCGTATTCAAACAGTTTGTTATAACCGTATTTCAAGCACATAATTGTAATCATAGAAATAGTATACAATTTTCAAGCAATTGTAATCATAGAAAATAAGTAGTAGCATGTATCTCCCCTAAAGAGTTTATAAAACAGTTAAACGATAGAAAGTGGGGCTATGAACTCACCGAAATGATAAGTGATGGATTACGACGATATAAAGTATATCGAGAAGTCGCGAGCTTTAACGACGACCTAAAAATATAATAAGTGCAACTTAGATATTTATATGTAACGAGATCATACAAAATTACTTTGATAAAAGTATTTATATACTTTTGACATTGTACACATTTTTGTAAGTTTACAAAAATGTAAAAGTTTAGTTTTTATCAAAAATAGTAACAAGCCCTATAGATAAGTCATCCTAGGATCGGGTTTATGTCACTTTTAATATTTCACCTATTCCGTAAATTATTACGTTTAAGTCATGTTTAAACTTATGAACTGGTAAATGAGTTGTTTCCGATAGTGAGTCATACCACTTTGGTTTTTATATAAGCGTGGTCAAATGGTTCCAATTAATACTTAATGGTCGTGTTTCGGTTTTTAGATATATAGTTATCCCGACCTGATCAATACATTATTTCAATCATGTAAACTATTTTGACTTGGTTCTTATGTCCCTAGCGAAGTATATAAATGTATTATCAATTTTTAGTGGTCTATAGTCTTAATTTTATCATAACACAAGTCAAATTACAATTTCAATTTCCTAGTTCAATGCAGAAAGTTTGGCAGCACACCGCAGTCACACGGAAATGACCATAAGTAGAGTTCTACAACCCCGATTAAGGTGAGGTTTTCGTCTACGTTTAAGTCTAGATGTTACCTACATTTCATAAAACTGGGCCGACTACCAAAAATGACCACAACAGTACTCTTTTTCCAAAAGAGATCTGGTGTCCAGATTTTGACACCTTTTACCATTTCGGCTCTCATCTACTCATCGGGATGAGATATGAGGTGCGCCACCCGGCGAAACGACCACAAGGCATGGCTCTACAGGCTTATATTATTTCCTTAACCTCAAAGTTTACTGAGATGATCAGTTTAGTCATTCTTTTGGGCTGTTGTAAATTTCGGATTCATACAACCTACTTAGAGCTTGTCTAGACTTGTTTTCATGTTTAAAACTTTATGTACAATGCCAAATACTTACAAAATCACTATTAACTCATAAAAATACATAGAAGTCCAGTAGTCTATTACAACCAAATTGAATGAAAATAAAGAAAATAAATATATCTTACAAGGTGATGATGAGAACAACAATTACAAGAACAACTACAAATCAATTCTTAATCCTTCTAGTCTTTAATCTTCCTTGAACATTTTCTTCTAATCTTTTAGCCAATCTTTCTTAACCTTCTTTAGCCTTGTAAACACCTTGTAACTTCAGCTCTTAAACCTTTTGATAATCTTCTAAATCACCCAAGGAATGAAGAACTTAAACAAAATGTATGTGTTGGACGTTGGATGAAAAGAAAGGAACAAGAGAAATTGAATTTGAGTTGCTTAGATATTTATTTGGTTATTTAGAGGGTATAGTTTAATTCCGGTAAATACAAACGTTAAGTCTTTAAGTCACGAAACTTAAAATCGGGCAATACAAAAATGTAATACTTATAAAAATGTCAAAACTTATCAATATACTCCAACTAAGTATATTAGATGTGTGATAAGTTTAATGGAGAGCGTATACGTTGATAAAACCTAATAATGTAGGTTTGAGTACGCATATTGCGTAAAGAGTATAATGTTTACGTAAAAATAACAAAGTGACAATAGTTCATATAAAATATGACTATTGGTGAAAATAGGGTATATTGGACACATAGACTTATCATAGTCTTGTGTTAGTCGCGAGAAAAGTTTACACGATTAAACTTTCATAATTAATAAAAGTAATAACATTAAATAATAAAAGTAATATTATTTAATATAAAAGTAATTATAATTAACATTAAATAGTTAAATATAGACAGAGGTGAACGAAAACGTTTAGAGAGTAATAATTCGAAGCAGAGTGAATTATTTAACATAGAATATTACCGGTTAACTACCGATTACAGTAATTGCTTTTACGTTACAATAAAAGTCAAATAGTCAAAAGTCAAAGTCAACTTTAAAAAGTCAAAGGGTAAAATAGTCATTTTGCCTTATGAAAATTTACGGGTTGCTACAATGTCGAGCTTAACTCTATCCTCCCACCTAAGTTTGGGTCTACCCCTTCTTCTCACACCCTCTACTACTAGCGCCTCGACTCTTCTTACTGGCCCTGATTGTGGCCTCCTCCTGACATGAACGAACCACCTCAACCTTCCTGCTCTCATCTTCGAGATAATATTCTCGACTTTGAGTGTTGCTATGAAAATTCCGTTCGGGATCATGTCAAGCAAGGTTTTACCACAAGTCCATCTTAGCATTCTCAGTTCTGTCACCTCTACCCTGTTAGCAAGGGCCTTGGAGATGGGCCAACACTCAAACCCGTACAACATAGCCGGTCTAATCGCCACCTTATAAAATTTTCCCTTTAACTTTAAGGGGACGTTCCTGACACAAATGACTCCCGACGCCGCCCTCCATTTTGCCCAACCTATTCTAATCCGGTGGGTTACGTCCTCATCTATCCCCCCTGATTTGTGAATCATCGATCCCAGATATCTAAAAGACTCCTTGGGTGGCAGGATCTGGTCACCTATACGAATATCAATTTCTTCGTGGTGGCCTGCCTCGATCCTCCTAAAATCACATCTCAGGTATTCAGTCTTCTGTCTACTCACTCGAAGACCATTGTCTTCAAGAGCCTCCCTCCAATGCTCAAGTCTGTTGTTTAACCCTTCCGCCGATTCTGCCACCAACACAATGTCGTCAGCAAAAATCATGCTCCACGGGATGCCCTCTTTTATCCCTCGAGCTAACTCATCTAGAATCAAGGCGAAGAGGTAAGGACTAATGGCAGATCCTTGGTGTAGCCCAACTTCCATAGGGAAAAACTTTGAGATCCCCACTGTGAACCGTACACGGTTCTTAGCCCCCTCGTACATATCCTTAATGACCCTCACGTATCTCCTTGAGGTTCCTTTCTCAATAAGAGTTCTCCAAATCAACTCGCGTGGAACACTATCATATGCCTTTTCAAAGTCAAGGAACGCCATATGCAGATCCTTTTGTCTTTCTCTATACTTCTCCCATGAGACTTGATTCGCTGGAATCAATGCATAAAAATTTTCAAGGAAACACAAGTGAAGTATGTGTAACCCCGGGTCGTTATCCCCAATGAAGGCGTGAATGGAATTCGTGATCTCGATTCGTGAAACGTGTTTGAATGGTGAGAATAAAGGGATTTTGGGTTTTTAATCTAAAATAAGTGAACATAAATTAAAAACGATTTAAAAGGTAAGGAAAACGATAATCTAAAATGCTTGTAATTAAAAACGTAAAAGAAAACTGAAAACGTAACTAAACCGAGAAATACGCGAACCTAAAAAAGGTCAAATTATTGAAATATAAACTCGACGGGAGCAAATCTATTTTTCCTAAGTCCTAAATGATAAAAGAAAATTTTGGGAAAAAGAAAAATATTTTTTTTTGTTTTTTATTTTATTTTTTATGATTTAAAAAAGCTGAAATAAAGGAATTAAATGATTTAAAAATAACAAATGACTTTGGAAAAATCTGAAAAATTGTAGGTAAATCTAAAATTAAACTAGGGATTTAGGAAAAATGGAATTAGAACTTATCTCAACCTTAATAAGCAGATTGTGCAAATAAGCAGTTTGAGATAAGCAATTAAATAAGCCAAACAGTACAAAAAATTACTAAAAGCTAGAAATCAGGCTAACATACTAATAAGAGCTTAAAACAAATCAATAATCACAAATAAGCACTCAGGATCAGCAGATAAGCAGTAGCACAGTAACAAATTTTAGACAGAATAAAATGATCTGAACAGCCTATTGCAGCTGATTTAAAAGCTAGGCATAAGCTAATTTGAGGAAAACAAAAGCTGATTCATCAAGCTAGAACTACAGTCTACTTAAGAACTGAAAATGCCCAAATCTTAAAGCCAATTGCTTATCTAATTGAGGCTGAGATCAGATGCATGTGGGAATAGAAATAGTGCAGGCCTCAGAACTAATTAATGGGACTTATTGCAGACCTAAATTAAGGCAAACAAACAAGCTTCAAAATGCAAAACAAGCTCAGTTATGAAAAGCTAGTACTACAAGCTCTCTATAAAACCAAATAGCAACTAATAATCTGATCTAGATAAGCAGTTATGGGCTTGAGAAGAAGCTGATGCAGACCACTGATGTGTGGTTAGTGCAGACAGAACCAGAGGGCCAAAAATGGATCAAAGCAACTCAAGGCTCAATGGGAATTAACCAACTACTGATTATCTATTTTGTGGACTAAAAGGGAACCAACAACACCAAAATACAACACAAGAAACATCTAAATCCTATAAGGGATAATCAGAACAGTAATGAGCTTAAAAATCTAGAAATCAAACTTAATTCTATCAAAACCTTAAAGACAGTTAAAAACAAATTAAAAATAACTTAACTAACCTGAATTAGAGCACATCCAAAGTTCTTGGGGGTGCACATGAACAGTGCACCTCAATTTTGACCATTAATCAAGCTGTGCCAAACACTACCTTAACTTGGACTGTTATAAGCTTTGAACTTAGAGAGGACCATAATCAGCTCACCAAACTAACAATAGATGGACAACTAGCTACACTAGAGTGTAAAAAGCACTACTGAGTAGAATTTAAGCATGGAAATAAGCTAAACACAGATTAAGCTCTTTTTGGTTTTTATGACTTTTTAAGTGAAAACTGAAAAGATTAGTTCCTAACTGAACTCAAACTACAAGGAAATATACAAAGCAATGCTAACCAACAATAAGCAGAAAAAATGTGATAAATAAGCACTAGATAAGCAGTTTGACCTACGTTGACTTTTTTGACTTTTGAAAATTAAAACTGAATTAATCCAAGTTAACTTAAACAAAAGCTTTAATAAGCTCTTATGAGCTTATTGAAGCTTAAATGGGAGCTTGTTATCAAACTTTTAACACCAAGGAATTAAATTCGATTACCAGTAAAATATGAAAACTCAAAATTTCATTAAACTAGAAACTTAGAACAATGCTGATACAAATTGGAACAAATAAGCATAAATAAACTTGAATTATAATTTAGAACTGAGATTTAAACTAACAATAAGCAATAAGCATTCTACACTACGAATGTGGTCTAAAAACAGTGACAACCTTTTTCTCTGTGTCTTCCTTTCTTTAAATAGCAATCCCAAAAGCTTCCTTTGATCTCTCTCAACAAATCCCACCATTCCTTTTTGCTTTTTGTCATCTCAGCCGTCCATGGCCATTTTGGCGGGAAAATTAGTGAGTGGGATTTAGCTAATTCTAAGCACGTGAAGAGGTACTTGTGGAGTAGCTAAGAGAGGGGGAGGCATGTTTCAAAAAAAGAGGTATGGGGGGGGGGGGGGAAACATGTTGTCTGGTTTTTGGGGAATGGAGAAAATGGTTTTGGGCGGCAATGGTTTATGAAGATGGTGGTTTTGACTGGTTGACCTGGTTTAGTTAAACAAAAGGACCGGGTATGGGTTATTTATCGTTTGGGCTTTTGGGTTGTGTGGGGTGATGGGCTGTGTTGTGGGGTTATTTGGGTTAAGGGTTTAGGGATTGGGTTTTTTTTAGATAGTTAAAAGGTTTTGGTTAGTTTAGGATAAAATTAGGAATTTAAAGTTTAGGGACCACTTATGCCACTTTCTGAAAATCCAAGGACCTTCTTTGCCAAATCTGAATTTTATCTCCAAGGACTATTTGTGACACTTTGATATTTTTGGGAGTTTGACTATTGATAATTTTGAGCAATATCCCGGTCCAAACTCGTAAATTCCTTTCCCGGCTCCGGCTTTTCACGACTTTCCAATCTTGTGCTCCGTTTTTGTCTGTTTTTGCCCTGTTTTCAATCCTTTTGTACCTGAAACACATAAAAACACAAACCAAGGATATCTGCAGTATAATATGGTCTATTTTGGTATTTTTATGGTCTAAAATGGGCATAAAATGATGAGTATTTACACACTCATCAATCCCCCACACTAAGCTATTGCTAGTCCCTAGCAATCCGATCATATAAAGTAATGAAAGGATCAAAAGAAAATACCAAGCATACCCCGTTTCGACTTTTTATTCAATGCAAGAAATTTAAACTAGAACAAAATATATAACATGCTTGATTTCCAAAAATGGTATCATGGAACGGGATTCACACAAAATGGGTGTCTCCAGGGAATTGAAATCGTCATCCTCTTTTTTATACTCCCAACTAAGCCTAAACTCATTGTGCAAACGCTTTTGTAAAATGCTAATGCTACTTATACTAATAATCTATGTAAGCCGAAACTTAACTTTTCACTCCCACAATTTATTCAAGTTAAGTGAATGTGCTTGATTTTCAAAATTTTTATCACAAAAATCGACGTTTTTATAAGGTTTTGACTAATACTAGTTGAAAGATAGATTTAAAATTCACAACAAGCAAGTTTCAAAACACATCAAAATTTATTGCATTTTGCAATATCATTCCATTTTTGCATTTTGCAATATCATTCCATTTTTTTTTTCTTTTCATTTTTTTTTTCATCATCATTTTTTTTTTTTTTTTTTTTTTTTTATACTTGTGCAACATAAACTAATGGAGTTTCACGGGAACCAAGACCTTAAACCTTCCTGGAATAAAGGATCCAAGGGTCGTTACAACGGAGAGTTCCAAGACCTTAACGCCTTTCAGAATTAAGGGTCCAAGGGCCGGTGTAAGAGGGTAGCCAAGACCTAAACGCCTTCCGGAAATAAGGATCCAAGGGCCGATCTTGAACCTTAGCTTTTTTAGCACATACATTTATTACTTAACTTTTACAACTATGACATATGCTTGTTCCGAAGTTTAAATAAAGCTTTGAACTAGTATTTTTCAAAATCGTATGAAAAAATGATTTTGTGTGTTCAAATGTTTGAAAGTAAGCACTTATTAAATCAGATTAGTTATCTTCTGGGAGGAAAAGCCATAGATTACTTGTATAAGCTCTAAAGAGAACCAACTACTCTACGCTTAGCATTTTCATTTGCACAAATCGTAAAACCTTAGTCTAATCATTAAGGAAGCAGCCAGATCAACACTCTGGCAGAGTCGGGATTCCCTTGTTTCTAACCTAATCAAGACTAAACACTTCTTTTTTTATTGCAATTCTTATCTAAAAACGAAAAAGAAATTTTTAAATTTTGGCCAAAACGGGGGTACTAGGGCACTAGAAGGTACAAATGTGACAAAATTCGCGAGAATTCCCCCCCCCACACTTAGAATTGAATATTGCCCTCAATATTCAAAGTACCGGCTATTATGCCGACACTTAGAACGTAAAAAGGTAATACTAATAGCCAAGTGTGTGAAAGAATTCTCTATTTTCACAAACAGGATTGAAAAGATATCCCTAGATAAACGTTAGTAAAAAGATCGGATATTGGGCGGCTGGATTGAAAACAGGCGCATCAATCATCACGATCTTTGGGAAATCTGCAAACAAGAGCAAACAACACAAAAAAACACAGCACAGCAGAGGAATTCCCCCACACTTAGTGTTAGAAAATAGAGAGAAGTCAGAAACATGGGCGTTTACCCATGCGGTGCTAATGTTTTTGTTAACCGAGTCACTAGCTTGACTCGACCCCGAATTCATTTGTCCATGGGGAAGCAAGTGGAAGAAACAATCTCCATCGGACTTTCATTCAATGTGTTTGGATAAACATTGAAGTACTTGAAAGTTCCACTCCGATGAGATATATCCGGCTCAAAAGAATGATAAATCGAGATGCCGGGGTTAAAAATTTTGTCTTCACTCCCAAACGAGTGAAGAAGAAGAGAAGTCACATCATATGTGATGAAAGGGAAGAAGGTCATGATAACAATCATGATTAGGTCATCATCATCAAAAGTAGACTTCATAATTTTCATATTATGAGTCTCATCATTTAAGCTCTTTTGTTCAAGAAATGACTCGGGTGGGAGGGTCGGGATTAAATCATCAATAAGCAAATTCTCATGATTGAGAATGCCTCCCCCCGGGTCACACAAAACATCTTTGTCTAGATCAAAGTAGAAGTGATCATACTCCGGCGGAGATATGATGGGAGTAAGTTCATCGGAGAACTCCTCATGATCAAGATCAAAGGTAAACGAATCATATTCTGGAAGAGAGAGATCAGCATGAGAAGTGGTACTGCCACTACTCGTCTCTTCCGTGAAATCAAAACTAAATGATTCGTAAGCCGCGAGAGAATACTCGGGATGAGAAGTGGGACTGCCACTACTCTCCTCTTTGTCATCAAAAATAAAACTCTCATATGCGGGAAAAGCATCCTTGAGCTCGGGCTCTGGAAGGATATACGGAGGTGGGACATATGCTGTACTTTGTGTGCTAGAAATTTGCACCTCGTCCATTATTGTCTCCGTATCTGACTCATCACTTTCACAATCCGATATATCCTCAGACTCACTTGGGATTGGAATAAGGTTCTCAGCACTAGACTTTATGAATTCGTCCGATTCCTTTTCAGGAATAGTGCTAAGATGCTCATCCCCCATAATAAGAGAGTCCTTGGGTTTCATATATGGTAAGAGTGATGTGATTGCAATAGACTGAGGGAGTTGAGAAACGATATTGCTAACAGGAATAGTACTCTCCTCGTCGTCTTCATCTTCGTCATCGAGCATGCACGCCTGATTAAACAAGAAACGATTGTGTGCTGCTCGTTCTATGGCGAGTAAATCTTCCATAGATTCACCATGACGCTCTTCTTGGGTATGCCTAACAGCCAAATCATTAAGTGCATTCCTCACATCTTGAAGTTTTTGGAATAAATCTTCGAAAACCAAATCCTGAGGAGATGGCTGAGGCTGAGGCTGAATCGTTTGATACTGTGGAGGTTGGTCATGACAATAATAGTCATAATTGTCACAGGGGCCATGCTCATAGACAAGCGAGTTCCCTGTTTGACAATCGGAATTATAGTGCGGACCTCCACAGAATTCACAACAGTAAAACTGTTGTGGTGGTGTATAATATGAAGATGTGTCAAATCCGGATGATGTCTGATTGTTATAAGGGTTCTGCTCATAGACAAGCATGTCTCCCGTTCGACAATCAAATCCCGGATGAGGACAACCTCCACAAAATTCACACAAGTATGTTTCCATCTCATGGTGTAGGGGTTGGTTAAAGAAATTGGTTGTTTCCTTGTAGGGATTTTGGTCATAGACAAACCCGTTTTCCGAATTTACAATGCTACAACCGGGGCAATTTCCACCATTTAGAGGTCCCCCACACCATTCACAACCATAATGGTAAGATGAAGACATAAAAAGAATTAAACGGGTAGAGGGTAAGAAAAAGAATTAAACGAATAGGAATAAGAAGAATATTTTTGGATTTTTGGAAACATTTGAAAAATACAAAGAGGAAAATAAATTTTGAAATAAAAATCTTTTTGGGTTTTTTATAAGAAAATATTTACGAAGAAAACAATAACTTCTCGGGAGAAGGGTCTTCAAAACACGCAACGACAAACGAGATTTAAAAATTCGCTTCAACCTTCCCCGGCAGCGGCGCCAAAAATTGATTCGCAAAAATCAATGCATAAATATGTCCAAGGAATACAAGGCAAGTTGTAATCCCGAGTCGTTTCCCAACGAATGATTGAATGGAATTTCGTGATCTCGATTCGTGATACGTGTCGTGAATAGTGAGAATAAAGGGATTTTGGGTTTTTAATCTAAAATAAGTGAACATAAATTAAAAACGATTTAAAAGGTAAGGAAAACGATAATCTAAAATGCTTGTAATTAAAAACGTAAAAGAAAACTGAAAACGTAACTAAACCGGGAAATACGCGAACCTAAAAAACGTCAAATTATTGAAATATAAACTCTACGGGAGAAAATCTATTTTTCCTAAGTCCTAAATGATAAAAGAAAATTTTGGGAAAAAGAAAAATATTTTTTTTTTATTTTTATTTTATTTTTTATGATTTAAAAACTGAAATAAAGGAATTAAATTATTTAAAAATAACAAATGACTTTGGAAAAATCTAAAAAATTGCAGGTAAATCTAAAATTAACCTAGGATTTAGGAAAAATGGAAATAGAACTTATCTCAACCCTAATAAGCAGATTGTGCAAATAAGCAGTTTGAGATAAGCAATTAAATAAGCCAAACAGTACAAAAAATTACTAAAAGCTAGAAATCAGGCTAACATACTACTAAGAGCTTAAAAAAAATCAATAATCACAAATAAGCACTCAGGATCAGCAGATAAGCAGTAGCACAGTAACAAATTTTAGACATAATAAAATGATCTGAACAGCCTATTGCAGCTGATTTAAAAGCTAGGCATAAGCTAATTTGAGGAAAACAAAAGCTGATTCGTCAAGCTAGAACTACAGTCTACTTAAGAACTGAAAATGCCCAAATCTTAAAGCCAATTGCTTATCTAATTGAGGCTGAGATCAGATGCATGTGGGAACAGAAATAGTGCAGGCCTCAGAACAAATTAATGGGACTTATTGCAGACCTAAATTAAGGCAAACAAACAAGCTTCAAAATGCAAAACAAGCTCAGTTATGAAAAGCTAGTACTACAAGCTCTCTATAAAACCAAATAGCAACTAATAATCTGATCTAGATAAGCAGTTATGGGCTTGAGAAGAAGCTGATGCAGACCACTGATGTGTGGTTAGTGCAGACAGAACCAGAGGGCCAAAAATGGATCAAAGCAACTCAAGGCTCAATGGGAATTAACCAACTACTGACTATCTATTTTGTGGACTAAAAGGGAACCAACAACACCAAAATACAACACAAGAAACATCTAAATCCTATAAGGGATAATCAGAACAGTAATGGGCTTAAAAATCTAGAAATCAAACTTAATTCTATCAAAACCTTAAAGACAGTTAAAAAAATTAAAAATAACTTAACTAACCTGAATTAGAGCACATCCAAAGTTCTTGGGGGTGCACATGAACAGTGCACCTCAATTTTGACCATTAATCAAGCTGTGCCAAACACTACCTTAACTTGGACTGTTATAAGCTTTGAACTTAGAGTGGACCATAATCAGCTCACCAAACTAACAATAGATGGACAACTAGCTACACTAGAGTGTAAAAAGCACTACTGAGTAGAATTTAAGCATGGAAATAAGCTAAACACAGATTAAGCTCTTTTTGGTTTTTATGACTTTTTAAGTGAAAACTGAAAAGATTAGTTCCTAACTGAACTCAAACTACAAGGGAATATACAAAGCAATGCTAACCAACAATAAGCAGAAAAAAGTGATAAATAAGCACTAGATAAGCAGTTTGACCTACGTTGACTTTTTTGACTTTTGAAAATTAAAACTGAATTAATCCAAGTTAACTTAAACAAAAGCTTTAATAAGCTCTTATGAGCTTATTGAAGCTTAAATGGGAGCTTGTTATCAAACTTTTAACACCAAGGAATTAAATTCGATTACCAGTAAAATATGAAAACTCAAAATTTCATTAAACTAGAAACTTAGAACAATGCTGATACAAATTGGAACAAATAAGCATAAATAAACTTGAATTATAATTTAGAACTGAGATTTAAACTAACAATAAGCAATAAGTATTCTACACTACGAATGTGGTCTAAAAACAGTGACAAGCTTTTTCTCTGTGTCTTCCTTTCTTTAAATAGCAATCCCAAAAGCTTCCTTTGATCTCTCTCAACAAATCCCACCATTCCTTTTTGCTTTTTGTCATCTCAGCCGTCCTTGGCCATTTTAGCGGGAAAATCAGTGAGTGGGATTTAGCTAATTCTAAGCACGTGAAGAGGTACTTGTGGAGTAGCTAAGAGAGGGGGAGGCGTGTTTCAGAAAAAGGGGTATGGGGGGGGGGGGGGGGGGGAAACATGTTGTCTGGTTTTTGGGGAATGGAGAAAATGGTTTTGGGCGGCAATGGTTTATGAAGATGGTGGTTTTGACTTGTTGACCTGGTTTAGTTAAACAAAAGGACCGGGTATGGGTTATTTATCATTTGGGCTTTTGGGTTGTGTGGGGTGATGGGCTGTGTTGTGGGGTTATTTAGGTTAAGGGTTTAGGGATTGGGTTTTTTTAGATAGTTAAAAGGTTTTGGTTAGTTTAGGATAAAATTAGGAATTTAAAGTTTAGGGACCACTTATGCCACTTTCTGAAAATTCAAGGACCTTCTTTGCCAAATCTGAATTTTATCTCCAAGGACTATTTGTGACACTTTGATATTTTTGGGAGTTTGACTATTGATAATTTTGAGCAATATCCCGGTCCAAACTCGTAAATTCCTTTCCCGGCTTCGGCTTTTCACGACTTTCCAATCTTGTGCTCCGTTTTGTCTGTTTTTGCCCATGTTTTCGATCCTTTTGTACCTGAAACACATAAAAACACAAACCAATGATATCTGCAGTATAATATGGTCTATTTTGGTATTTTTATGGTCTAAAATGGGCATAAAATGATGAGTATTTACACACTCATCAAGACTTCTGAGAAGGTGAATAGCCTTCCATCTTGCAAAAACTTTCGTCAATTACTTGGCGTACATGAGATTGGGAAATTTGCATTTTTTTTCTTTATTTTTTTTATTAAAAATGAGTAGGTTTGTGTTTGTGTTTTTTGAGAGTGTGTGTTTATAAGGGGGGAGTGTGAGAGGATTGAAGAATACGAATGGTGTGGTGTGTGTCTGTGCTAGTTTGGGATTTTTTTTTTATTGATTAAAAATGTTGTGTGGCGTGTGTTTATTGATTGAAATGTGTGGTGTGTATTTTTATTGACATGTTTTATTTTTGTATTTTTACGTAATTTTTTTTTAATGAATGAAAAATTAGTTGATTTGAAAAAAATAAAAAATAAAATAAAATGATGAATCTCAAAAATAAGGTTTTGGCTTAAGTTACTGGAAATGATATTTTTAAGTGTGTAAATGAGATGTAAGTGAAAAGAGAAAAGGCTGAGATGACGATTTGAGTTATATCAGTGTAGTTTTGTGCTATAAACCCCTCCTGAGCTCATATCAAAGTCATGTTCATTAAGTGTAAATTTTATATATGTGCATTCTAGCTTAACCACATATTTGTGTTTTGTATAACTTTTGACAAATACTTGTTAAAGAAAACATTAAATATATTTCCTAACTTCAAATATGAAGGTTTCTACCATTGTAAACTTTAATAAAGTTTTAAAATGTTGTCAAACATCTTGCATTATTAATTCATAAACTTCTTTATGTTATTAACCTTCCACCACTATACATAAACTTGTCAAAGGTTTATAAAAATTCCATTAAACTCAAATGCATTAAATTAAAAAGAAGTACAAAATGTTACATTTTCATTTCACATAAATTATGAAACACATCTTTATTATATGATAAATTTCTTCATCATTTTCTAAACATTTTCATAAACCACAGTAGCGGATAAAACTTATTGCCGAATGTAAGTTTTTTATGACAAATACCACAAGTTAAGCTATACTTACTTTTTGTTGGCTGCATTTAATTTTTCAAACCAACTACAAAGTTAAAAGATGCATGTTTTGGTTTTAAGGAATGTGAGGGTCTACCGTCTACATATGTCGACCCATGTTTGAAGCGTTTGCCACCTAGTGACGAAAAATCTTTCAAGTCTAATCGTGTACGCCAAGTGCACCAGATAGAAACCCAGACAGATCAGATTCTTTCTTTTTCCTTTTTCGAATATAAATAAGTTTTCAGATATTTATTGGTTGTGGTTTGTTTGTTCTACATCTTGGAAGCACAAATTGAGTAATTTACATAACTGCACCCTAAAGTATTTCCTAGCATGAATTTTTGGGCATTTAGTTCTTATTTTACTGCTTTGGTTCTTTTGAAGTTCAACATATTACTTGGTAGTAGACAAAGGATGGAGTAATGATTTAAGAAAGAGCACCTTTAAGTATTTTGGTTTGATGGAAACTATAAACAAAGATGTTATTTAATCTACTATAAGAAATCACCAAGAGTATGAGTTTAATTAGAGGGTTGAATGAGAACACATGTATCGAGTGTAGTTAAAATACAAAAAACGTTAAAAAGATAAAGTTGTTTTTAATTTCGTGTATTACTATTTACGATTACAAACTTTCTAAAGAAACTACTAATTTCTATTTATTTTCAACATCTAACATTAGTAAATTACAACTTTACACTGTTAGAGCACACACAATAAAGTCTCAGTAGATTTAAGGCTACCGTAGTGGAAGTAGTCACCACTGCACCCAACTCGTATTCATAAGGCCGAGCAAACACAAACATGCTATATTTTTTTATCACAAAAGTGGTAAGTGATGGAATGTGACCATTGCATGATCAAAATGGTGGAAATGTATGGTTATGTGGTGTCAAGTGACATCAATATTGAGTAGTAATTGCAATGACCACCGCTATCAAAAGACCACTTAACTTTAAAAAACATGTTATTTTTTACTCGAAGTAATACATCACTTAGATTTGAGTGACCCAATATCAATATATTGTTGTGAAAGTATTAAGTTTGACACATAAGTGAAAGTAACAAAACTAGTATCGCAAAAGAGTATCTAATGATTTATTAAACTAAGAGCAAAAGTTCAAGATTTATTGAATGACTTGTTTTTTAATGGTACCGCTGCACATATTAAGTGAAAATGCTTTTTACTTAAGTGATTGTAAGTTCAAGTCATGTCTAAAATATGTGTGATAGTTATAAATATATATATGGAATGGATGTCCATATATCATCTAATATTGTGAGTATATCTTTGTATATTAATAGAAGATTGTATCTTAGAGAATACTCCATCTTATAATTATAAATATCCCTCCAATTTGAGATGAATACAAACACAGTTCTTTATTCTTTCTTCTTTAATCCTTTGTGTTCTCTTTATCTTTTCTTTATTGTTTCACAACACGTTATCAGCACGCTCTAACATTTTGATTTCGTTTTTGTTTATTCTGGATTCCCTACGGTATGTCTTCAACTCTTAATTATTGCTACCGGTTATTTTCTATGACAATAGTTGCTATATAATAATATTATTAATCAATCGACATACCATGCATTGTCTTATTGATAATCCGGTCAACAGTAGGACTAAATCAATATAATATAACATATAGACTTCTTAATGTTACATCATTATAATTTGCTTCTACCATCACTATGCGTTTACCTTTTTATCATATGATGTAAAGTTTAAAACCGAAACATGCATATAAAACTGATGTTATATTATATTAGTAAGTGCATACATACATGTGTTTGGTGATAGTCATCTTTAGTTATTGATTATAAATTATGATAAACTCTTACCATGAATAAACTTGCTAATTCTTTTAGAGAAGCTAATATAAATTGAAACAGTTAATTCATGGTTGATCGTTATGGTATAGTTGCATGATTGGTATTGTTTGTTCACATACTTCTTCATTAATTGGCTGTACGTTGGCATGCATGTAGTTTGATTATTTTCCCCAGTGTATTGTGTGTGGCTATGCTAAATTATTGCAGCTGGATTTTTATCGTATTTTGGTGAAACTAGACTCATAGGGTTTTTTTTTTGTAGATTGATTACTTGATTTAGCTAAACTATTTATAATGAATATATGTTCTCTAGTTGGCATACTTTCTTTGTACTATATAGTTTTGATGACTGTGATTTCGATTGTTCTTTTTACTTGTTATATACGATAATTAGATTAATGGATGGATCTTATAAACATTACAGCAATATTATATGCCACCGCCTAGGGTATTAATGAATAATTATATTCAAAGGCTAATGGTCAGGCATGGTTGTTTACTTGTTTTATTTTGCATGTCTATACCCTTAATTAATGAAGTACTCCAATACTTCAAGTTATTGACAAATTTTTAATTTGGCTGACCGTAGATTTATTATTTTTATGGTACAAATTACATTGATTGACTTGATCACTTAAGATGTTATGTCATAAATCAAAACAAAGCTTAAAACAATCATAAAGTGTACTTGTAGTTTGATCTCTACATCATATAAAATGTGATTTTAAGATATAATGTGTGAAAATAACTTACACAATTTTTGTCCAAGCCTTTAACCATAAACATAGTAAATTTTGATGATTATCATAAATCTTGTTAGTATTAGTAACAAGATAGCCATACACTAATATGAATGGTATATTGGTTAAGGAAAAACCAAATTTAGTATATATACAATATGCCATAAGCTTATACGGACAAATATAGATGTAAAAGGAAATAAGGTTTTCAAAAGAAACAGAGTATCCTCGTTATCTAATACAAGGAAAATATATAATTTTTTTTATAAAGCTCGTGATTATCCTAAAGTTGTATGACATTTAATTGAAGAATGAATTTAAGACATGCATGCAAATTGTCTATCGGTTCATATTATGTGAAAATAATACCACTTAACAGTAAAAAGTGTGTTTGTGTTTTGCATCAACAAGACTTTAATTGTTTATGATCGCATAAATTAACGAGTTTCATTCCCTGCTGCCTGACACGATAAATGAGAACAATTTTAATTTGAAAAAGACAAATATGTCATTAAAAATATGCGTTATAGTTATAACTTATAAGTATGAGAATCATTTTGGTGTAACAATGTCGCATAAGAGCAATGAAAATATCTAAATATGAGAATATGATTACTTAGTTAACTCAAATTGTGCCATTAACTTTAGATACGGAGTGTATGTTTTTATTTATCATATCTTGTGCTTTTATTTGCTTGTGAGATACTTGATTAATTGATGAATGGCATACTAAAGTGGTATATATCATGCTTTATTATTTGATAATGCTATAAAGTAATGTAATATTAGATTAAACTATGTGAAAGCCATAAAAGAGCTTATAAGATTTGATTGGAGAAATGTGATGTTGTATTAAAATCTCCATATTATTTGATGTTTAAACAGAAAGTGCAATCTAAGCACATGTGGTCATAACCTAGAGTTTATGAGCCGTTAAAAGGGAATACTTAACGATGAAAGATTCATTACCACACAAAAGTAAGTAATATTCCCAAAAATCTCGCTATGATTATATGCACCTCAAGCTGCATTAAAAAAAAAAGCATAAGCGAGTTCGGTCTCACAATTTCAGTGTTAGATCTGAATTAAAAAGAAAATATATAACGGTGAAAGATCCGTTAAATGTATGTCAAAATCTAAAAGAAAGATTTGACCATCATAAGCACATTTTTCGCAATATTAAGTAGTACATCTAAATGATGAAAAGAAAAAATGCGATGAGATAGTTAATGCCTCGAATATACTCATATATCGAGAACGATGCTTTGATATAAAAGAAATGGGCATGTTTTGAACAAACACGATAAATCTGTTTACTAAATTTGCTCCATATTGTCGTGTTAAAAGAAACTGGTTGGCAACCTCAAGTTGCAACATAAATATCTTCATTCCCTCAAGTGAATGAGATAAAATGATCAATATTAGATCCTCATTCCCTCATGTGAATGTGAAAATATAATGATAAATGTCTAAAGATCATTTATCATGGTAAAGGATATGGTCAAAGTAATATGAAATTGACAAATCACTATTAGTGGCAAAATAAGAAAGGAGCAAACGAAAATGTGATTCATGTAAAATACAATGTGATGTATGCAAAATACAAGTGTGTCAAATATATTACACACTATATTCATAGATGTAAGAATCTATGCAAACACAATTTTGCTCCGTAAAAGAAAATATAAACTTGTTACGAGGAATGAAATTTCATATTAATGATGCATTATATTCTCTTGCATCTTCCTCGACAAGCCATAACATAAGTTTATGTGCCAAAATTATATTATTATGAGGCATGATCGGTTGGACCATCCCGAGTCAATGATGATGCGAATATATAAAAGAACCATGAGTTTCTTCAATGATTTTTTCATTGTCTTTATTGCTCTCAATAGAAGTTAATACTTCAAATATTACCACCAAATTAAAGTAAGGGCTCATTCCCTTAGAGTTTTGGAAAATATCCAAAAGAGATATATATAAGCCTATACAAGTGCCATTTAGATCATTTTGATTTTAAAATCGATGCATCGTCAAAATGATCATGAAAGACGCAACATGAAGTTAGCGTGATTAGCGGCTCCGCTTATAAGAATGCGAGCACGTTTTCCATATCATATCTTTGGAAATGGTGGTTAGAAATTCCAAGTATTTGGTAATTATTGGAACAAGTGGTGAACACTTGTAGCTCATATTGGTAAGCAAAATGCTTTGTTGAAGCGTTTATGAACGTTTTCAATTTATTACAAAGCCAATAATTGTGAGAGCAAAATTAATGGTTTATGGGGCATGTTATTTAAATGATAGAACATGAATTTGCATCATGCCAAAATTTATAATGATTCCTTCCCATTTAATGGTTTTTCGGTCACGAACCATCTATCTCCCATCTAAAAGTCATGCAATTATGCGACTTATAGTGAATCCACCACAACGCAAAATGTGAGATATTGAGAATGATAATTCATTCAGGGGAAGAGAATAAGCAGCAAGAATTTGGAATGAATTATAAATAATGCAAATGTTGATCCTCACAACACTAATGGATATGAACTTGAAGTTCAAAGTGTAATTCATTTTTATGATCTAGAAAATGCCAGACATATTTGGTGACCTAAACAGAGTAACTAGATCTTTTATACGCTGCTAATGCTCCAACTTATATTTGTATCCCAATTGGACAACCAATGATTGTTAGTGATTCTATGGCATGCGGGTCTTTATTACCTCGATATAACCATCTTAACTTCTTGCTCCATTTATATATCATTCGAGGATTTATATTTGGAATCGATTGTTCTATCACGCAATAGGCATGCCATAGAATCACTAACAATCATTGGTTGTCCAATTGGGATACAAATATAAGTTGGAGCATTAGCAGCGTATAAAAGATCTAGTTACTCTGTTTAGGTCACCATAATAGTCTCGTAATGAGACACTAGACAAAGAGGATTCTAAAAGAACCTCGTGAACATTTAAAACTATGAGATCTCAATAAATATAATGTCTAGTAAAATGTGGAATCGAAAAGAATTGAATCGACGTCGATAGTATTACTGTATCTAATGATACGCAAGATAATGAATTTATAAATAAAATAGCGCTATAATAACAGTGAGGATCTTGAAAATAATTCTGCGAGAATCGCAATTGTAAAATGATTAGCCAAAATGTAAATACGCAAGTAACTAGTGAAAGATTGGAGTCTCTTGTGATGAGACATGTGAGACTTGAAGTCCATACACATGAAACATGAATGTGTAAACTTATTGGATAAATATTTGTCTTTGTAAGAAAGCGAAATCAATGTACTGAATTTACATTTTCGCAAAGACGTGAAAATAATAATGAGACATGATCTCATGTGGTGGATCCAATAAGTATTTTAATACTATATAAGTCTGGCAATATGTGAAATATTGATATGCGTATAAAAGAATATAAATAAGTGCTCATTTGATGTTGAGATTCCTAAAAGGATATAAAATGCATAAAGCATGTCTCGTTATTTTGAAATGCTTGAAGCATATAAAAGGAAAATTATTGAGAATACAACTTGATCAAATTGAATAAATCATTATATGAGATCAAGGAATATGAGCATAATTGCTACAATCGCCTTTAGTCAATATTTGTTAAAATGGGACATGAAAATGATTATGTTTGCCCATGAAATTTTATAAAGATATCTGGATTTGACTATGGTATGTCAATGAAACTCTTTGAGAGATTATAAAGGCGATTGAATGCTTAGAAACTAAACTTGAAATAAAAGACAAAGTTTGTCTTAGTTTATGAATTGAACTTCTTAAGGATGAAATACGCGTTGCACTCTTTTTCCCTTGACCATGGTTTTGTCCCCAAATGGGTTTTCCTGGTAAGGTTTTTAATGAGGCAACAACGCTAAGCGTATGAAAGAATTATGTACTCTTTTCTTCACAAGATTTTTGTCCCACCGGGTTTTATCTTGTAAGGTTATGATGAGACGTAATCTTTTAAATGGACATCCAAGGGGAAGTGTTATAAATATATATATGGAATGGATGTCCATATATCATCTAATATTGTGAGTATATCTTTGTATATTAATAGAAGATTGTATCTTAGAGAATACTCCATCTTATAATTATAAATATCCCTCCAATGTGAGATAAATACAAACACAGTTCTTTATTCTTTCTTCTTTAATTATTTGTGTTCTCTTTATATTTTCTTTATTGTTTCACAACATGTGTGATAAATTTATTATGTATTGTGAGATATTAAGTTGAATTTCAAAAAAGGAAAATGTCAAGTTCAAAGTTTACAATTCAAGTCACTTAAACTCAAAGGAAGACAAATTAGGATAGTAAAATTAGCTTTTAGTAGGTAAGGAGCCTTTAAGAGTGTTTAGAATTAAAACCTTTTTCAAAACATAAAAGCATTTATTACTTTGTCTTTTCTCTAAAAATGCTAATATTCAAACACTACTTGAAAAAACATTTAGATTTACGTTATTTTGCACTTTATAATCACGAATACATCTATGTTACCCAAGCTTGTAGTTTAGTAGTATGTGTGTTGCTCACCATTTAGAGGTTGTGAGTTCAGGTCCCGTTGTAGACACTTGTGAGATATGTGATATAATGTGTGAAAAATTTAACGTTATTTAAAAAATACTAATAAAAAAAATATAAAACAAACAATTATTACTAACTGGTAACTAGTGCTAAAAGTGAAAAGGCAATGGACAACAAGTGTAGATATAGGAATAGTAAAGGGACTATATAAGTAAGTAAAACAGCCTTGAATGAATGGGTACTGTTGTATTGTCTCCCTCACAAAAAACAAATAACATTTGACTCTTGAATTCGATTCAACTCCTCCGCCATTACCATTTTACGTAACCTTAAAAATAAAACCATCATTCCTCCTTAACCACCTAGTAAATACGGTAAGTTTTTTAATTCCATATCTATGTCTTCTTTTTTTTTGTCTCGTGATTTTGTTAACTTTTCAATCATAGATCTTATCTTATTTGCAGTTTTTATTTCTGTTGTTGAATTTTGATTTGTTTTTTATTTGGGTGGTTGTTATTTTTATTAAAATAAAATGGTTTATTGCTGGAATTTAAGGTTGGTGATATTTAAGGTGACATGTAACACAGATATGATATTTACTACTTTCATTTTTTAATGATAAATTTTTTTAAGGTTGTGTTTATTATCTGCTAGTAATAGGCAAGGAGTAGTAATATTTGTGGGTGGCATTTAAATTTTGAGATGTGTTTTAATGGAAGTCAACACAAGATTTATGTAAAAAGGTAATTGGCTGAGTAGATATTCTTTTTCCCAAGATTTAGTATAGATTGGGCGTAAGGAGAATATTTTGTACTTCTTACGGCATAGCCACTTCTATTTTACGGTTTTACCCCCTGAGTAGGGTAAAACCGTTAGAAGAAGTGGTCGTGGTGCGGAGTAATTGCTGTTGCAATATGTTGAGATTTCTAGTAATTGAAAAACAAATAAGTAAAGGTTTTTTAGGTGGAGTAGTTTGTGGGGCGCTAGAATGGAAAGTACTTCATTAGTCGGTTGCTGTAAATGTCTATACCGAACATCTTAAATTGACTCGCTTTAGTACATATCATAGTCATAGCTAGTAGGTTGAACCAATCTATGGTTGCGAATAATGGTCTTTAAATCAAGGCCATGCATCAATTGCGGACCCCCTTTTAAATGTAAGTGACAACACGGAGTAAATGAATGTTGAGTCTATGTTGCTTGACATCAGGCCGGAAGGACAAACATATACTAGGTAATGTTTGGAAGTTTTGTAATTTAGGTCCGCATTGGTAGTTGAAGTTCCCGTCCAAACACTTTAGATGCTTACCTGTATTACCATGGCCAAACTCAGGTCCGTTGTTACTTTTCAAAGTTAAAATCCTCTACATAGATGTTTCTTATAATACTATTTTTGCATGTTCAGTTATCTGTTGTCATCGCAAGTAAAACTGATTTTTGAAGCATAATGCTAATCTGTTTGCTTTCCACATTTCACATGTGGAATCTAATATAATAAATTTTTTGCTACATACATATATGGTACAAACATCTTTAGATTTAGTACTTGCTTGGATATTAACTCCTTTGGTGATTTCTTTTTCCTTTTTCATTGAATTATTGTTTACTACATATAAATGTTTTCGGTACATTTATATTCTAGAGGTTAAGGTCATAATTATGATTTTCATATAAACGCCTATTATTGTATTGACTGAGACTGTCTATTTCGTTTGTTAACAGCGGAAGCAATATGCCCTATGAATTTTCAGTGTCTACATCCTAAGATCATTATATAACCACGAGCTGCAGCCGCATAAAGGGAAGAGTTTGACTTTTGACCCTGAGTAACTCAGGGAAAATGGAAGCTTGCCAGACCCTCGATTCAGACACAATCAATGAACTAAAGCACTACCGTTTAACTCCACTAAGGCTTTTAAGGGGTCTGGCATGCTTAGTGGTTTACCTTTCAACCGCCTTCATGTTTTTAGTTTACTTTAGCCCCGTGGCTGCAGTTTTCTTCCGTCTTTTTAGTGTACATTATAGTAGGAAGGCTTCATCGTTTCTTTTCGGTCTCTGGTTAGCTTTATGGCCTTTCTTGTTTGAGAAGATTAACGGAACTAAAGTGATATTTTCTGGTGAAACCGTTCCAGCAAAGGAACGTGTTTTAATTATTGCCAATCACCGGACAGAAGTTGATTGGATGTATATTTGGGATCTTGCATTGAGAAAGGGTTGCTTAGGATGCATCAAATATGTGTTTAAGAGCAGCTTGTTGAAGTTACCGATATTTGGTTGGGGATTTCACGTGTTTGAGTTTATTTCAGTGGAGAGAAAATGGGAAGTAGATGAAACTATCATGAGGAAAATGCTTTCAACGTTTACCAATCCATTGGACCCTTTGTGGCTTGCTGTATTTCCCGAGGGAACTGATTTTACGTAATAACTTGATACCTCTTTTATAACCTGTATATGTTGCATAACATACTTCCATTCTTTTAATTATGACAAGAAAATTCTGAAAGAATATTTTATTTTGTTAACTCATGAGTCATGTTCACATTTTTGTGATACTTTCTCGCCGGTATATTTGCAAAACCATTTCTCTGTATCTATCACCTGCTGTTTTTGATAATTTGTCTGATCCGTATATGCAGAGCACAAAAGTGTGTAAAAAGCCAACAGTTTGCTGCAGAAAATGGATTACCTATTCTCAAGAATGTACTGCTTCCGAAAACAAGAGGTTTTCATGCTTGTGTGGAAATCCTAAGGGGTTCTCTGGATGCAGGTTATCCATCTTAATTATTTTTTCTCTAGAGGTTTTGATTCTTGATTCGATAAAAAAAAAAAATGATTCCTGAAATTTATTCTTTATGTCTCTCTGGCCCATTTTGAGTTCTTAATATCTGTAACTCTGTAACTAATATATAGTTAAATGCGAACTAAACTAATTAACTAATACCAATTACTAAAATAGTATAGAAGATAACATTTTATATGCGTACAAGCTCTTCATAAGGGATGGCACTTTCAAGTATGCTACATACTGTGGTCCTTTTGTTAACCTTTGTTTAGACTGTAATCATTTTTTTTATAACTACTCACTTTGACAAAGTTTATCATTTCTACTATTGTTGCGATACAAATCTAGTTCTAGTCTATGCAGTTTCAAACTCTGTAGCACCCTAAGCTTTATGTCATGGTAGAAGATAACATTTTATATGCGTACAAGCTCTTCATAAGGGATGGCACTTTCAAGTATGCTACATACTGTGGTCCTTTTGTTAACCTGTGTTTAGACTGTAATCATTTTTTTATAACTACTCACTTTGACAAAGTTTATCATTTCTACTATTGTTGCGATATAAATCTTGTTCTAGTCTATGCAGTTTCAAACTCTGTAGCACCCTTAGCTTTATGTCATGGTAGAAGACTCACATTTTAAGTCACCTTAGATATTTCAAAAATTGATTAGGGGGTGTTTGGATCTGCATTTTGAAAGTGATTATGTAATTGTCTTAAATTATCATTATGGGATTCTAAATTATAATAATCTGGTTGTAGAAGGACGTCGTTCTGCCTTTTATTTATTAGTATATAATTGGAGGTATCAGATCTTAACAACTCACAGTATGATTATTAAGAATTTATAAAATGACCTTAAAGATATTTTTGTGTAAAAAAGTGAGAAATGAGATTAATAGTCTCAAATTATCTTAAAATAAAGGGTAAACAGGTATTTTTTGTTTACTCTGATAATTTGAAACTTATTATCCTAAACGTATTGTTTGATATGGTCAACATGATTTTTGGTGGTGGCTATAACTTAAGACGCCATATCCATGTAATAACATGCTATCCTCCTCTCGTAATTTCAGTGTACGATCTGACAATAGCATACAAGAACCGTTGCCCAACATTCATGGACAATGTTTTTGGAGTAGAACCTGCAGAAGTTCATATTCACGTTCGACGCATATCTCTTGACGACATCCCAGTTTCAGAAAGCGAGTGCAACACTTGGCTATTGAACAGATTTCATCTCAAGGATCAGTTGCTTTCAGATTTCATTTCTCAAGGTCAATTTCCTAACCAAGGAACAGAAGGTGATCTTTCAACATTCAAATGCTTGATAAATTGCGTGCTAGTATTAGCTATCACGTGTTTATTTGCATATCTGGCGTTTTTCTCATCAGTTTGGTTCAAAGTATACATTTTCCTGTCTAGTGTATACCTATCTTTTGCTACTCCATTCAGTTTCCGTCCAACACCGATTCTTGAATATGTCAAGTCGTTGTTATCCCGAAAAAAATCCTCTTAGGAAAATGAGAAGCAGGTGAATGTTCATATCTACTAAAAAACTTTTGGAAGATAATTGGTTTGTTAAAGAATAAATTCTTGTAAAAGTACAAATGTACATTCTTCTTGATATTTTTTCATTTTTTATTTGTAATTGTCAATTGGGACGGTTTGAAAATACTGTATTTGTTTCAAAAGTACAAATGCACATCGAAAACCGGGATGACTCAGGACGCTTCAAACCCGGTGGGTCGACCCGGTTTAATATAACAAATACTGTATTTGTTTCAAAAGTACAAATGCACATCGAAAACCGGGATGACTCAGGACGCTTCAAACCCGGTGGGTCGACCCGGTTTAATTTAACCAAACTCGTCGGGTTGAACCGGTTTAAATTGACCCGTTTTTCGACCAGAACGGTTTAACCGGTTGAACCACCCGGGTCGAACCGGGTTTCAAAACATTATATTTAATCCTCAAATTCTCAAACTTTTAATATTTTTCGTTTATAACCTATACACTTTTTGTTACCACTAAAACCAATGTTGCAAAAATCGGCCGTATCGGCCGATTAATCGCTTATCGGCCTTCGACCTTGTAGAATTTTGCATATCGGTCAGCTTTAAAAAAAATAAAAATTTAAGCATTCTACTTATTTTGGGGATCGTTTATTTCACTTATAACACACAATGAGACTCATAATCAGAATTGGAGCCTTTTATTGAGGTTTGGAAACATAGTAGGCTTGAAATCAGTTACGATATTTAGTTTGGTCTTCAGAAATACCCAAAACATGCAAAAAATGCCAATCCGATTAATCCCACCTTGACCGATTAATCGCTGCAGGGTGGTCGACCGCCACGCTACCGATTCACGATTTTTGCAACATTGACTAAAACTATCTGCCGCTATAAAATCCCATTGCTATGCACGGGTACTCGTCTAGTTTTTCATAGTTCTTAAGCACGTGAAGTTGGTAGATTTCTTATTTTGAAAAATTGGATATCAAGGTTTTAAACCTTTTAGAACGTTACATGAGCTGTTTTCAAATTGAGAATTTTTCTTAGCAAAATTTTCAAAAAGTTAATAATTACAAACATGTGAATTTAAAAAAGGTGTCAGGGGAAAAATAACGTTCAAATATATGGCTTTAAATTGCTCCCTCATTGGTGAAGATATTTATTCAAAATAATTATTCAATAAAATAATTATGAAAAAGAAAATCAACTTGTCAAACTACAAAAATGAGAATACATAAAGTAGTTATGTGAAAATTAGTATACGCTTTTTCATAATTTTGTAAAATGGATGAACTTAAAAGCGAAATGCATGAGGCTCGGGTCGGTGCAACTTCTTATCGACTTAATGAAGAAGTTCAATTGATCGTGACACAATACCTTGTCCTAATATCTGTCTCATGTATACGTATGTTAATAGAATTGTTGCTTGTTAGACATTATACACTAAGATAAAACATGTACCACATATGGAACTTGAAATAAAAATAGGAAAGTTTATAACCAACAAAATTACAAATGAAGAAAACACTACATGAGCCGCAACCTGAATATGACAATGACAATGACCTTCCTTTTTATTTTTTGATATATACGTCTCAATTTTGATAATAGGCCCAAGTTAGCTTCATGAACCCAAAAATAAGAGTCGCAACCATTATTAAACTAAAATATTTCTAACGAATATAAGTGAATTAAGTAAAATAATTCTTTTAGGGGGATTAAGTAAAATGGTTAATAGTTGGGCGACCTTTGGATAGATAATCCTTTCTTTGGGATTATGTATTGTGAGGCCACTTAACTATTAAACTTTTTACTTTTAAGCCACCCATTTATTAAAACTAACTTATAGACCACTCATTTATGGTTTTGCTTTCGTTTACACAAATTTTGGATAATTTTATCTCGAAAATCTATGAAATAACGAGAATAAAGCTAAATATAACATATCAAAACAACACAAACGATGACTGAAATGTAAAAATATCATTTTTAGTCATTATTTAAGTGCAACTTCAGTAGCTGAAAGTGAATTAAGATAATTTAACTAATGTTTTACATTTAAATTGTTACTGTAATATTTTTGTGTTAATATGTTAAAGTTAGCTTTATTCTTAAAATTGTTTGAATATCCGGCAAGAACTTAAACAAGGTTGGTATAAAAGAAAACAAACACAAATTTGGGTGGCCTATAAGTTAGTTTTAAAAAATGGGTGGCCTAAAAGTAAAATGGTTAATAGTTGAGCGGCTTTTGGATACATAATCTCTTCTTTTAGTGATAACTCTGATTTTGAACAACATATTAAAAAATATCATATTCACACACTTTTAAAATAATAATAATAATAATAATAAATAAAAATAAAAAATAAAAAATCTAACATACATAGTACATGACAAGTGTCAAGTGTAGTGCACCAATCATATTGTATTTTTCTTCTTTTTCATTGCCACAAATGTAGTTATTACATATGCATGAGATTATTTTTGTAAAAATTATGTGAATGTAATATTTCTTAAATTTTAAAGCTTTAAGAAAACATTATAAAAAGGGTTTTCCAATGTATACTCTTGTTACTTAGGGGTAACCATGATATGCTTAGGCAGAGTGTGATGATCACCTAACTATCATCTCCACTTCAACTGTCACATCATATTTTTAGCACATCACATTACCTTCACCTTTCAGTCGTAATGATCACCACCGAACTCATTTTTTTGACAAATTTAATAAATACTACGGAGTAACATTAAACTTTCACTAAAATTTAAAAAAATAAAAACATTACATTAATAATTAAAAGCATAACATATAAAAATAACAATTTACTGTTCTCTATGAGAAAGGTGTTCCACCAAATTGGCACGATTGTTTTAATGTGTTTCGGGGCATTTTATTTGTCTTATCACTTGTAACGTTTGCTTGTGAGTTCGGACAAGGTCATCCTCACGTTGTCTTTCCTCTGAATAAAAGTCGGGAAAATTGCCTCTTTTTTGTCTTTTCGATTCATATTATGTAATATAATACATGTGTACATTATATACTTTATTTTATCCAAAGACATAGGTCGTGGGTGAATTTTATTTATTATAGCTCATTTATTCTTTAGCACACTGAATGCTCGTTCCACATCTTTCCTTGCCGCTTCTTGCACTTGCTAATACCGTATTCGCTTTGCGTCATTTAGATATGAAATTGCCTAACAAGTGTCGCCCATTCCGGATATATCTCATCAACATGATAATATCCCCATTTGTAATGTACACCGTTAGCCAAAAACGGAACCTCTGGTGCTTTCCCATCTTTGAGATCATTGAATAAATGAGATTGATGTATAATGTTGATGTTGTTGTTCGATCCATCCACACCAAAGAAAGCATGCCAAATTCATAAGTCTTGTGATGCTATAGCTTCGAGCAAAATGAATGGGTTTGCACCATGATCACGCCTATAATATTGACCGTGATATGCAGTTGAACAATCAGCCAACTCCCAACTCGCACAATCAAGACTTCCTAACAGTCCCAGAAACCCGTGCTTTTCTTCAAATCAATAAAGTTTTTTTATATAGGTGTAAGTAGGTATTCACATATACTCGTAGTCATATATTTCTATGATAGAGTCACAAAAATGTTGAAGAGAATCACGAGCAGATTTTTCACCCAATTGCAAATATTCATCTAAGGCATCAGGATTCAATCCGTATGCCAGTTGACGAATTACCGAGGTGCACTTCATAAATGTTGACCGTGATTTGCAGTTGAACAATTAGCCAACTCCCAACTCGCACAATCAAGACTTCCTAACAGTCCCAGAAACCCTTGCTTTTCTTCAAATCAATAAAGTTTTTCTATATAGGTGTAAGTAGGTATTCGCATATACTCATAGTCATATATTTCTATAATAGAGTATAAAAAATGTTGAAGAGAATCACGAGCAGTTTTTTCACCCAATTGCAAATATTCATCTAAGGCATCAAGATTCAATCCGTATGCCAGTTGACGGATTGCCGAGGTGCACGCCTATAATATTGACCGTGATATGCAGTTGAACAATCAGCCAACTCCCAACTCGCACAATCAAGACTTCCTAACAGTCCCAGAAACCCGTGCTTTTCTTCAAATCAATAAAGTTTTTTTATATAGGTGTAAGTAGGTATTCACATATACTCGTAGTCATATATTTCTATGATAGAGTCACAAAAATGTTGAAGAGAATCACGAGCAGATTTTTCACCCAATTGCAAATATTCATCTAAGGCATCAGGATTCAATCCGTATGCCAGTTGACGAATTACCGAGGTGCACTTCATAAATGAGGAAACCCCCATTCTTCCCGTACAATCGATATTTTTACAAAAAAAGAATCACAATGATTAGTTGCATCTTCAACTATGCTTGTGAATAGTTTCCAACTCATTCGGAACCTCTTCGGGAATATATCGTCGTCATACATTGATTGTTGCGAATGTAAGCGACCATTAAATGATCATGAGCATAATAACGATCTCTATGTACGACGTTTCTTGTAATTTGTGAGCTTTCACCTTTTTTTCTTTTCTTATAATACAACGCACATGTTTGATAAATTCAAAACTAATATCATTAACTTCTTCTTCATCGGAAGACGTAAACAAGAACGATTCGAAATTCATTTGGGTAATAAGAAATTAGAAATATAATTAATATTGAATTTTTTGGATAATGAAAGAAAGATGATATTTGAAGTGTGAAAAAAATGAAAGGGTAAGAAGATATTTATAGGTAAATATAATTAGGGGATAGCTTGGTTATATTTTTTGTAGCCAATTAATTACAATCCTTCACATAAATTACATAAAAAAGGAATTAGGGACCAACTAAAAAGAGTTAGGGACCTAGAAAAAAGACTTGCACCATAACACCCCGCCTTACAAGATGTGAGATTTAAACCTCCTTAGGTAAAAATGGCTTATTGGATATCTCTGTTGAGTCAAACCGAGCTAAAAACTATCAACAAATAGTTCGAACCCATAAGTAAAGACTCGACTACAGATGGTTGGACTCGACTCACCCGGCTCGATAACACTCCAACCAAGTGACGCATTGTGCATTGACAACCAAGGTCAATGACTAGTTTGACCGGAGGTACCAACTTAACATGATAACATGTAGTGTACTTTTTATTTTTTATATATGTTGAGTAAGTTTAAAAAATAAATGTACATCAAGTAAAAATTATGTTTAAATATCATCCTGAGTAAGCTTAAAAAATAAATGTATATTTTTAAAAAGAAAAGGAATCTGGTGTGCTAGCTAGTATTTAAACTGTCATGAACCTAACTACAAACCCCCACTCTCCCACTCTCTTTCTACACACATTTTCACATACACAATATTTGCGTGTTTCCATCATCATCAATCATAACCTTCATTATTATCAATGGAGACTATTATTATGCTTTTTATGTTCCTTTTCTTCATTTCCGGTAACTTTTTCATCATTACATGTTACACCTCTTTATTTGTTCATTACTATTAATTTGTTATTACATGATAATATTAATCGGTTTAGCTTAATATGGCTAGTTGACTCGCATTTTGATCGTTAAGCGTAACTTCAAAAAATATCCAAAAAAAGTCGCTTATTACGCAATGTAGGTAGCTTATAGCTCTTGCTCTGATTCATAAATTCGTTCATCATGTAATGTAACAGTAATATAACTGTTAGTTTACGTACAGAGCCGTATATGAGGTTATGCGAGGTGTATAATCGCAGAAGGCCTCAAAAAGGACCACGTTATAGATTTAGTGAGAATAATATATGACTTTATTATCTAAATATTTGTTAAAAATGAAGCTAGATCGTTAAAATAATACTATGTTGTTAATGAGTAAAGATTTAGTGAGAAGAAAACTTAAAATAGAAATGAATATAATTACTTAGAAATTTAAAAATACAAAGGAAAACAAAAAAATAAAGATGATTATATGTAATTTAAGTAGGCTATAAATTCATGATTAACGATTTATTATAATCAAAATCGGTTTTGTGTTGTGTAATTAGGAGGCAAGGTTTCGGCAGGCGTGTTTACGTTACAAAACAGTTGCAGCTATACAGTGTGGCCAGGAACGCTTTCCGGTAATGCCGGTATTGTTTTAGGTGATGGCGGATTCTCATTAGCACCAGGTGCTTCTGTTCAGTTTCCAGCTATGCCAGGCTGGTCAGGCCGGTTTTGGGCCCGGACGGGTTGCACGTTTGACGAGTCTGGGAACGGAAGGTGTGTAACTGGTGATTGTGGGAATACTATTAAGTGTAACGGCGGTGGGGCACCTCCTGTTTCGTTAGCCGAGTTTACTATAGCCGGTGGGATTAGTAATAGTGATAAGGATTTTTATGATGTGAGTTTGGTTGATGGGTATAATGTAGGTATTGGTATTAGGCCGACGGGTGGTTCTGGTGACTGTCAGTATGCGGGTTGTATTGCTGATTTGAATGTGAACTGTCCGGCTGAGCTGAGGGTCGTGGATGGGAATGGTGCGGTTGTGGCGTGTAAAAGTGCGTGTGACGCGTTTAATGTGCCCGAGTTTTGTTGCACGGGTGAGCATGCTACGCCTGCAACGTGTGCTCCTACTCAGTTTTCGGTTATGTTTAAAGCAGCGTGTCCGAGTGCTTATAGCTATGCGTATGATGATGCTTCGAGTACTTTTACTTGTTCCGGGTCGGATTACTTGATTACATTCTGTCCTACAAATAGTATTTGAAACTTTAATTAGCAGATTTTATTGATTTTATATTATCATTGAGATTGATGTTTGAATTGTGCTTTGAGTTTAGATTGGAGATTGTGTTTTTTGTCAGATTAAGCAAGATTTTGAAACAAGGATCAATGGATACCTTTCTCATTACTTTATGTAGATTCCATTAATCCAATCTGCAATTGGTACTTACAGTTTTCTTTAAATTATTAAGTATTGTCTTGATCTTAATGATGTCATTACAAATGGCACAATTGCTCATACAAATTATTTATTAATCAAGTAAAAAATAGATTTATCCACCGCCCAAAATAGTGATTTAATTCATTCATGTCCCAGCAACACTTATAACTCAACAAACTCCACTGCATTTCGTGCTCTTTTCGGGTTACTTGCTTAAACGATAATCGCATAATTTTTACATCGTTGAAAATTCTTGGGTCGAGGACACAAAACCCGACCCTAAAGCCGGTGCACTTTGTGCAGGCTTTTCCTTTACACTAAAATTACAGACAGGAAAACTGAACTCAAGAGGGGTAAAAAGTAACAAAAAACTGTCCTATCATTTACAGGGATTCTAACCGTTGATAATTCAAAACCATGACTCCATATCACCCAAACCTGTGCACAGACCCTTGTTGCTGAAAAGTGTTTGGTCTGAACAATCTAGTGATGCACCACATGCTAGATTATATGCTTGACATGCTGAATAACATACTCTTAATCTGTTGTTACCGTCTTCTTCGCACTTCTGTATTGATATCTGTTCCATTCCACAATACTAACATGAGTTATGCATATTTAATACTACCATAATAACAATGAGATGGAAAATTAGCTTATTTAAGTACCAAATACCGAGTCAAGTGCAACAGATGTGCAAGGGTCACATAGTCCTTTTTAAGTGTGTTGACAGGAATAAATGTGTATACTTCAGCCTGTTCAAACTCTTAACGTTCAAAGCTTGGAATGGTTTAGCCAATGGTTAGATCTTGAGGAAAAAAATCGGCTGGCTCCAGCCTGGTTGCATCTTTTTGCCACGATACCAACAATGACCATCTTACCCTTTGCTTGTACATCCATATCATGTATGGTCATTCTTACCCTTGATACGTTTAAAGGTAAGATGGTCTTCCTGGTGCATTAACCATAAAGATTCACAGTTCTACCCAATGCCTATGTTTTTGTCAAAGATTCTAGCGGTCTAGCCATCAAATCTTTTCCGTCAATGTGCCCACAAAGAACCATCTTACCCTTTGTTTGCATATCCTAATCATGTTATTGAGTAATTCTTACCCGCTACTTGCTAGGGTTAGGTGATCATTTTCTTTGTGTATTAACTTAGAACTGGAAGATACTAAAGAAACAGTATTAAAATAAAGATCTTACCCAACATGCAAGTCGTTTCGCTGCTTTATCACAGTTTCTGCCTATGAACATATTAAGAATCTTTCTAGCACCACTTGGGTACAAGCGGTGATAATTGGGCATCACCACAACATCCTCCAACTGCCTCAAGATGCTTGATTCACTTGGTGCACAGTGTTGCCCACCAACATCATTAATTAAAACATCCTTGCAAATCGAAAGATTATCAAGAACCAATGAACTGTTCCGGCAGGTGTAGCCCGCATAGTCAGAGCAACGAAATTCACACACCCCGTTATCACAAACCCCGCCATGAAGGCTGCATTGTTCATCACAAACCGCTGCAACACCATCCAAAATAAAATCATCTTTTAGAAATTTTTTAAGTGGGTTTCATATGTCAACAAGATCACTAGATAATACTCTCTCCTCAGAAAGAATGTAACATTTGGCTTGACTCGTATTAAAGATTAAAAAATGAGATTGCGAGCTTTATCTCACCAGTTGAGCAATCAATCCCAGTGAATCCCTTAGCGCATTCACATTTACCGTTCTTAAGGCACTTCCCGTTTCCTTTACAGTTGCTGGGGCAAGACCCTGAATACAATATATCCATGAAGAATCTTAAGAATAGTACATCAATATTATTCATGTAAAGTAAGGCAAAAAGATCTTACGTTTGCTACAATCATGGCCGTCAAATCCAAGAAAGCAAAGACACTTTCCATCAACACAATCACCGTTGGAACTGCATGAGTTAGGGCATTGTCGGGACATGGATAGCGGGTTCACACTACAAAGTTCATGATATGCAGGGCAAATCAACTCGCCTATAGTTTCATACATTATACCAAAAATCAAAATCTTGTGAATGGACTTAAGAAAATTAGAAAAAATTTATTGACGATTTTATCTAATTTGCCAAGGAAATTACCATTAAATCCAGGAAACTGAACGGGTCCACCAGCCTCAGGGCATGCTTTCCAAATGTCATTGACAGCAACCTGTAGAAACAAGATTGAAAATTCTTTGAATATGGAAACATTTACATAAAAAGGTTTATATGAAAATTAAGAACACACCTCCAAAGTCATGTTGATGCACCTATGCCGGTAACAACCATTTCCTTGGGTCATAGAACCCCTAACAAACCCATTACGTACTAATGAAGATGCCATACACCTATACAAGAAAATTAAAAAATAATGGTCATGTCAAAAATTTAATAATTTTACAACACCCACAATAAAATTGTAAAATTATATTTCCGTTTTCACCTCGAGCTACTTCCACGAATTTCCCCTAACATTCTATCAGGCATCCGTGCACTATTAGTGTCTATACATGAACCATCAGAATAAGCTACATAATATGTGCAATAATCAGCCAACAATGACTGTCCACCTGCATTGACCAAGAACCAGATAGTAAAAAAAAAGTCAACTTATAGGATTAAATAATCAGCATCCCTATAATAACATCTATAACACTGAAGATCTGACCTTTATTAGCCTGTGGAAAATAACGGGCCCAATTAGGAAGGTCCCCACTATAATTTACAATTGGGCAATAACCCTCAGCCTCCCTGTTATATGTACACCCCGACAATTGTGTTGTGTTGCAATGATATGCCCCTTTCCAAAGGTTGCAAGGGGTAGTAACAAATTCGGTCCCTTGGTTGTGGCCCCAATCTAGACGGTCCGCCATGCTATAATTAGCCTCATACCAGCCACTATCTTCTAGCAAAGCTAATGTCATCTTTGAAACTACAGATCTTGTATCAACCGAACCCGTCATTATCTCATTCATCAAAAGTCTCTTCTCCCAGTGAGATCCTAACGCATATTTACACATTTAGATTATCAAAGACTGCCTTATGCTAGATTATCACGTGAACCCACTTTTTGATGAGTTGGGTATGCCTTAAAGTTAATAAAGTTTAGAGTTAACTACATTTTTGGTCCTTGTGGTTTACCGGGTGTAACGATTTTGGTCCAATAGTTTAAAAAGTAACGGATCTTTTTCAGAATCCGACGACCCGTAACACTTTTGGTCCATTTTTCGTTGACTGTTATTTTGACTAGTTAAAAAAACATGAAATGACTAAAATACCCTCGGATGATGATGTACAATGACTAAAATGCCCTTTCCTTCATTATTATTATTATTATTAACACACACATATGTCTTTTGCACCTTCTTCTTCATGACACCTCCTGCCACCACCACGAAATCGCCATCACCATTGAACCCCACCAACTCAGAACCGCCACACAAACACAATTTTTTCCTTTAACCCACTAATGAAAACAAGATATATTTCCTACAATTAAATAAACTATGATTTGGTCACTGAAATCAAGTAAGCAAGGTATATAATAACATATTTATTAGAGCAAATTCCCAAAATAGGCCAAAAAATTTCCCATATTTCAAGACTTGGCCACAAACCACACCTTTTTCCCATTTTGTCCACGCTCGACTGCTCGACTCCATTATTTTTTTGACATGTGTCATTGCAAGTACAAGTGTTAGGTGGGGATATTTTTTTGGTTTTGGCTTAAATGACAAATATGCCCTCAAACCCATATATAAATAGACACATCTCACTAACTCTCTTCTCTCTCTTTTCCCCCATCGCCGGCCACCGCCAACTTCCGGCCACCGGAAAATTTTCAGGCGAGCTACAGCCAAATCGATAGATCGGTGCACCCTCTTCGTTTCTGGAGCGTTTTAGCTCGTGACTCCCACCGCAACACCACCCACGCGCCACCCACCGCCACTGCCACCACGCCCCGCCATCACCACTTCCCCTTGATTGAAGCAAATACACACCGAAGTTCATCTTGTGTCATCAAGATCTCTTGTTGTGATAATTGCTTGAACAAAACAAAGAAAGAACATAACAAATTTGTTATGAATCTTTCTTTAATTTTCGGATATAAAGAGAGGTGTTTATGCATCTCACAGATCAATGAAGAGTTTAGTTCAAACACACAAGGTCTTTAAAGATCTATGATATTCGAATGTGTTATTGAACGAATCTGAGATCCATTTTTTTTTTTTTTTGTTTATGTTCGAGTCGTGTAGGTTGAGGAGATGGTTTAGGATCGTAGATGATGGAGTTGTTGTTTGGGTTTGTTGTGATCGTAATGTATGGTGATGGTTTGGTTGTTGATTTGAGTGTTTGATTTGGAGTTTTGAGTTCCACTTTGATTTGCACAAACATGTTTATTACAGTAGAAAGCATTAAGTTTTGTGAGACTAATGTGCTCATTAGAAGAAAAATCTATGTTTTCCAGCATTAGAAACTGTTTATTGCAACTACAAAATCCAAACATCCCAAATACAAGTTGCTGTAAGTAAATATTCAGTTTCTAATACATCTCATGTTTTAAAGATTAAAAAAAATACGACTTTTGCCTTGATCTACTACTATAATGTAGGACAATTGACATTGTACACCAGTTGAGCAGCGGTGGTTGAGCAGCGGTGGTTGAGCAGTGGTGCTAGGTGGGTGGAGTTAAGTGGGGTTGGTGAGAGTAATTAATAAAGAAATATAATAAGGGCATATTTGTCATTTAAGCCAAAACAAAAAAAATATCCCCACCTAACACTTGTACTTGCAATGACACATGTCAAAAAAATAATGGAGTCGAGCAGTCGAGCGTGGACAAAATGGGAAAAGGGTGTGGTTTGTGGCCAAATCTTGAAATATTGAAAAAATTTTGGCCTATTTTGGGAATTTGCTCTATTTATTATAGGTGGTTTGAAATTAATCCTACAATGTCTAATTCCAAAAGCTAGAAATGGAAGAGAAAATGACATAAACAAGTAAAAAAAAGAATGATGGAATGTTTGAAGTCAACATATAATGTTGTGCTAATCAAGATTTAAACAGAACCAAAAACCCAGATTCAAGAAAAACCAAACACAAACATATACACCTTCAGCCGCGATGGTGAAAAAAAGGAATCAACTCCAAACCACCAATCTCAAACACAATTGAATCCCTTCAACCCCATTTTTTTCAAACCCACCCATCCAAAATTCAACGACCCATATCCTAACACAAACACTTTGAAACCCAACACACAATCATCTTCTTGAACACCACATGCTGCCGCCGTCGTTCCTTGTCGCCGCCCACAACAGATACGACCATGAGTGTGTTGTTTGTGTTTTGAAGGTGATTTTTGTTTTTGGTGATTTCCCAGGTGGTGATACCCAACACCCGAAACACCAGATCTGTGGGTCGATGGTGGTGTTGGTTTGGTGGTGATGTCATGGCAGGGGGTGTTTGTGATGATGGTTTGGTGGTGATGTCGTGGTTGGTATGGTGAGTCGCGGTGTGGCGGCAGGGGGTGTTTGTGGGTTGATGGTGATAGTTATGGTGTTTCTTATAAAGAGATAAGTGAGAGATAAGTGATGGTGACAGTGATAAAATTTTAGAGGTGAGTGTTTACATGGTTTGTGTTTTATGCCTTTGTGTTTATATGTATCTCTATGTAAAAATGCTTGAAAAGACAAATATACCCTTGTATTTAACAGTCAACGAAAGTCAAACTGACGGCATTAGTAAAAATGGACCAAAAGTGTTATGGGTCGTCGGATTCTGGACAAGATCCGTTACTTTTTAAACTATTGGACCAAAATCGTTACACCCGGTAAACCACAAGGACCAAAAATGTAGTTAACTCTAAAGTTTAAATATCGGATAAGATATTCACAAACCTGATGTTCCACGCCCTCCACCATCCTCCAATTCTAAACCAGTGAAATTATCGGAAAATGCCTAACAAAAAAACAGCTTATAAATGTTAGATTGTCTGTAGACTGTAGTTATATGTACTTAAAAAATCTTGTTAATGTGAAGGCAAAAAGTACCCCGTAATGATAGCGTGAATGCATGACAACACGTGGAAGAACCACACGAGTTACCATCCTTCCAAGCTTTTCATCCATAATTTGTCTGGTGACCTGAATAAAAAAGAAAACCACGGTTAAAGCATTTATTTCAAGATAAAGTTTATTTATGTTGATGCACCAGTAAAGTGATACGATGCTCTTTCTACTCTAATTATAAAGTTTATTTGTCTAGTGACCTGACTACGTCGCCTTTTTCTCTCATCTCTAAAATGTGTGAAGGCGTGAGGGTCAAATCCAAGAACGTGAATAACCTGTGAACTCCGAACTTGTCAGAAACATTATTAAAAGCCTCTAAGACACTCGAATTATTACACAATGGATATCATACTCACTTCATGTATGAGGGTAGCTGAAAGTAACGTTTCTGCTTCTGCTGTCAAGTGACGAGGAGCAACATTCACGTGTCCTGCAATCCGACAATTAGATTCAGGCAACAAGAATCTATTGCTCAAACACCTAACAAGTATAATGGACCAGAAACTAGATTCATTACCAGCAATGGCACGGCCCCATTGGTCACGTTCACATGCTACTGCCCATGCCAGGGTGTTTCCTGTCGTGGGTCTTGTAGTCACCAAAAGAACCAAATCTGCGTCAGCAACTCCCTCTAGGAAGTTACAAATAGATAAAGAATTAGTATAGATTGTAGAAAGTCAGATGCGTTTTGCTAAGCTTGTATTAATAGCTTAACCTTGCTTACAAATAAGCTTCTTAACATGTAAATTATCAGAACACAATGCAGGAGATAATGCTGGGTAAGCTTTATATGGTATCAAAGTTAGTAATGGTAAAATGACTTGTCAAAACCCAATAAAGAATCAGCAAAACAGCTAGTGGGGAGGAGCTTATCAAAAACCGAGTAAGGTAATAAGCTTAAGTTGTTTGGCTGCATGCAAACACTCTAGACAGCTTAATGCAATTTGGAATTTTGGATACACAATGAGCTGATAAGTTGCTTAAATTAGCTTAGCCAACCCCCCACCCTCAGATATAATTGTTTATTGTGTTACCTTCTACGTATTCACGTGGAAGCTGAACACCGCCATCTTGTCCACAAGCAGAGTAACCACTCAGCCTCAGGTTTCCTCTTACACGTTCAACCGCCAAAGCACTTTTAAACCATTCTGCTGTCTGCCCTAGAGCCTGTGTTCTCAATTATACGAAAAAAATATTATGTTTCAAGATTTAACCACAAAATAATACACAAACCTAATAACAACCTTACGATCTTTACTCACCCACAAAACATTAGTATAGGGAGGTTTGGATGTGCGTCTTACAAGTGATGATGTGAAATAGAGAGTGTTTAAATGTGTGTGTTGATAGTGATTTACCGAAGTCATTAGTAATAGATAGTCTAGCTTACTGTTACATATTCAGTTTTGTTCCAGCTGGTATGACAGTGATTATATGACAGCAATAATAATATGATAAATACATCGCAATAATCAGATAATAAGTTCTAAACACAAATCAGGTAGATGGTCTATCCTTTGATAATCAGTATTGCTAGAGCTAGTATCAAACTGATCATTTGAGTTCTAAATAATCTTTTAACCATAAGTAGAGGCGTGGAGCTATTTCACCCAAAAATTACAAATTACTAGTAATTATTGATCATTTTTAAAACGCACATCCAAACATCCAATGGTATCAAACCACAATAAAACTTAAACAAGAAACTAGGACAAACCTTTTGAAGACGACTTCTTTTGTCATCCCCGGTTATATCATCCAAAGTGCAATTATACCAGCAATCACTGTATATTGGCGGATCATTGAGAGGATTACACAAGAACCTACCCAAATCAGAACCCGCAGGAGGCTCACCTAACTGAAAATAAATAAATCATAAACCGCAATAACTTCAAGCAAACAAGAAGCAGAGTATTAATGTATACTCACCTTAACAATGTCTCCAACGTTCCTACAATCCCTATCGTGTGAGTGACCGACAGCATCATAATTCAAATACATTCTCATGGGTAATTTTACATCCTTCATAAAACTCGAATATGTAAAAGCTCCCAATAATTCTCTTCCTTTGTGGCGAAGATGACCCAAGCTATCTGAACCATAATAAACCTGTGGTGTAACCGAAAACACCTTGTTTCCAGGTCTCTTCCTCCTCTGTTCAATTATTTGATCATGAATGCACGAATGTGTTCTAATATTTTCACCAGTTTCCACTCTCCGCAGCCTTAACTCTTTATCCCCAAACTTTGCTTGACTCGTATCAACAAACACTAACACTAAAAGAATCTGTAAAACACAAACAAACACGTAAGCACTTATATTCATACATATGTGATGTGACATTACTCAGATACATCTAGAATCTATACTAAATTTAGCCAAAAGTGCTTATATTCATACATATGCTAATTCAAACAGCTTAGTTCACATGCAAATAAATCCGAAACACCCTCAAAACTGCTTATTTGTAGCACCAAAACACAATAAACACATAAACAGTTCGAATAAGCAATCCCAAACACCTAAATACCCAAAAAGATGCTAAAAATTTAGCATTTTTCATAACATTGAAACCACACTTTTATCTCAAATTAATTCAAGATTTTAATAAAGCTTCAATTTTTTTAACTAATATGCAACTAAACTTAAAACCCATATATAATATATCACTAACAACAATACCCACAAAACAAAAACTTCAAAAACTATTAAAAAAAAAAAAAAAAAATTATAAAAAAATAGTACTTGATTTTTATATACCTGAAAAAGTAATAACTCAGTCCACAGTTTTCTTGCAGGAAAAAGATTATAGGAAATCTTGAACTCCATGAAATGGATTTAATAATTTAATAAAATAAATAATACTCGCCGGCAAACTCATCGGAAAATTCAAATCTCCGGCAATGACCAGATCAGAAAAACCGCTATTAAAAACCTTAATGACATTATTATTATTATTATTAATGGGTATGAGCTGTTTTGTTATGAATTTATGAGCACTACGTATAAATGATAATAATTAAATTGATAATGTTGGATTTTGTAAGAGTGATTTTGTGAAGAGAGTAGGTGATTGAGGGAGGGGTTACAAGAACAAAACCATCTTGATTATCATAATATACTTTACTCACACCACCTCTCTTTCCTTTTTTTCGAGTAAATTGCAAAAATAGTCGTTGTGGTTCGGACAAATTGCACGTTTATTCATTGTATCCTTATTTTGCATTGTTACGTGCATTTTTGGTCCTTTAACAGTGAAATTTGGTAAATCACAAGGATGATTTTTGCAATGATGGAGGATCAAAAGTGCACGTAACAATGCAAAATAAGGACGATCTTTGCACTTAATGAACCACAAGGACGAAACGTACAATTTGGCCAAACCACATAGACAATTTTTGCAATTTACTCCTTTTTTTGGTTAGAGCAATACGTGTCATGGCATCCAAAAACTACTTGTTTGGGTCTGACAGGTCACCATGACAAACCCTTTTACAACCCCCTTATCATAACATAACCACAACTTACTCATTTGGGTCATATCACTTTCTATTTTATTTTTTTATTCAATTTATCAAATAAACTAAATTCATTTCATTCAAATAATACAAATAACATTTTTTTTAAGTTACAAAAATAATTATTTATTTAAAAAAAAATCTTCTAAACGGTTAGTATAAAAGAAGTTAAAAGATACTAAAACTTTCAAATACAAAATAAGCCCACTTCCATTGATCCATTCCAGACACCGTCCGCTCTTAAGTTTATATTTTTATAAGAATATATATATGGGTAGTAGTCATTTTTTTTACTAGCAGGGTACCTGCGCGTTGCGGCGGCGAGTAACCCTGTAACTAAGTTTTACAGCTGACAATCTTTTTTGATTATACATTTCTCGTGACAACAAAATTACGGAGGGTGAGAGTTTTAGGTTTGATTAACTTTAAGCAATAGCAAAATTGTATATATACAAAATAGTAAGTTATTTGATCGATGCTGCAAAAATATAAAGATTATAATTAGTAATATCATCAAGGTAGGAGGTCAAAGTGGTTTGACAGTAGCTTGTAGTCGCATATATATATATGAGATGATGTAATACACTAATTACAATTTATATGAAACGAGAGGGATTGCCCGCACGTTGCTGCGGAGATTTTTTTTTTTTTTGTATGCATCGAAAATGTAAAGCAAACTCATACAAATATGTCACTGTTTGCAAGAAAATGGGAGCCATATATGCTAAACTTTAAAAGCTTTACACTAAACTTAACCATTACAATTACCAATTCATGGGATTCAAAAGTACCTAGTGGCAAGACAATTGCAGTATCAAGATTATGACCAATGTAATTTGCCATAAAAAAAACTTATCTACTTTCTGAATAAAGTAGCTGACATTGAAGAGTCGTAATAAGTCAAATTTTTTTTACCAGAGTCGTAATAAGTGAATTAGTTGAAGCCCTTAACCTCAAGGCCAAAAAAAAAGGAAAGATGTGAATCTTAGCTTATCAAAATTTATAACGAAATACTTCTGAACATGGCTTGCACCAGTTACCACTACCAACATTCCATAAGCTCCTGTATTTGTAATTGCCTGTAAAATTATCTGAAACATGTTATACTCCTCAACAACTCTGCCTTGTGTAGAGATATAAGAGTTTGGCCTAAACGGAATGGACTGAAATGGCTGAAGTGGTCTCAATATGTCTCTGAAATTCTCCTCAACATCGTCAACAGCTAATTTAGTTGCAGTTGCGGGAAAACCTCTTCGGTTCTGCAATGAAACTGCAACTATTCAGGTTTGATGGTATAAAGTGTGGGGAATTAAACTTAAGCAGTTAGTACGGTTGAAGAGTACAAGAACAGTTAGTACTGCTGATGGAAGAACAGTTAGGACTGCTGATGAAGAAAAGTTAGGACTGCTTAAGAGATCAAGGTGAAAACAAGTGAAGATAAATATAGAAAAGATATGGTATATATCTTATTTGTATAGAGTGATACGATTAGATGTTTTACTTGTATAAGACTCTTTGCATTATAAAAAGAGATCCTTAGTTAGGGTTTTGATATACCTAATACCTAATATCCCTTCATACGAATTATCAAGAGCTTCACGTTCATATTGTAATCGTTTGATATATATTGAAGTGATTGTTTGGTTGATATTATTTGTGTTCTTATTTGTTCTTATTGTCTTATTCAATCAATCACCAAACACAAAACATCTTCTAGATACTTGGTAGTAAATTCCGCGTGCTATCAAGTATATACTCAAAGTATCCCCAACACAACGTGTGTGTTTAGATCCGGTCAAGTGGTATCAGAGACAGGTTTCTGATACTTTGAGTTTAGAAGAACCAGAAGTATTTACTCACTAGCAACTAAGAAGATGGACATGGAGACACCTCAAACCTCAATCCTTGCTAAACTCCCCATGCTGAAACAGAATGAATACAATTTATGGCGGCTCAGAATAGAGCAATATTTCATGGTGCAAGACTATGCATTAGGGGATATCATTATCAATGGTGATTCCTTCAAACCAATTCCTGTTGAAGAAACATGTGCTGATGGTTCTAAGATCACAAAGCTTAACACTGAGCCAGTTACAAACGAGGAGAGAATCAAAAAGAAGAATGATCAGAAGGCTAGGAATTTGTTACTAATGACAATTCCTAATGATCAAGTGATGAATTTTAGCCATTACGAGTCAGCTAAAACTCTTTTTGAAGCAGTGGTGGAAAGATTTGGTGGCAATGAAGCTACCAAGAAGGCACAGAAAACCCTACTTAAGCAAAGTTATGAGAACTTCACTGCATCAAGCAATGAAACTTTGGACCATATCTGTAACAGGCTTCAAAAGATCATCAATCAACTTACTGTGTTGAAGATTGTGATACCTCAGGAAGACCTCAACATGAAGTTTCTAAATAGTTTACCTGCTGAATGGAACATTTATGTTGTAGTTTGGAGCAATAAACCAGAGCTGGAGAAAATGACAATGAATGAGCTTTACAACAATCTTAAGATTGTTGAGCAGAAGGTCAAGAAGAGTGGTAGCACCAGTTCCAGTTCAGGGAATATGGCTTTTGTATCTTCTTCAAACAGTTCAAATCATGAAGATGAAGAAGCAGTTGGTACTGCTATACCAACAGTTAGCACTGCTAGTGTAAAAACTAGTACTGCTGGATTGACTGAAGAGACCATATATACATTTGTGTCAGAACAGTCTGGTGGGTCTAAGATCTTTAATGAAGATCTTCTTCAAATTGCTGAAGATGATTTGGAAGCTATGGATTTAAAGTGGCAGTTAGCTTTGATAAGCATCAGAGCTAAGAAGTATTACCAAAGGACTGGGAATAAGATTACCTTCAATGGAAGAGATGTTGCTGGGTATGATAAGTCTAAGGTGGAATGCTTTAATTGTCACAAGATGGGGCACTTTGCCAGGGAATGTAGAGGTCCAAGACAACAAAGCAACCAGGGTCAAGGGTTTAAGAATCAGCAAGGAACAAGGAAAACAGTTAATATTGAAGAGCCTTCTTCCAAGGCTATGGTAGCTGTAGATGGAGCTGGATTTGATTGGAGCTTCATGGAGGAAGAAGAGGAACCAGCTAACTTGGGTTTGATGGCTTTCTCAGACTCTGAGGTACATATACTTGAAAAATGTTCAAATTCTTGTCGTGCTTTAAAAGATTATGAAAATGTTAAGAAACAGTATGATGATCTTAGAGTTGAATTTAATCAAGTAAATTCTAGTCTAACAAATCATAAAAGAGGATTAGCTGTTTTGGAAGAACAAATTGTGTTTTATAGACAGAATGAGTCAAACTTCTCTGATGAGATAGGCATTTTAAAGAGGGAATTGAAAATAAAAGATAATAAAATGAGTGGACTTGTATATGAACTAGAGAAGCTTAAAAAGGAAAAAGAAAACATCCAGTTAAGTGTAGATACTCTTGAACATACTTCAAATGGAGTTAAGAAGATAGTAGAGAGTCAAATACTTAACAAAGCTAAATCTGGTTTAGGTTATAAGTCAGTTGCACCCCCTCTTAGAAGAATGTTTGTTCCACCAGGAATTGATTTAGCTCATACAGGCTTAGAAGAGTTTAAGGATATGGATTTTCCTGGATATGGTGTTAAGATTAGTGAGAATCCTGTTAAATTTGTTAAGGCAGAAGATTCTTTTGTGAGTGCTAGTGATAAATCTCTTTCGGAGGAAAAGATGTCCTCTGATAGGAACTCAGATGCACCAACTATTGAGGATTGGACATCTGATGATGAAGATGCAAAGGTTAAGGATAAATCTAATGTTGTTAAGGTAGAAGTTAAACATGCTCCTAAAGTGGTCAAGACTGAAAACATAAAACCAGTTAGGAAAAGTGTTCGATATGCTGAGATGTATAGGACTAAGAACAGATCATCAAGTTCTGAGAGTAGTCATAGGAACTGGAATCACTCAAAATCTAAGAAATTGGATGATAAGTTTGCTATGATTAGAAAAGTATGTTTTGTTTGTGGAAGTTTTGATCATATGGCTGCTTATTGTGATTCTAACCCATGGAAAAAGAGGGTTTCTGGGAATATAAGGGTGAATAGGAATAACAATGCTAGGGTAACTCAAAATAGTCCAACTAGATTGACAAGCCCTAATGCAAATCATAAGATGTCACCCAAAGCTGTTATGTTAAAGACTGGCATTAAAACAGTTTCAACTGCTAGTCAAAATAAGTGGTTTAATAACAAGCAAACTGTTTCTAGTGCAAAACAATTTTCAAATCATGCACAAACAGTTAAAAGGCATTTTTATCAAAAAACAGCAATGACTAATCAGAAGTGGGTGCCTAAAATTAAACAAGCAGTTCCAACTGCTAGGTCAGCAGTTCCAACTGCTAGACCAGCAAATCCTACTGCTAGGCACTTAAATGTTAAGGGAAAAAGGGGCAATGCTGTCAAGGCCTCAGCACATTGGGTTAGAAATTCTAACAAACCCAATGGTGCATCAAAGACCTCCAACAAGTTTTCTCATCTTGATGCACAAGGCAGATCCAAACCAGTGATGGTTTGGATCCCCAAAAGAAACTAACACCTTTATTTTATGTGCAGGAACATCCTACAAATGGCAAAGAAGATAGAGGATATTCAGACAGTGGATGTTCAAGGCACATGACAGGCAACATGTCATATCTTTCAGACTTTATTGCTCTGGATGGAGGACCAGTTGTCTTTGGTGGTGGTGTTGGAGGAAGGATTACTGGTAAAGGGGTAATTAAAACTGGTTCAGAGGAGGAAGATGATGATTGCATTTTCATACCAGTCATGGAAGAAAGTCCAGTGAATGAGTCTTCTACAAAGAAAGATGATATTCCTTCATCAAGTGGTGTAGACAAAGAGAAAGATGCTGCTGAAACAAGTGGTCAGAATGGTAAAGAAGCTGAAAATCCAACGAGCAGTACAAATGAAGTTAGTACTGCTCAGCCACAAGTTACAACTGCTGAGCAAAATAGTGATGTTGCTGGACCAAGTCATCCTCATCTTGATTCACCAGTTGATACTGCTTCTCAAGTTGATGAGTTTGATTTCTTTAGAGATGGTCTGCAAAACATGCCTACCATCTATGCAGCTCCTTCTACTCCCCATACTATTGTACATAGGAATCATCCACTTACCAATATCATAGGAGATGTACAATCTGGAGTAAAGACCAGAAGGCAAATACAAGACCCAGATCATCATGGATTTCTCAGTGTAGTATATGAGGAGAAACATCATGATGATGAGCATGAGTGTATGTTTGTATATTTTCTATCTCAGATTGAACCCAAGAATGTGTTAAAAGCTTTAGAAGAATCAAGTTGGGTTGAAGCTATGCAAGAAGAGCTCCTTCAATTCAAAATTCAGAATGTATGGGTTTTGATTGATCTACCAAAGGGAATGAGAGTGATTGGTACAAAGTGGGTATTCAGGAACAAGAAGGATGAGAGGGGCATTGTGATAAAGAACAAAGCAAGATTGGTTGCTCAAGGCTATACTCAGGAAGAGGGTATAGATTATGAGGAAGTTTTTGCTCCAGTTGCCAGGATTGAAGCAATAAGATTATTTCTTGCTTATGCTTCATTTATGGGGTTTATGGTCTATCAAATGGATGTGAAAAGTGCCTTTCTGTATAGTACTATTGATGAGGAGGTTTATGTTTCACAACCTCCAGGTTTTATAGACCCAGAGCATCCTGACAAGGTTTATAAGGTGGTGAAAGCTCTATATGGATTGCATCAGGCTCTAAGAGCTTGGTATGAAACTCTTGCTAAATATCTTCTGAAGAATGGGTTTCATAGAGGGAAAATTGATCAAACTCTCTTTATTAAAAAGAACAAGGGTGATATTCTACTGGTACAAGTCTATGTAGATGACATCATTTTTGGTTCTACAAAGAAACAGATGTGTAAGGAGTTTGAAAAGCTGATGAAAGACCAATTTCAGATGAGTTCTATGGGAGATCTTACCTTCTTTCTAGGTCTTCAAGTACAGCAAAAGCCAGATGGTATATTTATCTCTCAGGATAAATATGTTGGTGAAATATTAAGGAAATTTCAATTCACAGATGCCAAGGTTGCTAGTACACCAGTTGACATGGAGACACATTTGCTATTAAAGGATCACAGTGGTGAAGATGTGGATGTGCACATGTATAGATCTATGATTGGGTATCTGATGTACCTTACATCATCTAGGCCTGACATTATGTTTGCTGTTTGTGCCTGTGCAAGATTCCAAGTAAATCCTAAGGTGTCTTATCTCACAACAGTAAAGAGAATCTTCAGATACCTTAAAGGTCAGCCTAACTTGGGGCTATGGTATCCTAAAGAGTCTGCATTTGATCTAGTGGCATTCTCTGATTCTGATTATGCTGGTGCTAGCATGGATAGAAAATCTACAACAGGTGGTTGTCAGTTCTTAGGTCGAAGATTAATCTCTTGGCAGTGTAAGAAGCAGACTATGGTGGCCACATCTACTACTGAAGCAGAATATGTGGCAGCTGCAAGTTGTTGTGCTCAAGTTCTTTGGATTCAAAACCAGATGCTTGATTATGGGTACAATTTCTTAAACACAATTCTACATATAGACAATAGCAGTACAATGTGTATCATTAAGAATCCAGTTCAACATTCAAAAACTAAACATATTGAAATTAGACATCATTTTATAAGAGACTGTGCTGAAAAGAAGTTAATACAAGTTGTTAAAATACACACTGATGACAACTTTGCTGATCTCTTAACAAAAGGTTTTGATGTAAGCAGATTTCAGTACTTGATAACAGGTATTGGAATGCTTAATCCTTCAAAAGATTAATGTCTAAATGTTTTTGGTTTTTATACTGCTAGTTGTGCTATTTGTATAGTTAAGACTGCTTGATAATTTTTAGTACTGCTTGTGCATTTGTTAGTCATTGTGATAACTGTTAAAAGAGAATATTGTGTATTGTGTTTTCTTTGGTTTTGGACTAACATTTCAGGTTAAGAAAAGCTTTTTGCTTTGGATTGTGCTTTGAAAAGTATGGTGGTTTGGATTGTCAAGTGTGAATACTTGTCACACAACAAATGGTAATTGATTCACCATGTCTAACCAACATAAGAATCAACTAGTCCAGATCAAACGGTTTCTGGTAAAGACTACTCAAATCCGTTTATGGTTGACAGTTTACCAAAAACTGGTTGGTTATCAACTCACCAAATCTAAGTGTGAAGAGTTGGCTAGTCCATAGCAAACGGCTATTGGTAAAGACATGTCAAATCCGTTCATAGCTGATAGTTTGCTAAAAACTATAAGTGGACAAAATGTTTTCGAATCCACATTAAACTTACAATTTGATTTTATCTCTGAAAACTTTTTGCTAACAGTTAGTACTGCTGGGGTTAACAGTTTGAACTGCTGGCTTCACCAGTTTGTACTGATTGTTCAAACTTAGTTCCTACTGAGTTTATGCTCTGTGATACACCTCTCTCAGAAGGTAATACATCTGGAAGTGTTGAGAGCAGTTTGAAACTAAATAACTGAATTGATGGTAACTTGTACAAATTGTCATATTGGATGCTGAGCTTGGATGTGATATATTCTAGTTCATCTGATGGTGAAGATTCTTCCAAACAGGGGAGGATTAAAGATTAAAGTTTGTTCTAGTTGCTGTTAAAGATGATTGATGATTATGAAATTCAGGGGAGGAATTAAGAGTCAAAGATGAATTATAAAGACGTGCATAAAGAAGTTTATTCATTAAAGATGGATTCATTGCATAAGAGCTTCACATATGAAAAACCAACAAAACCAACCAACTCCTAACACATACATCTAAACAACACACAAACCTAAACCAATCTAACACATAACCACTACTCAAGCTTCCTTTTGCCTTTGTCCTTGAAGTCTGGCATGGATTTTTGAACTCCTTTTCCATCGATTGAGTACCACACTTTCCAACTAGGAAGTCCCAAAACTTGTTTCTCAGGTCTTGGAAGTAAACGTGGTTGATGTTTTTCGGGCACTTGAACCTTACTCAATTTTGCCACAGCTTTCTCTATCTCTCTTGTCAATACAACTGATAGTGGAAGTGCTTGTTGATCATCATCATCAGAGGATATTGAAAGGTCATCGTCAGAAGATACTTTTTGAGCTTTTGGAGATGGGTTTCTGATAGTCAGATTAGTGTAGTTCGGTGGAAAGTAAGATCTCCATCCATCACTTTCTGAATCTGAAGAAGAATCTGACGAAATCTCAACAATGTTTGGATTGGATGAACTCATTGGGTTTGATAGTTGTGATTTGAAGATTGATGTGAAGAATGATGGGTTAGTATTGTGTATTTAAGGCGTTTTTATAGAACCTATGGAGTTATTAAAATAATTAAATGCTGGGTTGGTATAAGGAAGTAAATTCTTTGGGTTGGTACTTAGAATTAATTCCTTATAAGAATAAATTTAATTTTGGTAATTTTTGAAGAGTTGACCAAAAGAGTATGATATGTGAAAAAAATTTCCAAGTGTTTCGAGATTAAAGATAAAGTGTTTGAAAGAATCTACCCCATTAACATAAGCAAATGTTTAATTCAAGAAACTTATTGATTTGCATAGAAATCATAAGTTTAGGGGAGGATTGTTGGGAATTAAACTTAAGCAGTTAGTACGGTTGAAGAGTACAAGAACAGTTAGTACTGCTGATGGAAGAACAGTTAGGACTGCTGATGAAGAAAAGTTAGGACTGCTTAAGAGATCAAGGTGAAAACAAGTGAAGATAAATATAGAAAAGATATGGTATATATCTTATTTGTATAGAGTGATACGATTAGATGTTTTACTTGTATAGGACTCTTTGCATTATAAAAAGAGATCCTTAGTTAGGGTTTTGATATACCTAATACCTAATACCTAATATCCCTTCATACGAATTATCAAGAGCTTCACGTTCATATTGTAATCGTTTGATATATATTGAAGTGATTGTTTGGTTGATATTGTTTGTGTTCTTATTTGTTCTTATTGTCTTATTCAATCAATCACCAAACACAAAACATCTTCTAGATATTTGGTAGTAAATTCCGCGTGCTATCAAGTATATACTCAAAGTATCCCCAACACAACGTGTGTGTTTAGATCCGGTCATAAAGTAACACAATAACTATTTTGCAACTGAATATGACTGCTAATGGGTTGCCTCACCAAAACTTTAATGTCTTCTTTTTAGAAACTTAATGATTAACTAAGGAATTAGTTGTGATTGCAAAGCTATACTATCAAAGGTTTATTTAATCTTAATGAATACAACAATCTTGATTATTTAGATATTAGATATATAACGTGAATGCGCCATTTTTGATATATACTAACCATGGAATTTGGTACACCAAGAAAAGCATACGTAATAGCAAAGGCAGTTCCAATTTTTAGTAACGATTGGCATCTATCCAACCCAGCACAACACATTTCACCACTTAAAAAAATGCTTTACATGCGTCGATTGGCATCAATAACCACAAAAAATATACGTAAGGATCCTTAGCTGGTTACTACAAACACATTTTATTCTATAACCACTAACAATTAATCAAGTTGGAGCCTTAGACGAACTATTAATTATATAAATATACATAGGATTTTTCACTTTTAACCTACTTATTTGTATAAATTTTACTGAAATAAATATCAGGAAATGATGTATATGATCATACTATACAATTGAAACTGATGCGTTAGACACATTATTGATTTTGTCATAAGAAAAATGGTGAGAAGCAGAAGATTCACATACCTCATTAGAGAACAGTAGTTCAGTACTTGGGACCTGTTAGCTTTTATAAAAGTGATGGTCATTTACGTTTTATATTTTTGTAATGTGTCGTTGTGTAATTAATTAGAATAGTCAATGGGCTTTTAGTTTAAACTAATAGGCTACATGTTAGTCCATGAAAAGCCCAAGCCCATCTTATTGTAAGAAACTATAAATAGCTCACAACCTTTTCATTTGGAAGGTTGGCCATTAAAGAAGTGTGTGTGCTTAAGTGTGTTTAATGAATGAAATATTTCTTTCACTAGTTTCTCTCTCTAGATCTCTTTCATCTCTCTTCTCTCTTGTGTATTAGTGATTATTAGTTAGTGTGATAAGATTGATCATAGGTCCTACAAGTGGTATCAAGAGCCAAAACAAAGATGTAGGAATTTTTTTGGGGGCGTTACTGTTCATCAGACGTGGTTATCAAGTTTGGACAGTTTTATCGAGTTTGGTAAAACTTTCGAGTTTGTGGTTATCGAGTTTGGACAATCTTATCAAGTTTGGACAATCTTATCGAGTTTGGACAATCTTATCGAGTTTGGACAATCTTATCGAGTTTGGACAATCTTATCAAGTTTGGTGACAGTTATCAAGTTTCTGAAATTTATCAAGTTTGGTGAAAGTTATCAACTTTGGTGGTTATCAACTTTGGTGTTTATCAACTTTGGTGTTTATCGACTTTGGTGGTTATCAACTTTGCTGGTTATCAACTTTGCTGGTTATCGACTTTGGATTCTTGGACATCAACTTAGGAACTAAAAGGACTTTTTGAACCGTAACGAACCCACTCCTATATCTTTGCATCGATCCAACATCAACCTTATCACACACCGAAATTGAATGGAATCAAGTTCTCAAGAGGGAAAGATGCCTCCAGTTGTGCAAAAAGCTATTCATTCGAAGGAAAATTGTCTATCACACTTTAGACCAGTCAAGATTCAATGTGTGGCACTCTCAGAAGCAAGGCTACCATTGTGGAATACATCATTTCATCGAGTTTTTGAAACACTCTTCGGATCTGAAATGGATTTTTCAACCTTCAAAGGGAAACTCTTGCATAACATATCTCAAATAGAGAGCCAAATTGAACAAGGAAGTGACTGAATAGTAGCATATCAAGCGCTCAAGACGCAGTTAAAATGGTTTCTCTACTTAGATTTCAGAGTGCTCAAAAATTCTCCAGATTACGAAACAACAAGCCAAATATGGAGTGAATGCATCATTAGATACCTGAAAGTTGAATCGTTTAGAAATCGGTTGCTTACACTAATGAACACATTGGAATTGGTGCTTACTACAATATCACTTCATCTGAGAGAGATGCTGGAAAAGAAGAAAGTAAATGAACGGGAAAGAATTGAAATGGAGAAGCAGAAATGGGAAAGAGAGCAGATTGAAAAAGAAGTGCTATTAAAGGAAACAGAGGGGAATGAGAGAGAGACAGACAAAGACGAACAAACAATCAATGAAGGTACAACAACTGATGCTAGCTTGGTTTTCACGGGAAATGATACATCTTCAGAACAGCAGGTTGAAACCAGTACTCCAAGGTATGATTCGGATGCTAATGGTACATACAGGAATGAAGCTGTTTGGGATACTGAGGATGACCATATCAGACCTTCATCTGCCACAGAGATAATGGCTACGGTACAACATTCAAACGATAATGATAATGTTGTTTTGTTCGATAATGTGTTTGCTCATAATAAGACACATCCTGCGCATCCTGAGTCCATAAGTGACACATATGTGGGGGAACGGTTTGATAGTAATATCACTCCTACAACTCCAACTATGGATCCTAATGGAGGAGAGCTTGCCCAAGATGGATCTTCTTATGAACAAGATCGTGCCTTATTTGCTTCATTAATCGAAAATTTCAAACATGAACTTGAAAAGTGCAAAGAGGACAATCACAAAGCTAAGCAAGTGAATGTCTTATTGTCCAAAGAGCTTGAGAGATTTAAAGAAATGGAAAAAGGTTTTCAAAAAGTAACAAAAAGCAAAGCTGAACTTGAAATTGAAATCTCGAACCTTAAATCTCAAGCTCGTAAATTTGAAATAAACGGAGATTTTGTCACACCACTTTTAAAACGAAAGGAAGAACTTGAAGTTGGGTATAGAGAAGCTCTTTATCGTGAAAAACGTTCCATTCAAAAACTGGATGAACAAATGGTACTTAACAACAGAAAGGTTCAAGCGCTTTTAAAAGAGAACTCTGAGTTAAAAAGTGAAAATTCAATGCTTCAGAAAGCCAATTCAAATTTTCAGATTATTGAAACAAAACTTGAGAATGAAAATCAAGAGTTTTTGAAACGAGCAAGCAATCTTGGAGCAAAACTTCGAAAAACAGGACAAAGTGTTCAAACTCTTCAAATGATGCTTCCTAAAGATGAGAACGTTCATCAAGGAAAATCCGGACTTAGTTTTGAAAATACTGATCATTTGGAAAATGATTTGAGAAATGAAAAAACTTGTTTTCTAAACAAAGTGCAAAAGTTGACACCCAGTTTGTACGATGCTGAAAATTTGGGAAAAGGTTTGTCGACTGATGTTCTGTTCAATTCAGAAGATCAAGAAAAATCTGAAGAGGAAAAACGTTTAAAAGTCAAATAAAGAAAAAGCCCATTCTCGTACCAAGGCTTTGTGTATCGTTGTACACAATTGACAGATATACCAAAAGAACCTTTGAAAAGAAAAGACACAAATGTGAAAAAATATTTCAAAGAAGCTCAACTTGCTACTTACGATGCTAAGTTATGGCAAAATAAAGCAAGGAAACAGTTTTGTAATCTTAAACATCACATTGAGCATACGTTAAAGGTCATTTGGTCTAAGCAACAATACAACCATTGTGATTACTATAATCTTCTTTCACCGGACTCTTACCTAAAAAGGGAAGTCAGTAAGATTTTACAAGATGAGATTGAACCTCGTGTGAAAGATATCAATTTAAGTTTTGAATACTTTGAAAAATATCTTATCACTGAAATGAGAGAAGATTTAAAGTACATCCATTCTCTTGAAGATGAATTTGATGAAAAATGCTTAACACTTGATATTCAAAAAGAATTTTCACAAATCAAATAGAGTCATTCAAGTCAGTGTCTGTCAGCCATGAGTAAGAGAATGTGGATTTTGAACAAACACCTTCTTTAAAATCTGAAAATCTTTGTCTCGAAAAGAAAATCACAGAACTTTCAAAAGAAACAACTGTAGTCAAAGAAGAATTGTCAAAAAGAACTGCTCAGTTTGAGAAAGATTTAACAAAACTCGAAGCACAAATTATTTCTTTCCAACTCAAACTGCAGGAACAGAAAGCCTCTTCTGAAAACTCTTTGACAACAGTGCTTAAAGAAAAGGAAAAGATTTTTGAAGAAAATTGTGATGATGCCAAAATCAAGTTTGATTTGGATGAACTTGATACAAAAAATATTGAATTGGAACATGTTGTGGAATCATTACAAAAAGAAAATGAGCATTTGAAACAGATTTACAAAAACCTGTTTGATTCAATCAAACGTTCACGAGTTCAGACTCAAAACTCAAACACGAAACAAAAGAAACTGAAGTTTTGAAGTCTCAATTGTCTGAATTCGCTGATAAAAAGTTTGAAAAGGTTTTGCAAAAGATTGAATCAATGAAGATGAAAAAGGTTGAGTCTCAAATCACAAAAGTTTCATTTCCAAATCCCCTGTTTGATTCTAATACTCCAGATTTTGAAAAGGAAACAGAAAATGAAAATCATGTGCTTCAAACAAAAGTGATTGAGCTTGAAACACTTTTAGCTCAACAAACAAACGATCTTAAGGATGCCAAAACTGATCTTTTTAACAAAACGACCAAATTTGAAAAATATTTTGAAAGACTTGAAAAAGAAAATATTGAGTTCGAACGGAAATTGGCTCGTAAAACGGATGATTCAAAAGCTGAAAAAGATCAATTTTTGAAATAAATTGCCTCTTTGGAATCTAAATTGGCATCTTAAGATCATCTTTCTCTTCAAAAAGATTACAGTGATTTGAGAACGTCATACAATGCTTTAAAAGTACAGTTTGATTCTCTTAACCAATCAAAAGGAAAAACTCCTATTTCAAATCTTTCTACACCAGAAGTGAGTGTTTCGAAGAAGGTTTACACGGGTGAATCTTCAAAACCATTTTCGAAAAAGGTTTCCCAGTTTACAACCTATTCTTTGCAAAAAGGAATGAAATTTTCAAAGAAACCAACTTTTTCTGAAACACTTACTCCTCAAAAGCTTTCAAGGTCACATGCTTCAAATGGAAAGAATCAAGCTTTTCAAACTCCACACTCTCGTTTTACACCGGTAAAGCAAGTGTGGAGACCAAAGCAAAGTCATTCAAAACCTTTCAAATATTCAACATCAAAACTGCTTTCGCTATAACATAAGAATGACTCTACTTTGAAAATTCCAAATTCCGGAAGGTTTCCATTCATCTCAAAAATGAATTTTCGAAATGAAACACCGGGTTTCAACAATGGATGGAAAACTTCTTCTTCAAGTTTTAAAACTCTAAAAGAGACACCGGGTTTCTCAAACAATTTTCACAAGAAAAAGAGTTTTAAGTCACCGTTGATTCCACGAGTGTTATTTCAAAATGAAACATCGGTTTTCAGTCCTCGTTGGAATTCAACTTCTTTGAATCGGATTGACATAGCTTACAAATGGATTTCAAAATATGGTAAACCCGTTGGCGCCATGCTTAAATGGGTTCCCAAGGTTGTTGTCTAATCCTAAAAACATTATGGCTTCTGAACACATCAGTTCAGGACCCGTGCTTCAAAGAAAAGAAAGTACTTATTCAAAACAAAAGTTTCTAAATACTTTTTGAGCACTTATCCTAATAACATTATGGCTTATGCACACATAATAGTGCATAACCCATGTTTCAAAGAAAGGACCCTGTTGTACATTTTATTGCAACAATCCTAAAAGAAAAGAAGTTCTCACGCAAAGTTTATCAAATCAAACTTCTTAATCTTAAGAAAAATTTTATTCAAAATTCATCAAAAGGTCTTTCAAAACTTTTCAAAAATTTTTCTTAAGATTTTCAAATCTTTACTCCCCATTCGCTCCAAAGTTTAAAAATGTCAGAACCGATGCAAGTTTTGAGGGGGAGTATTTCAAAATCAAATTTGTTCCAAAAGTTCATGCAAATCCGTTTCTCCCTATTAGCTTTCCAAAAACAAAGATTTTAATCAATCGTTATCAAAAATACCATCGAAATGCTATTTTTGAGGGGGAGAAATGCGATTAAAATGTGATCGTAGTTGAATCTCAAAAGAGCTCGACTTAGTATGAACCCTCGAATTGACGAAAGCTAAATGTCAGTAATCAAAAAGACTTGTCCGGGACGGGTAATAATTTCAAGCTGGTTATCCAGTGATGTAAATGTGTCTCGCAAAGGACTTGTCTGAGTAGAATGTACCAATTCGAGAGATTCGCTTTTGATATGACCGAGACGAGTAATAATTTCAAGCTAGTCTAACTAGTAATGTAAACGTGTCTCGCGATGGTCATATCAACTGAAAATCGATCTATTCAAAATGTGCAAACTCTACCCAACATGTGCAAATTTATCTTAAAAATGCAAAAGCACATGTGAAGGGGGAGTATTTAAGAAAATGCAAAAATTCTCGAAGTGTTAACCAAAATGTGTTTACTCATAAAACAATTTGAGAGATTTTCAAAAAAGGTTTTTTGGCAAGTGATCAACAAATCTAGGATAATCATGAAGTAATAAGGTGATTATGGTTAGGTTTATGTCCTATGATCCGCCAGAGCCGGAGGGATCTACCCAAGGACAATTCCAATAGATTAGAATTAGAAGTCCTTAGGAAAGATTGAAAAAAGGAGTAAATGAGAAAGGGAAAGAAGGGGTTGAAGAATTAAAAAGAAAAGTTGAATGAAAGGGTGAAAAGAAATAGCCCTCCATGAAAACTTAGGGCAGAAACCGGGTCAATACATCTGCTATCGGTATTCACTAAGGTGATACTGATATTGAAGACAAGACGTCATGGACCCAGTGACGCGCTGCACAAACCCCTCCTAGCCACTCAGATATCTCTTAAAAGATATTTGTTTCATTTCTCACGGAGAACACTGCATAATCTATCGGCCTCTCATTCCGAGATGTGTTGATATTGAAAAGGTGGCACTCTGCTCAATGCCTCCGACTACTAAAACCAAAACGCACATTATAGAGTCTAGAGCCATGAGATTCATTAAAAGATCTCTTATGAACACTTTCCATATAATACACGTGTGTTCACCAATAAGGACACATGGTGTACAAGATTCTTAATGAGATCTAAGGATCTTGCCAAGTTATATCATGATGGTTACATGCTTTAAACGGTCTACAGTCGTGGGGTGATCCTTAGCAGCTCACTGAATCGTTGATGTACTTCGGTGTGTCTGTGTAAGCCCTTTCGGGGGTATCCGATTCAGAACGGCATTGGTTAAGATTAGAGAAAGTTTTCACACTATGCTGTTAACAATCTCGAAATCTGAACCTGTAAGTGCTGGACGATTTATTGCTAACTGTTTTATGCAGGTATTGACGAAAGTCCATCTACCATCATCATATGTCTCAACATCTGCATCTCCTCATGCTCATACTTTTGAAGATCATCCTCAACAAAGATCAAGTGAAAAAGTTCAAGAAGAAAAAATCAAGTTAAAGACAAAGTGTTAAAGACAACGTCAAAAAGCTAATAAAGAAGTCAAGAACAAGCTCATGTATCAATAAAGGATGACATAAGTATGAAGTTCAAGAAGTATGAGTATGAAGGAGGATATGACGCTATAAACACATGAAGATGTTGATCGAATACAAGAACGACTAAAAGACGATTATGTTGAAGATCACAAAGCATGAAGGAACAAAAGAATCAAGACAATTCTACAACGACACACAAAACTCAAGACAATGAAGACTAAATATCTAATCATATGGAGCATCATTTGAATGACTATCCCTTAGGGGGAGATTGTTAGCTTTTATAAAAATGATGGTCATTTACGTTTCATATTTTTGTAATGTGTCGTTGTGTAATTAATTAGAATAGTCAATGGGCTTTTAGTTTAAACTAATAGGCTACATGTTAGTCCATGAAAAGCCCAAGCCCATCTTATTGTAAGAAACTATAAATAGCTCACAACCTCCTCATTTGGAAGGTTGGCCATTAGAGAAGTGTGTGTACTTAAGTGTGTTTAATGAATGAAATATTTCTCTCACTAGTTTCTCTCTAGATCTCTTTCATCTCTTTTTTCTCTTGTGTATTAATGATTATTAGTTAGTGTAATAAGATTGATCTAAGGTCCTACAGGACCAAAGCTGGTGTAAACTCAACCTGCAGATATACATACCAAGATAAGGACTGACATTAGTTACTTTTTTTTTGTTTATTGGGTCAAATAATGCAACTTTCATAAAACAATTGACAAAACTATATGAAGAAACAAAAAAGTTCATGCACTTAAAACAAAGCTTATATTAAATGAGGTGTTACAACTTACAATTAAATGGGCAGTTACAACTCTCGGCTGTTAACTTTTTTTTTTTTTTTTTTTTTTATGATTTACAATTCCTAAATTATAACCTTTTTAATTCTGTATGAAATATTGGCAAGACATTTGAAGAATAGGCCATAAAAGTGGGCTTTAAAAATATTGGAGGTACTTTAAATTCTGTATTCAATGACTGCTAATTGTTACAAGTATTGGCAACTTTTAGGCTATGTTTGGCAAAAGTTGCTGTGAGCAGTAACAATGAGTAGTACCAGTGAGCTGTGAGCAGTAGCCACAGCTCATTGCTCACCGCTCACAGCTTCTTAAAGAAGCATTCAAAAAATGAGCATTCCTAAAAAATAGCAAAGCTTACCGCTTTTCTGCCAAATGAAGAATAAAAATCAAAAAGCTCACTGTTCACCGCTCATCGTCCCAAAAAGCTCTGCGCCAAACATAGCCTTAAGCTAGCATGTGTATGTATTGACTTAGCAAGAGACATATCTTTCCATAATAAGTAAGTTAAAAAGTCTGAATTTTAAGCCTTGTCATTTAGGGAAATTTCCTAAATGCATTATAATGAGGTAAAGAATATAACTAGAGTAAATTGCAAAATTCTTCTATGACCAAATTGTAGGTTTCATCTTTATATATATATATATATATATATATATATATATATATAGATATATTGTAGGTTTCATATATATATATATATATATATATATATATATATATATATATAGATATTGGTTCTTGGAAAAAATCCACTTTGGTGGAAAAGTGAGAAAATAGTGCAAATCACCCTCTCCTTCCCCTCCCTTTTTTCACACCAAACTACAGGGACCTTATTGTATTTTCCTCCATTCTTTAAGGGAGGTTTTGTACATTCGCACCCTACCCCCCCCCTCGGGAAAAAAAAATCCAGCCAAAAAAAAATTTTTTTTTTTGGCCAAAATTTTTTTCAGGCCAAAAATTTTCCCGCCAAAATTTTATAACTGTGATACACCTTTTTATTTTGGTGCATCACAGTTATAAAATTTAGTTCTAACTATGATGCACCAAATTTTATAACTGTGATGCACCAAAATAAAAATGTGTTTTTTGGGGTCCAAATTTTTTTTTTCCAGGCCAAAATTTTTCCTACCAAAATTTTATAACTATGATGCACCTTTTTATTTTGGTGCATCACAGTTATAAATTTTGGTGCATCATAGTTATAACTAAATTTTATAACTGTGATGCACTAAAATAAAAAGGTGCATCATAGTTATAAATTTTTGGCGGGAAAATTTTTGGCCCGGAAAAAAAAAATTTGCCCAAAAAAAAAAATTTTTTTTTGGCGGGAAATTTTTTTTTTCCGGAGGGGGGGGGGTGGGTTTCAAAACTTACCTTGAAGTTTGAGATGTTTCAAATCCTACCCTATAACTTTTTTTCTCACTTTTCTATCTAATTACACTTTTCCCTAGAACCAGACCCTATATATATATATATATATAACAGGATAAACATGACTAGATAAAGCCACATCATCACAAATAAGTCCACGTCATCATCATTAAGTCGACGTCATCTCAATAAAGGCCACGTAGGCAATAATTCGGTTGTTAATTTATTTGTCAAAAAATCAAATGCATGGATTCGAACTCAATACCATGTTCATATTATGCGGTGTGTTACCCACTGAACCACCTCAATTTTTTAGTTAGATTATGTAGCCGAATTTCAATAAAGGATACTAAGCAATTATCTCTTTCACAACACTGCCAATTAAGATTTTAAATCAGATAATTATCATATTTTTAGTATTTGATAAGTATGAAAAATATTTATTGTGATCTTAGCCCAATTCGGATTGGCTATGTATGTTTTTAAACCTAATTCTACATTATATATATGGCTTATTATATCCTATCATAACTGATTGTTTGAAATCAATATATAAATATTTCCCCAAGGATTACACAGGAAATTATGTAAACCCGAGTCGTTTTTCCAACGAAGGGATTAATGGAATTTTGTGATTTCGAGTCGTGATATGTGTCGTGAATAGTGAAATAAGAGAGATTTGGATTTTTAAACTAAAAATCATAAACATAAACTAAAAACAACTAATTAAGCAAGGTAAACAATAATCTAAAACTCATGTAAGCAAAAACGTAAAAGAAAATTAAAAACGCGCAAAACCCGGGCTAATCATGAGCTTTAAAAATGAAATCTAAGATATTCTAGTCCTAGAAACGCGAAACTATTTTTCCTAAGTCCTAAATGATAAAATAAATTTTTGAAAAAAGAATTATATTTTTTTGACTTTTATATTTTTTATTATGAATTAAAAACTATTTAGAAAAGAAAAATATATAAAAAATGCTAAACGAAAATGGAAAATTTTGAAAACTTGCAGGAAAGTGCTACGAAATAAGAAGAATCAAGGAAAAATAAAACCAGGTTAACTGCTTACCTAAATAAGCAGTTATTAAGCTAAATGCTGAAATAAGCAAAAGGGGAAAAAGACTGGTTAAAAGGATTAACCAAACACCCTTGGGCAGAAAAGACCCAAGGGCGCAGTTGGTTGTGTGTAGTGAGGTTAATGTTGAACTGGGTTGAGGTCAGGGGTTCGAGTCCCACTCACCCCTGACTTCCCTAGTTCCCTTTTATTTTTATTTTTTGAACTTTTCTTTTTGCAAACTGAATAAGCACAATAAAATAAGCAATTTTGAAAAACAACTTATTTTTAGAATCAACAAATAAGCTCAGAAAAAGCTCTTAAAAATCAGACTGTTTGAAAACTAAAAACTAAGGCAAAATGGAATTAAGCTAATAAGCTATCCTAAGCTAAAGAGCAAACTAGAATAAGCTAAAATAGACTAAAACTAATCTAATTCAACTAAAGGAAATCAGAATAAGCTCTAAAAATAAGCAGATAAGCACACAAAAAAAAAGAATAAGCTTTGGATTTGGTTTAATTTAGGATTTGGTTTAGTAGGGATTAAATGGGCTGACTTGGCCCATGAAAAATGGTTTCGGGTTTGTTTCTCCATGCTCATTTCAAGGCTAAATCCCAGGGTTGACTTTGACTTCGTCTTCACTTGATCAAATGCACAAACGTTGTCGAGACGATCCAAAAATATTCGTTTTTGCTCTATTTTCAATCCTTTGTACCTGAAATACATAAAAACACAATCCAAGGATATCTGCAATATAATTTGGCATATTTGGCTATTTTTAGTTATTTTTATGTATTAAATGGGCATAAAATGATGAGTAAGTAGGCACTCATCATCCCCCCACACTATCAATTGCTAGTCCCTAGAAATCCGATCATATAAAGTAATGAAAGGATCAAAAGAATACCAAGGATACCCCGTTTTGACTTTTTATTCAATGCAAGAAATTTAAACTAGAACAAAAACAGATAACATGCTTGATTTTCAAAAATGGCATCATGGAACGGGATTCACACAAAATGGGTGTCTCCAGGGAATTGTAATCGTCATACTCTTTTTAATACTCCCAACAAAGCTTAAACTCATTGTGCAAATGTTTCTGTTAAAATGCAAACACTACTTATACTAGTAATCTATGTAAGCCGAAACTTAACTTTTCACTCCCACAATTATTCAAGAAGTTAGGTGAGTGTGCTTATTTTCAAAATTTTGACCGCAAAAATCGACATTTATTATGGTTTTTATTTGTTTAAGTCAAATACTAATTTACCGGGAACCTTGAAAATCTAAGGATCAAAAAGGGCTTTTTCCATGTAGCGGCTTTCTTCTCGGCACATCCCAAACCAGTTGGTTTTAGGTGACCAGGCTTTTGACACCCCACAGAGAATAGTACCGGAATCAGCGGGATTTCGATTTCAAAGATTTTAGATATTCCCACTCAATTAGTATTAAATACTTAAATAGATAGCAACAAACGACAATTTAGAGATTAGAGACTCAAAGGTGAGATCACTCCATGTAACGACTTTCTTCTCGGCACATCCCAAACCAGTTGGTTTTAGGTGACCAGGCTTTTGACACCTCACAGAGAATATGTAGGATCGAGTACTTCGAGCTTGATTGAGCTTGGTCTAAACAAGAACCTCTGTATGCAATACAAGTGTTTATGCGGAAACTAAACAGCAGGTATTATAAAGAAGAAAACTCTAAACGAACAATGATCCTCTATGGATCAAACTATGAACTAAGAATTGTGTTCTTGAATATTAAAAACGTTAAAAGTGTTAAAGGCGTACATAAACTCATAGACGGATATATCTTTTATACTAACAAGATGACCTAACCCTAATCCGTTCTACAAGTAAACGTGTGAAGAGATAAACAACAATCTCTTCTAAAAATAAATCTTAACAAACATTCTAAATATACGGATAACAAATAATACTATCCGCAGCAACAATACTATCGGTAGGAACAAGATAACACTATCGGCAGCAATGAGCTTTCAGCAGGAACCAAAGCTATCGGCAGGAACCAGCTTTACACTATCGGCAGCAACAATGAAACTCTTATTTCCCAGAGATCCTAACAATCCTCCCCTAATCTTGAGGTTGACTAGGTTAACCTGCAAGATTCCAATGTGATAGAGCTTGTAACTTCTCAGGCTTGAGGACTGCGACTTAGCAGCAACAATTTTAAGTAACCAGCAGCAACATTCATAACTTGCAAGATTCCAGCTTCTATAGTATCCAGCAGCAACTTCAATAGTTCAGCAGGAACAAGAAATCTTCTTCAAAACATGTATACTGGTCACCATTACTTTCACTTGAACTTGACTGCTACTATGACAATATGTACATCAAATCACTTGAAGTTTCATACTATTCTCATCACATCCAGTGTGTGTTAACTCCTGTGAGAGGTGAATCATTGAAAATTAATGGATTTGATATCTCTTTACCAATAGCCATCACTACTGGAGTAGCCAATGTTTAGGTGTGTTAGACCATGGTACATTGATAACCATCTGATTTATTAGCAAATCAGCAACTATAAACGGATTTGACTTGTCTTTACCTGTAGCCGTTTGCTCAGGACTAGCCAATTCTTAGGTTATAGCAAAACCTTGGTGAATTGAATACCAAATATGGAGACCAAGTGTCTTTACCACAAACCATACTTTTGTGGACTAGCCAATCCTTTGGATCCCATAAAGGTTACATCCATGGTGAATTGAGAACCATTTTCAACTCTCAGAAATGAATCATGGGTGAGTTGAAGTACCCTATAGCTTTGAGCAAGCTATTACAGCTATCAGCGGATTTGATAATCACACCAGAGCCGTACCCTCATGGTGAGTCAACTCTTTCTTGTCTGCAAGACATGGTGAGTTGAGCACCATTTATTGTGCAGGTGTAAACACCAACACTGTACCTGCAAGGTGTTGCTCAAAACCACTTATTAGCATACAAAATATACACAAATTTTTTTTATTTTTTTTATTTTTTTTTTATTTTTTTTTTAACTAAGAAACACACCAAAATAAAAGAAAATAAGAAAAGAAACAAAAGAAAGAAAGAAAGATAGAAAATATACAACAACAACAAGAACAATCCTCCCCTTAAGCTTTATCCTCCCCTTAAGCTCAGCAACTAAGGATTTACCATTCCAATATGGACCACCAAATGTTTAAACCTTGGTCCATCAAAAGCCTTGGTCAGCAGATCAGCAACATTATCATCTGTGTGAATCTTAACCACCTGAATAAGATGCTTCTCATAAGCATCTCTTATGAAATGATGTCGAATCTCAATATGCTTTGTCCTCTGATGATAAACAGGATTCTTAACAATACACATAGTACTTTGATTATCAATAAAACTCTTGGTGTTCATGTAGTTGAACCCATAATCCAACAACTGATTTTGCATCCAAAGTACCTGTCCACAACAACTAGCAGCAGCAACATACTCTGCCTCAGTAGAAGATGTAGCCACTATAGTTTGCTTTTTGCATTGCCAAGAAACTAACCTCCTACCCAGAAACTGACAACCTCCTGTTGTAGACTTCCTATCAAAGTTAGCCCCAGCATAATCACTGTCACTATATGCTTCCAACACAAAAGGAGAATCTTTAGGATACCAAAGTCCCATCTTTGGCTGTCCTCTTAAATACTTGAAGATTCTCTTAACTGCATTTAGGTTAGAAGTCAATGGTGTAACCTGATGTCTAGCACATGCACCAACAGCAAACATGATATCAGGTCTTGAAGCTGTCAAGTACATGAGTGATCCAATCATGGACCTATAAAGATGAACATTAACAGCATCATCAGGTTCATTATTGGACTTAGGCTTTGGACGTTCAAAAGGAGTTGTAGCAACCTTCACATTTTCCATATCAAATTTCTTAAGCATGTCATAAACATACTTCTCCTGGCAAATAAAGATCCCATCCGGTTTCTGCTTAACCTGAAGACCTAAGAAGAAAGTCATTTCACCCATAGCACTCATCTCAAATTCACTCTTCATCAATTCTTCAAACTCCCTGCACCAGGCTTCATTAGTGGAACCAAAGATGATATCATCAACATAAACTTGTACCAGGATGATATCTTTGAAATTCTTTCTGATAAAAAGAGTTTTATCAATAGTCCCTCTTCTGTAACCATGTTTTAGCAAAAAGGCTGATAACCGTGCATACCAAGCCCTTGGTGCTTGATGAAGACCATAAAGTGCTTTAACCACTTTGTAAACCAAATTAGGATTCTGAGGATCCACAAATCCCTGTGGTTGAGTAACATAAACCTCTTCCTCAATCCTGCCATACAAAAATGCACTCTTCACATCCATCTGATATACTACAAACCCCATAAAGGAAGCAAAAGCTAAAAACAATCGAATAGCTTCAACTCTTGCCACTGGTGCAAACACCTCATCATAATCAATCCCCTCTTCTTGTCTATGACCTTGAGCTACCAATCTAGCCTTATTTCGAACCACAATACCCCTAGCATCCCTTTTATTCTTTAGAATCCATTTAGTCCCAATAGCATGCTTTCCTGCAGGTAAAGGCACCAACATCCATACTTTCTGATTCTGGAACTGCTGCATCTCCTCTTGCATAGCCTCAACCCAATCATCATTAGCAAGAGCCTGAGCTATGCTAGTTGGTTCAACTTGAGATAAGAAACAAGCATACAGACAATGTAGGTAATCAGTATGATTGTTCCTCAACTGATCCTGTATATAACTAAGAAAAGCAGATTCTCCAAACTTGGGTTGATGTAGCTTGCTTCTTGTCTGCACAGGGGAATTTATATCTCCAAGAATCAAAGACTGAGGATGAACTGTATTGATCCTCTTGGTAGCAATTGGATTAACTTCAATGGAGGATGCCTGATTAGTTATGGAGGGGTTGAAGTCATCATCATATGAAGAAGAAGTGAAAATTCCAGTTCTGGACTGATGATGAGGATCATTCAGCTTATCTTTTGAAGAGACTGAGTTTCCAAGATCAGAAGGGATTGGAAATCTTTCAGGGGAGTTAACAACACCCAGAGTGTCCACAGATGGAGAAGACACAGGAACATCAGCAGAAACCCTAGAAGGTTCAGCAGGAACAGATCCACTTTCAGCAGGAATGGGATCAGCAGGAACATGAATACCATCAGTTGAATTCAATTGTCTTCTAACTTCAGCTTCAGCCTTTCTCAGAATCTCCTCTGTCTCTTTAGAAAATCCAGAATCAAACATCTCAGCAGTTCTTTTGGCATTAAACTCTTGTCTTTGAAGCCTAGCAAGATCTTCTGCATAACTAGAATCACCTCCAGCCATATCAAGAGAATCCTTGAGCTTTGAACCTGAAATGTTGTTAGAGGGAAAAGAAGGAACAACTATAGGTCGTTCATCACTCTCTACATCAGAATCATCATCTGAGGTACCTGCATTGTTAGTTTGAGAAACATTTGTACCAGCAGATAGATTTGATTTGAATCTATTATAACCTAAGGTGTCAGATAGATAATCCAGATCAAAGTACCACTCTGGACCAGCACCCTGCAAATTAGGTTTATCTTCAAGATATCTTAAGTTGAGAGTCTCTTCTATTTTCTTAGAGGACAGATTATAAACCCTATAGGCTTTACCATGAGCTGAATATCCAACAATAAACCCTTCATCAGCCTTCCCATCAAACTTGCCTAGGTAATCACTAGTGTTCAAAATAGTGACATGACATCCAAAAGGCTTAAGGTAACTAATGTTTGGAACCTTCCCAGACAAAAGTTCATAAGGTGTTTTATTATGAGGACTAGTAATAGATACCCTATTCAACACATAACAAGCAGTGCAAACTGCTTCAGTCCAAAACATAGTAGGCATCTTAGATTCAGCTAACATAGTCCTAGCTGCTTCTATCAGGGTCCTATTTTTCCTTTCTGCAACCCCATTTTGTTGTGGAGTTCTAGCATTACTATAGTCCCTTTTTATCCCCTTAGTCCCACAGAGGTCAATAAGATTAGAGTTCTTAAATTCTGTGCCATTATCACACCTTATAGACTTAACCTTTTTACTTAGCTGATTTTCAATTAAGGCAATAAAATCCCTAAGAACTGGATAAGTTTCATCTTTAGTACCCAAAAAGAAAGTCCATGAAAACCTGCTAAAATCATCTGTAATCACCAGGCAGTAGTTCTTATGGTCAATACTTCTGATAGAAGTAGGACCAAAAAGATCCATATGAAGAAGCTGCAAAGGCTCAGAGATGTTGCTCACAGCAGTTATGGCTTTGTATGATGCTTTGTGCTGCTTTCCTTTGTTGCAGGCAACACAATCATGCTCATTAGAGAAGATCTTCATAGGAAGCCCTTTCACCAACCCATTCTTAGCCAACTTGTTAATGGTCTTGAAATTCACATGGGCCATTCTTCTGTGCCATTTCTTAGACTCATCCACAGAAGCTTTTGCAACCAAACAAGCAAGAGATCCTTCAGGCTGAACATCACTTAGATTGAAGCTATACAGATTGTAAGTCCTAGGAACTTTAAGTTCAACCTGACTTTCATCAGGCAGCTTGAAGTCTTTGGACAACACAAAGCAATCATTCTCAGTGAAGAGAACACTGTTCTTCTTGTCACAGATTTGGGAGACAGAGAACAAATTGAAGTCTTGAAGTTCCTTCACATAAAGTACATCTTCAAAGTCCAGCTTAGCAGTCTTGATAGTTCCCTTCCCAGAAATTATTCCATCTCCTCCTCCAAATGTCACAGTACCTCCATTCAAAGGTACAAAGTCATGCAATCTATCCAAATTCCCTGTCATACTCCTGGAACACCCACTATCAACAATTCCAACATCTTTGCTTCTAAAAGGAAAATCCTGAGAGAAAGAATACATATACAACATTAGATACAAGAGAGACTCAAGCCATTGCTGACTTGAGCCTGCCTAGTGGATCAATAAAAATTAAACCCTGGAGATTGATGAGATCCACCATTGATCTTGGACCCCATTTTCATATGTTGGCTATTGATTTTCCAAGAACAACCTGCTGAGGACTTAACAGCAGTTTTCCATCTTGCCCCTCCCTTATTCATGGTGTCAAAACAAACAGGCCTCAAATTATTTTGAAAGTAAGAACTAGTAGGTTTTCTGAAAGATCTAGCCAAATTGCTTCTCCAACCAGCAGGATTGATCCTACTGGCAGGAACTGAATATACAGCAGCAACAGGCTTATCGGCAGGAATGTACTTATCAGCAGCAACATGCTTATCGGCAGGAATGAACCTATCAGCAGCAACAGGCTTACCAGCAGGAACTGGCTTGCCAGTAGCAACTGAAGTTCTCCTTGCTGCTTGAGGAATATAAGGGGGAATATCATTCACATTTTTCCATACAAACCTATTTTGACATGCATTCAAACCCATCTGTTTCTCATAATAGTCACAATCTTTAATGAGATGATCATAACTACGACACACAAAGCAAGATTTCTTTCTAGGGGCCTTTTTCTTAACAATAACTTTCTCATTGCACACAGAATTATTCAAACTACCACATGAAACAAAATTATCCTTAACACAATGAAAACCACAATCATAATTGTTTGAAACAGAACTACAACTAGAATTGTTTGAAAAAGAACCACAACCAGAAACATTATTGTTTTTAACACTATCAAAAGAAATATCTTCAAATGCAGCTATCTTCGAGTGAGATTCATCATTAGCTACTTCTGAGGAGAGATCTTCTGACTTTATTGATGCTGACTTGTCACTTGATCCACATGTGGCATAGTCATCTGTCTTGATTTCTGAAGATTTGTCACTGTAAGAACAAGAGACAAATTCATTAGAGTCACAATCAAGATTAGGCAAGTCCTTTGCCTGTTTGCCATACATCATTTGTGAATCATCAAAGTCATCAAAAGGATTAGCAGGCTTAAATGTTCCAGTTATGGGTGGAGGAACATCATTCATCCCTCCCTCATTCACAAACTTTACAGGCTTTCTATAATCTACAGGTTCTGGATTAAAAACACTATATTCATTAGGATCATAATATTGATTTGGCCCTACCAGGTCACCGAACCCTAAACCTCTTTTAGTTTTTGATGACATAGAACTATCAATAAGCCTGTGAAGGTTTGTGGATGACTCTTTCCACTTATTAAATCTAGCCAAGGTATCATCTAGTTTAGACTTTAAATCCTGATTATCTAATACAACCTTAGCTTTTTCCCGTTCAGTATGTTTATACTCATTAATAGCATTTTTTAAATCTCTTTCCAATACCTTTATTTTTACTTCATAAGCAGACTGTTGTTGTTGATACCAGACCTTTTGTTGTTCTAAAGTTTTAACAGCCTTTTTATGAGCCTTAAGTTGAATAAAGTTATCCTTATTTTCACTTTCTTTATCATCAAATTCCTGTTTCAATTTATCATATTTAGAATCACAACCAAATGGGCAGTTATGTACCTGAGATGGATGACCCATCATTCCAAACTGACCAGCCACTTGTTTTTTTTCACCATATCCAGCTACCATCCCATAGACCTTATCTGCTCCACTTGCAAGAGACTTCTCATGTTGCTCCCAGTCCACCATCGAATCCACAGATACCAAAGCCTTGGGATCTTCTGAATCCAACTCTTGAATTCAGAAAGCAGAATACCGTGCTTTATCATCCACCTTCTTGTCTGTACATTCCCTAGCAAAATGTCCTATTTGAGAACATTTATAACACCTCACCTTCCTTCTATCAAACCTGGCAGGCTCCTGTCCATTAAAATTGACCCTTCTTCCTGCCTTCTTTTCAAACCTATCCAACTTCAACGATATCATAGCCATCTGCCATCTTAAGTCCATCTCTTCCATATCCAATTCATCAACCTGATTGAAATCATCATACACAATCTTCTGTTGTGGTGTACTATCAGCAACAAATGAATGAAGCAGATCCACTACAAGATTCTCTGAACTAGTTTGAGCTTTTGGAGTGACAGGTGAGTAGGAGATTGATGATGTTGATGGTGTTGGACTGTTTCCATATGTTGTTTTGTTAGCACCAGAGTTACTAACAAAAGCAGTATGGGTTGGAGTATGGGGTGTATAGGTGGAATACCCTTTGATATCAAGTTCAAGGGTTTTCAACTTGTTGTACAGATCATCGAAGCTCATAAAATCCAGTCCTCCTTTGGCCTTGAGGGTTATGGAAACCTGCGACCAAGATGGTGGTAAAGCCCTCAGAAACTTGGTGTTGCAATCTTCATCATCCGGCCTAGCTTTCAACTGGTTGAGTTGACTCAGGATCTTGTGGAATCTGTCATACCCTTTGTGAATCCCTTCAGCCTCAGAGATCTTGAATTCCTGAAATTCTTGCTTGAGCATAGACTTTCTCATTTTTCTGGATTCATCATTCCCTCCAAATCTGGCTTTTACAGCATGCCAGATCTTTCTAGCATCATCCAAGTGATGGAAATCACTCATATGATCCTCTGGAATAGCTTGAAGCAGAAGGGTTCTTGCTTTGGTTTCCCTTTGCACAACCATGTGCTCTTCTGCAGTAACAGGTGGCTCTATATAAATATTGCCATCCTCGTCCCTTCCTGTATTCTTCTTGCTATTTCCCTTGAGAATGACATTCCACAGATTGTAATCACTGTTTGTGATCCAATATTCCATTCTCATAGCCCAGACTTCATACTCATCTTTCTTCAGATATGGGAATTTAGCATTGTTGGTGGACACCGCGGTGACGATTTGCGTTTGGACTTGGGATGTTTCAGTTTTGGGTTGTTGATCTTCCTGGTTAATGACATTGGTTTCTGGGTTATCGTCTGCCATTGAGAGAGGGTTAAGAGATATGAGATCGACCTTTTTCTTCTTTATCAGAGATCCTTACCAGGCTCTGATACCACTTGTAGGATCGAGTACTTCGAGCTTGATTGAGCTTGGTCTAAACAAGAACCTCTGTATGCAATACAAGTGTTTATGCGGAAACTAAACAGCAAGTATTATAAAGAAGAAAACTCTAAACGAACAATGATCCTCTATGGATCAAACTATGAACTAAGAATTGTGTTCTTGAATATTAAAAACGTTAAAAGTGTTAAAGGCGTACATAAACTCATAGACGGATATATCTTTTATACTAACAAGATGACCTAACCCTAATCCATTCTACAAGTAAACGTGTGAAGAGATAAACAACAATCTCTTCTAAAAATAAATCTTAACAAACATTCTAAATATACGGATAACAAATAATACTATCCGCAGCAACAATACTATCGGTAGGAACAAGATAACACTATCGGCAGCAATGAGCTTTCAGCAGGAACCAAAGCTATCGGCAGGAACCAGCTTTACACTATCGGCAGCAACAATGAAACTCTTATTTCCCAGAGATCCTAACAGAGAATAGTACCGGAGCTTTCGGGGTCTTTGAAATCAACAATCTACCAAATTACCGTTTAACCTTTATGACAAAATTGACGAATCCTAGTTCAACTCCCGATTTAATTTTAAGAAAAAGCAAATTTCGTACATTTATTCATATAAACAGCATATACATCTTTACTTTTGCAACATTATAACTTATTTCATTTTGCAATATCATTCCATTTTCTCATTTTGCAATATCATTCCATCTTTTCATTTTTTCATTTTTTCATTATTTATTTATTTATTTATTTTTATTATTTTTTATTTATGAAAGTATGCTTTCTCCAATATTTAAATAAAAAGTTGAACTCGGACTCTATATCAAAATTGTATAAAAATTTGTTTTGTATAACAAAACGATTTTAACGTTCAAAAGTTTGAAAACAGCACTTATTTAGTCAGATTAGGAACTCCTGGGAGGAAAAGCCATAGATTACTTATATAAGCTCTAAAGAGAACCAACTACTCCACGCTTAGCATTTTCATTTGCACACTTTGTAAAACCTTAGTCTAATCGTTAAGGAAGTAGCCAGATCAACACTCTGGCAGAGTCGGGATTCCCCTTGTTCTAACCTAATCAAGACTAAACACTTTTTTTAATGTGCAAAGCACTTCTTTTTCATGCAATTTCTTATTTAAAAACGAAAAAATTTAAAAATTTTGGTCAAAATGGGGGTACTAGGGCACTAGAAGGTACACATGTGATCAAATTCGCTAGAATGCCCCCCCTCCCCCCACACTTAGAATTGAATATTGCCCTCAATATTCAAAGTACCGGCTATTATGCCGACACTTAGAACGTAAAAAGGTAATACTAATAGCCAAGTGTGGGAAAGAAATCTCTTTTCACAAACAGGATTAATAAGATATCCCTAGATAATCGTTAGCAAAAAGATCGGATATTGGGCGGCTGGATTGAAAACAGGCACATCAATCATCACGATCTAAGGAAAACCTGAAAATAAGAGCAAACAACACACAAAAACAAAGCACAGTAGAGGAATTCCCCCACACTTAGTGTTAGAAAATAGAAAGAAGACAGAAACATGGGTTGTCACCCATGAAGTGCTAATGTTTTTGCTAACCGAGTCACTAGCTTGACTCGACCTCGAATTCATTGGTCCATGGGGAAAGTTTGGAGATCCGGGACAACCATGGGTGGTATGTCCCCTCCAAAGTAATGTTTCAACCTATGACCATTCACCTTGAAGTTTGGTCCATCGGTTTGAGATAACTCGACGGTACCATAAGGAAAAACTTTGGCAATGGTGAACGGTCCCGACCAATGGGTTTTTAACTTGCCCGAGAAAATCTTTAATCGAGAATTGAAGAGAAGGACTCAATCACCAACGTTGAAAACGCGGATTTTAATTTTGGAGTCATGAATCCTCTTCGTCTTCTTTTTGTAGATCAAAGAGTTCTCGTAGGCTTGATCCCTAAGCTCATTTAATTCATTCATTTGAAGCTTTCGGTGATCACCCACGGTCTTAAGGTCAAAATTAGCATTTTTTAAGGCCCAATAGGCCTTATGTTCAAGCTCAATGGGTAGATGGCAAGCCTTTCCGTAAACCAACTTATAAGGAGTGCACCCAATGGGTGTTTCGTAAGCGGTACGGAAGGCCCATAATGCATCTTCTAATTTATCGGCCCACGAGGCCCGATTTTCACCTACGGTTCTTTCTAAAATACGTTTCAATCCACGATTGGAAACCTCGACTTGACCGCTCGTTTGCGGGTGATACGCGGTAGAAAGACGGTGAGTAACTCCATATTTAAGCATGACTTTTGCAAATTGGTCATTGCAAAAATGGGTACCGCGATCACTTAACGAGGAGTTCCGAATCGGGAGAAGAGATTTTTCAAGAATTTCACAACAACTCGGGCGTCGTTAGTGGGGAGCGCCTTCGCTTCAACCTATTTTGACAAATAATCGACGGCCACGAGGATATATTTGTTCCCTCGTGAAGACGGGAATGGCCCCATAAAATCTATGCCCCACACGTCAAAGATCTCGCAGACTTGAATTGCATTTTGAGGCATTTCGTCTTTTTGCGAGATTTTTCCTTGACGTTGGCAAGAGTCACATGATTTTACCAAGTCGTGGGCATCACGGTAGATAGTTGGCCAATAGAAACCGGAATCAAAGACTTTTTTAGCGGTGTAGCTGGCACCATGATGTCCCCCCGTGGGTCCATTTTGACAAGCCATGAGGATATCAACGGCTTCTTGGCCGTGGACACACCGTCTAATCACTTGATCGGCACAGATTTTAAACAAGTAGGGGTCATCCCAAAAGTAATGCTTCACGTCTTTGAAGAATTTGTTCTTTTGTTGGGACAACATCCCTTTAACAACAAAGTTCCCCGCATGGTAGTTTGCAAAATCGGCAAACCACGGCGTACTAGAATCACCACGAAAAGATACCATGTTAAGTGTCTCGAGAGGAAATGTTTCATTTATTTCCTTATTCTCGAGCACACTTTGATGAGGATTCTCTAATCGGGACAGATGATCAGCTGTGAGGTTCTCGGCTCTTTTTTTTTTTTATCACGGATGATGATATCAAATTCTTGAAGGAGGAGAACCCATCGGAGCAATCTCGGTTTTGCATCTTGTTTTGCAAAAAGATATTTAAGAGCCGAGTGATCCGTATGCACTATGCTTTTTGACAAGATTAAGTATGGCCGGAATTTTTCGAAAGCATACACCACGGCTAATAATTCTTTCTCCATTGTGGTGTAATGAGCTTGAGCATCGGTCATAGTTTTGCTTGCATAGTGTATAGGCTGAAAATGTTTTGTTTTTCGTTGCCCCAAGACCGCACCTATGGCAAAATCACTAGCATCACACATGAGTTTAAAGGGCAAGTCCCAATCGGGGGCAACTAAGATCGGTGATTCTGTTAATTTCTTTTTGAGAATTTCGAATGCTTCGATGCATTCTGGGGAGAAGAAGAACGGAGTATCTTTTTCAAGAAGATGGGTCAGAGGCCGGGCGATTTTAGAAAAATCTTGAATAAATCGACGGTAGAAACCGGCATGACCAAGGAAACTTCGAATTCCTTTGACGGTGGTGGGATGAGGTAGCTTAGCGATAACATCGACTTTAGCTTGATCGACCTCAATCCCGGCATTGGAAATCTTATGGCCGAGAACAATGCCCTCTTTAACCATGAAGTGGCACTTCTCCCAATTTAGAACAAGATTGGTGTCTTCACACCGTTTTAGCATTTTGTCTAAATGGGAGAGGCAAGATGAGAAAGAATTTCCATAAACCGAAAAATCATCCATAAAAACTTCCATTGTTTTCTCGATCATATCATGAAATATGGCCATCATGTACCTTTGGAACGTGCCCGGAGCGTTGCATAAGCTGAAAGGCATACGTCGGTAGGCAAACGTACCATAAGGGCAAGTGAAAGTGGTCTTTTCCTGATCTTGTGGATCAATCGGGATTTGGAAATACCCGGAAAAGCCATCGAGAAAACAATAGAACCCATTTCCCGCTAAACGCTCAAGCATTTGATCCATAAAAGGAAGCGGAAAATGGTCTTTACGAGTAGCATCATTGAGTTTACGATAATCAATACACACTCTCCATCCGGTGACGAGACGTGTGGGAATCAACGCATTCTCTTCGTTTGTAACGATGGTCATACCCCCCTTCTTGGGTACACAATGGACGGGACTAACCCACGGGCTATCGGAGATAGGGTAAATCATTCCGGCATCAAGAAGTTTAAGAACTTCCTTTTTGATAACCTCATGAATCTTTGGGTTTACCCTTCTTTGTTGTTGCACCGTGGGTTTAAAATCATCCTCCATTAAGATGTTATGAGTACAGAAACAAGGGTCAATACCCTTTATATCAGAGATCTGCCAAGCGATGGCACTCTTGTGATTTTTAAGCACGGCAAGAAGTTGGGTCTTCTCCTCATCTTTTAAATCTTTAGCAATAATGACGGGAAACTTGTCGGTATCTCCCAAAAAAGCATATTCGAGATGAGGAGGTAAATCCTTGAGCTCGAGCTCCGGAGGATTAGACGGCTTAATTTCTTTGATTTCTTCATTTTGAATTTCCTTCAGAGGGAGAGAAGATGACATATCATTATTAAGTAACTTCTCGAGGAGGAGAATGTCTCCCTCCGGATCAAAGTCGGTATCATCAATTTTTGGTGAAATCGATTCATCTTTGAGACAAGCATCGATCTCTTCCAAAACGAAGTCACTTCCCTCAAATGGAGTGAGGGAAGGGGAAGAGTCGGAAAGAATTGGTTGAGAAGAAGGAGTGGGATTGCCACTCAAAGATTTGTTGGAAAATCCAAGAATTTCTTGAGAATACTCCTCCGAAGCAATGTCTATGACATCAATTCGATTAACCGAGATAGAATCGTAATTGGAGGAGTATTTGAAAGTTCGATCAAGATTAAAGGTCACGACCTCATTATCAACCCGAAGCGTTATTTCTTCACCATATACGTCAATCAAAGCACGGCCGGTTCTTAAGAACGATCTTCCAAGTATTATAGGAACTCGGGGGTCGGCATCAAAATCGACAACCACAAAATCGGCGGGGAAATGGAACTTCCCCACTTTGACAAAGACATCCTCGGCGATTCCGAGTGGACGAGTTATAGAACGGTCCGCTAGCTCGAGGGTCATGCAAGTAGGGGTGAGTTCTAGGAGAGAAAGCTTTTTCCAAACGGAAAGCGACATTAGGTTGATGCTTGCACCAAGATCGGCTAAGGCGTAGCATTCAACCATCCCCGGAAAATCACATGGGATAAGGAATTTTCCGGGATCTCCAAGCTTTTCGGGAAGCTTTTTGAGGAGAACAGCTGAGCAATTTTCATTCAAATGAGTTTTTGCTAATTCATACAATTTTTCTTTGTTACTCAACAAACCCTTAATTGGGGAAGCAAATTTGGGCATAAGAAGTAAAGCATCTGCGAAGCTAATGTCGAAATGCAAATCTTGAAAGATTTGAAAGAATTTCTCCATTTGATTCGTAGCTTTCTCACGGAGCTTTTGATCGTTTAATCTTAACGGATAAGGAAGTTTGGTTTTGACGGGAGCTTCTTTCGGCTCAAAAACAACTTTTGGTTTAGACGGTTGGACAACCGGAGGTTGGACATCTTCGGTACTTCCGTTATTAGTAGGAAGTTCCGTGTCCTTTGTCGCCTCAGTCTCACGTTCCACTACCTTGGGAGGAAGAGAAGAAGAGGTAGTCGGAATCGTAGGTCCATCATAAGATACACCACTCCGTGTAGTGATCGCTTTCACATCGCCCCTCGGGTTAGCGATCGTATTGCTAGGAAGAGTACCTGAGCCCGAGGGTCGATCATTTAATGACTTCTTAATTTCCGTGATTTGATTAACCAACAACCGATTTGTTTCTTGTTGGGCTTTCATAAATTGTTTCAACAACTTATCCGAGGCCGTTTGATTTTGAACAAACCCTTGATTTTGATTATTGTTTCCTTGATTAAGATTCGGCCTCGGTTGTTTTGAACAAAACCCTTGATTTTGATTTTGAAAGTTCCCTTGATTTTGGTTAAAATTTCCTTGGTTTTGGTTTTGAAAATTCCCTTGATTCGGGCCTTGATTAAAATTTCCCTGATTTTGAAAACCCTGGTTCATCCGATTTTGATTTTGATTAAATTGAGCATTTCGGTTTTGTACATTCGGATTTTGATTTTGATTGAAACCGGGTGGTTAGAGATAGTTGTTAGAATGGTAGCTAAGAAGATTACGGTCTCCTTGCGGTTGGTAACCATTACCCCCCGTGTTAAAGGTTCCCGTGGCAGCATACACATTCTCTTGAGTGAAGCCACTGGAGGCTGGGCACTCGGAATACGGATGAGGACCACCACACGTTTCACAACTTTGATTAACTACATTGACTTGATGATTATTATGATTTTGACTGTGATTTTGGTTTTGATACATTCTCAAGAAAGCAGTGGATAAATCATCATACTTTTTGGTGAGTGCAGCTATCTCGGAGGTAGAAGAAGAAGTAGTGGTAGATCTAGTTGACTCATTCCTCTCGGCATAGGAATCCCAATAATTATAGTGGGCGGTCATGTTTTCGATTAGATCATAGCACTCTTCTGGTCGTCTTTTCATAATAGTACCACCGGCTGCAGCATTGATCGTGTCACGGTGTCTCAATGTTAAACCTTTATAGAACGTATCTATTATGGTGACTAATAACATGTTATGATTTGGACACCGATCAATCGAAAGCTTGTAGCGTTCCCATGCTTCAAATAATGATTCATCGGGAAGCTGGCGAAAGTTACTTATGTCATTTCTTAATTTCGTCACCATCGATGGTGGAAAATATTTTGCCAAAAACTTTGAAACCATTTCATCAAAATTGTGAATTGAATTCTTGGGAAGACGATCAAACCATGCGGTGGCATGATGCGTCAAAGAATATGGGAAGAGATATAAGCGAAGGGCGTCATCGGAGATCCCATTTTTCTTCATACTCTGGGTGACGGTAAGGAATTTGTCAAGATGCTTGTTTGCATCGTCACCCGGCAATACGTGCAATCCGCGGCTTGGACATTAACGGGGGCAATAGGGCCACCACGTCCGTGCATTGTTGGTTGGCACAACTCCTCCATCGTTCGGAGATCGGGAGCTGGCATCGGATTTTCATTTTCATTATTATCCATTTTTTCAACGTTTGGAATTTCAACACGGTGATTGTGACGGATAATTCTCTCGGGATTTGAGAGAGGTGAAAGAAGATCGTGAGAAGAAGAAGAACGGGTGTTCATACACCAAAAAGAAACAAAAATTTAAAAAGAAAAACACAATATTTTTGGAATCGATCCCTCAACCGGAATTCGTTTCTTTTTAGACTACTCGCAAAGTGGCGGAAGAGAAGAATGGATCTCTTTTCGGCCTGCAGTTTAATGTTAAAACCTCCTTAAACCCCGTGTATAGGTTGTAATCTAAAAATAATCCGAAAACAATTGATTTCACGAATTGTTTTGTTGTTTTTTTACTTTTTTTTTTTGGGTATTTTTAAGCACTTTAGGAAAAGTGTTTGTGGTTTTTTAATTTTTATGATTTTTGGTTTTTAGAAAAATATTCACAAAGAAAACGATAACTTCTCGAGGAAGGGTCTTCGAAACACGAATCGTCGAACGAGAATAAAAAATTCACTTCAAACCCTCCCCGGCAGCGGCGCCAAAAATTGATTGTTTGAAATCAATATATAAATATTTCCCCAAGGATTACACAGGAAATTATGTAAACCCGAGTCGTTTTTCCAACGAAGGAATGAATGGAATTTTGTGATTTCGAGTCGTGATATGTGTCGTGAATAGTGAAATAAGAGAGATTTGGATTTTTAAACTAAAAATCATAAACATAAACTAAAAACAACTAATTAAGCAAGGTAAACAATAATCTAAAATTCATGTAAGCAAAAACGTAAAAGAAAATTAAAAACGCGCAAAACCCGGGCTAATCCCGAGCCTTAAAAATGAAATCTAAGAAATTCTAGTCCTAGAAACACGAAACTATTTTTTCTAAGTCCTAAATGATAAAAGAAAATTTTAGAAAAAAGAATTATATTTTTTTGACTTTTATATTTTTTATTATGAATTAAAAACTATTTAGAAAAGAAAAATATATAAAAAATACTAAACGAAAATGGAAAATTATGAAAACTTGCAAGAAAGTGCTACGAAATAAGAAGAATCAAGGAAAAATAAAACCAGGTTAACAGCTTACCTAAATAAGCAGTTATTAAGCTAAATGTTGAAATAAGCAAAAGGGGAAAAAGACTAGTTAAAAGGATTAACCAAACACCCTTGGGCAGAAAAGACCCAAGGGCGCAGTTGGTTGTGTATGGTGAGGTTAAGGTTAAACTGGGTTGAGGTCAGGGGTTCGAGTCCCACTCACCCCTGACTTCCCTAGTTCCCTATTATTTTTTTTTGAACTTTTCTTTTTGAAAACTAAATAAGCACAATAAAATAATCAGACTGTTTGGAAACTAAAAACTAAGGCAAAATGGAATTAAGCTAATAAGCGATCCTAAGCTAAAGAGAAAACTAGAATAAGCTAAAATAGACTAAAACTAATCTAATTGAACCAAAGGAAATTAGAATAAGCTCTAAAAATAAGCAGATAAGCAAAAAAAAAAAAAGAAAAAAGAAAAAAGAATAAGCTGAGAGGGCATTGTTTGCAGGCCTAAATGGCCTACTGAAGTTCACCCACCAATAAGCTATGAGACAAAGAATCAGACCAATTGAAGCTTATTTGTTGCTTAAAAATAAGTTGAGAAAGTAGCTATTTTGGACAGAACAGTGCAGGGCAGAACAGTTTTAAGGAGGCAATTTTTGACTTATTTATAAGCACTTAGATGACAATCAAAAACCACAAAAGCTAACAATCCTTAAAGATCACCAACCAAAAAGATTAAAAACAGAGAATGAGACCTAAAGAGCTTAAAATTAGCTTAGAAAAGTGGTGGTTGAGCTGAATGGCTACTGATGCTCAGGGGTAATTGCAGACTTTTTCTTTTGCAAAAAATGGTCAAAACACTTTAAAACCTAATGAAACTAGATTAACTTTAGCAAAACCACTTAACACACTATAGTGGACAATAAAATTGCAAAACAAGACTTAAAACTGCTTATCTCAATAATAAGCTAAGCAGAACAGCTAACTACCTATAAATTGGATATCAGATTTAAAACATGCAACTCTACTTAAAATAGCTCAACATGACTAAAAAAACAGCTTATATACCTTAAATTAAGCTAATCAAAGATGGGAAAGTAGCAAATGAACAGTAGAAACAGGTTTTGACCCATTTTCATCCTTGACCCAAACACCCCTTTACTGGACTGATTTCAGATTTTAAACTATATAAGGCCTATTTAAGCTGAGATTCTGAAACAAAAATGAACGACTAGCTAATTTAAGCCCTAATGAACAATATTCAAATTAAAAAGAAGCACTAAATAAGCTATGTCCTATATTGACTATTTTTGGCTTTTTAATGAGATTTTTAAGCAAAAACAAGTAAAAGCTAACACAAACTATCAAATCAACTACAAATGGCAATATTAAGAACAAATAAGCTGATATTAATCTAAATAAGCACTTATAGAATAGAAATAAGCAATTGCACATACAAACTTGAAATCCAAGGAACTTACAATAGCCCTTGCTCAAAATAGGGCAAATAAATGCTCGAGGAGCTACTCAACAACTCCAGCTTGTTTAAAAAAACAAGCTGGGGACAGCAATAAGCTCTTTCCTTGCTAGCTTATCATCCCTTAGCTTATTTGACCATATAGTTGACTTTTGTTGACTTTTTGGCAATTTAAGATCAAAACAGAAACAATGACTTATAAACTCACAAAAAGCTATGTGAGAGCTTATATGAGCTTATTGAAACAGATATAAGAGCTTATTAACCTATTTGAACCATAGAATAAGAAATTTGAACTCGAATTTAAAAGGAAATACTATTTCATTAATTCCAAAAACTTATTACAACTGGGAATAAGAGATAAAAGGTTTACAAACTAGATTAAGAGCTTAATTAAACTATGGAATAAAATGACATAATTTCGACTACTAAAAACTAACTAACTAACTCCCTTCTTGGCTTACAATGATAAACTATTTATACTAAAACTAAAACTAGGGTTCCCTGTTGGGATTATTGATTTGATGAGACAACATAAATATAAGAATGAAACAAAAAGGGCTTAAAGTGACAAAAGAAGAATTCTTCAATTAATGAAGAATGAAACACAAGGGACCTGTTTGATAAAGAAGTTTTTATTTATTAGTCCTTTGTAGTCTTTTGTAAACCCTAAATCTCTAATATATAAAGAGATCAAGGGTACAGGTTTTATCATGTAAGTCTTCCACAATGTAGTCTAAAGGGGTGTGTGTGTGTGTCCTAGGGCGTAAGATGTAAACGCCTAGGATTAGTTGTTAGTCGCCTCAAGGATCTCTTGATTCCTGTTACAAATTAAGTGTAACCGTATTATCTTGATCAAATAATATTGAGGCGTGGAGAGTGATTATAGTGAAACTTTGTGTCAATAACAATTGATTTGTTTTAATCCGCTGTGCATAATTATTCATTGTTATTGTTGAACCCTAAGGCTCAAAACGATCCAAGAAACTATATCTTTAGCACGTTCTTAGTTTCTATCAGGTGGTATCAGAGCTTGGGGAGCTCGTTACCTAGGGATTCACAAAGTTTTTATTGTTGATGTGAAGCAGACTCGAAGATAAAAGGTATAATCGTTTTATTCTGTTGATATGATAAATCTACTGTTGGTGCTCGATCTGATTGGTTGTTTAACCAATTAAAGCCTCGTACTCATACTATATTGATTAATTGTGTGGGTCAATGATATCTGTGATTACCTCGTATTGATATGTGGGACGGAATTATTAAGCGACAAAATCACCACAACAATTTATAATTGATGTCTTTTGTCGATAAGCGCATGTGGTCAACGATTTTTATTCATCTTTTGCAAGTTGAAGGTTTGTCGCATGTGATTTGATTATACAATATTCGTTTTTGATTTGCGAGGGGCAGTAGCAATTATTTAATTCTCAACAACTGGGTTGGTTGAGGATTTATTATCCTCGTACAAATTTGTTTGTCGTGTTTGGGCAAAGTGCCAAAGTGGTTATCTCGTACAATTATTTAATAAGAAGTACGATGTTGCTGTTGATTGCTTTGGACGAGGTGTGGAGCAGGTCTAAATTATTTAATCATAAAATTTGATTCAACTGGTCGAATTAAAATACTGCTGGTTATAATTGATCCTACTGCTGGTTGAATTTATTCTGCTGCTACGCTTGTTATTTTTCTGCTGCTGAATTGGTTCTACTGCTGGATGGTTTTTATTCTGCTGCTAGTTGGTGTAGATTCTACTGCTAGCGTTAAGTTTCTGCTGCTAGCTTTATCATACTACTGCTTGTATTAGGATTTTCTACTGCTGGGTTTACACGATTGATACTTGCATGATTTACGAGCAGTAAGGGGAAGCATTGGTTATTGGTTTACACACACATAGGGGAAGTTCACACACACAAAGGAGATTTAATTTTTGTTCTTAAAAGTTTTAAAGGCTCGAGTTAATTTTCTTATTGGAGAAGAGGAGTTTTTGTTGTTTCTTTGATGATGCGGTGGAATTTATCAAGGTTGTGTCTTATTATATCTTGAGGTGGGTGTTACACTTTAAAGATACTTGTTTGTTCATTCAGGGGACTACGAATTGACAAAACACTTGAAGGAGTTACATTATTGTGCTCAGTGGTTCTTGTCAAGGGATTGCGGTCTCCCTATACTATTGGGTATACGTTCGAAGTCTTTTAGTACAAGGCATAAGACACAGGGTTGGTTTCTTCTACTTCAACATCAAATTGGTGATGATTATTTTTCTTTAACAGTATATAAAGCCTACATATTTGAAGAATCATTTGATGTACATGCATCACTCGAGGGGAAGTTTCTACGGTTTATTCATTCTCTATTTGTTGATAACAAAAAGGGGAAGAAATATTGTGATGGCATGGCATGGCTTAAGGGGAAGACATGAAAGACAGATTTGTTTCATTCAGGGAGATGATTACATCTCAACTTCTGCTACTTCGTCTAGGGAAGTTCGTACACGACTTTGTTTGTTTTGTCATCATCAAATAGGGGAAGATTGTTGGGATTATTGATTTGATGAGACAAAATAAATATAAGAATGAAACAAAAAGGGCTTAAAGTGACAAAAGAAGAATTCTTCAATTAATGAAGAATGAAACACAAGGGACCTGTTTGATAAAGAAGTTTTTATTTATTAGTCCTTTGTAGTCTTTTGTAAACCCTAAATCTCTAATATATAAAGAGATCAAGGGTACAGGTTTTATCATATAAGTCTTCCACAATGTAGTCTAAAGGGGTGTGTGTGTGTGTGTCCTAGGGCGTAAGATGTAAACGCCTAGGATTAGTTGTTAGTCGCCTCAAGGATCTCTTGATTCCTGTTACAAATTAAGTGTAACCGTATTATCTTGATCAAATAATATTGAGGCGTGGAGAGTGATTATAGTGAAACTTTGTGTCAATAACAATTGATTTGTTTTAATCCGCTGTGCATAATTTTTCATTGTTATTGTTGAACCCTAAGGCTCAAAACGATCCAAGAAACTATATCTTTAGCATGTTCTTAGTTTCTATCATTCCCTTCTCTCTTGTGCTTCTTCTGATTTCATCTGGACCCTCGGATTAGTACTTGAATCATCTCAGCCTTTAATCTCATTTTGGTGCCCAAACTTGTACATGGATTGCCAGCTTGGCAATGGCAACATGTGACTGAGGATGTTGCGCATGGGGGGGGGGGGCGAGAATAGGGTGGCTGGAGCAGAGGTGAGCAGAGGGGACATGGAGCAGAGTTAGCTTTTGGCGGGTAAAGCTGCGGAAAAGGTGGGGGGTTGACTTTTGATTTGACCCTGGGATTATTTGATAAACGGGATGGGTTAAGGGTGGATTGGGTTTATGTTTTTGGGCCGGATTTATTCTGAATTGGATTGGGTTTAGTATTTGTTTTGGGTTATATAAGTTTTAGATTTGGTTTAATTTAGGATTTGGTTTAGTAGGGATTAAATGGGCTGACTTGGCCCATTAAGTTGGGTTGGGTTGGCCCATGAAAAATGGTTTCGGGTTTGTTTCTCCATGCTCATTCCAAGGCTAAATCCCGGGGTTGACTTTGACTTTGTCTTCACTTGATCAAATGCACAAACGTTGTCGAGACGATCCAAAAATGTCCGTTTTCGCTCTATTTTCAATCATTTGTACCTGAAATACATAAAAACACAATCCAAGGATATCTGCAATATAATTTGGCATATTTGGCTGTTTTTAGTTATTTTATGTATTAAATGGGCATAAAATGATGAGTAAATAGGCACTCATCAATAACCCATTCACAAACACACATTATACACGATCCATATATCAATATGCAACCACAAAGACATTCAGCAAGGCTGTCAAGATCAAACATTAAGAAGACGTTGAAACTAGAACGAAAAACAAGAAAAACAAAAACACTATAATTGATTCATCAGGTAATTTTTAAAGTAAACAGTTAAACATTGATTGTTTGTTTATGAATATGAATCGTATTATGAGTTAAACATTGATTGTTTGTTTATGAATATGAACCGTATTATGAACTGCTTATATACTTTTGAATTTTGTATTACTAAAAAATAGTATGTACGATTAGGTTTTCATATGTAATTAAGATTTGTTTGTGTACAAATTTTCAGCAGCAGCTGAGGAGGCAAACAACAACATTATAATGGATTCAGCAGGTGGTTTGTTTATTAACAACTAAACATGCATGGTTTCAAACATTCATTAGATATTCAATGTTTTCTATTGTCACGATTTATATATGTTGTTGTATGTTGGTTAATAGAATGCATATTAAACATTCATTAGATAACTCATATTTTTTAATCAGTATGATTCATATATATTTATGTATGCTGATGAATTGAAGTCATATGTATTGATCAATTTACACAACAAGTGAGCAAGAAACTAATAATATTGTGAAGTATTCAACAGGTAGTTTGTTTATTAGATTAACAATTAAGCATACATTGGTTCCAATATTCATTAAATATTTTATACATCGTCTTTAATTTACAGCATTGAATGAAGCACCAGGTGATAATCAGGAGAATAAAAGCGTACAAGGTATTTTATCAGTTAACACAATTTATTAATTATTTTGTATTATTAAAATCACATAAAAATAAAGACTCTTTAATAGATGCATGGTAAACATGATTCCAATCTAGATATCCAGTCAACTAATAATTTTTCAAAACATCATGAGGAAAAAAGTGTTGCAGGTTTGTTTGTTTGTTGTTTGTTTTTTATATTTTAACATACTCAGTTATAAAAATTCATGAGATAATTTAATGTATTTATTTATTTCATGTAATAGATGCATGCATGTTTGAAAGTGATACTCCTAGAAGGAACTCTAGATCTCATATGTCGAATTTAGGAGGCCAGCAGAGGTTAGAATCTGAAAATATGTCCTATATCAAAAATCGTCAAAAAGATTTGAGAGCTCCAACAAGAGGTATTATGGTTACACAATTAAATAATTTTGCATGGTTACATAATATTAATAATATATGAGCATTATAATGAAATCTTTACTGTTTGACAGTAGTGAATGTATTGCCGAAGATAACACGAGAACAGACATCCTCAAAGCAAAGTTTTGGATATCAGACATCCTCATTTGACTGCCATTTAGATCATGAAAACTCTGAAACAAACTTTGAGGATTTTTCATCAGGTGGTTTAATTGTTATAAATTTAATATACAATGTTTATTAATAATTTTAAATTAACATATGGTCCATAACATAACAAGAATATGTTAAAATTTTTATAGGTATGAAGGTGCATAAACATTTGAGGTTCCAGAATCATTCTTCCAGTTTTAAAAACCAATCAATAGGTATTTTGATTATACATTAAGAAATGTATATCTATTTAAAAATGCATTACAACACAAGTTTATACTCATTAAATTGCAGGAGTTAAGCCACAACAAACAAGGAACAGTAGATTACATTCTTCCAGTTTTGGAAACACCACAGCAGGTTTATATTAATAAAGAATACATTGTACACTATAATTATTTGTTACATATTAAATTTATATTATAATTTTAAAACATGTTATGTTTTATGTATTATTTTATAGTGCCTAAATCACATTATCAGAAAAAAAATGGAATGCATAATTCTAGCTCTCAGCGTGTTTCACCAGGTATTTAGATATAAAGATTTTTGCATTTACATTATTGTTTTAAATCACTAGATAACTATATTATGTATGGTTTAATTTAATAGCAGCTAAGATCAAGGAACGAATAATAACTGCCGTTAGTCATATCAGTCCAATGGTTGATAGTATGGCAATAAAAGCAAGATGTATTTCTCTATGGCATTCCCACAAGTTGAATGAAGAACACAACCCATATAGTTTGGGTTGTGTCTTCCAAGATAAAGAGGTAATTTTACATTTACGACGAATAACATGTATTGTTTTTGGTTTTTTTTAATAAAGTATATTTGGAAAAATTGCATAAACAGGGCGACCGAATTCAGATTTACATAAAAAAAGAATTGGTGTTTAAGTTTGAACCTCTTCTTCAAGGGGGTCAGTGTTATATCATCTCTGATTTTGGTGTGGCGGAAAACATCGAAAGATTGCCGTTGCTTCCCAATAGGTAGAAAATTTCCTTTTACAATGGAACAAAAGTGACTAGAATAGAGCAAACTGATGATAACTTTGTTGGATTTATAAATGAACCATTCACATGTATCTTAGACAGCAATAATGAGTATCATGAGCATGATTGTGTTGGTATGTATTTTATGTTTTTCCTTTATTAGAAAACTTTTTGAGTTTAAGATTTTATTAACAGTGACATTTGTATAAATTCATTGCAGACGTGATTGGAACAGTTGTTGCTATTGGAAACATTGTAACTGTCAATAGCGCTGGTGGTCCTAAAATTCGTAGGACAGTTGTTATAGAAGATGCTGAGTGAGTACATATATATACAGTTTTTAAGAATAAATATAAAACACCAGATTCATCTAATAATATTTTAAAATGGCAATATACAGATCTTACAGACTTGATTGTACTTTTTGGGATAATTGGGCGCAAATGTGGAGTGCATATGATGAGAAACTTGAAGAAGTTGGGCATTTAGACATCCTTTTGATGTTAGCGAAAGTTAAATACTGGGATAGTAAGTTTAAAATATATTTATTGTAAATTGAATATGTTAAATTATGTTATATATAGTTGATGCAATTGTTAATGTAACTTTATTATTAAATACAGATAAACCTGCAATACACAATGCTCTATTCGGATCAAAGATCTATATTAATAGAAAAATACCCCAGCTAATGTCTTTTCGAGAGCGGTAATATTTTTAATGCATGTATATTTGATTTTAAATGTACATGTAATTACATGTGAAATCCTAAAAGTCTAAAATGTTCACATGTTGCAGGTATGAGACACATGATGGTTATAATGCGACTCAGTTCCGTATCGAAGCCTACTCTCAGGGTAGGCGTGCTGTTACACCTGCGGAGTTTATGCATGGCTGCTTAAAGAAAATGGTTGGTATGATTCGTAGCATTGAACCGGTAAGAAATCATTAATTTATGAAGATTTGAGACATGAAATTGTTGCATTCAACTTTTTATTAAAATTGCATAAAAAATGATAACGAATCATTTTAACCAAAATGCAGAAAACACATTGTGTTGTTAATGCAACTGTGCACAACATACAATATGAAAATGGATGGGCTTATACAGCTTGCAAGTCATGCAACAGTAGAGTTTCTGCAATTACGTCAGAAGGAAACAATTTTTCAAGAAACAAGAAACAATTGTGGTACTGTAAGAAACATGGAGAAACATACGCAGTTGCATCAAGGTATGAAACTCACTCTTCTAATTAAAAAATAAAAAACTAAACCCTCCGTACCAAATATAATAATACAAAACTGAATATTCTTTATGTTTCATGTGTAGGTTCAAAATCATTGTTCGTATAGTTGATGAAACTTGTACTGCACAGATTGTGCTTTTTGACAACAATGTGCATAAGATGACCAATTTGACCGCGTTTGAAATCATGCAACAACATGGCATGGATACTGATCAATATTTTCCAGATGAGCTTGATCAAATCATTGGAAAACAATATCTTTTTAAGATTCTGTATTCTGAGTTTAATCACAACAATAACAGCCGCATATATCGAGGCGAAAAAGTTACTGAGGATGTTGATACAATCAACTACTTTAAGAACGGCTTCCTAGAGAACGAGATTTTGACACTGCATTATTATATTATTTCTTAATCCATATACCCTAATTTGTTACAAATTGAACTTTTCGTTGTCAAATAAAACAGGAAGCCGAAGATTACTTACAAGATGACGAAGATGATTTTGAAAATGATGAAAATGTTCCAGATGATGCTGACAGTGAGTTATATGAAGATGAGGATGCCAATGCAAAATTATGTACAGATATGAATGAGGTATTATATGCGGATTTTAAAGACAATAACGCAATATCTTTATTTGAAAACATTTTTGTATTACTGATATTTTTTATTAAACATTGTAGGATGTTGAAGATAGCTTTAGGTAGTATAATATTTCATTGTTAAATTCATTCAACATGAGAACATGCATAAAAAATAAAACTTAGTTTTCACCCTCTTTTGAAATCACCACAGGAAAACAATTTAAATCAAGCCAAATGTGATACCTTGGATGACACTACAACATTATCGACCGCTATGAATGAGGTATTATTCTCTACCTTAATAAATAAATGTTTACTCATATTCCTAAATCCATTTAACTCCGTTACATGTTTAAAATGAAAATTTTATATTATTAACCATGTTTTAAACAAACACATGAAGGAGATGTTAACAACGGTGTCCCTACCATAGTCGACCCCCATGGATGTGATAAAAAAAGAAGCCGTGAAATGGTTGAGCAACCAAATTATGAAACAGAAGATGAAGAGGAGGATACACCTCAGAATAAAAAAATGAGTACAAGCATCATCGAAAAGGATGTGTGATATGAAACAGAATGCACTTAGTTTTATCCTTCCACATCTAATTTGCATTGAACAATTGTTTTTCATTTAGCGGTTATTTTATTACTGGAATTTTATTTGGCTTTTATATTACAAATTACATATAATGTTTGTTTAGTTTTATTTCATTTTGAAACAGAATGATTGAAACAGAATGCACTTAGTTTTATATTACAAATTACATGTTAACACAAATTACAAATTAAGTATGTGTGATATGAAACAGAATGCACTTAGTTTGGGCTATGTTTAGGCCGATGTCAATAAGGTATACTGTCGGTTTTGATAGCATAAAAAGTGAACTTACATATTAATTTTTCATTTTTATTTTATTTTTTATTTTTATTTTGTGAGACTAATATAGATATTATCAATGCATACGCAGGTAAGCGAGGATGAAATTACTTTTTTGACAGGGGGTGATGACCCGTATGATGATAATGGTGCTTCAGCTTTGTCACGTAAGTGATTGGCCAGATGGGTCTAGATATTATACCCGGTATTTTTGTAGCTATGCTTTTATTTTGACGCGTTTGGGATAAACATAGCCCAAATGAGTGTTAGTAAAACATATAACCGATAATATGATAAGTTGTTTATTCATTTCTTTGACTCAAACATCCTTCATTCACAATTTATATCCTATGGTGTTATGTTATTGAATCTTTTTTGAGTTTTTCGTTAGAACTATTGTTTTTCCTCATGAATGCGTATTATTTTTGTTAATTTTGACAATATATGGTGTGTTGATTATAAATTATAGATTTTGACTGCAACTTTAGTTTTATGATAACAATTATTATGTATTTGAATATGATTAGTATTATACATATAGCATCATTTGTCTTTTAAAAAATATTGTAAAAGATATCGATTTTTTTTTTAAAGAATACTATTACCTTTGAAAGTCCCTCTAATTAATTGCATATCAGTTTTAATTATGAAAATAAACAGTTGCCTTTTAGTGGTTTTTTAGAAACGTTGTGCCTTTCCAATGTTTATAAAAATAAAACCATAACAAACAGTATATTTCATCTTTCCTTAGAATACATATTACAACTTCTGTCTAAGTGTCAAAAAGTGTTGAGTAAATTTTAGCCAAGTTTTCATTTTAAAACTCCAATCAGCCTAGCTTAATACCTATACTGATTAATCAGTATAGGTGTTTAATAGGATTTGTTTCAGCTTATTTCTGGTTCAAAGTGTCTAAAAATTGTTCCTAGGTGTTCATTAGTGGTAGATCTTAATCTGTTTTAAGTTTTTTAGGTTTGATTATAGCTTATAGTAGCTTATTTTTTGTCTTAAAAAGTAGCATTTTCAGGTTTTGCAAAAATCCAATCAGTATACACTGATTCATCGGCATAGGTTTTTATAAGTTTTTATCAGCTTATTTTTAGTCCAAATTATCTGAAAATGATTTTATGTGCTCTTTAGTTGATCTTCTTTAGCTGTTTTTAAATTTTAGCTTAATTTTATTAGTTTAGTAGCTTATTTTTAGCTTTAAAAATAGGGGTTCAGGTCTGTAAGTTTTTATTAAATCCTAAAAAAGTCTAAACTGTCAGTTTTCTCAGCTTATGTTTAAGCTCATATTAAGTTCAAAATGTCTGAAAATTGATTTTGTGAGTTCTTTGGTCTATAAGCTTAATCTGTTTTTAAGTTTGGTGCATTAGCTTATTGGTTTGGTGGCTTATTTAGTGGCTTAAAAGTACCCCTTTAGGCTGTTTTTATAATAGTTTTTGCTTTTTAGCTTAGTTTAGTATTTGAGCTTTTTGCTTATTGTTTCTGGCTTATTGAGGATTCTTAGTGCTTTTGTTGGGTTTTATATATTTCATAGATTTGATGATACAAAACAAGAAGAATGAAACATGAGGATTACTGAAATGATAAGCAAAATACACCAAGTAGATTCTACTGCTAGGCATAAAAGATTCTACTGGTAGATTATTTTATTCTACTGCTAGTGTATTGTTGAAGTTTGCTCAAGTTACAACTAACAGTACTAACTGCTGAGTTAGTACTACTAGTACAAAGAATGTAGCAGTTAGTACTGCTAGTACAAAGAAGGTAGCAGTTAGTACTGCTTGTGCAAAGAAGCTACTACTGAGAAGATAACTGAGTGACTCATACTACTGCTGAATGGATAAGAATGAAAAAGATATTTTGTGTATAAGAGTCAAATATATATCGTAGATAATATCTTTCATATGTGTTCAGTCAACAAGTTGTAAACACAGATACATGTTGTATCTTATTAACTGACACACACAAGCAAGTAGTAGACAAGACTTATCAACTTTGTAATGATCTCCTTTTTTCTATAAAAAGGAGATCTTACCCTTAGATAAAAAGTGTGGTTAGAAGTTAATCACCAGAGTGTTTTACTGTGCTTAGAATTCAAAACACAAATTGTGTTACAAATGTAAAACATCAAACAGTGAGTGTGTGAGGCAACATCAGACAAGAGGTCTGATGTTGTTAGGTTTGTTTAGCCTCAAGGATCTTTGATCTGTGATTAGAGTGTAATCGTGCTATATTTGATCACATAACATTGGGGCTGATTTTATAACAAAGAGAAAGTTTGACAAAACCTTGTTGTGATAGTATTGATTCTTTCATTTGAATATTCCGCCAATATTATCATTATGCTTATCATAGTTTACCCTAGATCAAGGTCTAAACAACCTAGATTCCAAAACGGTTCAGAAAACTTATATTAAGTTTTCACAGCTTTTTAGGTGTAGTAGATTAGACTTGATTAGTTTGTTAGCTTTTAGAGTGCTTATTCAGTTGCTAAAAAGCTTTAGCAGTACTAAGTTTAAAGGAGCAGTACTAACTTGAAAGTTAGTACTGCTGGTACTGTTTGGCTTATTTCCGGCTTAGTTAACAAGTTTTAGAAAAAGTGCCTTCATAAAAATTTGCTTATCTCAGCTGCTTTAAGTGGCCATTCATTTATTTGCCTTACTTTTATTGAACTGCTTTTGTTAGACAATAAAAAATGAATATGATATGTGGCCTTATTATGAAAATTCTACTAGGTTTATAAGCTTGATGTAAATAAATACATGATGTCCCACATAGATGAAACAGTAAAATTGAAGCTACTTTATAAAACGTGATGTGCATGAGAGGTTTTTGTTGGGTTTAGCTTAGTATGAAGTTTTATTATATCTTGTGCAGTTAAATGTTATTATACATCTAGCTACACAAGTTATAATGCAACTTTATATGAATGCTTAATTTTTTTTAAAAAAATAACAGTGTATGTTTTTCATGTTTTCCTATTTTTATTTACATCTTATATGTTAATGAGTTATGTTATTCATGTTTCGCTCATAGACTTTATATTTACATAGATAAGTTTTGTTTTTAAATAGCAATTGCCATAATTTAGTAGTTTTCGGTTTTGCTTTTTTTTAAGAAAAAAGATATCCAAAATCGTTTAAATTTACAAAAGATATCCAACAGTGCAATTTGCGTTTATCTGAATTTAAGTGTCATCAAACCTATTCAAAAGATTAGAAGATATACGAAACAATTTGTAAAATTTAAAAATTGAAAACTCTTTAACTTCCACATTGTTACTTTAAAACCCTCACCAACCAATTTCATTCTTACTTCCAACACAAATTAAAAACTGTTTTTTCTCTTGGTATACTATTTTACAATTTTACAACTTCTTATAAATGTCTGCTAATTACAAACGTCCAATATCTGAAGAAGATGAAGAGTTTGTAGTTGCCGAATCATCAAAGTAAGATAAGTAATAATAGTTTTTTTAAATGTAATTATGATTCAAAACTAACAAATTAGATTAACAAATTCATTTGAATGACAGGAAAGTGTGTGTTCAAGTAAATGTCACAAAAGAAGATGTTGCAAGGAAATGTATGTTAATGGTTAATTATAAGTTGTGAATTTTAAAATAAAAGCATGATTTACAGTTTTATTAATCAGTTAAATTAATATTTCATGTTTATAACCATTTAGATAATGACCAAGTGTATGTAAACAAAACTGTGACAGTTAAAATACAATGTTTTTATGATTGGTGGTGTGCTCAAAAGGCAATCAAAAAGAAAAAAAGCATGGAAGGAAAAAGAAGATTGAGATGAAAGGAATAGATTAAGAAGGATTGCTGCTAAAAAACACATTAGAGAGGTAGCATCATTTCGTAAATCAAAAAAAAAATCTTCCAAAAGTTTAATACTGATGAAACACAAGGAGATGATGATGATGCGGATTTAGAATGTTATTCTTATGATGAATTACATTTGGCATATTCACCATAGTTTCTTTAATGTAATGTATTAGTTTTTATAGATGTATTTAGATTTTAAAATTTTAATGAAAATGTTTTGTTTGGTATTACTGATTTATATGAATGGTATACGAATTGAACAGTTTTAAAAATAATGAATGATTTGTTTAACATATTATCAATGCAGATAATTACGAATAATATTTATTTTGGTATACAAAATTAAAGTATGATATATATCAATATATAAATTATATGACATATCAAATTATGATTTAATGCTTGCTTCACAAATCATCAATGCATTATTAATACCCAAATTATGCATTATTAATTTGTAATTGAAGATAAACATATACATATAATCTATATTTATATTTTATATTTAGTATCAAAACATATTTGTTCCAAAAATATATTCCACAATGCAGTCTATAAATAAAGGTATATTGAATGTAAATCATTGAACCAAAACATAATATTCAGCGAATCAACAAACACCAACGATGTTGACACCTAAATCAACCAATGATGAGTTCAACAGAGATGTAACAGTAATCACTATATCAGACGATGAAGAGGTATGATTTGTGTTTTAATTAAGACTAATTTGTTTATAATTGTATTAATCTAGGTTCATGTTATATTAACTTGATACTTTTGAATGTCAAAAATATGCAGAATAGCCAAATTTCAAAAACTCATACTCAACCTTTTGCTCCAGATGTGAAGAAAAAAGACATAGCAATTATTGTTTTATCGGATGATGACGAGGTAAAATTACTGATTCAACATTAATTTAAACATGTCAACAAAGACATACGTCTTACTTATTGTTTCACGTTTACAGCCTATTTCAAAATCACGCAAACGACGTAGGTTGTTCAAAAACAACAAAAGGGTCAACACCAATGATTTTGTTATTATTTCATCAGACGATGAACAATCACCGAGATTTGACACAGTTAAAAAAAATACTAATCACAATCAAGCAGAAGAAATAATGGTATGAATTTACATTACAATATCATAAATTATCTTTGATCATTGATACATTATAACTTACAATATGTTTTTATATTATGTACTTGGAATTGTATAAGTCTGATGATGAAGAACACGTTCTGATAAAACGTTCTAAAACATCACATCAGTCAAAAAACACATTACATAGCAAATATATGCTGTTAGACGAAGATACATATGATGAATTTGATAACAACAAGAGCAACAATGATGATGGCATTTGGACAAACATCAATGATTTGGAAGAACCGTTTTATGCTTTAGATGAATACAAGCCCAAATATATATAATATCCTTGATGAAGAAATCATTGAAGACTTCCCAACAGGTTGTTTGTTCTAAAATAATTCTATAAACATTTGTAGTTGTAAGTTGTTTTAAATGTCGGAACTTTAAACTTACATATTTTATTTTTGGATTTACGCAGATGATTACAAATATAGTGTCTCTGATGAGGAATATGATAGAGAGATTTTACGCAAACATAACATGAGTGACGATGACATGTGGGATGATATGGTTGATATTGATGGTAAAGTGCATGGTAAACATGGTGGAAACAACTACATAGATGAAGAAGCTTTGGAAGTCGATTCCGATGCGTATAGTGTGAGATCGGTACCTGATGACGATGATTTAGCCAGCTTTATTAATGAGGCTCAACTGATTATGAAACCACTCATGATGAGAATAGTGATGATGGATTTTGATCAAGCATGCCAAGATTTTCCAAATATTATGTTTTTATTTGTGACAATCATTATTTTATGAGAATTACTATTTTATTAGGAAGATTTGTTAGGATCTATATGATTTATAACTCATGATTTTTATTCAATTCACAAGTTTTACTATAATATATTTTTAATGATTATTTTGGTGTTTTAATCTTGCTAATTATTTTTTTCCACCAAATATATCAATACAATATTTATGAATATTTTAACGATAATTACAACTCAAAAATATGAAATATACACATGCTAAGTTTACACATGATTAAAAAAACGCAAGTATTGAACTTATAAATTATGTTTTAAAAAGATATGTTAACATCTAACTTACACACTAATAATAAAGATTATTAGATCTAACTAACAATTTGACCATTTATATCACTAATAGCGTATAAGATTTGAGAATATAAACAGTTGCAACTTAAAGAGCATTTATGAAACGTTGTACCCTTCCAATGTGTATAAATACATACATATAAACAACAATGTTGACATAAATAATGCCTAAAAACATTATTCATATCTCTATGTTTTAATGATCACAAAATATAAACTCATTAAAACATAAACTTATCAAATAAACAAGTATTTAGTTGTAAATATTCATTTCGACAACTTAATCACTTAAGGTATGAATAAACAAGTGCTTAATGCATTATATGATCAAAGAAACATTTTCTTAATAACTAGATTTTTTTATAAAACATCAAAAACATTTTATATATTTTTGAAAAACATTTTTGGTATTAAATAAAAATGTTTAATCTTTTATAAAAATATGAATTCAAAATTTTAACCAAAATCAGTTAAAATGTTCCAGAAAAACCTTCCCCACAAAAGGACAAAATTGGCCAACGTTCAGTAGGGGCGGCCCCCTTAATTTTGCTAGGCGGCCCCCTTAATAATTAAGGGGACCGCCCCCGCTCCAGTAGGCCTCCAGCTGTCCAGTTTTTCTCCTATAAATACCAGCCTTCTCTTGGATTTTTACTCACCTTTTGCACACTGAAACTTTCTGTTTTAAATCACATTTCATATCTTCAAAAACCCTTTGATCATATAATCTTAAGCTTTGGTTTCTAAGTGATCCAAGCTTCCTCCATTCAAGTGCAAAAGAAGAATACTCCTTCAACAACTAGAGAAGAAGTATTGCAACTTAGATACCTAAGTTGTGTGTGTCATCATACATTTGTTTATAAGTTGTGTATTGTTGTTAGATAGTTGTGTGTATAATTGTTTGGGATAGGTTAGTGTGTAAGTAGAGAAGTTGTGTTGTTAAGGTGTGTAAGTAGTGAAGGTGTGAAGAAGTAGAAGTGTACATAGGTTGTGCTTAGTTGTGAAGTGTCGTGAAGAAGTAGTGAAGAAGCCGTGAAGAAGTCGTGAAGAAGTTGTGAAGAAGTCGTGAAGTAGGTGTGAAGAAGTCGTGAAGAAGTCGTGAAGTAGTCGTGAAGAAGAAGGTGTGATTAAGTCGTGTTTAAGTTGTGAGATTGGTTCTAGCTACGATTAGAACTCGACATCTAGCTTTGTGTCGTTAAGCCGGTGTAAGCTAAAGTTGTGTAAGGTTTTCTCCGCCATAAGGGAGCTTGTTGACATAGTGAAGAAAACTCTCGAGTTAGGTGCTCGGGGAGTGGAGTAGGGCAAGGAAGGTGTCCTTGTAGCCGAACCACTAAAAATCTCTTGTCTCTCGGTTAGATCTTTCCATCTCTAGCTTTCATTTCATTTTATTACCTTACTTGCATTACTTATTTATATTTACTTATATACATATTGTTCATATTGTTCAAGAAGCTGAGATCACATAAATTTGAATCTAAGTTTTAAAAAGTAAACAAAGTTTTCAAAATAAAATTTAAAAGGACATAAAACTATTCAACCCCCCCCCCCCTTCTAGTTTTCCACAATTGGTATCAAGAGCCACGTCAAACAAGATTTTTAAAATTAACTGTATTTTAAAACTTGAAACGATCTATGGAATCTTTAAAATATTTAGAAGGGCAATCTATGCAAAGACCACCACTATTTGAAAGTGATGGTTTTCTTTATTGGAAAAATAGATTCGAAACTTATGTGAAATCAAAGGATCTTGATCTTTGGCATGTTATTACCTATGGTGATTTTCCCCCTATTCAATATAATATCCTAACTAAAATAGATGAAATTGTACCTTTTGAAAAACAAAATGATGATTTAAAAAAGAAACTAGCAAAAAATAATGAAGCTAAAATGGTTATTTATAATGCGTTACCACGCAAAGAATATGAAAGAATTTTTATGTGTCAAACCGCAAAAGAGATTTGGGATTCTTTACTAATCACTCACCAAGGTAATAGTCAAGTCAAAGATAATAAAATAGATCTTCTTGTGCAACAATATGAACAATTTACAATTCCTGAAGAGGAATCTATTGATAATGCATTTGCTAAATTTAACACAATCATCACAAGTTTAAAAGCACTTGATGAGACTTTTTCTAGCAAAAATTGTGTAAGGAAATTTCTTAGGGCATTACATCCAAAATGGCGCGCGAAGGTCACGACGATTGAAGAGTCAAAGAACTTGATGACGTTATCACTTGATGAGCTTATTGGCAACTTGAAGGTTCATGAAGAAATTATAAAGAGGGACTCGGAAACGGTCAAGAGCAAGAAAGATCAAATCAAGTCTCTCGCGCTAAAAGCCAAAAAGGAACTTAGTGATGACGATGATTCAAGTGACGATAGTGAAGACGAAGAATATGCAATGGCCGTTAGAGAATTCAAGAAATTCTTCAAGAGACAAGGAAGATTCACGAGACAACCGCGAGATGAAAGAAGATCACTACAAAGAAATAGAAACGATAATTACGGGAAAAGAAAGTGCTTTAGATGTGGAAGCCAAAACCATCTCATTGGCGAATGTCTAAAGCCACCGGGTAATGATTACGAAAGCGCATTTGTTAGTGGAACATGGAGCGATAGCGACAAAGATGAAGTGGACAAAGCAAAAGACGGAAAGTGCCTTGTAGCTCAAGCCGCCGATGAAATATGTCTAGGGATAAATTTGGAGCCCGACGAATGGATTAAGGATAGCGGATGCTCGAAGCACATGACGGGAAACTGGAAGCTATTCTCCTCCTACAAGGCTTACAACGGAGGTAATGTCATTTTCGGTAGTGATTTTCGTGGAAAAATCATTGGCAAAGGTACGATCTCTCAAGACTCCCTAACTATTGAAAATGTTGAGCATGTAGATAACTTAACATATAACCTGCTTAGTATAGGACAAATATGCGATAATAAGTGTAGGGTTACTTTTACAAGTAGAGATAGCGAAATAGTTAAGGATGGAAAGGTCATAGGTAGAGGAGTTAGGAAAGGTGGCGTATATGTTATGAAACTAGGAAATAAAACGGAAGATAAAATATGTCTAGCAACTTTAGATGAAAACTCTACATTGTGGCATAGAAGATTAGGTCACGCAAATATGCAACAAATACAATCTCTAGCCTCTAAAGAATTAGTTAGAAACTTGCCTAACCTAAGATATGACCAACACTTTTGCGATGCATGTAAAATAGGAAAACAAGCACATGCTAGTCACAAAGCTAAGAATATAGTCTCCACTACTAGATGCCTAGAATTATTACACATGGACCTTTTTGGTCCAACCGCTGTGCGGAGTTACGGAGGTAATCGTTATACCTTAGTAATTGTAGATGACTATTCACGATACACGTGGACTAGTTTTTTAAGTGATAAAACCGAAGCCTTTAATAAATTTGAAATATTTAGTAAAATGATTCAAAATAAATTAGGATGTTCTATAGTATCAATTAGGACGGACCATGGTCGGGAATTTGATAACGAATTGCAATTCGGAAAATATTGTGATTTAAATGGGATATCTTACAATTTCTCCGCTCCTCGCACTCCACAATCAAATGGGGTAGTAGAAAGAAAGAATCGAACTTTACAAGAAATGAGTAGAACAATGCTAAATGAACAATCTATCCCACAAAAATTTTGGTGCCATGCCGTAGATACATCAACATATATAATAAATAGAGTCTCAATTAGGAGAATCTTAGGAAAAACCCCATATGAGTTATTAAGAGGTAGAAAACCTAATCTAAATTACTTTAGGGTATTCGGGAGCAAATGTTTTGTTCTCAATACAAAAGATTACCTTACTAAATTTGATCCTAAGTCGTACGAAGGAATCTTTCTAGGGTATTCACAAAATAGTAAAGCATACATAATACTTAATAAACACACTATGAAAGTAGAAGAGTCCTTAAATGTAACATTTGATGAAACTCCACCACCATCTAAGACATTGCCCCTAGAAGATGATGACCTAGTTGAAGAAGAAGCTATTGAGGTTAGTAAAACTAAACCCTTAGGCGATGATAATGAAGATATAATATTAGATGAAAACGAAATAGTAAATGTTAAGGAATCTAAATCACACCCATTAGATAATATAATAGGAAACCTAAATCAAAGAACCCTTAGATCACAAGCTCAAGATAAAAATAACTTCTTTTGTTTCCTATCAACCATAGAACCTAAAAATATAAATGAGGCATTAAAAGATGAAAGTTGGGTTATGGCTATGCAAGAAGAACTAAATCAATTTAAAACTAATGACGTTTGGGAACTAGTCCCAAATCCCATAAACATGACCATCATAGGAACTAAGTGGGTTTATAGAAATAAGCTAGATGAAAATGGAATAGTTACTAGGAACAAAGCTAGGTTAGTTGCCCAAGGATATAATCAATAAGAAGGAATATATTATGACGAAACTTATGCCCCTGTAGCTAGATTAGAATCCATAAGAATACTACTTGCCTATGCATGCGCCCTAGATTTTAAGTTATTTCAAATGGACGTGAAAAGTGCATTCCTTAACGGTTTTATCAATGAGGAGGTATACGTGGCACAACCTCCAGGATTCATTGACTTCGCAAAACCTGATTATGGTTATAAACTCAAGAAAGCTTTATATGGACTCAAACAAGCTCCCAAGGCTTGGTATGATCGATTAAAGGCATTTCTTATTAAACATGATTATTCCATGGGAATGGTAGATAACACTCTTTTCACGAAAAAGAAAAGCCCAAATCTTATCATTGTCCAAATATATGTCGACGACATTATATTCGGATCGACTTGTCAGGATATGTGTGATGAATTCGCCAAAATCATGCATGATGAGTTTGAGATGAGTATGATGGGTGAACTTAATTTCTTCCTAGGATTACAAATAAAACAATTAGAAGATGGAATATTTTTTAATCAATCTAAGTACATTAAGGAAATGCTTAAGAAATTTGGATTAGAAGACGCTAAGCCCATGAAGACACCAATTTCTACGGAAGTAAAACTCACAAGAGATGAAGAGGGTGAGTCCGTAGAAAATACTAAGTATAGAGGAATGATAGGTAGTTTACTATACTTAACGGCAAGTAGACCGGATATCATGTTTAGTGTCTGCCTTTGTGGTCGCTTTCAAGCAGATCCCAAAATCTCTCACCTAGAAGCGGTTAAGCGTATCTTCTGATACATTAAAGGCACTATACACTTAGGATTATGGTATCCTAAGGGATCGGGCATAGAAACCATCGTCTATGCGGATTCGGATCATGCGGGAGACTACGTGGATAGAAAAAGCACTAGCGGAATTTGCACGTTAATGGGATGTTGTCTAACATCTTGGTTCTCGAAGAAACAAACCACTCTTGCTATTTCTACCACAGAAGCCGAATATGTAAGCGCTGGAAAGGCATGTCAACAAGCACTATGGATGAAACAAGCTCTCGTAGATTATGGCATTAGGTTAGATGACGTCCCAATTATGTGTGATAATAAAGGTGCTATAGATTTAAGTAAGAATCCCGTTCAACACTCTAGGACTAAACATATAGAAATACGCCACCACTTCCTCCGCGATAACGTTCAAAAAGGAAATATATCTATAGAAAAGGTTGCATCGGAAGATAACTTAGCAGACATATTCACTAAGCCCCTTAAACGTGAACTCTTTAACCTCTTACGTTTAGGCCTAGGAATGATGGAACAAATTGACTGAATTTTTTGCATCTTTGTTAAAAAAAATTTTTCTAGATGGGCGGACCCCTTAATGTTATAAAGGCGGTCCCCTTAATTATTAATGGGACCGGCCATTTGACTGTAACATTTTTTCTGTTTCCTGCCATCTGAGTCTAGGAATCTGTTTTGCACAAAATAAAAGATTGGGATATTTCTTTGCATAAACATATTTATAAACAAAACCCAATCTATTTCCTACAAATCATTCTCACATCTAGGAAAACACATGAAAACTATTTTTCTTACATTGTTGAATAATGCTAAAAATATTTTTTTTTCATGCGTAAAGATCTCACATGAATTGTCAAAGTATATAATCTAATATATACATCTTTGATATTCATATATTGAGCAAAATCAAATCAAGGAGACCTTGGATTGTTTCTTAGGAAATTTTTGCATTTAGGAGTCGAAACAATCACATCTCCACATTTGTTGCATATAGGCACAAACTAGAAAAAGCTTATTAATCACATTCTCACAATTGTTCCATCACCTATTCCCCATTAGTTTCTAGTGCCTTTGCTTCATTACCCTTGCCTTAGATGATTAGATTCCTTAATTCTCTAAATTGCTAGATATTAATTATTGCTTGCTTATTTATTTGTCTTATATGCCATGCATGCTTAATATGTTTCTCTATTGCCTCAAAGAGTGGGACTTGCCTAAATCCAGAAGCTCAAAACATAGCCATCCTCACCTATTTCTGCAAAAAAACCCATTTCTGGAACCCAGAAAGGTACCAGATGGGCGGCCCCCTTAATTCATAAGGTGGCCCCCTTAATTATTAAGGGGACCGCCCATAATTAAGGGGACCGGCCATCTGCTGGATGGGTTCACAGAATCTTTTTCTGCTTTTTAGCCTATTTGATCCTATACTTCCCCAAATTCACAAACACATTTTGTCATAATCACCCAACAAGCCTATCCATTCCTAAACAACACAAATCCTCCACTATAAATAACCCCATACCTCACCACATTCAATCATCTCATCATGTCTTCTCCTATCAACCCAAAACCAAAAACCTCAAAGCTAGCAAGGATGACCTTAAAACCCGGGTGGAAAAGAAAACCTCACCCTAACCACAAGCCCATCACAACTAGACAACCAACACCTCCATCATCATTCATCCCCAACTACTCTCCAAGATCACAACCTCATTCCATTGAACCATTTCACAAACCCTACCATTTTGGCCAAACATCCACATCCATTCCAAACTACTCCCCTAAACCTCAAACCAACTTCAATGGAATACTTGAAAACCCTCATCACCTTGGTCAAACATCAAACCTTTCACCCCAATACCATCCATTTCCACCAAATAACCAAATCCCCATTCATGAAAGGCAAAAGCTTCATGAAGAGATTAACCAAATCTATGATCTTAGTGATCTCCTTGCTATGCACCTCACACAACGCAACAAGGGACAACCTCCATCCTCACCTTACTCAAATTGCCTACCCCACTCTCTTGACTTGGATCAAGTTACAAACCACACCCACTATTGCCCTTGTTGCATCTTCCTTCAAAAACAAATCCTCCACTTAAGTGAAGATATTTCTTGGATCGAATATCTACTCACTCGTCCTCATCCCATTCCTCCACTACAACGATATAACATCAATGGATCCGCTCCATTTCCCTCACCATCACATAACTAAAACCCATCCACATGCTTTCCACCTCAAAATAAAATCCCTCACCCTTTTGTGTCGCAAGCAAGTCCAATCGCTCTCTTTGGCAATATGAGGACCATTAGTATTTCTAGTTATGTTGTAATCATTATGTTTCAAGTATTTTATGTAATGTAATGATGATTCATATGTTATATATGATCATCTTGAATGCATTAGTTGGTTGTTCTAAATATTTTTGCTATGTATATGTATCTTGTGTCTCCTAACTTGTTTTTGCAGCCAAGATTTCCATAGCTCGTCTCCTTGGTGCCCTCGAACGAGGGGGAGTAAACATCAAGGGGGAGTTCTCGTCCCGACAAATTTAGTTTCTAAAACTTGTCGGCATAACCTTTTTGATTCTACAAAAAGGGGGAGAAGTGAATGTAAACTCACTAAATACTTGTCCAAAAATAAATTTTTGGATTTAATAAGTTTAAGTTTTGTAATCATCAAAAAGGGGGAGATTGTTGACATAAATAATGCCTAAAAATATTATTCATATCTCTATGTTTTAATGATCACAAAATATAAACTCATTAAAACATAAACTTATCAAATAAACAAGTATTTAGTTGTAAATATATTCATTTCTACAACTTAATCACTTAAGGTATGAATAAACAAGTGCTTAATGCATTATATGATCAAAGGAACATTTTCTTAATAACTAGATTTTTTATAAAACATCAAAAACATTTTATATATTTTTGAAAAACATTTTTGGTATTAAATAAAAATGTTTAATCTTTTATAAAAATATGAATTCAAATTTTTAACCAAAATCAGTTAAAATGTTCCAGAAAAACCTTCCCCACAAAAGGACAAAATTGGCCAACGTTCAGTAGGGGCGGCCCCCTTAATTTTGCTAGGCGGCCCCCTTAATAATTAAGGGGACCGCCCCCGCTCCAGTAGGCCTCCAGCTGTCCAGTTTTTCTCCTATATATACCAGCCTTCTCCTGGATTTTTACTCACCTTTTGCACACTAAAACTTTCTGTTTTAAATCACATTTCATATCTTCAAAAACCCTTTGATCATATAATCTTAAGCTTTGGTTTCTAAGTGATCCAAGCTTCCTCCATTCAAGTGCAAAAGAAGAATACTCCTTCAACAACTAGAGAAGAAGTATTGCAACTTAGATACCTAAGTTGTGTGTGTCATCATACATTTGTTTATAAGTTGTGTATTGTTGTTAGATAGTTGTGTGTATAATTGTTTGGGATAGGTTAGTGTGTAAGTAGAGAAGTTGTGTTGTTAAGGTGTGTAAGTAGTGAAGGTGTGAAGAAGTAGAAGTGTACATAGGTTGTGCTTAGTTGTGAAGTGTCGTGAAGAAGTAGTGAAGAAGTCGTGAAGAAGTTGTGAAGAAGTCGTGAAGTAGGTGTAAAGAAGTCGTGAAGAAGTCGTGAAGTAGTCGTGAAGAAGAAGGTGTGATTAAGTCGTGTTTAAGTTGTGAGATTGGTTCTAGCTACGATTAGAACTCGACATCTAGCTTTGTGTCGTTAAGCCGGTGTAAGCTAAAGTTGTGTAAGGTTTTCTCCGCCATAAGGGAGCTTGTTGACATAGTGAAGAAAACTCTCGAGTTAGGTGCTCGGGGAGTGGAGTAGGGCAAGGAAGGTATCCTTGTAGCCGAACCACTAAAAATCTCTTGTCTCTCGGTTAGATCTTTCCATCTCTAGCTTTCATTTCATTTTATTACCTTACTTGCATTACTTATTTATATTTACTTATATACATATTGTTCAAGAAGTTGAGATCACATAAATTCGAATCTAAGTTTTAAAAAGTAAACAAAGTTTTCAAAATAAAATTTAAAAGGACATAAAACTATTCAACCCCCCCTTCTAGTTTTCCACAAACAATATCTTTCATAATTTCATCCTGTATTATACTCTTTAATATATAACTTCAATGGCTTCATCATCTTCTAATCCTGATTCAAAGGAGAATAAACGTAGCAGAGATACTTCTCCTCCTCCAGTCCTTTCAAAATATAAAAATTTTGACGAACCCCAAGATATTTGGTACAAATGTCATTCCGGCAAATATGGCACCGAGAAAACATTGGTTGAACTTTATAACAAGCGTATCAAAAGGCTTAAAGAACAGAACAATTAAGATCAGGAGATCATATTGGCGCACCAGAGGAAAATTGATGTTCGAAAACAAGAAATAGAAGATACCCAACAGAAAATTGTTGGAGTTTACAAGGGTATTGAAGATAGTTTATATATTTCTTAATGTGTCATTTTGTTTAGTTGTTGTATGTTTTTTTAGTGGTTCAGCATGTTATTTGAATGCTTCAATACGTTGCCATCATACTTCAATATAATCAGAATTTACCCTGATGCACCAATATGCTAATGTATGTTTAAACAACAATATGTTATTTCAATGCATTCAAATAAAAAAAATTAATACCTTTTAAACATATAACATTAAAACGGATGAAATTTACATATGTGATATTAAGTTTGGTTTGAGATAAATACCAAATTTGAAACATTGTAACTTTGGAGATGATCACAACTGTATTTAAAAGATATTTTAACAAATATACCAAATGAATTTTTAAAAAATATATAGAGTAATCCTGAGAAACAAAAAAATAAAACACTATACATCATATGAGCAAAGTTGAGAATACTGCTGTTGACAAAATCTTACATGATAACATGTTGAATTACTCAAATCAAAACACAATCCATAATGGTACCGACGCCGTAACTAATGACTATCTTCCGCAACGTATTGGCAGACCTCCAAAAAAAATTATATTGAAAGCTCTAGCACACTGTGTACTTCTTCAACATGATACCGCACGTCGACCAATGGGACCGTTTGTCAAGAACAAAAAACACGAATATAATGAAGTTTCAATGACAAAAGAAAGACCTGTAAATACAACAATAGGTATGTAGCATATGTTTTTCCTAATTCATAAAACAAAGAGATGTGTTTGTAATGTACAAATTATATCCCACACATATCGCATACTATATTGGAAAAGGAAAATACTTATATTCCATTACTTGAGGATGATAAATCTGATGTAGTTATTACTGATGAAGATAACGATTCCACGACACAAGAAAATGATCATAATCCATTCATTCAAAACTAAGGAAATAATGTACAGATGAATGATCGAGATACTTTTTCAGATTCAAATCAAACAATCCATGAAGATCATGATCACATCGAACGTGACTACAATACCAATGAACATGATTCTTCTAAAGAAGATACTGACACGGAATATGAAGTAGAAAATTGGTATCGTCAAAGATATTATTTGAAAACATATGAATGTTTACTTTGATAATAATGTTATTTTATAAGTTGCTGCTTAACGTGTTAAAACATATTATGAAAACATGTCAAAACAACGATATACTTTTTCAATCAGTTCATGCCATTACGATAATTAAACAACTATTCAGAATAATAATGTTCCTATATCTTCAATCAGTTCATGCCATTACGATAATTAAACAACTATTCAGAATAATAATGTTCCTATATCTACAATGAGTAAATACCATGCGACAAACATGTGTTACTCTAATCAAAAACTACAAACCCTAACATAATCTTAACAATTCCCACATACACAGTACAAATATTAAAATCCTACCAAAGCCATTACATATCCCGACATACAAAACCTACCATTGCCAAATAAATAAACACCTAAAAAAGCCAATAGTTCATAACCATCACCAACCCAATTGTCTGACTAACACCAATCAACCAAAAGTACCATGATGCATGATCCACAATACGATTAAAAGACACTACAACAACATCATCAGACATACCATTGTTTAACAAACATGGAACACAGGAACCGCATCTTCATCACCAACCGACCCCTCAATGGTATCCATGTACTTGAACCTCAGCATTTTGTCATATCCAAAGCCACATTGCTCTGCAAACTGGCTCCACTGACCATGGGCATTGGCATGATTTGTCCTCGGTGGATTTTCAGAATGATGATCAATTATCAATGACATTTCAACTTCAACATCTTGATGTTGAAACATTACCCGACGATGAGTATGAAGCGGATGCTTTCTCTGAAACGAAGCTGGAATGGCCTAAAAAACAAGAAAAAAACAACAAAAAAACAAAACCATACAAATTAATAAATACCATAATACAGTTTTATAAAAATTGTCCAATTAACTAAACCAATCAAACTTACAAGCCATTGCTTATCGACCGTTGATGAGTATGCCTTATAAAACGTATCATTCACCTCACCAAAATGCTCCATATGACCTGGCCATAAACAGATGTGCTTCATCCTATCATCACCTGCATTTCACCATTGTATAATTTCTAAAAATATATTTCCTAAATTTTCTTACAAATATACAGTATTTCCTAAATTTTCTTATAAACTCACAAAAAACTAAAATAAATAAATAAATAAATAAAATTATTAACTCTATTCATATAATTACATAATACCTTCTTCCCAAGGTCCCAAATCGTGTTGTGTTTTTTTCAGGTTGGTCAACCTAGAAAATTCAGGAATAGTTACTTGTGTCCCATCTGTGTTAAAGGCCATCAAATTCAAGCGATCGTTACGTACTTTGGTAAACAAAACAACCTGCCACGCTTCAAGACCCAACTCATCTACCATTGAATCTGTAAAGATCAAAATTCGTGTTCAGGAGGTCGGGGGAACTCAAAATAAAGGATAGACATGGTATTATTAGATGAAAAGAATGGGGGAAGGTGTGTGTGTTTTCTAGAGAGAGAAAGTGAAACCACACACACCTTCAAGATTACAAATGAATTCCCTAACCTCCTAGTCTCAACTAGGAGGGTATTTATACTAAGATCCTAGCTTAACTATCCGCTATTTGCTAAACTAGTCCCTGTACTTAATTACAATGCAATTCCCGGATATAACATTACTTTTAAGTCTAACAATCTCTCCCCAAAGTGATGTTATATGGGAATTGCTTACAAAGTTCCCTACAAGTAAAATATAAACCATAAGTGCAGAGAATGATCTTCAAGCTTCATTACTTCGTTCAGCTTGCAGAATCTTCTCAGCTTTCATTTCTTTACTTGCAGAAGAACGTGAGCAAATCTAATTAGGGTTTAATTCTGGGTGCCCTGAGTGCTCTCCCCTAATTAGTGCTCTCCCCCAAACTGACAACCTTTCTGATTACTGCCCTGAATTTGAAGAAGTCTTTTGATAGTTAAATGCATTTCGTCTTTAGTCTTCTAACACGCAGCGGAAAATGTAGAACAGACTGTAGACTCGACCTTCTTCGAGATTATCCATTCGGGGGAATAGACTATCAACATCTTCATCTCACCAAATGCATCCCAGTTATCTTTCATATGAAAAATAAGCCCATAATGTACACATGAAATGATAACACCAAAGTAACAAGTTGAACCACTGATCATCTTGATCTTGTTGCCCGAAATTGGTGAAGGTGGATAAGGTAGAAGTGTGTAGAATAAGATGAGTGGAAGATAAGACATAGAATCAACCAATCTCCGACACAAATCATTTCATAAATCATTAAGCCCGATCACATGAACTTGTTGTGCGTCTTCGATGTACACATTTCTCTCCCCTGCTGGTTACGATTTATCGGAATCAGCATAATGATGTGTACGTGAAGTATTAACTGGAAGCACTTTATCATTAACCCAATCAGCCTATGAGAAGATGTCGATAAACCCAATCTACTAACAATACCATTTAAGATGTCTAACTCTTTATCAACCTCCTGTATCAAAAAACAACGGCTTTTTGTAGTAACCACATGAGAAGATAACCCAATATGACGATCTTGAGAATGAAGTAAAATCACCCAAATTTGTGACTTAATCTTGTACGATCCTTGTGACTAAGAACGGTGGACCCTATACCCTCAACAAAAGTATTAGTGCAAAACCTCTTGACGTATCCTAACTACTTTGTGAGTATAGAGAGAAAGAATCACAAAAGTAACTAGATATCCAAGTCTTCGTCACCATTAATATATGCCCAAACAAGTCATCTTCGCAGGATGGTAGAAAGAAAGAAGATGAAATAAGTACACGCGTCCATAAAACCTTACTTCAAACCCAAATAAATAAGAATGAATCATCCCCGTAGTCACATTTCATTGCAAACTTTAGCCATTGTCTTTTGATAGTGAATCTTGATCAGGATCGTTTAAGCGATACGTGGTGTTTTGAGGATGTAGGCCACTAATATTAATCAACTTGGCTCGAAAAGTAAACCTTGCTCTAAAAGCAAAACCACACGTCAAAAAGTTGGTGAACCATGTCAAAAAGTTGATGAACCACACATCAATATTAGCAATTTGATGAACCACATGTCAATATTAGAAATTTACATGCAACCCTTTTCCTTGACACGTCAAAAGCTAATCTTTGATACTCCATATTAGCTTCACATGATACTCAAAATAATCAATAAACGTGGTCCATATTCAATATGATGTTCACATGAAAAGCTTCAACCAATCACTTGATGAGGACACGTGGTATTGAATATTCTTATAATACTGGAACATGTAATATCCACTTTATATTACCCACGCGAACAGCAACTCGTCTCAACAAAACACGTCCATGCAAAACAAAAGCAAACCAAGTGCATGAAATTCAGTAAGGACACGTCTCAGCAAAAGTTATCATACTCACTACTTTGATAACTTAGTTAATATACGTCTCAAGCAACTCGTCTCATGCAACTGTTATAAAGGTTATGAAGTTATTACCTATGCCAAAACAAACTCTTGTCAACTTTTAAACTTCAACAACCCTACAACAATCTCAACAAGCTTCAACATAAAACTTCCAACAAGCTCTTCAACTTACTTTAATCTTCAAAGAACAAACGCAACAAGCTCTTGAGTATTCTGCTCATTACAAACGCAGCAAACTCTACAACAAACTCTTGAATTATTCACATTTACGTGAAAGTTATTGTCCTCGTTTGATCATACTCCTCGTTCGACTAGATCACCTTGGTTTGACTAGGATAATTTGGCTCGATTAGATCAAACGTGTTCGACTAGAGTTGTTGCTAGTTAATCAAGAAGCTCGTGTGATCAAATTGGTTCGAAGAGAGTTGGTTCGATTAAAGGTTTGGTTTGATCAAGATATCTTGTTGGTTCGATCAAAGGATGAGTGGTTCGATCAAAAGTTTGTTGGTTCGATCAAAGGATGAGTGATTCGATCAAAAGGATGAGTGGTTCGATCAAATGAATTGGTTCGATGAATCCTCCTTCGGTCAAATAGTCGTTCGACTATATCATGCTTCGACTACAAACATGGTTCGACTAAAAGCTCCTTCGACTAGATGAGTCGTTCGATCACATGAGTCGTTCGACTAGATGCTCCTTCGATCACACCCTCCTTCGACTATATGCTCCTTCGATCAGGTTGAGACATGCTTCGTTCGACTATTTAGTCATTCGACTATCTAGTTCGTTCGACTATTTAGTCGTTCGACTATTTAGTTCATTCGACTAAATAGTGGTTCAACTATTTTAGTCGTTCGACTAAATAGTTATTGGATCACCTCAATCTGGCTCGATTGAGTGATGAGCTTCGATGACATGCTGCTTTGATGATAAGGTTGCTTCGATGAAGTTGGTTCGATCAAGAGTTGGTTCGACTAAGTTGTTGCTTCGATGACATGTTGCTCGTTCGATCACAAGTTGCTTCGACTAAACACTCTGATGAACAGTTTGAATGAACAGTACCGAGCCCTAACTCACTATATTCACCTCAAAACCCCACGATTCGCCCTTGGTTAGCTCTGATGCCAATTGTAAAGATCAAAATTCGTGTTCAGGAGGTCGGGGGAACTCAAAATAAAGGATAGACATGGTATTATTAGATGAAAAGAATGGGGGAAGGTGTGTGTGTTTTCTAGAGAGAGAAAGTGAAACCACACACACCTTCAAGATTACAAATGAATTCCCTAACCTCCTAGTCTCAACTAGGAGGGTATTTATACTAAGATCCTAGCTTAACTATCCGCTATTTGCTAAACTAGTCCTTGTACTTAATTACAATGCAATTCCCGGATATAACATTACTTTTAAGTCTAACAGAATCCTAATCTTCGGCCCTCATGTGATACTTATATTGCCCTTCTGACTCAGCATAATTCACACAGACAATGTACACCTGTTGATTTGCATTGATCCTTATTATCATGTTATGACGCAACCCAGGTAAGAACTGAGTAGGAAACGTCTGAAAACCAAAAAACGCATAAAAACAAATGAACGAATCAAACCAAAAAACATATATACATACAAATACAAAATATCATATAAAGTGTTATAAAAAATGCAACAAACAATACTTGAGGAAAGTCAGGGTAGGGCCAAACGCGAGTCACAATCCTTTCCGGACATTTTCTTGCGCCTGGATACCCACTCACCTCATATCCATCCACATCATATGCTGTAACGTAAAATGTATCATCGTCCTATTGGATGAAGTGCAACAAAGGGGCCTGGCGCACACTTTCCAAACAGAACTGCCTCCATCTAATCCCTTCAATCCGAGCCAGCCTACCAGGTGCTTTAACCAAAACACATTTAAAACGATAACGACTGTTGCTGGTCACATACAAATGCCTGTTACCATTCCAAAAATCTTCAAAGAACACACGCGGAAGTATCTACATCAAATATTCACAACATTAACATTTTCAAAAAACACAAGCACCTTTACTCTATTAAAAAAACCATAAAAAACTCCAAGAACATATACTCTGAATACCTGAAAATCAGGGTACGCTACTTGATCCAATCTGCAAATAAATTCCAAGGCCATCGTTCTCCAACACAAAAACAAAAAACACAAAAAACGTTAACATTCGAACATATAACTAAATATCACATATAACACAACAAATCTAAAAAGATCACTAAACAAACACAGAGACATGAACATTAAAGACAATACAATTTACCGATTCAAACATATAACTAAGTATAACATATAACACAACAAATCTAAAAAAATCACTAAACTGACACAACGACATGAAGATTATAGACAATACAATTTACCAGAACCATCAAACACTAAAAAGCCAAAGCTAAAAACAAACACAAAGACATGAAGATTAAAGACAATACAGTTTACCAATTCAAACATATAACTAAATATAACATATAACACAACAACTCTCTAAAAAAAAAAAAAAAAAAAAAAAAAAAAAAACTAAACTGACACAACGACATGAAGATTATATACAATACAATTTACCACAACCATCAAAGATGAAAAAGCCAAAACTAAAACTTTAAACACCTTCTAATGCAAAAAATTACACAACTCAATATTATTTCTATACAAATGTAAGCAAAGTTGCATTATTAAGATTTGCAGAAACCTATATATGGTTTTCTAATGAAATCAAAATAACACACATTCAACCTCAAAATCATAAAACTAAACATACTATTAAACAAACATACTACTGAAAAATAGTTTTAAGAGATTATATACTTATATGTTTATAAACACAAAAGAGTAAATTGCAAAAATCGTCATTGTGGTTTGGCCAAATTGCACGTTTCGTCCTTGTGGTTCATTAATTGCAAAGACCGTCCTTATTTTACACTGTTACGTGCACTTTTGGTCCTCCATCATTGCAAAAATTGTCCTTGGGATTTGCCAAATTTCACTGTTGAAGGACCAAAAGTGCGCGTAACAGTGCAAAATAAGAACGATCTTTGCACTTATTGAACCACAAGGACGAAACGTGCAATTTGGCCAAACCACAAGGACGATTTTTGCAATTTACTCAACACAAAATAAAATTACCTTTAACTGAAATCAAACTGAATATTAGAAACAAAAATAAAAACAAATTCATACACTTTATCCAATCAACACCATCCATAACAACAAGACATAAAAACCTAATTAAATCATAAAATCAAATCCGATTTCTATAAATTGGGGTTTTCTAATGGAACCAACAAAACATACATGCAATCTCAAAATCCAATAACTAAACAAATAGTATTGTCCTAAACAATAACTAATATAAGATCAACAGTTTACTAAACCACATTCGCATAGTATATAAACTAATATCTACAAAATAAACATATTAATATATGAAACAAGTAAAATCATACTAAAACATAACGTTAACACAAAATAATAATAATAATAATAATAATAATAATAATAATAATAATAATAATAATAATAATAATAATAATAATAATAATAATAATAATAATAATAATAATAATAATAATAATAATAATAATGAGAAAAAAACCTTGATCGAAGATGCAGAAATGATAAGAAGAAAATTTTATTTCTATTTTGATCGGAAATGAGTACCAAACACTCATTTAAGACTCACAAATTAAAACAATCTCTAATGTATAGACACATTATAGGTAATGATTACCTATAAAACAAATACAACACTATTATTAATTAAATAGCATGTATTGAAATGTATACCATGTATAAAATACAAAAAAATACACTAAATATTTCAACAAGAAATTTGTCATCTTTTTCATGCAACACATGCATTTGGACCAAAATGTAAAGAAAAGAAAATAATAATAATTACAATAAAATTTAATTTAAACTAATACCGACAAAATATTAATTAACCTCCCCGGTCTTAAATATTAAATAAAATTGGCTAATACCATCTAAAAATTAATTAAAAGTCATGTATGTCACTTTATTAATAAATACCTTATAAATGTAAAAGATTATTAAAATCCATAAACTACTAAACAAAAATGTAAATTACAAGTCATGCCCACCCATCGGGCGGGCTTAGATACCAGTATATATATATATATATATATATATATATATATATATATATATATATATATATATATATATATATATATATATAGGGAAATGATCCGGTAAGAAGAAAAACTAAAATGAGAAGAATAAGAAGGATTTCTAGCCACACATTTCAAATATGAGGGAGAATTTTAAGGGGAGATGCATCTACTTTTGTAGGTGCATCTGAAATGAGTGGTTGAGGTTTCTTTTTATCATTCTTATTAAAATTTTTCTTCTCATTTGATTCTAACTCTCTTTCACTCTCTCTCTCTCTCTCTATATATATATATATATATATATATATATATATATATATATATATATATATATATATATATATATATATATATATATATAGAGTTAGGATCAAATGAGAAGAAAAATTAAAATAAGAATGATAAAAAGAAACCTCAACCACTCATTTCAGATGTACCTACAAAAGTAGATGCATCTCCCCTTAAAATTCTCCCTCATATTTGAAATGTGTGGCTAGAAATTCTTCTTATTCTTCTTATTTTAGTTTTTCTTCTTACCGGATCCCTACACACACACACACACACACCACACACAACACACACACACACACACACACACACATAATATATATATATATATATATATATATATATATATATATATATATATATATATATATAATATATACATGTATATATATATATATATATATATATATATATATATATATATATATATAGGTTTGGGTTAAATTAAAAAGGGGATTAAAATAAAAAGGGTAGGAAGCCACTAGGAGGTGCCACGTGTCCCAATTAGTCAGCCACTTTTTCTAATACTCTCAGGGGTATTTTCGTCATTTACGTCCAACCATACAAAAACCTTTTATCCTCATTCATTCTTCACTTCTTTCTCATTATCTGCTTAGATAACAACTACGCCTTCCTCATTCCCTCCATCCCCGTTCTCCTCCTTCAATCCACCAGTCACCGGCGCCTTCACCACCAGTCACCACCGCCTTCCGCACCATTCACCACCACCTTCCCCATCGTTTACCGCCGACCGTTCCCCGCCAAAGATGTAACTAGATTAATAAGGTTTTTAATTGTATTTAACTGTTAATGTTAATTAATATGGATATATTGATCTTCTTTTGCATGTATATGATGTTCATTGATTTATTTTGAATAATTTATTTCTGTTTTTTATTGTTATTGATCTAAATATGTTATATTCAAAGTGTCTAGATCTGAAAGAAATAAATACAAAATGTTTATAGTAAATCTGCACATAAGGTGTTTGATAAAATGTCTTGGTGATATTTTATAACTCTGATGCACTAAGTTTACACTGTGATGCGTCAGCTTTTAATTCATTAATTGTTTTAGTCATTCCTCAGTGGAAGAGGTTGGTATGTGTATAAATCTGTTATGAAATACTGATGCAATAAGTTTTTGTTTTTGGCAAATATAGATCTGAAAAAAATAAGTGCAAAATGTGTAAATTGAACCCTATAAAATATCACAACATTTTGATTTTGGATGTTAAATTGAACTCTATAACTACTAGTGATAATGTAAAAGAAACATTCTATTTGTCAGTGTAAAAGAGTGTGATTTGTCACATTCTCATTTGTAGCATATATAGATAGCAAAGAGTAGGTTAAGAGTGAGGTTTCGATGATGAAGAGAATATTTGGGATATGTATTGTTTATATAAACTAGTATACATATAGATAGCATTGGCTAGTTTACACATTTTGCATCTACGTTTCATTCACAAGTTTGTACATTTTCGCATAAATATATATGTGCTGCTTACAATTTAATAATCAAAGTTAAAAAATGCTGGAGGACCCCTACATATCAAATTTTAGTAGAATAGTTGATTTACATCGATTGAAGCACGTTTTATCCTAAAGTACAATTGTATCAAAATGTATAAAAAAGAGACACAAAAGAAATTTCTATTTAATTGTAAGTTGGCACCAAGGTGGAATTATGTTACTACTTTGGTGCAAATGTGTGACTAGTTCATACTTCATAGAATCATGGTGCCACTATTTTTGCTGCTAATATATGTCCGTATTAGTTTGGCTAATATGAAAGCACGAGAGTTGAAAAAAGTTATTTATTAGATTAAAACACCCTATCTCACTTTCACATAATTTTATTACGAGTCTTGCCTCAATTTGTATGTTTGTGTTATTATAGGAACTAGTCCTATCTGATCATGACATTCCATGATTTTGGATACAAAATGTGTAAACAGAATTTAGTTGTAGTGAAATGTTGATGCAATATGTGTTTGTTTGTTGAAAATATGAATCTATTGGCTAGTGTTTTTGTTATATTATAAGTATAAAATCTATGTATATTTAGTTGTATGTGCGATGGAGTTGTTCTTAAATGCTGATGCAATATGTGTTTACTGCATTAACACTTAAATTTACTGCATCATAATTATTTATGTAGACCTATGTAAATTATACACTCTAACACTATTATTTGATGTGCAAGATGAGATGTTTGCTTCGTATAAACGTTGCATTGCAATGAGCGTTGTCCAAACGGATAATACAAAGAAATTTTAAATTCATGTTAATTAGGTTGAGAAGGGAAATAAAGGTGAGAAAGACTTTTCAATGTATTAGGTATGTAACAAAAACACAAATCGTTTGCTTACTGTATCATTTCCCTTGTGAAATTCTTTATATTAGTTCTTCACAGTTTTTCATATAGTCCATTTTAGTCCTCGTACCTAGTGCATCCATGTTTCATTTTTAGTGCATCTCATTGTTTGTATATAGTGCATCACAGTGTCATATCTAGTGCATCACAGTATAAATATACAGCATGTTTCTGTTTTATTTTTTGCAGTTTGAATTTTATAAGTCTCAAATGAATAATATAAATGAGTTTCCTCGAAACTAGTTACACAAAACTTGGTTAAAGAATGCTAAACCTTAAAGGATGAAGCCAGGACAAGAAATATCATCCGAAGAAAATTTCCAAGTTGAGACGTGTTGGCGTATGTGGAGAAAAGGAATGCCATAACACCAGGACTTATTCTCACAAATTGACACCATCCAATAAACCCAAGAAACAACTTCTTCCGAAAAAATAGCTGGGCTGAGAGAATCTACCCGCAAATGAGCTTTCTATGAATATTCTTTTCTTTTTTTCATTTTTATTTATAAGTACAGTGTATAGACTATATCATTCCTTACAAAACATTGATTCAATTGTAAAAAGTATAGCATTACTTACTGAAATGAATGCAAGAAACAACTTCTTCCGAAAAAATAGTTGGGCTGAGAGAATCTACCCGCAAATGAGCTTTCTATGAATATTATTTTCTTTTTTTCATTTTTATTTATAAGTACAGTGTATAGACTATATCATTCCTTACAAAACATTGATTCAATTGTAAAAAGTATAGCATTACTTATTGAAATGAATGCAAGATTATAATAGTGTAACGAAATATCATACAATATCTTTTGTGTTTATTTTTTCAGTGCATCAAAGTCTTATATGTAGTGTATCACTATTAAATGGTACTGCATCATAGTGTTATTTTCTAGTGCATCATTCTTTTCTGAAACATTTGACATTATCTTTTAGGTTAATCTCTAGTGCATCATAGTAAAAACACTACTACATCGCTGTCAGTGCATCACAATATCATTTACTGAACATCAATGCAAGATTATATCTAAGTGAATATATACCTTGTGATGCACTAGATATAAACATTATGATGCACCAGTCATATACACTATGATGCACTAGTTGTATACACTGCGAAGCACTAGGATATTTTAGTGTATCACAGTTAACAATCTAGTACATCATACTTAACAATTTAGTGCATCACAGTTTATAATTTAGTGCATCATAATTATAATTTTGTGTATCTGTGATGCATTAAATTATAAATCATGATGTACTAATCAAAAGTACTTAGTACTAAACAAACACTGATCATTAAGAAGTAAAGTACTTATTATTAAACAAAAACTAATCAGGGTATTACAAAAAAAATTGATCATCAATTGAGTCTGAATTTATCATATGATAGAAGTTTGGAACTCTTTGGTTGCTACTTCACGTATGCATCTGCTTCTTTTAATAATTTTGCCCTTTTTTCTCATTAAGACTGATGAGAATCATCTTTGCTAAGTACTTGATGCGCAACATCTTCAGTTATCCTTTTTGACCTTGGCCTTATTTCTTTAACACTTCCAAGAAAACACCCCGGCCCACCTATGTTTCCATATGCCTCATCATAAAAACACTTCAGCCAGTACCATTGTATGTTGTCCTCATCACAAAAAATGCTTGACACAAGTTCCTCCTTTTCCCTTTTTTTCAATAAACTTGTACTCACGCCTTAAATGTTGGCAAAGTTCTCTCCACTTGCGTAGTTTCAGAGATCGTTAAATTGACGTATATAAGCTGCAACAAATAAACCAATATAAAAAAATAACTATGAACTGTCATATCCAATGCATCACAGTATCTTTTCAACTGAATCACAGTGTCATAAGCAGTGCATCACAGTTTCATATCTAGTGCATCTCAGTGTCATATCTAGGAATCAAGTCTTTCATAGTTTCATATCTAGTGCAATATAGTGTAATAACTAGTGCATCACAATCTTCTTAATCAGTGTATCATAGTTTTATATGAAGTGCATCACAATTTTATTTCTAGTGCATCACAGTTTCATATTCACTGCATCACAGTTTAATTTCATGTGCATCACAATATTTAACATAACTAAAGTTTGATAACTTACAACCAACAAAAGTAATGGTCTACTGAAAAATGAGTATGGATTAAATTCCATAGTTTTCTTCACTAAACATTCTAAAGCATATGAACAGCTAGTGCATCTCAGTTCAAATTCCAGTGCATCACACATACAACCAAGCATACAAAAATATTTAAACACTTAAAACAACTTATGCTTAGCCTATTTGATCCTTACACGTGACAACTGAATACCTAGTGCATCTCAGTTCAAATTCCAATGCATCACATATACAACCAAGCATACAAACATATTTACACACATAAAATAGCCTACGTTTAGCCTATTTCATCCTTACACCTGACAACTGAAAACCTACTGCATCTCAGTTCATTTTTTGATGCATCGCACATATAACTAACCATACAAACAATTTTAGACACATATAACAACTTACGCTTAGCCTACTTCATCCTTACACGCGACAACTGAACACCTACTGCATCTCAGTTCAAATTCCAGTGCATCAGACATACAACCAAGCATGCAAACAAGTTTACACGCATAAAACAACCTACACTTAGCCTATTTTCTCTTTACATGCGATAACTAAACACCTACTGCATCTCAGTTCAAAACTAGTGAATCATAGTTTCATTACAAGTGCATTAGAATGTAAAGTTAGTGCACCACAATTATAAAGTCCCATTCAAACATTTTATCAAACACCTTGTATGCATCAATCATAAACATACATATACACACACTCTTGAACAGGTTTGACAACCTACTTTATCATATACACAAAATGAACTTAAATTAATAAAAAAACAAGATTTTAGTAAACCAAAACTAACAAAATAATGCAGTAGCAAAATTAGGCTTCAAAAATCAACTTACAGAGGCGTTTACGATGCGGTAGATATGTCTTTAATATCGTTAAAACAATGATGTGGTATATCTGTCTTCATAGTTTTGGTTATTCATACACTAACAAATCGATGTAGTAACCTTCGGTTTCCATATGTCTCATCAGAAATACTCCACGGTCTATTGCATCATAATATAAAATACAACTACATCAGCATTCAAAACAAGTGCATCACAATGTAAAATTAACCTTATACACAACAAGTGAGCAGCTACTGCATCACAGTTTTAAACCAGGTGCATCGATCATGAAACAAAGCATACAAACACATTTACACACATGATACGACCTAATCATAGACTAATTCAGCCTTATACGTGACAAGTGAGTAGCTACTGCATCACAGTTCAAAACCAGGTGCATCGTTCATAAAATAAAGCATACAAACACATTTTCGCACTTGATACAACTTACATGTAGCATAATTCAACCTCATACACAACAAGTGAGTAGCTACTACATCACATTTCTAAACCAGGTGCATTTATCATAAAACAAATCATACAAACACATTTTCGCACATGATACAACCTACTCATAGACTAATTCAGCCTTATACGCAACAAATGAGCAACTATTGCATCACAATTCAAAACGAGGTGCATCGTTCAATAAAAAAAAATCATACAAACACATTTCTGCACATGATACAACCTACATGTAGCATAATTTAACCTCATACTTAACAAGTGAGCAGCTATTGCATCACAGTTTTAAACTAGGTGCATCGATCATAAAACAAAGCATAAACAACCAAACATACGAACACATTTTACACACATAGCACAACTTACCTTTAACCTAATTCATCCTTATAGGTGGCAACTCAACATCTACTGCATCACAGTTCAAATTCAAGGTTATCGTACAAACATACAAACACATTTGCACACATAACGAAACCCACACTTAATCTAATACATCCTCATACGCCGCAACTGAACACTTACTGCATCGCACTTCAAAATCAAGTGCATCAGACAAACAACTAAGCAATCAAATATATTTTACACACCTACCTTTAACCTAATTCATCCTTAAATGCGGAAAATCAGAACCTACTGCATCAGAGTTCATATTCAAGTGCATCACATAAACAACCAAACATACAAACACATTTATGCACATAACGCAACCTACACTTAACCTAATGCATCCTTATCCAAGAAAACTGAACGCCTACTGAATCACAGTTCAAAATCAAGTGCATTACATAAACAACCAAACACACAAACACAAATAACCTACTGTATCACAGTTAAAATAAAAGCTTACTACATCATAGTATGAAATACAACTGCATCGACATGCAAAACAATTGCATCACAATGTAAATTTAGTGCATAGCAGTTATAAAATCTAGTTGAGACATTTTATCAAACACCTTGTATGCAACTTTCTTAAACACGTTTTGTATCTATGTTTTTTTACATTTTGTTACAGATCTAGCATAAAACTTGATGTCAATTTAAATCAAACTCTCAATATAACATACTTAGATCAATAAATACACATAAATAGATGCAGTAACAAATTTATTAAGATCTTCAAACGAACACTCTTCTATATATTTTTTAGCCTGTTGCATCAGACTGAGATAATGAACTTGAAATTATCAAAAGAACACGATTTTAATAAACAAATACCAACAAAATGATGCAATAACAAAATTAAGGTTCATAAAACAACTTACGATTTACTTAAAGATGGAGTAGATTCATCTTCTACATCGTCATCACATTGATGCAGTATCGATTCGATGTGATAAATCCATTTATGATTCGATTGCGATGAGATTGTGCATTAATGATTTGATTAAAGAGAAATATGATGAAGATGTGTGTGTGTTTTTTGAGAGAGAAAGTGTGAAAAACAAGAGAGAGGAAATAAGATCGAATGAATGATTTAGTGGTGGAATGAATGGCTAGGTATCTGTGTGTTAAATGCACTATTATAGATTTGCCCCTGAAGTTTGCATTATTTACAATAATGCCACCACCCTTTTTGATCATACCAAATCTGATCCAACGATGGAGATGCCTTCCTACCCTTTTTATTATAACACACTTTTTATTATAACCCCACCCTATATATATATATATATATATATATATATATATATATATATATATATATATATATATATATATATATATATGGGGATAGCTTGGCTATAATTTTTGTAGCCAATTGGCTACAATCCTTCACAAAAAATACACAAGCAATAAATCAAGGACCCACAGAAAAAAAATCAGGACCCACACAAAAAATTCAGGGGCCCACATTTATAGCACAAAATTATAGTCAATTGGCTACAATTAATTGTAGCTAATATATTCTCTATATATATACTAGTGGTCATTGCCCGCCCGATGGGCGGGCATGACTTATAAGCCCTCCCATGCATATAAGCCCACCCGTTGGGCGGGCATGACTTATAATTATCGTTGACATATGTTTGTATAGCGTAAGAAGGGTTTTAAAAAATAGTTGCAAAAAGTGGACATAATAAGATATAAACGTACCAGTTTTAATATTGAATGCATAACAATGAAAATAAATGAACATCAAGATTTATAGAACAATTGAAATATACAAATTTTTTTGTAACAACATAGTTTATGAATTAAACTCAAATGAACGTTAAAAATTATAGAACAATTAAAAAATACAAAGTAAATTTATGTAAATTTACATCAAAGTTTAATCTCAATGACACACCGCGCAAGTCTATTTATTACTCTTATTACATGCAATTTAATGGGCATGTCTTATAATTTTCGTTGGAATATTTTTCTATAGCGAAAGAAGGTAGTAAAATAAACAAACTTATTAATGAAGCCGTAAAATTATATAATTAAACATAATGCTAAAATGTATCTCAAACAGCTTCGACTTGGCATCTGTGAACAACTTGTAAAATGTATCTTGAAATGTCTCACATTCTTGTCTTATAATTCCATCTAAATAACCATGTGACATTTATCTAAACATCATATAAAACACTTGGCATTAATAGTTAAATGTCAAAACAATTGTAAACGAATTTGAATTGAATGTTCAAGACTAAGTAAACAGCTCAGTTTTGTGAGTATACTTAAATGGTTAATAAACTCAAATTAATTACAATGCTCATAAATTGAATTCTTTCTACACCATAATACTCACCAAATCTCTATTTTAAGAGAAACATAATATCATATCACTTATATATAGAACATATTTCAAAATTTAATGATATTACGACAAAATTGGTTACATGCTAATCGATCCATTGACCCGTGAAAAAAAGCTAACTCACTTAAAAAATTCTTCGGTACCAAAGAAATCATCTGGAATGTCTTCAAAGTAGCTATCGACTTCTAACAATATTGGCAAAGCAACATTAAAAATCAAATCATTTAACTCGTCACCAAATGGAATTTCACCAAGATCATCAAAACAAAATGGGTCAAGTGTCCCAAAATCATCACCCATAACATAATTTGAAGCTTCATCCCCTTTTTTGTCCAATTCGGGTGATTTAAAATCAAATAAATCATCCAACACCATCACGTCCCCAGAAGGACACAATAACTCTTTCTTAACAATTACCGAATTAGCATCCTGGTATTCAAAGAGATTATCCAGCATTGACAAATCTCCAAAATCACCCAACCCATTCTTTTCCAGTTCTTGACCCTGATCTGACCCATTACTTGACTGACACTCTTCACCTTTTTTCACCCCATCACTCATGAATGGTAGTGGGTCAAATCAGGGTCAAGAACTGGAAAAGAATGGTTGGATGATTTTGGAGATTTGTCAATGCTGGATAATCTCTTTGAATACCCGGATGCTAATTCGGTAATTGTTAAAAAGAGTTATTGGGTCCTTCTGAGGACGTGACGTTGTTGGATGATTTATTTGATTTTAAATCACCCGAATTGGACCAAAAAGGGGATGAAGCTTCAGATTATGTTATGGGTGATGATTTTGGGACACTTGACCCATTTCATTTTGATGATCTTGGTGAAATACCATTTGGTGACGAGTTAAATGATTCGAATTTTAATGTTTCTTTGCCATCATTGTTAGAAGTCGATAACTACTTTGAAGACATTCCAGATGATTTCTTTGGTACCGAAGAATTTTTGAAGTGAGTTAGCTTTTTTTCACGGGTCAATGGATCGATTAGCATGTAACCAATTTTGTTGTAATATCATTAAATATTGAAATATGTTCTATATATAAGTGATATGATATTATGTTTCTCTTAAAATAGAGATTTGGTTAGTATTATGGTGTAGAAAGAATTCAATTTGTGAGCATTACAATTAATTTGAGTTTATTAACCATTTAAGTATACTCACAAAACTGAGCTGTTTACTTAATCTTGAACATTCAATTCAAATTGGTTTACAATTTGTTTGACATTTAACTATTAATGCCAAGTGTTTTTTATGATGTTTAGATAAATGTCACATGGTTATTTAGATGGAATTGTAAGACAGGAATGTGAGACATTTCAAGATACATTTTACAAGTTGTTCACAGATGCCAAGTCGAAGCTGTTTGAGATACATTTTAGCATTATGTCTAATTATATAATTTTACGGCTTCATTATTAAGTTTGTTTATTTTACTACCTTCTTTCGCTATAGAAAAATATTCCGACGATAATTATAAGACATGCCCATTAAATTGCATGTAATAAGAGTACTAAATAGACTTGCGCGGTGTGTCATTGAGATTAAACTTTCATGTAAATTTACATAAATTTACTTTGTATTTTTTAATTGTTCTATAATTTTTAACGTTCATTTGAGTTTAATTCATATACTATGTTGTTACAAAATTTTTTGTATATTTCAATTGTTCTATAAATCTTGATGTTCATTTATTTTCATTGTTATGCATTCAATATAAAAACTGGTACGTTTATATCTTATTATGTCCACTTTTTGCAACCATTCTTTAAAAACCTTCTTACGCTATACAAACATATGTCAATGATAATTATAAGTCATGCCGCCCAACGGGCGGGCTTATATGCCAGGGAGGGCTTATAAGTCATGCCCGCCATCGGGCGGGCCATGACCACTTGTATGTGTATATATATATATATATATATATATATATATATATATATATATATATATATATATATATATATATATATATATATATATATATATATATATATATATATATATATGGTAAGAAAAAAAACTAAAATAAGAAGAATAAGAAGAATTTCTAGCCACACATTTCAAATATGAGGGAGAATTTTATGGGGAGATGCATCTACTTTTGTAGGTACATCTCAAATGAGTGGTTGGGGTTTTTTCTCTCTCTCTCTCTCTCTCTATATATATATATATATAATATATATATATATATATATATATATATAGAGTTATGATCAAATGAGAAGAAAAATTAAAATAAGAATGATAAAATGAAACCCCAACCACTCATTTGAGATGTACCTAAAAAGTAGATGCATCTCCCCATAAAATTCTCCCTCATATTTGAAATGTGTGGCTAGAAATTCTTCTTATTCTTCTTATTTTAGTTTTTCTTATATATATATATATATATATATATATATATATATATATATATATATACAAGTGGTCATGGCCCGCCCGTTGGGCGGCATGACTTATAATTATCGTTGAAATATGTTTGTATAGCGTAAGAAGGGTTTTAAAAGATGGTTGCAAAAAGTGGACATAATAAGATATAAACGTACCTGTTTTTATATTGAATGCATAACAATGAAAATAAATGAACATAAAGATTTATAGAACAATTGAAATATACAAAAATTTTTGTAACAACATAGTATATGAATTAAACTCAAATGAACGTTAAAAATTATAGAACAATTAAAAAATACAAAGAAAATTTATGTAAATTTACATCAAAGTTTAATCTCAATGACACACCGCGCAAGTCTATTTAGTACTCTTATTACATGCAATTTAATGGGCATGTCTAATAATTATCGTTGGAATATTTTTCTATAGCGAAATAAGGTATTAAAATAAACAAACTTAATAATGAAGCCGTAAAATTATATAATTAGACATAATGCTAAAATGTATCTCAAACAGCTTCGACTTGGCATCTGTGAACAACTTGTAAAATGTATCATGAAATGTCTCACATTCCAGTCTTACAATTCCATCTAAATAAACATGTGACATTTATCTAAACATCATATAAAACACTTGGCATTAATTGTTAAATGTCAAAACAATTGTAAACCAATTTTAATTGAATGTTCAAGACTAAGTAAACAGCTCAGTTTTGTGAGTATACTTAAATGGTTAATAAACTCAAATTAATTACAATGCTCACAAATTGAATTCTTTCTACACCATAATACTAACCAAATCTCTATTTTAAGAGAAACATAATATCATATCACTTATATAGAACATATTTCAAAATTTAATGATATTACGACAAAATTGGTTATATGCTAATCGATCCATTGACCCATGAAAAAAAGCTAACTCACTTCAAAAATTCTTCGGTACCAAAGAAATCATCTCGAATGTCTTCAAAGTAGTTATCGACTTCTAACAATGATGGCAAAGCAGCATTAAAAATCGAATCGTTTAACTCGTCACCAAATGGTATTTCACCAAGATCATCAAAATGAAATGGGTCAAGTGTCCCAAAATCATCACCCATAACATAATCTGAAGCTTCATCCCCTTTTTTGTCCAATTCGGGTGATTTAAAATCAAATAAATCATCCAACACCGTCACGTCCCCAGAAGGACACAATAACTCTTTATTACCAATTACCGAATTAGCATCCTGGTATTCAAAGAGATTATCCAGCATTGACAAATCTCCAAAATCACCCAACCCATTCTTTTCCAGTTCTTGACCCTGATCTGACCCATTACTTGACTGACACTCTTCACCTTTTTTCACCCCATCACTCATGAATGGTAGTGGGTCAGATCAGGGTCAAGAACTGGAAAAGAATGGGTTGGATGATTTTGGAGATTTGTCAATGCTCGATAATCTCTTTGAATACCAGGATGCTAATTCGGTAATTGTTAAGAAAGAGTTATTGGGACCTTCTGAGGACGTGACGTTGTTTGATTATATATTAGATTTTAAATCACCTGAATTGGACCAAAAAGGGGATGAAGCTTCAGATTATGTTATGGGTGATGATTTTGGGACACTTGACCCATTTCATTTTGATGATCTTGGTGAAATACCATTTGGTGACGAGTTAAATGATTCAATTTTTAATGCTGCTTTGCCATCATTGTTAGAAGTCGATAATTACTTTGAAGACATTCCAGATGATTTCTTTGGTACCGAAGAATTTTTTAAGTGAGTTAGCTTTTCTTCACGGGTCAATGGATCGATTAGCATGTAACCAATTTTGTTGTAATATCATTAAATATTGAAATATGTTCTATATATAAGTGATATGATATTATGTTTCTCTTAAAATAGACATTTGGTTAGTATTATGGTGTAGAAAGAATTCAATTTGTGAGCATTACAATTAATTTGAATTTATTAACCATTTAAGTATACTCACAAAACTGAGCTGTTTACTTAGTCTTGAACATTCAATTCAAATTGGTTTACAATTGTTTTGACATTTAACTATTAATGCCAAGTGTTTTATATGATGTTTAGATAAATGTCACATGGTTATTTAGATGGAATTGTAAGACATGAATGTGAGATATTTCAAGATACATTTTACAAGTTGTTTATAGATGCCAAGTCGAAGCTGTTTGAGATACATTTTAGCATTATGTCTAATTATATAATTTTACGGCTTCATTATTAAGTTTGTTTATTTTACTACCTTCTTTCGCTATAGAAAAATATTCCAACGATAATTATAAGACATGCCCATTAAATTGCATGTAATAAGAGTACTAAATAGACTTGCTCGGTGTGTCATTGAGATTAAACTTTGATGTAAATTTACATAAATTTACTTTGTATTTTTTAATTGTTCTATAATTTTTAACCTTCATTTGAGTTTAATTCTTATACTATGTTGTTACAAAAAATTATATATTTCAATTGTTCTATAAATCTTGATGTTCATTTATTTTCATTGTTATGCATTTAATATAAAAACTGGTACGTTTATATCTTATTATGTCCACTTTTTGCAACCATTCTGTAAAACCCTTCTTACGCTATACAAACATATGTCAACGATAATTATAAGTCATGCCCGCCCAATGGGCGGGCTTATATGCCTGGGAGTGCTTATAAGTCATGCCCGACCATCGGGCGGGCCATGACCACTAGTGTTTGAATTGGTAAATTGTATTGTCTTTAATCTTCGTGTCTTTGTGTTTGTTTTTAGCTTTGGCTTTTTAGTGTTTGATGGTTCTGGTAAATTGTATTGTCTATAATCTTCATGTCGTTGTGTCAGTTTAGTGATTTTTTTAGATTTGTTGTGTTATATGTTATACTTAGTTATATTTTTTAATTGGTAAATTGTATTGTCTTTAATGTTCATGTCTCTGTGTTTGTTTAGTGATTTTTTTAGATTTGTTGTGTTATATGTGATATTTAGTTATATGTCCGAATGTTGAGATGTTTTTTTTAAACGTGTTTAAAGTATCAAAGATGGAAGAAGTATTAATGATGGATGAACAGACACCACTTTCAAATATGAGCATAACTTGCTCTGCTGTTGTTCATCCATTGTTGATTCTTCTTTGCTCTTTGTCAAAATACATAAACATTATCCAAGTAAGAACGCAAGGTAGTAAATTGACTATCTGATAGTCAATTTTCATGTAATTGTCATTGTTAACGTTTTTTGTGTTTTTTGTTTTTTTGTTGGAGAACGATGGCCTTGGAATTTATTTGGAGATTGGATCAAGTAGCGTACCCTAATTTTCAGGTATTCAGAGTATATGTTCTTGGAGTTTTTTATGGTTTTTTTAATAGAGTAAAGGTGCTTGTGTTTTTTGAAAATGTTAATGTTGTGAATATTTGATGTAGATACTTCCGCGTGTGTTCTTTGAAGATTTTTGGAATGGTAACAGGCATTTGCATGTGACCAGCAACAGTCGTTATCGTTTTAAATGTGTTTTGGTTAAAGCACCTGATAGGCTGGCTCGGATTGAAGGGATTAGGTGGAGGCAGTTCTGTTTGGAAAGTGTGCGTCGGGCCCCTTTGTTGCACTTCATCCAATAGGACGATGATACATTTTACGTTACAGCATATGATGTGGATGGATATGAGGTGAGTGGGTATCCAGGCGCAAGAAAATGTCCGGAAAGGATTGTGACTCGCGTTTGGCCCTACCCTGACTTTCCTCAAGTATTGTTTGTTGCATTTTTTATAACACTTTATATGATATTTTGTATTTGTATGTATATATGTTTTTTGGTTTGTGTCGTTCATTTGTTTTTTATGCGTTTTTTGGTTTTTAGACGTTTCCTACTCAGTTCTTACCTAGGTTGCGTCATAACGCGATAATAAGGATCACTGCAAATCAACAGGTGTACATTGTCCGTGTGAATTATGCTGAGTCAGAAGGGCAATATAAGTATCACATGAGGGCCGAAGATTGGGATTCAATGGTAGATGAGTTGCGTCTTGAAGCGGGGCAGGTTGTTGTGTTTACCAAAGTACGTAACGATCGCTTGAATTTGATGGCCTTTAACACAGATGGGACGCAAGTAACTATTCCTAAATTTTCTGGGTTGACCAACCTGAAAAAAAGACAACGCGATTTGGGACTTTGGGAAGAAGGTATTATGTAATTATGTGAATAGAGTTAATAATTTATTTATTTTTTTTAATATTTATTATTATTATTTTTGTAAGTTTATAAGAAAATTTAGGAAATATATTTTTAGAAATTATACAATGGTGAAATGCAGGTGATGATAGGATGAAGCACATCTGTTTATGGCCAGGTCATATGGAGCATTTTGGTGAGGTGAATGATACGTTTTATAAGGCATACTCATCAATGGTCGATAAGCAAAGGCTTGTAAGTTTGATAGGTTTAGTTAATTGGACAATTTTTATAAAACTGTATTATGGTATTTATTAATTTGTATGGTTTTGTTTTTTTTTTTTTTTTTGTTGTTTTTCTTTTTTTTAGGCCATTCCAGCTTCGTTTCAGAGAAAGCATCCGCTTCATACTCATCGTCGGGTATTGTTTCAACATCAAGATATTGAAGTTGAAACATCAAGATTAGAAGTTTTGTGTTATATGTGTGTGACGCCATTGTCTCGCAGTTTAGCGCCAATAAGTTTATGTTAATACCACAAAACCAACACAACATACACACACGAACAATATTATCATCAAAAACAATAACTACTTTAACAACTTCAACAACATCAACCACAATTCTTTTCACAACAACAAACATAACCACCACAACCACAACCACCACAAGAAACCCAAGAAACCGAAAGGCGAAAAAAAAGTCAAAAGAAGAAATCCGACAAAAATATAGACGTGATTTGTAGTCGTCTACGTTATTTTTTTTGGTAAATTTTTTGTTCATCTGTTTTTTTATTTTTTTATTGTAATTTGTATTTTTATTTTAACGAATGAAAATTAGTTAGTTTGAAAAAATGAAATGATAAATCAAAAAAAAAAAAAAAAATGCTTTAGCTTGAGCCATGTGGAAAGAGGGTTTGAGTGTCTAAATGAAAAAGCTTGTTTGTTGAAGTGACATGATGTGGCACCAAAAGGGGTCATGACTCCCAGCTTTATTAGACCACTCCCAACGGGAGTAGTCAAACTCACGTTAAGGGGGAAAAAAAGGCCACGTTAACTTGCGTTAATTGTTGTGAGAACGTTGCGTTAACGCAGCGTTAAGGGCCACGTTAAACCCTTAACGTTGCGTTAAGGGTAAAAAAAAAAAAAAAAAAAAATCAGTTTGCCCCCTTTTAAGGGTAGTTTGTGTAAAAAAATATTTGATATAAATGTGAGTTAAGGTGTATTAAAGCTGAGTTATTGTTGGGTGTGTTAAAGCTGAGTTAAGGGTGAGTGTGTTAAAGCTGACGTGACAGTGCCTTAAAGTTTAAAGCTGAGTTATTGTTAGAAGTGGTCTTAGAAATTTAGGATAGGAAAATGCTAAATGTTCTTACATTTTGTTCCTACAAAATGTCCTACTCACTGGATGCTGACAAATGTCAGAACGGACGATTTGGAGGCACAGAGAGAATGAGTGAAAAAAACTATATAATATTGTTGTGTGTAGGAAAATTTGTAGGAAGAAAAAGTAAGAGGTTGTAGCAAAGCTCTTTAGAATAATGCAAGGGTGGCAACATGAGTCACAAAATCCACTTGCTTTATTTATACAATAATATTTTTAGAAGATGCATTTTGTGATTGCATTCACCAATTTAATTATTTGATCACGCCAATTCTTTAGTTGATTTCATGATTGGAAGATAATCATGGGTCATACGTAGTTCATTAAAAGTAAACTTTATATACTTTTGTATAATACAAGCATCTTATTTAATATCTTGTTGGATTTGTTAAAATATTGACATTTGTTAATCGTGTCTAAAAAGCATGACTTACACAATCTGTTCAGACAAAAATTATGCGTTGTATTGTTGTCAATTAAGGTTTTGGATTTTTGGCGAGCAAACAATTATGTTAAGTTGTCTGTTATCTCATATTTTCTTAAAAATCTTAAAGTGAGAATTGTGAAAATTACTATTCTTATTTTACTGAGGTAACTCATTACAAAAAAAAAAAAAAAAAAAAAAAAAACCAATTATTTTATGCTTATTTTCTATTACTTCTAATACTTTAAGTTTATATACTTTTTCCCATAACTACTTATAAGTTTAAAATTTGACCCATTAAAAAATATTTATTTATTTCACACACAACACATTTAATCGCGCTATGCACGAGCACTCACCTAGCTGTAACAATATATAAATCATCGATTATAAAAATTAAAAAGTGAGAGAAGTAAACAAAGATTTGATGGCAGGATACATAATTACTTATGATATGATTATCCATAACCGTTCTACATCTTCTTCCCTCTTATGTGACCGATACTTCTTAAAAAGGTGTCAAGATTCCATAAGAAGAAAATATGTATGTATAATATGTGATTAGTGCATCGTACATTCATATAATACTTTCGTGGATGTTGATGAATGACGACGAAGGTAACATTTTTGTGGACACTACGAGGCTCGTCTTGTGGCGAATGGTAGTTCACAGTAGTTTGGTGTTGAAGTTGATGAGACTTTTAGCCCAGTTGTTAAACCAGTCACTATTCATATCGTTTTTAGTCTTGCAGTTTCTCGACATTGGTATGTTCATCAGCTTGATGTCAAGAATGCATTTATTTATGGTAGTTTGTCTGAGATTGTTTATATGCATCAACCATCTCGTTTTTGGGATCCACAACATCTTGATCATGTTTGTCTTCTACAGAGGTCTTTTTGTGATCTGAAGCAGGCTCCTCGAGCCTAGTTTCAGATATTTGCAGGCTATGCTACTCGTGTTGGATTTTCTCATAATCGTTGTGACTCTTATTTATTTATCTATAGGAGTGAGACTGATATTGCTAATTTATTATTACATGTTGATGATATTGTGTTGACTGTCTGCTCTGCAACAATGTTACAACGTATTATTGCTTCTCTTCATCAAGAATTCTCTATGACTGATCATGGTCCATTTAATTATTTTCTAGGGATTTATGTTGTTCATTCTCCTGTAGGGATGTTCTTGTCTTAGGAGAAATATGCTTATGAGGTTATTGAGCGTGCGAATATGCCCAACTGCAATCTTTGTCATACCCCGATTGATATTGATTCTAAGTTAGGTGCTGATGGTGACCTAGTTGAGGATCCAACTTTGGATCTCAGTCTCGCAGGTGTTCTCCAGTATCTTACTTTTACTCGTGCAGATATTTCTTATGTAGTACAACAGGTATGTTTATTTATGCATGATCCGGGAGCCTCATTTTTCTACTCTTAAGCGGATTTTACGCTATGTTCGCGGCACTATGGGTAATGGTTTACAGTTGTTTTCTGCTTCGACATCTTCTTTGGTTGCATATTCTGATACTGATTGGGCTGGTTTCTCTACTACTAGGTGGTCTACTTTTATGTATTATGTCTTTCTGGAAACAATCTTCTCTCCCGGTCCTCTAAGCGTCAGGTTATTCTTTCTCGTTCCAGTGCTGAGGCTGAGTACCGTGGTGTTATCAATGCAGTTTCCGAGATTTGTTGGTTGCATAATCTTTTACGTGAGCTTCGCATGACATTGTCCTCCGCTACACTTGTCTATTGTAATTATGTTAGTCCGGTTTATCTTTCTTCTAATCCCGTGCAACATCAGTGCACGAAGCATATTGAGATAGACAATAAATTTTGTTCGGAATTTAGTTGTTGCTGGACATGTCGCGTTTGCATGTCTCTGGTTGAAAAGGTATGATCACGATAAAGGAAGAGTACAAATAATTCACTTAAAAAAAGCAAATAATGTAAGCCTTTGGTTAAAAAGCTATGATCATTTCACATGGAGTGCTAGTTTGATTGAGTTGCATATAAAGGAAAAATACAAATAATTCACTTAAAGATGGAAATACGACATCTTATAGTGTGTTTGTTATGCATCCTTAACTTTTAGAAATAGGCATTAAAGTAAGGAGTTGTTTGTTATTAAGACGAGTCAGCATGGCCCGTGTCATGCACGGGCTTCGATTACCATGAAGTAGCATAATTCTGGCAACAGTTAAATAGGTGTGTCAACATTAGTCGCGAAAATTAAAGTGTTAAACTAAAAAATTCACTTTAGTAAGCTTTTACAAATAGAAATGTTTCATATAAAAGATACTCAAAGATGCGTTTGACCATTGGTATACGTGGTTGTAAGTGGCAAGTGCACGTTTGATTTACTTGCTCAAGGATTCTCAGCTTTGATGTTTTTTGGTTGGATCATCCTTCCATGCTGATACTCTACATAAAGAATTTTAAATACAAATTTAAGAAACTGATGTATTTAAATTCAATCACACCTTTTAAAATTGTTTAAATTTTATTTAGGTAAATCGGGTTATTGTATAAACATACTAATGTTAGCTACTTATAAACGGACTGGAACCATCTGACTATGAGTCATGTAAAAATACTAATCATGTCAAACATAATGATAGTTATTCCATCTCGAGAAGGGATAATTGATCGGATGAAGCACAGACAGACAAAATATGATAAAATACAGCAGAGAAAGACTAACAAGGTTTGGGGAGGCCCGTGCGGTGCACGGGCTTTGTTCACCATGATTAAATCATACTTATATGTCGGGTAAAAAGTGTTCGGCTTATGTTGATGCGTTGATTTCTTTTATATACGATATTTAAATGCATCGGTTTACTCATTCTAGTCTGTTACATTGTGATAGACAATACATCTCAACAAAATTATAACTTACAACTTGAAACAACAATTTATTCTCTGAGGTCTAAGTTTAAGTAAGATTTTGTCCACTACTTCAAATATTAATTTTCAGCGACAATCTTTGGAAATACTAATAGCAATATAACTCTTCATTTAGAAAAAGTATATATATATATAGTATTGCTCGAGTATGAGTTATATGTCCTTTTTATGTAATTATCATACCTAATTCTTCAAGCTCTTGTTCTTGTATACTCTTATTGTCATCAACTATTATGTGACTTCGGCTTACTTATTCAATAAGTTCTATAATAGTATAGCTAAAACGACACTATATCTCGAGATATATGGTTATCCCGTAGTATTTAAATATGAGATATCCTTGTTTTGTAATATCGTACCTAAATCTTAACCTCTTGTGTACTCTTTTAGTCCCCACTTATTATGTGACTTCGACTTACCTGATTCAATTAAGATCTAAAAGATATATCTAACACGTCATTCTATCTCGAGATTTGTGATTCTCTAGATTAAATATGAGTTATCCTTATTTTGTAATAATCATAACTAAATATGAGTTTCAATAAAAAAATTATCTAAACACGACATTCTATCTCGAGATTTGTGGTTCTCTTCAACATATTAAATATTTTGTTAGTCCTAAACTATTATGTAACTTCGTCTTACCTAATCTAGTCTAAAAAAGTATGGGTAACATGACATTCTATGTTGCGATTTGTGGTTATCTTGTAAAATCTTCATTTATCATGTGTAACATCAAATCATTGATGTTGCTCTCCCATTTACCGTAATTCGCATTCCCGTTGCCATGAATTGTATAGTGCGAGGTTTTATGTAATTTATTTTTTCGTTATAAAGTTCAATTCGTTATTTACAATAAAAATCTTCATGCTAGTTTCCACCATATACTTGTGCAACTTACCTTATATAATCATGTGCTAACGTTGAACTCATGATTACTCGATAGTTAAGAGAAAAACCCACATACATTCATTGCTAAAGTCAAGAATAAAGAAATCATATGGTGTACATACAAAGACTTTTTGCATTTCTCTTTTATATAACAGGTAGATATTCTCATACTTAATGCTTGAAACTCAATTGTTCAAGAGTCACAGGTAGAATGACAAACTCATAGGAAACAAATACTTGCATGGGGTGTTATCGGGTCGGGATATCGGGTTTATTGGGTCGGGTTGAATTGGGTTTTGAATTTTTAAAAAGTAACCCGCAACCAACCCGATTAGGAATCGCGTTATCAGCTTCGGGTGGGATTCGGGTTATCGAGTCAAACATCAACATATTAGATTAATTAATATAGCTTTCTAAAATGTAGATAATTAAAAAGAAAAGTAAGTTTAAATAAGTTGACTACACTAAAAATATGCAAGTTAACTAACAACATCAGTACTATCTAATATATGTGTCATTTGATCAATCAATATGTGAGGTGCAATAACATGTTAAAATGAAATATGGCACCAGTGCACCACAACAAAAATATGTTTGCCTCATAAAATGTATTAGCAACACATTTTTAGCTCATATTTATCGCATTATGGATCCGAAAATATTTTATTTGGATCTTTAATAGTGAATGACGAAAAGTCTAAAGAAGTAGTTAAAAAGATGTCGATCGAGATGTTCGCGTATTACACCGTTTCGAAAGATAAACTGTTGGCAAAAAAGAAATATGAGACTCGAACCGGTGACCTGTGCGTTATAACTAAAAGCCTTAACCACTTTCAAAGTACCAGTAGCCATTCATATATAAGCCTTAACCACTTTCAAATTACCAATAGCCATTCATATATGAGTAAAAGCATAATGAAGCTAATTCATATATAAGAACCTTGCAAAGTCCCACTATGTAGCCATTCACTCTTGCATACATACTATTATTACCAAACACCAAATACACTATATCCATAGGTAAACAACATAAAACATTATACTCACAAAAAGTACATAATTCATTATCTTAAGAAGTTTGAGTATACATAATTATCCAACGACCATGCAACAATAAAACATGCCAAAAGTCGAGAAACAATAAGACAAAAAAAAAAAAAAAAAAAAAAAAAAAAAAAAAAAATGAAGAAAATGAACCAAAGACCATACTTAATTGTATGGATCATCAACATATCGCACATAACCCGCTGGCGCCTTGTTGTCATAGACACCTTGTGCATAGGGGTGAGCTGCAATGTCATAACATAAATCCTAAACTCGACCTTCTTGCCAGTTCGATAAGCCACACGACGTAACACTTTGTTTGGTTCAACATAACCAACAACCGTAAGCTTGTGTTGCTTCCTTTCAACAGTCACATATGTCACGCATTTCAATCCTTCTGCTGATCTCCTCACTTTCCTCTCGCACCCACCACAATCCATCTTCACTTTAATCTCCACAGTCTATAATTGAAACATTTTTAAAAGAGAAAAAAATTAGAAAGTTAAGAAAAGGCTAACATGTGTTATGTCAAAATCCTTTGAACCCATATGTGCGCACAAAATTAATAATTCAAATATTGTCGAACTGCACATCATATTGAGAGAAAAATAAGATGTTAATACATTATTAGATAGTTCTGATCAATGTTGCAAAAATCGGCCGATTAATCGGTAATCGGCCTTATACCTTGTTGACTTTTGATAATCGGTGGAAAAAATCGGCCTAGGCAAAAATCGGCCACTAATCAGGCAAAAATCGGCCGAATCGGCCTAATCAGTCAACTTAAAAAAATAATAATTTAGCCATTCTAATTAATTCGGGGATCGTTTATTTCACTTATAACGCACAATGGGCCTCATAATTGGAGCATTTTATTGAGGTTTGGAAACATAGTAGGCTTGTAATTAGTTAAAATCTTTAGTTTGGTCTCTAGAAATACACAAAACTTGTAGGAAATGCCAATCCGATTAATCATCGATTAATCCCGCCTTGACCGATTAATCGCTGCAGCGTGGTCGACCGTCCGACTACCGATTCACGATTTTTGCAACATTGGTTCTGATTATATGCTAACAAAGTTTAGTTAGATCCAGTTTACATGCAGGTTTAAAATGTTGATAATATATTGTTCAAGGATCCATATGTATAGTGTGTTTTTTTTTACTAAAACTCAAATATATGTTAATGATAAATTAAAGATAATAGAGCTCCCGGCCATCTGTAAAGTACATTTAGATACGTCTAAAAGCAAAAACACAACACATGTAATTTCAAACACATAATTTATTTTTTCATGGCTTGAGTTTTGGGTTCAAAATGGTAGATGACAAATAATTGGTTCACTTTTATTATGAAAATGGCAGTGAGACAATGGAAATGGCTATTTATAGTGTGCAAGTCTTTAATTATATGATAAGAGTTGTAATGATAATTTGATTAGCAATTATTAGTAAATGTTTATTAATGCTTTTGACCGCTCAACATTTTTAACATTCATAGCATAGAACATAGATTAGTTGCTTTATTATAGCAAAATGTAAAATACACAACAATTCTCTTTTGAAATGCAAACCAAAGATCATGTAATGGAAAACTAATGTTTTAGTTACAAAAGAATTTTCGGGTTCTTATAAATTAAAAAGACTCTCCAATTTTTCAAGAAACTTTAAAAGCTATTAAAATCTTTCAAATGAAGCTCTAGATTAACGAATAATAAGCTTCATTAATTTGCATAACAAAGTTTCTTAGCTTATGCCATTAATGCTCACATTAACACATGAAACTACATTTATAAGTTCTGATATTACTATTGAGCATAAGTATTACATTGTCTGCGCAGATTAAACGTGAAACACAATATGTTTTACAACTAATTTTACAAATTTCTTGTTAAGGTAGATTGAATTGCACATAAAATTCTGCAAATTGCTTGATTACAACATATTAAGTAAATATTTCTTTGTTGAGATCAAACACCATTATATAAAAATTCAAATCCGACCAATCTACTTGCATCTCGTACTAATCAAACTTTAACTACAACAAATATTTTAAAAGCCAACCATATTATTCTTAGACATTCTCTCTTTGTTATTAGCCTTGAGAAAGACATTCGTTTTTAAAACCATATCAATGACTCGTAAATGAACAAATAATGGTAAAATGTACTATAAGTAAAGAGGTTTAATATATATAGCTTAATCAAAAAGTTTATAACATCAATGATGTCTTCCTTTCTTTCTTTTTTTTTCAATCGTGACAGCAACAGAAAGAGATAAATTAGAACCTCCTTTCACATTCTATATCGATAGTGAAGTCATGAAGTTAAACTCTTTATAGTAAGACTCCAACTTGGTTATTATTTATAAATGTTGGGAATTAAATATTCAAGAAGTTTAATATCGGATTCTATTCAAAGAAAAACGTTAAGTGTGATTCTGCTGCTAGTGCATTTAGTTCCTGCTGTTAATGTTTGTTCCTGCTCCTAGAACATTTGATTCTGCTGCTGAAGGATTATGCTGCTAGTGTTAACATTGCTGCTGCTAATGTACATTCTGCTGCTAAATGGATAAGTATGAAAAGATATTATGTATATTTTGGTCAACAATATACGGTAGATAATATCTTACCCCATGTGCTTAGTTAACAAGTTGTGTACACAGATACATGTTGTATCTTATGTACTGACACACTCAAGATAAGTTAGCAAGTAGTTCGACTAGACTTTAAGCAATATTGTAAAGATCTTCTTGGACTATAAAAGAAGATCTTAGACTCGATATTATGTGTCGATGTTAGTGTTATTATTAGAACTCATAACTGTTAAGACATAGAAAAAACACAAGAATATCACAAGTTGTAAGAACATAAGATTCAAGGTTGTAACCCTAGTGATATCTCAAGATCACTCGTATTATTATCATTAATAATATTGAATCGTTTGATGTTAATCTTTCATTGTTCATTGTCATATAACAAACACAACTGCTCCATTTCCATAACACAAATAACCTTCTAAGTGTGATTTAGTAGATTCCGCATACTTAATCATATTCACTCAATATATCATACACACAAAGTACAAAAGGTTTAACCACCTTAACCGTGTGTCAAATCCTAACAAGTGGTATCAGAGAATCAGGCTGATATTATTGATTTAGAAGAAGAAGCTGAAGAAATGGATGTTGAATCTATTCAGACAAATGTTGCTGCAAAGCTTCCCATGCTCAAACAGAATGAGTTTGAGATGTGGAGGCTGAGGATAGAGCAATATTTCCAAGTGCAAGATTATGCACTTTGGGAAATCATTGAAGATGGAGACTCTTACCAGCCTACCACCACTACATCAACAGCGGAGGGCAAAGTGGTGTCAACTCTGCAGAAAAAGCCATCATCTGCAGAAGATAGAATAAAGAAGAAAAATGACTTGAAGGCAAGAAGCATGCTGATGATGACCATTCCCAATGATCAACTTCTAAACTTCAGCAAGTTCAAAGATGCCAAGTCATTATTTGAAGCCATTATTGCAAGGTATGGTGGAAATGAAGCCACCAAGAAAACCCACAAGACACTGCTCAAGCAGCAGTTTGAAAACTTCTCCTCTACATACAATGAATCTCTTGACCACATGTTTAATAGGCTTCAAAATATTGTGAGCCAACTTGCTATTCTTGGGATTGAAATGCCTCAAGAAGATTTGAACTCAAAATTTCTGAGAAGCTTACCAGAAGAGTGGGCTATGCATGTTGTTGTCTGGAAGAACAAGCCAGACTTAGACACCATGGAACTGATGGACTTGTATAGCAACTTCAAGATTATGGAGCAAGATTTGTAGAAGAATGGAGGTACTACTTCTAATACTGGGAACAAGGCATTTATGTCAACTCCTAGTACCTCAAAATCAAGTGAAGAGGTGAAAGTTGTTGATGATGTTGGTGCTGCTAGTTCATCAAGTAGTACCATAAGTATTTTGGATGAAAAGACTTGTTGTGCCTTTCTTACAAGTCAGAATAATGGGTCCATGCTCTCCTATGAAGACCTCCAAGAGATCCATGAAGATGATCTGGAGGAAATGGATCTAAAATGGCAAATTTCTCTTCTTAGCATGAGAGCCAAGAAGTTCTATCACAAGACGGGGAAGAAGCTCATAATCAGCAACACTGATGTTGCTGGTTTTGATAAGTCAAAGATAGAGTGCTATAACTGCAACATGATGAGTCATTTCTCAAGAGAGTGCAGAAGACCAAGGCAGCAAGATAGCAAGAATAGAGGTTTTGGAAGCAAATCTAAAACAGAGGAGGTTATTGAGCCAAAAGCTATGGAAGCTATTGATGGCTTAGGTTTTGATTGGAGCTTCATGGCAGATGAAGAAGAAACTCCTACTCAGATAGCACTTATGGCCTTTTCTGCTACTGAGGTACAAAATCATAAAGCTTGTTCAAATACTTGCACTGCTCTTAATGCTCTACAAGTTTTAATCAAACAATATGATGATCAAAAGAAAGAGCTAAGCAAGACTTTTCAAAACTTTATAAACTATAAGTGTGGATTAGAGACTGTAGAAAAACAAATCACACACTATAAGGAAAATGAATTAGCTTTTTCTGATGACAAAGCTCTCCTAAGACAGGACATATTCTTTAGAGATGCTGAAATTAAGCTTTTGAGAGAAGCTTATGATAGGGTCAAAAAGGAAAATGAAAACATTCACTTGACTACTCAGGCACTAGAACATGCTTCTAGAAGTGTGCACAACATAGTAGAATGTCAGGTGATTAATAGAGCTAAGTCAGGAGTAGGATATAAGAGTGTCCCACCTCCTTATAGAGGCATCCCAAAACCCCCAGGGATTGACCTAGGGAATTCAGGTTTACCTGAGTTTCAAGAACCAATCATGGAATATGGTTCTAAGGCTAGCAAGAGCCTTAAGGTAGAAAAAGGAAGTAAAAGTTTAGATAAAACTTTACTTTATCAGGACAAGGTGTCCTTTGTTAAGAAATTAGATGCTATAGTTGTTGAAGACTGTACAACTGATAGTGATGAAGAAGAACAGGTTATGTCTAAACTTGAAGTGGTTAAGAAAGTAGGAACAAGTCTTCCTAAGATAGTCAAACACAATACTGATAGGCCTAAATCAAACATTAAGCATGTTAGGCAACCAGTTAGATATTGTGAGCAATATAGAACCACCAACAAGCCCAGAGGTAACCAAAGGAATTGGAACAACCTCAAGTCTAACCAATTAGGTGATGACTTTGCTTTTTATAACAAAGCTTGTTACACATGTGGTAGTTTTGACCATCTTGCAGCTTTCTGCAACCATTGGGTAACTGGGTATGAAAACAATAGGGTGAACTTCAAAAGGCAAAATCCTAAAACTCACTTTCACTTTAGTTCTAGTGTTAATAGAACAAAACCCAGAACAGTCTCAAATAAGTCTATCTCAAACACTGATCCTGCTGGTAGACAAATTGTTCCTGCTGCTCGACCATCTATGACTGTTAACCCTAAATCAACAGCTAAGGGTGCAAAAACATTTCTCAAACATGCACCAAAGACTGTTCTAAGGCCCATTCAAACAAAAGCAGTGGTTCAAAAACAAGTTTGGAAACCAAAGGGTAGAACTGAAAAGTTAGCAGTTCCTGCTGCTAAGCAATCAATTCATTCTGCTGCTAAGGGGAACAGGGCAAATGTTGTTAAGGCCTCAGCATGTTGGATTCTTAAATCCAATGTTGCATCAACTGTCCTTAAAAGATTAAATTACATTGATGCAAGAGGCATATCCAAGTCAGTAATGGCTTGGGTCCCCAAAAGAAACTAATACTTCTCATTTATGTGCAGGAACATTCAAATGATCAGCAAGAGGATCAAGGATACTCAGATAATGGATGTTCAAGGTACATGACAGGCAACAAGTCTTATCTCTCAGATTTCCAATCAATAGATGGAGGCTATGTTACCTTTGGAGGAGGTGTTGGTGGCAAAATTTCCGGTAAAGGTACAATTAAAATTGGAAATTTAGATTTTGAAGATGTGTTCTATGTAAAAGAGCTAAATTATAATCTTTTTAGTGTCTCACAAATGTGTGACAAAAAGAACAATGTTCTTTTCTGTGAGACTGAATGTCTTGTACTTTCTCCTGATTTTAAGATACCTGATGAAAGTCAAGTACTTCTTAGAATTCCTAGAAAGGGCAATATGTACAGTGTAGACATGAAGAACATTGTTCCTAAAAAGAATTTAACTTGTCTTGTTGTAAAGGCCACATTGGATGAATAAATGAAATGGCATAGAAGGCTTGGTCATATTAACTTCAAAACCATAAATAAAATTGTTAAGAATGGTTTGGTAAGAGGTTTACCTCACAAAAGATTTGAAAATGATCAAACATGCATTGCTTGTCTTAAAGGCAAACAACACAAAGCGACTTGTAAGCCCAAGATTTTTAACTCTATCAATCAATCATTGTTTATGCTGCATATGGACTTATTTGGACCTGTTTCAGTAAGTAGTATAATGCATAAGAGATATTGTCTTGTTATAATTGATGACTATTCTAGATTTACATGGGTTTTCTTTCTATCTACTAAGGATGAGACTACAAGCATCCTTAAGACATTTATTACTCAGATAGAAAACCAAGTAGACAAGAAAGTGAAGGTCATTAGATGTGATAATGGGACAGAGTTTAAGAATAGAGTTATGGATGATTTCTGCAAACAAAAAGGTATTAGGAGAGAATTTAGTGTTGCTAGAACACCACAACAGAATGGTGTAGTTGAAAGAAAGAATAGAACACTAATTGAAGCTGCTAGAACAATGTTAGCTGATTCTAAGCTACCTATAACTTTTTGGGCTGAAGCAGTCAACACTACTTGCTATGTCCAAAATAGAGTTTTAGTTATTCAGCCTCACAATAAGACATCATATGAACTTTTTAGAGGTAGAACTCCTGCAATAGGATTTCTTAGACCTTTTGGATGTCATGTGACAATTCTCAATACCTTAGACCATTTAGGAAAATTCGATGGTAAAGCAGATGAAGGATTCTTTGTTGGATATTCTCTTAATAGCAAAGCATTTAGAGTATACAACCAAAGAACTATGATTGTAGAAGAAAACCTACATGTGGAGTTTTTAGAAGATAAATCCAATGTAGAAGGTCAAGGACCAAAATGGCTGTTTGATCTTGAATCTCTAACCAAATCAATGAATTATGTGCCTGTTGTTGCAGAAATTAATGATTTTTCAGGTTCACAAGCAACAGATGAGGCAAGGTTAGAAAAGGAGTCAAACCAAGATCATGTTTGGATGCCAATATGGTCAAGTATAAGTGTGGAATCAACTTCAACAGCTGATGAATCTTCTTCTGGAAAGGCTAAAGAAGGTTTTGAAGATGAAAGGAAAGAAGATGGAACACAGGAACAACAAATTGTTTCTACTGGTGATTCTGCTGCTAGGCTTACTGATTTTGCTGCTGGCCCTTCAGAAACGAAAGAAGCAGAATTCTCAGATAATGAGGTGGATTTCAACAATCTTCCATCAAATTATCAAGTTCCTTCTACTCCACAAACAAGAATTCACAAAGTCCACTCCCTAGATAATGTGATTGGAGATGTACAATCAGGTTTGAAGACAAGACAACAACTGATGTCTTCAGACCAACAAGGGCTTCTTGATGCCCTTTATGCTTCAAAGCAGCATGAGTTTTCAAACTCTTGCTTGTTTGTATGTTTTCTCTCACAAGATGAACCAAAGAACATTCTGAAAGCCTTAGATAATTCAAGCTGGGTAGAAGCTATGCAAGAGGAGCTTCTTCAGTTCAAGATTCAGAAGGTATGGGTGCTAGTTGATTTACCTAAGAATGCAAAGGTAATTGGCACTAGATGGGTTTTCAAGAATAAAAGGGATGAAAGGGGAATAGTGATTTGAAATAAGGCTAGATTAGTAGCCCAAGGGTACACACAAGAAGAAGGAATAGACTATGATGAAGTTTATGCTCCAGTAGCAAGGATTGAGGCAATTAGGCTTTTCTTAGCTTATGCATCATTTTTAGGCTTCACTGTTTATCAAATGGATGTCAAGAGTGCATTTTTATATGGTAAAATTGAAGAAGAGGTGTATGTTACACAACCTCCAGGCTTCATTGACCCACAACATCCAGACAAAGTGTACAGAGTAGTTAAAGCTCTCTATGGCCTTCATCAGGCACTAAGAGCTTGGTATGCAACACTAGCTTCCTACTTATTAGAAAATGGATTTCAAAGAGGAAAGATTGATCAGACACTTTTCATCAAACAACACAAGAAGGATCTTCTGTTAGTGCAGGTGTATGTGGATGACATTATCTTTGGATCTACTAGGAAGGAGATGTGTTTAGAGTTTGAGAAACTTATGCATGATAAGTTTCAGATGAGTTCCATGGGGGAACTTACATTCTTTTTGGGTCTGCAAGTTAAGCAATTAAATGAAGGAATCTTTATCTCTCAGGACAAATATGTTGCAGAGATACTTAGAAAATTTCAATTTGCTGATTCAAAAGTGACAAGCACACCAATGAACTCTGAGAAGCAACTTCTAAAAGACTTAAATGGAGAAAATGTGGATGTACACACTTACAGATCTATGATAGGCTCCTTGATGTATCTTACATCATCTAGACCTGACATCATGTTCTCTGTTTGTGCTTGTGCAAGATTTCAAGTTACTCCAAAGGTTTCTCATTTAACTGCAGTCAAGAGAATTTTTAGATATCTTAAGGGTCAACCAAGGTTGGGTCTATGGTATTCAAGGGAATCTCTTTTTGACTTGGTAGCATTTTCGGATAGTGATTATGCTGGTGCTAGCTTGGACAGAAAGTCAACAACTGGAGGATGTCAATTCCTTGGGTGTAGACTTGTCTCATGGCAGTGTAAGAAGCAAACAAGTGTGGCAAATTCAACAACTGAAGCTGAATATATAGCTGCTTTGCTGTGGTCAGGTTCTATGGCTTCAAAACCAACTCCTTGACTATGGGTACAATTTCTTAAACACTGTTATTCATATTGATAATAGTAGTACAATTTGTATTATTAAAAATCCAGTGCAACATTCTAAAACAAAACACATTGAAATTAGACATCACTTTATAAGAGACTGCAATGAGAAAAGATTAATTCAAGTACTTAAAATTGCTTCAGAATTTAATTTTGCAGATCTGCTAACCAAAGCTTTTGATGTTGGAAGGTTTCAGTACTTGGTAGCAAGTATTGGAATGCTTAATCCTCAATGATTTTAAACTTTGTGTTTTTGTAAATAAATTTTTGATTGTGCTGCTAGTTTTAAAAGATACTACTATTACAAAAGTTTGTGCTTCTTGTACAAATTTAAATTGTGTTATTCATACAGTTAGTCCTATGATTATTCTAATACAAGACAAGTACTTTGTACATTGTTCTTTTGGTTTTAGACTAACAATTTCAGGTATGAACATGTGAACACAAAGGATGTTTCAAGTGAAATGGAAGCAGCAGAATGATTATATTAGTTGCTACATATTAGGTTTATGATGGACTGAGTTTGGGAATTTAAAACTCCTTAAAACTTCTTTCTTGAAACCTAAATATGAAATTTCACATTGAATTGATGACTTAGTTGATCAGATAGTAACTGATGCAACTCACTTTCTATCATTTTATACTTTCAAGTATAATGAGCAAGTCTAAGGACATCTGATAGAAAGAACAGCTAGTGAAAGTGAATCTAACACTTGTGTTAGAGGTAACAATTACTATGAGCTGGAAACCCTGTCAAGAAAGCCTTTTGAATAGGTTTATCTTTACACAGGCAGTTATTTATAACTGAAAACATTGGTTCTCACACAACCAGAGGTTGCATTAAATCGAAATTTTGATTAAGTGTTTGTTATAAACTTAATCCCTTCAAAATATATGGTTGAAAGCAGTATGATTTTTCAATTCTAAAATCATGAACATACTGCTAAGGCAAAAAGTTTCTTAAAAGGATTTTCAAAGGATTCACAAAAACCATCCATTGATGGACCATGAGTCAAATGTCCACTGATTCACCTCTCATAGGAGTTAACACACCTAGAAGTGATGAGGGCAGCAACTTAAACTCTTAAGGAATTGATGGCTTCATGTACAATATTGTCTGAAAACAAGTTCACATTGGTAGATCAGATAATGATGGGATGATGGTGAGAGATCTTCCAAACAAGGGGAGGATAAAATTTTATTTGCTTCAGGGGAGGAAATAAAAGCCCAAGAAAGGAAGACAAACCCAATGTAAAGGAGGAAATGACAAGAGCATAAAAGATGATGACATGGAGGTTGAAAATGACAAGAACATTCCAAAGGAGAAAGTTCTATCTAGGTCAAACGAAGAAAAGTTTCAATTTCAGTTTACCACGTTTGTTCATCACTTGCAAAGGCATGCTGATAGATGATTTCACTTGTTGAAACAAGCATCCAAGATATACAGCATCATTGCCTCTTATAATTCCTCCATCCAAGGAAATTGCACCATCTTTTAGTCCAAGATTGGAGCAATGTGTTGATATTTTTAAAGTCAAAGAACAAAGCAGATGAGTTACTGAGAAAGATATTCTATCTTGAAGAACAGAAGTGTTTGAAAGATCTTCACAATCCATAATTTAATTCAGAAACATGTTGAAATGGATTCACATGTTTAGGGGAGGATTGTTGGGAATTAAATATTCAAGAAGTTTAATATCGGATTCTATTCAAAGAAAAACGTTAAGTGTGATTCTGCTGCTAGTGCATTTAGTTCCTGCTGTTAATGTTTGTTCCTGCTGCTAGAACATTTGATTCTGCTGCTAGGCTTAACATTCTGCTGCTGAAGGATTCTGCTGCTAGTGTTAACATTGCTGCTGCTAATGTACATTCTGCTGCTAAATGGATAAGTATGAAAAGATATTATGTATATTTTGGTCAACAATATACGGTAGATAATATCTTACCCCATGTGCTTAGTTAACAAGTTGTGTACACAGATACATGTTGTATCTTATGTACTGACACACTCAAGATAAGTTAGCAAGTAGTTCGACTAGACTTTAAGCAATATTGTAAAGATCTTCTTGGACTATAAAAGAAGATCTTAGACTTGATATTATGTGTCGATGTTAGTGTTATTATTAGAACTCATAACTGTTAAGACATAGAAAAAACACAAGAATATCACAAGTTGTAAGAACATAAGATTCAAGGTTGTAACCCTAGTGATATCTCAAGATCACTCGTATTATTATCATTAATAATATTGAATCGTTTGATGTTAATCTTTCATTTTTCATTGTCATATAACAAACACAACTGCTCCATTTCCATAACACAAATAACCTTCTAAGTGTGATTAAGTAGATTCCGCATACTTAATCATATTCACTCAATATATCATACACACAAAGTACAAAAGGTTTAACCACCTTAACCGTGTGTCGAATCCTAACAATAAAGCTTTGCGGGCTATACATGAACACTTTTTTGTTCTTCAACTCATATCCCAACACAACCATTTTCGTGCGCTAATCTTCAGCTCCTTTTCTTGCCTTGAACTTTTCTTTTGAGTTGTTCCTGCCAACAATTTGAAAGGGCGCTTAAATGATGGTTGTTACATATTTCATTTTTCATATCACTCAAGTTAAGTAGGAAATAAAAAAGATCTCGAGTTCTAGAGTAAGTAGGAAATCAAACTTCATTACCATTCAATTCATAATCACTTAAGGGTACATTCTATTTTTGATACTGAGTTTCATGTAAAGCTGCCAGGTCTTGGCTAGTCGTGTCATTCATCTTCCAAAACATTGTCTTGTAACTTCCAAACATGTACAATTCTCTTGACGTAATATGACGACATTAATTTAAAACGTAGAGGAACTCTTCTTCATAGCCGATCCTACACAAACATTACATGAAACACTATGAACAGGAAAAAAAAAAAAAAAAAAGCAATTCAATAATCATTAACCCCAACCAATCATGACTGGAAATTTAAAAACTCCATGCATATGGATGACTAACAATATAAATATGTAAAAATAGATACTCACGTTTGATGTTTACACCATGGTTCTCTCATTAAAGAACTCTTGTTCATAGCCTATCCCGCACAAACATTAGATGCAACACTATGAGTAGGAAAAAAAAGATGAGCAATTCAAGAATCGTTAGACTCCAACCAAGTGGTTTGTAACTTTCAACTTTTGAGCTCACCATGATGCTCATAAACAACCTTAACCAGGCCTGTTACTTTTTACTAAAGTACCCCAGACTTCATCCTTGTTGAATTTCTCATTCATAGGAGTAAAATCAACCTCCTCAGTAAATTTTGCCAATGGGCGTGACACTTGAATCATATAAATAGTAGAATAATTAATACACATGTCATAGCACAATGTTTTCAAAATATAATTTGGTGGTAAAGTCAAACTGATATGCACATGAACAAAGAAAAAGAATTGCCCCAGATCCTCTGCCTCTTTCACGCCCTCTGTACTGTAATTTGGGGGATTCTGGTAATTAGATCCATTGGTCTGACGAACAAAAACAACATCAGAAATAGTACAAATACATTCTAGCAAGTACAATATCAAGCATCTGCGATATACGCATATGAACCAAGTAGGCTTGGACATTAAATTATGGTTGGTGGATATTCTGTCAACTTTGAGATAGTATTTTTTTAAGCTGGTCTTGTGTTCATCCATGGAAACATGAAATGGCTTGAATTGAAGAGTGTTTTGTTTTTTCGGTGAGTGTGTACTCCATGGTCGCGGTGCCTTGTCTTCATTCTTTGGTCTTTCTTTGCTACTGTAAACACACGACCAAACTACCAAAACTATATATATCTCAAACTTTGATTTTTCAACATATTCAAGAACTCTTTACTAACTTTAAATACATTCTTGTAAATATCTTGACAACTTAACGTGACCTGTGATAAAAAGTATATGCATGACCTGACATTATAAATGAATTTAATGGAAACTTTTCAGTGGCTAAGGCAACATGAATGCATGGAAACTTGACCAAACCATATGTTCTACGGCCATAATAAACAACCACTGTTATGAAAATCAAATGTAAGAAGCAAAGGTTACCTTAGACGAAGTCAAATCCTAAAACCAAACTATTGATGCAACCCCACTAAAAAGCATGCTTATTAACCTAAATAATAGATGCTGCTAATTAACATAATGCAACTCCTTAGCCTTTACACATACTACAATTCAAATACACAAAGTAATGATACATACATTGCCCAAAATAAAGGGTATACATATACAAAGTTTCGAGACATATCCTAAAGCTAGAAGATAACAGACGTTACAGTAGGTGGAAAGTGTGGATGCCTGCTATGACCCAAAAGGCCTATTTATACTACTTAAGCAACATGAAAGATAACATTAAATGGTGAGAAGATGGAAGGAAACTATTGATGCATGTATTTACATGTTACTAAATGCAGATTCTTAAAGAGAGCTTCTTGAGTTGCCTAAGAATACAAACTGAAAGAGTTAAATGAGCCTTTAGATATTCACATCGTTGGTTAATTTGTTGTGTTTAATGTATTCATAATAAGAGCTCTTAGAAGCTTTGAAAGAAGCTTACTTGGTTAGCTTAATCTCATCATATTAGAGTTGCCAAGCTCAAACTATGAATGCACATACTCAATTAATGATCAATTTGCAACTCAATTTTTATGGGGTAAATTCCCAAAAAGGGACAATTTTTTTTTCAAATTCCTTAAATGGGACAAACTCAACATGTTTTCCCAATTTAGTCAAGTGCTAACGTGCGATCGTGCGAACCCTCTGGTTTCTTGACACGTGTCCCAGACAAAAGGTACTAACCAATCATTTGCAGGCCCACTTGCACCCCACGTGGCCTTTGACTTTTTTTTACAAATGTGCGATTTCGTAATGTGCTAATGTGCGAAAAAAAAAATTATTTTTCCAAAAAATATTTTTTTTCAAAAAATTATTTTTCCAAAAAATATTTTTTTTCAAAAAATTATTTTTTTTTTCCGAAAAATATTTAAATATTTTTCGGAAAATTTAAATATTTTTTCGGAAAATTTAAATATTTTTTCGAAAAAAAATTTTTTGAAAAAATTAAATTTTATTTTTATAAAAAAAAAATTTCGGAAAATTTTAAAAAATAAATATTTTTCGGAAAAAAAAATTCGGAAAAAACATATTTTTTGGAAAAATATATTTTTTTTTATAAATTTTTTTTTTCGGAATATTTAAAAAAATAAATATTTTTCGGAAAAAAAATAATTTTTTTGAAAAAAAATATTTTTGAAAAAATAAATTTTTTTTCGCACATTAGCACATTAGGAAATCGCACATTTGTAAAAAAAAGTCAAAGGCCATTGTGGGGTGCAAGTGGGCCTACAAATGATTGGTTAGTACCTTTTGTCTGGGACACGTGTCAAGAAATCAGAGGGTTCGCACGATCGCACGTTAGCGCTTGACTAAATTGGGAAAACATGTTGAGTTTGTCCCATTTAAGGAATTTGAAAAAAAAATTGTCCCTTTTTGGGAATTTACAACTCCATTTTTATGTATATATAGATATTGGGTTAGGAATTGATACTCATAGCAAATAATGTGGCTTACACAAATCCCACTTGACTTTTCTGGTTTTGTTTCTCTGCTACAGAAGGTGGGCCTTCTTTCTTTTTCATCCTACATTTTTTTTTCCGTTTTGCTTTTATAATTTATAAGTACTTAAATTTTAGAATCCAAATTCTTAAACCAAACTAACGAGCTTTTATATTTTTAAGAAAAAAACCAAATTTTTGTAGCTTACAATCTTACATGTCATTCTCATTTTGTGTTCCACGGGAAGAACAAAGAATGAACCATTTTATTTAAATTTACTTGTAATGTTGCGATATAGATAATAAATTAATAAGAAGCAAGTTTAAAACGATTTGTATTAAAATATAGATATTCATTTTCATTATTTACGAGGATTATGATTAAATGAGAAATTCTTAACGTGAGAAATTATGAAATAAACGTGAGAAATGCATCTAGTCACGTTTATTTATAGTTTCTATACGTAGAAATATCTTTTTTGTTGATTCAATACAAACGTGTGATTCATAATAGCCATTTGAGTGTAGATTCACGGAAAGTTGTAATCAGGGCCGGATCTTAGTTGGGGCCCCGGGGGGGGGGGGGGGGGGGGGGGGGGGGGGGGGCGCCCCCCTCCCCCCCGTTTTTTTTCGCTCAGTAGTGCTAACTTATCCGTATTTCGTCCGAAAAAATTTATATTTATTAAGTCGCCCCCCCCCCCCCCCCCCCCCCCCGCGCGCGCGCGAATTAGAAGACCCTAATATAACGATGGGACAAAAAAATTTCCGGCCCCCTCCACTAAAAACTTCAAGATCCGCCACTGGTTGTAATCTGATTAAAAAATATGATATTTATTTGATATTTGCAAATAATATAAATCAAAGGCAACATTGAACTTTGAACTACAAATTCGTTTCTAAGCAACTTTTTTTTTTCACCATAATTAAAGTTCATTTATGAAACCAAACGTAAAACTGTTAGTTAGTAAGAGAAAAAAAGCCACCAAAGGTTATAAATTGTCGCTAAAGATTATTTGGTTCACTAAATTTTTTGCTCGTTTCTCCTGCATATAAAAGGCATTATAACTTTTACCCATATTTAAATTTTTTGCTTGTTTCTTCTACATATAAGAGTGCTCGGTGCAGGGACGAATCACACGCTATAGTGCTTTTTTGCCCTATGACGTCACTAAATTGCACCATTTCAGGCACCATGGGCGCGTTATCCGTCTCAATGCACGCCCAACAACTGGCATTTTCCGTTTATTTTATTTTATTTTGAAAATGAAACGTTGGGCAACGGCTGAAAATAAACGGGCAAAAAAAAATAATAATAAAATAAACCCCTTGTTTCCAGTAAATACCCACTTTTTTCATAAAAACAACATGCAACACTCCATTTTCTCCCTATCTCATATACTTTCTCAAACACTCAATTTTCTCCGTTCATAAACTTGCAACATGAGTTCTAACGACGAAGATCGAGCCGAAAAATTATTACTTGTATACGATTATCATGAACAATTTCTAGCCTTTGATGCAGGTGAAGCCACTAGTTAATGCACTCAGATGTACATACCCCGAGACAATGAAGGCGCCGAACAACGTCTCATGGAAGATTATTTTGACGACAATCCAAAATACCCCGAAAGGAATTTTAGGCGACGGTTCTGAATGCGTCGAAAACTATTTTTAGAAATAGTCGAAGGTATAACTAACTATAACCTTGAATATATTCCCGAGCACTTTTTATTTTTTAGATCTCGGCAAAATGCCGCTAAGAAAAACGAGTATTAGTCATATAATGAAATGTACGTCCGCTATACGCCAATTGGCGTACGGGACAACACTTGATGCTTTAGATGAATATTTACAAATTGGTGAACATTGTAGTCGTAATAGTTTAGAATATTTTACCAAATTTATATCGGATTTATACTCGAAGGAGTATTTAAGAAAACCCTCAGCCAATGATATTTTGAATATATATAAAAAAACACGAAAATTATCATAGGTTCTCGGGTATGCTTGGTATTATAGATTGTATGCATTGGGAAATGAGGAATTGTCTGAATGCTTACAATGCGCAATTCAAACGGGGGGATCACAAATATCCGACAATAATGCTTGAAGCAGTTGCATCACAAGATTTGTTGAATTGACAAGCATTTTTTGTATAGCGGGTTCCAATAATGACCTAAATGTTCTATATCATTCAAAATTGTTTGACGACCTCATTGACGATGTAGCTCCCGAGGCCCCGCTTACGATGAATGGTAAAACATACAACAAAGGATATTACTTAACCGACGATATTTAACCCAACTTGGGCTACTTTTGTCAAATCATATACGATCGCACAAAACCAAGCTGATTTAAATTTTAAGAGGACTCAAGAAAGTGCAAGAAAATATGTGGAACAAGCTTTTGGTGTCCTTCAGGGTCATAGGAGGATTATATCACAACGCGCATCTGCTTACCAGGTGAGCAAAATACGTAGGATTATGTATTGTTGCATCATATTACATAGCACGATACTCAAGATTAAATTTTTTCTAAATAAGTGAATTTAATGAGATATATGTTAGTCCCGTAGCCAATATGCAACGTACATGAGTCGATAGATGCGACAGACACATAAAGAAACAAAAGAAATTACGTGACAAAATATGCATAACAACATTCGACATGATCTTGTGGATCATCTTTGGCAATGACAACAACAACAACAACAACAAGGCGAAATGTAGTTTCTTTATGTATTGTACTTTTATTTTTATCGAAATGTCATATTCTATTTTATGTATTGTAATTTTATTTTAGTTTAATGAAATATGTTTGTTTTAAAAGAAAACGAAAAAGAAAAAAAAATGAGATCCAGTGATCCTGATCACTGACGCCTATAAGAAATTTGTTTGTGCTATAGTGGTTTTATAGGGTAGATATTGAAGTGACGAAGCCTATAGAACTTATAGATGCCCACTACACCCACCTCTCTAATAATACTTTGCTCATCTAAAATGACACAATGGCCGGTTACTATCACTAGCCATATACTATATATTATCACCGATCGTTCAAACTTCGAAAGAATAGTTGAGATAAGAGGTACATTTGCCCATATATGTTCAACTAATGAAGAAAATACAAATAGTTAAACCAAAAACTTATATCTAAATGTTGAATGCTAGTCTCACTCAAACTACAAAAGAAATATACAAATAGTTAAACCAAAAAATTATACCTAAATGTTGAATGCTAGTCTCACTCAAACTACAAAAAAAATTTCACACGTACACGTGTCATTTAATTATGAAGAGTAAAATAAGAAAGAGAAAATATAATAAAATTTGATTGATGCACCTCAAAAAAAATTTTTTTTTGCCACATGTGCAACCTTTGTGATAAAATTTTTGTAAAGTTTATGTGAGTCTATTATTTCTCTTAAATGTTTGTGGGTTTCACAAAGCCTAGTTGAATAAGCTTTACGTATTCCTAATATATTTTAATTTATCCGTAATAGTGCTACTATTTTTTGTATAAGGACAATAACAACAACATACCCAATCCCGCGAGGGTGGGGTATGGGGAGGTAAAATGTAGACAGATCCTATCCCTACCCCAAGATAAACCCTAGAGTGAGGAGAATGCTTTCAGGAAGACATTCGGCAAGTGTGTGCGGGGAGAGTGCTCATAAAAAAAACGCATGTGTGAAAATGAGCAATAACAAGAAAAATCAGCCAAAAGACAAAAAGATACAAACAAGCATACAAGTAAACAGAGTGGTAGGCAGAAAACCATCAAAAGAATATAAATAAACAAACGCCGCAAGGAATCAAGAAAAAAGAAAGGAAAAAACAAGCATACAAGCATACAGAGCAGATAAGCAGAAAACCAAGACATAAACATAAATAGTCAAACGCAGTAAGAAACCCAGAAAAAGAAAAGAAGGCGCAAAAATGACAGGGGACACGAGCAAAGCAAACAAGAACAAAAGCACCAAGAAAAACGCAGGCAAATAAAATGGGGCAAAAGGAAAGCAAGACCAAGGCCAGAGAAAGCAACAAAGATCTAAGCAAGGCAACGCTATGAGGTCTAAAGCTAAGGCAAAGCAAAAGGAACAAGAGAGACCACTAAATGCCTAAAGCCCTAAAAGGAACAAGCTAAGGGGCTCTAAATCTAAAATGCAAAGGGCAATGCAACAAAGAGACACCTATAAAGCATAAACGTAAACAACAATCTCACGCCCACGAACAACCTAGCCCAAATTACCCGCAAATTCTAATTGTAATAAGAGAAACTCCTTCATATCTTGCTTAAGTCTATCCTCTCACCTAATTTTGTATAAGAACTAAATAAATAAAAGTTCTAGCTACACAATTTTTACATAAAAATACAAATAAAGTGTAAATAGCTTTTTCATCAAGGACATTTTATTCATAAAAATCAGAGATCATTTTAATCGTTAGCAAATGTAAATAGTAATACTTACACAATCTCATTTTCTATTTTAGAAAGCATATACAAAATTATAAAGTCGGAAAAAATATTATTAAAACACGATTTCTTGTAGTTGAGAAGGTAGCATTAAACAAGAGGATAGCAGATCTACAAGAATAAGACATTGGGGCGATTTGACATGTGAATAAGGAGTTGAGATCCCTAGAGACCAAACCTTCCCCATAGAACCATTGAACTCATCTCAACCATCCATTTCAATATAATCCAAAAGCTAAGATCAACTCAGATAATTACATTTGAGGGGCAAAAAAGACAACTATATAGACAAAAAAAAAGAATCATCCTTTATTTTTTTTCCCCAAAAAAATTAGGGCAAAACACACACACAAAAAACACTCTCAAATTCCGATCAAAATTTCGATTAACCGTCAATCGGCCGGCGATCCTCCATATAACCGTCAATCTGCCGTTGCTCCGCCATTAATTCGCCACCGTCATCCGTCGTCGATCTGACATCCGCCATCGATCCAAAGTTCGTCCGTCGATCCGCTGTACGTTATTGAAGATGATGAACCAGAAATTACAGATCTAGAAGATGATGTACAAGAAATTGTAGGTAAAATCACGTGTGATTTTGTTTTTGTTTTTGTTTTTTTGTTATCGAAAAGTGTATATCACTTGTAATTTACTCTTTGTTCAAGTTATGCATGTTGAAAATCGTGTGGTGGATTCTGAAATCCAGGTTATGGATGAAGTTGTTGATGATCCAGATGCACACCATGTGTTTGATGAAATGCGTCTGCGATAATCACATGTGATTCGGAAGCAAAATCACATATGATTCTGTAACAGGTAATTCATATGAGAGGTAAGCACTCGTCTTATTGTTACCAATTCCATACTTGATGTAGTAGTTGTTGTTGAGAGTACGAACTCTAAAAATGTTTGTCATTGGTCATTACCAAATCACATTGTTGAAGGTAAAACAAAAAAAATGAAAAACAAATTGCTATAGTTGTTTAAAAACCAATAAATTAGCACTTATCATTATCATCTTCACAATCATTTCGACACAAAAAACATGTAATGTTCTTTACTGTTTCAAAGTCGGCATCAAAAAGATGAGTTGTAGCAGCCCTCTCATGGTAAGAGGCTCGATCTTCCTTTTTGGGTATTTAACCCATTGGATGAATCTACCGAGCACACGTCAAATCAAGCAAAACATTTCGATACAATAGGAGTGAGAGGAATGATGTTTCTAGTGACCAAAGGAAACAAGTCTCATCATTGCACTGCTTCACATGTGATTGTAGTAGAATCAGGTAAATGCAATATATGATGTTGTGAGTACAGGAAAATCACATGTGATTTTAGTACAATCACATGTGATTGTAGTAGAATCACATTTGATTTAAAATTTTTGAAACAAAAACATGTAGAACTATATTAAGATCATAATGCTAGTTTGTTTTTCATTAAAAAAAAAAAATGTTTAATGCTAACTGCAATTGTTTTTTTCCTATTCAATCTTGCCTCGTATATGACAGATGAAAAGATCCAAAAGTGTAAATTCTATCCATCTATCGGCAGGTACCATTCTCATTGTTTTACTTAAAATTTTAAAATTTTATAATCAAAATATAGTCTTTTAACTCATAAATTACTCTTGTTCTATGATTTCAGTATAAGAAGCATTACTACAGAAGTTGGAGCTGTTGTGTTTCGGGTAGCAGTCCCTAAAGAGAAATAGAACTTCAAGCTAGAGCTAAGCCGAGTAAGAAATGCAGACAGAGTGGAGAGAAGACTAGCAAGAACACAAATACAACATGTCCGTCAAATCCAAAATACTTTGTTTAGATTTGGATTTTTCATATTTTTGTTGAACTTTTGGAAAAGTGTCATGCGGATCTTAATTCAACTATTTTTAATTGAATACCTTTTTGTTTGATGTTCTAGTAAATTTGGTATTACACTGAATAATTATTTGATGTTTTAGCAGATTTGGTATTACACTGAATAAAAATGCAAGTTGTAAAGTTACATTCTGTGAATCATATGTGATTCTACAAAGTCATATGTGATTCAGAAAAATCACATGTGATTCATAAACAAATCACATGTGATTCATAAACAAATCACATGTGATCCAGATCTAAAACTTGCCCAGGCTACAACAATCAGATTATGACATTTAGCAAAATTAAAGAAGATACATGTTAAAACATTCAGCAAAAAAAGAGCAGTTAAAAAGATCATTACTTGTACATAATTCGATAAACGAACTACGACCATAAACAAACTACAACCATCAGTTATCAAAAGACTATCATCAGTTATATGAAATAATGCCATTAACACGTTCTTACCACTACGACCATCAAAACTACACCAAAATCAAAAGACTACAAAATCAGATATCAACACCATGAGTACTACGACTATCAAACGACTACCAAATCGAGAAAATACTCATGTTCTTGACTTTCACGCTGACCCATGTTCCCACATCCTTATCTCCTTCCTCGGACTCTTCATCTGTAACCTCATTTTGCTAGTCTTCTCTCCACTGTGTCACCATCTTCCTCATCATCACGATCTTCAATAGAAGAGGAGGTTTCTGTTTAACATGAGCAGGTTTAGGTTTGACATGAGGTTTCGGTATGACAACTTGTTTTGATTTTGGTTGAGTCCTCTTAGCTGCTTCCTTTGTAAACTTCAACTTAAATTTCAACTTATCTCCAACAGTTTTCTTCGATCCACCTGCACAAACTGAACCATCCAAACAAGAACCCGTTGCCCACATTTCTCATAGAACCAAGTTATACACCTAGACTTCAACTTCCTTTGTTAAAATGCAAGTTGTAAAGTTACATTCTGTGAATCATATGTGATTCTTCAAAATCATATGTGATTCAGAAAAATCACATGCAAGGTTGCAAAAATCGCGAATCGGTAGTCGGGCGGTCGACCACCTTGTAGCCTGTAATCGGTCTAGGCGGGATTAATCGGTGATTAATCGGATTGGCATTACTGAAAAAATTTAGTTATATCCAGCAAGTTTTGTGTATTTCCGGTGAGTTTTAGGTATTTCCGGCAAGGTATTTTCTAAAAAAACAGCTTGTAATAGACTTAAACAGTTACTATAAGTGATCAAAATAAGTTTACAGTGAGTTTTGGGTACTTCCGGCAAGATTTATAGGTTTCCGGCAAGTTTGACCACCATTGACCGCCGTTGATCGCCGTTGACCACGGTTGACCTATTTGTTTAACCCAGTTACATAAATCGGCAAGGTCGGTGGCCTTGTAGCACCTAATCGTCGATTAATCGGCCTTGTAGACATTTTTTTGCAACACTGATCACATGTGATTCATAAACAAATCACATGTGATCCAGATCTAAAACTTGCCTAGGCTACAACAATCAGTACACACAAATCCTATTTTTACAATCTCTTTTTCACGGCTACAAAATAACTATCAATTTAGTTTATGTGCAATTGTATCACATTGTTACACCATCTAACTAATAAGCTCTTAAGATCATGCCTAGAAAATAACTATCAATCTGGATTATATAATCTTATAAATAAAAAAGCAGTAATTTATGACACACCGACACTTACCAGTTAGCACGAGTAGACACCTTAAGAGCCGTTGGTTGCGAATCAAAACACGAACCATCATTAGCAACCTTTTGCAGCCTATACAACTCCACCTTCACATCATTATCCATCAACCCAACCCTCTCACCACTACTCTTCGAACCTATAAATGCCACAATAGCGCCAAACCTCTTCTCCAGTTCCGTCGTCTCAATTCCATGCCAATCATCATCTTCAAAAATCACATCTTCTTCCTCAACCTTCACTACACCAAAATCAACCATAATCAATGGCAGACGGTTTGTGCTCCACCGCAATTGATTCCACACACTCTTCTTGCACCAATGATCCCAAATCAGACTCAACCACATTACCCTCATCAGTTTTCACATAATTTTCAACTTCACTTCTTTCAGGCATTTCATCAAACACCTTACAGACACTTAAATCATCATCATCAATCACAACCCCACACCTTAAATTATCATTTTCAAAATACAAATCTTTATCATTTTCAAAAGACAAAACTATAGCAAAATCTATTAAAAAAAAGAGAAAAAAAAAAAAAAAAAAAAAAAAAAAAAAAAAAAAAAAAAACTATAGCAAAATCTTTTTTCAAAAGACAAAACTATAGCAAAATCTATTCAAAAGACAACCCCACACCTGTGTTTGAGCGACGTGGCTAGTGACTCTCGTTGTTAGGGTTTGGTGACGGATCTGATTCCGGTGGTGACGTGGACGGTCGCCGATGGTGGTGTAAATGACGGCTGCTGGTGCTATAATGGTTAGGGTTTGATATGGTGGTAGTTAGTGTGTGTGCGTGTAACCGGTGAAAAAATGAATGAGAAATCTGTGTGTAGCCGGTGAACAAATATTATGTGCATTGATCAATTTGATCGAACCTTAAGAGAAGAAGCTACCCCAGACGCATCTACCACAATTATTGTGAACTTTGTCCCTACTATGTTCACATAATGGGAATTATCATTCGTGATTGGCTCAATTAACTTTATTCGAGAATATATATATTATTTTATAACATTTCATTGTTTTTTAGTGGTAGCAGTCGATAATTGATACTTCGGGTATGTTTGTCAAAATGAGCTGAGGTCGGGTGGGGCTGAAGCTGAGGTCGGGGCTGTAACTTATATTATAAGACAAAACTAGAATTTTTATTTTTATAAATTTGTTTGATAAATTAGTTTAAGTTGGAGCTCATTATTGTAAAATTATTAAAAAAGACATATAATTAAAGGGAAAAGTTAACATATGTATATATTAGATATTTTCGTGGGTAATTAAATATTTTAACATATTATAAGCCCCGTCTAAAAATTTAGCCTCATTCTCGGGGCTGAGATTATTTTTGGGCTGAGGCTTAGGGTGTGTTTGTCAGCAACTTATTATGGAGATTATGGGAGCTAAAGATTATTTTTTTTTAAAATAAGCTCTCATCTAAAAAGTAGCCTCGTTTGGCTGCGCAAGATTATTGAAACTTTAGCAAAATAATCTCCAAAAAAAAAAGCTACTCATAGGAACTTTTCAGAAAATCATGGAGATTATAATTTGTAAATTTACCAAGATACCCTTCCTAATTAATTATTATATTAAATTTTACACGAGTAACTGCATGAATTGTTATATTTTACCGTCATCACATGAACATCCAATAACTACTGCACTGAAATAATCATGTTTTGTTTCTTATGATGATAACTTTCTTGACTATGAACTTTATTGGTAAGAGACAAAACAATAGGAATTAACTTATTCGTTTCTAATACTTTCTTGAGCATGTACATTAAATTACACCACTTATGTCTATATATGAGCTCAGTGTGCGTAGCTAGGATTTTATTTGGGCATCAGGTACACTTTAGCCTAAGAATAACACATTTTACAAGATGCTTGAAGGAGGAAGTGGTTAATCAAGCTATGCTACATATTTATGAAATGCTACATATTTAATATAATTTTAACGTTGCTACTTCAATATGGAATGCGCATCGTGGATGATAATTTAACATCATTTTAACGTTGTTTCTATTTTTACATGGATTTTCATGCAATGCTACATATTTATGAATTATATCAATAATTTTATTTACTATTCTTATTCATATTAGGTTTATTATTTGTATGTCTAATTACGTCATTTTACAATTTTAATCTACAATTACAGCTAGTTTGCCAAACACTACTACAAAAAAAAGGCTACATTTTTAATCTTTTTCAGCACCAGCACCAGCACCAGCACCAGCACCAGCACCAGTACCAGTACCAGTACCAGCACCAGCACCAGCACCAGCACTTTTTGCCAAACACACCCTTATAATTTCAAAAGCCTCCCTGTAAGCCTCTACGCTAAATGAGACTTATTTTTGAGCTGGGACTTATTTCTGAAATTTAATCCCCATATAAGCCCCTCCCAAACACACCCTTTATAAAACATAGTTATAGTTACTTATTTCATTTGTTGATTTGCATCTATCTAACACATTGCAACTAAAAGCAATATGAAAGACATAGAAAAGAGATGAGTGTATTTGCTCATGAGAAAAACAATCTATATAATAGTGAAAGACATAGAAAAGTGTAGTGCGGCGGCTCCGATTCCAAAACATTAGGGGTGAGCAAAAAAGACAAAAAAAACCGAAACCGAACCGAAAACCGAAAAAACCGACCGAAACTAAAAACCGATGGTTCGGTTTTTACTTTTTCAAAAACCGAAAAGTTCGGTTCGGTTTCGGTTTTTGTCCAAAATCCAAACCGTAAAAAACCGAACCGAACCGCTTCTATCATGTAATAGTATATAACTCATATAACGTAAATAAATAACTAAACAAATCTAATTTATAAATTCATATGAATTTTGTAGGTGGATTTATAATATATTTATCTTAACGTTTATATATATATTTTTTTCGTGTATATGTGTTTACTTTACAATATATCAATACTTATGTGACAATGATCATACTATGTGTAAATTCACTTGCATGTGTGTATCTCTCTATACGTGTGTAATTGTAGAATTATGAGATAAACATTATTAGGCTTATCTTGACATAAAAAATAAAGAAAAATAACCAATTTTATACGAAAATCAAGTTTGTTGGTATAAATTGGCTAAACACAATATAAGCGGTTAAAAACCGGAAAAACCGAAAAACCGAACCGCGGAAAACTGAACCGCCAAAAAACCGAACCGCCAAAAACCGAATGGTTTCGGTTTTTGGTTTTATAAAAACCGAATGTTCCGGTTCGGTTTCGGTTTTAAGCCTAATAATGTTTATCTCATAATTCTATAATTACACACGTATAGAGAGATACACACATGCAAGTGAATTTACACATAGTATGATCATTGTCACATAAGTATTGATATATTGTAAAGTAAACACATATACACGGAAAAAAATATATATATATAAACGTTAAGATAAATATATTATAAATCCACCTACAAAATTCATATGAATTTATAAATTAGATTTGTTTAGTTATTTATTTACGTTATATGAGTTATATACTATTACATAATAGAAGCGGTTCGGTTCGGTTTTTTACGGTTTGGATTTTGGACAAAAACCGAAACCGAACCGAACTTTTCGGTTTTTGAAAAAGTAAAAACCGAACCATCGGTTTTTAGTTTCGGTCGGTTTTTTCGGTTCGGTTTTTTCGGTTTTCGGTTCGGTTTCGGTTTTTTTGGTCTTTTTTGCTCACCCCTAGTTGTCTAGTTGATATGCACAAAACCATACAATACCAACCATTTAATATTTACTAAACATCGTTTATTATATAAACAGAAAGACTTTTTTGTAAAGAGTATGTTTGGCTAAAGTAGCAGTAATTTTTTTTTTCCTATAAAAATGTTTGATAACTTAATTGTAGTTGTACTCATAATGTGTAAACATCTCCTCAACGCTCAACGCTTCTAAGTGTTACATTATAGCATTCCCCACAGGTGTATTATAGTATTAGTCAGACTATATAGAGAGAAGTGATATGCACACCACAAAAAGTGATGTGCTGTAACAAATGGTAATTTTCACATTTTAATAATTATTACTTTATCAGAAAATGCGCATTATTTATTTTCTGACACCTGTTAATGAGAGGTTATCTCATTTAATTACGTTATCACACTACGATAACTCAAACACATTGATACGTGATTACAATGCATTGGAACGAGCTCACACACGGACCACGAAAATCATTTACACTAATAAACAACCAAACGGACCCTTATCACTATTTCTGGCCCAATTTGCGAGCCTGTTACTATTCAAAAGTCCAACCCAATCTTCCTTTTCTTTTATTCTCACTCGGTTGATACACCCAAACTTGACCCCGATAATTTGATATTTTGACACATAACTCATACAACTCTTTACATGGTTCAATTCCTTGCTTACCAAGGATTCAAGATTGATGACTCATTTGACTTGGTTCGATCGTTTAAGCTATAAACGAGACATAAAGTAAAGGCCACCCGACACATGCTCAAGTCACTCGAATATTATACCAAACTCGACCAAATTTATTTTCGCCTAATACAATGCTATGTTTCTAGTCGAATATGAGTCCACAAGTCCTAATTCACCTCTTTTACAATTTTGGACACGTTATATAAGTTGTTTGGACCCTTTGGACTATCAAATATATACTTTTACCATGCAACTCGTTCTATAACCGAACCAACACAAACCCCCCTCCTTGATCTCATTGTACTCGATTAATATTCCTCTTATCCTCTAGAAATCCTATCAAATCTCTGCTAAGAATCTTATCTTAGCAACTTTGAGTAAATAAAATACAATAAAACTCTTATATGCATATATATATATATATATATATATATATATATATATATATATATATATATATATATATATATATATATATATATATATATATATATATATATATATATATATATATATACACACACGATACACATACATACCCTTTACACACTTGAAACATACTTTCAAAACTCATTTCTCTCTAAACCTACTCACTGCCGAGAGGCCCCAAGAACAGGAGGAATTTCTATAGTCTTTCGAGCGATTTTCCAAGGTCTTCAAGCTTCATTCGATCCTTGGTGATCATTTTAACTAGAAACGTGCAAACTCATTCCGTTTCTAATCATATTCACGCGTAACTCACCACCTCTTTGGTGTGGTAAGCTCTTAAAGACTCCTTTCCATTCATCTTAACGATTTCTAGCATATCATGCATCGTATTATATTTTACTCGAACGTATATTTACTTTCTAGTGATTTTTACGTATTCTTATTATTCATTCTATTCGTATATGCATTGACCTCCTTCATGGATGGCTAGAGATACGAATTACACCTTTACTCGACATTTACATATTCATTTATATACATATCGAACCTCATTTTATTCATATGTTGAATCGCATATTTCATATCACATTGTTTATATCATTTTTACATTTTTGTACCATGTATCGATCGACTTAGATATGGCCTCGTTAAATCCAATTCGTACACACGACATATCATTTTATTTACTCGAACTGATTCTCTACTATCTCATCTAATAAGCTGTATGAATAAGCTCTTGTGATAAGCTTGTAAAAGACCTTTTTAAATCCTAAACCTATCACTACTTGAACCGACTAAAATCCTTTATAATTATTCGATTGGGCTTTAAACCCAATAATCAGCCCAATAAGCAATAGCGAATAAGCAGTTGTATAAGCTGTGTGAAAATGTTTTTGAGACACTAAAATAAGCCCAAATATAAGCCCAATTTGTTTCAGAACCCATCGGATCTAAATTTCTTAATGGGCCTTGGCTTAATTCGTTAAAAGCCCATTAAGCGGAAAATAAGCTGTTTTCGAAAATAAGCAGTTCCCTAGAACTCAAATAAGCTTTTTGAAACTATATAAACTCTCGGAAAATTTATTACATTATTTTTGTGAAATTTGGACTTAAATTGCAAATATTGTTACTATTCGGGTTAATATTGTCAATTTCGTATAATTGTGTTCCAAACTGTCAAACTCATAACTTGAGCATGGATAGTGTTCAAACAGTAAACAGAACTATAAAAATGTCACTTTGGAACTTTATTGGACTAAATATGTAACATATACTAACCAAGGACTAACGGTGCAAAACTTACACCGTTAGGGTAGAAAGTGTAAAATATGTATAAGATCAAGGACTGAACAGTAACATTTATTCCATACTCATTTTTATTTCATATTTTACCCTTTCTCATTCGATCACGTGCATTTTTATCATTCGTTTCAACATATTTACTTTCGTTACGTTTATATAATTATAACGAACTTTTAACGAATAAACTTAACGTATTATTCGATGACTTTCGAGGAAACGATAATTATGGATTCAATAACATAAAAACAAGATAATATTATATATAATATTATTTTTGAACTTTAAGCATTTTAAGCATATCAAACACACGCATCACAAACCAAATCGTTATCCGTTACTCAGTTTCACACTCATTATTCGTATTGAACCAAAACCGTCAAAATCTCAGACTTCACTATTATTCAGGTCGTGTGTTGGAACCGTTCCCATAATTCACTTGATTTCATATTTCACCTTTGCCAGTTACACTCAAGGTGAGTCTTAGCCCCACTATTACTCTTTAATACTCATTTTAAACTACTTGGGGTGAGAAACATGCTTACTTTATGGACTACTTAAACAATGCTTTTGTTTGGCAAAATTATTACCTGCTGGCCTAAGTACTGTATCTCAAATTTATGCCCATGCTCATGTACCGTTAATTCCTACTGGGAAGCACGAGTGATATAAATAGATCTATTGAGGGTGACACCTCCATCCGTGTTGGAGAATCAACAGTCCCGATTGGACAAGCGGATGTATACCATGTCGAATTACAAGTGACTAAGGATAGAACACTTGTCGGGCCTTATTATTACATGCACTCATCGCATGCACATTGTCGTAGCTTCGGTAGCATGAAACTTAGCGCATCGTAATAGCCTTTCGTATAACATTTCGCACTTTGAAATGTTAACTCATGAACTTACTGGTCCAACTTTACTGCTTTATGTAGGCCTATGAACTCACCAGCTTTTAGCTGACTTTTAACTAGTTTTTCTCAGGTGTTTAGTTGTTGATATATGATGATGCAAGGCAGTGCTTGGCAGGGGCATAGGCACACTTTTGAGAGTGTACACATAACACTCATGACCAGAGTTTTTGTACTATGGGACAACTTAAAATTATTATGGGCCTTGTTTTCCGCATTTCATAATTATGTAAAACTTATGTTTTAATTAATGAAGCTTTTAAAACGGATTAGATAATCCGTTCTCTATTACTTATGTTGTGATCCAATAAGTAGCACCCCAGATATTATTACCGATGCGATCTGATTTGGGGGTGTTACATGTGCACATCACAAAATCACATTAGTGATGCACATAATACAACATCACATATGCATGATTGTGGTGTGCACATCATTTTTGGTGGTGTACATATCACCTCTCTCTCTCTCACACAAACACACACGCACACACACACACACACACACACACACACACACACACACATATATATATATATATATATATATATATATATATATATATATATATATATATATATATATATATATATATATATATATACACTAGGCGAGTACCCGTGCATAGCAACGGAAATTTCTAGCGGCAGACAATTAACGATATGCGATATTGTAGTAAGAGTTTCGTGTAACATTCAAAATAGAACGCGAAAATATCAAAATGTAATTGCAAATGGTTGTAAATGCGATAATTCAAATCAAACAAAAATTCTTAACATATATCAAAGAACATATAAAAACATTTAGTGAAACGGAAAATAAAACATTACATCAATTATGAGATAACGAGTGTGGTGGCCTGCTCGTTGTCGATAGTGTCGGCTTTTTTGTTTTCGTGTTCATCGTTTGTTGTTGCTATGTTTAAACGTGTCTTAAATTTTGTTGGTGTTTCAGTTGGCAATGCAATTCGCAAATTAAACAAAGTTTGATGGAATAACAGTTTTCTCATGCACCTTTACAAAATACAAAAAAGTAAATGTATCTTTTAGAAGTACTCCATTTGTACACCAACCAAACTTTATGTACGGGTCAGACATTCCAGTTAGACCTGTTTGGCTTTTAGATGGCAATCACAACTTAAAAAGCAAAACATCAGCTACGATAAGTATCCAATTTTATTAATTTAAAATATCTATAAACTTGTTACAACATTAATGGCACTTATATAAGTCATATATACAAATGGATCTCAAGTACTATCAAATTAAATATGATAACAGTGAATATTGTACAGGTAGTCGGAACCTTCATCCAGTGTAGTAGTGCCTAGCGCCTGAATATACCTTGAACCACTTATCGTGAACTTTGCCCCATAGATTGTATACGTTCACTGTTTGTGCGCAACCTTACACGGTTATTCTATGGGTCCTCAGGAATGCCTACAACAATAAGAAATTGATAGATAGTTAAATGGCCGTAGTAGGTGTCACATCGCACGGTAAAGCACTTTCCACTTTTATCAGAAACCAAACTGGCCGCTTTGACAACCAAAAACAACAATCAAACTGCCCATTTAGACAACAAAAACAACCAAATAAGCTATTTTTGATAGCCCAAAACATCAACCAAACAACCCATAATTGGACAGAGATACCATAAACCAAATAGGCCATATTGACAGAAAAAATTTTGGCCAAAAAAACTGTCTTTTGCCACAAATAGGACACAATTAAACGGATCTTCTTTTGACAGCAACCAAACACCCTATTTTGACAGAAAAAATAGTAACCAAACATCTCATTCAAAACACGTTTTAAGTCCCGACCTAGCTAAGTAAGTATATTAAAAAGGAAATTTTAAGGCTAGCATACTGCGCCTTGGAATGGTTACTGCGCCTTGCTATATCTACTCTAACCAATGAAATGCTTTATACTTATTGCGCCTAGCTAGAAACTAAGTGTGAACATCATTATGGAATAGCTTTTTTTATCAAAAGGTAAAAAGAGACACATATTATAGGACACTGCAATACCCTGTACCAGCGTTTGTTACCTTAATAAATGAGCATATTTGTGCAAACAATATAGTGAACATAATACTCAAAAAGAGAATTCATAACTCACACCAAATACTTAAGATATATTACCTATTCAGTTGCTATTTCGGCTCTTATACATGTTGTTATGATGGTTGCAGCAGGAATATTTCTTATAGCTAGACTTATGCCTCTTTTCATATTCATACCCCACATCATGCTTCATAATCATTCACTTAACTATGAACTGCCTTTCTCAATGGCTTTAAGCAAATACTTAATTTTTTACCTGTATGAAAAGTTTCAAGCGTATTTGACTACAATGATATCCAAAATTTATGTCAATTCAAAACAAAGACTAACCTAATACTTGAAAGTACTTGTATTCTTTTAGAAAACACAAAGACCAAATAAGCTCACCTTCATGTTCAAAGTTCAAAGGGCTGTTTGTGAATTGTGGTTGGTTTGCTTACCGGAACTCATACTCCAAAAATATTACCTCTACTAATAATATGCTACCCCGGTGTAAAAGGCTACCAAAATTCCAAATGAGGCCTGCATATTTCACACGCCGCATAACATTAAACATAAGAAAGTGTAGGAAAAAAAAAAAAAAAAAAAAAAAAAAAAAAAAAAAAAAAAAAAAAGCCACTGATTACCTATAAGCCTGTCCAAACAGCCATGTTTGGTGCTGTCCAAACATAATATTTGGTAGTAGTTAATTTTCCCGCTTGTGTTACTTTCCTAGTTCTGCTCGTGAAAACAATGTAGCGGCACCACCACAAAATTCTAGCCACACAATCACCCTTACCACCGACTTTCTATACTGGTGCGTAAGGATTTTTACAGGTTTTCACAGCCTTTAAACGCTATTTGGACAAGTTTAAATGCTTTTTTTTTACACTTCCTATGTTCTGTTTGGACAGCACCAAACATGGCTGTTTGGACAGGCTTAGATGATGCTATTTTACAGCTTTGATGTCCTATTTGGACAGCAGAACAATTGATGTTTGAACACAGGTTGTAACAGACATGTGAGAAAACTAAGTCCAAATATTACGTTAGAAAACAGGGAACCGAAAGTTCACATGAAATACAAACCTGGTATTCTCATTGCTATCAAGTAACTCCCTCCATTGTTTCCCTGGCTCATCTGCAAACGGAGGAAATACATTCTAATTAGCATATGTTCAATAAAAATAACCGAAAAACCACCAATTCATATAAAAAAATCAAAACCCAAAAGAAATTGGAGATTACTTTCGGTCACATAGTCACTTGAACAACATCACCAAATCCACGTTTAAGAGCAATTTTAGCAAAAGGAAACTTGGATCTTGACAATAGCCGCCTTAACTCAAAGTAAACCATTAACCTTTTTTTGAATCTCGTCATCCCCCTATAGTAAATGAAGAATCAATGATCAGACGGAGCACATAAGTTTCACAAAGATACAATCCAGAAAAAGGGATAAATTTTTACCGTTATGAGGTTAGGGAGTAGAGCCGATTGCAGAAATTCAACATCACCTTTATTATAATTGAGCCAAGTAAGAAACAAATTATTTCCAGTCATGGGGGTGTTTGGATTGCATATCATTACCACACATTTATGACTTATAAGTCCCATTCAAGTAACTACTTAGCATTGTGCGTCATTTATTCAAATGTAATCAGAATAGCCTCTATTAATCCAAACACTTCAAAAGTGCTTCTTTTCTTTACAAAAATAAAAGAAGGCAATAATCTCTATAGATATGCAATTCCAAACACCCTTCATATACTTAGAAATGGAACAAATTTATCTAGACACAAATAATACTCTCACGAATATACGGTAAGACCATACTTAAAAAACTATCTAAAAGCCGACTAATGGCATACTAAGTAACAAAAAAAAAAAAAAAAAAAAAAAAAAAAAAAAACCAAGACAACCTTTCATAGTTGCGGACTTTATTAAGCTCTTGCAACAATCAGTTTCCCATATGCAACTAATCCAGCTACACCCTGTATGAAATAACATCCATTAAAACAGCTTGGGGGATGCTTTAAGACCTGCAAATTTTATAATTTCACTCTAAGTTTAGTACAAAACTTCAAAACATCTCATAAGTGCTTATTGTAAACATTAAAAAAACCACCGTTTACACCTAAAAACTACAAATTGAAACACACTGATTTGGTTCCCCTTTAATATCTGTTATACCTTTAGGCGACGTATATATCTTGGTTTGAGACAGGCTTTAGCAACATAATTCACACTACCTGCAAACAACAACAAAAACAAAAACTTCAAAAAATAAATAATAATAAAAATGCAACTACCTGATTAAACTAATGCATTGCAACTGGGTTGATTCAAACGGATTCTATTTGGGAACCACTCGCACACAAAAGTTCATTGTAATTGACTAATCTAATCACAACATCTTAATTACTTACGTACCACAAACATTCAACCAACACATAATATCTACTAAACACAACATCTTAACTACCAACATAACGAATACAAATTCACATATACACAACTAAATCACAACATCTTAACTACTAACGTAACAGAAAAAAAAAAAAAAAAAAAAAAAAATCCACAAATAAAAAGCAAAACCATAATATCCTAATTACGTATACAAAACTTAACATCTAGCAGGCACATAACGTCTAAAAATCACAAGAGACTAATTACTAACGTAACGAATACCTCCCACATTTACCTTTCTCTTACACATTCCATCGAACATCTTCTATGCGTCCTTCAATCACCACCACTGAATTTGTCGGACTTCGTCCACCACCACCGACAGCAGCGGCGGCTGAAACAAGAAAAATTGCCAAAACGTTTAAAAAGGTAAGAACTACAATTAAAATATACAAACCTATATAAGAAAACCTTCAAAAGTTGTTTAATATAGATAGATCTAACAAAAACATTAAAAAAAAACTCAAAACCTATATAAGAAAACCTTCAACCACCACCACTGAATTTGTGGGTTACGGTGGTGGAGGTGGCGTTCGGTGGTGATGGGGCTTCGGTTGTGGTGGGGTATCGGTGGTGGAGGGATTCCGGTGGTGGAAGAGGTGGTTGTGAGATGTGAGATGAGGATACAACAAGAGACGTGTCCTATTTCTCTCACATTTGACTTTTAACTTTTCACATTTGACTGTTTTTCCATTATATGTAGTTTATATATATATATATATATATATATATATATATATATATATATATATATATATATGTATGTATATTGGTTCTTGAAAAAAATCCACTTTGGTGGAAAAGTGAGAAAATAGTGCAAATCACCCTCTCCTTCCCCTCCCTTTTTTCATACCAAACTACAGGGACCTTATTGTATTTTCCTCGATTATTTAAGGGAGGTTTTGTACATTCACACCCTACCCCCCACCCCCACCCCCACCCCCCCCCCCCCCTCGGGGGAAAAAAAAAAATACGCCAAAAAAAATTTTTTTTTTGGGGCAAATTTTTTTTTTCCAGGCCAAAAATTTTCCCGCCAAAATTTTATAACTGTGATGCACCTTTTTATTTTGGTGCATCACAGTTATAAAATTTAGTTATAACTATGATGCACCAAATTTTATAACTGTGATGCACCAAAATAAAAATGTGTTTTTTGGGGTCCAAAAAAATTCTTTTTTTCCAGGCCAACATTTTTCCTGCCAAAATTTTATAACTATGATGTATCTTTTTATTTTGGTGCATCACAGTTATAAATTTTGGTGCATCATAGTTATAACTAAATTTTATAACTGTGATGTACTAAAATAAAAAGGTGCATCATAGTCATAAAATTTTAGCGGGAAAATTTTTGGCCTAGAAAAAAAAAAATTCGCCCAAAAAAAATTTTTTTTTTTTTTTGCGGGAAATTTTCTTTTTCCGGGGGGGGGGGGGTGGGGTGGTTTCAAAACTTACCCTGAAGTTTGAGATGTTTCAAATCCTACCCTATAACTTTTTTTCTCACTTTTATATCTAATTACACTTTTTCCTAGAACCGGACCCTATATATATATATATATGAAACCCAATTGGACCCAAAACCACAATCGGGCTTGGAGCATATTTATCGTTTAATACTCCCCCGCAGCAGAGTAGGGAAATCGCGAAAGCTCGGAATGAAATAAAAAGCTAAATAAACATTGAAAAAAAGCTAAACTAAGAAGAAAAAAACATTATGACAATAAAAGCAAAATTTGTTGATGAAGACATCTGACACCAAGTGGAGATTAATCTTCATCATGCATCAACAACAATAGTAAAAACTGTTGGAGTATGCTCTTGTCATAATGACTGATTATATGGCTAGACATATGTGAGCCTATGGGGTCACACACATATACACTGAGGTGCCATTTTATATATCGTATTTATCGTATTTACGATATAAAAATAACCGTAAGTAACCAGGAACCGCTATTGGGCTTCTAATGAATAAGTAATGGACTTATTACATTGGACTAGAAAAACAAATGGGAAGCCCATTTTGAGCCCAATAGGGGCCGGCCACATTCAATGAATAAGGAGGGATTGGTTTGATTATTTGGTCAAGGGTTATACTAATTACATTCCTATGAATTAGCTAACTAACCAAGAAATATATTCTCCCTCTCCTCTCCTCTATTATGTACGGCAAAACCACAAACCATACCTAGGGTTTGTATTTTCATCATCTCTTTCTTGTATCTTGTTCATCCAAGGAAGACTTGATCGGTTACGTGTTAAAAGACTAGCATCTATTGGCATACGGTGACGTGTAGTGTGTTTCACACTTAGAGGAGATCAACCTTATTGATCTCTTGGGGTTTCTTGATCAAGTCGTGGGTTACACTTGTGTTGGTGACATCCGGATCACGCTACAAAGGTATAACTTATGTGTTTATTTATTTGATTGATCATATGGCACTATGGATCCTGTTATGGTGATGTTTATCCGCTGCGTTTATATGTTTAATATGATTATTTATTTCGTACATCACCTATAGTGGTATCACGAGCCATCATATGTTGTCATATGATCATCTTGTATGCGTAAAAATGGCTAAAAACATGTTTTTTCAATGGATTTAAAAGTGGGATTTTAAAACAGCCCCTAGGGCTTATATATTATGAATATGTCGACTTTAATAAGGTCTTAAGATCTGGACTTTTTGATCCTATGGCCATTTGTTATGCATACGTTGTTTGTTTACTTGATCGGTACCCGTAAAATGGCCTAAAAACGCGTTTTTTGGAAGATTTTTAACCCGATTTCAAATCAGCCCATGAGGCTTATTTTTTTGTGGTAAAATGGTGTTAAGAAGGTCCTAACATCAGTGGGGTTTGAGTCTTTGGCCATTTGTCACGCGTACCATTCGGGGTTTTAATTCTTGTTAATTATTTCTTCGATTCGTTGGCTAACAATTTATTTCTTGTTATTTATTTTGTTATCCATGGAAAATACATGCATGTTTGTCCATGGAGTTAGCCAACACCATGTAATAATCTTTATTTGAATGTATTATTATGTGTTCATATGCAAAGCCGATGAAAACCTAGACCACTTGTGCGTTGTGATTGTGATTGTTGGTTGCATTTTTTTGTTTTGGGGTTTTGCCATTGTTTCGGCACTTTTGTAATGTATTTCAATTTTGGTTTTGCCAATTTTTGGGCATTTTATAGTAGATACAAAGTAGATTAGTTGTATTTTACTTTATATGTATTGTAAACAAGAGCTTGGAAGCAAATGGCGAAAGATTGAAGAGTTGTAGACTGAAAGTTGCTGCTGGACACCTGTTGGGAAAACGTGATTACCTGTTGATTGGTAAGGTATTTTTTTCTAAAATTTTTGGTGCAGGTCCACAAGACATAGGGCTACAACTTTGTCAACTGGGCCGAATCATGAGGAGGTGATCTTCCTGGGCATTTGGGCCTTGCAAAACAGAAAAACTGGGCTGACAGAAACTGAAGTTCATGTGCATTATGGGCTTTTTAACTTGCTCATGATTGTCTTGGAGCAAGTGGGAGCCCTCCATGTGGTTGTGATATATGTCCCTAGTTGACTCTTGGTTCTTGTGATGGCTCACAAGACCAAGCATAGGATTTTCATCGGTTGAGGCTTTACATATTGTGGTTGAATGTTTGGTTGGTTGTTTTTATGTATGTTGTGACTACATGTAAAACGAAAAATGTTTTCTTAAAACTTGAAACTAAACATAAACCATTTTGAACTAAGTCTTATGATTTAGTTTAACTAAGTTTAAATATGATTTGAAACTTAAAAATCATTTTTTCAAAATAACACTTAAACTAGTTAAGATTGTTTATTTATTGATTTATTGTATTGTCCATACTTAATAATCCACTTAGGATATATATTAGTCTTGAAAATGGACAACTTGACACACATAAATTAAAACAATGATTAGACTTAAGTTAAGAAAAGTTTTTAACTTGTGCTACGAAGAATGAATGCATGCTTCTTTCGTACACGTTTTTTATTCACATCAAAACTATTTACCCGTCAAAATTTAAGTCACGCCGTCCAATTATGAGAACACTTGCAATTACCTTTTAGCATCTGGTCAGACCTAGGCTGAATTGTAACCCAAGGTGACTATTGTCCATGGTCAGACCTAGGATTATTCTCACAGTTTTCAAATTGGATGACATAATCGAGTAGTGTGGTCAGACCCTTACCCGAGGCAAAGATGGGACTAAACATGCCTACATGACACTAGTTGTTTGACACTAGATGCCATGAGTCCCATAAGGATCTAAGAGTTGTACATGTAATACAATTGGTGATCGTCGCCTACCTATTGAATCCACCATTTCTAGTAGATCAACTGCATTAATGGTCGAACCTCAATGAGGATCTTAGCCTTTTCGTAAATTAATTGTTTTAAATTATAAACATGGGGTAGTTAATTTATAAAAAGATAATTATCGAAAATACTAAAATTGAACTTTGTAAATTCAATTAATGCAACGCATACCGTAAACAAGAGTTTGTTCTTTTCTTGTTAAAAGGACGAACTAAGTCGATCTTTCCTTGTAAGAAAGAGACTTATTCCTATCCTTTTTCTTTATGAGGAAAAGCCATAATAGGAATATTTGAATTTTCCTAATTCTAATTAAACTCAAGGAAAACCTACTCTAGAAATCGTGATGTCTTGTAAAAGTCAAAACGGTTAAGTATGGTTACACATCTTATTCCTTCAACGTTGTTTTATAACCCTTGTTTCGGTTTTGAAACATTGAAGAAATATAAGATATTTGGACAACCAAGAACACGTGCACTTGACTTGACCTCTTTGGTCAGACCTTAGGGCCGTTTCAACCCATGGCGAATTTTGCTCATTGGTCAGACCTTTGGCGATATTTGCATGTTCTTGCTTGGTCAACCTATTTCGTACTAGCTACCAAACTAAAATGAGTTTAAATAATTAGAAGACGGAAGTATCAATAAACCACAATGTGGTAAAGGCAATTACTAGCATGATTACCTAGCAGTTTGCCTTAACCCAATATGCCTACGAAGGTCCTACATACCCTTGTGGTAAAGTAGACCAATTATGGAGGAAATGCATGCCTATTTTCAAGTTAAAATAGCAATGATGGCTAGCCCATCATCTATATGTTAGAACTTGATGCACTTTCTTGAATACCTAAGTACATGTTTACTAGTCAAAGTGACTCACATTAGCAATAATGTGTAGATATTCAAAGAAAGATGGAAAGTATCCAATCGCTACTCACTCTCCACTGGTGACGTAACACATTGTAATGTTGTCTAATCCAGTGGGAGCTACGTGATTATATTACTGGTGACGTAACACATGTAATGTTGTCTAATCCAGTGGGAGCTATAAGCTTTATTACTTGCAAGTTGCCCATCTTATTTCCAGATTGTCTTGAAATAATACATTACTTTCCACGTGTTAAGCATCATAGTTTATATAAGAACCATTGCATAAGTTTTATATGATAACTTGTCGCGTTCCTGATGTTGCTTCCTGAAATGTTATCTATAAAATTTTTATGCATGATTCATTATTCAAACGATAAAGTTCTACATATCTATATTTTGATTTTTGACTAAAAATCATATGTTATCTTATACATTTTCATATTGCTCATACAAACAAACGAGCGTAGTGTTGTTTGCATGCTCTCACGATGTTGTGCCATGCACAAGTGGGAGAAATCTTAATTGTGTGCAAGGTACAACATATAACAATATGACTAATAGTTTTTCTTGACTGCAAGGTAAGAAACTAAAATTCTACTAGGACTTCTACACATAAAATGTATGTTGCCCTAATTAGAACAAATATCAAGATATCATGAAAAGCTACTTCAACATATTCACTGAATTGTTTAGTAAATATGATTATGTTTTCTTGTAAACTCATAATCATGAAGTACAAAATTAACTTGAATATACTATTGAGGCCAAGAGTCGGCGCTCGTAATTACTTTAGTTGAATATGTTTAGGTCTCTTGTAAAGACACAAACATTAATTCCGTTAATTGTTGAAAGACTTATAACGTAAAGTAAGACGTCAAATTTGTTATGTCTTCTTGTTAAAGACATGTACACTTACGACGTCTACGTTAATTTGTTATGTCTTATTGTTAAAGACATGTACACTTACGACGTATAATATTAAATGTTTATGTTTTCTAGTAAAAACATGGACATGAAGTAAAGTATGCAGTAGGCTAAAATTACTATTGATGCCATCTGGTTTGACTTGGTTGGCAGATATGTAAGCCAAAAGGTATAAGTTCATCTAATGAGTTGTGTGATAGTCTCACAACATCAGTCCTCATGGAATACCACAACTTTATGGTATGTCCATCATGGAAAATCAAACACTATTGATATTGTTTGATCTTTGATGACTAAAACTGTTTTACCTCCAAAGCTATCAAGGTTAGAAATTGGGTGTGCCATGTGTACACTCAATATGATTCCAACCCAGAAGGAGTTTAAGACACCATTGTATTATGGCATGGGATGAATCTCATTATGTCTTAATTGAAGTTCTGAATTTGTTAACTACTTAAGAGTAAGTAATTAACAAACTAGAGTCAAGAACTAACGGTGTATTTTGGATGTCCCACTTGAAAACAATTTATTGTTACTCAAGATGTTGAGTATCTAGAGATTAGTCTCTACATACAAAAGCAAGTGGGAGTACCTTTAGACCTTGAAGTTATTCAAGAACTAAATACACAACCTTCTGAGTACACTTGCTAATGTCGTACTAAGGTTGAACATGCATATGTTAAACCATAGATTGATATCTCTCATTCATAAATCCGCAAGGATACCTCTTGCACCTGAATGATATAGTTTTTATATCAATGCTGAGGGACATAAATTAGAGGGTCATGGTGAACCTGCTAACTACTGAGATGCATTATCAGATATTGTATCTGATGAGTAGCTCAAAACTATGAATGTTAAGATGCAGTCCTTGAAAGACAATCACTCATGGAGCTTGATTGATCTCTTACCAATCCGTTAGACTGTGAGGTTCAGAATGAGTTTCTTGATGAGAAGACTCAAAAGGACAATCTTGTACACACATTTAATGCACGCGTAGTAAAAGAAGTTTACTCGTACTCAAGTAATTGACTATGATTAACTCTTCCTATCTACAAACATTAAATGTATAAAGATGATTAAAATTGTCATACCTGTCTTCATGGAAATGAAATATGACAATAGGAGTTCGAAACACCTTTCTTGTTGATTACCTTTGCGAGGACGATGAGTAATCAAAAGGATTTATGAATCCATATAATCTTTTTTATGTATACAAGATACAAGGATCCAAGTGTAGATTAGATCATGCATCTAGGAGCTGAGATCTTAAGTTAATTATAAAATCATTAATTTGATTTTTATTAAATAAGATTACTCCTGAGTACACTGAGAGCAAGTAGGAGAACTGTATTTATTTTCTTAAATCTCATATGTTGTTAACATATTAGAAACAATATTACATCTAAGCTAGACTTTAATCCTTAGTTTGGAATGAAGTTTCTCTTATGGGATTTAGAAAATAAAACATACAACCTTGTTAAAATATGTTTATTAGAATAAACATAAGCGGTTATTAAGTCTAAACAGAATATGACACGTTATTGAGGGGAGTCTCAATGATCAATCTCACTTGATGAGATTGAACACATGAATGGAAACCTTAAGTTCAACTAAAGGATTCATCATGAAAGTCATATTACGCATTGGGCTATGTTTATCATTTGCATGAATGCAAGATGAGTTGATAACAAATATCTAAGTGAACGTCATTAGATAATTGTTAAACGAACATTATGATGGACCTACGAAGGACCTAAGATATGTTCAAACGTTTACGGATATTTGAGGAGCTCTGTTTTGTTTGCATACGTCAATGCTTATTTAACTGAGATGATACTCAACCCTAGTCGTGGTCATCATGAATGATGACATTGATGACTAGAAGTGCTCGACTGAGAGCATTAATGCGTTACACATTAAAAGAATAAAAATACTTTATAGTTTGAGAAACTATTCAGATGACTGTCTGAAGTAGGTGTTTACTAGCTTCAAACACCCTATGGAATGTATTGTTGCAATCCTCGTCTTGTACTTGATTGCACTCATACAAAGGACAATCATCATTCAAACCTTTCATGAATTTTGAAAGAAGTATTCTCAAAGTTTACTCAGATGACTACTTGTTGCCTTATACAACATGATTCGATCATGGTGGGAACATCGGATTCTGACCTATGAGTAGTCTTATGCATATCTGATGAAGCGAAAAGTGTACCGCTTTTAGGGGGTCATTTAAGCCCTAAATCGTATTTATTTGATCAAATATTGCCCTAAATCATTCCTTTTGTCATTTTAGGTACTTTGGAGAAGAAATCTGGAAAAGGAAGCATTTTGGACGTTTTTGGTGCATAAAAATGAAGAAAACGACAAAGTCTCAAAATCGGCTGGAAAAGTACCTTTGACGGCGTCAAGTATGGCTCTTGACGGCGTCATGGCTTGGCAAAAGAGGTGGATATGAAAAATACACATGATAAGCCAGAGAATTTTACAATGGAAAGTCTGACGGCGTCACCCTTTAAGGTGATCAAGGCCATCACGGTTTAACTTAAAGAGAGACGGCGTCAAGCCCATTTCTGACGGCGTCAAGCCTTGATAAGCCAGAGCGGATTTTGGAGCATTAAAGAGGGACGGCGTCAAGAAGGCCATCCGGGAACCCTAGACACGGCGAGGTGACGGCGTCAAGATCTACAACGTGACGCCGTCAGCCACTAAACTCTGTATATAGTTTTGCAATTTTTTGTCATTAGTGTGCAACTTTGTGAGGAGAAACCCTAAGATGAATTTCTGCCATTTTTAAGGGTTTTTATACCCTTGGATCTCCCATGTTTAATTGAAGATAAGTATTCATTTAATCAATCAATATGTCTATGTGTTGTTTGATTACATCTTGTTCTTGTCTTTTAATTAACATGCTAGGCTAGATTTATCTTGTGTTTGCTTAGATCTAATGAAACCTAGCTATTGATTATTGGTTATTAGTGTGTTATTAATTGTATTGGATGATTGTTTATCGATGTTAGGCTTAAGAAAACTGGCTAACTTCCTATTCGGTAACTTGCTTGAACGTCTTAAGAAACATGAACCAATGCGTACTAAGGTTTTTATGGTTGTATTTAATGCATGAGCGAATTCTAGTGATCCCATGTTAGGAGCTTCCTAGCCGGCTCGACATAAGAGTGAAGTAGGAGCTTGTAGAGTTGGGGAAGTACGTACGCCACCCCACGATTGGTATTAAGGAATACACCCGTCATCCACGCAATTAATACACACTAATCAACCGGTAAAAGATAGTTAGGGAGTAAGGAAATCTAAGTAAACACATTTCTCTCCATATAAGTTTCACAACCTTTTCATTTTCAGTTATTTTATTTTATTTGCATTTGTAGTTATTTGGGTTAGTTGACTAGCAACTAATTCCGCCCACTCTTTCAAACCCGAGATTTTACTTGCTTTCATAAAAATATAAAAATACAAAAAGAATCTTCCCTCACCCTTAGACCTATTAGAGTAGTTTTTCAATCCTAACGACACTATTCCCTGTGGAGAATGATCAATCCCCCGTACTTACCACTACACTATACTACATCGGTCAGGTACACTGCCTGGTGGGGTTGTAAGCCTCTTGAGATCCCTCGAGAGGTAAAACCTGTTGTAAGGTCGCAAAACCACGCATCAATATCTGTTTTTAGTATTTAGATAATGGAACTGTAAGCAGTCGTATTATACAATGAATTGATATACCTGGTATGATCGTCTTCATTTATACTACTGTGTTCTATATTTACATGTTTAATCCATGAATAATTTATTTATTCTAAAATTATCCATTGTCGGTTGACGATACGGGAGTATCATCAAATTAAGACAAATGTGAGCGTGTTGGTGATTTATTTGCCACACTCACATGTTGTTCATTGTGATGAACATTGGGTTGACCCAACCTACGAGTATTCACTACATGGATCGTCGTCAATAGTGAATCTCGCAAGAGGTTATGTCTCTTATCCTTAGACTTGAGATGCAAGCAGGTCTTGCATGTGTGGAATTTCATTCCTTGATATGGTTAAACGCTGTCCTGAATAAGGTAGTTATAAAGGCCATTATCAGGAGTGATATGAAGCATGTGAATGACACGTGTAGTCAAAACGGGATTTGTTCCTCCACTTGTTTTGGAGTTAGATACTATTGGGCCCCTAGATGAATTGAACAGATATTTGTATGGCCGTACCCAAATGAGATTAAGATGAATCTTAATTCACTTGGTAATCATGTTCAATATCCGTATCGAGAAACATAATAGTTGAACTATTTGAATGACTTTTGATCCATGTCTAATGTTCAACACGGTATCTGTAACAAAAGGATAGATGACATATAAACCATCTGAAATGAGACGTTTAAGAAACTAACCTCACATATCTCTAGGGGCATTGGCGTGTTGCTAGACGCTAACCATTGCTTATATAATTACTTGATTATTATGACGTCGCAAGTGGGAGCTGTTGGAGTATGCTCTTGTCATAATGACTAATTATATGGCTAGACATATGTGAGCCTATGGGGTCACACACATATACACTGATGTGCCATTTTATATATCGTGTTTAGCGTATTTACGATATAAAAATAACCGTAAGTAACCAGGAACCGCTATTGGGCTTCTAATGAATAAGTAATGGACTTATTACATTGGACTAGAAAAACAAATGGGAAGCCCATTTTGAGCCCAATAGGGGCCGGCCACATTCAATGAATAAGGAGGGATTGGTTTGATTATTTGGTCAAGGGTTATACTAATTACATTCCTATGAATTAGCTAACTAACCAAGAAATATATTCTCCCTCTCCTCTCCTCTATTATGTACGGCAAAACCACAAACCATACCTAGGGTTTGTATTTTCATCATCTCTTTCTTGTATCTTGTTCATCCAAGGAAGACTTGATCGGTTACGTTGTTAAAAGACTAGCATCTATTGGCATACGGTGACGTGTAGTGTGTTTCACACTTAGAGGAGATCAACCTTATTGATCTCTTGGGGTTTCTTGATCAAGTCGTGGGTTACACTTGTGTTGGTGACATCCAGATCACGCTACAAAGGTATAACTTATGTGTTTATTTATTTGATTGATCATATGGCACTATGGATCCTGTTATGGTGATGTTTATCCGCTGCGTTTATATGTTTAATATGATTATTTATTTCGTAGATCACCTATAAAAACAAAAGCAAAAGCAAAGAAACATAAGCAAAGTGTAGATTTTTTTGCGGCAGACGAATTTCGGCGGCGTGTGACGGTGCGTCGGGAGGCCAACGATGGTGACTCAGGTTTGGTATTGTGCATAATTCAAAAACGAAGAGAATTGCGCTGAAGGCGTTAGTTAACTCCAAATGGTTAAAAAGTTATTGCCAAAGCAAAATATGTTCAAGTAAGGTTTTGGCCGAAAATTCTAAAATATTTAATACATAAGGGATAAATAGTGGTAGTTAGGGTTTGACGGGGTGACCTAGAGGAAGCGGCTCGATGTAGCGACATATTCAACGTTTTTTTTTTTTTTTTTTTTTTTTTTTTTTTTTTTTATTATTATTATTTTTTTGGTTTTGTTTTTTGTTTTTGTTTTTTTTAAAAAAAAAATTCAGCAGTGATGGCTACTATGGTGGCGCGTGGCGGCTTATGGGGTGATGTTTTTGGTTGGGTTTTGTGTAAAATTTAAAAAGGAAACTCCAAGCGGATTGTAAGTTATGGTCAAAATTGTAAGTAAGCGGGTGTTTGGACAAAAATTGCATTTTTTTTCTCTGAAGGGGTAACGGTGACGGCTAGGGTCTGACGGGTAGCCTATAGGAGGCGGCTCAACGTACCTATCTATAGTTTGAGGATTACACCCAATCCGATGTCATGCAAGATAATGAAAACCTTGTAAGGTACTATCTTAATTAATCTAATATTTATAAAGCAACATATCTAGAAACCCTAATAGACTCGAATCCCACAAATGGGCTTGAGCCACTATCGTATCATCTGATATTAAATGCTACTTTATGAAATGTTGGAAAATGAGCATTCCGAAAAAAAAAAAAAAAAAAAAAAAAAAAAAAAAAAAAAAAAAAAAAAACAACTACTTGTTGCTTACCAAACGAGCATTAAAAATTACAATGCTCATAAATATTCTTAAATGCTCTGCTCGAAACACACGCTACACAAGTTACTCATACTCCTTTTTCCTAAAGGGAAATGATTTGCACACTCAACTTATAAGTTGGCACACTCCAACTTATGCATTAAACTGTTGTACTGTATATACATTATGTTTTAACTAGTTGTACACTGAAGTGTGCAAATAAAAAACGTGCAAATCATCTCCTTGTCCTAAAGCATCTTAAACCATACGATATGTTATAGCCAATTATAAAAGTTATTGCCTACCTATTAAGTAAGCTCGTTTATTAGCACAAATCTCCATGTTTTTGTTCCAAGCCCGTATAACAAAAATGTGCATTTTGGTGGTTAGGCACCGCCCAAGAACTTTGATAGATGAGAGACTTGTTTTTTGCTCGACTTATTATATAACTTTTTAGTGGGCCAAAACTTAGGAAACAGTTTGATGCTTTTAAACAATTATTTTAAATACATTTGATTGGATATATAAATCCAATAAGCACAGCTCTTGGGCTTAATTGGCCGATCCTATAACTAGAAATGTTAATAAATAATGGATCGACTATATGAAAAGTATATGTTGCACCAAAAGATGATGTGTAGAAACTTGAAAGCATAGGTCTAGTCCCATTACTAAAAAAAAGGAGAAATAAGAATTCCATATGGACCATATCCAACTATTTACATACCAAAGGAAAATCAACAAACTCTGTTAGTTTAACCAAAAATTGTGTTTGAATTTCCTCCACGACTCGAATCATGAAACTCTGAGGAGACCGAAAAGCTATTTTGGCGGCAAGGATAAAAGACCTTGCAAAGCTCGTTATAGTTCTGATGATCGAAATTGTAAATGTCCATGAGCTTCTTTTGTTTTGTCTTGAACCGGCGTTGGAAAAAGCCTTCGAAAGTGGGCTCTTTTGATGTCTTTAGGAAAAAAGTGTAGGCAAGAGCAAAGTGAAATGATGTGACGAAGAAGCAGATAGGCTCCATCACGTCCCAACTAAGTTCCCAAAACGTAAGCCTCATAAATGCTAATGTTTGTAAGACTAGAAAACCGAGACCACCATAGAGCTCACCACGGACTTGTGATAGCGCTTTTTGATCGATGAAAGCCTTTTGTCTTTCCAATTCTTCAAGTTGTTGTTTCCTTGGGTCATTTGGAATGACTATTGATTGTGATATCAACTTTTCCATTGATTTTGCCAACTGTAACAAAAAAAAAAAAAAAAAAGTGTTTTATATTACTTTATAAGAATATAGTCTCTTTGGCATACAGATACAAATATGTCTCAAGCAATCTATTGTTTCACATGTCATCACTTTTTTCATTAGAAACTATTTTAATGTAAAGATGACTTCAATTATGGCCTCTAACTTTCTGAATTTCGTTATACGTTTTAACTCATTTGTATTTGTTGTAATAAATTGGTAAAAACTTACTTTACTTCGTAAGCTCATTTTTTTCCTAGGGAATATTTCACATGTTTGTACTATGTCAAAAATTCTATTACATTATGTATCGTGTCCAATGAACAGAAAAAAACTCTTAACATAATAATCGAACACAAAGAAACTAAATACGTGAATAAAGGCATTAACTATTTGTTAACCTTATAATTCGATGTTACCAAAGAGATAATACATTTTATTTGCATTCATTTTAACACATATTAAAGGCCTTGTTTTATATAGAAAGTTTAAATTAGGAAATGACTCACGTGAAATGACGCATACAAAATGCATGAATTAAAATCACCATCAATATATGGTTAGAAATCGTCAACAAAATGACAATATCAACCTTAAATTACTAAATTTAAAACTTAGTTGAAAATTGGGTAGGTGGAAAAAACACTAGAACCGAATACATTTATAGTTTAAAGAGTTACTCCATGTTCCAAAATCATGTCCAAGTACATACTCATTTTTGTCCCTTATTTATTACATTTTCAACATGATAGATTATGTTAAGAGCTTAAGACTGACGTTTTCGTGTCACAGCATATTAAACGATATCATGACTTATCATGTTGAAACAATGAGTAAACTTAAAGTACCTCGCCGGGACGGATGAACACAACGTTTCCTAAGACAATAACATCACCCGCTTCATCCAACATTTTCGAGTACTCGACTCCTTGATCATGATTATTGCAAGTATCAATACAAATACTAACAAACTCATCATAACTAACCGAGTTGGCCTTGATCTGTTTTAAGGCCAGTCTCACTTTCTGCAATTGAGAAAACCTCAAAATTTTCTTTGCATCATTCACAGATATCCCAACCGAATCATCAACATTAACATGTGCATGATCATCCAACCTAGGACTCCATAAACCATCAAACCTAAGACGTTCCATGTTACTTATATTCATTTTCTCCCTTAGTTTCTCACCAAGGGGAAATGAAAACAACTCGGGCACACTCAAACTCGACGACTGGTTAATTTTTCTACGTTGTAAGACACGCTTAAAGAACCCAACATCCCCGTTAGGAGTAACCTTTTGTGGGGACGTCATAAGGTCGTTATGGAAGTTTGCGGCATTTAACGCCTTGTGAGATGAGAGATAACTAAAGGGTGTTTGTTCGCGGTTAGCCGGAGTTTGGTTTCTAAGGAAACGTTTTGTTATGGCTTGCCGGAGTGCCATTTGTGACTAGAGATTAATTGAAGTGTGTTGAGGGATAGAAAATAAGTGTTGGATGGTTGGTATTTTTATAGTGTCCAAAAAAATGGAATGTTACAAAATATCGTGAGATTTTGGTTTTTATTTGTATATATTCTCGCCATGTGATTAATGCTTTTGAAACAATACAAAATTAGTAAAGGAATTAGTTTCGTATACACGTTTGTTATAAGTCTATCAGATAAGGATCGAACTATTAATTTGTAAAATTTTAAGAAGCAATAAATTGTTTTTTTTCCATCTTTCAGCATGATATAAAGCCTTTTGAAACGAATTGTTTCTTGAGAGATACTCTATCCGTTTTAAAATGAATGTACAGTTTGATTTTTTAGAGTTTTTTTTTGTTTAACTTTTAATTTAAAATTTTTTATTTGTGTTATATTATACTTTGATGAAAATTTTACGTATGGTATGTAAATCGGGTTTTAGATGGGATGATAATGGTTTTGTTGTTTGGTTTTTCTCGTGTTGAACAGTAAGGACCCGATGAGATTGATATAAATCAAGAAGCTCGGGTAACACTTAAACAAGAACCATGTTGCACTGCTGTGAGGCAGTATCTGCCAAAGTGTGTGAAAACTTGTGTGATGTTTTGTGTTGCTCTCTTTTTATAGAGAGGTTTGTAGGATTTAGAGATAAACCCTTCGGGAGTGATCAACAGCTGCCAGGGTGCCATGTGTTGATCATCAGAATGCAGACAAGGAGGACAGATGTCATACGTCCTTGGGCTCGTACAGTGGAGTGCTCTGCTCTCCTGTGTGTTCCCCACTTTGCTATGTCAGACTCGTACATCTTAACCGTTAGCGACAGTTGTAATAGTTGTCTCCTTGTGCACGTATTATGCTACCTGAAAGGAGTTGTCAGACCTAGTTTGGCCTGGGCTTATGCTGTTCTAGTCAGTGTTGACTTCACGAACTATTTTGGGCTTGATCCGAGCATGTGATTAGTGGGCCTTGGGCCATTAATAATGATAAGCTATCAAGTCCCCCTCCCCCCCCCCAGTCTAGTATTATATCATATACAAGTGAGATGATGCTAGACTTTTGAAGTAACCGAGTCCCCCCAGTCTTGTGTCAGTCAACTAAGGTTAGTATATCCAGGCTCAGTTTTCGAGGCTGACTCATGAGTTACCTTGTGAGGATGATCTAGACCTTAGGCTGCGTACCTCAAGTGACGTGTGGGGTGTTTAGGGTAAGGCCTGCATTTAATGCTTGTGTGGGAAATGTAAAAAAATATCCTTTTTGAAATGATTTCAAATCTCTTTCTCTGATATTTCGGCGGGTCAGACCTGTCGATTCGACTGTGTCGGACGTTATCCTGATACCTAGAGCACGCGCGTCTTGTAAGGTCGTGAGAAGTACGCGCCTGGATTGGGCTTGCTGGCCCTATAGGTTGTTGCCAGTTGTTTTCCACTAGTGGTTATTTTTCCTCTCCTATAAATAAGGCATGAGGGATGAGGAGTTACACTTTTTACACTTCCAATTTTCAAGAAACTACTCAAGTTTTTTGAAACTGTCGAAAATCCTTGTTCCTTGAAGTTGTGTTTTTTCTCATAGTTTTTCTAGAAGAAGATGGTGAGGCGAGGTTAGTTCGTTTCTTGTTCCTGCCTTCTTCCTTGAAAAAGAGTCATTTGTTGTGTCGTCCTTCTTTATTTTGGCGTGTCTTCCAAATGAAATGAGAGTGTTGTTACCGATAATCCTTATGGGTTAAAGACCCTAAAGTTTAACAATTTTTTGAAAAATCACAAGTGGATTTAGGCATATTTGCCCCGTATGTCCGCGGCGGATGAAAGGGCTGATCGTCCCCCTTCCCGTAACGTTACTGCTTTCTACTTAGAGTATGCCACGCATGCTAATGTTAGGTTCCCCATACACCAATTTGTTCTTGAAGTATACCGTTGTTTCAATATTGCTTTCGCTCAAATTCATCCTCTTGGGTATCAAAGGTTGCATGCCTTTATTATGGCTTGTGATGGATTGAATTTGCCTCCTCGTTTAAATGTTTTTCGCCATATTTTTCAAATAAAGGGGTGTGGGTCTTGGTATACTTTTGATAGAAGGGGGACCGAGGAGCCTTTCCTGACCGTATTGAATACGGAAAGGGGGTTGTCTGGTTGGCATGAGAATTGGGTATGGATTACCATTAATGCGTAGGTTCTATCTCCCCGCTATCTGCGATGGAGTAATAGTGTGAATCCAGACCTAGATGTTACCATTGGTATTTCCTCTGATGATGGGATCCTGAACGAACGTTTGAGTTCGTTGGAAGGTACCTTGTTTCTGGCTGGTTTAAGTCAGAATTGGGATGGTGAGGTTGGAGATGCCCTGTGTTGTATCTGGGTGGTCAGGGTGAGTTGTTGTGTTCACCTGTTTGCATTTGCGATTTATTTGGTTTGTACCTAATCATGATCCGATGTTTTTCTTGCCCTGATAGATGTTTCCTCACTTCTTGCATTAGCGAATGATGCCGGTGTGACTGTAGCCTTTCAGCCTGTCATCCAGGTAGATGCTGATGTTGCTGCTCCTCCTCCTCCACCTGTGTCACCAGCTTCTGAGCCTGTGGTTGACCATGTGATGGAGGACGCGGAGGATGATGAGTCTTTGGTTGACCGCTTGGTTCGCAAGAAGAGGGTTCGTACTGATGCTAAGGTTGGCGGGAGTGGGGTTGCTGCCGCTGGTGAGAAAACTAACCCCTCGTCTCCTGTGCCTTTAAATGTCATTCCTTTGGTGACCGTGTATCCTATTTCAGATGATGAGACGGAGGTGGTTGAGCATAGGAGTTCTTCAAGGAGAAAGTCTAAGTCCAAGAAGGCCAAGGAGGTCGTACAGGATGATGACGGCACTGCCATCTTGTTTTTATACCTTGGTTTACGTAGTATTTATGCGACTAAGTGTTGAGTGTGTTGTTTTTCTCTGGTGCCTCAGGTTAAGCGAGTAAGCTACCTGGTGCTAGCGCATCTGGTTCTCAGGGTGGTGGGAGTGGCGAGGTTGGAGCCGCCTCCCAGTGCAGGTTGCCCATAATTCTTGAGACTGGGCCACTTGTCTTCCAGACTGGCCTGGATGTTGGTGATGATTGTACTTCGTTGAAGTCTGCCAAGACTTTTGTGGAGTCGATTGTTCTTCCTGCCCACAAAGATAAGTTTTTTCGCAGGCCTTTTTTCTGAGAGCCTTGATCTTTTTTACTGTGGCCTGTGCGATATTATCAATGAGTATGCATTTCTTAGGGGTCGGGCGGGGTATACTCATCGTGTTGGGGCTGAAGCCATTAAGAACAAAAAGCTTGCTAAGGCCGCCGAGGCTCAAGCGAAGGGTCTCGAGGAAGAGCTTGCGCGGGTTGGCGATATTGACAAAGCAGGTCTTGAATCCTAGGTCAAGGACTTAGAAGAAACGATCCTTTAGGTTACTTCTGAGAAGGAGCAAACCCTTCAGCCCCTGAAGGCTAATGAGGAAGAGGCTGCCAAGCATCATGCAAATGATTTGGCTGTCTTGAAAGGCCAAGTTGCTGGGTTGGAGAAGCAGGTCAAGGATCTGACCAATTCTTTGGCTACGACTGCTCAGTCTAATATTGAAAACAGTGAGCATGTTGCCTTCTATAAGGCTGAGAAAAAGAAATTGATTTAGCAGTTGCATCTGGTTGTCAACAATCTGCTTTGTTCTCCTGAGTATCAAGATGCTTTCCTTCGTGTTCAGAAGAGGGCTATGTGCATGGGTTCTCAAGTAACTTCCAAGAAGGTGATTGCGAAGTATCCTGAGTTGCCAATTGCTGACCTTGACCTGGATGAGAATGCAGGTGCGAAGCTAACGAGTGAGGTTGTTGAGCTGAGTACCAGGTCGTGGCCCTATCTAACGAGGCTCGTAGCCTATCAAGAACAGAGTGTTGATGACCTCCTGACACTTGCTGATGATGTCCCTTCCTCATCTCATGTTTAAATGTCTATTGATGTTTTGGCCGTATGTTTTGCTTTGTTTCTGAACAATCGTTATGTTTATATCGTAGGTACTTTTTGTTTAAGTAGCCATAGATATTACCAGGTTCATGTTGGCCTGGGTTTCTGATGTGATCATGGTATTGTTCGTCCTGGATCCTTGAATAGAATCTAACTTCTTATTAGCGGCATCGTAGTAAAATTGATAATGTCCCAATTTACTGAATTTTGCCTTGTTATGTCCCATTGTTTTGGGTTCTGTTGGCACTTATGTCCAACTTGCTTGTTTATGCCAGTTTTCTTGTCCTAGGCTTTTGCATTTTACCAGGTTCATGCGGGCCTGTGTTTTTTTAGTTAGGATATCACAATCCTGAACTCTTAGTAAAATTAGCTTATTTATCTAATTTACTGTATGTATGTTACCAGGCTCGTGTAGCACTAGGTTTTTAGTTAGGATGTTGTAATCCTGAACTGTTAGTGAAATTAGCTTATTTATCTAATTTGCTGTATGTATGTTACCAGGCTCGTGTTGCTCTAGGTTTTTTGTTAGGATGTTATGATCCTGAACTCCTAGTGAAATTAGTTTGTCTAGCCAACTTACTGTATTTATTGTTATTCCTATGTTTAGTGATCAGTTATACATGAAAAATTTCTGTCGTCGAAAGTTTGTTTAACTTTGACACGATAACAAGTATCTGTGTTTTGTCGTGCACATTATAACTAGTAACTATCGACTAGCTATCTTCCAGCAACTCAGTCGTGGCAAGTTGTGCGTATGTGTACCTTGGAATAGGCTTGCGCGATGAAACCGTATATCCAAGGCGTCTTCGGGTGTATTCCTTGCTTTATGACCCGTTGGCACCTTTTGTTCATGATCATGTTCATAAAGGTTAATTTACGTTCTAGTAAATGCTAGCTTGTATGAATAGTCAGTTAAATGTGACACTTTGTAAGAAAAGTGTTGGATTTGTCATTGCATATTTTTAGAAATAGTACAGATGAGCTATCCTGGCTGTTAGAAGCCTTGATTTGATAAACAAAATAAAGTAAAATCCACCTAAGTATAGCATGCCATAGGGCTGAATGCTTGCCAATAGAGGGGAGTGTGATCCCCCTTGGGTGGTGCCTAGCATGTAGGGCTTGTTTTTGTTGACATGTATTGTAATACGAGGCTTCTCCTGACTAGGGCTAGGCTTGTTTGGGCTTCCAACTTCTGCTGTGAGTGATATGTCCTCAACAAGATCAGAAGGTGTTGGGTGAACTTGCACTTTGTAGCGCCTAACCTTCTTTCCTTTGTGATGAGTTGGTTGTGTGAGTAACAGACCCTTTATTCTTTCTGAAAGTATGTAGCTTGGCCTGTTGTTTTCGTCACTCCCAACATGATTGAGTTTGCTTGATCCCTTTGTCTTCTGGGGCTCTGTGAAGGTTACTTGCATGAGGCTCTGCGTTGGTGTCATGGTTTGACTGTCTTTCCTGGATGCCCAGACCCTGGGCTTATCCTTGGGGATGTTCTCCTCGTATTCATTGCTAGATGAGTTCTTATCCGCGAGCAGTATGTTTGTGTTGCCAGATATTGATTCTTTGTGAAGGAGAATTTTTCCTTTCGTAACCCATATTGGTGTGGTTACCCAATTGAAGTATGCCGAAGGTGTGTTTGAGATGTTTCTTTTGCTGAGATGTTCTTCTGCCTCGGAGCTGTATCCTGGGATTTCTCCCAACTGCTGTTTTTTAGAGGTGACTTCCTCTGTTGTTGGTTCGGGTGGGGTTTCTAGGCCTGGTTATTCGCTTTTTTTGGTGGCCCACCCTGCGTCTGTTGGGAATTCAACAACAGACCTGATTGTTGAAACTTCCATGTTGAGCTTTTGTATTGCTTTTATTCCTAGTAACGCATTATACTTAGATGTGGATTTGACGATATGGAATAGCAACATGATCGTCTTTGATAGCGGGTATGTTCCCACTGTGAGTTCCAGGCTTATAACACCTTGAGCATAGAATGTCTCCCCCTTGAAACCAATTAGTGGTGTTATTGATGGCATGAGGTTGTCTCTAACGTGTTCTGGTAGCTTGTTGAAGCAGTGATCATACATGATGTCCACTGAGCTTCCTCCATCCATGTATATCCGCCTTACCCTGTGTGAGGCGGTGATTACTAATATGACAATTGTTGTCCGCTGAAGTGTTTCGCGAACGGACCTGCTTCATGCTTGTAATTGTATAACTATTCTCATCGTTCTCAGGTTGTCCTGATAATATCATGTTGATATGTCCCACTGGCTCCTCAGGGCCAGTAGTAGCTGTCTTTTTTGCTACTTGAAGTAAGTGATCCAGCTTGTCCTGGGTGATTGCTTTCTCAAATTCTTTTTTGAGCTCCCTGCAAGAGTTTGTGCCATGCCCGTGGTCGTTGTGAAACCTGCAGAACAATCTCTCGTCTCTTCTGATGCCACCTGGGAGTGGTCGTGGCCTGGTCCACGTGTCTGATACTCTTCCAGTCATAAGGATTTCTACTGGCATTTTTGACAGTGTGTTGATGATACCATTCCTAGTGTCGGTGCGTTCAGTGTTCCTTATGTCGCTCATGTCTCTTTCTCTTCCAGGGTGACCGAACCTTTTCCTGGACCTATTGTTGTGATGCTGCTTGTTGTTGTCGTTGCGATTTCCTTTGGAGGCTTCTTCTCCACTTTGCCATTTAGCATTTAGTTTCTTTCCTTTGATGAATTCTCTTGCTAGTTCAAAGTATTCCTTCAATGTTGTAGGTGGCCTGCGAACCAGCTCCTTTGAGAACTGTCCTTTGGTCATTCCGGAGATAAAAGCTTCGATCAGTTGTTGATCACTAAGGCCTGGGATTTTCATGGTTTCATTGTTGAATCGTTCGTTGAAGTCTTCAAACAATTCCCCAGGGCCTTATCGGAGTAGCTGAAGGTCAATGAAATTCCCTGTGTAGTTTCTAATGGGCTGGAAGTTGGAGAGAAACTTGTCCTTCACGTCCTGCCAACCTGAGATTCTGTTTTTTTTTCCTGACTTTTGAACCTGGTTACTTCTGAGTCGGCTAGGGTTTGTTGGAACATGTGATAGGCTATTGGGTCATTCCAGGCGTATGTTTTTATTGCCCCCTCGAATGCACGTACATGAGAACCAGGGTCTCCTACGCCTTTGTAGATGCATACGCTTTTGGGCATGGTTAGGTTATCAGGTAGTTCATACTTAGAGATCCAGCGAACGAATTGCTCCCTGGGTATGGCTATGGCCCTCAGGTGATCCGGTGTGGATGACCTTGAGAGATTTTTATCTTTCGTTCCAGAAAGTGCCTTAGTGAGTAGCCTAACAATGTTTTCTCCCTCGGTCTATTGCTCACTTTGGGATGGTGTGAGGGTTGGGTTGCTCTGATGGGATGCACTAAGTATGGATATTAGGGTGTCGCGTTCGGCTGGGCTCATGGTTATGTTAACTTGTGAGTTTGTGTTAGGTGGTGGGTACCCTGACTGCTAGGTATGGTACTATGCGGGAACAAGTAAGTAGGATGGAATGCGTTTACCTTAGAACTAGCCATCCTTCTTTCTTTTTCCAACTGTTCCAGGAATGCTACCACGGTTGGCGTGACCTTGATATATTGTAACCCTTCCCATGTTGTACCTGAGAACCTTGTTTGATGGTGGATATTGGTGTAGTAAAGTTATCTACCCGTGAATGTGTCCTGGGTCCCTCTGAGTTACACTAACCTCTGCGTTCTTGCGTGAACCAAACTTGAGGGTTTGGCCTGAGTGTTTGAAGTTTCTCATGGGATCTTGGAGGTCCCTCTGAGAAGAGAGATGTATGCAAGTTGACGTGGTTGTTTATTGCATGTATCTCTCCTGCTTGCCTTCTTATGATTGAGGTCTTCAAACTGGGTTATGTCCGAAGTTTAAGGGGGTTGTTGTGACAAATCGTAATTCCAGGTCATTTTCCAAACTTCGACATTTACTATTTATCATTTCACTATTCATCATTTTTGAAGTCAATTTGCGACTTTGAGACGTTATCAAAAAATTTACTATTCACGAAACACTATTCATTCCCGGAAGAAAATCACTATTCATGGTTATCATTCATCATTTCGTAAACTAGGTTTATGGGTATTCATAATTCGCGTAACCTTAAGGGTTTAGCAGCGTATTCAAGGATCATCACTAGGACACATCATATAGACTAGAGTAGTCTACATATCATCAGTAACATCATCTGCATGTGAGGACATTCATGGGTTTGCATAATTTTAATTAACGTATGGTTATTTATTAAATAAACGTTACCACTCAGTCATTTACTACGAACAATATACCCGACACTCCAGACTATGATCCTAACATATTTTCACACTCATTATAATGATATAAAAGTTATATTATTAGTTTACCCGGTGTTTTGAAATCATTTACTATATAGACCGTTAAAAGATTATAACTACGACGGTTTACGTAATTTCAACACGATAATTATTTGAACACCCGATTCTTGCAAGGAATGTGATTTTATAATTTTTACAACTTCGTCATACTTTATTTGGTTCCGTCAAGATTTATTTCTAGCTAACTCGATACCCGGTAACATAGTATCTTAACTAAAACTAGCTAAAATCTTACACCATTAGACAAGAGCATTAAATAGCCCACACACTCCCTTCCTTTCGCCCATTATACGCCCAAATGTCCCCCCCCCCCCCAGGCCTTAGATCACTTGATTTCTTTGACTAACATTTCCATAACTAGTTATAATTCTTACAACATTTCATTTATACATACAAGTAACCAAATCAAATAACAAAAATCCTCTCATCTCTTCCACTCTTTTGTGGATCGGCCAAGGAAAGAAAAAGAAGAAAAACATATCAAGATTTCAAGAACAATTATTTTTCAAGTCCAATTAGTAATCCTAGTTAAGGTTTTGAAATAAAAACCTCAAGGATAGTTAAGTATTTTGCTCCAAAACTCATCAAAACCTCAAGTAAGTGTCTAAATAAAATTTTCTACTCTTTTATGCTTTCATTTAATCTATTTTGAAGTTCTAGTAGCAAATCATGCAAATATACATATGTTATATACCACTTAACACTAATTTTGTCACTAAAATGGATTTAAAGAATTTTATTAGTAACCTTATGAGATCCATTATTTTTGGTGAAGATTAGGAACCCATGACACCCTAAGAAGGTGTATGGTATGCTTAGAATAGTTTTGGTGTTGATTGGAAGGGATATATACAAGCCTTGAACTAGAAAAATTGGTTTTAACAAAGTATAGATGAGGTTCTGTCCATTTTTGCAATTTCTGGAAAAAACAGTAGAGCATGGGATATTTTGGTATACATATTTAGAAAATACACTCAAAAACGAAACCGTGGCCGCTGGAATGAGCAAAAATGAGCTTACGACGAGAAAGATACGTTAATTTCAATTTTAGCGACGAAAACTATTTTTTTCTGAAAATAAGTGTGCTGTTGCAGGAATTTCAACGGGTAAAATGAGGCCTTGGACGCGAACTAGACAAGTCAACTTATCAAAAATCTATTATTTAGCTGTGAGACGAAGCCGAGGACATAAAGAACGTAGAAAACGAGCTTATAACGACCAAGATACAAGCGTTTGAAAACCGATGTTCACCAAACATTTTTATCAGCTTTTCATTTAAAATATTTCTAAGTCTAAATCTGTTTTTGTGAGACACCATGTTGAGAGCCGTTTTCTCATTGATCGAGACTTGTATGGTCAAAATTTCGATGATACGAATTCAAGATATTGTTACAAGGTTTCTAAAAACGCCGAGCTTATTTTCTAACGATCAATGTACACCGTTTTATGACTAGTTTTGCGAGGCCATTTAGTCATTTTTATAAGTTGTGAAAAATATTAAATTACGACGTAAAACTCTATAATTTTGCTATAAATCATCAAACGACGATCTTGGGATATCGTTACAACGTGGTTACACGTAAAACGTTTTATGACTTAACAAGACGTCAACAATATATTTTTCGACGATAAACGTTATTTTCAAATTTCACGAGTGGTATCGATAACATACGTATTTGCATGTGTAGCATCATTTCATGACTTACATTAGATCATATCATTCATATTAGGTTGCGGTTAGAGATCGTGCCTTATTTCAGTGTATCCACTTTTGTCATCATTACTATTGCATCAGGTGAGTTTTCATAGCCCCGTTTTTCAAGTTAATATTTCATTTCAAACCTACGGGGAGAATACATGCTCGTTTTCAGCTAAATGCTATACTTGATTTACTTGAATATGTTACTTGTTTAGTCAAACCATTATTTGTTCTACTTATGACTTTGTTATTCACTCGAATGCGTGGTATATTCACTTGTTTCATACTTAATTCCTATTACTCATGGACACAAGCACTTTAAACGATTATGCATGCTTAACCGAATGAACCGGCTCCACTATTATGTACATACATGACAGAATGAACGGGTCACATAACCGAATGTACGGGTAATATGACCGAATGAACGGGTCACATGACAGAATGAACGGGTCACATGACAGAATGAACTGGTCACATAACCGAATGTACTGGTCGAACTAAACCAACTTTAAATCTTGGTCCATATATTACTTTTGTTTACCTAAACCAAATCTTATTTGGCAGTGGGTTGTGAACACACAGGTTGCAAGTCTTGTATGGGCGGGACTTGGGACTGAGTGGATTTACAATGCCTTTGCTGGGAAATTCTTATTCAAATGCTTTACATTTTACACTAAACTCTATGAACTCACCAACCTCGTGTTGACACTTTAGCATGTATTTTCAGGTATAAAGCAATAGCACGCTATTGGAGGCTTTTGGCAGGGCATGGAATGGTCATAGAAGACTCTGATATATTCGGGACCACTTGAAATCTTTTATGGGCTTACATTTCCGCATTTCATTGAACGATGTAAAACAACATACTTTTGAGTATAAAAATTTCTTTTAAAGGATACGGTAAATCCGTTCTCTTTACTCTGTGTTATGGTACCAATTTAGTAGCACCCCAGCAACATGTATGCTTCCGCTGGACCCGAATTTGGGGGTGTTACAGATTGGTATCAAAGCCTTGGTTATAGAGAACTGGGTAATTTTAAAACCTAGACTATAACTACATTTACGGAAACTTAACCCTATGACCGCCACGTGCCTGCCTGCCAAGCTGATGCCTCATTTGTGGTTTGTTGCTGACATATTTGATGAGATTTGTATCTTATTATCAGATAAATTATACTCACTTATTCTCGTTGATTACTATAATTGTCTTCCATATAAGTATGCTTACGTATCATTCACGTCACAGTGTTACGCCTTTTCCTTACGTAATCTCATCATCCGACCTCAAGTTTGGTCACTTGCCTTAGTCTTTCAAAACGTCCTTTAAATGTGAGGGACATATTATTAGTATAACTGAGCTGAGTATTTGAAAATTCATTGAACCTCGGTGAAATATAGACTGATCACCTATATTCGACCAGGGACAGTGGGACATAGCTTGATCACATGTGTCCAACTCAGAGGTGAATTTTGCGATACTGGGGGTAGATATAATAGAATTATGTCCAGGTTGATTCTCTACTCGATTTCTAAAGGTTTTAAAAATCCCTGTGTGTGTATACAACCGTTACAAGAACATTCACATCTACATCACCTCGTGAACCATCGCCTAAAAGCACGCCAGCTAATCATAACTCGACCTCAAGCTTTCATTTTATGACAAGCCACTTTAGGGTACCTACTTTTAGGAAACGTCTTTATTACGTCTTACTCTTCTTTCATTGTTTTGAAGAATTATGCCGCCAAAGAAAGCTACTCTAGCTATGACACCAGCTGCTATCCGAAAACTTGTTGCCGATAGTATAGAGGCAGCACTAGTAACTGAAAGAGAGGTCCTAGCTGCACGAGCTGCTGAAGCCGCTTCTCGGGCAGAAACAGCAGAAGCTGCAGGACTAGCTGCTAATGGTACTAATGTTCGCAAATGTACATACAAGGACTTTAAGAACGGCGATCTTATAAAATTCAAAGGCACTGAAGGAGCCACTGCTATGATCCGTTGGTTTGAGAAGACGGAATCTGTATTTCTTCTATGCAATTGTCCAGATGATTGCAAGGTAAAGTTCGCTACTGGTACACTCATTGAAGATGCTATGTCATGGTGGAATTCTTATGCACAGCCTATTGGTATGGAAAACGCTTACAAGCTCACGTGGGAAGAATTCAAGAAACTATTGAGTAAGAAGTTTTGTCCACGCACCGAAGTGAAGAAGTTGGAAACATAATTTTATGAGTTAGTAACTACAGGTAATGATATCGAAGCCTACATCAAGAGATTTCAAGAGTTGGCCGCGCTATGTCCAACTATGGTTCCGGATAATGAGAAGTTGTTGGAAAACTTCATTGGTGGGCTACCACACAGCATCAGTGGGGATGTAACTGCTTTTGATCCACACATACTGGATGAAGCAATCAGAATATCTCAAAAGCTTATGGCACAAGTGGTGAAGAAGGGAACTACTGTCAACAACAATGACCGTAACAACAACAACAACAGCAATCACGACAATAAGAGGAAAAGGGATGACAACAAAGGAAATGATCAAGTTCGGCCGCCACACAAACAACATGAAGTGGTTAGGGCCTACGTTGCTGGACCAAGTGAAAAGAAAGGATATGCAGGGACTTTACCCAAGTGCAATAAGTGTCGGTTTCACCACAATGGACCTTGCCCCACTCAATGTGGAAACTGCCAAAAGGTCGGACACAAAGCCAAGGATTGCAAGGCTCCCACCCTCGTAATGAATCAGAAAGTCACGGTAACCTGCCATGAGTGTGGAGTAATTGGACACTTCAAGAGTGAATGCCCAGAGCTGAGAAACCAGAATGAAGGAAGAGCTCGTTGAGGTGCGAAGCTCGTCAAGACAACAATGAAAATGACAATGGTTAAGAAGAGAACTCCTGCCTTAAAAATAAACCGAAACCTAAACTCTCTAGTGTTGTAATTCTTTTGCGTTTCACTTTAAGTTCTATCGTATAAGTTTCATGTACTATTACGAAATCCTATCTAATGAATGTTTTACCTTTTAACACCGCAATGCGACTCAAATATTCACATCTTTTCACCAAATCCACCCCAGAGACCAACACTAACGGAATTCAGAGACTGAATTCCTTTTAAGGAGGAAGACTGTGACAAATCGTAATTCCAGGTCATTTTCCAAACTTTGACATTTACTATTCATGGGTTACTATTCATCATTTTACTATTCATCGTTTTTGAAGTCAGTTTGCGACTTTGAGACATTATCAAAAATATTACTATTCACGAAAGACTATTCATTATCGGAGGAAAATCACTATTCATGGTTATCATTCATCCTTTCGTAAACTAGGTTTACGGGTATTCATAATTCGCGTAACCTTAAGGGTTTAGCAGCGTATTCAAGGATCATCACTAGGACACATCATATAGACTAGAGTAGTCTACATATCATCAGTAACATCATCTGCATGTGAGGACATTCATGGGTTTGCATAATTTTAATTAACGTATGGTTATTTATTAAATAAACGTTACCACTCAGTCATTTACTACGAACAATATACCTGACACTCCAGACTATGATCCTAACATATTTTTACACTCATTATAATGATATAAAAATTATATTATTAGTTTACCCAGTGTTTTGAAATCATTTACTATATAAACCGTTAAAAGCTTATAACTACGACGGTTTACGTAATTTCAACACGATAATTATTTGAACACCCGATTCTTGCAAGGAATGTGATTTTATAATTTTTACAACTTCGTCATACTTTATTTTGTTCCGTCAAGATTTATTTCTAGCTAAATCGATACCCGGTAACAAAGTAGCTTAACTAAACCTAGCTAAAATCTTAAACCATTAGACAAGAGCATTAAATAGCCCACACACTCCCTTCCTTTCCCCCATTATATGCCCAAATGTCCCCCCCCCCCAAGGCCTTAGATCACTTGATTTCTTTGACTAACATTTCCATAACTAGTTATAGTTCTTACAACATTTCATTTATACATACAAGTAACCAAATCAAATAACAAAAATCCTCTCATCTCTTCCACTCTTTTGTGGATCGGCCAAGGCAAGAAAAAGAAGAAAAACATATCAAGATTTCAAGAACAAGTATTTTTCAAGTCTAATTAGTAATCCTAGTTAAGGTTTTGAAATAAAAACCTCAAGGATAGTTAAGTATTTTGCTCCAAAACTCATCAAAACCTCAAGTAAGTGTCTAAATAAAATTTTCTACTCTTTTATGCTTTCATTTAATCTATTTTGAAGTTCTAGTAGCAAATCATGCAAATATACATATGTTATATACCACTTAACACTAATTATGTCACTAAAATGGATTTAAAGAATTTTATTAGTAACCTTATGAGATCCATTATTTTTGGTGAAGATTAGAAACCCATGACACCCTAAGAAGGTGTATGGTAGGCTTAGAATAGTTTTGGTGTTGATTGGAAGGGATACATACAAGCCTTGAACTAGAAAAATTGGTTTTAACAAAGTATAGATGAGGTTCTGTCCATTTTTGCAATTTCTGGAAAAATCAGTAGACCATGGGATTTTCTGGTTTACATATTTAGAAAAATAATCTCAAAAACGAAACCGTGGCCGCTAGAATGAGCAAAAACGAGCTTACGACGAGAAAGATACGTTAATTTCAATTTTAGCGACCAAAACTATTTTTTTCTGAAAATAAGTGTGCTGTTGCACGAATTTCAACGGGTAAAACGAGGCGTTGGACGCGAACTAGACAAGCCGACTTATCAAAAATCTATTAGTTAGCTGTGAGACGAAGCCGAGGACATAAAGAATGAGAGGATGTACGATACACTTAATAGGATGTGAGTCCTTTATAACGAGTGTATGAGATACTTTGAGTGAATATGTTTAAGTATGCGGAATCTACTTAACCACACTTAGAAGGTTATTTGTTATTGGAAATGGAACAGTGGTGGTTGTTGAATTTGATAATGAACAATGAATGTTAACACCAAACGATTCAATATTATTGAGAATAATACGAGTGATCTTCACTATCACTATGGTTACAAAAACCTTGAATCTCTGTTACAAAGAAAAACTATTTCCTATCTTGTTCTATCAACTGAGTTAGTTTTTCTAATAGTTACATTAATCACAAATTCACACATTCATACATTTTATAACTAATATAAGATCTTCCTTTTATACAACTAAGGAGATCTTTACAATAAATGATAAGTCTTGTCGAACTACTTGCTTTGCTTGAGTGTGTCAGTCCTTAAGATACAACTTGTATCTGTGTACACAACTTGTTGACTGAACATCTATCAAAGATATTATCTACCGTATATCTTTGACTTTTATACACAAAATATCTTTGTATACTTATCCATACAACAGTAGAATACGCGACACTTATCTCTTTAACATTAGAATCTGATGTACCAGCAGTAGTATCCTTGCGGCAGCAAAATCTCTAACACTAGCAGTAGAATGATACTTAGTATATTTCTTTTAGCAGAACTGACCTTGTGAAAGTTTAATTCCCAATACTAATCTTTAGAACATTTAATTCCCAACAATCCTCCCCTAAACATGTGATTCCCTAATCAACATGTTTCTTCTGAATTAAATTTTGATTGTGAGGATCTTTCAAACACTTCATAGTCAGACTCTTGATCTGAGCTTTTCTTTGTTCTTCAAGATTAAATATCTTTCTGTCTAACTCATCTACCTTCTATGAATCTTTTTCAGCAATAACATCATCTTTCTTTGTCTTGAACAATAGCATTACTTTGAATAAAAGATGGTGCAATTTCCTTGGATGGAGGAATTATAAGAGGCAATGGTGCTGTGTATCTTGGATGCTTGTTCCAAGAAGTCAAATCTTCTTCCAGCATGCCTTTGCAAGTGATGAACAAACGTAGTGAACTAAAATTGAAACTGAAAGCTTCTAGATAGAACTTTCTCCATTTGAATGCTTCATCCCTTCTGAATATATATAATACTCCAGAATCTTCATTTGAACTTTCTTCATTTGAAGAGCTTATTCCCAGTATCCATCAACTGAAAAATTTTATTCTCAGCATCCATCAACTGAATGCTTGTTCTTATTATTGGCTGAATAATAAAACATTTTAGCTTCTCAAAAAGCTGACATCTTCATCTTGTATGCTCTTGTCTTTTCCATTGTAGGAGGAGATACAACAACTGCTTGATCAATTTCTCCCCTGTTCTGAGCATACACAACGTTTTCTTCCCTTATTGGTTAATCTTCCTCCCCTGAGATTGGAAGATCTCTCACTATGTACCAAAATATATCCTCCCCTGTTTGGAAGATCTCTCACCATCATGTGATCTACCAATTAGAACATGATTTTCAGACAATGGTGTACATGTTGGCCATCAATTCCTTAAGAGTTTAAATTGCTGCCCTCATCACTTCTAGGTGTGTTAACTCCTATGAGTGGTGAATCATGGGGCTTTGACTCATGGTCCATCATTTGATGGTTTTTCTGAGCCACTTTGAAAAATCCTTTTAAAGAAACTTTTGACTTAGCAGTATGAACTTGATTTTATTATGAAAAATCATACTGCTTTTAACCATTTTGAAGGGATTAAGTGTGTAACAGACACTTAATTAAGAATTCGGTTTAAATTAACCTCTGGTTGTGTGAGAACCAATATTTTCAGTTATAAATAACTGCCTGTATAAAGATAAACCCATTCAAAGGGCTTTCTTGACAGGTTTTCCAGCTCGTGACAATTGTGTCTTCTAACACAAGTGTTAGATGCACATTTGTTCGCTTTTCTTTCTATCAGATGTCCTTAGACTTGCTCATTATACTTAAAAGTATAAAATGATAGAAAGTGAGTTGAGTCAGTTACTATCTGACCAACTGAGCCATCAAGTCAATGTGAAACATCATAATCAGGTTTCAAGAAAGAAGTTTTAAAGAATCAATTAACTCAGGTGTAAACCTTTGTTAATGAATTCCCAAACTCAGTCCATCATAAACCTATTATATCAGCAACCAGTATAATCATTCTGCTGCTTCCATTTCACTTGAAACTTCCTTTGTGCTCAATGTTCATATATGAAATTGTTAGTCCAAAACCAAGAAACAAAATGCCAAAACATTTGTCTTATAGCAGTAGAATCATATGACTAACAGTATGAGCTAAATATTCAAAATTTGTACCAGCAGTACAAACTTTTCAGTAACAGTAGTAATTAACAATGCTAGCAGTACAAACAAAAATTTATATACAAAAACACAGAGTTTAAAATCATTGAGGATTAAGCATTCCAATACTTGCTACCAAGTACTTAAACCTTCCAACATCAAAAGCTTTTGTGAGAAGATTTGCAAAGTTGTGATCAGAATCAATTTTAAGAACTTGAATCAACTTTTTCTCATTGCAGTCTCTAATAAAATGATGTCTAATTTCAATGTGTTTTGTTTTAGAGTGTTGCACTGGATTTTTAATAATGCAAATTGTACTACTATTATCAATATGTATGACAGTGTTCATGAAATTGTACTCATAATCAAGTAATTGATTTTGAAGCCAAAGTACTTGACCACAGCAACTTGCAGCAGCTACATATTCAGCTTCATTTGTTGAAGTAGCCACAATTGTTTGCTTCTTACACTGCCATGAGATAAGTCTATACCCAAGGAATTGACATCCTCCAGTTGTTGACTTTCTGTCCAAGCTAGCACTTGCATAATCACTATCTGAAAATGCTACCAAGTAAAAAGGTGATTCACTAGAATACCATAGACCCAACCTAGGTTGACCCTTGAGATATCTAAAAATTCTCTTGACAGCTGTGAGGTGAGAAACCTTAGGAGTTACTTGAAATCTTGCACAAGCACAAACAGAGAACATGATATCAGGTCTTGATGATGTGAGATACATCAAAGAGCCTATCATAGATCTGTATGTATGTACATCTACATTTTCTCCATCTAAATCTTTAAGAAGTGGCTTCTCAGAGTCCATTGGTGTGCTTGCTACTTTTGAATCAGCAAATTAAATTTTTCTAAGAATCTCTGCAACATATTTATCTTGGCTGATAAATATGCCTTCACTTGATTGCTTAACTTGCAGACCCAAAAAGAATGTAAGTTCCCCCATGGAACTCATCTGAAACTTATCATGCATAAGTTTCTCAAACTCCAAACACATCTCCTTCCTTGTAGATCCAAAGATGATATCAACCACATACACCTGTACTAGCAAAAGATCATTCTTGTGCTTTTTGATGAATAATGTATGATCAATCTTGCTTCTTTGAAATCCATTTTCTGTCAAATAGGAAGCCAGTGTTTCATACCATGCTCTTGGTGCCTGATGAAGGCCATAAAGAGCCTTAACTACCTTGTACACTTTGTCTGGATGATCTGGGTCAGTAAACCCTGGAGGTTGTGAGACATACACCTCTTCTTCAATAATACCATATAGAAAAGCACTCTTGACATCCATTTGATAAACTGTGAAGCCCATAAATGAAGCATAAGCCAAAAATAACCTAATGGCTTCAATCCTTGCTACTGGAGCAAAAACCTCTTCATATTCTATCCCTTCTTCTTGTGTGTACCCTTGGGCTACTAATCTAGCCTTATTCCTAATCACTATGCCCCTTTCATCCCTTTTATTTTTGAAAACCCATCTAGTGCCAATTACCCTTACATCCTTGGGTAAATCAACTAGCACCCATACCTTCTGAATCTTAAACTGAAGAAGCTCTTCTTGCATAGCTTCTACCCAGCTTGAATCATCTAGGGCTTTAAGAACATTCTTTGGTTCTGATTGTGAGAGAAAACATACAAACAAGCAAGAGTTAGAATACTCATGTTGCTTTGATGCATAAAGAGCATCAAGAAGCCCTTGTTGGTCTGAAGACATCAATTGTTGTCTTGTCTTCACCCCTGATTGTACATCTCCAATCACATTGTCCAGGGAGTGGACTTTGTGAATCCTTGTGTGTGGTGTAGAAGGAACTTGATAGTTAGGTGGGAGATTGTTGAAATCCACCTCTTCTTCTGAGTATTCTGCTTTACTTAGTTCTGATGGGCCAGCAGTAGAAACATTTGGCTCAGCAGTAGAAAAATTAAGCCTAGCAGCAGAATGCTCTGTCTCAGCAGTACTATCATCAGTAGAAACATTCTCTTGTTCCTTTGTTCCATCTTCCTTGTTTTTATCTTCAATCCCTTCTTTAGCTTCATCAGAAGAAATTTCATCATTTGTCGAAGTTGAAGCCACACTAGTACTTATTGGTATCCATACACAATCTTGATCTTTCTTATTGTCTAACCCTGCCTCATTTGTTGTTTCATCTCCTTTTGAACCTGAAAATTTATTAGTTTCAACAACAACAGGCACATAATTCATAGAATGGGTTAGTGTCTCAAGATCAAATAGCCAATTAGGACCTTGACCTGCTACATTGGATTTATTCTCTAAAAATTCCACATGCAGGTTTTCCTCTACTCTTCTAGTTCTTGAGTTGTATACTCTAAAAGCTTTGCTATTAAGAGAATATCCAACTAAGAATCCTTCATCTGCTTTACCATCAAACTTTCCAAGATGGTCTAAGGTATTCAGAATTGTCACATGACATCCAAAAGGTCTAAGAAATCCTATTGCAGGAGTTCTACCTCTAAAAAGCTCATATGATGTCTTATTGTGAGATTTGACAACCAAAACCCTATTCTGGACATAGCAAGCAATATTAATTGCTTCAGCCTAAAAAGTGATAGGCAACTTAGAGTCGGCTAACATGGTTCTAGCAGCTTCTATGAGTGTTCTATTTCTCCTTTCAGTTACTCCATTTTGCTGAGGAGTTCTAGCTACACTAAATTCTCTCCTAATACCTTTTTCCTTGCAGAAGTCATCCATAACTCTATTCTTAAACTCTGTCCCATTATCACATCTAATGACTTTTACTCTTTTGCTTACTAGGTTTTCTATCTCTGTAATGAAAGTTTTAAGAATGCTAGAAGTCTCATCCTTAGAACCTAAAAAGAAAACCCATGTAAATCTACTATAGTCATCAGTAATAACTAGACAATATCTTTTATGCATCATACTACTATCAGAAGTAGGTCCAAATAAGTCCATATGAAGCATAAATAATGATTGATCAATAGAGTTAAAAATTTTGGGCTTACAAGTGGCTTTATGTTGTTTGCCTTTAAGACAAGCAATGCATGTTTGGTTATTTTCAAATAGTTTTTGAGGTAAACCTCTTACCAAACCATTCTTAACAATTTTATTTATGGTTTTGAAGTTAATGTGACCAAGCCTCCTATGCCATTTCATAGATTCATCCAATGTGACATTTGCAACTAGACAAGTAAGTGCCTCTTTAGGAACAATCTTCTTCATATCAACACTGTACATGTTACCCTTTCTTGGAATTTTAAGAAGTACTTGACTTTCATCAGGCATCTTAAAATCAGAAGAAAGTACAAGACATTCAGTGTCAGTAAAAAGAACTTTGTTCTTTTTGTCACACATTTGTGAGACACTAAAAAGATTATACTTTAGCTCTTGCACATAGTACACATCTTCAAAATCTAATTTACCAGTTTTAAGAGTACCTTTACCATTAATCTTGCCACCGATACCTCCTCCAAAGGTAACATATCCACCATCTAATGATTGAAAGTTGGAAAGATAAGACATGTTGCCTGTCATGTGCCTTGAACACCCACTATCTGAATAACCTTGATCTTCATGATCTGTTGGTGAATGTTCCTCAGTAGAGAAAGCCATGAGTGCCATCTGTGAAGAAGCTTCTTCTTCATCTGCCATGAAACTCCAATCAAAACCTAGGCCATCAATAGCTACCATAGCTTTTGAGTTTGGCTCAGAAACCTCCCCTATTTTAGATTTACTTCCAAAACCTCTATTCTTGCTATCTTGTTGCCTTGGTCTTCTACATTCTCTTGAGAAGTGCCCCATCATGTGGCAATTATAGCATTCTATCTTTAACTTGTCAAAACCAGCAGTATCATTGTTGCTGATTGTGAGCTTCTTCCCCGTCCTTTGATAGAACTTCTTAGCCCTCATGCTAAGAAGAGAAATTTGCCATTTTAGGTCCATTTCCTCCAGATCATCATCATTGATCTCTTGGAGGTCTTCATAAGTGAGCATGGACCCATCATTAAGACTTGTGAGGAAAGCACAACAAGTCTTCTCATCCAAAATACCCATGGTACTGCTTGATGAACTAGCAGCACCAACACCATCAACAACCTTAACCTCTTCACTTGGATTTGAGGTACTAGGAGATGACATAAATGCCATGTTCCCAGTATTAGAACTAGTACCTCCAGTTTTCTTCAAATCTTGTTCCACAATTTTGAAGTTGCTATACAAGTCCATCAGTTCCATGGTGTCAAGGTCTGGCTTGTTCTTCCAGACAACAACATGTATAGCCCACTCTTCTGGTAAGCTTCTCAGAAATTTTGAGTTTAAATCTTCTTGAGGTATTTCAACCCCAAGAATAGCAAGTTGGCTCACAATATTCTGAAGCCTATTAAACATGTGGTCAAGAGATTCATTGTTGGTTGAGGAGAAGTTTTCAAACTGCTGCTTGAGCAGAGTCTTGTGAGTTTTCTTGGTGGCTTCATTTCCACCATACCTTGCAACAATGGCTTCAAATAATGACTTGGCATCTTTGAACTTGCTGAAGTTTAAAAGTTGATCATTGGGAATGGTCATCATCAGCATACTTCTGGCCGTTAGGTCATTTTTCTTCTTTATTCTGTCTTCTGCAGACGTTGGGTGGATCTGCAGAGTTGTCACCACTTTGCCCTCAACTGTTGATATAGTGGTTGTAGGCTGGTAAGAGTTTCCATCTTCAATAATTTCCCAAAGTGCATAGTCTTGCACTTAGAAATACTGCTCTATCCTCAGCCTCCACATCTCAAACTCATTCTGTTTGAGCATGGGTAATTTTGCAGCAACATTTGTCTGAATAGATTCAACGTCCATTTCTTCTTCTTCTTCTTCTAAATCAAAGATATCAGCCTTGCTCTGATACCAATTGAGAGGATGTACGATACACTTAATAGGATGTGAGTCCTTTATAACGAGTGTATGAGATACTTTGAGTGAATATGATTAAGTATGCGGAATCTACTTAACCACACTTAGAAGGTTATTTGTTATTGGAAATGGAACAGTGGTGGTTGTTGAATTTGATAATGAACAATGAATGTTAACACCAAACGATTCAATATTATTGAGAATAATACGAGTGATCTTCACTATCACCATGGTTACAAAAACCTTGAATCTCTGTTACAAAGAAAAACTATTTCGTATCTTGTTCTATCAACTGAGTTAGTTTTTCTAATAGTTACATTAATCACAAATTCACACATTCATACATTTTATAACTAATATAAGATCTTCCTTTTATACAACTAAGGAGATCTTTACAATAAATGATAAGTCTTGTCGAACTACTTGCTTTGCTTGAGTGTGTCAGTCCTTAAGATACAACTTGTATCTGTGTACACAACTTGTTGACTAAACATCTATCAAAGATATTATCTACCGTATATCTTTGACTTTTATACACAAAATATCTTTGTATACTTATCCATACAACAGTAGAATACGCGACACTTATCTCTTTAACATTAGAATCTGATGTACCAGCAGTAGTATCCTTGCGGCAGCAAAATCTCTAACACTAGCAGTAGAATGATACTTAGTATATTTCTTTGAGCAGAACTGACCTTGTGAAAGTTTAATTCCCAATACTAATCTTTAGAACATTTAATTCCCAACAATCCTCCCCTAAACATGTGATTCCCTAATCAACATGTTTCTTCTGAATTAAATTTTGATTGTGAGGATCTTTCAAACACTTCATAGTCAGACTCTTGATCTGAGCTTTTCTTTGTTCTTCAAGATTAAATATCTTTCTGTCTAACTCATCTACCTTCTATGAATCTTTTTCAGCAATAACATCATCTTTCTTTGTCTTGAACAATAGCATTACTTTGAATAAAAGATGGTGCAATTTCCTTGGATGGAGGAATTATAAGAGGCAATGGTGCTGTGTATCTTGGATGCTTGTTCCAAGAAGTCAAATCTTCTTCCAGCATGCCTTTGCAAGTGATGAACAAACGTAGTGAACTAAAATTGAAACTGAAAGCTTCTAGATAGAACTTTCTCCATTTGAATGCTTCATCCCTTCTGAATATATATAATACTCCATAATCTTCATTTGAACTTTCTTCATTTGAAGAGCTTATTCCCAGTATCCATCAACTGAAAAAGTTTATTCTCAGCATCCATCAACTAAATGTAAAATGTTTTATGACTTAACAAGACGTCAAAAATATATTTTTCGACGATAAACGTTATTTTCAAATTTCACGAGTGGTATCGATAACATACGTATTTGCATGTGTAGCATCATTTCATGACTTACATTAGATCATATCATTCATATTAGGTTGCGGTTAGAGATCGTGCCTCATTTCAGTGTATCCACTTTTGTCATCATTACTATTGCATCAGGTGAGTTTTCATAGCCCCGTTTTTCAAGTTAATATTTCATTTCAAACCTACGGGGGAGAATACATGCTCGTTTTCAGCTAAATGCTATACTTGATTTACTTGAATATGCTACTTGTTTAGTCAAACCATTATTTGTTCTACTTATGAATTTGTTATTCACTCGAATGCGTGGTATATTCACTTGTTTTATACTCGAACACAAGCACTTTAAACGATTATGCATGCTTAACCGAATGAACCGGCTCCACTACTATGTACATACATGACAGAATGAACGGGTCACATAACCGAATGTACGGGTAATATGACCGAATGAACGAGTCACATGACAGAATGAACGGGTCACATGACAGAATGAACTGGTCACATAACCGAATGTACTGGTCGAACTAAACCAACTTTAAATCTTGGTCCATATATTACTTTTGTTCACCTAAACCAAATCTTATTTGGCAGTGGGTTGTGAACACACAGATTGCAAGTCTTGTATGGGCGGGACTTGGGACTGAGTGGATTTACAATGCCTTTGCTGGGAAATTCTTATTCAAATGCTTTACATTTTACACTAAACTCTATGAACTCACCAACCTCGTGTTGACACTTTAGCATGTATTTTCAGGTATAAAGCAATAGCACGTTATTGGAGGCTTTTGGCAGGGCATGGCATGGTCATAGAAGACTCTGATATATTCGGGACCACTTGAAATCTTTTATGGGCTTACATTTCCGCATTTCATTGAACGATGTAAAACAACATACTTTTGAGTATAAAAATTTCTTTTAAAGGATACGGTAAATCCGTCCCCTTTACTCTGTGTTATGGTACCAATTTAGTATCACCCCAGCGACATGTATGCTTTCGCTGGACCCGAATTTGGGGGTGTTACAGTTGTTCACCAGACATGTTTGGTTAAGGAGTTTATGCAAGAAGGAAAAAGATTTTTTGGATTTTTGAGTGAGAAATTAGTGAAAATAGGTGAAAATTTTTGAAAAATTTGTGGCTATTTTGTATCATGTCCCCACAGATGATGCCATGTTTACGTGTGGTATTTAAATCGGTTTAGAGATGGGATGGGAATGGTTTTGTTGTTTGGTTTCTCGTGTTGAACGGTAAGTACCCGATGAGATTGATATAGATCAAGAAGTTTGGGTAACACTTAAACAAAAACCATGTTGCACTGCTGTGAGAGAGTATTTGCCCAAATGTGTGAATACTTGTGTGATGTTATATGGTGTTTTCATTTTATAGAGAGGCTTGTAGGGTTTAGAGATAAACCCTTCGGGAGTTATCAACGGCTGCCAGGGTGCCAAGTGATGATCATCCGAGGGCAGACAATGAGGACAGATGTCATGCGTCCTTGGGTTCGTACAGGAGAGTGATCTGCTCTCCTGTGTGTTCCTCACTGTGCTCTATCAGACTCGTACGTCTTAACCGTTAGCGACAGTTATAACAGTTGTCTCCTTGTGCACGTATTATGCTACCTTAAAGGAGTTGTCAGACCTAGTTTGGCATGGGCTTATGTTGTTATAGTCAGTGTTGACTTTGTGAACTATTTTAGGCTTGATCCGAGCGTGTGATTAGTGGGCCATTGGCCATTAATAATGTTACGCTATCATATACCAATGACATTATATTTAAAACCCAATCCATTCTTATATTTTGCATCAATTATTATATAACACAAATAAAAGTATTTAACACCAAAGTTGAACAAAAAAATTCCAAAAAGTCAAACTGGACACTTATTTTAAGACGTAGATAGAATTTTGTTGGAAAGATAACTTTCACATGCATTTGTAACATTTTAGTTTTTATTTCACACACGTTTGTACATTTCTTATCATATTTTGTGCATTTATAATTTGTAAAGTTTACCCGTCGTAAACAAAGCACGCGCATGTACTATATACATATAAATTTTCATCATACACTGATACACAAACGTACATTACAGCCTAATGCATCCATGCCTCAGACCTTAAAAATTACAGTACATGTAATCAGGGCCGTCCCTGAATTTTTGAAAAATTTGAGGGCCCTGAATGAAATTACGTAATGAGTTCTTTCGAGAAGGAATGTTACATTTAAAATGTTGTCGTTTATAAGATATAATTCAATTAGTTATCTAAACGTTCAACATATTAGTTATTTAAAATATTTTCTCATCTACATACTGTTTTCTTCATGAAAATTATATGTATACGTGCATATAATTTTTAATGGGACAAATTTTGGGGCCTTTAAAATTTTTGAAGTTTCGAGCGGTCGCCCACCTTACGCACTTTAAAAGACGGCCATGTATGTAATCATCAATATATATATATAGATATAAGAATATCGAGAAATTTTCCTCGGAAAGGGGCCAATCAAGCTTTTGTTTATCTTTTATCTCAATTGTCTATACGAGATTATAGTACTTTATAGTTTATAATCTCAAATCAATTTTACTTTATTCTTATTTTCACAATACACATAAGGCTGCATACAATCGATCGTAAAATATCGGTTGGTCACATGAAGTGACCGATATTTACATCGGTCGTTTGGGTTGTGGGAGATCGGTCGAGTAGAATGGAAATTCAAAGTCGGTCTAAAACTCGACCGACATTTAAACTTATATCCGTTGCATTAAAAAAAAATAATAAATAAATAAAATAAAATAAAACTTTTCAACCTTATATATACCAACCTCAAACACACTTCTAAACACACAATTTCAATCACAATTCAAACAACTTCTCATCCATATTCAAACAACATTTCTATCAATACTAGGGGTGGAAACGAGCCGAGCCGCTCGTGAAAAGCTCGGGATCGGATCGGTAAAAAGCTCGAACGAGCCGAGCCTAAACGAGCTCGAGCCTAAGTTTGGGCTCATTTAATAATCGAGCTCGAGCTCTATAAAAAAAGGTCGAATAAGCCTAAACGAGCCCTAGAAATATATACGTATATATATTGTCTATACGTATAAACGAGCTAAAAAGTAGTAAACGAGCTCGAGCCTTATGAAATTAACGAGCGGAGCTCCATTTTAACTTTGTTTTCTTTAAAAATCATACAAATTAGTCGAGCCCGAGCTCGAGCTTGAGCTTGTGAAAATTTTCACGAGCCGAGCTCGAGCTCAAATATTAGGCTCGAAACGAGATCGAGCTCGAGCTTTCTAGAATATAAACGAGCCGAGCTCGAGCTCTGGCAGGCTCGGGCTCGGCTCGGCTCGTTTCCACCCCTAATCAATACCTTCAAACACATCCTTTTAATTATGTCTTACGAGCTATTATTCGGTTCTTCGTCTTCCGACGATGATGAAGTTCTGAGTAAGTTTATGGAGTTTGCGGAGTTTGCTTGGAACGCTTACCAAGCACCACAACCAAAAGTTCCACGAAGGTACATACGTAGGGATCATGAGGGTGCTCATAATCGTTTAGTGGCGGCATACTTCTCCGAAAACCCGCAGTTCGACGAAAGAACATTCTCTCGGCGATTCCGAATGAGCCGAGAACTTTTCACACAAATTGTTCGAGAGGTAACCGATTATTCTCCTTATTTTCAACAAACTCTTGATGCTAGGGGCATACCTAGTATTAGCCCATTGGTCAAGTGTACTGCGGCAATTCGTCAATATGGATTTGGCATGCGTTCTTTGGTGTCTCCGGTATAAATAACGACGTAAACGTTTTACGTCGTTCCCCTGTTTTCAATGATATCAAATCTAGGAGAGCACCAGACCTTGAATTCGAGGCTAACGATGTACAATATAAAAGGGGATATTATCTTACTGACGGGATATATCCACAATGGTCCGTTCTTATTAAGTCCATTTCAAATCCTCCCACGGGTGATAAAAAAGAATATTGTACAAGAGGAAGCACGAAGCAGCAAGGAAAGATGTGGAACGGGCTTTTAGTGTGTTGAAGAAGAAGTGAAAAGTGCTTAAAGTTCCGGCTCAAGGGCAGTATAAAAAGGATCTCCAAGATATTATGTATACATGTATCATATTACATAATATGATCATTCGACACAAGCAGCGGGCAATATGTCCTACATGGTTCGAATATGAGGGCCATCGTGATCACGATCCCTTAAGAACGCATGAAGAATCATTAGTAGTTACGCAGGAGCTTATGGACTCATCAACTCATCTAAACTTAAAATCTGATTTGATCGAACACATTTGGAGAAATCGTAGAAATCAAGTCAATCAATGGAATGAAGACGAAGATGGTAGTGATGGTGACTATGAAGAATTTTTGTAATGTTTTTATTGTTATTTGAATAATTTACTTAATGTTTTTAATAGGGCTGTAAACGAACCGGACGAACACGAACGGAGCCTTGTTCATGTTCGTTCATTTAATTTTAACCGGACAAATAAACGAACACGAACATTTAAACGGACGAATTTACTTGTTCATGTTCGTTTATTAAGAAAATGACTTGTTCATGTTCGTTTATGTTCGTTCATTAAGACACTAAACGAATGCTAAACGGACATAAACAATCGAACATAAATGAATATAGACAAACAAACATAAACTTTATTAAATTATGCATCTAATATTGTTTTATAAGTGTTGTTTTGTTTAAAAAACTAATTTTAAAATTATACAATTAAAATATATGATATACGAACATAAATAAATAAATGAACATAAACGAACGTTAACGAACACATAATCGGATGTTCACGAACATAAATAAACGGACGTGGCTTTTGTTCATGTTCGTTCATTTAACTAAACGATCGTAAAATATTGTTCATGTTCGTTTATTTAATAAATAAACGAACATAAACGAACTTTTTACCGAACGGTTCATAAAATGTTCACTGAACGTTCAGTTCGTTTACAGCCCTAGTTTTAATGTTTAATTGAATAATATATGTAATGTTTTTATTTTTAATAAATTTTAACTTTTTTTATAAAAAAAAAATGTTTGATTAAAAAAAAAAAAGTCGGTCATCGACTGTGGCACTTTGGTCATGTCTGGTCGCCGGAGAGAGAAAGCTGACGTGGCAGCCGGTGACCCAGGTCACTTTGGTCATCGACTGTGACTAGCCTAATAGGTAAGTTTGTATTAGATTTCGGTGATATAAGTAATATAACATTAGATTTAAGATCATTTGAGGACCAAACTTTTTTTACATATAAAGGGATTAATCTTCACCCTTCATCTTTATTTGATCTAATGGATGAGATTAATCCCAACAATTTAAAAAACCCACTTTCATTTTTTTTTTCTTCAAATATTAATATCTTTCAAACCGTTAATCGTTAAGCGAAAAAAAATATACCGTTACGACGAGCATTTAATTATCTTTCTATAGATAGGCACTTCAATATACTTTCGACAAAATTATTATTTTCATGTTTTTCACCTTTTTTTCTCGTTACTGAAATTTGAATGAAAAAATCATATGTGATTTAACACTAATATCACATGTGATATTATATATCATATGTGATTTAACACTAATATCACATGTGATATTACATATCATATGTGATATTACATATCATATGTGATTTAACACTAATATCACATGTGATTTTTCATGCAAATTTAAATAATGAAAAAAAGATGAAAAAACGAGAAAAAAGGTGAAAAAAATGATTTTTTTTTGTCGAAAGTATATCAAAGTGCCCGTCTATAGAAAGATAATTAAATGCTCGTCGCGATGGTGTAATTATTTTCGCTTAACGATTAACGGTTTAAGAGATATTTAAATTATAAAAAATAGGTGAATATTAAAATGCTTTTAATCTCAACCATTTATTTTATTTTAAATGGATGGTAGGGATGAGTCCCTTGTTATGTAAGATAAGTTTGGTATGTAAAATAACTCTCCTCCTAACATTAAGCTTGATGTATTTATCTTTTACATATACCAATTTAAAATGTTATTCCCTCCGTCTTAAAAAAAATGTCCACCTCATTATTTATGTTTGTTTTAAAATAAATGTCCAGTTTTTATATATAGATAGTAATTACGATAGGTTTTTCTATTTTACCCTTCTTATCAAAACTTGTATTAATTACTTATTTTTTATTTCTATATTAACTATGAGCGTAAAAATGAATTTTTATCAATAAAAACTAACATAAATTACGCATATCATAATTTCTCTATTTTTTGTTTGTGGACACTCTTTTTGGGACGGAGGGAGTAATATATATACACAAATACTATTTTTTGTCTTTAACACTACATTTGTGGCATATTTATATAGGTTTTGCTTACAACAACCTTATGGGTGTTGTTTAAACTTTTCTTAGTTAAAAACGTCTCCAAATATGAAATAATCATTTCTATAAATACATGATTTAAACATATATAATTTAGGTAAGTGAGTTTCAATAAGGTTTATATTGATATCAAATAAGTTCATACTTGGTAATATTTTTAATTAAGGAAAGTTAATACAACACTCATAGAGTTGTTGTTAGAAAAACCTTATTTTTAATTGCACATCATCAATATGGTGAGATTTATATTGAAATGCTAGTCTAGATTAGGGGTGTAAACGAGCTGAATTGAGTTAAACTTTGGCAGAGTTCGACCCAACTCAACAATATTAGGTTTTGCTCGAGATCGACTAGCCTTCATGAGGGAAGCTCGAGCTTGATGAGCCTTTATGAAGGAAACTCGAGCTTGACTAGATAAAATTTAAATTCAGCTTTAGCTCGACTCGAAAAGCTTGTCGGAAACTAGAAGGGTGGTTGAATAGTTTACCGGTATAAAATTCTTTTAAAAATCTTGTTTTAAAAGTTGGTTATTGGAAACATTGATTCGAACTCTATGTGTAATCAATCAACACCAATATGAACTACACACTAAACTAACTAATATAAACTAATGAAAGTAAATAGTAGAGTTGGAAAGATCAAACCGAGACAAAGGATTTATAGTGGTTCGGCTACGAAGCTCTTCTTCGCCCTACTCCACTCCCCGAGTACCACACTCGAGAGTTTCAAGCACTATGTCAACAACCTCCCTTCAAGCGGAGAAAACCGTACACGTCGCTTATCCTATTACCGACACTAAGCTAAATGTCGAGTGCTAATCTTAGCTAGCACCAATCTACCAAGGTCCACGTGACCAAACACTCAAGCCCAATGGCTTCAAGAGATCACCAAGATCTCAACACGATCACAATGATCAACTCTCACTTCACTCTACTCAATCTAACTACTCTAGATCCTTTGACTACTCACACACAAGCCCAATGGCTTCAAGAGATCTTCACTATCTCTTAAGATCACAATGATCTTCACTCACACTTTCACAAAAGAAAGATAATCTTGATGTATGCTAAGATACAACAAGGATGTAACAAGTGTTACAAAACCTAACAACTACAACTCTTGTATCTTCTTGAATACCTTGAGTTCTTCTCTTGCTAATGAAGAGGAATAATAACACCTTGTATCAACTTGGACACTTGTGTTCTTCTCTTGCTAATGAAGAGGGATAATAACACCTTGTATCAACTAGGATACTTGTGTTCTTCTCTTGCTAGTGAAAAGGAGTGAAGAGGATCACTTGAAGGATGATTGGATCACTCTTGAACAAAAGAAAAACTAACCTAAATGATCTAAGAAAGAAAGTTTGAAGAGAGTATTCAACTCAGAAAGTTTTGTGTGTGAAAGGATGCCTAAAAACTGTGAAAGGGGTGGGTATTTATAGGCAAAGAAAATCTGAACGTTACAGAAAATTTTGTACGGACGGCTCCTTTAAATACCCCACGGCTCCATTAAATTTAACGGAACCGTGGAGCCGTCGCAGACTAGGACGCTCCAAATTTTTTCTTTTCTGGTGAAAACTTATTTGGAGAAGGTTGGAGCTGATTTTGGGGGGGAAAATAGCTGTTGTGATTTTCAAACATATTTTTCCATTAAAACATTTCTTAATATTTCAAAAATAATTTGTCATGTGTATTTTTGAAAAAATGTTTTTTCCCATTTAAAATGTGAATTCTCAAAACATAAATTCACTTCTTTGATCACTAGTTCAAGTTGTAACTTTGTTCTAGAGTGATTTGCGTAGAAACGGGATCTTCTGATTAAAGACTTGTTTACGTTGATTTTAACGTATCGTGATTTCACATTTTGTCATCCTCAAAACGTGAAGTAATCGAAAGATATAAATAACGTTTTTAGAACATTATTTGCATCAACAATCTCCCCCTTTTTGATGATGACAAAATATAAACTCATGTTAGGTTAAAATTAGTGTTAACAAGTTTTTAATGAGTTTACTCCCATTTCTCCTCCTTTTTGTCTAATCAAAAAGGTGACAAAGGCTCCCCCTTGATGTGTACTCCCCCTCATTTGGAGAACACAAAGGAATCGAGCAATGGTTCTTGCTACAAAACAAGGTTAGAAGATACATATATAATATGTAACAAGTAGCACATTATGACAAATATCCAACCACACAAGAAGAAAAGTAGCTAAGAGCTAAGAATGATAAGGAACAACCCTCATAAGAACCCATTCATTCATTAAAAGAAAATAAATGTCACACATGGATATGACTTCATGGAAACATAAAAGAGACAATGATAAGCATAAATCCCTAATGACTAGAGGCATGTTTCATTTCCAAGAGGGCTCCTAAAGACTTATTGTGGGTTAGGAGGTGGTGGAGATTGGGGCCCCATTTGGGGTGGTGGTGGTGTCAAGAGATGTTCTATAAAGTAGAACATGAAATGAATCTCGTCCCTTAAGAAGTAGATGAGATTACGGTTATGGAGACAACATAGGCAAGTAGCACTATGTAAATCAAAGGGATGTGGTTGATTGGGTTGTGCCATGATAGGAGGTGGTGATTGTGGTAGGTTTGTTGGAGGTGAAATTGGCATGGCATTGTCCAATGGAGTTAAGGGGGATGGTGTGTACTCCATTGATGATGTAGTGTAGAAGGATGATGAAGATGTTATGTAGGTAGATGATGTTTTAGAGGGTGCATAAGGTGGTGATGGTGAGTATGGAGTGGCTTGGGAAGGTGGTGTCATAGCTTCATCATCTTTTGTGAGATCCACAAAGAGTGGTTTTGAGGGTGGTTTCACGGTTATCCTAGGTTTCTTGGAGATGTGAGAGGTTGAACCATGTGTGGAGGACATGGTGTTTGTGTGATGGGAGGTTGAAGGTGAAGTGCAAGGTAAGCTTGCAAGGGTGAGGCCTTAAATAGGCAAGTTGGGTGAAATTTGAATTAAAGTTGATGGGGGTGTCCTATGGTGTAGGAAGGGAATCCTAGGGTGTGTTAGGTTTGCAAAGATTTGCAGGTTTGAGGTTAGGGGTGTAGGTTTTTGGTAGGAACAGTAAAAATCCGTCAAACAGGGGTACGGTTCCTTTAAATGACCCACGGTACCGTTAAATTTAACGGTACTGTCCTTATTTAATGGTACCGTGCCACTGTTTGCAAGAAGATTTCTGTGCAGGTTAGTTCTGGGCAGTTAGGAGTATGTTTTCTAGGGGAGCTAATTCCTGGAAATGATAGTGCCTCAACTCATTAGGTACTTGTTTTCCTAAAGTGTCCCATTTAAGCTACAACTAGCACATAAAGTCTATCATGTAGTTTCCTAGGATAATTATAAGCATGCAATAAGAAGGGACAAAATAGGCTATCATCCAAATATCACATAGATTGATTAGGCAAGGAGATAGTTAAGCATGCAATAAATCAATTAGCATTCATTCATAGATAAATCCTAATAAGAAACATAGATTTCTTCAAGACTTATGACTTGAGCATTCCCCCATTCTTGGCATACTCTTGTCTTGAGCATGAGTCTCATTTTCATGATTTGGATCGTCAAAGGGTGCATAATGGGTGGAGGATTCGAAAATGAGAATTGATGAGACATGTGACTCGTTTATGGGTTGCATGATGGGTTTGACAAGGGAGTATTGAGGACTGTTAAGGTAAGGGTGTAGGTTCATGAAATGGTGATAGAGACGGGTTAGGAACATCCCATAGGGTATCAATTTATTCTTGTTACCCTTGAGATGGACAATTCGCTTAGCGAAGAAGTAAGCGAGGTTGTATGGTTGTTGGGTGAGGAGACAGTAAATCATATGAGCACAACACGCCGGGAGTTGCTCACGATTTCCTGTGAGACTTAGAACATTTTCTCGCAGGATGACTGCCCAAGAAAGTAGTTCATGACGAACCTCTTCCAAACGAATTTTCGTTGGATTAGGGTAAGAGGGGTACTTAAAAGTACGGATGAGTTTGGTTAGTTCGGTTGGAGAGGGTATGTAGGAACAGTACGGACTATTCTCCTCACGATAGTGAAAGAGAGACTCAAGACACCAATCTTCAGTATAGGCACATTGCCCATGATTGGGTATTCGAAGGATCTGAGCAAATTGCTCAAGAGTTAGGACGAATTTGAAGTTTTGGACCCAAAACCAAAGTGACAAGGATTGATCCTCGTTACGTACGAGTTCAACTTGTCGAAAGAACTCCAACACAAAACGAGGAAAAATGTGCTCGTTAATGTGGAGTAAACAATCGAATCCTATAGCTCTAAAGGAAGTGTTGATGTCCCGATGGTAAACTAGGGATGGATCAACGACACGGCCTTCATGAAACCGACGGGTTTCAAGATTGACATAGGCACGAATGTGGTTACCGGGAGTTGTGGGTTCATGTGAGATTTCGGGTGTGTAGGTATCGGTTAGGAGATGATCAAAATCATATTCATGAGACATTTTTGTTTCAATTTTTGTTGAAAAAGGGTGAGAATGATTGAGGATCTTGAAACTCAATGTCTTGAATATGATCTTGAAGGGGTGTAATTAAGTGTTGGGTGTGGGGTTAAGTTATGACAGCAGTTGCTGAGGTTATGAGGGTTTGGAATGAGTAGTGTGGAAAAGGGGAACTGAAATACGGAATGTTCCAGATGCACGGTTCCACGGTACCGTTAAATTTAACGGTGTCGTGCCACATTTAGTGGACCCGTGATCTGCTGGGACTGTTTTCTGTCCCATTTTGATTTTTGACGAACAAGTCTCGCTGTTTTAGTGAGACCTATTGTCACGAGGAAAGGATTTGTACCCAACAAATTCTTTTGACTAGGGAGACCTAAACTAAACTACACGAGACTCACGAGATGACTTCAAGAGTCATGAGACTTATGGAACATGTTCCATCATTCCTAGACCTAGACGGAGATAGTTAAAGGATTCTCGTTTGAGAGGTTTGGTTAGGATGTCTGCGATATTGTCCTGGGAAGGAACTTTCTCAATGGAAATGTTTCCTTTCTGAACATTATCACGAAGGAAGTGGTGACGAATTTCGATGTGTTTGGTACGGGAGTGTTGAACGGGGTTTTTGCTCAAGTCAATAGCACCTTTATTATCACACATAATGGGGACGTCATCTAAATGAATGTCATAGTCTATAAGGGCTTGTTTCATCCATAGTGCTTGTTGACATGCCTTTCCGGCGCTTACGTACTCGGCTTCGGTTGTGGAGATAGCAAGAGCCGTTTGTTTCTTGGAGAACCAAGAAGTTAAGCAGCAACCCATGAAGGTACAAACGCCACTCGTACTCTTTCGATCCACATAATCTCCCGCATGATCAGAGTCGGCATAGACAACAGTTTCTACACCGGTCCCCTTGGGATAAAATAATCCCAAGTGTATAGTGCCTTTAATGTATCGGAAGATACGCTTAACCACTTCAAGGTGAGAGGTTTTGGGATCCTCTTGGAAGCGAGCACAAAGGCAGACACTAAACATGATGTCGGGCCTACTTGCCGTGAGGTATAGTAAACTTCCTATCATACCTCTATACTTAGTGTTATCCACGGACTCACCTTCTTCATCTCTCGTGAGGTTTATTTCCATGGACATGGGAGTTTTCATGGGCTTAGACTCTTCTAAACTGAACTTCTTAAGCATCTCTTTACTATACTTAGCTTGATTAAAGAAGATGCCATCTTCCATTTGTTTAATTTGTAAACCAAGGAAGAAATTTAATTCACCCATCATGCTCATCTCAAACTCGTCGTGCATGATTTTTGAGAAATCATCGCACATCTCTTGACAAGTTGATCCGAATATAATGTCGTCGACATATATTTGAACAATGATGAGATGTGAATTTCTTTTCTTTGTGAAGAGTGTGTTATCAACCTTTCCCATGGTATATTCATGTTCAATCAAGAAGGCTTTTAGTCTATCATACCAAGCTTTAGGAGCTTGTTTAAGACCATAGAGTGCTTTCTTGAGTTTATAAACATGATTCGGACATTCGAAATCAACGAATCCCAGAGGTTGCGCAACATACAGCTCCTCGTTGATATAACCATTAAGGAACGCACTCTTCACGTCCATTTGGTATAGCTTAAAGTCTAAGGCACATGCATAGGCAAGGAGTATTCTAATTGATTCTAATCTAGCTACGGGTGCATAGGTTTCATCATAATCTATTCCCTCTTGTTGGTTGTAGCCTTGTGCTACCAACCTTGCCTTATTCCTAACTACGACGCCATTTTCGTCGAGTTTGTTTCTAAACACCCATTTAGTTCCTATGATTGTTTGATTTCTAGGAAGAAGTACTAAATCCCAAACTTGGTTTGCGGTGAATTGATTTAGTTCCTCCTGCATGGCAACTATCCAACTTTCATCCTTAATTGCTTCACCTACATTCTTAGGTTCTACGGTTGATATGAAGCAAAAGAAGTTACTTTTGTTTTGTGCTTGTGACCTAAGGGTTCTTTGGTTTAGGTTACCTATGATATTTTCAATAGGATGGTTTTTGGATTCCTTAATGTTGACAATTTCGTCAACTTCAACTATTTCATCCTCAATGTCATCTTCTAGGGTTTTCTTGCCATTAACCTTAATGGCTTCATCCTCATCTAAGTCATCATCAACCAATGGTGATGTCTTAGATTGTGGAGGACTTTCATCGAATGTCACGTTGAGTGATTCTTCGACTTTCGAGGTTTCTCTATTTAGGACAACGTAGGCTTTACTATTTTGGGAGTAACCTAGGAATACACCTTCGTAAGACTTTGGGTCAAACTTGGTGAGGTAATCTTTAGTGTTTAGTATGAAGCATTTGTTTCCAAACACTCTAAAGTAATATGGGGTTTTTCCTAGGATAGGTCTAATTAGAATCCTATTTAGAATGTAAGTTGAGGTGTCCACCGCATTACACCAAAACTTTTGCGGAATTGATTGTTCATTCAACATCGTTCTACTCATTTCTTGTAGAGTACGATTTTTCCGCTCAACTACCCCATTTGATTGAGGAGTGCGTGGAGCCGAGAAATTGTGAGTAATACCATTAGCATCACAATATACTCCAAATTGCACTTCATTATCAAATTCCCGACCATGATCCGTCCTAATAGAAACTATTGTACATCCTAGTTGATTTTGGACTTTCTTACTAAAGATTTCAAATTCCTCAAAGGCTTGTGTCTTATTCTTAAGAAATCTAGTCCAAGTATACCTAGAGTAGTCATCAACTATTACTAAGGTGTAGAGATTTCCTCCGTAGCTCCGTACGACGGATGGACCGAATAAGTCCATGTGAAGTAGTTCTAGGCATCTAGAGGTCGAGACCATATTCTTAGCTTTGTGACTAGAATGAGCTTGTTTTCCAACTTTACAAGCGTCACAAAAGTGTGTGTCGAACTTAATCTTAGGTAGGTTTCTAACTAGTTCCTTAGATGCCGATGATTATATAAGACGCATATTGGCATGACCTAGTCTCCTATGCCACAGGGTGGTATGATCATCTATAGTTTCTAGATAAATCTTATCTTCAGGCTTATTTCCTATCTTCATGACAAATAAGCCGTTTTTCCTAACTCCTTTGCCTATGGTTTTCCCATTCTTAATAATCTCACTACCCTCTTCAGAGAATATGACTCTACACTTATTATCTACCATTTGACTAATGCTAAGTAAGTTAAAACCTAAGTTATCTACGTGCTCAACATTTCTAATAATAAGAGAGTCTTAAGTAATCGTACCATTGCCTATAATTTTGCCCTTAAGTTTGCTACCGAAAGTGACATTACCTCCGTTGTATGCCTTGTATGATGAGAATAAACTTCGGTTGCCTGTCATGTGGTTAGTGCATCCACTATCCTTGACCCATTCGTCAGGCTCCAAGTCAATTCCCAAGCATATCTATTGCATAAGACAAACATTCAAACATTTGGTCCCCAATATCTCATGGGTCCTAAGTGGTTAGCATTAAACATCCCATGCATTTCTTGCATGTGGTTAGGATGTTGAAATGGAGGACAAATTTCCCATGGCAAGTAACTTTGTAGTTGACAGTCATTCCAAGTTACGGGATAGTTACTTGGAAAACTTTGTCTTCTAGAGTTACGTCTCGGTAGAGGAGTTCTTGACCGAGGTTTGGGAGTGTTTGTTTTTCTAGGTGGAGGAGTCTTAGGCCTTGTGTTAGGTTTTACAAATCCAGGTTTGGGTTTTGACATGGGTTTGTAAAATCTCTTAACTTCCTCTATACTAGCAATTGAGACCTTTGTGCCATTAACAACTATGTGAGTTGGTTTAGGACTTGATTTGTTTTTGAGATTCGACTCAGTTCTGTCCCCAGCACCAGACGGTACCACAGTTCCATTAATTTTAATGGTACCGTTGGTACCTTTAGTGGTGCCGTCTTGGGATTTGACAGAATCAGTAGGTTTGACAGATTTTACATGATTTGTTTTATCTGTCAAAACATTTTCTGTATTCTTTTTGAACCTAGTTATCCTAATTGCATTTTCCTTAAGTTTTTCATTTTCTAATCGAAGACTTATGCATGACTCACATCCCACGTCTATTTCTTTGTTTCTTTCAAGTCCTTTGACTTGATCCTTTAGTTCTAAAATTTTCACTTCGAGTTCATGCAATTTTGACTTTAGTGATTTGTTTCTACTTAACATTTTTGAAACAATTTTGCATAGATTATTATGTTCGTCATGTAGTATGTTATCATCTATTGACGAGTTGTCATCTATGAAATTAGGGTAGTCGCAACGTACCTCATTAGAAGCATGAGCCATTAGACATGTTTCGTCCTTGGGCTTCTTTTCTTCATCATCACCGCTATCACTCCAGGAGCCTCCTATGAGAGCTCGTTGGTTGTTGAATTTCGGTGGCTTGGGACACTCTCCTATGAGGTGATTAGGATCTCCACATCTAAAACATTTCCTATCACTTGTCCCTTTCTTTTCAGCATGGTTCTTTTGTGATGTCTTCTTCTCATCACGAGGTTGCCTAACGAACCTACCTCTTCTCCTAAAGAACTTTTTAAAGTTCCTAACCGCTAATGCATATTCCTCATCTTCACTATCGGAACTCGAACATTCCTCATCACTAGACTCCTTCTTGGCTTTTAATGCTAGAGATCTAACTCTCTCGCTTTTGCCTTTGACAATGTCGGAGTCCTTCTTGATGATCATCTCGTGAACTTTCAAATTTCCTATAAGTTCATCGAGTGACAATGCCGCCAAGTCCTTTGACTCTTCAATGGCGGTGACCTTTGCTCTCCATTTAGGATGTAGAGCTCTAAGAAACTTCCTAACATAGTTCTTACTAGAATAACCTTCATCAAGAGCTTTAAGACTAGTGATAATAGTATTAAATCAAGCAAAAGCATTATCTATTGACTCATCCTTCGAAATGGAGAATTGTTCATATTGTTGAACAAGAAGATCCATTTTGTTCTCTTTGACTTGGTTATTACCTTGGTGAGTGACTAACAAAGTTTTCCAAATCTCTTTTGCCGTATTACACATGAAAATTCTTTCAAATTCCTTTTTAGGCAAAGCATTATAAATCATCATTTTAGCCTCATTATTTTTGGCTAATTTCCTTTTAAGTTCATCACTTTGTTTATCATAAGAAACTATTTCATCCTTTTTAGTTTCCGGATTCATTTGAATAGGTTGAAAGTCACCCTCGGTAATAACATGCCAAAGATCAATGTCTTTTGATTTCACATACGTTTCGAATCTTGTTTTCCAATAAATAAAACAATCGGTTTCGAAAAGTGGTGGTCTTTGCATAGATTGCCCTTCTAGATATTTGTCGGAATCCATTGATCGATACAAGTTTTAAAATACAATATACTTTAAAGACTTGACTGAAGTGGCTTCTGATACCAATTGTGGGAAACTAGAAGGGGGGTTGAATAGTTTACCGGTTTAAAATTCTTTTAAAAATCTTGTTTTAAAAGTTGGCTATTGGAAACTTTGATTCGAACTCTATGTGTAATCAATCAACACCAATATGAACTACACACTAAACTAACTAATATAAACTAATGAAAGTAAAGAGTAGAGTTGGAAAGATCAAACCGAGACAAAGGATTTATAGTGGTTCGGCTACGAAGCTCTTCTTCGCCCTACTCCACTCCCCGAGTACCACACTCGAGAGTTTCAAGCACTATGTCAACAACCTCCCTTCAGGCGGAGAAAACCGTACACGTCGCTTATCCTATTACCGACACTAAGCTAAATGTCGAGTGCTAATCTTAGCTAGCACCAATCTACCAAGGTTCACGTGACCAAACACTCAAGCCCAATGGCTTCAAGAGATCACCAAGATCTCAACACGATCACAATGATCAACTCTCACTTCACTCTACTCAATCTAACTACTCTAGATCCTTTGACTACTCACACACAAGCCCAATGGCTTCAAGAGATCTTCACTATCTCTTAAGATCACAATGATCTTCACTCACACTCTCACAAAAGAAAGGTAATCTTGATGTATGCTAAGATACAACAAGGATGTAACAAGTGTTACAAAACCTAACAACTACAACTCTTGTATCTTCTTGAATACCTTGAGTTCTTCTCTTGCTAATGAAGAGGAATAATAACACCTTGTATCAACTTGGACACTTGTGTTCTTCTCTTACTAATGAAGAGGGATAATAACACCTTGTATCAACTAGGATACTTGTGTTCTTCTCTTGCTAGTGAAGAGGAATGAAGATGATCACTTGAAGGATGATTGGATCACTCTTGAACAAAAGAAAAACTAACCTAAATGATCTAAGAAAAAAAGTGTGAAGAGAGTATTCAACTCAGAAAGTTTTGTGTGTGAAAGGATGCCTAAAAATTGTGAAAGGGGTGGGTATTTATAGGCAAAGAAAATCTGAACGTTACAGAAAATTTTGTACGGACGGCTCCGTTAAATACCCCACGACTCCATTAAATTTAACGGAACCGTGGAGCCGTCGTAGACTAGGACGCTCCAAATTTTGTCTTTTCTGGTGAAAACTTATTTGGGGAAGGTTGGAGCTGATTTTGGGGGGGAAAATAGCTGTTGTGATTTTCAAACATATTTTTCCATTAAAACATTTCTTAATATTTCAAAAATAATTTGTCATGTGTATTTTTGAAAAAATGTTTTGTCCCATTTAAAATGTGAATTCTCAAAACATAAATTCACTTCTTTGATCACTAGTTCAAGTTGTAACTTTGTTATAGAGTGATTTGCGTAGAAACGGGATCTTCCGATTAAAGACTTGTTTACGTTGATTTTAACGTATCGTGATTTCACATTTTGTCATCCTCAAAACGTGAAGTAATCGAAAGATATAAATAACATTTTTAGAACATTATTTGCATCAACAAAGCTCGATTTAGATGTAGTGATGTGTATTTTAAACCAACTAAAATTCTAATGAAATAAGAATTAAAATTCGGTCCAAGTTCGGCTAAAAAAACTTGAAAAGTATTTTACATAAAATGCCCTTATATATAAAGAACATATATATCACTTAAAAGCTCGAAAAGTTCGACAATAGCTCGAGTTAAGCATATATAAGATCGAGCTCGACTCGTTAATCATTTCGAGCTCAGTTTTCGGGCTCGAACTCATGCTCGAGGCTTGATAGAACTATGCTAAAACGAGCTCGAGTCGAGTTACTCAACAAAAGCTCGACTTGTTTACACTCCTAATACAGACAGACGTAGTTTTTCATAATAGTTGGTCTCATCCTTTGATATATTCTAGGTCAGCTAAGCATTTGCTAGATCGTTGTGGCTAAGAGCATAGGTCTCGTCTTGTGTCTTTATGTCACTATATATCGAAGTCCTCGGATCTACTTGGGATAATGTATGCGGCCTAATCTTTCAGTTTCTATCATATGAGAAAAGTTCAATTAAAGACTATTATTTTCATGCATACTGAAGAACAAATGTCAACCACTCGTCTTATTATCTTATAATAGAGGAATGCATTTTTTTTTAATAAATAGTAATACTTAAAATTCAGCTTGCTAATTATGAAATTTTAATAGCTTGCACATAATTTCTCTACTACATAACTTACAAGTCTTAAAGCTTAATGCACAAAATATAACGCACTATTAATGTGGTCAAGATATTTAATGTAGTCAATTAATTAACTGTTCAATAAATACAATTAATGCATTATTAAAACACCCTTACATAAGAAATATAAATTATCAAGCATATTGTAAAAGCAACTTAAACACAATTCCTGTATTAAATGTCACTAATACAAATAATAAATCACATTATAAAAATATTTTAGCCCGAACAGGCACGGGCTAAACGAAATTCTTAATGTCCGTAATTTTATTGTCAAAAAGAACATAATAAACTAAAATACATGATTCACCGAAAATTTTTATTTCAGGGTACCCGCCGCCGCAACGCGCGGTTACCCTGCTAGTTTTATAAAAGAAAAAAATAAAGGGATTAATTAACATTATTAATTAAAACATACTTTCACCTCCTCTTTCTTTAAAAATTACATATCTCAAAAACCATAAACAGTTAACCCACATAAATTACATAATCTTGATGTACATTTAATTATCTTTCAATGGAGGGACACTTTCGTATACTTTCAACAAACTTTTTTTTGGTAGTTTTTGTTTTTTTTCTCGATGGTGTATTTTGCTTTATATATCACATATGATATAACATTAATTTGTAAGTTTGAACACTCAAAATGCTTTCGCAAAACGGGTATAAATTTTGTGTAGAAATCCAAATGATTTATCATTTTTGGCATTGAAAAATGCACATCCTTATCTTTCAAACCATTTATCATACATAATTATTGAACCTCCAATAAATACAGTTTATTCAAAGAAGTTGAAAAAAATAGAAGATTTTTTTTTGACAGTCAAAACCGTTTGATGTATCATATGCGATATAACATTAATCTATAAGTTCGAAAACTCAAGATGGTGTCGTTAAATGAACATAAGTATTTGTGTAAAACTTCAAATGATTAATCATTTTTAGCATTATAAAAATAAACATTCTTAGCTTTTCAGCCATATATCAAACATAATTTGTGAACACCTAAACCAATACAGTTTATTCATACAATTTGAAAGAAATATATTTTTAAAAAAAAGTCAAATCGCTTGACGTATCACATGTAATATAACACTAATCAGTAAGTTTGAACACTCAACATGCTTTCGTAAAATGAGCATAAGTATTAGTATAGAACTCCAAAAAATTCAGCATTTTTAGCATTGAAAAATACAATTCTAAGCTTTCCTACCATGTATCACACATTTGAACCTCTAAATCAATACGGTTAATTTATAAAAGTTGGTGAAAATAGAAAAAAATTGATATTCAAACTCGTTTGATATATCGAATGTTATATAACTAACTTTGAACACTAAATATGTTTTCGTAAAATAAGCATAAATATTTATATACAACTCTAAAAGATTCACCATTTTTTGCACCAAAAAATAATACTTATGTCTATATCTCCTGTCTTCGAATCTAAAAATTATTATTATATCACTTGTGATATATCAAACGTGTTTGAGAATAAAAAAAATTAATACATTTTCTCGAACTTCTAAGAATAAACTATAATGATTTGAAAGTTCAAAAATTATTTGTGAATGGTTAATTTGAAAGTTAAGGATTTAAATTTTTAAATGCAAAACACGGTGAATCATTTGAAGTTCTACACAAATACTTATGCTAATTTTACAACAGCATGTTGGGTGTTCGAACTTATAGATTAATGTTATATCACATGCGATATGTCATACAAACTCTAATACCGAAACTCCCCAAAAAAAGTTTTTCGAAAGTATATGAAAGTGTGCCTCTATTGAAAGATAATTAAATATTTGTCGTAATTTTGTAATTTGTTTCGTATAACAATTAACGGTTTTTTTGAAATATATTATTTTCAAAAAAGAATGGTGAATTTGAGTTTTAATTAAAAGAGAAAGGGTAAGAGGGGTGGAAGTAGATGTCTATTTAATGTACGATCCGGTTCATTAGATCAAATTATTTGTGTCATCGCGATTAATCCCAATAAGAGGATGTGAAATAACTCGCCTCTTTATCATATATACTATATCTATTTTTAAAAGGAAAATTATAGGGCACCCAACTAGATGTTAATTTTTGTTTACACTAATTGCGGCTGTATTTAATTTATGCCTGGAAACTACAAAACGAAAATCACGAAGCCAACTATAATATACGTACGAAAGTAATAAGAATGAAAAACTAAATGTGAAATACCATACACTCATATTTTATACTCCGATATGGTAAAAATAGATTTGATATAACTAAACTTCCACATGGAGTTTGCAATTCATGTTGATTTAAAATGTCCGTGTTTCATGTCGTTAGATAATCATTCGGCATAACCTTTGTCAAAATTAGTGTAAACGAAACAAACATTCGATATCGTATAAATTTGAGTCACGTATGTGTTAAGAACTGAAAAGTTGAGCGCCTTTCCGATATCGTATCCCGATCTACTTTAATAAATACGTAGTAGTTCCGTTTAGAGTAGGAGATCATTCCCTTATTGGTTGCTAGTAAGCTCTAACTTTCTAGTAACCATATTTGATCTAATGCTGCAAATTAATTTTTTGTCTTTTGATAAGTATCTACTTATGTGATGTCATTAATAAATTGGCCGGTTTATATCCTAACAAATATTAGACCTTTTATACATTGAACGCAACTATTAAGTTAAAGTTGCTATAATCTATTTCAAACCAAAGTTGTTATCCCACGCAATGAACATAATATAACCAATCATTCATCATATTCATATGTTAAAGCAAATCTCAAAGGAGGTGTTTTTTTCACATGAGACACGAGAATAAAATGATAAATTGAAAAGAGTTGAAAGCAAATTTGGCATATTAAATAATGGATATGCGAGCAGGCCACGGTTTTCATCCGGCCGTTACTCCAGCGAGAAAACTCGTGTGGAGGCGGTACAGTTTTCCGGCGGAAGCCGTTAAAAATCTCCACTACTCCAGCGTGGACCCGGTTCAGACAACATAGTCTGAGTATGTAGTGAATGAGGGCCTACTAATGTGACGGGTGCGACTCTGAACCAAAAAATAAAAGTCGCCTCCCCAAAAAAAATAAAATAATCGATATGCTTCATTCAGAAATTTAATGAAAATTGACAAGTGCTCATGACGTTTCATGCTTGATACTACACCCATCAAAGATTCTTTCAATTACAGATACAAGTGGAGATGACATGTTAATGCATCTGTTGTCATGACATCACAAATCTACTTATTTGGGTCTCATGGGATGTCACGTCATTATGACAAACCTCCCTTTACAACCCCCTTTATCATAACAAACTACAACTTACTCATTTGTGTCCCACAACTTTCTATTTTATTATTTTTTTCACATCTCCAAATACACAATCTTCATCCCCTTATCACCACTCTGACACAAAGTACACATTCTTCCCTCGCCGTGCAGACGAGGAGTTCTTTGATGGCGAAGTACGGCGAAATAGGACGGTGTCATGGCGAGGCTCAACGAGCTGCCATATCGCCACGACGAGCTCCATAACGAGTCCACACCCAGTGCTCTTATATAATAATTTTTTCTAGAACACATCTAGATCTTTCATGATAAATAGGTTTATTTATATTCAATTTTCTCTTTTGTTTAACTGAAAAGAGAAATAAGTTTATTTATGTTAAACTGAAAAGAGAAAGGTTGGCGTGGTCACATCATACTTGTATGCAACAACTTGGAATCGAACTTGAAACCTGATGAAGCGAAAAGTGTACCGCTTTTAGGGGGTCATTTAAGCCCTAAATCATATTTATTTGATCAAATATTGCCCTAAATCGTTCCTTTTGTCATTTTAGGTACTTTGGAGAAGAAATCTGGAAAAGGAAGCATTTTGGACGTTTTTGGAGCATAAAAGTGAAGAAAACGACAAAGTCTCAAAATTATGCTGAAAAGTACCTTTGACGGCGTCTAGTATTCTTCCAGACGGCGTCACGGCTTGGCAAAAAAGGTGGATATGAAAATTACTCATGATAAGCCAGAGATTTTACAATGGAAAATCTGACGGCGTCAAGCTTTAAGGAGATCAAGGCCATCACGATTTAACTTAAAGAGGGACGGCGTCAAGCCATATTCTGACGGCGTCAAGCTTTGATAAGCCAGAGAGGATTTTGGAGGTCTAAAGAGGGACGGCGTCAGGAAGGCCATCCGGGAACCCTAGACACGGCGAGGTGACGGCGTCAAGTCCTATAACGTGACGCCGTCAGCCCTTAAACTCTATATATAGTTTTGCAATTTTTTGTCATTAGTGTGCAACTTTGTGAGGAGAAACCCTAAAGACGAATTTCTGCCATTTTTAAGGGTTTTCATACCCTTGGATCTCCCATGTTTAATTGAAGATAAGTTATCATTTAATCAATCAATATGTCTATGTGTTGTTTGATTATATATTGTTCTTGTCTTTTGATTAACATGCTAGGCTAGATTTATCTTGTGTTTGCTTAGATCTAATGAAACCTAGCTATTGATTATTGGTTATTAGTGTGTTATTAATTGTATTGGATGATTGTTCATCGATGTTAGGCTTAAGAAAACTGGCTAACTTCCTATTCGGTAACTTGCTTGAACGTCTTAAGAAACATGAACCAATGCGTACTAAGGTTTTTATGGTTGTATTTAATGCATGAGCGAATTCTAGTGATCCCATATTAGGAGCTTCCTAGCCGGCTCGACATAGGAGTGAAGTAGGAGCTTGTAGAGTTGGGGAAGTACGTACGCCACCCCACGATTGGTATTAAGGAATACACCCGTCATCCACGCAATTAATACACACTAATCAACCGGTAAAAGATAGTTAGGGAGTAAGGAAATCTAAGTAAACACATTTCTCTCCACATAAGTTTCACAACTCTTTTCATTTTCGTTATTTTATTTTATTTGCATTTGTAGTTATTTGGGTAGTTTGACTAGCAACTAATTCCGCCCACTCTTTTAAAAACCGAGATTTTACTTGCTTTTATAAAAAATTATAAAAATACAAAAAGAATCTTCCCTCACCCTTAGACCTACTAAAGTAGTTTTTCATACCTAACGAACACTATTCCCTGTGGAAAACGATCAATCCCCCGTACTTACCACTACACTATACTACATCGGTCAGGTACACTGCCTGGTGGGGTTGTAAGCCTCTTGAGATCCCTCGAGAGGTAAAACCTGTTGTAAGGTTGCAAAACCACGCATCAAGTTTTTGGCGCCGCTGCCGGGGAATAGTTATTGTTTAGGTTGAATTTTTATTTTATTAGGTCTACTCACTAGATTCCTTTCTAGTGAGATTTTTATTTTTCTAGGTTTTTCTTTAGTCTATCTTTTTTTCTTCGTTTCTTTGTTCGTAACCATTACCATCCGACATCATGGAAGGTGGTAATATCCTTGATCCCAACAACCCACCACCACAACAACACCCACCTCCTAGATCCCGTACCTTAGGAGACTACTCCCGTCCTAGCCACCATGGCTATCGAAACACCATTGAGCTCACTCAAGGAGCCAATGTCACACCCTTGCGATCCGACACCATCCGGTTGGTGCAAAGCGGATGCGCATTCCATGGACTTCGTTCCGAAGATCCTAATCAACATCTCAAGGACTTTCTCAAAATCGTTGATTCCATAGACCTTGATGTTGCCACTCGAGAGACGACCCGACTGCGTCTCTTTCAATTCTCTCTGCGGGACCAAGCTAGTCAATGGCTAGAACGTCTACCCGCAGGATCCATCACCTCTTGGGATGATCTCACCACTCGCTTCCTTGCTCAGTTTTTCCCACCGGGAAGAACTACCAAGCTAAGGAATGATATCTTGATGTTCCAACAACGTCAAGGCGAAACCCTCTACGAGGCATGGACTCGATTCAAGGACTTACTCCAGAAAGTCCCTCACCATGGCATAGAACTTTGGCTCCAAGTCCAAATCTTCTATGACCATATCAATCTCTCCACAAGGCAAACCATTGACCAATCGGCCGGTGGTAAGCTACGTGATCTAAGTGCGGAACAATCATGGGCTCTCCTAGAAGATCTTGCTCTTTATGACAACGAAATTTGGAGTGATCCCCGTGATTTGAATAAAACGGTCAAGGCAATATCTTTGCCTTCGAACAATTCAAGCACTTCCGACCGTAGGATCATAGAACTTGAAGACCAAGTCAAGTTTCTTATGAAATCCTACGAGGCTCCTAAACCTTCAAGCCAAGTGAACAAAATCACTTCTTCATGTGAATTATGTAGTGGTCCCCACGACACTCGTGATTGCATGGAACTCCCCGAACAAGCTTTTGCGGACTACGCATCCTCGCGTACCGACGGAGCGGGAGACAAGTGGTACACTTTCAAACCCGAGCCAAACCCCTACGGTGATACATACAACCCCTCATGGAAAAATCACCCAAACCTTAGGTGGAAACCAAACCAAAACACACAACAAACCAATTCTTCCAACCCACCTAACCGTTTCCAATCAAGCGGTTCCAACTCGAACCGTACTTTCAACAACAATCCTTCCAGCAATGGTAGTACCAATAACTTTGAAGGATTGATGTCTCAATTTATGGCATCTCAAGAAGCTCGTTTGGCCAAGTTTGAAGCCGATTTCAATCAACAACAAACGGAGATGACCAATAAAATTGACAACTTATTGAAAGCCCTCAATAACCAAGTGCTATCACCTCCACATAAGGACGCTAGGAACACAAATAGCGGACCCCAAGTAAAAGACCCCTCTTCATCCAAACATGTCCACTTCGTCAAAATTGTCACTATCAAACCAATTGATAGAAATAAGGATAATAGTGAACCTGAGGATGAGGTTAAGAAAGTCGAGGTTGATAAAGAAGTTAGGAAAAGTGAGATTGAAGAAGTAGATGATGATGAGGACTACTTCAATAGGCTACCCACTAAGGAAGAGCGCGCATATCATACAGACTTATTCGATGACCCCGAGACACCATACTTCCTAGGTAGACCAATTATAAAAATAGGCGACCCTTCTAATCTCAACATACCATGCAACATCGGACATTTGCATGTGTGGAAAGCTTACATCGACCTTAGATCGCCCATAAACATCATGACTAGAGCCCACTACAACTTGATAATGAAAAAGCAACTTGGGTATAGGATGTTCCCTGACAAGGGTTGGATGAGTAACTTCACGGGAAGAGTTAAGGGATTACCGGTTTATGTAGGAAACTTCACCTATGCCACCGACTTTGTAATTGTAGAAGATATCCGCCCAATAGTCGATGCATCCTTAACTCAAGTAGTTTTTGGAAAACCATTTGTTGAGGTCTCTAGAATGACTTATGAACCGTCCTTAGGGATAGTTAGATTTAAGGATGAGACCGATGAGGTAAACTACCAAATGCCATATAAGATAGAGCAATTCCAACACTTGTCAAATGTTGAGAAGGAGCTTAAGCAAGCGGTCTACTATAGGAATGATGAGGATAGAAATAAAGGAGTAGACTATGTTATGGAAAGGATATCCGGTTTCTACAAGAATTGTTTGAAATTAGGACCGAAATACAAAACCGGAAATGAGAATGGCCTAGGAACTGTAACCGATGATGGAATCACGTAAGGTACGTGACTTTGAGTCTAGCTACAAGACTCGTTAATAAAGAAAAGCGCTTCTTGGGAGGCAACCCAAGCTTTATTTGTTTTGTGTGTTTATTTATTTGTTTGTTTGATTTTATTTGTTTCCGTATGTATGTTTAATTTTTATTATTATTGATTCATGTTCAAAACTAAATTGTGAAAATGCTTTATCTTGTTTTTAACTTTGTCTTAACTACATATAAAGGTATTTTGCAAAAGTTAAGTGTAAGGGAAATCCAAATCGGTTTATTAGAACAAATGAACATGAATCATAATAATATTAAATTAACATACATATTAGTATTTGTTTGAGTCAAATGCTTGTATCGAGTCATAATGATGTTTTGCAGGATTTCCGGGAAGCAAGGTAGAGGTTTTTCTAGAGATTTTCCGGAAACTTAACATGAGAATTCTGTCAGATCATTTCTGACGGCGTCAGGAGTTACAACCTGACGGCGTCAAGTTTTAATTTTTTGAAATTTTTGAAAGTTTTGTTTTCATAAAAAGTTTTTATTAAATCTCTAACTTATAATCTTCAGGAATCTGCAAAATTATCATTCCACAAGCATTATATCCTTATATATAGAATTTATCCCGCCGATGTTATGCAGGTTTTCGTGTTTGTTTTCTCAGGTTTATCAGGTTATTTTGGACAAGGAGATGTATGTGGAATCAAGCTTTTGGCGATGCTTTAGTCTTGGAGCTTCTACATTCTCTTGGAAGAAGATCTAACCATGTTACTTCATTATCCACCGAGCGAATCAGGGGAGTATTTGATTTCATTCTTTTACCTTATTTACTTTTACATCTTGTTATTTGAACATTGGGGACAATGTTCATCTTAAGTGTAAGGGGGGGGGGGTAAAATACGATACTTTAGAGAATACAATAACGCTTGATTTTTGTTTGTTTAATAGTAGATGTGTAATAAAACTGAGAGAAATACCTGTTAGGGCAATTTTAGTGCCAAATTTAAAATTTTTTACAACATATAGGAGTGAAACTTTGATCTTAATGAGCGTCTCACGGATAGGAGTTATATGACTAGCACAAAAACCGTACCACTAAAAAATTTTCCACCCCCAAATATGTGAGGTTCGCTCCTAGAATTGGTAGGAAAAGCATTTATGCTATGATGTGTGTACCGGTAGCACTTAGATTCTAGAACTTGCGTTAGGACCATTCCGAGGCCACAAGTGAGACTACATTCGTGTAGTTAGATTTACTACATGATAAGAGGCATTAGGATTAACCCATTGTTTTACACCTGTGTTTTTGTTATAATTACTTTGGCTACATTGGTCAAGTAATTCTCCCACACCCTTGGCGTTGTACTCATTTTTAGTACACGATACCCCTAGTACACCCCTCAGAGCCTATCTTTTCGTTTCGACCTTTAAGCATTTTACTTAAAGGAAGAATTTGTTTACACCCCACTTAAATGTACACCCAAATCGCCTTAGCCTACCTTGTATGCACTCATTTTTAGTGCATTATTGTGACAACATTTGTTTAAACCCAAGTTAATTATCTAATTGATTACATGGTTGCTAAGTCGAGTCATATCCTTGTACATATTGTTTTGGGACGATTGAGACTCATGGGTAAAGTACTAGTGTAATGGAGTAATGGGGAAGAACATCATTTATTACCCCCATATGTGCTAAATATTTTAAAAGTACTCCAAGTGTTTCGATTATCTTAATTCGAGTCATTAGAATAGTTATTTGTAAAGTTATGTAAAAGTTCAAGTGTAAGGGGAATTCAACGCCCCTATGATGTATTATTTTGGATGGTAGGGCAAGAGTGTATGAAAAAAAAAAAAAAAATCGAAAAAATAAAGAAAAATACAAAAAAATGAGAAAAAGAAAAGTAGAAAAAACATACGGACTACCATCCCGTTTCATTTTATGTTTATTTTATGTTTTTTTTGTTATTTTGTTTTTAGCTTAAGTCGAGTCTAGTCTTGGCTTAGCAACGCCATATTGTACGTGTAATTAATCAAGATCTTTAACTCGCCACCAGTAAAATATCCCTTATCCAACAAAACCGTGTTTATCATATCCCTACACCTCACGTTATAACCCATTTAAAAGCCCTCTTTGATAGTTTATCTTAGGTGCTTACGCCTAGTGGAGGAGGTTTTCGATCCTTTCCCAAGCCTATGGTAATCTATTTGCTATGACAGGTAGTGAGAGATATTATCCGTTTCCATTTATGAGATTTATTTTGATGACACCTGAGAGATGTGAGTATCTAAACACTACTTGTGAGGTGCTAGTATGTAATCTCCGTGCTTATTATGATTAAAGTGGAACGACTGTTTGTTGTAATTACTTTTATATTAGCATTAAATGACCCCTAACTTGTATTTTGATTAGAATAAAAGCGCATTTGCTTGAGGACAAGCAAATCTCAAGTGTAAGGGTATTTGATGAAGCGAAAAGTGTACCGCTTTTAGGGGGTCATTTAAGCCCTAAATCGTATTTATTTGATCAAATATTGCCCTAAATCGTTCCTTTTGTCATTTTAGGTACTTTGGAGAAGAAATCTGGAAAAGGAAGCATTTTGGACGTTTTTGGAGCATAAAAGTGAAGAAAACGACAAAGTCTCAAAATTATGCTGAAAAGTACCTTTGACGGCGTCAAGTATTGTTCCAGACGGCGTCACGGCTTGGCAAAAAAGGTGGATATGAAAATTACTCATGATAAGCCAGAGATTTTACAATGGAAAATCTGACGGCGTCAAGCTTTAAGGAGATCAAGGCCATCACGGTTTAACTTAAAGAGGGACGGCGTCAAGCTTTGATAAGCCAGAGCGGATTTTGGAGGTCTAAAGAGGGACGGCGTCAAGAAGGCCATCCGGGAACCCTAGACACGGCGAGGTGACGGCGTCAAGATCTACAACGTGACGCCGTCAGCCCTTAAACTCTATATATAGTTTTGCAATTTTTTGTCATTGGTGTGCAACTTTGTGAGGAGAAACCCTAAAGACGAATTTCTGCCATTTTTAAGGGTTTTCATACCCTTGGATCTCCCATGTTTAATTGAAGATAAGTTATCATTTAATCAATCAATATGTCTATGTGTTGTTTGATTATATATTGTTCTTGTCTTTTGATTAACATGCTAGGCTAGATTTATCTTGTATTTGCTTAGATCTAATGAAACCTAGCTATTGATTATTGGTTATTAGTGTGTTATTAATTGTATTGGATGATTGTTCATCGATGTTAGGCTTAAGAAAACTGGCTAACTTCCTATTCGGTAACTTGCTTGAACGTCTTAAGAAACATGAACCAATGCGTACTAAGGTTTTTATGGTTGTATTTAATGCATGAGCGAATTCTAGTGATCCCATGTTAGGAGCTTCCTAGCCGGCTCGACATAGGAGTGAAGTAGGAGCTTGTAGAGTTGGGGAAGTACGTACGCCACCCCACGATTGGTATTAAGGAATACACCCGTCATCCACGCAATTAATACACACTAATCAACCGGTAAAAGATAGTTAGGGAGTAAGGAAATCTAAGTAAACACATTTCTCTCCACATAAGTTTCACAACTCTTTTCATTTTCGTTATTTTATTTTATTTGCATTTGTAGTTATTTGGGTTAGTTGACTAGCAACTAATTCCGCCCACTCTTTCAAAAACCGAGATTTTACTTGCTTTTATAAAAAATTATAAAAATACAAAAAGAATCTTCCCTCACCCTTAGACCTACTAAAGTAGTTTTTCATACCTAACGAACACTATTCCCTGTGGAGAACGATCAATCCCCCGTACTTACCACTACACTATACTACATCGGTCAGGTACACTGCCTGGTGGGGTTGTAAGCCTCTTGAGATCCCTCGAGAGGTAAAACCTGTTGTAAGGTTGCAAAACCACGCATCAAAACCTCTCATATATTAGTGATTACTAGAATGATACCCGCGCAATGTGACGACAGCTACCCGGTGACTATTTTTGTAACGAGCAAATGTTTTTCATTTTAAGCCTTCCTTATTTAGCATATCCCAAATACTTTATAACGTAATAGATATATGTTTTTCAAAACGTATAAATTATTAATAGTGTAAATAGTTATTACTTTTATTTTTCAAATTCTAGCATTAAATATGTAGTTATAAGTTGAGTGAATTTTTCTTATAAACAATTCAATTAAAATATATCATTCTACAAATATATTAAAATTATGATATATTAAAATATATCATTATTCGAGGGGTTACTATATGGTTTAAATGATACTTCAATTTTTAAATTTTATATTAATTTTCTAATTTTTCTTTTATAGTAATGTTTTTTGTCTTAAAATTTTAAGACTTCTTTTATAAAAAGTCTAAAATGCTTTATAATGAAGTATAGATAATCACAAACCTTTTACCACTTAGCTCTTTTTCAGCATTTTGTGATATTTGATTGTTTTTCACTGCTCTATCTCTCGTTTGAACTTAATGATTCATAGTTTCATACATTGCGAACTAGAAGGGAATAATTTTGTGCTCATGCTCAATCTACCTGTACATTGATCGATATGATATATTCTACGAACCACTATAAAATTGATACAAAAAGAGATACTTTTAATAAGAAGTTGAAATAAAATTTAAAAAGGTAGAGTATGATTCTATGACAATATGTAGAATTGGATTAAGAAGAATGAACTTAGTAACTTAGGTAATATATGCAATACGAATTAGATCCCAATGCCCCCTTCTCTAGAGAATGAATTGGAATAAATAGCTTTTTGAAATAAGATACGAAATGAATTTCCAAATCGATATGCATTTATTGTTTGGTAAGAATTTGTTTGCCTAACAATCCTTGAATAGAGCCGAGTAAAGCAGACCGAAAACTGAACCGAACAAAAAAACCGAGCCAAACCGGTTCGATCGAAACTGAACCACCCATATTTGGTTCGGTTTTTGGTTCCATATATTTGTGATTTTCGGTTTCAGTTTGGCTCGGTTCTAGCCAAAACAAAGAAAAATACATCTAACCCACATAAACCGAACCGAACCGAATGGACCGACACAAAACCGAACCGAACCGAGTCACTTCGGCTTGGTTCTCGGTTCATGTCTTCTAAAAAATCGGTTTTCGGTTCGCTTTTTAGAAAGTTAAAAGTTGTACTAAAGATTCTTAAAACTAAAATCTTACTTGTGCATATGATTTACTTAGGTGTAGAAAGTGGAATATAAAGAAGGGTATATTAGTCAAAGTGGTTATAGAATGAAGAATCCCAACCAAGTTGGAGTGGGAATCTTACATGGATGTTGGATTCCATGAAGATGTTGGAGATCTACTAACCCCATTTGCCATGTACTCCCACATGGCTCCTTATTTGTGGGCTTTTCTTATAATAACAACCAAAAATAATGTATGAAATTTGCTACAAAATGCATATCAAAAATCAAAATTGGACTAACAGTCTAACATGAACTTGATTTTGAAGCTCATAAAATGATTTTTTTTCTAACGGCAAAGACACACACACATCTTACTTTACCCAAACTTTTGAGATGTGTATGCATGTCATATCCAAATTCCCGAGTTTTAAGAGAGTCGTTTTTAAGCTCCGTTTATATGATATGCTATGCTCATAGAAAGTTAGAGATATCTCTTTATACATTCCGGTTGCTTACGACATATGTTATTGTTATTCAATACTTATGATTATGTCACTAGTCACATTATTTAAAAACAAGTTAAGTTGTTGTCAATCATCACACACAAGTGCATTCCAAATATATACCTTACCTAAGCCGATAATGACACTTTGATAATCCAAGTGGAGCCAATGATGCGATCTTAGTGGCATCAATCTCATGCCCAACCTCCCCTAAACATTCTTAAAAAATGTCAAAAATGCTTTTTAATTTGGTCCCAAGTATAATAATCATAATCTAGAGTATACGATGCTGTAAAACATATATTCAATAGAATCATACGTCACATTTTACACCCATGAATAGTTTTGTGCCCGGTTATTTTTCAATGTTTTCAATGGAATATGTAACTTAAAAATTGAAAGCCTAGAAATTAAGCATGGAATATTTACCATGTGCATAATTGGTGACACGTGTTGTTATTTTATTGGTATACGGAATGCTGACGACCTAAGTTTTCGGATATTTTTCAAAAACTTTGAGTTAAAATATATTATTTTAAAGTATGACGTTGTGTTAGTAGTTAGTCAAATGGTTACACATACTTATCCACTAAAAGACTATTATTGCACCATTGTGACAATTTTTTATTTAATATAGCGTACAAACTGGTAGCGTCAATAATGAAATCATATGTTTTTTTACGAATGATACGAGAGAATTATGTTACCCGAAGAACAAATTATTAATGCTATTACATAACATACTTGGTTAAGGATGATCATTCCATTGGACCTACTAAGTTTCAATGCTAATTAGATCCTCGTTGTCGAATTTCATAGTGCTACTTGCTTGATATATATGGTATGGATTCGAATAGCTCTTCGACTCTAGGTTTTAAACACTAACGGGTGTTTAAGCTATGACCACAAAATCGAGACACATATCACATTATACTTTCTTAGCATGATATTGAAATTCCTAAGCAAGTGAGAAAGAAAAGCGCATGGTATCAACGAACATAATAGATCGATTGATTGATTGACAAAGACTCTATAAGTTGTGTTTTAAACTAACAAAGTGATCTTAATATACGAGTAGTTTGTATGTATTTTTTTTTACTTGGTAATTTGTTTTTTGTGTTATAATATAATATCTAGATCTATTATATAACTAAAAGATCTATATATCGTTCAAAATGGGACGGAGGGAGTAAAAAAAAGAGGATATTAGAATGGATTAACATATGAGTCATGTGTTAAGAACGAAATCTGTAAGTATGCATTAACTTTTTTCATTTCTTGAAACAAGAATGCAATATAAAAGATATACTTCTGAGATACTACTATGATGTAACAAACTCTTCCAACTCAATTTCTTAGCTACAAAGAAATAAGACCATAGCACTTGACATCATTAATCTTTCTACGTATCTTTTTTCTTCTCTTGACTTATACAACAATATATATGAATCATAATTACATTCTTATCAACCATATTCTACACGAAATAAATAATGCCTTGTATATCTTTTTTCTTCTATCTTTTTTTCTACACGGAATAAATAATGCCTTGTATTCTACACGAAATAAATAATGCGATCTTTGTGGCATCAAAGAAATAAGACCATAGCACTTGACCTCTTTAATCTTTCTATCTTTTTTCTTCTCTTTCTATCTTTAATGTGAGTTTAGTAACGCAAACACCTACAAATGTTCACTTGCGAATAAAATTGATCCATACATTCTTATCAACCATTTTCTACACGAAAGACAAAAGGTTTTATAAATTTTTATCATGCATCCCTTATCTTTGTTATTAGGCAATGTCATGATATAGTTAGGCTAAGACGCTTGTTGGCAAATTAAGTAAAAGTTCGTACCTTACTAAAAACAAATGAATGTTTTTTCGGACAGTATGAAGCCTTGTCCTTCAGTCACCTACATAAGGAAGAAACACGCGTTAGCCTCGATTTGGGTTTTACCCCAATACCAAGCTCCGGTGTGAGAATACATATATTGCCGAAAGGCACATCAATAAATGCTTTGTGGAACCTTGATTGAATCATAAATGAGGTGGGGGTATTTATACTACCCCAACCTCGGTACCTGCACTCCTGCAGTGCATGGGGAAAGAGAATCGCCGAGCTATAACTAGTTTAGGTACTAGATGTCAGACCATGCGTGACACAATCCCGCGAAATCCGGGCCGGACGACATAGTTCGGTCCTTACAATGATCCATTGGGTAAAAGCTGGTATCTGGATAAAATGAGTGTTCTTCTTCTGTTCCTATTATCGTGCCTTTCGGCAGAGCTTTTCGACAATGTTCCTTGTTTGGCATTCGGCCATGTAGGCCAACATGTCCTTCCCCCCCCCCCCCCCACCCCCCCCCCCAATATCATATTATTAGTAGTACTAATGATGTGATACTTAATTTTTTCAACACCTCATTTTTTATTTTTACCAGAGCATCTGACCCGTTGGGCCTTATTGGGCTTGCCGTTATGTACAACACGACAAAAACCATAATTACTTAGGGGGTTAAAAGGCGCCGTCTTTTTACCTTGATATTTGAGATCATGACACGCGCCCATCTTTATTTTTGGGTAAAGGGTCTTCCACCCAGTAAAATATATTACTCAAAAAAAATTAAGTACAATGGAATGTGGCTGAAGTACCACATTAACCTCAAGCAACCGTTTGAACAACCACTAGATCATTTATGACAGGCCACAAATGATCACCTAGCTACAAACAACAAGAAACCAAATCTAAACTAGCATAAAATAAGACATATCAAACTTTATGCAAAACCAAAAAACAGTCTATCCAAGTCTAATGTCATAGATGCCAACAGCCTTTAATTGGGCCGCAAAGAGACCATAATCATCAAAGTAATCATCTTCATAAGTATTGTAGTCACATGTTCCTTCTTTCCATTGCTCCAAAAGACTATTTGTGGTCCCTCAACCACCAAAATAATTAGTGACGTTGCGATCTTCGAGAATCTCGTCATCGTCACTATCAGAAACAACCACATTTTCCACCTTAAAGAATAGGTTACCCACCTTGGTTGAAGAAGTACCAGGAGATGAAGAAGTACAAGGCTGATAAGCCTCAACCTGCACCTTTTCATTCAAATCACTCATAAGCTGATCTTGAGACCCCTTACCCTTTGATTGAAGCCCATCAACATCCTCCTCACCCAATGAGTTCAAAACATCAAAAGGATTGGAAGACTTAGTGTTCATACCATATTTATCATTAGAGGAAGAAGTCTCCTTTTGAACCTTGGGATGTTCGGATCCTTTTTTAGGATCCGAACCTTGATTGATAGCTGCCGTCGATTTAGGCCTCCAAAAATTTGGTTTTGGTTTGTTAAGCCGAACACCACCAATAGGCCGAGATTGAGAAGAAGCAGCCACACTCTTCCCTTTATTCTTACGATTCCTTACCTCAATGAAACCCTCTTCATGATTATCTACCGGATTAAACACCTTGGCTGCCACATTAATGTCATTACGAACAGTCTCCTTGACACATTTTGGACAATCAATAAGAGCATGCCCAAATGATTTACAGTCAACACAATGAGGAGGCTTCCATTTATATTCAACGATAATAATTTCTATAGTATATCCACTTCCATCCTCTTTAGGAATTGCCATAGTAACTTGGTTCTTCAATTCAGAATCCGAGCTTAATTTAACTAAAGCACGAGCAAAACTAATACAACCCCATGAATCAACATACATAGAACTCGTAAAAGCATCCAACATTATAGGTTTCCCTACTTGTGTAGCAATCAACCTTAAACGATCCTCTGAATATGCAACTAGAGGAACTTTGTGAAATTTAATCCAAACCGGAACCTTGGTTACCTTGTTTCTATTAAGGGATAAGGAAAGAGTCCCTTTATTAAGTATGATAGGCGAATTACGGATTAACCAAGGACCTCGTTCCAAAACACGATCCACACCATCTTTAGTAGCAAACTTAAAAAGGAATACACCATCACCATTTTTCATTAGCTTTTGCAAGCCAAATTTACCCCTCGTATTAGTGACATAACTCTTAACATTAGGGAAGGCAATGGTCTTACCAAGAAAGTAGCCAACCAACGTATTATCAAACCGACTTAAGACTTACTCCATAGCAACCATAGGAAGCACGGTATAATGGTTATCCACGTGCCCATCTTTATATCATCATGTGGTCATTATTATGCCATGTCGACGTCTGACACAACGCGACGTTTCACACTTTCCATCTTCTCCCTATAAATAGTCTCATTCATCTCATTTTTACCACTGTTATTCTTCTTTCAACCGTTCTCATCCAAAAGATCTTGCGATAGTTTGCCTTTCGTCCTTTCAGGTAGGTCTTAGTTTTTTATTCTATTTTTATTTAGGCTATATCCATTCCTTTTGGTGTTCACAATGTTCGAAGAGCACATCGTAGAAGATGTAGAGGAGGCCGTGGGGGAAGAAATGGTAGAAGTAGTAAAACCTAAGTTTCACGTACATATATATCAATCGAAGATGGAAGAAGCTGATTTGTCTTGGGTTGTAGAGCACATTGGTGTGCCGGTAGAGTTAAATCCTAGGTTGCCTCCGGAGGGCATGACGATGAACCAGCATCCGGAAGACGCCATCGGGTTGTATTTTGAATACTTTGTAAAGAGGGGGGGGGGGTGGGTTTGGGGCTTAGAGTACTTTTTTCTTCTTTTATTTTAAGCGTTATTAGACATTACAAAGTACATATCTCTTAGTTAGTTCCCTTAGTATTAAATAGAACAACCCTTTTTGAAGTGTATTGCCGAAGCTTACATATTATCCCAACCGCCCCTCTCTTCCGTGCCATTTATAAACTAAGAAAGCAAGGCCATTAGTTTTTCAAACATGGATTTCAGCTCATTCAACATGTCATAAGGGCTATAGTTTTCAAACTACCTTTGAAGTTCGGGAGACATGCTACCGAGCATCAGATATGCTACTTCATTGTAACGATCATATTGAGCTTTCCATGGCTCCAATTCCTCATTAGGAGCATTAGGAACACGATCAGGGGTCATAAGCTGTTCCAAAACATTGAGTTTCTTTTCAACTCTCAGGACAATCCTAAGTTGACAAAACCAATCATTATAGTTTTGGCCAGAAAGTTTTTCTCTTTCGAGCATCGACCTGAAAGCCGAATTGTTCATGTTTTGCGCAGGATTCATCTACAAAACAGATAAAAGTTCAAAAATTAGTATTTTCAATAATACTCCTTTAAAGAAAATTAACTACCCATAGTTTAAACATACAAACAATTAATTTTCTTTAGGCTATGACCCTAATTGACATACCACAATCACATCAGTTGATCTGCTAGCAATGGTGTATTCAAAGAGGTAAGTGACGATCAATAATTGCAAAACAAGTGCAATTCCTAAAACATTATGGGACTTACTAATGGCAATAGGGACAATCAAGTATTGTCATGTAAGCATGTTTCATCCCATTTTATGCCTCGGGTTAAAGGTCTCACCAATTAACTCGATTAAGTCGCCAAATAAAAAACTATAAATATTCCACCAACGTGTAACACCCCCTAAATTATAAGTTAACAGCGGAAGACTATTCGGGGTATTACGGGGAGGATCTTTGCATAATAATAGAAAATGGCTCAAAAGAGGCGTTTTAAATGTACTTGTTATTCAAATCAAAGTTGAAGTACAAAATGTGAAAATATCAGAGTTGAAACATCCCATAAAAGGGTGTAGTAGTTTAAAAGTGAATGACATGACTTATTTTATTTTACACCACATTTAAAACCCTGAGTTTATTGCCCGCTCCGTGCCTTGTCTGCTCCGCTAATTACCTGAGATAAACATGCTAAAAGTCAACAAAATTGTTGAGTGAAATCATAAAGTTTGTAATAATAATGAGTTTGAGAAACACAAGTAATGATTGCCTGTGTATTACAATCATGTTTGAAACGGTGATATTGCAGTTGTATATATTGACCTAAGTCTCATGACCCGCAAACGTTAACAGAGTAGTAACCGGTGTGGCCCTCGTGTAATAGGTGATTTGCCATTGCCTATTTCCTTCAAATATAGTGCATTGCGACTAATCCGACTAGCAACTAAGGCTATTTGTCAAGGCATTAGTGGAATAGGCAGTCAGCCTCCAATAGATCTATTCACTATATTCGTGTTCACTCGCAAGTGATTAATGGTTCATGATGTGAGGGGCTTGTGGCAATAGAGTAACTTAGTCAATATCATATCAGGTGAAGCATACAAAAATACTTGAAAATACTTGTGATTTAGTTTGTAACATGTATCTCCCCCATAGAGTGTAAACTTGTTAAATAAGTAAAAGTGAGGCTATGACTCACCTTGTGTGTAACTTGCAAGGTGAAAATGTGAAATCAAGTGAAATTACGATAACGGCTCCAACACACGACCTGGATAATAGTGAAGTCTGAGAATTTGGAATTTGAGACTTAATATGAATAGTGAGTGTGAAAACGAGTAACGGATAACGATTTGTGTGTGATATGCTTAAAATGCTTAAAGTTCAAAAATAATATTATACATAATATTATCATGTTTTTATGTCATTGATTCCATAAATATCGTTTCCTCGAATGTGGTTTGAACGAAATGTTAAGTTAATCGTTAAGATTTGTTATATATAAATATAAACGTAATGTGTTTAAATAATGAACGTAATGTAAAAATGCACATGAGTGAGTGGGAAAATGTAAAATTTTGCACCGTTAGTCCTTGGTTATAATTATATTACATTTTTAGTCCAAATGTTTCTAAAATGACATAATAAACTTACTGTTTACTGTTTTATCAATTCCCACCCTTAAGTTAATAATTTAACAGTTTGCAACATAAATATACAAACTTTACACTTTTAACCCAAATAGTAATATTCTTTGCAAAACAAGTCCAAATTTTACAAAAAAAAAAGGGAAAATATTTTCGAGAGTTTTTACGACTTATTAAAGCTTATTTAAGTGAATTCCAACTGCTTATTACACAAAGTGCTTATTTTTGAGCTTATTGGGCTTTATCGATTTAAAACTAAAGCCCAATAACAAAATTCGATCCGAGGGTTTTTAGAACAAAGTGGGCTTATCTTTGGGTTTGTATAATGACTTTAAAAAGATGTCCAAACAGCTTATATGATCAGCTTATCGAATAAGCTTAATAATTGCTTATTGGGCTTTTAAGCCCAATCGGTAAATATAAAGTGTTTCGACTGGTTCTTATTAGCGATTACTTGTGACTTTAAAAAGGGCTTAAACGAGCTTATTAAAGGAAACTTAAAACATCAATTTGATCAATGAGTTTATGGAGAATTGAGTTAAGCAATAAAATTGATATGGTGTGTATATGATTTCGTTTTAACGAGGCCATTTCTTATCGAGTATAACATGGTCCATAAATATGAAAATGACATAGATAATGTGTTATATGAATATGCGATTCGATATATAATAAAATGAGGTGCGATAAGTAAAGAAACGAGTATGTAAGTGTCGAATATATGTAAAACACGAGTTCTTAGCCATCCATAAAGGAGGTCATTGCGTATAAACGTAAAATAAATAAAGGAAAGCGTATATAATGCATAAAATGTGAAATGCGATCGAGTAAATAAGAAATATGATGCATGGTATGATAAAATTGTTATAACGAGTAGGGAAAGTGTTGAGGAGGACTTACAATCACCTAAATGGTGGAGTTTAATGTGTATATAGAACTAGAACTCGAGAAATGTTGACGTGGCTCGTAAAGGTGATCACCAATGATCGAATGGTGCTTAGGACGACTTGGAATGAACTCGAACTAAGGGAGAATGCTTCTGGTCTTCTTGGGAACTTTCGGCAAAGGTTAAAGACTAGATAGAATTTGGTTAAAGCCTTGTGGTGTGAATAGGAGTTATTAGAAGTAATCAAGTGTATATATATGCATGTATATGTCTCGATATAATGTATAATACTCAATCAAGTGGTGTGATTTGATGTTTAGCAGGGGAATAAGAATAATACTCGAGTACTATGTAGCTTAGGAGGGGGTTTTAAGTATAATTTTGGGTATAACACAAATGTGTAATATATATGTATCGTATGAATTATTAAAGGGTCCAAGAACTTATTTTAACGTGCCATATTGTGTAGAAAGGTGAGAAACAAGTTTGTGAACTCATAATAGATCGTAGAAAATCAAATGTCTAGGTGAAAACCAGTTTTGATCGAGTTAGATTAAAAAGAATAGTTATCAAGTGAATTTGTTCATGTCGCGATGGAGTTTTACTTTGAGTCTCGTTTGGGGATCAAACGTTCGAATGGGAAAATGAAATTCGACATACCAATTCTTTGGTGGGGAGGATTCAAATGATGCAAAATATTGCATAACTTGTGTATCGAATTTAAAAGAAAACGGGGCAAAGTAAATGGGGTTTAGTCGAGTAATATATAAAGTTTAATAAAACTAAGAATATTGGGTTGGGATTTTGAATAGTAACAGGCCAAAGAGTTGGGCCAGAAATAGTGTGTTTGATTCGTTTGATATATAATGAGTGTGTTGGGTTCGTTGTGGTCCGTGTGTGAGCTCGTTCCAATGTGTTGGTAATGTAATAACAAAATTTTAAATTTTGACTATAAAAATGGTTAACTGAACTGTATTAGTATTTAATACTTGATTAGCAATGTACAAATTACTAGGGAATTTTACAGAGTGCTACAGTACCTACCCGTCAAACAGAATTCCGTCCCGGAATTTAAATCTAAGATAGTGGTTAGGGGTGTCTATGGGAATAAATGGGGGTATTTGTCGTGAATTTGATCTTCACGTTTCCATGTGTACTCTGGTCCTCGTTTAGAGTTCCATCGAACTTTGACAATGGGAATATGGATTTGCTTAAGTTGTTTTACCTCCCTATCCATTATTTCTACTGGTTCTTCCGTGAACACGAGTTTGTCATCAAGTCTGATTTCTTTCAGTGGTTTGACGAGAGTTTCATCTGATAAACATTTCTTTAGTTGTGAAACGTGAATTGTGGGGTGTACTCTACTGAGTTCTTCTAGGAGTTCAAGTTTGTAAGCAACTGGACCAATCCTTTCAAGGATTTTGAATGGTCCAATGTACCTGGGATTCAACTTTTCACGCTTTCCAAAGCGTATCATTCCCTTCCATGGGGAAACTTTCAACATAACTCTGTCACCGACTTGAAATTCCATGGGTTTTCATCGTACGTCAGCATAACTCTTTTGTCTGTCACGAGTAGCTTGTAGTCATTGCCTGATCTTGAAAATCTTTTCTGTTGTGTCGTGTATCAGTTCTGGTCCTGTGAGTTGTATGTCACCAACTTCTGTCCAAAAAACAGGTGATCTGCACTTTCGACCATAAAGTGCTTCAAATGGTGCCGCCTTGATGCTGGCATGGTAGCTGTTTTTGTAAGAAAATTCAACCAATGGAAAGTGCTTATCCCAACCTTTTTCGAAGTCTATCACACATGCTCGGAGCATGTCTTCTAAGGTTTGGATCATCGTTTCACTCTGTCCATCTGTCTGAGGGTGATAAGCGGTACTCATATCTAGACGTGTACCGAGAGCTTTTTGTAGAGTTTACCAAAATCTTGAGGTAAATCGGCTATCTCTATCTGAAATGATGGAGATTGGAACTCCATGTCGAGTCACTATTTCCTTGAGATACAACTGAGCGAGGGTGGTCATTTCGTCAGTTTCTTTGATTGGTAGGAAATGCGTGGACTTGGTGAGACGATCAATGATGACCCAGATGGTGTCCAATCCAGTTAACGTCTTTGGTAGTTTAGTGATGAAATCCATGGTAATTCTTTCCCATTTCCATACTGGTAGTTCAGGTTGTACAAGCAATCCCGACAGCTTTTGACTTTCCGCCTTGACTCTTGAACAAGTCAAACATTTCCCAACATACTCAGCGATGTCGGCTTTCATGTTGGGCCACCAGTAGATCTTTTTGAAATCCTGATACATCTTGTCAGAAATGGGTGAATAGAGTACTTGGATTTGTGAGATTCATGCATGATGAGATCTCGAATACCTTCGTATAGAGGAACCCAATATCTTTCTTTGAAACACAGCATACCGTCTGATCTTTTTACAAAACCATTTTCATTATCGGTTATACCGTAAATCTTCTCATGGGGTCTGTTTTCTTCGTTGAGAGCTTCTGATTAGGCTATGAGAATTTGTGATGGAAGGGGTGAACAAATGGTCATTCCTAGAGATCGGACTCTGAGAGGTTTGATTCTTTATTTTCTGCTCAAGGCATCAGCCACAACATTCGCCTTACCGGGGTGATAGCGAATTTCACAATCGTAATCGTTGAGCAATTCCAACCATCGGCACTGTCTCATGTTCAGCTCCTTCTGATCTAGGATGTGTTGAAGACTCTTGTGATCGGTGAAAACCATACACTTGGTACCGTACAAGTAATGTCTCCAAATCTTAAGAGCAAAGACCACTGCTCCTAATTCCAGATCATGAGTGGTGTAGTTTTCTTCGTTCTTCTTGAGCTGTCTAGAAGCATAAGCTATCACTTTGCTTCTTTGCATTAATACTGCACCTAAACCGTGATGTGATGCATCACAATACACCACGAAGTCTTCACTTCCTTCAGGTAGTGTTAAAATGGGGGATTCACAGAGTTTCTATTGTAAGAGTTGAAAAGCTGACTCATGTTTGTCTTCCCAGATATACTTCTTGTTTTTCGGGGTTAATTCGGTCAAAGGCTTTGCAATCTTTGAAAAGTATTCTATGAACCTACGGTAGTAACCAGCGAGACCTAAAAATTGACGAATCTCAGTTGGGGTAGTAGGAGATGCCCAACCTTTTACCGCCTCAATCTTTGCAGGATCTACGTGGATACCTTGACTGTTAATGATATGGCCAAGAAATTGTACAGTGGGAATACAAAAATCACATTTGGAGAACTTTGCGTACAACTTTTCATTTTTGAGCAACTCCAGAATGGTTCTCAAGTGTTCAACATGTTCTTCCTTGTTGTGTGAGTAGATTAAGATGTCATCGATGAACACGATCACGAACTTGTCCAAGTATGGTTTGCATACTCGGTTCATTAAATCCATGAACACTGCGGGTGCATTGGTGAGACCAAATGGCATTACTTGAAATTCATAATGCCCGTAACGTGTTCGGAAGGCTGTTTTGGGAATGTCTTCTTCCCTGACTCGTAGCTGATGATATCCAGATCGCAGATCGATTTTTGAGTAGACACTCGATCCTTGCAACTGGTCAAACAAATCGTCAATCCGAGGCAATGGATGCCGATTCTTTACGGTGAGTTTTTTCAGTTCCCTGTAATCAATACACATTCGGAAAGTCCCGTCTTTCTTTTTGACAAATAAGACCGGTGCTCCCCAAGGTGATGAACTTGGTCGGATAAAACCTTTATCTGACAGCTCTTTCAACTGCTCAGACAGTTCTTTCATTTTTGAAGGTGCTAATCGATAAGGTGCTTTAGCAACTGGTGCTGCTCCAGGCACTAAATCAATTTGAAATTCTACTTGCCGAACTGGTGGAATACTGGGCAAGTCTTCAGGAAATACTTCAGAAAAGTCCTTGACAACAGGCACTTCTTCGAGTTGTTTCTCCTTCGTTTTAGTTTCCGTCACTTGAATCAAAAATACATGACATCCTTTGTCCAGATACTTCATTGTCTTGATATATGAGATAATGTTGAGTTAGGTTTTGCAGTGATCGCCGCGAACGATAAGAGTTTCGCCATCAAGTGGGATTTGGACGACTTTCTCGTGACAGATGATTCGGGCATGGTGCTTGGATAACCAATCCATGCCAATAACGACATCAAAGCTACCGAGTTGTATAGGCCTGACATCAATGGGGGAAGGTTTGTTTAAGAGTGTTAAGGTGCAACCTTTGATTATTTTGTTGATGCCTATAAGGTTTCCGTTAGCTATTTCGATTTCGTATTTAGTGTCTAGTTCTACAGGGGTAATATTAAGCAATGAAGCAAATGAGGTAGACACAAAGCTGTTATCAGCTCCAGAATCAAATAATATTTTAGCATTGTGTTGGTTCAGTAAGAAAGTACCCGTGACGACGCCGGGTTCCTGTGGTGCGTTCCCATCCCCAAGCACATATGCTCTCCCGAGCAATGTTGTTCGGGTTCTGTTTCGGGTAGTTGTTCTTGTAGTGTCCTTTTTCACCACAACCGTGGCACACTACTGTTATGGGTTGTGTGTTTGCGCCCGTAGCTCTGCAACCAGCGGTTTTGTGACCCACTTTTCGGCAATTGCCGCAAACTGCACGACAAGGTCCAGTGTGATGGAGTTTACATTGGTTGCACTGGGGTTGGGTTCCTGTGTAAGCTTTTTCTCCTGTGGGTGCCACAACATAAGCTCTAGCAGCTTCTTTTCTGCGATTCTGTTGGTGGTGGTGGTTGTTGCGGTTCTGTTGGTAGTTGTGGTTGCGGTTGTTGTTATTGTTGTGGTTGGGGTTCCTGTTGTTGTTGTTGTTGTTGTTGTTGTTGTTGTTGTTGATATTGGGGTTCCTGTTGTTGTTATTGTGGTTGTTTTTGTGGGTGGTCCCACGATTATCGAGACTTCATTTGTGATCATTGGTTGCGGAGGTAGAGCTCCGTCTGATTTCCTTTCCAATAACCGTTGAGCTATTGCGATAGCTTCCTCAAGAGTTGCCGGTTTTGAAGAGGTGACGTTCCCCTCGATGTTTCGATGTAGTCCCTCTACATACTTTTCCAGTGCCCTTTCAGTATCTGGCACCATAGTAGGACATAGTACCGACAGTTCCTGGAACCTTCGGTTGTAGGTTCTTAAATCGTTTCCCCTTATAATTAACTGGTGGAATTCTTCCTCCAGTTTTTCTTATTTCTGTTCGAGGACAATATTTCTTCAGCATTTTTGTTTTCAGTTCGATCCAGGACATCCGATATGCTTCTTCCATACCCATGGTTTGGGCTGTAGAGTTCCACCATGATGCGGCATCTTCCAGAAGTGTTCCCGTAGCAAAGGTAACCTTGCTATTATCTGGACAGTTGCATCGCATGAATACCATTTCGGAGCGCTCAAACCATTGAGCTAGTTCGGTGACTCCTTTGGAACCTTTGAAATAAGTTGGCTGTCAACCTATGAAATCTTTGTATGTGCACTCGCGAGACGCAGATGTCTCGCTTTCAGCGGTGGATCGGTTGTTGTTACTCGAGCGGGCCATGGTAGCCGCTTGAGTCTCTAGAGCTGCTGCAACACTATCAGCTACCAATTTCTGGATAGTTTCGGGAGTCATAGCTGTTGCGGGAGTGGCAGTTTCCTGGTTTCTTGTGCGAGGCATTTTTCTGTCAATACCACAAGAAGCACAGATTTAGAATTCACATAATGACCATGGTAGAATATATTGATTAATAGGGTGATTGTATACAATTTTCTAACAATATTGTCACAATGTGAAATTTATAACCATTTGAGAATCATAAAAATCACAACATGTTTGGGTATTATCGTAAGTTAATGATCAACTTTTGGTATAGGATTGCTAAGGAACAAAGTGATTCATCATCCACAAAAGCTGAAGTTCAGCAACTTTCTCTTCATTCATTAAGTTTCTTTTGAAAATTTTCTTATTATGAGTTTGTATATACATTCCATTTGTATCATTTAGAGAACCATAACAATCACAAGTAACATCACGATATGTCTGAATACAATCACAATACACATGGACAACCACAGTAGCATAAATCAACATCAATATATAGTAATTCATAACAAACAACATATATTAATAACTTAAATCAATTTTGTTATATAACAGAATGATTACAAGGTCTATTATTAATGCTACATGCGGCAGGCTAGGATGCCTCAAAACTATACATATGTAAATTATGTCTAGCTGCTAGAAGTCTCGTCCATGGGTCCTGTAAGCTGTGCAAACTGATCTAGGAGCCTCTGTATGTCAGTCTGATGTTGGACCTGCATGTCTTCCACGAGGTTCTCTAGGGTGTTGGCTCTGAGGCGTACTTCCAAAGCTTCCACAATATGTCTCTGTCCCTCCCAAAGTGAGACTATTATGTGGGTGCGGGTCTCGAACATCTCTGACCGTATCCTAGTCAGACCGTCCTGAAGCTCTATCCTGTCGGATACGATGCTATGTAGAGTGTCGTTGACCGTCTCGGGGCGGTCCAACGGTGTCCTATCAGCTATACCTAGGAGGGTATCGATCTGCCTCTCATTACGCTCCAGACGCATCATGATGGAGGATGGTGTAGGTGTGCGGGCTACTGTTGCCCGTGAGCTCTCTCCAGTCTCGAAGACTCGAGCTGGTGGAGTGAAACCGGGTGGAAATGGTGAGGATGGATGACTGGGACCTGCTGTACGAGCCCGGCTCGAAGATGGTAGATCCTCTTCTGGAGTCGGCTCTTGCTGGTGGGGTGTAAATGGGTAAGTCTGGGTGAGTTGGTTGAATAGGTGGTCGGGTCTAACCGACGGTGGAGGTAATGATGATCGTAATGGTGGTGATGTATACTGGTACTCGGGTGATAATGGAGGTGTCATCCCGATCATATCTAGGGGTGAAGTAGGGGAATATGGTGGTATAATCGGTACAATAGGTAGGCGTACCCTCAGGCGAGGTGTATGCATCGTAGTGCAACCGTTGGGGTGACTCCTAAATGGTGTCATGAATGGTTCAGGCTCATATGGTTCTAAAATCCTGACTTGTCTGTACCGGGCTACCGGTGCAGGTGGGGGTGGTGGAGTAGGTAAAGGTGTATCTGACTCTTCTACAGGCAATCATTGCCGAGTCTGCATGTACTGGTCGTCAGTAAGTTGGGTGTATGTGGGAGAAACTGGGTGGTTCTCCGGGTGTGGTGGTGAGATGGATATGTGCCCGTAGAGCTAAAACATACGGGTCTTCTGTCAATGGGGAGGTGATAGATGATAGGGTGTCCTCGAATTCTACATCCGATGATGAGGTACTCGAGTGTGAGACTGTAGACATGGTACTGTAATAATCCGTAAATAGTAAATGTTAGCAATCAATATAATCAGGTGTGTGAAATCCATATGAAATAATCAGGCGTGTGAGAGTAATTATCAAGTGTGTGAGAGTAATTATCAAGTGTGTGAGAGTAAGTATCAAGTGTGTGAAGATTAGTGTAAAATAATCTTAAAAGGTAATAATGAGTTTGAAAACATTTGGTTCTCTATATTGAGCACGGTGTTATGCAGGCACGGAGGGTGTAAAGTGGTATGGTGTAAAAGTCATTCATTTTAAAAGTGTAATTATAGTCAAATGTTTTAAAACAATTGGTTCTCTATAATTATGTCTCTGATGCCAATCTGTAACACCCCCTAAATTATAAGTTAACAGCGGAAGACTAATCGAGGTATTACGGGGAGGATCTTTGTATAATAATAGAAAACGGCTCAAAAGAGGCGTTTTAAAAGTACTTGTTATTCAAATCAAAGTTGAAGTACAAAATGTGAAAATATCATAGTTGAAACATCCCATAAAAGGGTGTAGCAGTTTAAAAGTGAATGACATGACTTATTTTATTTTACACCAAATATAAAACCCTGAGTTTATTACCCGCTCCGTGCCTTGTCTGCTCCGCTAATTACCTGAGATAAACATGCTAAAAGTCAACAAAATTGTTGAGTAAAATCATAGAGTTTGTAATAATAATGAGTTTGAGAAACACAAGTAGTGATTGCTTGTGTATTACAATCATGTTTGAAATGGTGATATTGCAGTTGTATATATTGCCCTAAGTCTCATGACCCGCAAACGTTAACAGTGTAGTAACCGGTGTGGGGCCCTCGTGTAATAGGTGATTTTCCATTGCCTATTTCCTTCAAATATAGTGCATTGCGACTAATCCGACTAGCAACTAAGGCTATTTGTCAAGGCATTAGTAAAATAGGCAGTCAGCCTCCAATAGATCTATTCACTATATTCGCGTTCACTCGCAAGTGATTAATGGTTCATGATGTGAGGGGCTTGTGGCAATAGAGTAACTTAGTAAATATCATATCAGGTGAAGCATAAAAAAAATACTTGAAAATACTTTTGATTTATTTTGTAACATGTATCTCCCCCATAGAGTGTAAACTTGTTAAATAAGTAAAAGTGGGGCTATGACTCACCTTGTGTGTAACTGGTAAGGTGGAAATGTGAAATCAAGTGAAATTACGGTAACGGCTCCAACACACGACCTGGATAATAGTGAAGTCTGAGAATTGGGTATTTGAGACTTAATATGAATAGTGAGTGTGAAAACGAGTAACGGATAACGATTTGGTGTGTGATATGAGTGTGATATGCTTAAAATGCTTAAAGTTCAAAAATAATATTATACATAATATTATCATGTTTTTATGTCATTGATTCCATAAATATCGTTTCCTCGAATGTGGTTTGAACGAAATGTTAAGTTAATCGTTAAGATTTGTTATATATAAATATAAACGTAATGTGTTTAAATAATGAACGTAATGTAAAAATGCACATGAGTGAGTGGGAAAATGTAAAATATGCAATAGAAATGAATATGGAATAAAGTTACAGGTTGGTCCTTGTACTTATACCAATTTTACATTTTCTACCCTAACGGTGTTAGTTTTGCACCGTTAGTCCTTGGTTATAATATATATATATATATATATATATATATATATATATATATATATATATATATATATATGTATATATATATTACATTTTTAGTCCAAATGTTTCTAAAATGACATAATAAACTTACTGTTTACTGTTTTATCAATTTCCACCCTTAAGTTAATAATTTAACAGTTTGCAACATAAATATACAAACTTTACACTTTTAACCCAAATAGTAATATTCTTTGCAAAACAAGTCCAAATTTTACAAAAAAAATGGGAAAAGATTTTCGAGAGTTTTTACGACTTATTAAAGCTTATTTAAGTGAATTCCAACTGTTTATTACACAAAGTGCTTATTTTTGAGCTTATTGGGCTTTGTCGATTTAAAACTAAAGCCCAATAACAAAATTCGATCCGAGGATTTTTAGAGAAAAGTGGGCTTATCTTTGGGTTTGTATAATGACTTTAAAAAGATGTCCAAACAGCTTATATGATCAGCTTATCGAATAAGCTTAATAATTGCTTATTGGGCTTTTAAGCCCAATCGGTAAATATAAAGTGTTTCGACTGGTTCTTATTAGCGATTACTTGTGACTTTAAAAAGGGCTTAAACGAGCTTATTAAAGGAAACTTAAAACATCAATTTGATCAATGAGTTTATGGAGAATTGAGTTAAGCAATAAAATTGATATGGTGTGTATATGATTTCGTTTTAACGTGGCCATTTCTTATCGAGTATAACATGGTCCATAAATATGAAAATGACATAGATAATGTGTTATATGAATATGCGATTCGATATATAATAAAATGAGGTGCGATAAGTAAAGAAATGAGTATGTAAGTGTCGAATATATGTAAAACACGAGTTTTTAGCCATCCATAAAGGAGGTCATTGCGTATAAACGTAAAATAATAAAGGAAAGCGTATATAATGCATAAAATGTGAAATGCGATCGAGTAAATAAGAAATATGATGCATGGTATGATAAAATTGTTATAACGAGTAGGGAAAGTGTTGAGGAGGACTTACAATCACCTAAATGGTGGAGTTTAACGTGTATATAGAACTAGAACTTGAGAAATATTGACGTGGCTCGTAAAGGTGATCACCAATGATCGAATGGTGCTTAGGACGACTTGGAATGAACTCGAACTAAGGGAGAATGCTTCTGGTCTTCTTGGGAACTCTCGGCAAAGGTTAAAGACTAGAGAGAATTTGGTTAAAGCCTTGTGTTGTGAATAGGAGTTATTAGAAGTGATCAAGTGTATATATATGCATGTATATGTCTCGATATAATGTATAATACTCAATCAAGTGGTGTGATTTGATGTTTAGCCGGGGAATAAGAATAATACTCGAGTACTATGTAGCTTAGGAGGGGGTTTTGAGTATAAGTTTGGGTATAACACAAATGTGTAATATATATGTATCGTACGAATTACTAAAGGGTCCAAGAACTTATTTTAACGTGCCATATTGTGTACAAAGGTGAGAAACAAGTTTGTGAACTCATTATAGATCGTAGAAAATCAAATGTCTAGGTGAAAACCAGTTTTGATCGAGTTGGATTAAAAAGAATAATTATCGAGTGAATTTGTTCATGTCGCGATGGAGTTTTACTTTGAGTCTCGTTTGGGGATCAAACGTTCGAATGGGAAAATGAAATTCGACATGCCAATTCTTTGGTGGGGGAGGATTCGAATGATGCAAAATATTGCATAACTTGTGTATCGAATTTAAAAGAAAACGGGGCAAAGTAAATGGGGTTTAGTCGAGTAATATATAAAGTTTAATAAAACTAAGAATATTGGGTTGGGCTTTTGAATAGAAACATGCCAAAGAGTTGGGCCAGAAATAGTGTGTTTGGTCCGTTTGATATATAATGAGTGTGTTGGATCCGTTGTGGTCCATGTGTGAGCTCGTTCCAATGTGTTGGTAATGTAATAACAAAATTTTAAATTTTGACCATAAAAATGGTTAACTGAACTGTATTTGTATTTAATACTTGATTAGCAATGTACAAATTACTGGGGAATTTTACATAGTGGTACACAACGTCTCACGATGAGTGGTAATTTACCTTGGGTTGCAATTTACCTACATCTCACGTAGAGTAAAAGGCAACTGCAAGTGTTCTTACAATTAGGTGGCAAAAACTTAGTTTTCAAAGGGTATATTTTATTTGACAAATATTGCTTATATCAAATATGTACGAAAAAACATGCATACATCTTCGTATCATAGGTTTTCATAAAATTTTTTTTGATCAATTAAGTTATTTATTATCCGTGCGTCAAGATGTCACTTATATTTAATATACATAAAATATAAGGAGATTGCACTTTAAAATCGACGATTCAACATGTTTTCAAAGTTAAAGTAGTGCATTTTTTATCGCGGTATTGGTAAAACCAATTAAAGAAAGACCAACCACTATATGGTACTACTGCATGAGTAAAAAACCCAAGTTCTTTCGATAATTGCCTCATATGCCGAAGCATGTAGTGGCTCATGGATTTAAGATCAATCAACCTAAAGACGATTTTGTCAAAACCATTCACTTGCATGAACTCGCACCGATGCGTCATGCTTTGCAAGTCATTGGTAGAAACAAAAAAAAAGTCGTCGAGAAAAGATGTAAGACTTTAATTTAGAAAACATATTAACGTTTATTAAACATATTAAAGCAAGTTATATTCTGGTAACTTCGAGTATATTTTCCACACCATCAACAACTTGCTAGAATTATGTTTAAGTAAACCATCTTGTTTCATAGTTATTAGTCATCTTTATAATTTTTTTTATCCAAAAGACCCTTTGCTTTTACATGAGTCAATACTAAAAATTAAAAACAAGTGTAAACAACTAATACAATTATAACAATTATCGTAACAATTAACAATTAATAACATGCAAACAAAAAGCCGATGACAAACTAACAATAGCCAACAAAGGTCAATATGTATATACTCAAATAAGGCTCCCACTCGATTTTCGAGCTAGGTACCACGCGTGAGCCTTACAAAAGTATATACCACATATCACATAAAAACTGTTAAAAAATTTCAGTCGACTTCAGGCCCCGACCAGACAAGGAAGGAGTCTTCCCCAACCTTAGCAGTCAACTAAAAAAGTTGTAGCCTACTGAGTCGTGAATCTACCATAAAAATTTCAGATTTTTTCGACTTACATAGAATTCATTACGAACTTTTTTAGCAACCGGGTGTCATGCAATCAGCAGCTAAAACAATTTAAGTAATCATGTGTATTCAAGATTAAACTCATCAGATTTACATGTAAAACAATTAAAAACTAATAAAGATCAACATATCAAGAACCATTATCCATGAGAAAACATGCACATGATCATCATGGATATCACATTAACACTTAATCATGGCAAACAAGTCAAATAACGTCAAACGTCATATAATCAATTAATTTTATTAATTTTAAAGATCATCAAGATCGAATCTTTTTTCAATAAAACTCGCCCAAAGGGCTTAATAAAATTAATTAACATGAAAAACATGTGAATCTATCGAATTAAGGTCCAATTTACGTTTTAGATAATTAATAACACTATTTAATTGCTTGTGATGCCACTATTGGAGTTTAAGAATATTATACATGTAATATAAACATAAATCACACGAGTACTGCAACGGAAGACAAGATCAAATATTGCAAATTAATTAACCTAAATAATATACCTTGTTTACCTTTCCTTGTGATGGATCAATTGAAGAAACAAAATCAAGAACCCTAATTTAGGGTTTATGTTAATCGACCAAGGACAAAACACCAAGAAGATTCAAAAGGGTTGAATCCTCCATGGCTTCACACACAACATGTTTAACTAGCGATGCAATTAGAATGCTAGTTCTTGATCACGAAAACAAACCGATTACTTTTGTTCAAAGACCAAAATCGAAAACCCTAGTTTTTAGAAGTGGTGTCCGATTCGGTTTGAAGGGAGAGAGGAGATGAAGAAGAATGGTTTGCTTTTGATCTCAAGATTAGTGAATAATGAAGCCTAAAGGGTTCATTATATAGCATGTAATCTTGGAGTGCAAGCAAAGCAATCCCACCTCCTCTTGGAGTCCCTATTCGGCCGACTATTGGTATAGGAGAGGGATTCGCGATCCTTCCTCTATACTAATTAGACTTAAGTCCTTATATTTATCGTTTAATGACCGTTAGTAAATATCGTTAAGTGTTTAACAACCGTTATATGGTTTTTCGTGAAATAATAATTAGACAAAAACACACCGTTGGTCCCTAAACTTGTCAAAAAGACATCACGGGGGGACAAAACTTGGGATTTTAGTCGCCTGGAGTCCAAACCTTGGGCTTTTGAGGCCAATTGCGTCCCTTGACTCGTTTTTCGTTGGTCAACACCGTTATTTGCTGTCTTCTTTTGTTTTTAGTTAAGGGCATAATGGTCATTTCATATATTTGGATTATTAGTCATATGAAATCTTCTACTTTTCTTCCTTTTTTGACATAAATTTTGATGCACACACCGAATGATCAATGCTCAGCTTTTCTTTCCGACCAATGTCCAATCGCTTTATCTTGCGGTATCATCATCACCATTCACCACTAACCAATTTACTAATTAACATATACCTCTCACACAAACATACCTTTTAAAAGTAAAAACAATACACAATATAACATATAAATAACGCCAGTGATAGAGCACCACTCCTTGTGCTCGGAAATTGTAATTGGGCGTCACAAGGATGAGAATTTGACAATAAGACCAACATGTAAATGTAGAAAGAACCCCACAAGCAAACTGGTTGATATCTTTTATAAAATTGAATATATTTTATACATTCAAAAGTAATATTTCATCACAAAAATGAGCCTTACTTCTACCCTTCTAAAATACACTGATACTTTAACCATGCTTCTTATTGCTGGTCTTCTTCTTGCCTCATCTTTTCAATTTCAATCCCTTCATTGACAACGCACTGGAGACGGTCTGCCCCTCGAGTCTCTTTGACAACTTTACCACACTTGCCATGCCCTTCCTTGCAGCTGCCCGATACTCTGGCCTCCTAACCATCTTACGATCCAGTGGCCAATAAGCATATGGCTCAATCTTACCCTTCCTCTTCAAATCTCCACATGCCTTCTTGCTTGAGTATTCAGAACATGTGTAGGTTCGACCAGACTCGGTCGTTTTTCTACGCTTTTCTGCTTTACGTAAGTTAACTGATCGGTTACTATAGCTTCCTCTTTAGATGATCATATGATCTAAGAGAGAGTCGTGTCTTTTGACGGTCAGGCACGTCAAGTGGTTCATCATCTAACTGCTCATATATATCTTCTGGCAAACTTTTCCCTGCTCGCTTGGATCTGCAAATAATCATTTATGTACTTCAATACAAATCACAACAAGTGCGTCAATAACAGGCCACTAAAACAAACCCAACCTCATATATGAATTCCGAACCTCAATATCCTACACAATAAGCAAATCCAGACGCTATTTCCCTAAACTACTTATAAGCAGAATACTCAAATAATCACTTTATACTACTTCATCATAATGAAGTTATATAAGCTGGAAAGTGTCAAAATAAGCCACAAAAAGTGAGCTTATGTAACATAAGCCCAAAACCAAATAGCCATAAGCCGGTATATAATCCGAAACAAACACCCCTTTAGGAATAATCAAATTCATAAACTATACAAGAAAGTGGATATATAGTTACTGACATCTTCTCGAACCCGTAGATTTTGTCCAGTTTGATCGAGCAAATCATTGATCACCTGCAATAGTAGCAAAGGATACCAAAGTACAAATAAGTACGCCTTACTAGTCACAAGTGACAAACAGTATTAGACCAAAAAAAAAAGTAAATTATATTACTGGCAGTAAGAAGTGACTTATGAAGTGTACTTTATTTTCTATTAGTTTGCAAGCAGGCGTCTCAGTGGTGTTACTAACCTCATTATAGATCTCAAGATATGACACACGCAACAAGAATTCCCTTCCTGGAGTCTGCAATGTGAACATAACAAGTTTATTACTCACAAACTATGCTTTTTAAGTAAAAAATAAACCATGTGTGGCAATACTTCATACATATATAAAAGAGATAGAGCATGAGTGTGACAGGAATAAGAAATGTAATACTGAACCAAAAGGTATGCTATTCTGAAGTATGCAATTATAATGCATTTCTATATTAATTATGAGGTTCTGAGAAACACTTACATCTTGAAGAATGCTAAAAATTAACATCCTTTATAGCCAATGGTATAACTCCAGGAGAAAGGTAATCGCCCTGAGAACATTATTGAGAAAGAGTTGTCAACAAAATACGCGCACACAAAGAGAATACACATGTACTCTCAACATCCCAAATCATATCAGTGTTTCCCTTGGTTAATTTGTGACAGAGCTACTAACATATAGCCCAACGAAATCATCCAAACAACAAGGAATCAGTCTTATTAGGAAAATGAAAAGAGACTACTACTACTACTACTACTTCTAAGTCGTCTCATGTTGTGCAAAATGTATAGAGAAGCAATTTTGGTCAACCACAAAAGATGCAGATACTACATGGTCAAAGCTTAAGACACTGCAACCTAATTTAACAGTGTATACTGTATAGTGTATAGTTAACAGATCATTAATTGGAGCCAATAATAACTCCTCTCCTAAATGTCAGAGCTTACAAATTGGCAAATTGCTACTGTACTTGAGATATATAACAGTCAACACTAAGCTTCATTGGTTGTTACGAAAACCATAAGTTACACCAGATTACTTAATTATTGATACAAGCAACAACAATATTCCATGAACATCATACATAACTAATAAATCCTATTCAGTATACAAATCCGAACATCTTAACTAAAAATAATAACATCAAGCAAGTTAAAACGTCTCTTACATGCATCATATGCGTCTTCCCACTGCTTGTAACTCCATAAGCAAACACAGTGCCTACGTTAATTCAAACAACTTGTTTTGTTACATTCAATCCGTCATTAATTGCAAAACTTAATCTTATTTTACCGCACCGTTAACTCCTTCCATAGCACTTTTCACAACAGGTCTCGCAGCTACTTCATAAACTTCCTTAGTAACCGCAGACGGTCCAAATACTCTATCTGCCACGTCATCACATTCATATAATCCAATCATTAACCTAATATATATCTAAACTAAACTAATCGTAACAAATAAATCCAAATTTTATATCAAACGCATAAGACGTCACAGGATTATACTCGTTCCGCACGATCTTATCGCCGTCCGTGTACGGCATACCACGATATCTCGTCACCTCTCTGATACTCTCACTCACTACAATAAACAACACACAACAAATAATCACATTATCTCCAAACCATAACATAAGACAATCACATTATAACACAAATTCATAAACATTCATTCAATTTTAACTAATTAAACTACCTTAACGGCCTAAACCGAATGATAACGGAAATAATATTGCCTCCTCCAACGACCGGATCTCCGATCAGCTCCTCCGGTGACGGAAAACCTACCGGAGACCTGTTTTTCGAATACATTGAATCTGACCTAGATCTCGAACCACCGTTAAATGACGTCGTTTAAGAGGATTTAGGAAGTAGCTGTTTAAATGACGATGACGTGAATGATGACTTGAAGGTTATGATGATGATGATGATGATGATGATGATGATGAGAGGCTCTATTTGATGATGATGATGAGAGGCTCTATTAGATGATGAGTGTGAGATATGAGAGATGAAGTGTGTGTGCGATGTTTTGTAATCAAAACGGGGATGAAAGTAGAAGAAATATATGAAATGACCGTTATGCCCTTAACTAAAAACAAAAGAAGACAACCAATAACAGTGTTGACCAACGGAAAACGGGTCAAGGGACGCAATTGGCCTCAAATATCCAAGGTTTGGACTCCAGGCGACTAAAATCCCAAGTTTTGTCCCCCGGTGATGTTTTTTGACAAGTTTAGGGACCAACGGTGTATTTTTGTCTAATAATTAATATACTACGTTAAAATATTAATTAAATTAATTACATCTCCGTGTAAAAGTGTGTGAGCCCATACGCTCATGCGTTTTCCGGACATACATTTATTCGGGATATGGACATATCCCGACACTTTTCTCTTTTGTTCTTTTGTTGTTTTTTATGCCTTTCTGCTTTGTTTGCTTGTATGCCGGCTTTAGTATTGCCTTTAGGTCTTTAATCTGTGAGTTCTTTTTCTGCTTTTGTGGCCTTGCCTGATTGCTTCCTTGCTTTTATGCTCTTTTGTTTTTATTTTTGTTTGTTTATGCTTTTGCCTCTTGTACTTGCTTTTGAACTTTCATGCTCTTTTTCCTTAAACTTTTCAAATGCACGTTTACACACTATTACACTGGACGGAGGTCCTCCTGGAAGTTGTCTATCTACTATCGGGTTTATCCTGGTGATAGGGGCAGGATCTATCTACATCTCACCTCCCCCTTACCTTGCTCTGGCGGGATTGGGTTTTCACCATGATCCTGATATTGAACCTTCTATCTTTGTGTTGCTGCTTTGAATACATGCTGGCCCATATCTTTGTAGCCTTTTCTTCTGATCCATTTCGACCCATATTGCAGCCCATTACATTGTAACTAACTAACATACACATACTTATGATCTATTGTTATTCTACATATACACATACTATACATACAATACATATAAAACAAGTTTTATTTACATAATCAACACTCGCCCCTAAATTAAACTTGTATTCTTTGAGTTCTTAGGTAGAGTTTCAATTGCTTCTTGAAGTGCCTTTTCAACTCTTGAGAAGTCATATTTTCTTTTCTTCATCAGTTTCTTTGCTGCAATCCAATCACCACCCATGTAAAGCGCATAATCCTCTTCAATGGAGTTGGAATTATGATTCAGCATTGGTATCATCTTTGGCACACTTCTTGTTATAGGTGATGTAGCAATAAAATAACATACAACATAAATAAGCACAATGGAAAACATCACCAATCATTGGATCCATAGAGTCATATGATCAATCGTAATGAAAACAAATTAAACAAACATGTTATATACCTTTGTAGCGTGATCGGTAGAATCGTATGGTGACTTTCACCAACATAAACGAACCAACTATGAAACCAAGTGATCAAAGAAGATCACCTCTATGCTTGATCCACACTACACGTCATCGATCACCACCCGATGCTAGTCTTGACCTCGTAACAATGATCCTTGATGCATCTACAATAGAATAAGCAAGGAAGGGATCAAAAACACCAAAACCCTAAATGGGTGTGTTTTAATTTCGTGGCTTTTGGAAGAGGAGGAGAGGGATTCTCTCCTTTGATTGTGGTAAGTAATTAGTTGATTGATTTGGTTCAAAATAGATTTGACCTTATCAAAAAAATAATTACACTTAGCACCTCATCAAGTTCATTAAACCCCTTCAAGCCCTTCATAAAGGCCGGCCACCATGAGGGCCCACAATGGGCTTGCTCATTGTTGGTCCAATCCAAAAACGTTAAGTCTAACTTCGTATTTGATGGCCCGTTATAGTTCCATGTTACATAGCCGTTTATATATTGTAAATACGATAATTACAATCTATAAAATGATGTCTCTGTGTATAAGTGTGTGACCCCATAGGCTCACATATGTCTAGCCATATAATTATTAATTATGACACGAGCATACTCCAACAGCTCCCACTTGCGACGTCATAATAATCAAGTAATTATACAAGCAATGGTTAGCGTCTAGCAACACGCCAATGCCCCTAGAAATATGTGAGGGTAGTTTCTTAAACGTCTCATTTTAGATGGTTTATATGTCATCTATCCTTTTGTTACAGATACCGTGTTGAACATTAGACATGGATCAAATGTCATTCTAATAGTTCAACCATTATGTTTCTCGATATAGATATTGAACAAGATTACCAAGTGGATTAAGATTCATCTTAATTTCATTTGGGTACGGCCATACAAACATCTGTCCAATTCATCGAGGGGCCCAATAGTATCTAACTCCATAACATGTGGAGGAACAAATCCCGTTTTGACTACACGTGTCATTCACATGCTTCATATCACTCCTGATAATGGCTTTTATAACCACCTTATTCAGGACAGCGTTTAACCATATCAAGGAATGAAATTCAACACATGCAAGACCTGCTTGCATCTCAAGTCTAAGGATAAGAGACATAACCTCTTGCGAGATTCACTATTGGCGACGATCCATGTAGTGAATTCTCGTAGGTTGGGTCAATCCAATGTTCATCACAATGAACAACATGTGAGTGTGGCAAATAAATCACCAACACGCTCACATTTGTCTTAATTTGATGATACTCCCGTATCGTCAACCGACAATGGATAATTTTAGAATAAATAAATTATTCATGGATTAAACATGCAAATATAGAACACAGTGGTATAAATGAAGACGATCATACCAGGTATATCAATTCATTAATGATACGACTGCTTATAGTTCCATTATCCAAATACTAAAAACAGATATGCATAAAACTACTCATAGGTCGGAATCCGATGTTCCCACCATGATCAAATTATGTTGTACAAGACAACAAGTAGTCATCCGAGTAAACTTTGAGAATACTTTTTTTAAAAATCATGAAAGGTTCGAATGATGATTGTTCTTTGTATGTGTGCATTCAAGTACAAGACGAGTATTGCAACAATACATTCCATAGGGTGTTTGAAGCCAGCAAAACACCTACATTAGACAGTCATCTGAACAGTTTCTCAAACTATAAAGTATTCTTATTCTTTTAATGTATAACACATTAATGCTCTCAGTCGAGCACATCTAGTCAGCAATGTCATCATTCATGATGGCATCCTACCATGACTAGGGTTGAGTATCATCTCAGTTAAATAAGCATCAACGTATGCAAACAAAACAGAGTTCCTCAAATATCCGTAAACGTTTAAACATATCTTTGGTCCTTCGTAGGTCCATTATAATGTTCGTTTAACAATTATCTAATGACGTTCACTTAGATATTTGTTGTTATCAACTCATCTTGCATTCATGCAAATGATAAATATAGCCCAATGCGTAATATGACTTACATGATAAATCCTTTAGTCGAACTTAAGATTTCCATTCATGTGTTCAATCTCATCAAGTGAGACTGATCATTGAGACTCCCCTCAATAACGTGTCATATTGTGTTTAGACTTAATAACCGCTTATGTTTATTCTAATAAACATATATATAACAAGGTTGTATGTCTTATTTTATAAATCCCTCAAGAGAAACTTCATTCCAAGCTAAGGATTAAAGTCTAGCTTAGATGGAATATTGTTTCTAATATGTTAATGACATATGAGATTTAAGAAAATAAATACAGTGTTCCAACTTGCTCTCAGTGTACTTAGGAGTAATCTTATTAATCAAAATCAAATTAATGATTTCATAATTAACTTAAGATCTCTGCTCCTAGATGCATGATATAATCCACGCATGGATTCTTATATCTTGTATACATAATAAAGATTACATGGATTCATAAACCCTTTTGATTACTCATCATCCTCGCAAAGGTAATCAACAAGAAAAGTGTTTTGATATCCTAATGTCATATTTCATATACATGAAAACAGGTATGACAATTAATCATCTTTATACATTTAATGTTTGCAGGTAGGAAGATTTAGTCATAGTCAATTTCTCGAGTACGAGTAAACTCCTTTTACTACGCATGCATTAAATGTGTGTACAAGTTTGTCCTTTTGAGTCTTCTCATCAAGAAACTCATTCTTAACCTCGTAGTCTAACTGATTGGTAAGAGATCAATCAAGCTCCATGAGTGATTATCTTTCAAGGACTGCATCTTAACATTCATAGTTTTGAGCTATTCATCAGATACAAGATCTGATAATGCATCTCAGTAGTTAGCAGGTTCACTATGATCCTCTAACTTACATCCCTTAGCATTGATATAAAAAACTATATCATTCAAGTGCAAGAGGTATCCTTGCGGATCTATGAATGAGAGATATCAATCTATGGTTTAACATGTGCATGTTCAACCATAGTATGACATTTGCAAGTGTACTCAGAAGGTTGTGTATTTAGTTCTTGAATGATTTCAAGGTCTAAAGGTACTCCCACTTGCTTTTGTATGTAGAGACTAATCTCTAGATACTCAGCATCTTGAGTAACAATAAATTGTTTTCAAGTGGGACATCCAAAATACATCGTTAGTTCTTGACTCTAGTTTGTTAATTACTTACTCTTAGGTAATTAACAAATTCAGAACTTCAATCAAGACATAATGAGATTCATCCCATGCCATAATACAATGGTGTCTTAAATTTCTTCTGGGTTGGAACCATATTGAGTGTACACATGGCACATTCAATTTTTAGCCTTGATAGCTTTGGAGGTAAGACGGTTTAAGTCATCAAAGATCAAACAATATTAATAGAGTTTGATTTTCCATGATGGACATACCATAAAGTTGTGGTATTCCATGAGGACTGATGTTGTGAGACTATCACACAACTCATTAGATGAACTTATATTTTTGGCTTACATATCTGCCAACCAAGTCAAACCAGATGGAATCAATAGTAATTTTAGCCTACTGCATACTTTACTTCATGTGTATGTTTTGACTAGAAAACATAAACATTTAATATTATACGTCGTAAGTGTACATGTCTTAACAAGAAGACATAACAAATCAACGTCTTACTTTACGTTATAAGTCTTTCAACAATTAACGGAAATTATGTTTGTGTCTTTACAAGAGACCTAAACATATTCAACTAAAGTAATTACGAGCGCCGACACTTGGCCTCAATAGTAATTTCAAGTTAATTTCATACTTCATGATTATGACTTTACAAGAAGACATAATCATATTTACTAAACAATTCAGTGAATATGTTGAAGTAGCTTTTCATGTTATCTTGATATTTGTTCTAATTTAGGGCAACATACACTTTATGTGTAGAAGTCCTAGTAGAATCTAAGTTTCTTACCTTGCAGTAAAAAAAAACCATTATGTCATATTGTTATATGTTGTACCTTGCACACATTAAGATTTCTCTCACTTGTGCATGGCACAACATCATGAGAGTATACAAGCACCACTACGCTCGTGTGTTTGTATGAGCAATATGACAATGTCTAAGATAACATATGATTTTTAGTCAAAATCAAAATATAGATATGTAGAACTTTATCGTTTTAATAATGAATCATGCATAACAAGTTTATGGATAACATTTCAGGAAGCAACATCAGGAACGCGACAAGTTATCTTATAAAATTTATGCAATGGTTCTTATATAAACTATGATGCTTAACATGTGGAAAGTAATGTATTATTTCAAGACAATCTGGAAATAAGATGGGCAATTTGTAAGGTAATGAAGCTTACAACTCCCACTGGATTAGACAACATTACATGTGTTTCGTCACCAGTAATATGATCACGTAGCTCCCACTGGATTAGACAATATTTCATGTGTTTAATCACCAGTGGAGAGTGAGTGGCGATTGGATACTTTCCTTCTTTCTTGAATATCTACATATTATTGCTAATGTGAGTCACCTTGACTAGTAAACATGTACTTAGGTATTCAAGGAAGTGCATCAAGTTCTAATATATAGATGATGGGCTAGCCATCATTGCTATTTTAACTTGAAAATAGGTATGCATTTCCTCCATAATTGGTCTACTTTACCACAAGGGTATGTTGGACCTTAGTAGGTTTGTTGGGTTAAGACAAACTACTAGGTAGTCATGCTAGTAATTGCCTTTACCACTTTGCGGTTTATTGATATTTTCTGTCTTCTAATTATTTAAACTCATTTTAGTTTGGTAGCTATAGAAAACGTGTTCTCTAGTTATCCAAATATCTTATATTTCATCAATGTTTCAAAACCGAAACTAGGGTTATAAAACAACTTGAAAGAATAAGATGTGTAACCATACTTAACCGTTTTGACTTTTAAAAGACATCACGATTTCTAGAGTAGGTTTTCTTTGAGTTTGATTAGAATTAGGAAAATTCAAATATTCCTATTATGGCTTTTCCTCATAAAGAAAAAGGATAGGAATAAGTCTCTTTCTTACAAGGAAAGATCGACTTAGTTCGTCCTTTTAACAAGAAAAGAACAAACTCTTGTTTACGGCTTGTGTTGAATTAATACATTAATTGAATTTACAAAGTTCATTTTTAGTATTTTCGATAATTATCCTTTTATAAATTAACTACCCCATGTTTAGAATTTTAAAACAATTAATTTACGAAAAGGCTAATATCCACATTGTGCTTCTACTATCACATCAGTTGATCTGCTAGCAATAGTAGATTCAATTGGTAGGCGACGATCACCAATTGTATTACATGTACAACTCTTAGATCCTTATGGGACTCATGGCATCTAGTGTCAAATAACTAGTGTCATGTAGGCATGTTTAGTCCCATCTTTGCCTCGGGTCAGGGTCTGACCGCTGAACTCGATTAAGTCATCCAATTTGAAAATGTGTGAGAATAATCCTAGGTCTGACGCATAGAGAATAGTCACCTTGGGTTACAATTCGACCTAGGTCTGACCATAGCCAAAAGGTAATTGCAAGTGTTCTCATAATTGGACGGCATGACTTAAATTTTGATGGGTAAAGTGTTTTGATGTGGATAAAAAACGTGTACGAAAGAAGCATGCATTCATTCTTCGTAGCACAAGTTAAAAACTTTTCTTAACTTAAGTCTAATCATTGTTTTAATTTATGTGTGTAAAGTTGTCCATTTTCAAGACTAATATAAATACTAAGTGGATTATTAAGTTTGGACAATACAATAAATGAATAAACAACCTTAACTAGTTTAAGTGTTTATTTAGAAAACAATGATTTTTAAGTTTCAAATCATATTTAAACTTAGTTAAACTAAATCATAAGACTTAGTTCAAAATGGTTTATGTTTCGTTTCATGTTTTAAGAAAACAATTTCCGGTTTTCATGTAGTCACAACATACATAAAACAACCAAACAAACATACAACCACAATATGCAAAGCCTCAACCGATGAAAATCCTATGCTTGGTCTTGTGAGCCATAACAAGAACCAAGAGTCAACTAGGGACATATAGCACAACCACACGGAGGGCTCCCACTTGCCCCAAGACAATCATGGGCAAGTAAAGGCCCATAATGCACATGAAAACATGATTCTGTCAGCCCAGTTTTTCTGTCTTGCGAGGCCCAAACGGCCTAGAAGGAGTCCTCCTTTTGCTTCGGCCCAAACTAGAGAGTTGTAGGCCCATGTCTTGTGAACCTACACGAAAAAATTTAGCCAAAAATACCTTACCAATCTTCTGGAAATCGCGTTTTCCCATCAGGTGTCCAGCAGATATTTTTGGTCCAAAACTCTTCATTCTTTTGCCATTTGCTTCCAAGCTTTCGGTTACATGATATAAAAAGTAAAGTACATCTAATCTACTTTCTATCTACTGTAAAAATGCCCAAACAATGGCAAAACCAAAATGAAATACATTGCAAAAGTGCCGAAACAATGGCAAACCCCAAAAACAAATAAAACAACCAACAATCACAACATCATAATGCATAAGTGGTCTAGGTTTTCATCGGCTTTGCATATACACATAATAATACATTAAAATTATGATCATTATAAGGTGTTGGCTAACTCCATGGACAAACATGCATGTATTTGCCATGGACAACAAAATAAATAACAAGAATTAAATTGTTAGCCAACGAATCGAAGAAATTAATTAACAAGAATTAAAACCTCGAATGGTACGCGTGTCAAATGGCCATAGACTCAAAACCCACTGATATTAGGACCTTCTTAACATCATTTTACCACAGAAAATTAAGCCTCATGGGCTGATTTAAAATCGGGTTATAAATCTATCAAAAAACGCGTTTTTAGGCCATTTTACGGGTACCGAACAAGTAAACAATTGATGTATGCATAACCAATGACCATGGGATGAAAAAGTCCAGATCTTAAGACCTTAAATAGGTCAACATATTCAGAAAATATGAGCCCTAGGGGCTGTTTTAAAGATATACCTTTAAATCCATTAAAAACATGCGTTTTTAGCCATTTTTATGCATACTTGATGATCATATGATGGCTCGTGATACCACTATAGGTGATGTAGCAATAAAATAACATACAACATAAATAAGCACAGCAGAAAACATCACCAATCATTGGATCCATAGAGTCATATGATCAATCGTAATGAAAACAAATTAAACAAACATGTTATATACCTTTGTAGCGTGATTGGTAGAATCGTATGGTGACCTTCACCAACATAAATGAACCAACTATGAAACCAAGTGATCAAAGAAGATCACCTCTATGCTTGATCCACACTACACGTCATCGATCACCACCCGATGCTAGTCTTGACCTCGTAACAATGATCCTTGATGCATCTACAATAGAATAAGAAAGGAAGGGATCAAAAACACCAAAACCCTAAATGGGTGTGTTTTAATTTCGTGGCTTTTGGAAGAGGAGGAGAGGGATTCTCTCCTTTGATTGTGGTAAGTAATTAGTTGATTGATTTGGTTCAAAATAGATTTGACCTTATCAAAAAATAATTACACTTAGCACCTCATCAAGTTCATTAAACCCCTTCAAGCCCTTCATAAAGGCCGGCCACCATGAGGGCCCACAATGGGCTTGCTCATTGTTGGTCCAATCCAAAAACGTTAAGTCTAACTTCGTATTTGATGGCCCGTTATAGTTCCATGTTACATAGCCGTTTATATATTGTAAATACGATAATTACAATCTATAAAATGATGTCTCTGTGTATAAGTGTGTGACCCCATAGGCTCACATATGTCTAGCCATATAATTATTAATTATGACACGAGCATACTCCAACAGTTGTCTGTCCACTACTGCTACTTTCACTTGATTTTAATACTTCCTTCTCAGCCGATTTCTTTGCTAACATTTTCACATGATATTGCCATTCTAGGACATCTAGATATTGTGCATAAAGTATCCTTATCATGTCCTTGTCTTCATATTCTAGGCCTAACTCTTTTGCTATGACAACCCAAATATTATACTTAGAAACTCTTCGGTGTCCTCCCTCCTTCTTGACTAACACATATAAATCATATAATTCCACCTTCTTTCCATTTTCAACTCTTGGTGGAATGGGTCGACTTTCAACTTTTAGATAAAAATTTAAAAACCAATCTACCATCCTTAAGAAAGGATCCTTTAATATCTCTCTATGTGCCCAAGGGTATTCAAGATTCTTTATGATATCTAAGAACTCAATGCACTTATCCATAGAATCTATGTTAATATTATGAACTATGTCCTCCATTTTCTTCAAGTTTCCTTCGGAATCAATATTAAGTTCTTCAAAATATTGATTCAAATATTCTTCTTTCTTCCTTTCATGTTCATAAGTCTCTTCTTCTAATTCGATTAACATTGATTCTTTGGAATCTCTATTCTCCTTCATGTTTCCAAATTGCATGCTTTCGTTCTTAAACATGTTTTGAACATAACATTTATTTCCTTCCAACTTTACAATAAAACCTTGTAGTTTCAGTTGTGATAGACTTAGTATATTTTCCTCTATATCCGTGGTATAAAAAACGTTGGGTATAATCAATGAATGATCATCAACAGAAACATTTATCATTCCTACTCCCCTTACAAACACTAATTGGTTTTTAAATCGACTTTCTACACCGAATGACTTTCTTATTTTCAGAAAATGATCAAGATTTCCTACAACATGGTTATGAATATTTGAACTTACATACCATACATCTTTCCATGTTTGTTTATCCGAGCCATACCCTGTTCCTTGAAGTGTATATTCTTCTTCACTTCCCCTTCCTTCATTTGGGTAATAACTAATGCCGGTGTCTATGGCATCCTTGATCAATTGAGCATTTTCATCCCTCTCCTTCATGTTACAAGCACTTATCAAGTGCCCGGGTTCGTGACAGTAATAGCAAGTTCTTGTGTCAATTCTGTTTCTTCGTATGGCCTCCCTTCTTTCTTGTTTCCTTCTGATTCTGTTCCTGTTCTGTTTTCTTGGTTCGGTATAAGATTCTTCTGATGATTGAGACATGTTTGGTTTCGAAAAATGGTTTAATGAGACGAATTGATTCAGTGAGTTCTGTCTCTGATACCAGATTTGTTGGATTTAGAACAATAAAACACAGCGGATTTGATCAAACAAACTGAAACAATGATTAACCAAAGAACAAAGAACAAAGGAAACTATAATAATTGATAATTTTGGACAGAATTGAGTTTGTGGATTGATCTTTTTGAACAATCTTGGTAACTATACAATGTACAGGGCATGTTCTATATATACTAAATGAAAAGTCACGACTTGTTGACAGTTATAATCTGAACAGGTATGTCTTTTCATAGATAACGGCCACCCTTTCTTGAATTGGCGCCAACACTTTAACTGTCAGGGGCACTATTGACTTTTCACCATGATCCTGATATTGAACCTTCTATCTTTGTGTTGCTGCTTCGAATACATGCTGGCCCATATCTTTGTAGCCTTTTCTTCTGATCCATTTTGACCCATATTGCAGCCCATTACATTGTAACTAACTAACATACACATACTTATGATCTATTGTTATTCTACATACACACATACTATACATACAATACATATAAAACAAGTTTTATTTACATAATCAACAATATGATTCACCTGCGACGTCCGAGATTTAGTGTGGGTGCAACGTTTAGGTGGCTAAAAGGTAAAGCTTAGCTTAGAGTTTTGTGAAGTATCAGTTTATCTTTATCGTATGGTCGGAAGAAACAATATTAGCACTTTAGCAGGTTGCAGTGATTCCGAAGATAGTTTATATGGAGGAACAAAAGCTCTTTCAATTCTTTATTGTCTACAAAACCTATAAAATATTAAGAGTAACATGCTAACCATAATCAAAATATGATAGATGAAATATTTTTTGGGCTTAATGGTTGTTTTGTGATTTGTGTACGTAGGATGTTCATGCATATTTTCTTTCTTAGACAAAATATGATAGATGAAATATTTGTTCCTTCGATTAACATGATGAGATGTTTACTTAGAGTTTATAATCGTTATGTTATATACTCGTAAGAAAGTTTTTAATACTATTATAATGCATTTGTTTGATTGATATATGGAGTGATATTAACATTAATCAAACTCAAAATCAAAATCAAAGGTTGCTTGATGTGGGAATAATCTTTTGATTCTTAGAATTTTGTTTGAATTATATGACACATACTCCGTATAATGTATTCGTAAAGACTCTCACTGTCTATCCCGGATTACGTTATTATGAGAAACAACAGTTTACGACTTCTTGGTTCATGATAATATGAAAGATTCTATTGGAAGTATAAATTGAATTTCTTATATACCAATTATAACACAATTATAAGTGATAGAGTATATGAGTAACATGCAATTACGAATAAAGCAAATCTTGCATACATGATGTCGTTAAGGCAAAACCAGATTCCTGCTTGAATAACAACACGACACATTACATGCCAAATTGTATTTGTATGATACGATAGAAATAAATGGTGGGGTTCATTCATAACGGAAGCTTGTGAAAACTGGAAATATAAATGGCCGAAAGACAACGAAAATGCCTTGCATTAACAAGCCAAAAATGGCAAGGTTTGAGACTGACTCTACATATATCTACAATAAATAAAAACTACCAAACTCATCATTAAAAGAAAGAGTAACAGAGGCAGCATTGATTTAGACAAGTAGCTGTTAGTCAAAGTGAACTCAAGTCAACAAGCAAGATTTCTTTGTTCAAAGAGATTGATAAATCAATCGCAAACCATCTTCAGCTTCTTTGCAGCCTGTGCAAACCCCACGATCACCTGCAGCTCGTCTAATGTCTTCACACCAGACAACACACGAAAAATCTTGGTTATTTTTCTTGAAAGCAAAATAAATAAATAAATAACAGATCTGATTGCATATCTACCCACTAAAACTTGCATATTTGCATATATACCCAAAACATGCTTAACTTGCATTGTACATCATGCATTGAAAACTTGTATTTTGGGGAAATATGCAAGTATTTGAGTTTTAGTGGGTATATATGCAATTCTCCTTGAAAGCAAAATCAATAAATAAATAACAGATCTGTTTGACCTATCTACCCTATAGTGTGTAGATTTGCATTGAGACCTATCTCAACTGGTAATAAGTTGAAACCTTGGCTAAAAACTGAAGCTTATCAAAAAATTTCTCGTATTACAGTGTTTGCAATCATACTAAAAATACATTGCTCATTTTAGTGTCAACCATTGTGAAAAAGTATTCAATCCTACTGATCAGCCCATTTTGGCATTTTCTACCTATAGGCCCAATAAATGTTAAGTCCAGTAAGTAAATAGGAATTAAGGAATGTAAGACAAGTTACTTAAAAACCATCCACATGGTCTAAATAAGTCACACTCATTTTACCAGTCTCATGCAAAAATACTCGACTTATACCGAACCCAATAATATCCAGTTTTCACTAGTCATAGATACTTTGGCAAAATATGGTATACCTGAGACATGAAATGGCTTTGAACAATGTCAATCAGCTCCTCCTTTGACGGGTTAGGGATCACATCCACCTGAGAAATCACATATCGAAAATTCACATCACATAAACAAGTAACAAGTATGCATATACTCTAATTTAGAATAATACAATGCAGCTCACAAGATTGAAGTGACGCCAATATCTCCGCAAGGCAGCCATCTCTAGTTTGCTAAGATCAACCTTCTGAAAAAGAACAAGATCAAGTACTGTTAAACTTTATATAGACAAATTAAGAGTTAGTTCAAATTAAATTTGTCTTTATTTTGGAATGAATAAAGTTTGCATACCGCGGACCCACGAGAAGTAGTAAAGGAGGTCTTTGATTGTGAGTCACATGAAAATGACCGGCTAACAGTTTTATGGGACGACCCTGTTGATTTATGGTGACGGTGCCTATATCGATGCGACCTTTGGGTATCATCAGATGCTGAAAACATGGAATTACATAGCACAATTATTTTTCTAGTGGGTCCATATGGACAACCCTAATGGAATGTATAATAGAGTTGCTAACAGTAGTAAAAAAGAAAAAGTACAAAGCATGTGGTGGCTAAGGTATCCAAAGTAAAAAAAATTGCAAAGATTCATCAACATCAAAATTATGATACAGAAAAGGACACTTTTGGCATCCAAATATTACTCCATTATCCATAGTCCATATTTCTAAAGGTTTACTTTTTTAAACTACTTCACAATTATGATGACAATGGGTTTTCGCAATAGTACATTATGAAAGCATCACTAACCAAAATCAGAGACGTTCCACTGAACACTTTCAAACTCGAGATCATCATCATCTTCATTACCAGTAGGAGGTTCAATCACACTAAGAGCATTCCTTTGTAGCTTCACCTCTATTCCATTTGTTAGCACCTATGGTTTATTAAAAAAAAAAAAAAAAAAAAAAAAAATGGTATCATAATCCCCCAAAATCCAACATTATATGAGCAAAAAAAGGTTCAGACACAAGATTTAGGGGATGCAACCATCTAGCGTTTATGGTAAAGAAAGTTGAAGTGATCAGTACAGGAAACAAAACTGGTTAAACTTTTATTTAATGCTACAAGTTATGGGTATGATTACATTGCCGATAGAAGGTAACCATAGAAAGTGCACAAATTATGCTTGCATTATAGTGTATGTACAAACATAAAACCTTTATCTCAAATTCAACCAAAAAGATAGAAAAAAATTATGAGAAAAAGCATAAAAACACCTAAAGTGTGCATAAAACTTAAAAGCACAAGAAATCCTACAATAAATGTCTTGAAGAAAAACTGGTATGATTGTTGAAGAAACTGCGAATAATTGCAGCTCGTAGTTTGTAATCTTTCAACTTAAAGAGGGTATTGTAGACGAAGAATGGGTCTAAAGTTCATTTTCAAGATCAATTACAAAATAAAAGTAACATGAGAACCATAAAGCGACTTTATACGTGTAATCCTTAAACCGGGTAAAATTTAATTAAGAACGAGTTGAGGTAAGGTAAATTCCTAATGTGCATTCTGAGTTGAAACGTATACGGATGAGCTGATGAGGTGATGGATGAGGTTTTCCTTGTTGAGGTTGTGTGATGAGGTCGAGTATTTGACTCAGATGTATGTCGATAGTGTCTTTATGAGTTGAAAAAAAGTAAAAATAATAAATAAATACACAATGACCATTATCTAAAAAAAAAATAGTTGCGCTAAATAACATTGTATTCAATCCAAATGTAAACATCCTTTGAAAATTACAAAATCCAAATGGCATTTTCAGGAAATAATTGTTATCAACTCAATCCAACTAAAATTCACAAAAATAACCAGATAATCCAATCCTAAATTTAAAGCTTGTTTAATACGGAGTAGTACTATTAGAACAAAAGATACACAAATGCAGGAGGTGTTCATAGAACATAATCATGATTTTGAAGAATAAAACACCCTAATTTCCAAAATTAGAAAATTCACATAAATCCATAAACTTGCACTTTGGATCACATGCAAGAAACCTAAAATTGGCATCAAAAGTTCACTATAAAACAAAATTTATTAAAACCCCAATTAAACATTACATTTTCATTGACTAAAAACTTATACTAACCCTTTTCTAACTTATTTATTTGATCACCAAAATTTATAAAGAATGATCCCACCTTCAGCAACCAATTCATATTCAAATTCAATAAAACAAAAAACACCCATTACTAAACGACAAAAACCCATTTCAAAACATCAAAAACCAAATTCAATATGCAAATAAACAACTAAAAGTTATTCTAATAAGTTTTGCTAACAACAGCCCTTACTTAAGCAAATGATTTACATTACAATACCACCTATCGATAATTCTGATTGGATGATAATCTCACTCAACAGAAGTGATACACAAATAACACTTGATCGTGATTGAATGATCTATTTTTTACAGCCAATTATAATAAAACACACCAGTTAAAGTCTTTAGGACTGTCGTTAGCAAAACCCTTTAATTAACAAAAACTAAAAGTACGTATTACCAGCCAATGCCAACCACCAAGACCAACAGCTTTCTTAACAACACCTTGTAATCCAACAAGAACTGATTTTGTACGATTGTTTCCCGTTACAACAACTTTTGTATGACGAGGCAGTACGGACAATTCTTCTTCACTATTACTAGTATATATTTCCTCCATTAGCATAGTCCGTACAAATGAACAAAATTTTATAAAAGGATTATTATGAAAAGATGACAAAATGTTATGAGAGTGGAAAAACACATGAAGAGAGTGGTGAGAGTGACACACAGTTAATGTGTGTGTGTTGAAGTTTACTTGTGCTGAACAAGATGTTTATGACGAATGAGAGAGTGACACGTGTGATGCAAAATTAATGGAATGCCATGTAGCGGTTTTTATTACTATGGATAGTGTGTAATTTTAAGTTAGGGGGTTCGCAACGCATACCATACACAATATCCCATACCACACTCTCAATCAATCCCTTTATGCCACTTCATTTCATTACTTTTTCATACCACACTCTCTTATTTTGTTGGCATCCCATACCACACTACATCTCATACTTCACTATAATTTATTTAAATTTGAAATAGTTTACTTTTTCATTCTCTTCCTCTTCATCTCGCACGGTATGTGATACCGCAACTTTCATACCTTGCCCCATACCGTGGGGATGGCGGTGGTGTTCCCACACGGTATAGGGTTCATACCGTGTTCAAACCGCATACGTTGCCAACCCCCTTATCTATCTTTTTTACTCTTTGACTACTGTTGGTTTAAAGCAAAGAAGTAGCGTCAGTGGTAAGTTCCGTCTTTACCATAATAACCTTGGGGACAAGATTGTGTGTTTTACCAGTATAGTAGCAGTGAGTAGTAGATGTAAACGGTAACAGTTAACAGTAGTTTTTTTTTATAAAAATTTTTGGTAAACTAGCTGTAATTAAATTTTAATTTGTAAGAAAAATAACTAAACGTAACGTTAGAATTTCAAATCTTGATTAAATAGTTCCTAGCTCCGGAGGCATGAGAGTTTTTGACTATGTTTCAACGGGTTGTGCAAAGTAATTTTTCGATCCCTAAAACACAAAATTTCATTTTTAGTATGATTGAGTTTGCTATCCAAAAAGGGGTTACGGCGCAACTTGCTGCTCGTTTGCGGCGCAACCGGTCTCTTTAACTTATATGAGATATTTTTGTGACTATTTTGAACCTTTTACTTTACCATCCCCAAGATATTTACATAGTAATATTCGAAATTGGGTGCTCAAGACATCAAAGTCAACATTTATTTTTCTCTTATATCCGGATTCCGGAGTACTAAAGCTTTTGCGTTGCGTGGGATACAAATTTGAAATTATTCTGACAATCAAGAAATGGTTGATGGGCTGGTAGGACCAAAATGATAGAGTTTTTCTGCTCACAGAAATACATAATTGGCATTTAATTGGCTATGTTAAAACAAAAACAATACATTATTGGCAATTAATTCCAGTTAATCTTCTATTCGAGGAAATAGGTAAATCGATTGCAGTATTTTCTTATGTCGTGTCATGGTTTTTATTATAGGTGCAATCTCATGAGATACAATAATTTTTCTTCGAGTTAACTTATTAAGGGTAAAGACCATAAAATAACAACTTACTTTCTCCATTTTACCGAGACAAAACACTTACTTTTTTATCAACATTTAAGCCAACGAAACTTGCAAATATTGTTCTAAGGTCAACAAAAAGACTTATTATATTAAAAATAATAATTGAAATGACTATATTACCCTTGTCTTCTTAAACTATACCCATCATCTTCTTCCAGCGTTACTTAGCCAACGAAACTTGCAAATATTGTTCTAAGGTGAACAAAAAATTAAAAAATTAAAAACAAATTAAAAAATTAAAAAAAAATTTGAAATTTTTTTTTTCCGAAATTTTTTTTTTCGAAAATATTTTTTTTATCGACGATTATTTGCAACGTTAGTCCTTTATACATTTTTGTCCGTTTTTCTTACATTTTCATACGGTTTTGTCCGTTTTTATACGTTTTCGTCCGTTTTTAGTCGTTTTCATCCGTTCTTCTTACGTTTTCATACGGTTTTGTCCATTTTTTTTACGTTTTCGTCCGTTTTTCTTACGTTTTCATACGGTTTTGTCCATTTTTTTTTACGTTTTCGTCCGTTTTTCTTACGTTTCATACTATTTTTTCCCTTTTTTTTTTACGTTTTCGTCCGTTTTTATCCGTTTTCGCCCGTTTTTCTTAGGTTTCATACTTTTTTGTCCAATTTTCTTACGGTTTTGTCCGTTTTTTATTCGTTTTCGGATGTTTTATTTAAGTACGAAAAAAAATTAAAAATTAAAAAAAAAATTGAAAAAAAAAAATTTTCCGAAATTTTTTTTTCAAAAATATTTTTTTTCAAAATTTTTTTTATTTTTTCGAAAAAAAAAATATTTTCGAAAAAAAAATTTCGGAAAATTTTTTTTTTTAAATTTTTTTTTTAATTTTTTAATTTGTTTTTAATTTTTTAATTTGTTTTTAATTTTTTAATTTTTTTTCGTACTTAAGAAAAACATCCGAAAACGAATAAAAATGGACAAAACCGTAAGAAAATTGGACAAAAACGTATGAAACGTAAAAAAAAACGACGAAAACGGATAAAAAACGGACAAAACCGTATGAAACGTAAGAAAAACGGACGAAAACGTAAAGAAAAGGGAAAAAAACAGTATGAAACGTAAGAAAAACACGGACGAAAACGTAAAAAAAATGGACAAAACCGTATGAAAACGTAAGAAGAACGGATGAAAACGACTAAAAACGGACGAAAACGTATAAAAACGGACAAAACCGTATGAAAATGTAAGAAAAACGGACAAAAATGTATAAAGGACTAACGTTGCAAATAATCGTCGATAAAAAAAATATTTTCGAAAAAAAAAAATTTCGGAAAAAAAAAAATTTTTCAAATTTTTTTTTTTTAATTTTTTAATATTTTTTTAATTTTTTAATTTTTTGTTCACCTTAGAACAATATTTGCAAGTTTCGTTGGCTAAGTAACGCTGGAAGAAGATGATGGGTATAGTTTAAGAAGACAAGGGTAATATAGTCATTTCAATTATTATTTTTAATATAATAAGTCTTTTTGTTGACCTTAGAACAATATTTGCAAGTTTCGTTGGCTTAAATGTTGATAAAAAAATACGTGTTTCGTCTCGGTAAAATGGAGAAAGTAAGTTGTTATTTTATGGTTTTTACTTAATCGACTACCAAAAGTTTAATATGGGACAACATAACTTGAAAGAAGCAATTTAGCTACTTTGTTGCCATGTTACTATGGACATCCTGTGTATACCTCCATTGGAAATGCTCGTAGAATGCAAAATGCATACCAGACCCGTCGAGTCATCAGCAGCCTGTTGTGGTTTTGAGATGTTATTTCTTCAAGCAATAAGTTTCGATATTGAAAAGAGCTAAAATGCAAAGAAGCTATCTTATTGTGGATCTTGATGTTCTGACTACACCAAATAAGAAAATATACAACATTTACTCTTATACAAACCGCCAACCGGTACTCATTGTCAACTTAGTCAGCTGGTTTATACCTTCAAGTCTTTAACAAATACCCGAGCATTATACTTCCATTTATAAAGAAATGCCAAATACCATGGGTGCATTCAATATTCGCATGTGGCTGCAAAATAGTTGTATAAGAAAAGTGACTGAACTGAAGCAAACCAACAACTAAAATATGAAATACTATAAAAGATGACACACGGATATAACGTGGAAAACCCCAACAGGGTAAAAACCACGGGCAAGGAAATATACGTTTCACTATGTAAAACTATGAGTTACATCTTCTCTCTAATTACAAGGATAAACACATTTATATCTCTTGTATTAGGAGCTATTTCACCAACTCTCTAATTAACACAAATACCAGGAGAACTACTAAAAAAGATGCAAAAGAACACTTTGTGTTTTTGCTTTGAGATGGGATACAAATGAAGAAGGAACCACATCCTTTTATAGGCACAATGTTGAGCACTTTGACATCATGCATGACCACCACAAACCAAGTTGCATAACCAACTTGTAGCCCACTTTCATTAGATACATGCATCTTTATTTTAACAATCTCCCACTTGAAGATTAGATTGAGGCTCAATCAATCTTCACAACGTTATACTTCCTTGCACTTTCATGTTGCTTACGTTTTCGCTAGGCTGCATGAGGATCGACACCATATAAACTTGTCACAGTTGATTGCTTTCGTCAAATAATCTGGCACGTTATCATCAGTATGAATTTTATCACATCCACGGTTCCTTCTTCCACTTTCTCACGAACGAAGTGATATTGAACTCGTATATGCTTAGTTTTTGAATTTTCTTTTAACAGCGATTTTATTATAACTAGCCAGGAGCTAGAAACATGTTAGGAATATAAATATTCATATGAAGACTCGGTCACCCCGAATATCTATTTAGCATTTATGTAGCTCGTAGGCTTATTAGCATTATTAGTATTAGATTAGTTATATTAATATTTGTGGAGTTGGGTCGGGTCTTTACCCACTGTCAGCTCACTCCACAGCCCACTAGAGGCAACTTAGCTAGAACTATAAATACCCCTTCCCAAGTGTGGGAAGGGTTGGACCTTTTCACACTTAATCTAATATCACTTTATTTCTCTCTCTTTAAGGTTCCAACTTTCTCTCTTTCTCTTCTCTTTGAATCGACCAAAACACACAAGAACCACACGTGTTTGATGTTTGAGTAGCTTACAATTGGTATCAAGAGCCACGACTAGGTTCGTTTCATAGTATACTCACGGATTATAGGTTGGTTTTTGTGTTTTTTGTTTTGGTTCGAATAGCATATTACGAAAATTCTTTGGTTCGGGTTTGTTTGTGGTTGGATCTGTTAAAAGCCTGTACCTTCTTGTTTAAGATTGTTGTATAAGCTTTGTTTAGTAGTTGGGTTGCTTGTTTCAGTCGTGTATTAGAAGTTTGAGTAAATTCGAGTGGTATACTTGAGTTTTTCTTGGTTGCGATTTGGCATTCGATAAAGTGTTCTTACTTGCGATTTGAGCTTTGTTTGGAAAAGTGTTGTTGCGATTTGGTGTGCATCGGTATTGCGATTTGGCATTTTACTTAAAAAAGGAAAGAAGACAAATCGCAAGACAGTGACTATTTTGTCCACTTGTGACTTGCGATTTGGCAGTTTTGTCCGGTTGTGAGTTACGGTTTGACAGTTGCGATTTGGTCGTTGCGATTTGGTATTTCTGGTTACGATTTGATCGTTGCGATTTGAGTATATTCGGTTGCGATTTGAGGTCTGCGATTTGAGGTTGCGATTTGAGGTCTGCGATTTGAGGTTGCGATTTGAGGTCTGCGATTTGTGGTTGCAATTTGAGGTCTGCGATTTGAGGTTGCGTTTTGGAGTCTGCGATTTGGGTGTTGCGATTTGCCTCCTGCGATTTGCTTGTTGCGTTTTGACTTGTTGCGGTTTGATCAAAGTTGACTCTTTACGTCAAAACTTCAAACGGCCATAACTTTTGAACCGTAACTCCGTTTTCAGCGAATTACCTGTCAAAACGATCGTGAGACCGAGGAGAAGGACACGTTGAATACACTTATTCATTCAACCCAACTTTCAAAGCCTGAAATCGCTCCAAAATGAAGTTATTGAGGTTTTAAGTTTCCAGACCAAAATTTTACCGTAACAACTTGCATCAACCAAACCAAATCACAACTAAACAACAGATCACCAAGTCTACCAAACCTTCATCATAACACATATCAAGCATCATTTCACGGTTTCTTCTTTATTTTGTAAAATCCCGCAAAAGAATCTATTTCTCGGTTTAAATCATGGACTTGAAAAATCCCGTGCACGTTGATATCATGTCAAACACTTCGGATTCAGTAATAGCTGAGGTACACAAATTGTACGACATGGTCGATGAACAAAAGATTCCCAACAAAGTACAACCGACAAACGTTTTTGAACAGACAAACATCTTTGGGTCAGATATTGCTAATATGGAATCTTTGTGCTCGAATTCGCAAGAGAGAGAGATGCTTTAGCCACAACAATTGCACGATAATGCAAAGGAAAGTTGCATAGAATGCTTTCGACTACTTCATTCACATCTCAAGGTTCTCTCAGAAAGACCTGGATCCATGGGAGGATTCGAACGAGCATTTGCATCACTCTTTGGTCAAGATGTTCATACTTTCATAGGCACTATGTTCCTGAACTTAGATCAACTAGAACAACAACTTGACAAAGAAGAATTTCATGAAATTGGATCCATGGCTGCTCTTCGGGTGATCAACAAACAACTTCAATTGTTCATCAATTCACAATACACTTGGGATTATGACAGTCAAATGACAGAAAAGTGTTTTACTGATTACACTGGAATTGAAGTTAACATGTTCAGAGAAACATTACTCCAACACATGGGTAATGAAAAGGTGTGCTGGTGGACCTCTATCTAATTTCATATACATGAGGGACAATTATGATGATAGGTTCTATGACTGACAAAGTTGCTGGGCAGATCATTGGTAAATGCTTATTTATTATAGACTACTACTATTGGTTTTGGAGCTTGTAGCTATGAGTTTTTCTGGGTGAATTGTACACCTAATTAATGGTTTATACAGCTTATCACAAACACCAGTTAAGGACTTATCAATAAAACACACTTCACATTTTATCTCAACTCACTTCTTTTTAGCAACAAACAAAAAATTATAAACAACATACGAGTAATTACCTCTTCGCGTAACCACTTAGCAAAAGATTTACTGTGCTCATTCTCTAGCAATGCCATTTTTTTACCCGGGTTTTTTGTTTTCAAAACTTGCTTGTGTCGCCTGAAACAAATAAATGTTTTTGATTATTATATTTGATAGAACATTTTACGCAACGAAATAGACATGTGTTAGTAATACTTACTCGATATACGGTTGAATTTCATCTGTATTTTGTATTACATACAAATGTGCTTTCTGAAAGAATTCTCCGGAAACTTCACTTGATTTGCCGGCCGACAATGGCTTTCAGTCCTCATTTTCATTGGTTACATGTTTATCAGGTGGGATACCAATAGTTTTCATGGTTTTATGATATTCGCTAAAAAAACTCTTTTGTTTCTTCCGCGATAGTTTACTCAACAATGCATCCCTCTGGTCTATTTCTGTTTCACACATGTCCTTTAATAACCTTCATACATCTTTCGAAGGGATACATCCACCGAAAGCATATGGGACCACATAATTTTACCTCCCTAGTTAGGTGCACAGTCAAGCGTATCATAATATCAAAAAATAACGGAGGAAAGAACTTCTCAAGTAGGCACAGTGTCACAACAAGTTCTTCTTGCATCTTATCTAGTTCTTGCAAGCTGATTTCTTTCCTACATATAGATTTAAAGAAAAATCAAAACCTGATAATAGCATATCATATGGGTGGGTGCATGATTGAACGTATAGCAATGGGCAAAAACTCTTGCATTAGCATGTGATAGTCATGCGATTTAAGGCCAACGAGCTTCCTATCATTTAAGCTGACCAAACTAGAGAAATTTGAACAATAGCCTTGTGGTACCCTGATGTTGCATAACGTTTCACAAAAGATGTCTTTTTCAGCATTCGTTAATGTGTAACCTGCTGGAGGTAGTGTTGTTTTGTCTGCTTCTTGCCTAGCAAACAACTCTTTTTTTATCCCCAACTCTTCCAGATCCAATCGAGCATTCATTACATCTTTTTTCTTTCCAGGAACATTTAGCAAAGTTCCGACTAGACTCTCACCAACATTCTTTTCTACATGCATGAAGTCAATACAATGCGGAACATAATTATGCCTCCAATACCTTAGCTTTCGATACCAAATGTTGAATTTCTTCCAATATGCTTCATTTACTTGGCTTGAACTACCCTCTTCTTCTGTTGTTTTCCTTTTCTGCTTTTTAATCTTCCTACCTCTGCCTCTGGTATCTTCATGGTTTTTCGAGGTGTTATTGTTTGTTCGTTTTCCTTTTCCCCAATTATTTTCAATATGTTGTACCTCGTTGTATATTTGTTCCCCGGTCAATGGATTTGGAGCATGCTGAAATTCTTCTTGTCCATTAAACGCCTTCGTTTGCCTTCTGAACGGATAGTTGTATGGTAGATATCGTCTGTGTTACACCCATATCCCGATAAGGTACTATTTATGTAGATATAGATTATGTATTATGAATAAGTAGTAAATAAATGTGAACCTAACATAAGGAGAATAGAACTAGAAGGACTATCCTTGCCAAGAGACCAAAGTTAATACTACACATGATTTAATAATTAGTTCAAGAAAAATCTAGAAAGTTGAGAAGCTCCATTATTGTCGACATGTAGAGAGAAATAAGGGAGGGAAGAACATAATCATCATCTAGTTCATAATAGCCAACAAGAAGTAATCAATAAGTTATAAAGAATCCTTAATTTCAATCATCTCATCAAGTAAGTGTTTTTCCCCAAATATAGAAATTAGGGTTTATAAGGTGGGATTTGAGTAATGTGGATAAGGTTGTAAATTGATGATCTCTCTAAGTAATTAATCACTAATTAATGTTAACCTTGTGATAGGAAGCATTGTAGGGCCTCACCAAGACCAAGTAGGAGCTATTAGGGATTAAGGTAAGTATATAGTATAACTTGTTTAATGATATTTATGCTAATGTTATGAAATGTAATGTGTTTGTATGGAGCTTGTAATGTTAGAGAGCTTGGATCCAATGCTTGTCATGTAATTTTATGTAATTATTTGCTTGATCAAGGTGAGTAATGTTATTATGATATGCTCCATGTTAATGTTAAGGTTGGTATTAACCAACAATCTCATAATGTATGAATGGTTATACTCTATATACTTACTAAGCGTTTTCGCTTACGGTTTAGATGTTAATGATTTTGTAGGTACAAGTGGAGAAGGCAAGGGTAAGGGCTTAGCTTAGCTCTAGTGTAGAAGGTAGACTAGAGGACCGTATTCTTTTGGACCAAGCATATTGAAGTTGGAAGCCCCCGACGTGTCTTTTTGTGTTTTGGGTATATTTCATCTCATATGGTCATTTTGTTTAGTCAACGGTCATTATTCATGTTAGTTCATGAGTCAAGTTTATGTACATGTCAAGAAGTCTTTATGTTACTTGGTTATGGTGGTATTTAAGAGGGTGATTGGCATATAGCCAAATCTACCCATTTTGGGAAGTTATGAGTCATGACGTTGTACCAACACTCTTTCAATATATTAGAGATGTTAAGTTATGCATAAGTTCAAAAGGATATATAGTAGTTGTGCATTTGTGTATAAAGTGTGTTTTTGAAAGTTAGTTTAAGGGAGTGTTTAGTATAAGTTAGTTGTTACACATTTTGGGGATGTAACGGGTCAAGTTGTTATGAAATGAGTTCAATATGTTAGCTATAGTCTATATGTCAAGAGAATAATGTCGGGAATGTTTATAGCACCGAAATGGTGTTAAATGGTTTGGGTGTGTTAATATTAAAATGTGCAGGTTTTGTTGCAGGGTTGTAGTTACGGCGTAATCATGTTATGGGTTACGGCGTAACTACAACACCGAGGCATCCCATTTTCTTGTAATTAGGTTACGGCGTAACTACTTCTTGTAGTTACGGCGTAATTTTTGTGCTGCTTGAATTTAAGTTATTTCCAATTAATGTGTAAAAGGTTTTTCAAAAAGAAATCAAATACAACGTAATGTGTCTGGAGAGGAGCAACGTATAGATTTCTGTTTTCAAAGAATGGTGTAACGTATGTATACTTTAGTCAAACGTTTCCGCGTCAAAGAGTTTTAAATTTTGGTCAAAGCAGGCTCGAGGTGTTACAACTTGGTATCAGAGCTTCGGTCTAAGAGAATTAGGATTTCACTTTAGGATTTCCTAGACTTAGGCCTTGTATAGATGCGTTTAGAGCTAGTGTTTGTTATTTGTGTATTGTTTGGATGATTTTGAGGACCCATGCGTTCAATATTTTCATGACTACGCCTGGCCACCGTAGTGATGAAAATACGGGACATATGTGAAATTGAAATCATTTAGATCATACATGAGTGACAAGCTAGGGTGCTAGAACAAGATAGAAATGTCATTCATGCATTGGCTAAGTATACATAATTGTGTTTAATGTTGTGAATTGCTAATTTTCAGTAAGAAGAAATGGAAACCCCTCTCACGAAGGAAGTCGCGAAAGCCACGGCTTCCAAGCATGCCGAAACTTCGGCAAGTGATCCGGGTAATGATAGTAAGGATAATGAAAGTTCTTCCTCAAACTCCGGAGGCCCTAACTTTAGAGGCTTCACGGGAGAGGAAATGAAAGCCCTAGACAAAATGATGACAAAGAGAGTGGGTAAGGCTATTGAGCAAGCAATGCCCTACTATGTCCAACAAACAACGCAAAATCTTAGGGAGCTAATGAAGGAAGAGTTTAAAGAGTTTAAGAAAGAATGTGGTCCGACAAAAGAACCTAAGAATGACAAAGCTACTTACCGGGACTTCACGGCTTGTGATGTGCCACGGTTTACCGGTGTACTTGACCCCATTGTTAGTAATAGGTGGATCACAGCGGTGGAAGGCGCTTTTCGTACTAGTGGTTATGAAGAAAGGAAGAAGGTTATCTATGCTACTAACTTTCTTCGTGATAGTGCTAAGACTTGGTGGGAAGGAAATGTGTGTGAGAAAGGTGAACCTTGGGCGGAGACTTGTACGTGGAAGGAATTCAAGGAGTTGTTTAGTGCCGAGTATGCTCCGGTTGAGGAGATTGACAAAATTCGAGAGAAATTCCAATCTCTCACTCAAACTAATGAGACGGTAAATGAGTTGTGGAGGACGTTTAATGATATGGTTCCTTATTGTCCCGAGTATCTTGGGAATGACAAGCTTAAGGTTGACAAGTTCCAAAGGATGCTCAAGGATGAAATTCGTGAGGTGATTTCGCCATTCAAATGTACTACGTTGGAGGATCTTTTGAGTAGAGCTAGGGTAAGGTAAGCGGACTTACTTAGGAGGAAGAAGAAAGAGGCGAAAGAACCAAAAAGGAAGCTAGAGTTTGCGGATCGGGATGGGAAGAAAGCCAAATTTGACCATGGCAAGAAGAGTGTGGGAAACAAAGCTAAGGTAGCATGTTCTAAGTGTGGCAAGTTCCATCTTAGGGAATGTAGGCGAAATACGCCGGGTTGTTACAAGTGTGGAGCTTTAGATCATCAAAGCAAAGATTGTACCAAGCCGATGATAGTATGCTATGGGTGTAACGAGATAGGGCATAGGTTGAGGGATTGCCCGAAATCGAAGATGATTGAAGCAAAGCCTTTGAGAACTGTCAAGAATGAGAAAGTGGAGGTTCCAAAACCAACAGCTCGAGTCTATCAAATGAGTGTCGAAGAAGCCAAATCGGGGACTGATGTCATCACAGGTATTCATCTTGTTAATTCTGTACCTGTTCGAGTTTTTTATGATTCGGGTGCTAGTGTGTCCTTCGTGTCTTATGATTTTAGCAAGCAACTAACCTCCCCATTAGCTAAACTCCCGATACCCCTAGAAGTCGAAATAGCCGATAGTAAAATGGTTATTGTGTCTAATGTATATCGAGACGTAGAGATAGAGATTGATGAAAACGTCTTTAAGATTGACTTAACTCCCATTATGCTCGGGGAGTTTGATATTGTTATTGGTATGGATTGGCTTGGCAAATATAACGCGGCTATCCTTTGTAGCCAAAAGATCATTCGAGTTGTGAATTCTAGCGGTCGTGAAATGATTATTTATGGTGATAAAAGGAAAGGTGAACTAAGGTTGTGCTCCGTAATGAAGGCTAGGAGATATTTATCGCGTGGTTGTTATGCCTTCATGGCTCACGTGGTAGATACGAGCCTTGAGAAGAAAAGTATCGATGATGTTCCAGTCGTGAATGAATTTTGTGACGTCTTCCCGGAAGACTTGCCGGGTATCCCACCCGAAAGGCAAGTCGAATTCCGTATTGATCTTGTTCCGGGTGCTACCCCTATTTCCAAAACTCCTTATCGTCTAGCTCCGTCCGAAATGAAAGAATTGATGAGTCAACTTCAAGAATTGCTTGACAAGGGTTTCATTCGTCCTAGTAGTTCGCCATGGGGAGCTCCAATCTTGTTCGTTAAGAAGAAAGATGGTAGTATGCGGATGTGCATCGACTATCGCGAATTGAATAAAGTCACGGTGAAAAACGTGTATCCGTTACCAAGAATCGATGACCTCTTTGATCAACTTCAAGGTGCACGATGGTTTTCAAAGATCGATCTCCGTTCGGGTTATCACCAATTGAAGGTTCGGGAAGAAGACATTCCCAAGACGGCCTTTAGGACTCGATATGGACATTACGAGTTTACGGTTATGCCTTTTGGTCTCACGAACGCGCCTGCGGTTTTTATGGATCTTATGAACCGCGTATGTAGACCGATGTTGGATAGGTTCGTCATACTGTTCATCGATGATATTCTTATCTACTCAAAGAGTAAGGCGGAGCATGCCGTGCATTTGCGGGAGATTTTGGAGACTTTGAGAAGAGAAAGATTGTATGCCAAATTTTCGAAATGTGAATTTTGGTTACAAGAAGTTCAATTCCTCGGTCACGTTATTAATTCCGACGGTATTAAAGTTGATCCTTCAAAAGTGGAAGCTGTAATGAAATGGTATGCGCCAAGGAATGTTGGTGAGATTCGAAGTTTCCTCGGTCTTGCGGGATATTATCGCAGGTTTATTCAAGACTTCTCCAAAATCGCGTCATCTCTAACAAAACTTACTAAGAAGAATGCTACTTTTGAGTGGGGTGAAGAACAAGAAGAAGCTTTTCGTACCTTACGGAGGAAGTTATGTGAAGCACCGGTTCTCGTGTTACCGGAAGGAACTGAAGATATGGTGGTTTATAGCGACGCGTCTTATTCCGATCTTGGATGTGTTCTTATGCAAAGGGGAAAGGTGATTGCTTATGCCTCTAGATAACTAAAGAAGCATGAAGAAAATTATGCAACTCATGATCTTGAGTTCGCGGCTGTGGTGTTTGCTTTAAAACTTTGGAGGCATTATTTATATGGTATCAAGTTTGTGATTTTCACCGATCATCAAATCCTTCAATACTTCCTTGATAAGAAAGATCCGAACATGAGGCAACGAAGATGGTTAGACTTGTTGAAGGACTACGATTGTGAAATCCGTTACCATCCTGGTAAAGCAAATGTGGTGGCGGATGCTTTGAGCCGCAAGGATCGAAATGAAGTCACTAGGATTCATTCGTTGCGGATGATTGTCACGACCGACCTCTTTGATAAGATCAAGTTAGCTCAGGAAGAAGCATTGAAAGAGGGAAATAGAGAAAAAGAGCGTATTAACTCCCACATTCCGCATCTTGAAGAAGATAGTCGTGGGATTAAGACTCGGTATGGAAGGGTTTACATTCCTTTTCGTAGTAACATTAAAGAATTGATCCTAGAGGAAGCACACAAGTCAAAATATTCTATTCATCCGGGAGCTACAAAGATGTACCGTGATTTGAAGAAGAACTATTGGTGGCCGGGTATGAAAAGAGATTGTGTAAAGTACGTTGAGAAGTGTTTAACTTGTCTAAAGGTTAAAGCCGAGCATCAAAAACCATATGGAAAAGTTCAACCTTTAGACATTCCAGTTTGGAAGTGGGAAAAGATCACGATGGATTTCATTACGAAATTGCCAAGAACGAAAAAGAAGAACGACACAATTTGGGTCATAGTAGATCGCCTAACCAAGAGTGCTCATTTCATTCCGATTTGAGAGAATATGCCCGTTCATAAGTTAGCCAAGATTTACGTTAACGAGATAGTCGCACGTCATGGAGTGCCCATTTCTATAGTTTCCGATAGGGACGGGTGTTTCACATCAAATTTTTGGCAAGATTTCCAAGAAGAGTTAGGTACGAAGCTTCATATGAGCACGGCTTTTCATCCTCAAACCGATGGGCAAAGCGAGAGGACAATTCAAACTTTGGAGGATATGTTACGAGCTTGTATGATTGACTTTGGGGGTAATTGGGACGATCATTTACCTTTAGTCGAATTCGCCTATAATAATAGTTATCATGCGAGTATAGATATGCCACCTTATGAAATGCTTTATGGTAGAAGGTGTAGGACACCCGTGTGTTGGGAAGAAGTCGGAAGACGAGAATTGGCAAGCACAGACGTAGTATTGGCAACAACGGAGAAGATTGAAACGATTCGTGCAAGACTTAAGGCGGCACAAGATAGGTGGAAAAGCTATGCCGATAACCGAAGAAGACCAATCGAATTTGAGGTTGGTGATTTGGTTATGTTAAAGGTTTCCCCGTGGAAAGGCGTTTTTAGGTTCAAAAACAAAGGGAAGCTTAGTCCTCGGTTTATAGGGCCATTCAAGATCTTGAAACGAGTAGGCGAGGTAGCATACGTGTTGGAATTGCCCGAAGAAATGAGAGGTATTCACAATACCTTTCATGTATCATACTTAAGAAAATGCTTGGTGGACGAAACAAGTGTGGTTACCTTAAACGACATCGAAATTGATCCGGAGTTGATTTCGCAAGGAGATGAACCGGAGGCTATATTAGGAAGGAAAGTGAGGCAACTAAGGAACAAGGAGATCCCGTTGGTGAAAGTGCAATGGAGACATCGTAAGGGTACGAGTATTAGGTGGGAGACGGAAGCGAAAATGAGGGACAAATATCCTCATTTATTCCAAGAGTAGAGTTCGAGGACGAACTCTCGTTTTAAGGAGGGGTGAATTGTTACACCCATATCCCGATAAGGTACTATTTATGTAGATATAGATTATGTATTATGAATAAGTAGTAAATAAATGTGAACCTAACATAAGGAGAATAGAACTAGAAGGACTATCCTTGCCAAGAGACCAAAGTTAATACTACACATGATTTAATAGTTAGTTCAAGAAAAATCTGGAAAGTTGAGAAGCTCCATTATTGTCGACATGTAGAGAGAAATAAGGGAGGGAAGAACATAATCATCATCTAGTTCATAATAGCCAACAAGAAGTGATCAAGAAGTTATAAAGAATCCTTAATTTCAATCATCTCATCAAGTAAGTGTTTTTCCCCAAATATAGAAATTAGGGTTTATAAGGTGGGATTTGAGTAATGTGGATAAGGTTGTAAATTGATGATCTCTCTAAGTAATTAATCACTAATTAATGTTAACCTTGTGATAGGAAGCATTGTAGGGCCTCACCAAGACCAAGTAGGAGCTATTAGGGATTAAGGTAAGTATATAGTATAACTTGTTTAATGATGTTTATGCTAATGTTATGAAATGTAATGTGTTTGTATGGAGCTTGTAATGTTAGAGAGCTTGGATCCAATGCTTGTCATGTAATGTTATGTAATTATTTGCTTGATCAAGGTGAGTAATGTTATTATGATATGCTCCATGTTAATGTTAAGGTTGGTATTAACCAACAATCTCATAATGTATGAATGGTTATACTCTATATACTTACTAAGCGTTTTCGCTTACGGTTTAGATGTTAATGATTTTGTAGGTACAAGTGGAGAAGGCAAGGGTAAGGGCTTAGCTTAGCTATAGTGTAGAAGGTAGACTAGAGGACCGTATTCTTTTGGACCAAGCATATTGAAGTTGGAAGCCCCCGACGTGTCTTTTTGTGTTTTGGGTATATTTCATCTCATATGGTCATTTTGTTTAGTCAAAGGTCATTATTCATGTTAGTTCATGAGTCAAGTTTATGTACATGTCAAGAAGTCTTTATGTTACTTGGTTATGGTGGTATTTAAGAGGGTGATTGGCATATAGCCAAATCTATCCATTTTGGGAAGTTATGAGTCATGACGTTGTACCAACACTCTTTCAATATATTAGAGATGTTAAGTTATGCATAAGTTCAAAAGGATATATAGTAGTTGTGCATTTGTGTATAAAGTGTGTTTTTGAAAGTTAGTTTAAGGGAGTGTTTGGTATAAGTTAGTTGTTACACATTTTGGGGATGTAACGGGTCAAGTTGTTATGAAATGAATTCAATATGTTAGCTATAGTCTATATGTCAAGAGAATAATGTCGGGAATGTTTATAGCACCGAAATGGTGTTAAATGGTTTGGGTGTGTTAATATTAAAATGTGCAGGTTTTGTTGCAGGGTTGTAGTTACGGCGTAATCATGTTATGGGTTACGGCGTAACTACAACACCGAGGCATCCCATTTTCTTGTAATTAGGTTACGGCGTAACTACTTCTTGTAGTTACGGCGTAACTTTTGTGCTGCTTGAATTTAAGTTATTTCCAATTAATGTGTAAAAGGTTTTTCAAAAAGAAATCAAATACAACGTAATGTGTCTGGAGAGGAGCAACGTATAGATTTCTGTTTTCAAAGAATGGTGTAACACAGTGTGTATCTTTCCCACATACTACACAACCTTTGAATCCACTATATGGGCAGCCACATAATGTACCAAGTGCAGGGTAATCATTTATCGTCCATAACACAACGGCACGTAGATTAAAGTTTTCTTTTGTGGAAGCATCATATGTATCAACCCCTTTCTCGAATAAGGTATGCAGATCATCAACCAACGGTTCTAAAAATACATCGATATCATTACCCGGGTATCCCGATATTAATACCGAAAGCATGATAAACTTTCTTTTCATACACAACCATGGAGGAAGGTTGTATATGACAGATAAAACTGGCCATACACTGTGATGCCTAGTTCCTGAGTTGACGTTAACCCCATCAGCCGATATTCCTAGCCGTAGATTTCTCGGATCTTTAGCAATTTCGGGGAATTTTTCATCTATGGTACGCCATGCCTATGAATCTGCGGGGTGACGTAAAACACCATCTGTTATCCTCCTTGTTGCGTGCCATCTTAGATCTTCTAAAATACTTTCTAACTTAAAGAGTCGTTGCAGTCTTGGTATAATTGGAAAGAACCACATTACCTTTGCCAGAATGTTTTCGTACACTTTATGTTTCTTATTATCCACCTTCCATCTTGATATCCCACAAGTTGGATAAACAGTCAACTCCTTGTTATCCTTCTAGTAAAGAATGCAGTTGTTGCTACATACATGTATCTTTTTGTATCCTGATCCCATCATTCTCAATAGTTTTTTGGCCTGATAAGTTTTTTCAACCATTTCGTTACCATCAGGTAGCATCTTTTTTAACAATCCTAGTAATTTAGTAAGGAACTTATCAGATACTCCATACTTACCCTTCAAGTTGAGTAGTTTAACTATTGCGGACAACTTTGTAAAGTTAGGACATCCTTTGTAAAGTGGCTTCTCCGTGTCTAATAATAGTTCTTGAAACTTGGCAAGGTCAGCCTCATCAAAACTTTCTTTTGTAGCATTAACCATTTCTACTGTTGCTGGGCCATCTGTTGGAATTTCTGAACCAAAATCCATGTCGAAATCCGTTTCGTCAACAAACTCTGTTGTAGCATTAACAGGTATTTGGGCAGTTGTTGCTTGCTCATCCTTTTATCCATGTTTATCCCATTTTGTGTAGCCTTGATCAATCCCGTGGTAGAATAAATAGAACTGCACATCCTCCACTTTCTGCTCTATGAGGTTTAAACATGAGGTACACGGACATGGCATCTTAAGCTGTTGTTTATTACCTCGTGGGTCCATGTTCCTCATCTTCTACAAGTTGTGTACTGCATACTTAATAAACGCTTCTACTCCATCAATATATTATTTCTTGGTCCTACTAGTTCTCATCCAAGACTTGTCCATGCTATTGTTAAGGTCAAATGGTAACGTATATATCCTACAAGTCACAAATTAAACCAATACAAGCATCAAATCATTTGTGTATAATTACAATGGACAGTGGGTAGTGTAGTGGTACTCAAAATTCCCTTTGATCACAAACATCAAGCACATACTAATTGGAATCTGTCTGGGCAGAATTTGCTGTGCTGGATCAATGTAACAGTGTTTTTAAAACTGTTATGTTTATGGTAGTTTTAAGTAGTGTTTGGGGTAATGAATGTAACAATGTTTTTAGACTATCTGTTTTTGGGTCTTTTTCGATTATACCTTCTTTTGTATTCGTCTTATAGACTATCTGTTTTGAGCTTATTTGCTTATTTTATTTTTAGCAGCTTATGTGTAGCTTGTTTCTATGTTTCATTTTTACGCTGCATTGTATGTGGTGGTTTGGATTCTTTTTCGATTATACCTTCTTTTGTATTCGTCTTATAGATTATATGTTTTATTAACGAAAATTGTTACAAAATCCAAATATCTTCTATACAAAGTTAAACCTGGCAGTACAAAGTTAAACCTGACAGTACTAATATTTACACGAGCAGTACTAACATTATTTCCTTTTTACTTGTGTGAAGATCTTTCTCAGTAATTCTCTTGCCATTTCTGAGTCTTCATCAACTCTGAGCTTAGCAGCTAACATAACAAATAAGATAGCTGTCCTTAATGGATAATCTTTTTCTATCAGCATGTAGACATCCACTCCATTCTTTGTAGATACATGGTGAACACCACATGTATCATACAGTCTCCATGTTGTACCTAAGTCATGAGCTTGAAAGTGCCATAAGATATCTTCTGGATCAGTGATGTGCGCGTGTGTCGTTGCGGTTTAGCAGTATTAATGCCTACTCAAGTTTTAAATTTATATTTAGCCGACTTATCAATAACACACACACTTAACGAGCAGTGTACCCGGTCAGTATGAATATAATGGTAAGTAGAGTGTCGATCACTAAGAGTGGAACGTATTATCTACTTATTCTAATCAGTATTTTAATATCCTAAGTTAGCTATACAACCTAATCTAACGCAAGGGGGGTTCAGCCTGAGAGACTGGCACGGTTTGGTTATGATTAAATAAAAACTAAACTAATGAGCACGAATCAGCGATTAGCACACACGTATACAGATAGATACTTGAGACAATAAAAAGACCTGTCCTGATAATTAAGTAGCTTGTCACTTGTTTTATTGCTAGTTTTATATGAAGTGTATATAATTAACCCTTTCTCGTTGGCTCTAATCTTATCGGCGAGTAAACCCTTAATGATCACTTATGTCTATCCCACTATCCTAGAAACGATAGAATAAATAGGCGAGGAAGGGGCATGGCGACCCAAGCAATGCTCAGCTAGACACAGCGGTTATCAATGCACTAATAAAAGTCACCAAAGACATCAACATATAAACTTTAATTAATGGGAAAGCAATTTTAAGGGGTTGACATGATATTCCGTAGTCACATGACATCAGCCCATCAATCCTGATGAATTAAAGTGTACTAATACAATAAAACAAAACTACTTAATGAATTGAATACATGCAGGACCTTCTTACAGCTCTTGTATCTTCGTTCAGGGTGTGTCTTGTGCTGCTAATACGTCTGAATTCGTCTCTAGGGTTCTTCTTCACACACTGTCCAACCTCTTTTTCCAACCCCGAAATTCGTCTGACTTTGGGGTATTTATAGTTTCTGTCTGAGGGTTAGATGCGGCGCATAGGATAAGTAGATGCGGCACATTGACTTAACTTCGCGTGGGGTCCAAGATTAATATATTCAGGAATATTCGTACACCGCCTTAAGATGCGGCGTAACTCCATTTCTCTATGCGGCGCATGTCCTTTGCTGTCTTGGATTGTAACTTGTGAAATCTTGATAGTGATACGCCGTATGTAAGAAGTATGTTGCGGCGTATCTGGAGCAGAATGATCTTGATCTTGTACATTTCAGTAGACTCTTAACATCTTGCTTGTTTTGCTCCATAATTAGTCCAAAATCACCAAGTTTCACATAATACTTGTTTTTACCAGAGAATTACAAAAGTAAACATTAACGTATCAATTCTCATATATAATATAATAAAACAAGTCAAATAAATAGGATAAATGATGATAATAAAATGTACTTATTTGAGTTCATCAAATACCCCCCCCCCCCACTTGAACTTTACTTGTCCCCAAGTAAACCTTAGAATAAATCTTATGAAAATGTATCCTAAAAGATATTAGGATTTATTTTTATATTTAAGCATGTATTCGTTTTGTCATAATTGCACAACCAAACACTTAACGAATTAGAAATAAAATAAAATATTTTGATAAAAGCAAATCTAATCGTTTAACTGTCCAGTCGTGACGAATATTCTATCATAAGCTTGGCAAGTATACGCATCTCCCCCACTAAAGCCAAGGAATAACAAGTATAAAGCGGTAAAAAGGGGTTTGTTGGTTAAGGGTTGATCATCCTTTTTAATCTCTATCGATCTCAAATTCCAGAAAAGGCGACAAAATCACAAATACATGATCGAATCCACGACCACGATACTTGCAATTGCTCAAATCCTTAACTCGAATAGGCTAAAGATAGGACCAAGTAATCTTTACCAATAATATTATATCAAAAAGGGCGACAAAATCATAAATACATAGCCGAATCCACGACTACGATACTTAAGATTGCTTAAATCCCTAATCTCAATAAATCAAAGGTTTGGATAAAGAATGATATAGGGTATGGATAATATTTGGGATACAAATTGGTGTAAAATAAAAAATAAACAAAACATATAAATTAAAATCCTAAGTGTGGTTAATCACTATCCCAACCATCCCATGAATAAGACTCATATCATTGAATAACTCACGCTTTAACACTTGAAACACACGCTTTAGGTAGACACGAATTATACTCAACAAGATCTCAATCAAAGAATAACCTTAGTTGGCGTTCCCATAACGGCCAACTCCCATTCAATCCATAAATATAATATACAACAAATAGTGGTGATATCTCCCACTTAATACAAAACTTTACATAAGTTGGTTAAAACGAACTTCCAACTTTTCCTTTTTCTTTTTCTTTTCTATTTTTTCGATTTTATTTTTATTTTATTTTTTTTTATTTTTTTTATTTTTTTAAGAACATATATGTGTAAAATTTCACAACTTTTCTATCACTATCTTTCCGGATAATTTTTCCATACTCTTCATACTTTCAGAAATAACCGTAATAGCGAAAGTAGTAAACACACGAAAAATAAACTCAAAGATATACAATATTTACTTTCATACCAATTGCATTGTGCAATTTCCCGACCTAACCAAAGATAATGAATTACGCACGCGAACACAGGTAATGTAAGGAAACATACTTTACCTAAAGCAATTAACCACGGATTTTAATCTACTGGGTAGGCTAAGGTGTAAGGGTGTAACGAAACATTATAACAAAGGTGTAAGAAACGAAAGGAATGGCTCTGAGTGTTTTTCTAGGGTATCTTACTCTAAAAGTGAGAGTAACAAAGGGTTTATACGGGGGTTAACTAACCAGTGTAGTTAGTTAATATCACATAACATATAAAGGCTATTTGGGTGTAATCCTAGAAATTTACCAATTTAGACAAGTCATTCCAATTATATAGATAATACTTATTATGGTGGTCTCGAATAGTATATAAGCCAAGTTCTAAAGTTTACAAGTCACCGGCACACTCATAGATTTGTGAATTTTGATAAGCTCACAATTTTTAGAAATAATGTTATGTGTGCAGCTATGTAATTTAGACTTTAAACAAAAACATGCTATAAAAATGTTAAAATTTAAGCATATTAAGTATATTTTAAGCATATTTTGCAAAAGTTTAGGACAAGTAAGTGTTCTAATTCTCCAATCCCTCCACTTAAGTTAAACAACGTCCTCGTTGTTTATGTTAAAGGTTAAAAACTGGAAAATAAAAGAATTAGAACAGAAAAACTCCCCTGAGATTTGCTCGGTATGATCCTCCATTATTCGTATAAGAGCAAAAATCAACTTTCTTGTGGATGAGAACGTTTAAGCTTCAAAAATGATGTATCCACAAGAATGCAGGAATCTATAATACCATTCAGACTTTAACACACCTGAGTTAAGAAGGTTCAAACTTGCATAATACATTAGTAGTTAGTAAAAATAAAACTTAAAAATTAAACTGTAAATCATCAGGTCAGTCGATACGCCGTATCTTATGGAAAAAGATACGCCGTATCAAGCCTGGAATAAGTACGAATCAGAATAAAAGATGCGTCGCATCCTTAACCAGGGATGCGCCGCATTAAAATACTGACAGAAAGTTTTAAAGTCAAAAATAAAAATGCAGAAAAAAAAAGATAGATATGATCTGTACATTTGATACGCCGCATCTCATGGAAGGAGATGCGCCGCATCGAAGTGCAGGTTTGACAGACTCGATACAAAATCAGAAAATAACACAAAAGATAAGCATGGGTTGCCTCCCACGAAGCGCTTGTTTTTGTTCGAGTCACGAGCCTGACTCCACCCTTATTTACTGTGTAATAGGGTGTTGTTCCCCCCACTTGGGATCAAGTGCGGGTGATAGTAGCAATAAACACGAAAAGAGTGTAAATTTGCTATTAAAGATGGAAGAAATAAATAAAGATCATACCTTGGCAATATATGTACATCTTTCCTATCCTTACCCGGTTTGGTTGATAAATTGGATGACTTGACCATTCCATCTGAAAGAGTAGTGTGTTGAGGAAAAATGAGTCTCCTTTCTTCTTGGTTAGTCTCTTTGGTAGTAAGGCGTCCCTTGATAGGGTCGAAATCATCATCTTCATCAATCATAGCAATGTTTAAGAGCTCATCACCAAACTCTTCCTCGAGCTCCACCAAAAACGGGTTGATCACAGGTGCTTCATGTGCTTCAATAGGTAGTGTAATAAATTTCACCTCATCATTTTTTTGTTTTGCAACCTGTTTAGGAAAACTAGCAAGATTATTAGTAACGGGATTAATAATATTAAATAAATTTGTACCACTTTGTGTTGTAAGTGACTCCAATTCATCTTGTGAATCTCCATCTTCAACTAGTGGTCTTGCAATTTCAGCATCGTCCCGAATTTCATCCTTAAATAAGTAATCCCAGATTTCTTCAAAATCCCTCGTTGGGTCAAAATCTGGTTGAGGTATGTCATCATAAACTATGGCATCAAATGGTTCGAAATCAAAATTAGAATACTTTTCATCTTCATCCGTTGGATTGTCTAATGGTGGTAATACGATTGCAGAATATTCTTCAATGTAGGGTTCCGTATACACATCATCTTGTGCAATCTCCGGAGAAAAAGTACTATCAATAACAATTGCCGGAATTGGTTTCACGGTATATGACTCTTCTTCATCATCATTTGACATACACCAAGTGTGTTGAAATGGCAATTTGTTTCTTTCCTTCCTTGACTTTTCTTGTCCTAAAATCAAGTATTCTTCCATAGTGATTTCTTTCGTCTCAATGACTTGTGCACCATATCTTGCTCTTTTCCATTCATACACCTGATTATTGCTCAAGGCTCTTTCCCCTTTAAATTTGACATATTCTTCCATTGTAATATCCGGATCGTCCATCTTCCTGAAATAAAACTTACTCGTGCAAAAGAAGAGTGAAACGATCAAAGTAAAATAAAATTTGCTGATATCTGTAGACGATGCGCCTTATCCTATAAATAGGATGCGCCGTATCTTATAATCGTTAAAATTTAATCAGACTTTTATTCAGAAAATAGATATGCCGCTTATAAATTAGAATGCGCCGTATCAATTTTAAATTATCAAAAATCGTTTATATTTATTAAAATTAAATGCGTCGTATTAACAAAAGTTAATGCGCTGTATTTTCGTTACGTTTCAAAATACAAGATTTTTGATTTAGTAGATGCGCCGTATCGATAAAGATCGATGCGTCGTATCTGTTTAATAATTCGAAAACTGTTTTTAATTTAAATAGACAATACGCCGTATCTGTTAAAACAGATGCGTCGTATGGCGTTAGGGTGTAGAAAAATTTCTTATTAAAAACAGAATACGCCGTATCTTGGGGAAAGATGCGTCGTACTCGAATTTATTAAACGCGTTGTATTTTATAAAAATTAAACGCAATACGCCATATCTGTGAAAACAGATGCGCAGTATCGTTTGTATTAGCACAGTACAACGATAGCAGAATGCAGAAAAATAGAAAAAGAAAAACAAAAAATAAAAACAAACAAAAAGAAACAAAAATTAAAGAAAATAAAAACACACAAAAACAGAAAATATGCAAATAATACAATGAATGCAATTTATCTATTATATAACAGGGTTAGTGGTTAGAATCTAAATATTAAAAAGAAAAACCTAATTAAAATACTAATCAAATTAACAGATAATAACAATTCACTCCCCGGCAGCGGCGCCAAAAACTTGAAGTGCGCGTGTGTCGTTGCGGTTTAGCAGTATTAATGCCTACTCAAGTTTTAAATTTATATTTAGCCGACTTATCAATAACACACACACTTAACGAGCAGTGTACCCGATCAGTATGAATATAATGGTAAGTAGAGTGTCGATCACTGATGCGCGTGATGTGTCGTTGCGGTTTAGCAGTTTTAATGCCTACTCAAGTTTTAAATTTATATTTAGCCGACTTATCAATAACACACACACTTAACGAGCAGTGTACCCGGTCAGTATGAAGATAATGGTAAGTAGAGTGTCGATCACTAAGAGTGGAACGTATAATCTCGTTAATCTAATCAGTATTTTAATATCCTAACGCAAGGGGGTTTCAGCCTGAGAGACTGGCACAGTTTTGTTTGCAATTAAATAATAAAATAAACAAATAGGCACGAATCAGCAAGTAGCACACACGTACACAGATAGATACTTGAGACAATAAGAGGGCTGTCCTTATGATTAAGTAGATTGTCACTTGTTTTATTGATAGCTTTATATGAAGTGTATGTAATTAACCCTTTCTCGTTGGTCCTATTCTCATCGGCGAGTAAACCCTTAATGACGACTTATGTCTAAAAGTTATTCCTAAGTGATCAATTTAGAAACAACCGTGGGAGCCACACCTTGTCCCGCAGTCGGGTGCCCGCAAGCCACTGATAAACACAGAGGTGGTCAATGCACTAATAAGTAGTAACCAAAGACATCAACATATAAACTTTAATTGATGGGAAAGCAAGTATTAAAGGGAGTGCAATCTTTCCGTTGTCACATTACACAAGCCACCAATCCTGATGAATTAAAGTTTGCTAAAACAATAAAACAAAACTACTTAATGAATTAAATACATGCAGCACCTTCTTACAGCTCTTGTATCTTCGATTTGGGTGTGTCTTGTGCTGCCTTCTTGACTGAATTCGTCCTTCTCTTCTGTTCGGTCTTTAGGTTTTAGGGTTTCCGAATCTGTGGAACTGTTCTGGTCTACGGGGTATTTATAGTTTGTGTCTGAGGGAAGATGCGGCGCATCTACTTAAGTAGATGCGGCGCATGTACTTAACTTCGCGTGGGGTCCAAGATTATAATATTCAGGAATATTCGTACACCGCCAGAAGATGCGGCGTAACTCTTTATTAGATGCGGCGCATGTCCTCTTGTATCTTGGATCGTATCTGGTGATATCTTGATAGAGATGCGGCGCATGTTGATAGTGAGATGCGGCGCATCTGGAGCAGAATTGACTTGATCTTGTCCATGTCAGTAGACTTCCACTTTATGTACGTTTTGCTCCATTATTAGTCCAAAATCGCCAAGTTTCACCAAATGCTTGTTTTTACCTGAGAATTACAAAAGTAAACGATTAAGTATCAATCCTCATACATAATATAGTAAAACAAGTCAAATTAATAGGATAAATGATAGTAATAAAATGTACTTATTTGAGTTCATCAAATATCCCCCCACTTGAACTTTACTTGTCCCCAAGTAAACCTTAGATTAAATCTCATGAAAATGTATCCTAAAAGAAGTTAGGATTTATTTTTATATTTAAGCATGTATTCGTTTATTTCGTAATCACACAACTAAACACTTAACGAATTAGAAGTAAAATAAAATAAGTCGATAAAAGCAAATCTAATCGTTTAACTGTCCAGTCGTGACGAATATTCTATCATAAGCTTGGCAAGTATACACATCTCCACCACTAAAGCTAAGGAATAACAAGTCTAAAGCGGTAAAAAGGGTTTTTAGGCTTAAGGGTTAATTATTCTTATTTACACTATCGATCTCAAATTCCAGAAAAGGCGACAAAATCACAAATACATGATCGAATCCACGAACACGATACTTGCAATTGCTCAAATCCTTAACTCGAATAGGCTAAAGATAGGTCCAAACTTTACCAATAATAATATATCAAAAAGGGCGACAAAATCATAAATACATAGCCGAATCCACGACTACGATACTTAAGATTGCTCAAATCCCTAATCTCAATAAATCAAAGGTTTGGTTGGATAAAGAACAATACAGGGTATGGATAACATTTAGGATATAAATTGGTGTAAAAATAAAAATAAACAAAACAAATAAATTAAAATCCTAAGTGTGGTTAATCACTATCCCAACCATCCCATGAATAAGACTCATATCATTGAATAACTCACGCTTTAACACTTGAAACACACGCTTTAGGTAGACACGAATTATACTCAACAAAACCTTAATCAAAGAATAATCCTTAATTGGCATTCCCATAACTGCCAATTCCCATTCAATCCATAGATATAATACAACAAATAGTGGCCATATGAACCACTTACATAACTCTACATTGTTGGCTTAAAATAAACCTCCAACACTTTTTCTTTCTTTTTTTTTTTTTTTTCGATTTTTTTTTTTTTTTTTTTTTTTTTTTTTTTTTTTTTTTTTTTTTTTTTTTTTTTTTTTTTTTTAACTTGAAACATAAACATAGATGTGTAAAATTTCACCACATCACTATAACTTTCTTTCCGGATAATTTTTCCATACTTTTCATAACTTCAGAAGTAATGGTAAATAGTGAAAGTAGTAAACACACGAAAAATAAACTCTAAAATATACAATATTTACTTTCACTCCAATTGCATTGTGCAATTTCCCGACCTAACCATATATAATGAATTACGCACGCGAACACAGGTAATGTAAGGAAACACACTCTGCCTATAGCAATTAACCAACCACGGATTCTAATCTACAGGGTAGGCTAAGGTTTAAGGTGTAACGAAACATTTTAAACATAGGTGTAAGAAACGAAAGGAATGGCTCTGAGTGTTTTTCTAGGGGTATCTTACTCTAAAAATGAGAGTAACAAAAGGGTTTATACGGGGGTTAACTAACCAGTGTAGTTAGTTAATAACACATAACATATAAAGGCTTTTTGGGTGTAATCCTAGAATTTTACCAAGTTAGACAAGTCATTCCAATTAAATAAATAATACTTATTATGGTGGTCTCGAATAGTATACAAGCCAAGTTCTAAAGTTTACAAGTCACCGGCACACTCATAGATTTGTGAATTTTGGAAAAATCACAATTTTTGAAAATAATGTCATGTGTGCAGTTATGCAACTTAGATCTTAAACAAAAACATGCTAAAAATTTTTAAGTTTGATATATTAAGCACATTTTAAGCATAATTTTTGAAAAAGTTTAGGACAAGTAAGTGTTAAGTGTTCTAATTCTCCTATCCCCCCACTTAAGTTAAACAACGTCCTCGTTGTTTGTATAAAAGGTTAAAAACTGGAAATAAAAGAATTAGAACGGAAAAACTCCCCTGATATTTGCTCGGTATGATCCTCCATTAGTATATGAGCAAAAATCATCTTTCTTGTGGATTAGAACGTTAAAGCTTCATGCTTGATGTATCCACAGGAAATTCAGGAAACTATAATACCACCAACACTTTAAAACACACCTAAGATAAGAAAGGTTCAACTTGCATAATACATTAGTAGTTAGGTAAAAATAAAACTTAAAAATTAAAACTGAAAATCATCAGGTCAGTCGATGCGCCGTATCCTATTGAAGAAGATACGCCGTATCGAGCCTGGAATAAATACGGAGCAGAATAAAGATGCGCCGCATCCTTAACCAGGGATGCGCCGCATTAAAATAACTGATAAAAAGTTTTAAAGTCGAAAATAAAAATGCAGAAAAATAAAATAAGATATGACCATTGCAGAGGATGCGTCGCATCTCAGGACTGAGATGCGCCGTATCTTCGTGCGGCCTGGACTGACTCGACACAGAAAACAGAATAATAAAAGATAAATCCGGGTTGTCTCCCGGTCAGCACTTGTCTTTATTCCAGAGTCTTCAAGTTAGACTCACGTTCAGCTCTTTAATTCATTACGTCGGGCTCAAACTCCACCACCTCGCTCTCATTATCCTCAATTTTATTATCAAAGTATTTCTTCACACGTTGCCCGTTTACTTTGAATATATAACCATTTTTATCGCATATTTCAATTGTTCCGTATGGATACACTTTCTTGACAACGAACGGACCCGTCCATCTTGATTTAAGTTTACCAGGATACATCTTTAATCTAGAATTAAATAGTAGCACTCTCTCTCCGATAGCAAACGTTTTATCCCCACGTAACCTCGAGTCATGCCATCTTTTAGTTCTTTCTTTGTAGATTTTAGTATTCTTGTAGGCCTCATCTCTTAGTTCATAGAGTTCATTAAGTTCCATGAAACGGTTTTTCGTTGCAGCTTCCATATCCAAATTACAATTCGTTAAAGCCCAATACGCACTTTGTTCAATTTCGACCGGTAGGTGGCATGCTTTTCCGTATACAAGACGGAATGGAGTGCATCCCGTCGGTGTCTTATAGGCTGTACGGAATGCCCATAAAGCATCATCCAACTTGTCAGACCACCCTTTAGGATTATAACCAGTCGTTTTTTCAAGAATTCGTTTTATAGCTCTATTGGTTACTTCAGTTTGACCATTTGATTGAGGATGGTATGCGGTGGAAACCCTATGATACACTCCATATTTCTGCAAGGCTCTTCCAAGATGGTGATTACAAAAGTGTGTTCCCCTATCACTAATCAATGCTTTAGGAATTCCAAACCTAGAGAACAAACCTTGTAAAAATTTAAGTACTACCTTGCTGTCGTTTGTTGGAGATGCCTGCGCTTCTACCCATTTTGACACGTAATCAACAGCAACCAAAATATATTTATTACCTTTAGATTCAGGAAACGGTCCCATGAAGTCTAATCCCCATATGTCGAAAACTTCACATACCTGGATATAGTTTTGCGGCATTTCGTTCCTTGATGTAATATTTCCAGATCGTTGACACGCATCACATCCTTTTATATAATCTTTCGCATCCTCCAGCATAGTGGGCCAATAAAATCCTGCGTCAAGAATTTTTCTTCTTGTGACGACTGTACCGTGATGCCCCCCTGTTGGCCCTGAATGGCAATGTGCCAATATTGCAGGAATGTCATCACCATCTACGCATCTTCGTATAATATTGTCAGGACATAATTTAAAGGCATAAGGTTCATCCCAAATATACTCGCTAGAGCGAGTTATAAACCTCCTTTTCTCGTCGGATGTTAGTCCTTTTGGAATTTCATTTGCAACAATAAAGTTTATAAAATCGGCGTACCATGGTCCATTATTATTGCTCTTAATTCCTACCATCATAAGGTGTTCATCAGGGAAGTCATCAGCTATTTCCCTTTCGTCAAGCACCTCCATATCAGGGTTTTCAAGTCTAGATAAGTGGTCAGCAGCTAGATTCTCGGCACCCTTTTTATCTTTAATTTCAATATCGAATCCTTGGAGCAATAAAACCCACCTAATAAGCCTTGGCTTGGCATCCTGTTTATTGAACAAATACTTCAAAGCAGAATGGTCAGTGTAAACCACAGTTTTTGATAATATAAGATATGATCTAAATTTATCGAATGCAAAAAACTATGCTAGAAGTTCTTTTTCCGTGGTTGTGTAATGTTCTTGGGCATTATTCAATGTTTTGCTAGCATAATAGATTGGCTTAAATTTCTTATCCATCCTTTGGCCAAGTACAGCCCCAACAGCATAATCACTAGCATCACACATTAATTCAAAAGGTAAATTCCAATCTGGCGAAATTATAATAGGTGCGGAAGTTAGTTTTTCTTTAAGTATATTAAATGCCTTTTTGCAATCATTAGAAAAATCAAACTTCGCATCTTTTAGTAATAATTGGGTCATAGGCCTAGATATCATTGAAAAATCCTTTATGAACCTACGGTAAAATCCAGCATGCCCTAAAAAACTTCTAACACCTTTAACATTAGTGGGGTAAGGTAGTTTAGCAATTACATCAATTTTAGCTTTATCAACTTCTATACCTTTCCCAGAAATTTTATGTCCTAACACAATTCCCTCTCTAACCATAAAGTGACATTTTTCCCAATTAAGAACAAGGTTAGTTTCTTCACACCTAGCAAGCATTCTATCAAGTTTAAAGAGACAATCATTAAATGAGTTACCGAACACCGAAAAGTCGTCCATGAAGACTTCCATAAAGTCTTCTACCATATCATGGAAGATAGCCGTCATACAACGTTGAAAAGTAGCAGGGGCGTTGCATAGTCCGAACGGCATTCTCCTATAGGCGAAGGTTCCATAAGGGCAGGTGAAAGTCGTCTTCTCTTGATCCTCGGGGGCAATGGGTATTTGGAAGAAACCTGAAAAACCATCCAAAAAACAATAATAATCATATCCTGATAGTCTTTCTAACATTTGATCAATAAATGGAAGAGGGAAGTGATCTTTTCGCGTAGCATCATTGAGTTTGCGGTAGTCGATGCAAACTCTCCATCCGGTAACAGTTCTTGAAGGGATTAGCTCATTGTCGTCATTGAGTACTACCGTCATTCCTCCTTTTTTTGGTACAACGTGGATAGGACTGACCCACGAACTGTCGGAAATTGGGTAGATAAGTCCGGAGTCAAGTAACTTTACGATTTCATTTTTTACCACATCTTGGACTTTTGGATTTAAACGCCTTTGAGGTTGGATAGTTGGTTTGAATTCATCTTCCATAAGGATTTTATGTGTACAAAATGACGGGCTAATTCCCTTAATATCAGACATACTCCATGCTAATGCTCCTCTTCGTTTATATAGTACCTGCAATAGAGACTCTTTTTCTTTTGGCGTTAAGTCAGATGCAATAATAACGGGTGTATTAGTATTTCCGTTTAAATAAGCATATTCCAAAGTAGAAGGAAGATCCTTAAGCACAGGTTTAACATTATTAATTTCAGTAGCACTAGCGGAATAAACCTGTTCTTTAATCATATCGTTGCTGTCATCAGATAGATGCGCCGCATCGAGGTTTTCGATGCGCCGTATCTCATTACATACAGCAGAATCAGCAGCGAAATTATAATCAATAGCATTCTCATCAACTTGATCTTCTATAGCAATTGTGTTTTCTAAATTTTTAAGCAGAAAAGAATCAAGCAAATTATTTTTTAACAATCTCTGAGTAAATTGATTAATCGTGTCGTCAGAAACATCGATATTATAGCATTCATCATCATCGGAATTATCTTTACTCATAGATTGTTCCATGTTAAATTCAACCTCATCTTTTCCTATGGTAAGAGTTATTTTTTTATTAAAAACATCAATCATGGCCCTAGCAGTGGCTAAAAATGGTCTCCCTAATATTATAGGAGTTCTAGAATTTTCAGGCATATCGAGGATAACGAAGTCGATAGGTAATTCAAATTTATCAACTTTTATTAATATATTTTCCGCTATTCCTAATGGGTATTGTATGGACCTATCAGCTAGTTCTAAGCACATCCTAGTAGGTTTTGGTTCACCAAGACCTAATTTATCATACATAGAAGAGGGCATAAGACTTATACTAGCTCCTAGGTCGGCTAAGGCATTTTCAATATGCAAATTTTTAATTTGACAAGGAATAGTGAAACTCCCTGGATCTTTTTCTTTAGACGGAAGTTCGTTGAGCAATGCCGCAGAGCTTCTTTTTCCCATTGTTACGGTGCAAGCCTCTTCGAGTTTAGACTTGTTTGTAAGCAAGCTCTTCAGATATTTAGCATATTTTGGCATTTGCACTAGGGCTTCCATAAATGGTATACTAAGCTGCAGCTGCTTGAGATTCTCCAGGAATTTCTTTTGATAGGCATCTTCTTTCTCTTTCCTTGCCCTGTGTGGGAAAGGTGGTGTTGATCGTTTAGGTTCAACAGAAGGTTCTTTTCTAGTCACAGGTTCTGGATCAGTCTCTTTAGGTTGCTCTTGCTCAGGTGATAAAGATTCAGGGGAAATTTTGTTTGTACTGTCATCCTCGGGCGTCTCTCCGATTTGAAAGGTTGACTTTCCGCCTCTAGTTGTAATTCCTTTCAGATCGTGTCTTACCAAAAGAACCTTGTTAAGCACCGTTGACAATTGGTGCACTTCAATTGCCAAACCATTGATCATATTGTTTTGTTCCTTTAGTAAAAGCTCATGACTGCCTTTGAATTCGGTGATAAAGTTCCTTGCTTCATGATGTTCTTGTTCATTGGCTTGAGCGATTAGTACCGCAAACTCTTCCATAGTAAGGCTTCTTTGGGGACTTCCGAACCAGTTTGAGAAAATATCGAACATTGTTCCTGAAAATTAAGAACAAGAAGATTTCAAAGTAAAAGCTTCCAAGCATAAGGGTAAGTCAGAATATTTTCCGTTCGGAAATTAGAAAAGAATAAAAGTTGCTGATGTCTGCAGACGATGCGCCGTATCCAAAGAGTTGGATACGCCGTATCTTATGATCGTTAAAATTAAATCAGACTTTATCCAGAAAATAGATACGCCGCTTAGAATTTATGAATGCGCCGTATCGAATTAGTTAATCAAAAATCAGTTTATCTAATTAAAATTAAATGCGTCGTATTAACGAAAGTTAATGCGCCGTATTTTCGTTACGTTTAAAAATAAAAGATTTTTGATTCAGTAAGATGCGCCGTATCGACGGAAATCGATACGCCGTATTTATTTAATAATTCGCAAACTGTTTTTAATTAAAATAATAGATACGCCGTATCTTCAAAAGAAGATGCGTCGTATGGCGTTAACGTTTTAGAAAAGTTTTTATCAAAAACAGATACGCCGTATCTACAAAAGCAGATGCGTCGTATTACTTTATCGCTTAGAAAAATTTTCTTATTAAAAACAGATACGCCGTATCTTGGGGAAAAGATGCGTCGTATCGAATTAATTAAACGCGTTGTATTAAAAAAAATTAAACGCAATACGCCGTATCTGAGAGATCAGATGCGCCGTATCGTTTGATTTAGCACAGTACAACGATAGCAGAACAGAAAAATACGAAAAATAAAAATAAAAATTAAACACACCAAACAAAAAATAAAACACACAAAAATAAAAACAAAAGCAAACAAATAACACACAATACAACAAATATGCAAAATAGTACAATGATGCAATTAATCTAATAAAAAGAAAAACAACCTAATTAAAATACTAATCAAATTAACAGAAAATAACAATTCACTCCCCGGCAGCGGCGCCAAAAAACTTGATGCGCGTGATGTGTCGTTGCGGTTTAGCAGTTTTAATGCCTACTCAAGTTTTAAATTTATATTTAGCCGACTTATCAATAACACACACACTTAACGAGCAGTGTACCCGGTCAGTATGAAGATAATGGTAAGTAGAGTGTCGATCACTAAGAGTGGAACGTATAATCTCGTTAATCTAATCAGTATTTTAATATCCTAACGCAAGGGGGTTTCAGCCTGAGAGACTGGCACAGTTTTGTTTGCAATTAAATAATAAAATAAACAAATAGGCACGAATCAGCAAGTAGCACACACGTACACAGATAGATACTTGAGACAATAAGAGGGCTGTCCTTATGATTAAGTAGATTGTCACTTGTTTTATTGATAGCTTTATATGAAGTGTATGTAATTAACCCTTTCTCGTTGGTCCTATTCTCATCGGCGAGTAAACCCTTAATGACGACTTATGTCTAAAAGTTATTCCTAAGTGATCAATTTAGAAACAACCGTGGGAGCCACACCTTGTCCCGCAGTCGGGTGCCCGCAAGCCACTGATAAACACAGAGGTGGTCAATGCACTAATAAGTAGTAACCAAAGACATCAACATATAAACTTTAATTGATGGGAAAGCAAGTATTAAAGGGAGTGCAATCTTTCCGTTGTCACATTACACAAGCCACCAATCCTGATGAATTAAAGTTTGCTAAAACAATAAAACAAAACTACTTAATGAATTAAATACATGCAGCACCTTCTTACAGCTCTTGTATCTTCGATTTGGGTGTGTCTTGTGCTGCCTTCTTGACTGAATTCGTCCTTCTCTTCTGTTCGGTCTTTAGGTTTTAGGGTTTCCGAATCTGTGGAACTGTTCTGGTCTACGGGGTATTTATAGTTTGTGTCTGAGGGAAGATGCGGCGCATCTACTTAAGTAGATGCGGCGCATGTACTTAACTTCGCGTGGGGTCCAAGATTATAATATTCAGGAATATTCGTACACCGCCAGAAGATGCGGCGTAACTCTTTATTAGATGCGGCGCATGTCCTCTTGTATCTTGGATCGTATCTGGTGATATCTTGATAGAGATGCGGCGCATGTTGATAGTGAGATGCGGCGCATCTGGAGCAGAATTGACTTGATCTTGTCCATGTCAGTAGACTTCCACTTTATGTACGTTTTGCTCCATTATTAGTCCAAAATCGCCAAGTTTCACCAAATGCTTGTTTTTACCTGAGAATTACAAAAGTAAACGATTAAGTATCAATCCTCATACATAATATAGTAAAACAAGTCAAATTAATAGGATAAATGATAGTAATAAAATGTACTTATTTGAGTTCATCAATCACTAAGAGTGGAACGTATTATCTAGTTATTCTAATCAGTATTTTAATATCTTAAGTTAGCTATACAACCTAATCTAACGCAAGGGGGTTCAGCCTGAGAGACTGGCACGGTTTGGTTATGATTAAATAGTAAACTAAACTAATGAGCACGAATCAGCGATTAGCACACACGTACACAGATAGATACTCGAGACAATAAGAAGACCTGTCATGATAATTAAGTAGCTTGTCACTTATTTTATTGCTAGTTTTATATGAAGTGTATATAATTAAACCTTTCTCGTTGGCTCTAATCTTATCGGCGAGTAAACTCTTAATGATTACTTATGTCTATCCTACTTTTCTAGAGTATCGGGCCTTTGTGATGCCCACGTCTTGTATACGCTAGAATAGATAGGCGAGGAAGGGGCATGGCGACCCAAGAAGGACTCAGCTAGACACAGAGGTTATCAATGCACTAATAAAAGTCACCAAAGACATCAACATATAAACTTTAATTAATGGGAAAGCAATTTTAAGGGGTGGACATGATATTCCGTAGTCACATGACATCAGCCCATCAATCCTGATGAATTAAAGTGTACTAATACAATAAAACAAAACTACTTAATGAATTGAATACATGCAGGACCTTCTTACAGCTCTTGTATCTTCGTTCAGGGTGTGTCTTGTGCTGCTAATACGTCTAAATTCGTCTCTAGGGTTCTTCTTCACACACTGTCCAACCTCTTTTTCCAACCCCGAAATTCGTCTGACTTTGGGGTATTTATAGTTTCTGTCTGAGGGTTAGATGCGGCGCATAGGATAAGTAGATGCGGCGCATTGACTTAACTTCGCGTGGGGTCCAAGATTAATATATTCAGGAATATTCGTACACCGCCTTAAGATGCGGCGTAACTCCATTTCTCTATGCGGCGCATGTCCTTTGCTGTCTTGGATTGTAACTTGTGAAATCTTGATAGTGATACGCCGTATGTAAGAAGTATGTTGCGGCGTATCTGGAGCAGAATGATCTTGATCTTGTTCATTTCAGTAGACTCTTAACATCTTGCTTGTTTTGCTCCATAATTAGTCCAAAATCGCCAAGTTTCACATAATACTTGTTTTTACCTGAGAATTACAAAAGTAAACATTAACGTATCAATTCTCATATATAATATAATAAAACAAGTCAAATAAATAGGATAAATGATGATAATAAAATGTACTTATTTGAGTTCATCAATCAAGTTCATACAACCTCTTCAATTCCACCCATATCTCCTTGTCTTTGTCTTCTATAGGATCTGTAGATCTGAACCTTTCTTGAACCAGACTCCATAGCTTGTCCAAGTCTTCTCTATCAAAAATCTTCAGCATATCTTCAAAATACTTATAAACTTCTGAGTGTCCTCCTACCCTGATTATCTTCCAAGCTTTCCCAAATGTATCTGTGTGTATCTCCAAATCAATAATTGGATGTTTAGGTTGAATAGGATCAACATTCAATGCATCTGGGATTATAACCAACATATGCTGATGAAGCCTTTCATCAGTTAATTCCTCTGTTGTATCTTCTTCCTTAACTGCTTGATCTTCTTTATCTTCATTATCCCATGGGAATAAATGTGTTCACTCTTCTGTAAACCATTTCAAACTCACTCTTGATCTCCTCAAAACTTTTACCTTGGAAATCCTTCCTTTTGTATCCAGCCATGTTCCTCATGTAAAGACACATGGTGGTTCTTTGCTCAGCTTGACTAGGTGGTTTACTCCTCTTTTCTTTGGCTTTTTGTTCTGCAGCAGACTTTCTTCTTGAATTTATTAGTTCAGCAAGTTGTCTTGACTTCTCTTCAATGGACAACACTTCATCTGCTCTGAGTTCACCAAGCCTTTCCTTTAAAACATCATCAGCATCAATCATAGACTGAACTTGTGCAGCGTCATTAAACCTTGCTTGTTCATCATCATGTAACTTCTTAGCCAGAAGTGCATCAGATTGTTCTTGTGCTAACCTTTGTGCTTCAGCTGTTTCATTTGCAAGTCTTTTTTCTTCAAGGAAATTTACAATCTCAAATTGTGCTCTTTCATCTTCCAGTGCTTTCCTAGTTACCTCTTCATTAAAACTAATCTGAGCAAGAACACTCTTCTTGACCTTCTTTGGTGGCTCTTCTTCAATCATAATGCCCTTTTCTTTATCTGCCCTTTGCCTTCTACCATACACAGCCCTAGCAGTATCTTGATGAATATCAGCTATCTTCCTCCCCTGTTTGGAAGAATCATCCATGTTATCATCTGAATCATCATCATCCATGTTATCATCTGAATCATCATCATCTGAGCTTGTAGACTCCACAATATTTGCCTTTCTCTTTGCTTTAAGTGACTTGACTTTAGACTGTAATTTCTTCACTTTTTCAATGAGCTTCTTGTAAGCAGTACCATACAACTGCTTTGTCTCCTTGAGTTCCTTCTCCAACCCAGTCACCCTTTGAGTCAATTTGGTACAAATATCCATCAATTCCTTTAGTGACACTCTGCCCTCATCACTTCCAGGTGTGTTACCTCCTGGGAGAGGTGAATCATTGGGCATTTCCCCTATATTTGGCTGAGGAACAACAAATTCCTCTCTGGATGAACTCCTATATGGTAATGAAGTTGGTTGTGAGGTTGATTGAGAACCAGATGAACCTGTGGGTGTGTGATGGGACTCAACTGGGCTTGTTGATCTTTCACCCTGAATGTTTTGATTTTGAACTAACATTGTTTCAAAAAGTGGAACTACTATCCCATTAAACCCCTTAGAAGCCATGCTCATGTTACTGAAAAGTTTTTGAGTAAGGCAAGGAGTTGGATAAACATTTTTATGAGATAGAAGCAAACTTTTCCTTATATTCAAAACCGTTTGTATAAATCTTGGATACATTAAAAACTTGTATTTTTTATCCACATTTTTCACCATACCATCAAAAATTAATTTTGAAAAGTTAAAAGTCCTGTTTGTTGCTAAACAAATGAGAGCAGTTGCAATATTGCTACTGAATTGCTCCCATGAGGTTTTCTTTGGACTTAAACAATGAAGGATGGTATGTATGAAGAATCTCCATTGTGGGGCAAAACATCCTTTTTGAAAAGTTAGAATTTGAGAAGATGTGTCATACCCCATTCTGGAAATGTGATGAAAAATTTCAGTGTTAGGCAAAGAACTAATACCATTGTCATCTGCTAAATGGAGATGCCTCCTAACAGATGACTCAGTAATAGTTATTGTTTTGACATCAACTGTTGCAATTAACTCTTTGTCTCCATTCTCAAATGTATTGGTAGTAACAGTCTACCAAAACTGTTTGATTTGAGAAACATAGATAGTAGGATTGACTGTAAGAGCATACCTGATGTGGGTAGTGTTTAGAAAATCTACTATTTGGTAGAAGTCTTGACTCCCTTCTGGTTTCTCCAAGAATGCAACATTGTTATGTGTATCACAAAACTCTAAATTTGCCATGAAAATTGATTAAAGGCTTGATTAGAGTGCTGGGTTATGATTGGACCAACTTCAATAAATTGTTTCTTTAGTTTGAAGAAATCATATAAATTAGATAAAGAAAGAGAATTATCCAATTTATGAAACCCTTAAGTGAAGTAATTGACAAAAATTACCCCAACGGCTATAAATAAAACACGGTTATTACCCAAACAGTACTAACGGTTACCCAGCATTACAAAGTTTTACGCTAGCAGTACAAACTTTTGCCTAGCAGTACAAACTTTGTGCAAAAACTTTTTCTCAGCAGTATGAACTCAATTTTCTTTTAAAACCATACTGCACTCATACATTTGGAAGGGATTAACTGTAAAGGAAGACACTTAATCAGTTTTGGTGATATTGTTGTTCTTGCATTACAACACAGTTTACTGTTTCAGTGTTAATAGTCTTCAAAGTATTAAATAATAGATTTTAAAAAAAGACTGCTATTATCCAAGAAACCAAACACCCCTTTAACATCAGGGGAAACATAGATAACGATTCCTCTTTTGCCCATAAACCCTCAGCATTCTTTTCACCACTTGCCCTTATGCAAATTTTGGTTTGTTGACTTCCTTAAATCAAACATTCACAAGCAAGCATAAACAATTAATTAAACATCAAATATTTCATTGATATTTTTTAAAAGCTACAACCATACATCTAATTATCCAACCTAAATACTAAACATACTAAAAACATAAAAACACCATCATCATAAACTGCTTCACTCCATTTCACACCAACTTGTTAGAACCAGAGCTCTCTTCCCTGCTTTCCATCCATTTCTTCCTTTCCTCGAGTCGTTGAAACATAATTTCAAGATCGCGAATCCTCTTTTCTAGATCATAAGGGTCTTCAAACCCATCTTGCTGGTCCCCCTGGTTTTGATGCACCACCACATTTTGATGTTTATCCTCCTCCTACTCTTCATTTTGTTCCTCCTCCTCCACCTCATTCACTACCAAAACCTCATCCCAGTAAAAGTCTTTTGTATGCAGCCAGTTCAAAATTCTTCTCCTCATCCACGTATCTACCTGCCTATACGACCCATATTCTGCAATGGGTTCATCCCCGAAAGCATCAAACACTGCGTCAAACAGCAAATAGTTGTTTAACACGAACTCGTACTCTTCTGCATCATTTTGAAAGTTACCATTATTTGCTGCCATTGTTGAAGTTTTTGTTAGGATTCGATACACTGTTAAGGTGGTTAAACCTTTTGTACTTTGTGTATATGATATATTGTGTGAATATGATTAAGTATGCGGAATCTACTTAATCACACTTAGAAGGTTATTATGGTTATGGAAATGGAACAGTTGTGTTTGTTATATGACAATGAACAATGAAAGCTTATCACCAAATGATTCAATATTATTAAGATAATAATACGAGTGATCTTGAGTTATCACTAGGGTTACAACCTTGAATCTTATGTTTCTATATCTTGTGATATTGTTTTTGTTCTATGTTCTTGAGAGATATATTTTTCACTATAAGTTTAACACACACACTTATATCTCTAGTCTAAGATCTTTCTTTTATATCATAAGAAAGATCTTTACAATAATGTTAAGTCTTGTCAAACAACTTGCTAGCTTATCTTATGTGTGTCAGTAACTAAGATACAACATGTATCTATGTTTACAACTTGTTCTGAGAGTATAAGATAAAGACTGAGCACATGGGGTAAGATATTATCTACCGTGTATTATTGACTTTTAGTCAGCCAGACTTAATATCTTCATCAACCAGAATTAACTCTGATAGTCACCAGAATTAACACTTAACTTAACCACCAGACTTAACTTCAACGACCAGACTTAACCAGCAGATAACCAGCAAACTTAACTTTGGAACTCACCAGACTTAACTCTACTGCTACCAGATTTAATCACTTAAGAGATTTTCCCGATACTTAAACTTCAGAATATTTAATTCCCAACAATCCTCCCCTAAACATGTGAATCCATTTCAACATGTTTCTGAATTAAATTATGGATTGTGAAGATCTTTCAAACACTTCATAGTCAGGCCCTTGGACTGAACTTTCTTCTATTCTGAAAGATTAAAATCTATCTCAGTAACTCATCTGCTTTCTGATCTTTGACTTCAACAATATCAATACACATATCTTTAGGCTTCAAACATTGACCTAAAAGATGGTGCAATTTCCTTGGATGGAGGAATTATAAGAGGCAATGGTGCTGTGTATCTTGGATGCTTGTTTCAACAAGTGAAATCATCTATCAGCATGCCTTTGCAAGTGATGAACAAACGTAGTGAACTGAAATTGAAACTGAAAGCTTTCTTCGTTTGACCTAGATAGAACTTTCTCCTTTGGAATGCTTCATCCCTTCTAAATATATATAATACTCCAGAATCAGCTCTATTCTTGTCATTTTCAACTTCCTCCTCATCTTGTATGCTCTTGTCTTTTCCTCCCTTTCATTGGTTAAACTTCCTTAGGCTTTATTTCCTCCCCTGAGATGTTTCCTCCCTTGAGATGCAAATAACATTTCCTCCCCTGTTTGGAAGATCTCTCACAATGTATCTCTCCCCATCATCTGAGCTATCAATTAGAACTTGTTATCAGACAATGTTGTACATGTAGCCATCAATTCCTTAAGAGTTTAATTTGTTGCCCTCATCACTTCTAGGTGTGTTAACTCCTATGAGAGGTGATTCATGGGGCAATAACTCATAATCCATCATTTGATGGTTTTCTGAGTCATTTTTTTATTTCAAAACAACCTTTAAGAAAATTTTGACTTTTAGCAGTATCCATATGATTTTATTAAGAAAAATCATATTGCTTTCAACCATTTTGAAGGGATTAAGTGTATAACAGACACTTAATCAAGATTTCGGTTTAAAACAACCTCTGGTTGTGTGAGAACCAATGTTTTCAGTTATAAATAACTGCCTGTGTAAAGATAAACCTATTCAAAAGGCTTTCTTGACAGGGTTTCCAGCTCATAGTAATTGTTGCCTCTAACACAAGTGTTAGATTCACTTTTATTAGCTGTTCTTTCTATCAGATGTCCTTAGACTTGCTCATTATACTTAAAAGTATAAAATGATAGAAAGTGAGTTGAATCAGTTACTGTCTGATCAACTAAGTCATCAATTCAATGTGAAATATGATAACCAGGTTTCAAGAAAGTAGTTTTAAAGAATTAATAAACTTAGGTATAAACCTTTTTTAAGAATTCCCAAACTCAGTCCATCATAAACCAGTTATGTAAGCAACTGATATAACATTCTGCTGCTTCCATTTCACTTGAAAACTTCCTTTTGTGCTCAAATGTTCATACCTGAAATTGTTAGTCTAAAACCAAAAGAACAATGTACAAAGTACTTGTCTTATATTAGAATAAACATATGACTAACTGTATGAAATAACACAATTTTAAAGTAATAGCTAGTACAAATTTACAAAGACAACAGTACAAACAAAAATTTAACTACCAGACTTAATTGAGTAACCACCAGAATTAACTGAGTAATCACCAGAATTAACCACACTGGTATATAAAAACACATAGCAGATCTTCAAAATTATGTTCTGAAGCAATTTTCATTACTTGTTTTAAATTTTGTACCGCATTACCGGATTTTTAATAATGCAAATTGTACTACTATTATCAATATGAATAACAGTGTTCATAAAATTGTACCCATAGTCAAGAAGTTGGTTTTGAAGCCACAAGACTTGAGCACAGCAACTTGCAGCAGCTACATATTCAGCTTCAGTTGTTGAAGTAGCCACAGTTGTTTGCTTCTTACACTGCCATGAGATAAGTCTACACCCAAGGAATTGACATCCTCCAGTTGTTGACTTTCTGTCCAAGCTAGCACCAGCATAATCACTATCCGAAAATGCTACCAAATCAAAAGGTGATTCCCTTGAATACCATAGACCCAACCTAGGTTGACCCTTGAGATATCTAAAAATCCTCTTGACTGCTGTTAAATGAGAAACCTTTGGAGTTACTTGAAATCTTGCACAAGCACAAACAGAGAACATAATGTCAGGTCTTGATGATGTGAGATACATCAAAGATCCTATCATAGATCTGTATGTGTGTACATCCACATTTTCTCCATCTAAATCTTTTGGAAGTTGTTTCTCAGAATCCATTGGTGTGCTTGCCATTTTTGAATCAGCAAAGTTGAACTTTCTAAGTATTTCAGCAACATATTTATCTTGATTAATAAATATGCCTTCATATGACTGTTTAACTTGCAAACCCAAAAAGAATGTAAGTTCCCCCATGGAACTCATCTGAAACTTATCATGCATAAGCTTCTCAAACTCCAAACACATCTCCTTCCTTGTAGATCCAAAGATAATGTCATCCACATACACCTGCACTAACAGAAGATCCTTCTTGTGCTGTTTGATGAAAAGTGATGAAGCGAAAAGTGTACCGCTTTTAAGGGGTCATTTAAGCCCTAAATCGTATTTATTTGATCAAATATTGCCCTAAATCGTTCCTTTTGTCATTTTAGGTACTTTTGAGGAGAAATCTAAAAAAGGAGGCATTTTGGACGTTTTTGGAGCATAAAAGTGAAGAAAACGGCAAAGTCTCAAAAATCGGCTGAAAGTTACCTTTGACGGCGTCACAATTAACCCCAGACGGCGTCATGCCTTGGCAAGAAAAAGTGGACGTGAAATTTACTCATGATAAGCCAGTGAAAATAGCATGTAAATTCTGACGGCGTCACGCTTTAACTTGATCAAGGGCGTCACGGCTTAAATCAAAAGGGGACGGCGTCACGTTTAAGGTTCGACGGCGTCAAGCCTTGATAAGCCAGAATGGATTTTGAAGAGCTAAAGAGGGACGGCGTCAAGAAGGTCATCCGGGAACCTTAGAAGCGGCGAGGTGACGGCGTCACACTCCATAAGGTGACGCCGTCAGATCCAAAAATCTATATATAGTTTTCTAATTTTTTGTCATAAAGGGAGAGCTTAGTGTGTGGAATTTTGGGAGAAAACCCTAAGACGAATTTAGCTCCTTTTTCAAGGCTTTTTGCCTTGAGATCTTCCATGTTACATTGAAGATAAGTTATCAATTAATCATTCAATATGTCTATGTGTTGTTTGATTTTATCTTATTCTTGTCTTTTGATTAACATGTTAGGCTAAATTTATCTTGTGTTTGCTTAGATCTAATGAAACCTAGCTATTGATTATTGGTTATTAGTGTGTTATTAGTTGTATTGAATGATTGTTTATCTATGTTAGGCTTAAGAAAACTGGCTAACTTCCTATTCGGTAACTTGCTTGAACGTCTTAAGAAACATGAACCAAATGCGTACTAAAGGTTTTTATGGTTGTATTTAATGCACAAGCGAATTCTAGTGATCCCATGTTAGGAGCTTCCTAGCCGGCTCGACATAGGAGTGAAGTAGGAGCTTGTAGAGTTGGGGAAGTAAGTACGCCACCCCACGAATGGTATTAAGGAATACACCCGTCATCCACGCGACTAATACACACTAATTAACCGGTAAAAGATAGTTAGGGAGTAAGGAAATCTAAGTAAACACATTTCTCTACACATAAGTTTCTCACAACATTTTATTTTCAGTTATTTATTTTATTTGCATTTGTAGTTATTTGGGTTAGTTGATTAGCAACTAATTCCGCCCACTCTTTCAAACCCGAGATTTTACTTGCTTTCATAAAAAATTATAAAAACATAAAAAAGAATCTTCCTCAACCCTTAGACCTATTAGAGTAGTTTTTCATACCTAACGAACACTATTCCCTGTGGAGAACGATCAATCCCCCGTACTTACCACTACACTATACTACATCGGTCAGGTACACTGCCTGGTGGGGTTGTAAGCCTCTTGAGATCCCTCGAGAGGTAAAACCTGTTGTAAGGTTGCAAAACCCACGCATCAAGTTTTTGGCGCCGCTGCCGGGGAATAGTTATTGTTTAGGTTGAATTTTTATTTCTATTAGGTCTACTCACTAGATTCCTTTCTAGTGAGATTTTTATTTTATTTTTCTAGGTTTTCTTTAGTCTATCTATTTTCTTCGTGTCTTTGTTCGTAACCATTACCATCCGACATCATAGAAGATGGTAATGTCCTTAACCCCAACAACCCACCACCACCTCCTAGAACCCGCACTTTAGGAGGATATTCCCTAATTTTGGATGATGACCCCCCTAATCTTAGAATCACTAGGAGCCGAAGCTCGATAAAGACTCTTGCCACACCCTATGCTGAACCCGAAAGGGAAATGCATCAATTAAGGCGACTCCACCAAGCGGCTGAACCATCTACGATCAATTTTGATGATGCCCTCTCCGAGGAAGAATCCAATCATCATTCTACACCTCCTAGCCCTCAACCCAATCACGATATGGAAGTTCCCGAAATCCCAATCACTAAATGTCTTAAGGACTACTCTTCTCCCACCCCTCGTGGTTTTTCCAATGCTATCGTTTTTCCAAATGAACACACGGATGGGGTCTTGCGTGCAACCGATATTTGGCTGGTCCAAAGTGTATGCAAGTTTCACGGATTGAAAACTGAAGATCCAATCCAACACATCAAGGACTTCCTGAAAATAGTGGATACCCTCCATACGGACGGAGCCACTAGAGACACCTCCCGGTTGCGATTCTTTCCCTTCACCCTTCATGAAAGAGCCGGAGACTGGTATAACCAACTTCCTTCCGAATCCATCTTCACATGGGAACAGCTTATCTCAAAATTCTATGAGAAATTCTTTCCCATAGGAAGAACTTCAAAGTTGAGAGACGAAATCCTCCGCTTCCATGTTGGACCAGCAGAACCTATTCACAAATCTTGGGTTAGATTCAAGGATCTAATTAGACAGGTCCCTCATCATGGCATTGAACTCTAGCTTCTTGTCCAAATCTTTTATGACAGTGTCTCCAAAAACGACCAATTGGGCATTAATAATTCATCAAAAGGAAAAATAGCCAAACTAAGCGTTGAAGAAGGATGGAATAGAATTGAGGAATACGCGAATGATCAAGACGATACCTGGGATGAACCCGATTCGATCATGAGCATTTCCAAAGTCATGAAAGAGCCTCCTTTTGCTAGCCGGGTGAGTAGATTAAATGATCAGGTATCTTATCTAGACAAGTCACGACCACTTAAGCGGTTATCAAACCCATACTTGATCTGTGACCAATGTGGTGGCCCGCATGAAGTGGAGGAATGCAGAGATGATACCACCACCGCACAAGCATGCTTGTCAAGCCACGACATCTTCGATGATCCTTCGCTCTTAACTTTCTACCAAAACAATGATTTCACCCCTTTGGGAAATCTTGTGAGAGAAGAAGGAGGAGGAAAATATCCTGACTACAAGGTTAGGAGCACTTTTGAGGATGATCTTGGGCATTTCACGTTTGAGAAGAATCTGCAACTAAATGGTCTCGACAACCTCATCACTAGCCAACAAAACGACGTGAGGGCCAATTTCGCAGAGCTCAACGCCACTCTCGACGGCCTTGGCCAACCTCAAAGAGATCCCTTACTCGCCATCACCACTCGTGCTGGAACAACTACTAAGGATCCACCTTACCCAGCTCAACAATCTAACGTCATGGAACCCGACACCCCTCATGAGGAGGAAGGTAATGTGAACGACGAAAATCCCGAGCAAACCCCTCCGGTAACTCCGTCCCCACCTATTTCTGCCAAGCAACCCATTAAAGTCCCATACCCATCTCGCCTCAAGAATCAAAAGGTCGAAAATGATAATAAAAGATTCTTGTCATATTTGAAGAATTCGGTCGTCACCATACCCCTTCTTGATGCATGTTATCATATGCCCAAATATAGTACATACTTCAAGAGGCTGCTCACCAACAGGAAAGGGCTCGAGGGTCTTGTAACCTTAGGAGAAGAATGTTCTGTGGTGACTCAACGAGGGCTACCAAAGAAGGTGGACGATCCAGGTAGTTTCACCTTGCCCTGTTCAGTCGGATCTCTTTCAGTCAAGAATGCTTTAGCCGACTTAGGAGCAAGCATCAATCTTATGCCGCACTCCATGTTCCTCAAGCTAGGGTATTCTGGGTTGAAACCAACCCGTATGAGCATCCAACTTGCCGATAGATCAGTCAAATACCCCTTAGGTATATGCGAGAATGTGTTGGTTAAGGTAGGGAAGTTTAAATTTCCAGTTGACTTCGTCATCCTAGAAATGGAAGAAGATGATCTTGTGCCCATCATTCTAGGAAGACCATTCCTTGCAACTGCTCGTGCTGTTATTGATGTTCATGACGGCAAACTAACCTTACGAGTGGGGGCCGATAGCTTAACCTTCGACATCAAGGACACAATGAATCTTTCTCTCGAAGCAGATAATCAACTGTATTTCATCGAAGAAATCGATGAATTATCCGACGAGATTGACAATTGTATAGATGAACAGATGAAAGCTGGTTGGTTGCGAGATGAAGCTTTCTTACCCATATTAGAGGAGGAAAAGACTATGGATGTGAATGCAGTCTCCTTCTATCCCAGACAAGAAATCGAATAGCCTGAGCTTCGTAAACCCGAGAACAAACTTAAACCTTCCATCATCGAGCCACCCACGTTAGAACTCAAGGAACTCCCGAACAACCTTGAATATGCCTTCCTTCAAGGAGAAGATCAACTTCCGGTAATCATAAGCTCCTCCTTGAAAGGTGAACAAAAAGATAAACTCTTAGGAGTTCTAAAAAAATATAAAGGGGTTATAGCATGGAGTGTAGCCGACATCAAGGGGATTGACTCTACTTTCTGCACGCATAAAATCCTCATGGAGGAAGATTATAAACCCTCCGTGCAGCCTCAAAGGCGAGTAAATCCCAACATAAAGGAAGTTGTAAAGAAGGAAGTCATTAAGCTCCTAGATGCAGGGCTAATTTACCCGATTTCGGACAGTCCATGGGTAAGTCCTGTACAGGTTGTACCAAAAAAGGGAGGAATGACGGTGGTGAAGAACGATAAGGATGAGTTAGTACCTCAACGAACAGTAACTGGATGGCGTGTGTGCATCGATTATAGGAAGTTGAATGACGCAACTCGAAAAGATCATTTCCCTCTCCCATTTATCGACCAAATGTTGGAAAGGTTAGCAGGGCATGAGTACTACTGCTTCCTAGATGGGTTCTCAGGGTATTTCCAAATCCCTATCGCTCCTGAGGACCAAGAAAAGACTACGTTTACATGCCCCTATGGCACCTTCGCCTACAAGCGAATGCCCTTTGGACTATGTAACGCCCCCGCCACTTTCCAGCGTTGCATGACGGCAATCTTCCATGAGTTAATGGAAGACAGCATGGAGGTCTTCATGGATGATTTTTCAGTCTTTGGAAATTCTTTTGATCGCTGTCTTGCTAACCTTGAGAAAATGCTCAAACGTTGTGAGGAGACCAACTTGGTACTAAACTGGGAAAAGTGCCACTTTATGGTGAAAGAAGGGATTGTGCTAGGGCACAAAATTTCAGGAAGTGGAATCGAAGTAGACCGGGCAAAAATTGAAGCTATATCCAAACTTCCCTATCCAACAACTGTCAAGGCAATCCGTAGCTTTTTGGGTCATGCTGGCTTCTATAGGAGATTCATTAAAGATTTCTCAAAGGTAGCTAAACCAATGACTCAGTTGCTCATGAAGGATGCCCCGTTCGACTTCTCTCAAGAGTGCAAGGACGCATTCGATCTATTGAAGCAGGAACTTACCCAAGCTCCAATTATGGTTACCCCTAACTGGGAGTTACCCTTTGAAATCATGTGTGATGCGTGGTTTTGCGACCTTACAACAGGTTTTACCTCTCAAGGGATCTTGAGAAGTTTGCAATCCCCACCAGGTAGTGTACCTGACCGTTGTAGTATAGTGAAGTGGCAAGTACCGGGGGATTGATCGTTCAACTCAAAGAATAGTGTTCGTTAGGATTGAAATTTATCTACTAGGTCTAGAGGTGAGGGATGATTCTTTTTGTATTTTTATATTTTATGGAAAGCAAGTAAAAATCTCGGGTTTTGGAAGGAGAGGCGGAATTAGTTGCTAATCAACTAACCCAAAAACTACTACTTAAACTAATGTGAAGGAAAGTAAACTAGGGTTCTACAAGGGAAGTGAAGCATGTCTACCTATGATGTATTACTCCTTGCTAGCTATCCAATTCTACCTATTGAATTGTCACACCTTGTTTTAATTGACGGGTTATATTCCTTAATACCATTCGTGGGGTGGCGTACGTACTTCCCCAACTCTATAAGCTCCTACTTCACTCCTATGTCGAGCCGGCTAAGAAGCTCCTAACATGGGATCACTAGAATTCGCTCATGCATTAAATACAACCAAATAAACCTAGTACGCATTGGTTCATGTTTCTTAAGACGCTCAAGCAAGTTACCGTATAGGAGGTTAGCCAGTTTTCTTAAGCCTAACATCGATATCACCCAATCAAAACAAGAAACAATAGGAAGCAAGAATTATAAACTAAACCAACTAGATCTATTGAAGTTGTCACGCCCTAATTGATGGAGATGGACACACACATCAACAAGAAATCAATAAGATCTAATTGATTATATACAAGTTTCATACAATCATAAGTAGACACAAGGTGATTTAGCCAAGCATAATTAATGAAGAGCAATCAACAATGATCATAATTGAAGACATAACATAAGATTGAATCGATAAACAAACCATTACAAGATGTTTATGGCATGATTAGGACCCTCTAAGTTGCTGAAAAAACACCTACCTAAACCCTAGAATCGGACTTAGGGTTTAGGGCTTACAAATAATGAAGTTGTGAAGTTATATTTATAGGTATTTTTCTGTCGGCCCTATCTGACGGCGTCAGACTTACACGTGACGCCGTCACGTCCAATTTTTCACCAAATTATAGATCTTTTCGTCCCGATCGCGTGGCCTTTTGAATCACCTAAATCCGAGTTCGTATGAGGATTTTATGGCCAAAACAGTAACAGCTACCGCGCGCGCAAGTTGTGACTAGTTAACACGTGATGGCCTTCTTGACGCCGTCTCCCTTTAAACCTCCAAAATCCGTTCTGGCCTATCAGAAGCTGACGCCGTCAAGGTTAAGGGTGACGCCGTCATTCTTCAGCTTAAACCGTGACGACCTTGATCACTCCAAAGGGTGACGCCGTCAGAATTCCAATGCAAATCTCACTGGCTTATCATGTGTATTTTTCATATCCACCACTTTTGCCAAGACGTGACGCCGTCAAGAGCAAGTCTTGACGCCGTCACATGTACTTTCCAGCATATTTTTGAGACTTTGTCGTTTTCTTCACTTTTATGCTCCAAAAATGTCCAAAATGCTTCCTTTTCCAGATTTCTTCTCCAAAGTACCTAAAATGACAAAAGGAACGATTTAGGGCAATATTTGATCAAATAAATACGATTTAGGGCTTAAATGACCCCCTAAAAGCGGTACACTTTTCGCTTCATCAAATACCCTTACACTTGAGATTTGCTTGTCCTCAAGCAAATGCGCTTTTATTCTAATCAAAATACAAGTTAGGGGTCATTTAATGCTAATATAAAAGTAATTACAACAAATAATCGTTCCACTTCAATCATAATAAGCACGGAGATTACATACTAGCACCTCACAAGTAGTGTTTAGATACTCACATCTCTCAGGTGTCATCAAAATAAATCTCATAAATGAAAACGGATAATATCTCTCACTACCTGTCATAGCAAATAAATTACCATAGGCTTGGGAAAGGATCGAAAACCTCCTCCACTAGGCGTAAGCACCTAAGATAAACTATCAAAGAGGGCTTTTACATGGGTTATAACGTGAGGTGTAGGGAAAAGGAAAACACGGTTTTGTTGGATAAAGGATATTTTACTGGTGGCGAGTTAAAGATCTTGATTAATTACATGTACTATACAATGTTGCTAAGCCAAGACTCGACTCAATCTTAAGCTAAAAATAGAATAACAAAAACATAAAATAAACATAAAATGAAACGGGATGGTAGTCCGTATGTTTTTTTGTTTTTTTTATTTTTCTCATTTTTTTGTATTTTTCTTCATTTTTTCGATTTTTTTTTTTTTTTTTTTTTTTTTTTTTTTTTTTTTTTTTTGCATACACTTTTGCCCTACCATCCAAAATAATACATCATAGGGGCATTGCATTCCCCTTACACTTGAACTTTTACATAACTTTACAAATAACTATTCTAATGACTCGAATTAAGATAATCAAAACACTTGGAGTACTTTTTAAAAAAAAAAACATTTAGCACATATGGGGGTAATAAATGATGTTCTTCCCCATTACTCCATTACACTAGTACTTTACCCATGAGTCCCAATCGTCCCAAAACAATATGTACAAGGATATGACTCGACTTAGCAACCATGTAATCAACTAGATAATTAACTTGGGTTTAAACAAATGTTGTAACAATAATGCACTAAAAATGAGTGCATACAAGGTAGGCTAAGGCGATTTGGGTGTACATTTAAGTGGGGTGTAAACAAATTCTTCCTTCAAGTAAAATGCTTAAAGGTCGAAACAAAAAGATAGGCTCTGAGGGGTGTACTAGGGGTATCGTGTACTAAAAATGAGTACAACGCAAAGGGTGTGGGAGAATTACTTGACCAATGTAGCCAAAGTAATTATAACAAAAACACAGGTGTAAAACAATGGGTTAATCCTAATGCCTCTTATCATGTAGTAAATCTAACTACACGAATGTAGTCTCACTTGTGGCTTCGGAATGGTCCTAACGCAAGTTCTAGAATCTAAGTGCTACCGGTACACACATCATAGCATAAATGCTTTTCCTACCAATTCTAGGGGCGAACCTCACATATTTGGGGGTGGAAAATTTTTTAGTGGTACGGTTTTGTGCTAGTCATATAACTCCTATCCATGAGACGCTCATTAAGACCAAAGTTTCACTCCTATATGTTGTAAAAAATTTTAAATTTGGCACTTAAATTGCCTTAACAGGTATTTCTCTCAGTTTTATTACACATATACCATTAAACAAACAAAAATCAAGCGTAATTGTATTCTCTAAAGTATCGTACTTTTACCCCCCCCCCCTTACAATTAAGATGAACATTGTCCCCAATGTTCAAATAACAAGATGTAAAAGTGAAAAGGTAAAAGAATGAAATCAAATACTCCCCTGATTCGTTCGGTGGATAAAGAGGTAACATGGTTAGATCTTCTTCCAAGGTAATGTAGAAGCTTCAAGACTAATGCATCGCCAAAAGCTTGATTCCACATACATCTCCTTGTCCAAAATAACCTGTTAATCCTAAGAAAACAAACAAGAAAAACCAAAGCATCAAACCGAACAAAGACAACTCACAACTAGGTGTAATTCCAGACTTAGAAATAAAACAATAAAAGATATAATGCTTGCGGAATGAATGTTTTGCAGGTTCCTGGAGTTTATAAGTTAGAGATTTAATAAAAACTTTTTATGAAAACAAAACTTTCAAAAATTTCAGAAAATTAAAACCTGACGCCGTCAGGTTGTAATTCCTGACGCCGTCAGAAATGATCTGACAGAATTCTCATGTTAAGTTTCCGGAAAATTTCTGGAAAAACCTATACCTCATTTCTTGGAAATCCTGCAAAATATCATTATGACTCAATACAAGCATTTGACTCAAACAAATACTAATATGTATGTTAATTTAATATTATTATGATTCATGTTCATTTGTTCTAATAAACCGATTTGACTTTCCCTTACACTTATCTTTTGCAAAATACCTTTATATGAAGTTAAGACGAAGTTAAAAACAAAATAAAGCATTTTCACAATTTTAGTTTTGAACATGAATCAATAATAATAAAAATTAAACATACATACGGAAGCAAATAAAATCAAACAAACAAATAAATAAACACACAAAGCAAATAAAGCTTGGGTTGCCTCCCAAGAAGCGCTTGTTTTTGTTCGAGTCACGAGCCTGACTCTACCCTTATTTAACAAAAATAGGGGAGGTTTTCCCTACACTTAGGATTAAGTGCGGGTGAAAGTAGCGATACACACCCTTAGGGTGTGAATATGCCACGTGAGGTGAAGGGGGTGAGTGAATGGCTTCCTTCATCCTAAAACTACCCGGATAATAAGGGTTGATGGGTGGGTCGGTTCCTCTTTTGTCTCCTAGATGTAAATCTAAGGATGGAAAGTTGTGTAAAGGTTGAGGTTCCGTTTCATCAACACTAGGAAATTCCCTAGAACTAAGAGTAAGGTTATCACTATAAGTATTCAAACCTATATCCTCTAGTGGTGCTTGGTCCAAGGATTCTACCTCCATCGGGATTCCTAAAGTCACTTCTACTTCTTCCGGGTAAGTCACGGGCGGTGTGTGTGCCTCAAATGATGGTAGGACTTGTGGGGTATTTAGCGGGCTTATGTTACTTACCTCATCATTCCTTGTGTCAAGATCACCTATGTGTTCATCCTGTATTATGGTAGTGCCTAACCATGACATGCAACTAGGTGGCTCAACTCTACCCTCATCCCCAAACAAACATGTTTCATGATCCTTGAAATTTGTGGTCAATTGACTTATACTAACGTTTGTTGGGTTGTCTACTCTATAATAATATTGGGCACAATCTTCTATGGTATCCCATGCTTCTTCAGCATTTAATTCCCTAAGGTCCCTATTGGCAAAATCATTAACGCACATTTGGTCATATCGGTCGACACGATCGAAAAAGATTTGGGTTAGGGATGCTAAATCGAAGCTATGATGAGGGACTATTCGGAGTAAGTTTTTAAAACGAGTCCATGCATCATATATGGGTTCATCTCGATATTGGTTGAACATCAAGATGTCATTAGGGGCAAATGGATTTCGTGGTCGGTAGTATGGTGGGTTCACGTACTCCATATTGGTGAACGGAAGAGTCAATGGAAAGGTTTTTACGAACAAAGACACAAAGAAAAGATAGACTACTAGAAAGCTAATAAAAAGAAAATAAAAATCTCACTAGATAGGAATCTAATGAGTAGACCAAATAAAAATAAATTTCAACCTAAGCAATAACTACTCCCCGGGCTGCGGCGCCAAAAACTTGATGCGTGGTTTTGCGACCTTACAACAGGTTTTACCTCTCAAGGGATCTTGAGAAGTTTGCAATCCCCACCAGGTAGTGTACCTGACCGTTGTAGTATAGTGAAGTGGCAAGTACCGGGGGATTGATCGTTCAACTCAAAGAATAGTGTTCGTTAGGATTGAAATTTATCTACTAGGTCTAGAGGTGAGGGATGATTCTTTTTGTATTTTTATATTTTATGGAAAGCAAGTAAAAATCTCGGGTTTTGGAAGGAGAGGCGGAATTAGTTGCTAATCAACTAACCCAAAAACTACTACTTAAACTAATGTGAAGGAAAGTAAACTAGGGTTCTACAAGGGAAGTGAAGCATGTCTACCTATGATGTATTACTCCTTGCTAGCTATCCAATTCTACCTATTGAATTGTCACACCTTGTTTTAATTGACGGGTTGTATTCCTTAATACCATTCGTGGGGTGGCGTACGTACTTCCCCAACTCTATAAGCTCCTACTTCACTCCTATGTCGAGCCGGCTAAGAAGCTCCTAACATGGGATCACTAGAATTCGCTCATGCATTAAATACAACCAAATAAACCTAGTACGCATTGGTTCATGTTTCTTAAGACGCTCAAGCAAGTTACCGTATAGGAGGTTAGCCAGTTTTCTTAAGCCTAACATCGATATCACCCAATCAAAACAAGAAACAATAGGAAGCAAGAATTATAAACTAAACCAACTAGATCTATTGAAGTTGTCACGCCCTAATTGATGGAGATGGACACACACATCAACAAGAAATCAATAAGATCTAATTGATTATATACAAGTTTCATACAATCATAAGTAGACACAAGGTGATTTAGCCAAGCATAATTAATGAAGAGCAATCAACAATGATCATAATTGAAGACATAACATAAGATTGAATCGATAAACAAACCATTACAAGATGTTTATGGCATGATTAGGACCCTCTAAGTTGCTGGAAAAACACCTACCTAAACCCTAGAATCGGACTTAGGGTTTAGGGCTTACAAATAATGAAGTTGTGAAGTTATATTTATAGGTATTTTTCTGTCGGCCCTATCTGACGGCGTCAGACTTACACGTGACGCCGTCACGTCCAATTTTTCACCAAATTATAGATCTTTTCGTCCCGATCGCGTGGCCTTTTGAATCACCTAAATCCGAGTTCGTATGAGGATTTTATGGCCAAAACAGTAACAGCTACCGCGCGCGCAAGTTGTGACTAGTTAACACGTGATGGCCTTCTTGACGCCGTCTCCCTTTAAACCTCCAAAATCCGTTCTGGCCTATCAGAAGCTGACGCCGTCAAGGTTAAGGGTGACGCCGTCATTCTTCAGCTTAAACCGTGACGACCTTGATCACTCCAAAGGGTGACGCCGTCAGAATTCCAATGCAAATCTCACTGGCTTATCATGTGTATTTTTCATATCCACCACTTTTGCCAAGACGTGACGCCGTCAAGAGCAAGTCTTGACGCCGTCACATGTACTTTCCAGCATATTTTTGAGACTTTGTCGTTTTCTTCACTTTTATGCTCCAAAAATGTCCAAAATGCTTCCTTTTCCAGATTTCTTCTCCAAAGTACCTAAAATGACAAAAGGAACGATTTAGGGCAATATTTGATCAAATAAATACGATTTAGGGCTTAAATGACCCCCTAAAAGCGGTACACTTTTCGCTTCATCAGAGTTACCCTTTGAAATCATGTGCGATGCTAGTGATTATGCTGTTGGAGCAGTATTAGGCCAAAGGCTTAACAAACACTTTCAGCCAATATACTACGCTAGCAAAACCATGAATCCTGCTCAAGAAAACTACACTACCACTGAAAAGGAATTACTAGCCGTGGTATTCGCTTTTGATAAATTTCGCCAGTATCTTGTCCTTTCTAAAACGGTTGTTTTTACGGATCATTCAGCTATTCGATATCTTTTCGCTAAACAGGATGCTAAACCACGGTTACTTCGTTGGATCCTACTATTGCAAGAGTTCGATGTTGAAATTCGTGATAAGAAAGGAGCAGAGAATCTTGCGGCTGATCATCTCTCTCGTCTCGAAAACCCCAGCCTCGCTGAATCTGAAAAGAGTGAGATTCAGGAAACATTTCCTGAAGAGCAGCTCATGTCAATAAATGATTCTGAACCTTGGTATGCGGATTATGCTAACTACCTGGCAAGTAGAGTCATTCCTGAGCATATGAGCAGGCATGAAAAAAAGAGGTTCTTTAATCAATTAAAGTACTACTTTTGGGATGAACCCTTCTTATTTCGAAGATGTCCAGATCAGGTAATCAGGCGTTGTGTTTCGGAAAGAGAGGCTGTCAGAATTATGAAAGAGTGTCATGCAGGTCCATCTGGAGGACATCACGGAATAAGTACTACTGCACGAAAGGTCTTCGACGCGGGATTCTATTGGCCTACAATATTTCGTGACGTGAAGGGAATGATACAAATTGTGACGCATGTCAAAGAGCTGGGAATATCTCTAGGAGGGATGAAGCCCCACAGAATTATATACAAGTTTGTGAGGTTTTTGATGTCTGGGGAATTGATTTCATGGGACCATTCCCATCTTCTGGAGGGAATGAATACATCTTGGTGGCCATTGATTATGTTTCGAAATGGGTGGAAGCACAAGCCCTTAGGACTAACGACGCTAGGGTAGTCATTCATTTCTTAAAAAAATTGTTCGCTAGGTTCGGAATTTCGAAGGCTCTTATTAGTGACAGGGGAACCCATTTTTGCAATTCACAAATGGAGAAAGTCATGAAAAGGTATGGAGTCTCTCACCGATTCTCCACCGCTTACCATCCTCAAACCAACGGTCAAGTCGAAAACACTAATAGAGCCATAAAGAGAATATTAGAGAAAACGGTTAATCAAAACAGAAAAGATTGGTCTTTTAAGCTCGATGAGGCTTTGTGGGCATTTCGAACCGCCTATAAGACACCAATCGGGACAACCCCGTTCCGTATGGTATATGGCAAGGCATGCCACCTCCCAGTAAAACTGGAACACAAAGCATATTGGGCACTTAAGGCCTGTAATTTGGATTATACAGTTGCGGGAACAAATAGATTCTTACAGCTCCAAGAGCTCGATGAATTGAGATTAGAGGCTTATGAATCTTCCATTACATACAAAGAAAGGGCGAAAAGATGGCATGACCAACGGATTAAGAGACCCAAGGAGTTTTCAGAAGGGGACATGGTCTTATTATATAATTCTCGCTTAAAGCTATTTCCTGGGAAACTTAAATCTAGATGGTATGGACCTTTTACCGTAAGGAGCTCCTCTAAAACCGGAGCCGTTTTGTTGATTGACGACGATGATAGAGAATTCACTGTGAATATACAACGAGTCAAGCATTATCAAGAGAATGGTAATGAAATGATCAATGAGGAAGACATAACCTTTGATGAAGAAATCACATAGTGTACGTGACTTTGAGTCTAGCTACAAGACTCGTTAATAAAGAAAAGCGCTTCTTGGGAGGCAACCCAAGCTTTATTTGCTTTGTGTGTTTATTTGTTTGTTTGTTTGTTTTTAATTGTTTCCGTATGTGTGTTTAATTTTTATTAGTATTGATTCATGTTCAAAAGTAAATTGTGAAAATGCTTTATGTTGTTTTTAACTTCGTCTTAACTACATATAAAGGTATTTTGCAAAAGATAAGTGTAAGGGAAATCTAAATCGGTTTATTAGAACACAAATGAACATGAATCATAATAATACTAAATTAACATACATATTAGTGTTTGTTTGAGTCAAATGCTTGTATCGAGTCATAATGATGTTTTGCAGGATTTCCAGGAAGTAAGGTAAAGGTTTTTCCAGAAATTTTCCGGAAACTTAAAATGAAAATTTTTGTCAGGTCATTTCTGACGGCGTCATGGTTTATAACCTGACGGCGTCAGATTTAATTTTCAGAAATTTTTGAAAGTTTTGTTTTTAAAAAGTTTTTATTAAAATCTCCAACTTATAATCTCCAGGAATCTGCAAAATTATCATTCCACAAGCATTATATCCTTATATATAGATTTATCCCGCCGATGTTATGCAGGTTTTCGTGTTTGTTTTCTCAGGTTTAACAGGTTATTTTGGACAAGGAGATGTTTATGGAATCAAGCTTTTGGCAATGCACTAGTCATGAAGCTTTTACATTCTCCTTGGAGGAAGATCTAACCGTGTAATTTCATTATCCACCGAGCGAATCAGGGGAGTATTTGATTTCATTCCTTTACTTTTTTCTTTTACATCTTGTTATTTGAACATTGGGGACAATGTTCATCTTAAGTGTAAGGGGGGGTAAAAGTACGATTTTAGAGAATACAATTGCGCTTGACTTTTGTTTGTTTAATGGTAGATGTGTAATAAAACTGAGAGAAATACTTGTTAGGGTAATTTTAGTGCCAAATTTAAAATTTTTTACAACATATAGGAGTGAAACTTTGATCTTAATAAGCGTCTCACGGATAGGAGTTATATGACTAGCACAAAAAACCGTACCACTAAAAAAAATTTTCACCCCAAATATGTGAGGTTCGCCCCTAGAATTGGTAGGAAAAGCATTATGCTATGATGTGTGTACCGGTAGCACTTAGATTCTAGAACTTGCGTTAGGACCATTCCGAGGCCACAAGTGAGACTACATTCGTGTAGTTAGATTTACTACATGATAAGAGGCATTAGGATTAACCCATTGTTTTACCCCTGTGTTTTTGTTATAATTACGTTGGCTACATTGGTCAAGTAATTCTGCCACACCCTTTGCGTTGTACTCATTTTTAGTACACGATACCCCTAGTACACCCCTCAGAGCCTATCTTTTCGTTTCAACCTTTAAGCATTTTACTTAAAGGAAGAATTTGTTACACCCCACTTAAATGTACACCCAAATCGCCTTAGCCTACCTTGTATGCACTCATTTTTTGTGCATTATTGTTACAACATTTGTTTAAACCCAAGTTAATTATCTAGTTGATTACATGGTTGCTAAGTCGAGTCATATCCTTGTACATATTGTTTTGGGACGATTGGGACTCATGGGTAAAGTACTAGTGTAATGGAGTAATGGGGAAGAACATCATTTATTACCCCCATATGTGCTAAATATTTTAAAAGTACTCCAAGTGTTTCGATTATCTTAATTCGAGTCATTAGAATAGTTAATTGTAAAGTTATGTAAAAGTTCAAGTGTAAGGGGAATGCAACGCCCCTGTGATGTATTATTTTGGATGGTAGGGCAAAAGTGTATGCAAAAAAAAAAAAAAAAAAAAAAAAAAAAAAAAAAAAAAAAAAAAAATCAAGAAAAATACAAAAAAATGAGAAAAAGAAAAGTAGAAAAAAACATACGGACTACCATCCCGTTTTATTTTATGTTTATTTTATGTTTTTGTTATTTTCTTTCATTAGCTTAAGATTGAGTCGAGTCTTGGCTTAGCAACATTGTATAGTACATGTAATTGATCAAGATTTTTAACTCGCCACCAGTAAAATATCCCGTATCCAACAAAACCGTGTTTTCCTTTTCCCTACACCTAACGTTATAACCCATTTAAAAGCCCTCTTTGATAGTTTATCTTTGGTGCTTACGCCTAGTGGAGGAGGTTTTCGATCCTTTCCCAAGCCTATGGTAATCTATTTGCTATGACAGGTAGTGAGAGATATTATCCGTTTTCATTTATGAGATTTATTTTGATGACACTTGAGAGATGTGAGTATCTAAACACTACTTGTGAGGTGCTAGTATGTAATCTCCGTGCTTATTATGATTGAAGTGGAACGAATATTTGTTGTAATTACTTTTATGTTTGCATTAAATGACCCCTAACTTGTATTTTAATTAGAATAAAAGCGCATTTGCTTGAGGACAAGCAAATCTCAAGTGTAAGGGTATTTGATGAAGCGAAAAGTGTACCGCTTTTAAGGGGTCATTTAAGCCCTAAATCGTATTTATTTGATCAAATATCGCCCTAAATCGTTCCTTTTGTCATTTTAGGTACTTTTGAGGAGAAATCTGGAAAAGGAGGCATTTTGGACGTTTTTGGAGCATAAAAGTGAAGAAAACGGCAAAGTCTCAAAAATCGGCTGAAAGTTACCTTTGACGGCGTCACAATTAACCCCAGACGGCGTCATGCCTTGGCAAGAAAAAGTGGACGTGAAATTTACTCATGATAAGCCAGTGAAAATAGCATGTAAATTCTGACGGCGTCACGCTTTAACTTGATCAAGGGCGTCACGGCTTAAATCAAAAGGGGACGGCGTCACGTTTAAGGTTCGACGGCGTCAAGCCTTGATAAGCCAGAATGGATTTTGAAGAGCTAAAGAGGGACGGCGTCAAGAAGGTCATCCGGGAACCCTAGAAGCGGCGAGGTGACGGTGTCACACTCCATAAGGTGACGCCGTCAGATCCAAAAATCTATATATAGTTTTCTAATTTTTTGTCATAAAGGGAGAGCTTAGTGTGTGGAATTTTGGGAGAAAACCCTAAGACGAATTTAGCTCCTTTTTCAAGGCTTTTTGCCTTGAGATCTTCCATGTTACATTGAAGATAAGTTATCAATTAATCATTCAATATGTCTATGTGTTGTTTGATTTTATCTTATTCTTGTCTTTTGATTAACATGTTAGGCTAGATTTATCTTGTGTTTGCTTAGATCTAATGAAACCTAGCTATTGATTATTGGTTATTAGTGTGTTATTAGTTGTATTGGATGATTGTTTATCTATGTTAGGCTTAAGAAAACTGGCTAACTTCCTATTCGGTAACTTGCTTGAACGTCTTAAGAAACATGAACCAAATGCGTACTAAAGGTTTTTATGGTTGTATTTAATGCACAAGCGAATTCTAGTGATCCCATGTTAGGAGCTTCCTAGCCGGCTCGACATAGGAGTGAAGTAGGAGCTTGTAGAGTTGGGGAAGTAAGTACGCCACCCCACGAATGGTATTAAGGAATACACCCGTCATCCACGCGACTAATACACACTAATTAACCGGTAAAAGATAGTTAGGGAGTAAGGAAATCTAAGTAAACACATTTCTCTACACATAAGTTTCTCACAACATTTTATTTTCAGTTATTTATTTTATTTGCATTTGTAGTTATTTGGGTTAGTTGATTAGCAACTAATTCCGCCCACTCTTTCAAACCCGAGATTTTACTTGCTTTCATAAAAAATTATAAAAACATAAAAAAGAATCTTCCTCAACCCTTAGACCTATTAGAGTAGTTTTTCATACCTAACGAACACTATTCCCTGTGGAGAACGATCAATCCCCCGTACTTACCACTACACTATACTACATCGGTCAGGTACACTGCCTGGTGGGGTTGTAAGCCTCTTGAGATCCCTCGAGAGGTAAAACCTGTTGTAAGGTTGCAAAACCCACGCATCAAAAAGTGTCTGATCAATATAATCTTTCCTCTTTGAAATCCATTCTCTTTTAAATAGGAAGCCAGTGTTTCATACCAAGCTCTAGGTGCCTGATGAAGGCCATAAAGAGCCTTAACAACTCTGTACACTTTGTCTGGATGGTCAGGATCAATGAACCCTGGAGGTTGTGAGACATACACCTCTTCTTCAATTGTGCCATATAGAAATGCACTCTTGACATCCATTTGGTAAACTGTGAAGCCTAAAAATGAAGCATAAGCTAAGAAAAGCCTAATTGCCTCAAGTCTTGCTACTGGAGCAAAAACTTCATCATAGTCTATACCTTCTTGTTGAGTGTACCCTTGGGCTACTAATCTAGCCTTATTCCTAATCACTATTCCTCTTTCATCCCTTTTATTCTTGAAAACCCATCTAGTGCCAATTACCTTTGCATCCTTAGGTAAATCAACTAGCACCCAAACTTTCTGAATCTTGAACTAAAGAAGCTCCTCTTCCATAGCTTCTACCCAGCTTGAATCATCTAAGGCTTTCAGAATGTTCTTTGGTTCAGCTTGTGAGAGAAAACATACAAACAAGCAAGAATTTGAAAACTCATGTTGTTTTGAAGCATAAAGGGCATCAAGAAGCCCTTGTTGGTCTGAAGACACCAGTTGTTGTCTTGTCTTCACCCCTGATTGTACATCTCCTATCACATTTTCTAGGGAGTGGACCTTGTGAATTCTGGTTTGTGGTGTAAGTGGAACATGATAGTTTGGTGGGAGATTGCTCAAATCCACATCATCTTCTGTTAATTCTGCTTCCTTTGTTAAGTCTGCTTCTTCAGTTAAGTCTGTTTCAACAGCATTATCAACAGCAGAACTATTTTCTTGTTCCTTTGTTCCATCTTCTTTGCTTTTATCTTCAACATCTTCTTTAGCTTTACCAGAAGAAGATTCATCATGTGTTGAAGTTGAAACCACACTTGTACTTGACCTTATTGGCATCCAAACATAATCTTGGTTTGTCTCCTTTTCTAACCTTGCCTCATCTGTTGCTTGTGAACCTGAAAAATCATTAGTTTTTGCAACAACAGGCACATAATTCATTGATTTGGTTAGAGATTCAAGATCAAATAGCCATTTTGGTCCTTGACCTTCTACATTGGATTTATCTTCCAAAAACTCCACATGTAGATTTTCCTCTACAATCATAGTTCTTGTGTTGTATACTCTAAACGCTTTGCTATTAAGAGAATATCCAACAAATAAACCTTCATCTGCTTTACCATCGAATTTTCCTAAATGGTCTAAGGTATTGAGAATTGTCACATGACATCCAAAAGGTCTGAGAAATCCTATTGCAGGAGTTCTACCTCTAAAAAGTTCATATGATGTCTTATTGTGAGGCTGTACAACTAAAACTCTATTTTGGACATAGCAAGCAGTGTTGACTGCTTCAGCCCAAAAAGTTATAGGTAGCTTAGAGTCAGCTAACATAGTTCTAGCAGCTTGTATTAGTGTTCTATTCTTCCTCTCAACAACACCATTCTGTTGTGGAGTTCTAGCAACACTAAATTCTCTCCTAATACCTTTTTGTTTGCAGAAATCATCCATAACTCTATTCTTAAACTCTGTCCCATTATCACATCTAATGACTTTCACTTTCTTGTCTACTTGGTTTTCTATCTGTGTAATGAATGTCTTAAGGATGCTTGTAGTCTCATCCTTAGTAGATAGAAAGAAAACCCATGTAAATCTGGTATAGTCATCAATTATAACAAGACAATATCTCTTATGCATTATACTACTTACTGAAACAGGTCCAAATAAGTCCATATGAAGCATAGATAATGATTGATTGATAGAGTTAAAAATCTTGGGCTTACAAGTGGCTTTGTGTTGTTTGCCTTTAAGACAAGCAATGCATGTTTGATCATTTTCAAATCTTTTGTGAGGTAAACCTCTTACCAAACCATTCTTAACAATCTGATTTATGGTTTTAAAATTAATATGACCAAGCCTTCTATGCCATTTAATTGATTCATCCAATGTGGCCTTTGCAACAAGACAAGTTAAATCCTTTTTAGGAACAATGTTCTTCATGTCAACACTGTACATATTGCCCTTTCTAGGAATTTTAAGAAGTACTTGACTTTCATCAGGCATCTTAAAATCAGGAGAAAGTACAAGACATTCAGTCTCACAGAAAAGAACTTTGTTCTTTTTGTCACACATTTGTGAGACACTAAAAAGATTATAATTTAGCTCTTGTACATAGTACACATCTTCAAAATCTAAATTTCCAGTTTTAATGGTACCTTTACCGGAAATTTTGCCACCAACACCTCCTCCAAAGGTAACATAGACTCCATCTATTGATTGAAAATTTGAGAGATAAGACTTGTTGCCTGTCATGTGCCTTGAACATCCACTATCTGAGTATCCTTGATCCTCTTGATGATCAATTGAATGTTCCTGCACATAAAAGAGAAGTATTAGTTTATTTTGGGGACCCAAGCCATTACTGACTTGGATCTGCCTCTTGCATCAATGTAATTTAATCTTTTTAGAACAGTTGATGCAACATTGGATTTAGTTGAATTCCAAACCCAACATGCTGAGGCCTTAACAACATTTTCCCTCTTTGCCCAAGCAGCAGACTTAACTACTTGCCTACCAGAATTAACTGCTGGCTTAGCAGAATTAACTGCAGGCTTTGTAGTTGTCCCCTTTTGTTTCCAAACTTGTTTTTGTGTTGGGAATTTCGGAAATAAGATATTTCTTGTTGCTGCCGATAGTGAAAGTTGGTTCCTGCCGATAGCTTTGGTTCCTGCTGAAGCTCATTGCTGCTGATAGTTATATCTTGTTTCTGCTGATAGTAGTTGTTACTGCGGGTAGTGTTAATTGTTATCCCGTAAGTTTAGTATGTTTGTTAGATTTATTTAAGGAAGAGATTGATGTTTATCTCTTTTCACGTTTTCTAGAATGCTGTTGTATTAGGGTTTCTGGTCTATATAAGAAATATACAGCCTTGATGATTGTAACACTTAATAAGAAAAACATTTTCAGTTATCAATAAAAGATCCATAGAGGATCAAAGCATTATTAGTTATTCTTCTTCTTCTTCTTATTTGTTCTTATTCAGAGATTCTCTTGTAGTGTGCTTGTGATTACATAGGCATCCTACCGATCCACATAGGCTCAAAGATCTAGCAGGTGTGTTAGATTCAACAAGTGGTATCAGAGCCTCGTGAGGATCTCTGATAAAGAAGAGAAGGTTCGAAGAAGTCAGTAGCAGATCGGAGGTATTCGTGTTCATTGCTTTTAATTCTTGTGAAGTAATTAATTGGTCGATCAATAAGTGGGGATTAAAATATTCGTTTGTAGTATTTAATTGCCTCGTACCTTTCTTGTGAACGTGATTTCTGTCATCACGTGTGAATTGATGGTGTGCAATAAATTCTTATGAATTAAATTGGTCGGTAATTAATTGGCACTTCATATTATTGATCAACTGATTTGATCGAAGGTTTATTTTTGTGCGCTGCTACTATTGGTTGGTGATTACTGAATTCGTTTGTCGCTTACCGGTTGGTCAATCGAATTAATTGGTTTGTCGTATTTGAGGAAGTGAAGAGCAAATTGAATTGCATATTTACCTCGTACTAATAAGTGGGGCTTTATTGAATTGATTGGTCTACATTCATTCGATTTATCTGCTGCTGTTGATTATTTAATTCGTACAAATTGGTCGGTTGAGGCATTTAATTGGTCGGAGGAGCGGCTGCAATTGACTACAGTAGCTGCTATTGTTAACTTTAATTTGTTGCTTGTGATTTTGCAATTGGAGGCATATCACGTGGGGTTAGATTGTCATTTGTGGTAATATTGTCATCATAATATTTGTCACTTGTTGATGTCATAATATTCTGCGTGTCAGTAAGTGAGCATTAACTCTGGTCTGTGAAGTGGTGGATTAATTTTGGTCAGTGTGGAATTGATTCTGGTCTGTGAGCAGTTTTGCTGTTAGTGTCGAAGAAACCTTTTTCAATCATTCTCTTAAACCCTCATAAAATGACTTCATTCGGATCTGGTGATCCTCTTGAGACATTTGCCATGAAGGTTAGAAACTTGCTACCTATTCGTTCTAGGGTAGACTGGTCACAAGATGAAGGAAAAGTTGAGGAAAGATGTGCCACTCAAGTTAGGGAAATGGTTGCTGGACATGAGACAAAAGGTGAGGAAAATGTAACTAATGTTGGAGCTGCACAAGTCTATGGGATGATTGCTGGATATGGAGTTGATACACAAGTGGCTGGAGAATTTGGAATGATGGGCTACCCAACTCAGGTACTCAAGTGTCCTTTTGATTGTGAAATTAAATATACTAAATTGCAAAAGGATAGTGAAAATAAATACACTGAGTTAAAAAGGGAATTTGATGAAATGGAGCCTGAATACAATAAACTATTTGTTGAAATTCAAGCTTATAAAAAGGCTCTTAAAACAGTGGAAAAACAAAAGGCTTGGCATGAAGCAAATCAGCTTGCTTATGAAGAGAAAATAAGGGTTTTAAGGAGAGATTTAGAAAACACCACTAATGAACTTAAATATTCTGAATCTCAAGTTGCTAAGATCAAATTAGAAAATCAGGATTTAAAGGCTAAACTGGATAGTGAAGTAGCTAGGATAAATTCATGGCAACAATCAAAAAAATATCTAATTAACTATGGTAATCAGTCTGGTTGGCGTAAGAAAGGGTTGGGATATGATGTTGGGGAATATAACCCTAGAATATTTGACCCTACCCCTAAGGAAGTTAATTACCAAATCCCTGTAAAGTATGTCAAAGAAGGAGAAATGCATGCTGTTCCTCCACGTATCAGAGGAGTTTTTAAGCCTGTCCCTATCCACTCAGCCCTTGACATTGACTTAGATGAGTCACACATGGTTTATGGCAAAAAGTCCAAAGACTTACCAGAACCTGATGACTTTGTATCTTGTTCCACAAGTGTCAAGTCCTCAGAACCAGAGTCCAAAGACTTTGTTTCTTGTGATTCAAATGACAAGTCAACCACACCCAAGTCTGATGACTCCTCACCAAAAGTAGCTAGTATGGAATCCAATTCAAAGAAAGCTACTTTTGATGACATCCCTTTTAGTCCTGTTAAAAACAATTGTTCTTCTAATTCTGTTTGTGAGAAGTCTTTGTGTGATAAGCAAGGTCATGATAAGAAAAGTCAGGTTAAGAACAAAAAGGTTAAAAGGAAATCTTGTTTTGTTTGTAGAAGTTATTCTCATTTAATTAAGGATTGTGATTTTTATGAGAATAAATCGAGTATGTGTGCTGTGCAATCTAGATCTTTATGGAAAAATGTAGAGAGTATACCCCCATTTATCCCTAGAGCAAATGCATTTCCTGCTGGTAATGCAAAACGACCAGCACCTGTTCCTGCTGGTAGGCCTTTTAGACCCGCACATGTTACTTCTGGTAAGCCAGTTCCAGCTGGTCAAATCAAGTCTGCTGGTTGGAAAAGGAATGCTACTGGACCTTTCTACAGACCTACAAGCACTTTCTTTCAAAATGATTATAGGTTTGGTTACTATGGCCCGATGTATATGGGGGTTAATAGATGGGAAACTGCTGATCAATACTCAGCAGGTTGTTCTTGGAGGCATAATGGTTGGTATTGAGGGGAGGCATAAGCCTAAGGGGAGGCTTATTGTTGTATATTTTGTGATAACTAACATATTTTTCAGTTTGTTTTGTGTTCACTAACTAAAATAATGCAGCTGTTGAATATTATATTGGTCTATTTCTGATCTTTGTGGGAACTGATGCACGTTGTGAAAAATCTGATTACAACCTCAATCTGATTGGCTGTCATTCTCAAGCAATATTGATAGCAGTTATCAATCACATATGGACATTAATGGCTAGTCATGTGACCTCATACTAGTTGGCTTTTATTTTATTTACGTGGTTCACATGGGGCGTTTATTATATGGATTAATATGGCCATTAAATGGTGATTGGATGCTGCTGTGGTTGATTCGTTTTGTGTCAGTATATGGATTTGATTATTCTTACATGAGATAAAATGGGTTGATTTCTTTAAAGAATAATGTGTTTGAGGATTTGTGATTGGGTAAAGACCAGACGTGGGTCGGCAGTCATTGCATCAGAACATGAAGCAATTATTTATCTTCATACTGATGAATCCATTGGTCAATCGATTACTTCGTGGATTATTTATTCGGTTCATAATGATTCAATGAAAGGGTTTGTTGCATGATTGAACAATTTGATTTATCGCTCATGGCTGATCTGTTTGTTGCTCTTGGATGGTATGTTACTGATATCGTGGGCACGCATCATTCATATTCGGTTGAGGCTTGATATTCTCTAATTGACCAATTGGTGGTCAACGTAATACAATAATTCTTATTGATATCACATGGGCTTCTTGGAGTGTGATTGGTCAAAGTTTTATGTTGGCATATTCTTGGGAGATGTTTATTGATTGTCATGTGAATTGAATGGGGCTAGTGGGGTCAATAGCTGATATCACTTGGGTCATTTAATGGTCAAAGCATGGTATTCTGTTATTCAATTCCTTGATTGGAGAATTCTCTTTGTGGGGTTGATGTTCGAGTATGACAATTTGTGTGTGATTGGTCAATGGTTGTCAGTAGCAGACTGTTGGTTTTGATCATTAGGATTGAGTGTTGGTCAAATGTTTAAAGCAGCTATACCTTGTTCGAATTGACTATTTTGTTGCTGTTGACTCTTTTATTATTATCCATTCGATTAATGTGTACAACAAGAGTCACTGATATGATGATGGTCAAATTGAATTGATGTGAGACCGATGTGTGCTTATGATATATACAAATATCATATTGCATTTAATCAGTCATTTCTCGAATTGGTTAGTGGAAGGATCTTGCTTTATTGCTTGTTACTTATGGACTATTATCAGTGGTCTAGTAATTAATCGGTGGCCAAACAAATTAAAGGGTTGAGATTATGTGATTGGTTCATCGATTCGTCTTTTGGAACTGATTCAATTAAGTGGAATGATTTGCTGTGGGAAATTCATTCTATGGGGTCATCAATCAGTTCTGATGTTGCGTATAAAGTTGTGAGCGAATGATGTGTTATTGGTCAACAATAGTTGCTGCTGCTTGTGTACTAGTTTTGTTCCTGCTGCTACATTATTTCTCGTGTACTGTTGGGTGTATTAAATTCGTTTGTGTGGGACGAATTTACATGGGACTTTGATTTTAATCTCGTACCCATTTAATTCATTCGGAGGTTATTGTTTAAAATATGTGGGGATGGCGTTAAAAGAGCATTTGACCTCGAACAGATTTATTGATCTGTCACGTGCACAAGAATTAATATTGCTATATCAGTGGGTTGATTTTTGTCGATATGTGGGAATTGGTATTCGCTCATATTCATTTAAGATTATGTCGCTTAGTGTAAGTGGACAAGTAGAATTTATTGAGTCAATTGGATCTGATTGATGACTGCAACATGGGTCAGTAAGTGAGGGTCAGTGTGTTATTGGTGAACCTCCTACAGTTTGTCCTTTGTGGTTCATCAATATTGGTTGATATTTGGATGGTGTTCACGTGGGGTGAAAGTAGAAGGTTATTTTAATTATTTGGATGTTGGGGAGCATGATGTTTAAAATATTAACCTTATACTGATTGGATGGTGGATATCAATTTGGGTTTTTCGTTGTCATTTACTGATACATATGGGGCTTCAAAGAACAAGTATTCATCAATTTGTGTTTAATATATACGCTTTGTGAACTACTGGTGTCATTCATGAGTCAAATATTTTTGGTCAATATTGTCAGATCAGTATGTTGACTATCATAAGTGGTGAACAATTGGTTATAATCAATAGTACATCACGTGGGTTCAATCAGACATTGGCCATAATGATACGGAAATTTTGATTGATGATTATCTTATTGGGATCAAATGGTGGGATTGGTACTAGAATTTTATTCTGCTGCTTTCACATGGTTCCTGCTGGCAGAGTATTCCTGTTGCTGCTGGTAGTGACACCATTACTACTGATGTTCCTGCTGATCGCCCATTCGTTCCTGCTGGTAATTATTCCATTACTGCTGCTATTAAAAAAAAAAAATTGTTCTTATTTTGTTTTTCTTACTTTATTTTTCTTTATGATTATTTCTTTTATTCTCTTTAGTTAAAAAAAAATAAATAAATAAATAAAAATTTTCATTTTCTGTCTTTTTCATTCTCTTTTCTTCTTTTCTTTCTTTTTCTTTTGGTTTGTTTCTGATTTCTTTTAGTTAAAAAAAAAAAAAAAAAAAAAAAAAGAAAAATTTTGTATATTTTGTGTGCTAATAAGTTGGTTTTGAGCAACACCTTGCAGGTACAGTGTTGGTGTTTACACCTACACAACAAATGGTATTCAACTCACCATGTCTCACAGACAAGAAAGAGTTGACTCACCATGAGGGTACGGCTCTGGTGTGATAATCAAATCCGTTGATAGCTGTAATAGCTTGCTCAAAGCTATAGGGTACTTCAACTCACCCATGGTTCATTCCTGAGAGTTGAAATGGTTCTCAATTCACCATGGATGTAACCCTTTATGGGATCCAAAGAATTGGCTAGTCCACAAAAGTATGGTTTGTGGTAAAGACATTTGGTATTCAGTTCACCAAGGTTCAGTTGAAACAAAGAATTGGCTAGTCCTGAGCAAACGGCTACAGGTAAAGACAACTCAAATCCGTTTACAGTTGCTGGTTTACTCAAAATCAGATGGTTATCAATGTACCATGGTCTTACACACCTAAACATTGGCTACTCCAGTAGTGATGGCTATTGGTAAAGAGACATCAAATCCATTAATTTTCAATGATTCACCTCTCACAGGAGTTAACACACCTGGATGTGATGAGAATAGTTTGAAACTTAAGTGATTTGATGTACATATTGTCATAGTAGCAGTCAAGATCCAGAATGCCATGGTGACCAGCTTAAATTTTCTTTTGAAGATAATTTCCTATTGCTGCTGAACTATCGAAGTTGCTGCTGGAAGTTTCAAGTGTTGCTGCTGGTTACTTACTGATGCTGCTGCTGGTCTAATCCTCTCCCTGTGAACTTCAAAGTACTTTCAGAGTAGAGTGAACGCTTAGGGAATCTTGTCGGAAATAAGCTATTTCCTCAAGATTAGGGGAGGATTGTTGGGAATTTCGGAAATAAGATATTTCTTGTTGCTGCCGATAGTGAAAGTTGGTTCCTGCCGATAGCTTTGGTTCCTGCTGAAGCTCATTGCTGCTGATAGTTATATCTTGTTTCTGCTGATAGTAGTTGTTACTGCGGGTAGTGTTAATTGTTATCCCGTAAGTTTAGTATGTTTGTTAGATTTATTTAAGGAAGAGATTGATGTTTATCTCTTTACACGTTTTCTAGAATGCTGCTGTATTAGGGTTTCTGGTCTATATAAGAAACATACAACCTTGATGATTGTAACACTTAATAAGAAAAACATTTTCAGTTATCAATAAAAGATCCATAGAGGATCAAAGCATTATTAGTTATTCTTCTTCTTCTTCTTATTTGTTCTTATTCAGAGATTCTCTTGTAGTGTGCTTGTGATTACATAGGCATCCTACCGATCCACATAGGCTCAAAGATCTAGCAGGTGTGTTAGATTCAACATTTTGGACCACTGCTTTTGTTTGAATGGGCCTTTGAACAGACTTTGGTGCATGTTTGTAAGATGTTTTTGCACCCTTAGCTGTTGATTTTGGGTAAACAGTCATATATGGTCTAGCACAATTAACTTTATTGAAGCCAGACTTAACAGAGACTGTTGTGGGTTTAGTTCTGTTAACCTTAGAACTAGATTGAAAATGAGATTTAGGTGTTTGCCTTTTGGGGTTCACTCTATTGTTTTCATACCCAGATACCCAATGGTTGCAGAAAGCTGCAAGATGGTCAAAACTACCACATGTATAACAAGCTTTGTTGGAAAAAGCAAAGTCATCACCTAATTGGTTAGACTTGAGGTTATTCCAATTTCTTTGTGTAACACCCCGACACGATAAGGGTAAAGATGTCACAAGTACATGGTTTCACATCAGATCATACATAACATCCATAATTAAACAGCGGAAATACAAAGTAACATGAGACAGAAAATACATGAAATACAAAACATAATACAAATGAAGAATAATCCAACAAAAACAAGGCTTCACTCGTGAACACTCTTCCCAAAATCCATAACCCAGCTCCTAGCTTAATACCTGCCGCAGAAAAGAAACGCGGCTGAGCTACACGAGCTCAGTGAACAGATATAACGGTAACAAATAATAATCATGTAATAGGGAAACACGAAAGAAACCATACGTGATATAATGATGAGATAAATAAAGGCAGAACAGATCATGATATAATGATGAAGTAAAATAAATGAAAGAAACAAAACGTGACATAGTAGCAGATAAGAAAAGATAGGAAGGTCATACAGAGATATTAGAAGGTATAGAAAAGTACATGAATAATAATGAAGTAGGAAAGAGCATGCAGAGATATCAGGAGTATAGAGTTGTACCATGAATACGGATGAGTAGAATGAAAGTCCCAACTAGCCCAAATATAACCAACCCAATACAGAATAAGTCCAAGGTTCCATAAAGCCCAACATGCCCAAGCCCAGTCCAGAATCCCATGAGGCCCAACATACCATGCCCATACAGAAATAAGTCCAGAAACATATCATGGGTGTCATGAGGGTAAGGGTCAGAAGTCCCTGAGGTCTAGTGATACAGAAATCCTCTACGAGCCCAGAAACATGAACATGAAATCATAATCATACCGCCATGCAGAGAGATGTTCCTCTCACTAATCCCAGAAATCATGAATGGAGTAGCTAGCTCCCAGAGTGTGAAAGACATGTATCGCACACACCATCAGTCACCATGAATAACATAACATAACTTGACATAACTTGTACATGAACAAATCTAGGATGCATCCATACGCCCCTGGTGGCCATAACTCCCAACACACCAAATAAAATACAGAAAAGGGACGGGACAGGTCATCACTCTCCTGCCCTAGAGTCATGCCATCGGTGCATCGACTGACATGGACATGAAACCCTCATGCCTAGTGAGTGGCTCGTAGTATCAAACTGTGGGTCAAGGTCAGGTATCATGAATCATGTTTTTAGTTTACTTGCATAGGTCAATATCATGTTTCATAAGTTCATAATCATGGTTCATAATCATGGTTCATAAGCATGGTTCATAAGCAAAGGTTCATGAATGAAAGGTTCATAATCACAAAAGGTTCAATATCAGAAAGGTCATATATCAGAAATGTTTAATATCAGAAAGGTTCATAACAGAAGGTCATGTAAAAAGGTTCATAATATCATGAAAGAAACCAGGAAGGTTCACAGAATCAAAGAACATGGCAGTGAATCAGAAATCAGAAATGAGACGAAGGCACCTTATTAATGAAGGGCAGAATATCTGTACCTTATTGCTGACAAAAGAAACTACTGAATAAGATGATCAAGAGCACAGGACTACTCCCGCTTCACACCTAGAGGAGTAAAGACATGATTACTAAAGATACCATTTTCATATTAAGTAACTTTCTATTTTTAGCAGGTTTCCATTTTTAGAAAGTTTCCATATTTAGTAAGTTTCCATATCTAGAAAGTTGGATCAACATTCTTAGTTAAATCATTATTTCTGGAATTAGGGTATCTTTTATCACATTTACATATTAGGTCCTTAAGAATTCACAATTTACACTTTACACCCTTTAGTTTCAAAAGTTACACTTCAGACCCTTAATTTATCAAAGTTTCACAATGGTAACTTATTTTATCATATTATAAGAATGTATCCTCAATTTTATATAATTTACACAATAAGTCCCTCTAGTTTACAAAGTTACATATTTAGTCCTTTAATTTATAATTTAAACTTTATATTAATAATAATTACATATTAACCCATTAAATCACCAAATTAACACATAACCCCCTGAATGTATTATTTTACTCAAAACAGCACTAACTTTCCAGAATTTACCTTTTTAGTCCCTCTAGTTTAATTAATTACAAATCATACCCTTTAATTACCATTAATTCATTATCTTGAAATATTTACACTTAGGACCCTCAAGTTATATTTTTCCCATATTATCACAGACCTAAATAACATTTTAAAAATAGTCCACGAGTTTCAAAAGTTACAAAACACCCCCTTGACCTTTATATTTTAAATCGGTAAAACATTTATAATACAAAATCAAACCCTAATTATTTACAATCATCATATAATCATTACCATATCATTTTAATACCATTAAAGTCCAGATTTAATTTTATAAACCTTAATTCAATTGGTTTAGGGTTTTGCTCATACTTTCCCTTTTATTTTCAATAAGGCCGATATATACATAATTTCACAAATAATAGTTTTAGGCTTCTAAAATTCAAATGGACATTTTTGTGATGATATATGATGTATAAGGAAGCCACGAAAATTATAAAACTTTCCCAGAAAATTCGCATGAGTGATTTAGAGAATTAATACGATTCTAGGGTTTCGAATTCAATATTTAGCATACGATCAAATTACAATGCATGGATGAGTTTTAGCATTTTTCTCACGTTATATAGGATTAGTATAAGCTCAGAAAAATACCAGATAATTTATAGGATGAGTGGATAGGGCGTTTTAAATTTGGACCTATCGGATCTAGTGCTCGACACCAAAGAAATCACCACGATCACCACAGCCACTCCACGACCTTGTAATCATTTTTCACAGACCATACATGATGTGAGGGACGTGAGAAAAATAGAGAATGAATTTTACATTAATCGAATTAATAAAAATGGAATTATTACCTATCGAGTGAAATAGAAGAAGAAATTTCGACAACTTGCAATCCCGACCTCTACAATTCGAAAAGCTATTTTTCTAGGCTTCTTGGGAACCTTAAGAACACAGGAAAAATGGTGCCTCACTTCCAGAAATTTGTATGATCGAGATAGAATTATTTTGGGTGATTAGGGTTTAATCGGTTGAAAGCTTTTGGAAGAAAATATGTGTGTTATAAAAAATGTGGGTGTAACCGATTATTAGGGGGGGATAATGGCCATTATTTTGGGATTTAGTCAAGGAGAGTTATTAGCATTCAATAATAATTTTAATGCCCTTAAATTTCCCTTAATTTCCTATTATAAATTCATAACTTTTGAATTTAAATTATATTAGGCGCCCAAGGGTATTTTGGTAATTTCCATGGCTTGAATAAAAGTTAAATGAAGTTGTTAAAATTATTTGGGATCATAACTTGTTCATTGCTAGAAGTTTGGAATTTATTTTGTGCTTTACATATGTTTTATTTAAGTTTTAAATTCCCAGGGGCAATTTGGTCATTTTACATGTTATAGAATTTTAGGTATTACAACTTCTTCCCCACTAACAGAAAAATTTCGTCCTCGAAATTTGCAGGGACATAGAAGAGCGAACATGACAGAAACGAGACAGAACATGCCAGAGCAGATAAGCGTTACTTGCAGCAGACTTGGAATAGCATAACGGACTTCATCATGGAATGACGGAGATAAACGGGTAGAGTAAAATCTCTTAGGGTAGAGCAGAATGAAGTACATACTTGGTTTCTTCCATCGGATCATGATTATAAAATACTCAGAATAAACAAATCAAGCCAAATCTCAGAATTCAACCTGGAATGGAATTATTAGATCAAAATCCAAAATATTCATACGAAAATCAAGAGAAGGTCACTGCATCATAAACGGAAAGGAAACATGCGTATCAAATCATTCAAACAAACAGAAGGAAACAAATCATGCAGGTGATCTCTTCAGGCTGAGGCAGGAGTCGCATCGGCAGGGTCCTTCTTGTCATTCTCGAGGTTGTCCACGTTGCGGGGCTGGATTCGTACCACTCCATGCTCCTCAATGAATTTGGGGCACTTGCCTGCGTACCGAATGGCCGCTCCATCCTTTTAGATCACCTGGGTGGAGTACTCTAGCACTTCTGCTCCATCTTTGTTCACTATGGTCAGCTCATCCTCGATATAACACGGCCATATACTAGCAGGAATTAACTTCCTCCTTGCCGTTCTCCATATCTTCCCAATCTTCCTGTTGCCGGTAGGATAAACGATGGTCTATCGTTGATTTTTCCGTGTGGGGTACTCTCGAGCGCGCGTGGACACCATCTACACGATTAGCAGAATGATCAGAAGGAGTATATTGATGACAAAATAGAATACGAAAGGTGTCGACATGAGCAAATAGGATAACAGAAGCAACATACGAGAGTGCGCGGACGAAAACCTAATGTCTACCCAGATCCTCACAGGTCAAATGGCCTAAGCCGAAGGTTTTCGGGTGCCTGTAGGCTCTGATACCTTAAATTGTAACACCCCGACCCGATAAGGGTAAAGATGTCACAAGTACATGGTTTCACATCAGATCATACATAACATCCATAATTAAACAGCGGAAATACAAAGTAACATCAGACAGAAAATACATGAAATACAAAACATAATACAAATGAAGAATAATCCAACAAAAACAAGGCTTCACTCGTGAACACTCTTCCTAAAATCCATAACCCAGCTCCTAGCTTAATACCTGCCGCGGAAAAGAAACGCGGCTGAGCTACACGAGCTCAGTGAACAGATATAACGGTAACAAATAATAATCATGTAATAGGGAAACACGAAAGAAACCATACGTGATATAATGATGAGATAAATAAAGGCAGAACAGATCATGATATAATGATGAAGTAAAATAAATGAAAGAAACAAAACGTGACATAGTAGTAGATAAGAAAAGATAGGAAGGTCATACAGAGATATTAGAAGGTATAGAAAAGTACATGAATAATAATGAAGTAGGAAAGAGCATGCAGAGATATCAGGAGTATAGAGTTGTACCATGAATACGGATGAGTAGAATGAAAGTCCCAACTAGCCCAAATATAACCAACCCAATACAGAATAAGTCCAAGGTTCCATAAAGCCCAACATGCCCAAGCCCAGTCCAGAATCCCATGAGGCCCAACATACCATGCCCATACAGAAATAAGTCCAGAAACATATCATGGGTGTCATGAGGGTAAGGGTCAGAAGTCCCTGAGGTCTAGTGATACAGAAATCCTCTACGAGCCCAGAAACATGAACATGAAATCATAATCATATCGCCATGCAGAGAGATGTTCCTCTCACTAATCCCAGAAATCATGAATGGAGTAGCTAGCTCCCAGAGTGTGAAAGACGTGTATCGCACACACCATCAGTCACCATGAATAACATAACATAACTTGACATAACTTGTACATGAACAAATCTAGGATGCATCCATACGCCCCTGGTGGCCATAACTCCCAACACACCAAATAAAATACAGAAAAGGGACGGGACAGGTCATCACTCTCCTGCCCTAGAGTCATGCCATCGGTGCATCGACTGACATGGACATGAAACCCTCATGCCTAGTGAGTGGCTCGTAGTATCAAACTGTGGGTCAAGGTCAGGTATCATGAATCATGTTTTTAGTTTACTTGCATAGGTCAATATCATGTTTCATAAGTTCATAATCATGGTTCATAATCATGGTTCATAAGCATGGTTCATAAGCAAAGGTTCATGAATGAAAGGTTCATAATCACAAAAGGTTCAATATCAGAAAGGTCATATATCAGAAATGTTTAATATCAGAAAGGTTCATAACAGAAGGTCATGTAAAAAGGTTCATAATATCATGAAAGAAACCAGGAAGGTTCACAGAATCAAAGAACATGGCAGTGAATCAGAAATCAGAAATGAGACGAAGGCACCTTATTAATGAAGGGCAGAATATCTGTACCTTATTGCTGACAAAAGAAACTACTGAATAAGATGATCAAGAGCACAGGACTACTCCCGCTTCACACCTAGAGGAGTAAAGACATGATTACTAAAGATACCATTTTCATATTAAGTAACTTTCTATTTTTTAGCAGGTTTCCATTTTTAGAAAGTTTCCATATTTAGTAAGTTTCCATATCTAGAAAGTTGGATCAACATTCTTAGTTAAATCATTATTTCTGGAATTAGGGTATCTTTTATCACATTTACATATTAGGTCCTTAAGAATTTACAATTTACACTTTACACCCTCTAGTTTCAAAAGTTACACTTCAGACCCTTAATTTATCAAAGTTTCACAATGGTCAATTATTTTATCATATTATAAGAATGTATCCTCAATTTTATAGAATTTATACAATAAGTCCCTCTAGTTTACAAAGTTACATATTTAGTCCTTTAATTTATAATTTCAACTTTATATTAATAATAATTACATATTAACCCATTAAATCACCAAATTAACACATAACCCCCTGAATGTATTATTTTACTCAAAACAGCACTAACTTTACAGAATTTACCTTTTTAGTCCCTCTAGTTTAATTAATTACAAATCATACCCTTTAATTACCATTAATTCATTATCTTGAAATATTTACACTTAGGACCCTCAAGTTATATTTTTCCCATATTGTCACAGACCTAAATAACATTTTAAAAATAGTCCACGAGTTTCAAAAGTTACAAAACACCCCCTTGACCTTTATATTTTAAATCGGTAAAACATTTATAATACAAAATCAAACCCTAATTATTTACAATCATCATATAATCATTACCATATCATTTTAATACCATTAAAGTCCAGATTTAATTTTATAAACCTTAATTCAATTGGTTTAGGGTTTTGCTCATACTTTCCCTTTTATTTTCAATAAGGCCGATATATACATAATTTCACCAATAATAGTTTTAGGCTTCTAAAATTCAAATGGCCATTTTTGTGATGATATATGATGTATAAGGAAGCCACGAAAATTATAAAACTTGCCCAGAAAATTCGCATGAGTAATTTAGAGAATTAATACGATTCTAGGGTTTCGAATTCAATATTTAGCATACGATCAAATTACAATGCATGGATGAGTTTTAGCATTTTTCTCACGTTATATAGGATTAGTATAAGCTCAGAAAAATACCAGATAATTTATAGGACGAGTGGATAGGGCGTTTTAAATTTGGACCTATCGGATCTAGTGCTCGACACCAAAGAAATCACCACGATCACCACAGCCACTCCACGACCTTGTAATCATTTTTCACAGACCATACATGATGTGAGGGACGTGAGAAAAATAGAGAATGAATTTTACATTAATCGAATTAATAAAAATGGAATTAGTACCTATCGAGTGGAATAGAAGAAGAAATTTCGAAAACTTGCAATCCCGACCTCTACAATTCGAAAAGCTATTTTTCTAGGCTTCTTGGGAACCTTAAGAACACATGAAAAATGGTGCCTCACTTCCAGAAATTTGTATGATCGAGATAGAATTATTTTGGGTGATTAGGGTTTAATCGGTTGAAAGCTTTTGGAAGAAAATATGTGTGTTTATAAAAATGTGGGTGTAACCGATTATTAGGGGGGGATAATGGCCATTATTTCGGGATTTAGTCAAGGAGAGTTATTAGCATTCAATAATAATTTTAATGCCCTTAAATTTCCCTTAATTTCCTATTATAAATTCATAACTTTTGAATTTAAATTATATTAGGCGCCTAAGGGTATTTTGGTAATTTCCATGGCTTGAATAAAAGTTAAATGAAGTTGTTAAAATTATTTGGGATCATAACTTGTTCATTGCTAGAAGTTTGGAATTTATTTTGTGCTTTACATATGTTTTATTTAAGTTTTAAATTCCCAGGGGCTATTTGATCATTTTACATGTTATAGAATTTTAGGTATTACACTTTGTTGGAAAAAGCAAAGTCATCACCTAATTGAGGTTTTTCTTTTTTCTTTTTTTTTTTGTTTTTTTTTATTCTTTTATAATTGATGGGGGTGCTGTTATTTAAATTCAGGACAACAGAAGCAAGTGTAATGTATATCAGTTTTTTGATGACGATTTACCAAGTGATTACTATAGGCAACTGCTATTGGATTTGCATTCAAGGGTCAAGAGAGGTAGTCAAACGACAGATATGCAAGAACACATTGGTATGCTAGCAATGGAGAAATCTAGGCTTATACATGAGTTGACTGTCACAAAGTCAAAATTACAGTTGTATGACAGAATTTTTGTCATTTTGGTTGGGATATTGTTTGTTCTGTGTGTTGTATTAGGTATGAGGATTGGGTAGGATAGTGTAGGATTGTGTGGATTGTGTAGTATTGTGTAGGATTGTATGCCATATGTTGTGGTAGTATAGTTTTTGTTGTAATTTGACTCCATAAAGTCAAACAGTTATTAGCAATGAAAGAATTTGCAGTTTTCATGTATTTGCAGTTTTGATGTTTATTCAATTTGAAGTTTTCTTAGGAAGTCAAATTACATAGATCAGTTCCCTAGGTGTTACAAAGAGTTTTATTGCAAGGCTTGATAGGAAAGTCCTAAACATACCACTAAACCATTTTTTTTTTGCCTTTGCCTGCAAAAGGCTTGATACCAATCAGTTCACAATTTGCCTTGTTTGGCATGCCTAGAACCTTAATCCTATCATCAAAAGCAATCTTTGCAAGCTGTTTTGAGGTTAGACTGTTGCTGGAATCAACCTTGTTTGAGCTTGAACCAATCTTTGCAAGCTGTTTTGGTTGATAATCCTTTGGAAAATAGTCAGCCCATGACATTGGATGTGAATCAGAACTTGAATCTTCACTGTTAAAAATCTTAATGATTTCTGGAAAAAAAAAAAAAAAAAAAACAATGAAAGGTGTGTTTGCAGATATGACATGAACAAGACAATACCTTGTTTCTTTTTCCTACTCATTCTTTCAATTGTAGTTTTTTGTTACTGATTGTTGAAGGTTAGGTGGTTATGCCTTTATATAATGGGTATGTGAAGGCTTGTTTGGTAGATATGTGAAGGCTTGTCAATGTGCAGGCTTGTTTGGAGAAAAAAATAATGTTTGCATGTGAAAGTGCAGTCAATGTGCAGGAGAAAAAAATGGTCGTTCCAAGTAAAGATTCTCAATTACACAAAAAGTAGTCAATGTGCAGGCATGACTCCATAAAGTTATTAGCTGTTGCATACAGGAAAGAATAATACAGATGTTGCAAAAGAATGTAATTATTAATGGTACAATAACTGGTAATTAACTATATCTATTTTATAACTTTAATGATAGTATTTTGGTTTGTTAAATGGTAGCAATTTGTGTTCTTGATGATTGCACAGTTAGATTTAATGGTAGCATTTTCTATTGTTGATTTGATGATTGCACATATTTATTTAATGGTAGCAGTTTGTGTTCTTGATTTCATGTTGGTTTATGATTTAATGGTAGCAGTTTGTACGTGTTAAATGGTATCAGTTTGTGTTCATGATCGATCTTGGTGTAATTGTGTAAATTTGAGTTCTTGATTTGATATGCAGTTTGTGTTCATGATCTTGGTTCAAGATCTTGGTTCATGATTTGCGACTAAGATAATGATATATAACATTTTGAAATGGGCTGCATTTGTATCCATGATCTGTGTAAACTTGAAGTTTATTGTTGAATGTAAAGCTGTGTGAAGTTTATTGTTGAAGGAAAAAATTTTAAATAATTTAATTGTTAATTTAAATTAAAAAACTTGGAGCCAAAATTTTGATCCAAAATTTTTAAATCACCTAATTAAAGGCAGTTACCAAGAATAACGATTCATATTCTTAATAACCCATCATATCTCTCCTAAAAAAAGACTGCAAAGAAAACACAAAAATAAAATCTTCTATCACCATTACTCTCCAAGCTAAGCCAGAATCATTTTCTTTTACCCATTGTTGCTCAAGAGTCATGGAAATTCAACCCATTGTTGATAACCATCTTTTGCTTCCTGCTGATAATGAGCATGATGATAACAACTTAGAATATGAATCCGAGAAGTATTCTGATGATGAAGATCTAGATGCGCCTGGAACCAATCAATCAGATTGGATACTAGCTAAGAGGGGCATAACCAGGCTATATAAGTTTCGCAAGCAATATGGCAAACCTGGTGGAATAAAGCTCAAGGTGACCTTCGATGCATTGAATATGGTATCAGGGTTAAACAAAGCACTGTTTTCGAGTTTTTTAGGAGATCTGGTTCGTGAGCACATAGGTTTGTAGATTCTTTCCTGGAAGAAGGTGAATAAAGAATCAAGAGATAAACTATGGGATGAAATCACGGTACATATATACTATTTTTTAACCCAGTACTGCATAAGTTTATCTATGCAGTTACATTATGTGCAACTAATTAACAACATTGTGTTAATCTTTGCATCGATATTTTGATGTTGACTTGACATTTAGAAAATTGGTAATGACTCGTCTTGGTCAACTGCTAAGGAATTTCAGAATGAAACTCAGAGAAAAATACATATTGCCCAACCTAGATACACCTTCGAAACTGAATGAAGTCCCGGCCAAGTATAGTGCAATTGTAAAATCAGAAGACTGGGTCAAGTTTGTAAACTACACGACCACCGATGCATACAAGGTTTTAATTAGTCATCTTTATTTAAGTCTATATGTCATTTCATAATTTTCAGTTTGGAGCATTACCGCATCTAAACACCTTATGATTTTGTGTTTTTAGGAGAAATCAGATAAATCTAAAATGGCGCGTTCCAAAAATATTTATCAGCATAAAATGGGACGAGGTGGATATGTTTATGTGAAAGAGAAAATCGTAAAATTACATAATATTTGTTTTACAAATTGAGAGACGATCTGTTTGAGAAATGAATCTGTTTACATTGCACAATTTGCACATTTGCATTTAATACCCTCATATTTTCGATTATCTTGGTTTAACTTTACATGTGTATGCATCCTCATATTTTCGTTTATCTTGTTTTAACTTTACATGTGTATGCATTTGATGTTTATTAGATCGAAAATAAAGAAATTGAAGCAGATAAAGATCCCCCGCGTGTTATAATGTAGTTGAAAGGAAGGGTAAACAAAGACGGAGAATATCCAGATGATGAGATTAGATCAGTGGAAGATAAACTAGTAAGTTTGACTGCAAATTCTATTATTATGCTTATATACCAGCAGCATTAACTGTGTACTAGCGGTAGTAACTTGTATACCAGCAGTATTAACTGTGTACTAACAGCAGTAACTGTGTACTAGCAGTAGTAAACACTTGGTATATTTTTCATTGAAGTTCATGAGCAGCACTAATTCCACTTGAGTAGTATTAACACAAATATGAACAACAGTTACTCTAACAGCATCAAGAAGACTTTTAATCACAACATTTCCCATATTTTTATTGCAGAAAGAAGCTGATGACCAAATCAAGGAAGGAACCTTGAGTCTTGATAATGGCACTGATGCTATGACAGTTGTGTTTGGTAAGGAAAAGGGAGGTTATGCAAGAGGAGTGGGAAGTGGAGTTACATACAAGAGGTATTTTGGTCTTCCTCGAAGCAGACAAGAAACTGATGAAAGAATGGAGTTACTTCAAACTCAACTTGATAATGAGAGACACGAGCGTCAAGAAAAAGATTTATTGGTCAAGAAATTGTCCATCGAGATGACTGAAAAAGATGTATTGGTCAAGAAATTGTCCAATGAGATGACAGAAACGAAGGGAATACTTACTCAACTGATGGCACAGTTGAGTAAACAAGGGGTGCAGTTAAATTTGTCATCTCAATTGCCAGTAGCCTCAGATGTAAGCCATTTTTTATGTTCTTAACAATTTCATTTTCTAATGCTAACACCACTGATGCTAATGATAGCAGGCATTGAACATAAACTAATGAGTCAATGTATTTCTTAATTTATATTGCAGGTGACTCCAACGGCCATTGACAATATAGATAGCAACGCTTATGAGGTGGACGAAACTCAGTCAAGTGATGGTGTACATGCTAAAGATGCGAGAATTTAGGAGAAGTCTAATGGGCTTGCAAGTTTGGAAAAGGTAATGGAAACAATGGTAAGTAATAAAACATCCCCCTTTGATTTCTGAATTTTACATACATGACTAATGTACCGTGTTTTATATATACGTATAGGAACCTGTTAAAACTGTCAGACCTAAGAAAACGCCTAAGTCACAAAGAAACGGGTCTACAGATTCCCAATCGCAAGGAAATGTGTCTCCAAGACAAGGACTACCAACAGTATGTATTTCAACATGTTTCTTGTTATTCTTTTGTTTAAATAATGTAACGTGTTTTATATATACATATAGGAACCTGCTAAAACTGTCGGACCTAAGAAAACGCCTAAGTCATGACAAAACGGGTCTCCAGATTCCCAATCGCAACAAAATGTGTCTCCAACACAAGCACTGCCAACAGTATGTATTTCAACATGTTTCTTGTTATTCTTTTGTTTAAATAATTTCTGATATATATATGCAAAAATTCTTTTTTTTAGCCATTTAAGTGCAAACTGTGGCACTTAAACAAATCAATATCGTTGTTTTGGGTACCGTATACAAGTCTCATGGAAAATATATGTTGCATAACCAACCACTCCCAAATGATTGCTACAGAGTGTCAATTGATTCATCGTTAATGTATGCAGCATGCATACCAGACGTAGGAAATAATGGATTAAAAACAGTTAAGGAGGGCGTAGGTGGTTTCTTTGCATGGCCAAAGGATCAAGTTATTCTTGAAGAGGAGGTACATACATGTGTTTTTTCAACCTACATATATATAATTCTTCATATTTAATTCAATGTTTGATACAAGCGTCTTTTGTTTACTACAGGTTACACCAACAAATACGATGCAAAAGATTAGTGACAACAATTGTGGACCAAAAGTACCATCGAAGCGCAAAAATTATGTATCTATTAAAGACATAAAGTAACTGCAAGCTAGGCCGGCGAAGAGTCAAAAGTCTTTAAATTATGGTACTTGAGAATTTGATTATGTACGACATTACAATTGTATATTTGGTTCAGTTATATACATTCAAGTTTTATTCAATTTGAAACTTCTTTTTGTTTTTAATTTTGTTGTATGTATATATATATATATATATATATATATATATATATATATATATATATATATATATAATAGATATATATATATATGTATATACATATACTTGAGAATTTGATTATGTACTAGCAGTAGCAACTCTGCTCCAACAGTACTAACTTAGTACTACTAGTTGTAACCCTGTGACTAAAAGATGCACTCACATAATATGGTCTCGCTTATCAACATTATTGGTCACTCTTTGTTTAATTCGATGTGTGACTAAATATTACAAAAGGCAACACAAACATAAAATTCAAGTGGCCATTGGATGAACAGTAGTCACACAAAATACACATTTCTTCACTTTAGACAGCATATGGTCACACTTATTAACACTTTTGGCCACTTTTTGCTTAATTGTATGTGACTAAATACCCAAAACAAACATGCTTTGCGTGACTAAATATTACAAAAGGCCACACAAACATAAAATTCAAGTGGCCATTGGATGAACAATAGTCACACAAAATACACATTTCTTCACTTTAAACAGCATATGGTCACAGTTATTAACACTTTTTGCTTAATTGTATGTGACTAAATACCCAAAACAAACATGCTTTGTGTGACTAAATATTACAAAAGGCCACACAAACATAAAATTCAAGTGGCCATTGGATGAACAATAGTCACACAAAATACACATTTCTTCACTTTAAACAGCATATGGACACACTTATTAACACTTTTGGCCACTGTTTTTTAAATTGTATGTGACTAACTCCAAAAAAATAACACACGTTGTGTGACTAAATCATCATAAACGTCACATTTATTATATATTCATGTGGCCACAGGACGGGAAATAGTCAAAAAAAATACACATTTGCTTGAATAAATCATCTCAAATGTCACATATATTATATATTTATGTGGCCAAAGGACGAACAATAGTTACTCTCAAAAAATATTTGTGTGACTATAAAGTGTTTACGGTCACTGATACTGTGTCACACCCTGAATTTACCTGTTAATGGCAGCGGATATGAATACCTTGGTGTGACTTTCATGGCGTCTCATACAATGGATATATTGAACGACCTAAAGTGTCGTTTTGAAAATACACGTTTGATCATAAATAAAATCAGAGTTTACAAAACATAGGTCCCAAATGATGTTGCAAGTTTATAACAAAACCATAGTAGATCAAACGTTTACATAAGTGCATGAAAATAAGTGATGCAAGTCGACCCCGCGACTCCAAAATAGCCAAATGCATGTCCACACGCTAGCTAATTACCTGAAAATACATTGCTAAAAACGGTCAACATAAAGTTGGTGAGAGATCATAGGTTTAATAAAATGAAGGTATACGATAGCCACAAGTATATAGTGTATGACATAAGTCACATAAAAATGGTGTACAATAGACTTAAGCTCATGACCCCGAAACTATGACTGAATCTGTGGTGCCCCTCAGAGTGTTTTGCCAGGCACTCTAATAAAAAGACATGAAATGCATCCGCTATCGGTTGTTGGTCAAAGCCAACACGGATGGAGGCGTCACCCTCGATAGATCTATCCACTCACTCTCGCTTACAGGTAAATTAACGGTTCATGATATAGGGGACTTTCATATGGCAACAAGGTAACTTAATCTATGTACAAGGAATTTGATACTAGGGCTCGCATATAAAAATGGTTGCAATGTATTCTCCCCCGTGGGATTTGAAATGAAGTAATGAATTGAAAAACGGGGCTATGAAAACTCACCTGAAGTGATGATACAACAATGCTATGAAATCGGAATACTTGGAATAACAAGGCGCGAACACTAGCCGCTACCTAAAATGAATATGCATAATCTACTTAGATTATGAGGCAATGTAGTGCATGTACATGTATATGTAACCTATACCACTCGTCATTTGAAAATACTAGTTATCGTTAATATGTAAGGTTCTTCCAAAACTTGATATAAATATGTTAACTTGTTTCGTCAAAACTAGTCATGTAATAAAGTGTATAAAACGTTCGTGTTAGTATCGGCGTTTTGAAAACATGAAATGTAATGTGATAGTCGTGTTAATAAGTCTTTGATCGTACGCGTTCCAACGGGTAAGAATTACGGTTCTCCATAGTCGTTACGTGAAAAATATAGTTTCTAGTACGTAAACATTTTCTAGTTAAAAAGCTGTCAAAATGAAAGGTATATTATCGATGTTTAAACGCGTGTATCTTGTTCGTTATTAGCTTGTTTTCGACGTTCTTTATATCCGTGGGTTCGTATAAACATGTACTAATATATTTTCAGTAGCTCGGGTCATCTAGGTCGCGTTAAACGCCTCAGTTTGTCCGCCGAATGTTACCAAACAGCATGCAGTTTTTCCGGAAAATAGTTTTCGTCGTTAAACTTGTAAAAATCATATCTCCTTCGTTATTAACTCGTTTTTATCCCCGTTTTCGGCCACGGCTTCGTCTCGGAATGTATTTTCTAAATATTTGGCCAAAAATTACCTCACACCTACTGATTTTCCCACGTTTCACCTTTAAGGACAGAATGTTTTATATACTTGTTAAAACTTGATTTTCTAGTTAGTAACTTGTCCAAAAATGTCACAAACAACAACCAATCTTTCTAAAACTTACCATATATCTTTTTAAAGTGTCAAGGGTCCTAAACATCATCATCCATGTAGATCTAACAAGGATCTAAGTATAAAACACTTCTAGGGCTCATAACTTGCAAAAAGATTTAAAAGGAGTGGTATAACTAACATATACATGTAGATCTTGCATAAAAATGATATGAACATTATATTAACTTGGTAAAATTATGAAAATGAGTTTTGACAACTTACTTGAAAGATTAGTGATAAAAAGATGATGAAAACCTAAGAAACCTTTGAGTTTGTATTTCAAAACCCTTAAAGGAATACTAGATGGACTTGATTATGGATTGATCTTGAAAGTTTGATGTTTTCTTCCTCTTGTTCTTGTTATGCCGAACACACACACACACATATAGAGATGAGAGAGTTTTCTTGAGATATTATCTAAAATGAAGTGTATTAGGGAAGTTAAGTAGGTATATTAGACAAGATATGATGTGCATTAAATGAGATAGGAAGTTTACAAGTGATGGGGTGTTTTTGGGGCTCATGGCCGGCGCACAAAGGGACAAGAGGGGGGGGGGCCTCTTTGATTAGCTCATGTGATGATTACATATGTTTAATTGTGTAATTTTAATTAGTTTTAGGTGTAATCGGGTACCGCGTTTGCTAGAAATAAAATTTAACGGAGTTAGTCGGGACTTGACGAAGTCATAAAAATTACAAAAATATGTTGGGTACAAATATTGGGTGTTCGGGTAATTATTGTTTAGTTTTTACGTAAACCGTCGTAATTATATTAAATGTACGATATAAATTAAATAAATTCGCAAAATACCGGGTAAATGAATTTTATAATTTTCTTGATGTTAAAATGAGTATAAAATATATCGGGACCATCGTGGGAATTGTCGGACGTGTTAGTCACATTTATCGATCGCGCGTTAACGTTTTAATTAAAAGTAATTATACGTAAAACGTCAAATGTAACAAAAATATTAATTTGATAAACCTACGAGTGGAATAGTATGAAAATGTAAATATGATGATATGCAGACTATTACTAGTCCGTATGCAATGATTCTACTGATGATGCATAAATTTTTCAGCTAAACCAAACCGGTTACGCTGAAATGAATGATGAATGATGGACATGAATGGTGATTTGTCGAGGTTAGGAAAGTGACCTGAAATTACGGGTTGTGACAGTCGCCCCTCCAAAAGGGAATTCAGTCCCTGAATTCAATTGTTGTTGGTTTCAGAAGCAGGCTCGGGAAAAAGGTGTGGATACTTGCGTCGCATTTGGTCTTCTCGTTCCCAAGTAAACTCGGGTCCTCTTCGAGAATTCCAGCGAACTTTCACGATAGGAATTCGACTCTGCTTCAATTGCTTGACCTCACGGTCCATGATTTCTACCGGTTCTTCCACGAAATTAAGCTTGTCATCTAGTTGAATTTCTTCAAGTGGAATAACGGACGACTCGTCGGAAAGACACTTCTTGAGGTTTGAAACATGAAATGTGTTATGAACGTTGCTGAGTTCTGGTGGAAGTTCAAGCTTGTAGGCTACCGGACCAATCTTTTCCAGAATCTTGAATGGCCCAATGTATCTCGGGTTCAGCTTCCCGCGTTTCCCAAATCGGATCACGCCCTTCCAAGGCGAAACCTTCAACATGACTTTATCTCCAACTTGAAATTCCAATGGTTTGCGTCGAACATCTGCATAGCTTTTCTGTCGACTTCTAGCTGTTTCGAGCCTTTCTCGAATTTTAACAATCTTCTCGGTTGTATCTCGTACCATCTCTGGACCGGTTAATTGTACATCACCGACTTCGGCCCAACAGACCGGTGAACGACACTTACGACCATAAAGTGCCTCAAATGGTGCGGCTTTGATGCTCGAATGGTAGCTGTTATTGTAAGAAAACTCGATTAATGGCAAATGGTTAGCCCAACCATGTCCAAAATCAATCACGCACGCCCTGAGCATATCTTCTAATGTCTGAATCGTCCTCTCACTCTGGCCATCGGTCTGAGGATGATAGGCAGTGCTCATGTCTAATTTGGTGTTGAATGCATTTTGTAGTGACTTCCAGAAATTTGAAGTAAAACGACTATCTCTGTCGGAAATGATGGAGACTGGTGCACCGTGCCTTGAGACTATTTCCTTGACATAAAGTCTAGCGAGTTGGTCCATGGAATAAGTCTCTCTAATCGGTATGAAATGGGCTGATTTGGTGAGACGATCTACTATAACCCAAATAGCGTCGAATCCACCTGAAGTCTTAGGAAGTTTAGTAACAAAGTCCATTGTAATACGCTCCCATTTCCATTGAGGAATCTCTGGCTGTTGAAGTAACCCTGACGGTTTCTGATTCTCGGCTTTCACTTTAGCACACGTAAGACATTTGCTAACATACCTCGCTATCTCTGCTTTCATATCGGGCCACCAATAAAGTTGCTTGAGATCCTGATACATCTTATCAGAACCTGGATGAATAGAGTACTTCGACTTGTGCGACTCATGCATAATCAACTCTCGTACTCCACCATAAAGGGGTATCCAACTTCTGTCCTTGAAGCATAACACTCCATCGGATCTCTTTACAAATCCATTCTCGCTCTCGGGCATACCATAAATCTTCTCGTGTGGTCGGTTTTCTTCTTTGAGTGCTTCAATCTGAGCCTCTAAGATCTTTGATGGTAAAGGTGAAATAATTGTCATTCCCAATGACCTGACCCTCAAAGGTTTGGGTCGTTCTTTCCTGCTAAGAGCGTCAGCTACAACATTAGCTTTTCCCGGGTGATATCGGATCTCACAATCGTAGTCACTAAGCAACTCTAGCCAACGACGTTGCCTCATATTGAGTTCCTTCTGATCAAGTATATGTTGTAAGCTCTTGTGATCGGTAAATACCACACACTTGGTGCCATAAAGATAGTGCCTCCAAATCTTGAGTGCGAAAACTACAGCACCCAACTCCAAATCGTGCGTAGTGTAATTCTTCTCGTGTTTCTTAAGCTGTCGTGACGCATAAGCAATCACTTTCTCGTTCTGCATTAACACGGCTCCAAGCCCTTTGTGGGATGCATCGCAATATACCACAAAATTTTCAATTCCTTCTGGTAGTGCTAAAATCGGCGCACTACAAAGCTTCTGTTTCAACAACTGAAATGCGGAATCTTGCTTATCTCCCCATTCGTACTTCTGATTCTTCTGTGTCAACTTGGTCAGCGGCTTAGCTATCTTGGAAAACCCTTCAATGAACCTCCTGTAATATCCGGCAAGTCCTAAAAATTGGCGAATTTCTGTCGGAGACTTGGGCGTAGCCCAATCTTTAACTGCCTCAATCTTTGCTGGATCAACTTGTAGTCCTTGACTATCAATGACATGACCAAGAAATTGAACCCTTCGTATCCAAAAATCACACTTAGAAAATTTGGCATACAATTGCTCCTTCTTGAGCAGTTCTAGAATCGTTCTGAGGTGTTCTTCATGCTCTTGCTTACTCTTGGAATAAATTAAGATGTCGTCGATGAATACAATCACAAACTTATCAAGATACGGCTTACACACCCTATTCATGAGGTCCATGAATACCGCAGGTGCGTTAGTTAATCCGAACGGCATCACTTGAAACTCATAGTGTCCATAACGTGTTCTAAATGCGGTCTTCGGGACATCCTCCTCCCGAACTCTAAGCTGATGGTAACCGGACCTCAAATCAATCTTGGAGTAATAACTAGAACCTTGCAACTGGTCGAACAAATCGTCAATCCTAGGGAGTGGATAACGATTCTTCACCGTCAACTTGTTCAGTTCTCGGTAGTCAATGCACATCCTGAAAGATCCATCTTTCTTCTTCACAAACAAAACCGGTGCTCCCCAAGGCGAGGAACTCGGTCTAATGAATCCCTTGTCCAGCAATTCTTGTAATTGGTTCGACAACTCTTGCATTTCGAAAGGCGCTAAACGATACGGTGCTCTTGCAACAGGTGCGGCTCCTGGCACTAAGTCGATCTGAAACTCAACTTGACGCGTAGGTGGTAGTCCAGGTAATTCTTCCGGAAAAACCTCGGGAAAGTCCTTAACAATTGGCACATCCCCAAGTCGTTTCTCATCCGACTTCTTCTCAGTAATGTGAGCCAAAAATGCATAACAACCCTTCTTGATGTACTTCGCGGTCTTGATGCATGATATGATACTAAGTCTAGTTCCGCTTCGCTCTCCACGAACAACTAATGTCTCCCCATCATAAGGAAGATGAACAACCTTCTCATCACAAATAATTTTTGCACGGTGACGGGACAACCAATCCATGCCGATGACAATGTCAAAACTACCAAGTTCTACGGGCATGAGATCTATGTTGAATGGATGATTAAGGAAATTGATGGTGCAATTACGGAGAACGGTATTTGTGCTAACTAAAGACCCATTAGCTAGTTCAACTTGAAATGAAATGTCTAGTGCGGTTGGTGTAATGTTGAGTAAAGGTGCAAACGTAAGTGAAACAAAACTTCTATCGGCTCCCGAATCAAATAAAATAGAAGCATAACGATTATTGACAAGGAACGTACCCGTGACAACCTTCGGGTCTTCGCGGACATCATCTCCACCCATGATGTAAGCTCTCCCTCGAGCTATTCCGCCTTGATTCCTTACCTTCGGGCAATTGTTCCTAAAGTGTCCCACTTCTCCACAACTATAACACGTTGGCGGTGGATTCTGATTGTTTCCCCCAGGGGCAGACCTACATCCATTAGCTTGATGACCAACTTTCCCACAATTTTGACAAGGCCTAGGGCAATCTCCCGGGTTATGATGTGTTTGGCACTTGTTACACTTTGGTAGAGTACCGGAGTAACCTTTCTTTTCTGTCAGACCTGCAGCATATGCCTTTGCAGTCTCTTGCCTCTTGGGTGGTGGTTGGTTGGCGTTGTTACCTTGGTTGTTATCCCATTTCCTTTTGTTGTTGTTGTTGTTATGGTAGGTGTTGTTTCGGTTATTGGAGTAGTTGTTGTTGTTCCGGTAATTGTTGGTGTTATTGTTGTTGTTACGGTTTCGGTTGGAGTTATTGTTGTTGTTGTTGTTGGCGGGTGTCACTTTCTTCAGAACTTGAGCTATGAGCTTTTGAGACATCCAGATTGCCTCATCAAGAGTTTGCGGATCAAAAGAAATCACATCACCACGGATGTTTTCGGGCAAGCCACCAATGAAATTCTCAACCAACTTTTCATTATCAGGCACCATAGATGGGCATAGAGCGGCTAACTCTTGGTACCTCCTAATATAAGTCTCGATATCATTCCCCACGGTTACCAGATCATAAAACTCTACCTCTAACTTCTTCACTTCAGTTCGTGGGCAAAACTTCTTAGTCACCAACTTTTTGAACTCGTCCCATGTGACCTTGTAAGCATTCTCCATCCCTATGGGCTTCGCGTAAGAGTTCCACCATGATAAGGCTTGATCACGGAGTGTACTAACGGCAAACTTTACTTTGGAATCATCCGGACAGTTGCATAAGATAAACACGGATTCGGTATGTTCGAACCATCGAACCATGGCAGTAGCCCCTTCAGTACCCTTATACAAAGTAGGATCTCCACTCTTGAAATCCTTGTACGTACATTTCTTTCCATTAGTCCCGTTGCTAGCTTCTCCCGATGTTTCAATCCGAGAAGCATCTTCGGCAGCTCTTGCGGCAACTGCGGCTCTTTCAATCTCTAGGGCTTCGGCTATACTGTCCCTAACGAGTTTCCTGATAGCAGCTTGAGTCATATCTGGGGTAGCCGTTGCAGCGGCCTTGGATCTTGTTTTCCTAGGTGCCATAATTCTGGTACATCACAACAGAATACATCAACCACAATCATACTAGAAATGATTATCGCACAAAATATATACAACCACAACCTGTATGTATATAAACACAACATGTATAAATACAACCACGACATGTATAAATACAATGAAATCACGATGAGAACAACCACAACATGAAATTTCATAGAATAATCACAACACATGAATATCATACATGAAAATTTCGGCCTACGTGGACCGATATCATAATAGCACAACCAAATCCTACATAGTAGAGTCATACTTGATACATTTTGTTTGTACTACAACCAAAAGACAACAAGTTCATAACTATGTCCCACACCCCGGGACTAGGATAATAACAGTACAAGCTACATGATAAAGTCTAACACTAAGCACTCCCTGGTGCTCCACCTGGTCCACCTGGTCCACGCCTCCAAGTCTTGACCACTTTGGCCATGGAAATAGCAACCTTCTCCAGCTGCTCCACTCGCAACTGAAGATCGGTCTCTCTGCTCTGTGATGCAGTCAAAGCAGCTCTAACTGATGCCAACTCAATAGCCTGGCGGCGTAGCTCCTCCTGAGTCTGCTCGGCTCTGTCTCGAATCTCGGGTAACTCATCCCTCAACTGGTCTATCAACTCCTGATGCGCTAGCTGACGTGTCTCCAGTCCATGATAAGACACATCAATAGAAACTATACCCTGAACCAAATCCTCTACATCCTCCTCAACCACATCTAGTCGAGGCGCAAGGATCTCATCTACTCGGTAACTCAATCTAGCTAACTGCCCCTGCTGATCAGTCAGCTGGGCATCCAAGGTAAGAGCAGTGGGTACCCTCGCAGCAGCAGCCCGCGAGCTCTCCCCAATGTGGTAATGTGCAGGTGGTGGTAAATCTGAAATCTGAGTAGTGGGTAAGGCTGGGGTAGTGCATCTTGCACGCTTTTTAGGCGGCAAAGATAGAGCAGGTGAAGGAGTAGTAGCAGGTGTAGTAGTGGGTAAATCTGATGATGGTGGTAGTGTAGGAATGGCTGGTGTCCTGAATGTAGTGGTAACACGACGTACGCTCTTACGAGCACCAATGATCGTCTTGCGACGAGGAAACATAAGAACAGGTTCGGCTGGGACTGATGAAGTATGGGGTGATGACTCTGTCAGGGGACGGGTAACAAGAGGTGGTGCAATGGGTGAAATCTGAGGAGTAGGAGCAACCTCATCCTCATAGAAAGCCTCGGTATCCTGTGCCAAAGGTGGTGAAAGTGGTGCAGGCTGAACAGGTGTAACCATGGGTATAGTGGAAGACATAGCGTCCTCAATGTCCACATCGGAAAGTATGATAATCGGGCGGGAGTTAGAAGACATATCTCTGGGGAAACAATGCAAAATAAAATGAATAACTCATGTAATGAAACTCATAAATAATAAATATGCACTTATGATGAAATGATGAGACGCTACCGTTGGGGTAGTTATAGTCTAGGGTATAAGGACAACCTAGTTCGCTATAACCATTGCTCTGGTACCAATCTGTCACACCCTGAATTTACCTGTTAATGGCAGCGGATATGAATACCTTGGTGTGACTTTCATGGCGTCTCATACAATGGATATATTGAACGACCTAAAGTGTCGTTTTGAAAATACACGTTTGATCATAAATAAAATCAGAGTTTACAAAACATAGGTCCCAAATGATGTTGCAAGTTTATAACAAAACCATAGTAGATCAAACGTTTACATAAGTGCATGAAAATAAGTGATGCAAGTCGACCCCGCGACTCCAAAATAGCCAAATGCATGTCCACACGCTAGCTAATTACCTGAAAATACATTGCTAAAAACGGTCAACATAAAGTTGGTGAGAGATCATAGGTTTAATAAAATGAAGGTATACGATAGCCACAAGTATATAGTGTATGACATAAGTCACATAAAAATGGTGTACAATAGACTTAAGCTCATGACCCCGAAACTATGACTGAATCTGTGGTGCCCCTCAGAGTGTTTTGCCAGGCACTCTAATAAAAAGACATGAAATGCATCCGCTATCGGTTGTTGGTCAAAGCCAACACGGATGGAGGCGTCACCCTCGATAGATCTATCCACTCACTCTCGCTTACAGGTAAATTAACGGTTCATGATATAGGGGACTTTCATATGGCAACAAGGTAACTTAATCTATGTACAAGGAATTTGATACTAGGGCTCGCATATAAAAATGGTTGCAATGTATTCTCCCCCGTGGGATTTGAAATGAAGTAATGAATTGAAAAACGGGGCTATGAAAACTCACCTGAAGTGATGATACAACAATGCTATGAAATCGGAATACTTGGAATAACAAGGCGCGAACACTAGCCGCTACCTAAAATGAATATGCATAATCTACTTAGATTATGAGGCAATGTAGTGCATGTACATGTATATGTAACCTATACCACTCGTCATTTGAAAATACTAGTTATCGTTAATATGTAAGGTTCTTCCAAAACTTGATATAAATATGTTAACTTGTTTCGTCAAAACTAGTCATGTAATAAAGTGTATAAAACGTTCGTGTTAGTATCGGCGTTTTGAAAACATGAAATGTAATGTGATAGTCGTGTTAATAAGTCTTTGATCGTACGCGTTCCAACGGGTAATAATTACGGTTCTCCATAGTCGTTACGTGAAAAATATAGTTTCTAGTACGTAAACATTTTCTAGTTAAAAAGCTGTCAAAATGAAAGGTATATTATCGATGTTTAAACGCGTGTATCTTGTTCGTTATTAGCTTGTTTTCGACGTTCTTTATATCCGTGGGTTCGTATAAACATGTACTAATATATTTTCAGTAGCTCGGGTCATCTAGGTCGCGTTAAACGCCTCAGTTTGTCCGCCGAATGTTACCAAACAGCATGCAGTTTTTCCGGAAAATAGTTTTCGTCGTTAAACTTGTAAAAATCATATCTCCTTCGTTATTAACTCGTTTTTATCCCCGTTTTCGGCCACGGATTCGTCTCGGAATGTATTTTTTAAATATTTGGCCAAAAATTACCTCACACCTACTGATTTTCCCACGTTTCACCTTTAAGGACAGAATGTTTTATATACTTGTTAAAACTTGATTTTCTAGTTAGTAACTTGTCCAAAAATGTCACAAACAACAACCAATCTTTCTAAAACTTACCATATATCTTTTTAAAGTGTCAAGGGTCCTAAACATCATCATCCATGTAGATCTAACAAGGATCTAAGTATAAAACACTTCTAGGGCTCATAACTTGCAAAAAGATTTAAAAGGAGTGGTATAACTAACATATACATGTAGATCTTGCATAAAAATGATATGAACATTATATTAACTTGGTAAAATTATGAAAATGAGTTTTGACAACTTACTTGAAAGATTAGTGATAAAAAGATGATGAAAACCTGAGAAACCTTTGAGTTTGTATTTCAAAACCCTTAAAGGAATACTAGATGGACTTGATTATGGATTGATCTTGAAAGTTTGATGTTTTCTTCCTCTTGTTCTTGTTATGCCGAACACACACACACACATATAGAGATGAGAGAGTTTTCTTGAGATATTATCTAAAATGAAGTGTATTAGGGAAGTTAAGTAGGTATATTAGACAAGATATGATGTGCATTAAATGAGATAGGAAGTTTACAAGTGATGGGGTGTTTTTGGGGCTCATGGCCGGCGCACAAAGGGACAAGAGGGGGGGGGGCCTCTTTGATTAGCTCATGTGATGATTACATATGTTTAATTGTGTAATTTTAATTAGTTTTAGGTGTAATCGGGTACCGCGTTTGCTAGAAATAAAATTTAACGGAGTTAGTCGGGACTTGACGAAGTCATAAAAATTACAAAAATATGTTGGGTACAAATATTGGGTGTTCGGGTAATTATTGTTTAGTTTTTACGTAAACCGTCGTAATTATATTAAATGTACGATATAAATTAAATAAATTCGCAAAATACCGGGTAAATGAATTTTATAATTTTCTTGATGTTAAAATGAGTATAAAATATATCGGGACCATCGTGGGAATTGTCGGACGTGTTAGTCACATTTATCGATCGCGCGTTAACGTTTTAATTAAAAGTAATTATACGTAAAACGTCAAATGTAACAAAAATATTAATTTGATAAACCTACGAGTGGAATAGTATGAAAATGTAAATATGATGATATGCAGACTATTACTAGTCCGTATGCAATGATTCTACTGATGATGCATAAATTTTGCAGCTAAACCAAACCGGTTACGCTGAAATGAATGATGAATGATGGACATGAATGGTGATTTGTCGAGGTTAGGAAAGTGACCTGAAATTACGGGTTGTGACCTCCTGATTAATCCAGCAAAACTTGTGCCTAATTTGTCACACATATTTGGGTTTTGGTCACTCTTTTTCAATGAAAACAGCTACAAACTAAACAACGTCACCATATGCCACCTATGGTGGCGCGACCTTTGGTGACACACACAAAAAAAAAGTGTGTGACTATATGCATATCGTCACACATTTTTGGTGTGACTATATGCATATCGTCCATGATCATCCAATTGTCCCAGAGACAATAGATTCTTTCTCAGGCCCTCCACGTGTCGCACATCCCGAATAGTACGAACTGTACCATCATGCACTTTCACCATGATATTTCCAATTTCAATGATCTTTAGTTCAAGATCATTGCAATTGTACACAGACCCGCCTCCAGAGATAGGTTTATATTGATGAAACCATTCTCTTCTTCCAGTCATATGAAAAGTTGCTCCTGTATCGAACAACCATACATCTGCAAATCTCTTCCTGCCTTCATTTGCAACCGCTGCTTCACAACACAGAGCATTACCATCTTCTGAAGTGCTAGCGACATATCTCTGGGGATTATATGTATTTAAACCCCGACAATCTTTCTTAAAGTGACCCGGCTTGCCACATTTGTAGCATTTAAAACTCTTCTTCCTTCCTATTCTAGATTTACCGTGATTGTGACTCCCACTGGAGCCAGGTTCGATTGACCTCCATCTCGTCACTACCAAAGCATCGCCTGTCTTGAACTGGTCTGTCAGTCCTCCCTATTGTTACGCCTGTTTTCTTCCTCCAGAATAGCGGCTGCAACATCATCGAAGACTAGATAGTCTAAAAGAACATTACTGTTTAAGTTGATGATAAGCTGGTCATATGAGTCAGGTAAACTTTGAAGTAGAATTTCAGCACGTTCTTGTGTCATGCGAAGAGCATAAAGTTTCCTCTTAAGAAAAATTTTATTCTAGAGCGATCTTGCCTCGTACAATCAAGCAAGATGATCCCAAATCTCCTTTACACTTTTCTTCTCCTCTATGCTTCACAAAACTCCATCTGCTAATGCCAGATGAAGATTTGCAATAGCATTTCCGTCCATTGCGTCCCATTTACTGTCATCCGTGACCTCAGCTGGCCTTTCATCAACGGCCACTAAACATTTATCCTTTATAAGGATAGCCTTCATCCTTAATTTCCACAACGAGAAATTATTGCCATTGAATTTTTCGATTTCAAATTTCGCCACCATTGCTACAATAACAGTGTACTTTTCGAGAAAACTATTATTTGTAAATAATAGTAATGAACACCTTTTGAGTGAGTATAATCTTACTTATCTTTTGATGTGGAGGGTCTACTAATTAGTGGCAACCACAGAGCATACGATAAATAATTATACACACACCCAACCTTAGCGCTAATACCACTTGTTAAGAAAAGTGACACAGGACTGAAGCAAACCCACAACTAAAATATGAAATACTATAAAAGATGACACACTAATATAACGTGAAAAACCCCAATAGGGTAAAAACCATAGGTAAGGAAATATACGTTTCACTATGTAAAACTAGGAGTTACACCTTCTCTCTAATTACAAGGATAAACACATTTATATCTCTTGTATTAGGAGCTATTTCACCAACTCTCTAATTAACACAAATACTAGGAGAACTACTAAAAAAGAATGAAAAAGAACACTTTGTGTTTTTGCTTTGAGATGGGATACAAATGAAGAAGGAACCACTGCCTTTTATAGGAACAATGTTAAGCACTTTGACATCATGCATGACCACCACAAACCAAGTTCCGTAACCAACTTATAGGCCACTTGCATTAGATACATGCATCTTTATTTTAAAATTTTAAATTTTAGATTGACTAACATCAACATTAGTGAAAACAGCGTTGTGTTTGAGAATTAAGAGCACATTTTGTTTATCAGAAAGGCAATATCACAACATACAATTGATCAAGAAATGTGTAGCTTTTCAGATTTTCAATTACGGCACTAGATAGTGAGATTATCAAAAGACATCATTGCACGAGGTATATATCACACCATGAAGCTGTTCATCTGATATTTTACCAAACACAATGACATTGATTTCACCATCTCCATCATACAAGAGCACATCACAACGAATAAGTATCATATACTCAAACCATAAAGTGCATTAATCTTTTATAGAACACAAGTAATGGACCAACAAAGGAATCCATCATCTCCGGTCTTAATGCGTCATACATAAATACGTAAGTCTACATCATAAATTTCACTATATATACATATGATGACGATAACCATCTAAATCACTCCTGAAGGTCTGCATTATCTGTTCCATGCGAAGGCAAACCCCCACATGAAAACTCTTATATAGACCATCGTCCTTGAATTTTTTGCAGTGACACATATTTACAAATTACATATGCCTACCCGGTTCATATAAAGATCCCTACATATATATAACTACTATATACCTAAATTACACCTAAAAAGTGGCCCATTTTTTGTCCTTTATATGATTATCGAATGTAATCTTAAGTTATTTTACCCTACAAGGCATAATCTTGGTCCTTAATGGTGTATTAACTGTCATGCAAACAAATGAACAAACCTACTTGCGGATTTAGAATGCCAAGAAACAGAGATACTTCATCATCTTGTGCTTCTTGTGCCGATTAGCGCGGTCTTTCTTTTATTCTTTAGAGGAACCTTCTGAACTACTTGGTGATGGTGTTGCATTGACCCCATTTAAAATGCTTGCAATACAATGATCTGATGGATCATTTTGAGGTGTGGAGTTCATTTTGGAGATTTCTTCCGTACAAAGTTTGGTGTCCTTGCCATTGCTAAGAGATTATGTGGATAAATTAAAAAAAGAGCATGAGACATACATGTATAGACTTACACCCTATTGGGGATTTATTACGTGCTGCAATATGTAGGTAATTGCCTACTTTTTCTTTATAAAATACGAACACCACATCTAAGAAGTTTACAATTAAGCCTCCTTCATTATATCACACATACATTTTTCTTCTATTTATCCCACATTCCCACACTTATTTAAATTTAAATGGCTCAAACAGTTGGAGATCAAAATGCAAGTAGCAAAAATTATTCCAATACAAAGCATGACTAAAACCAACAAACAAGATGTAAAGCTCTGATGTGAAGTTCACGCACATTATTTCATCCATCTGACATATTAAGAGTATAAGTTTATTCTAACTAAAATAAAATGCAACAGCACAACCATAACATAATTTCCTTTAGTTAAATGTATTTTCGGCAGGTGTATTCTATTCGACTCACATGATATAATTCGTGAGGGTAAATCTTTGTTTAGTCTGAGATAGAGAGGTGGGAGACGTGAGATAAAAGACATGATAGAAAATGAGAAAATACGTATGAGTTATTGAAAGAGGTTTAAGTGTTTAACCATAAACTTATTAGAAGTGATGTTCCTTTTTTATAATACAAAAGCAGACAATTACATATGTTACAGCAGGTAATATTTTCCCTCATTTTAAACCTTATTGTTAGTAATCATATTCAATTTTAATATTTGTAAACTTAAAACTTGAAACTACTTTTTTCTAGAATGGACTGTAAAATGAAACAATGCATTGTAATCCATTAATCATATCCGTTCGTGGAAGTCAAGCTAGAAATAAAGAGTACACAGATGAACACAGTCAATGAACAAATATGAACATGATTAAACCAATGTTGCCTAGAATGCTGATTCTTATAGTATATAATCCTAACGAAATAGGTTTTATATTAATTTTATTTTTCGGTGAAAGATGAACATATATTAATAAACTCCAACATTTACAATCAATAAAGAGAAATATGGTATGGACATGCCCATCCATAATACAACTATCAAAACTATGGCAGAAATCAGACAAACAACTCTATTAGATATACACTTCATTTTGTCCCATAGACACCACATAGCATGATATCTGACAACACTACAACATTATACATCTGTTGAAACATACTTTTTGCATCTGCTGCATAACCAATCCATACCAATACCCATGTTCACCTTTCTACCATAGATTCATGACTACATTTCATGTTCAAAGGTACACCAAACATCACTCAACCAGCACCCACAGTAACATTCGGCTCCCTAAGACAGGCTTCATCATGCAATCTATAGCACCCTGACACCTCGAAGAAGGGCTATACCCAAACGGCTACATTTCCTAATCAGTTACCCACAGTAACATCTGGCTCCCTAAGATAGGCTTCAACCTCACTAAACATAAACCAAAGGTAAGCAAAATCAGGCATCACCATTCAGGGAACACACACCCTTTAAGAGTATAACCACCCTTACCTCCTAGGACTATAATGTTAGGACTAAGAGGCCTCATCTTTCACAACCCTCTATTCCTAACAACTTGTAGTCCCACTCCAAGCTCATTATACCCTTCCTATTTGGGAAACCTACTTTATGAGAAACATAGCAGACAAAAAGAAAGAACTATGTGAAATAACAAACACATACTTCTCCCAAGACCAGTCTGCATAAGCTAAAACCATAGAACTCTTTAATGACTGAATGTACTCAAGATACAAGGCCATCCAAATGTAATGAGCTTATGAAAAAGAGAAGATCACAATCCAGTTCTAAATTGGCAAAACTGGGACATGATCATTTTTGCAAAATCTTGAAAATCACCTCTGCAGTCATATCATAACAGATAGACAGTTGTATTTTTCAAAGATAACTAATAGCTATTACCCAAAACCTGAGCAGGAAACTACATTATGATGACCATTGCACTAGCCATATAAAATGGATATCATCACCATGGTACTAGCCAACTGCTCAATACATCCAATACCAAACACCTCTTTACCTCATTCAAACTGGAAATACAAACAGCCCTTAATCAACTGCAACCAGTAATCACTTTCAGTTTCACATCCCACCTTTCCTCCACATCTTTGACTGCTATAGAAGGTTTATATTAAAGACTCATAAGTCTCATTCTAATAGTATCAATAACAACTTTGAGCACTTGCTCCCAATTTCTGTTTTCACCTCGAAACAGTCTAAAGTTTCTTTCCTGCCACACAAAGTACACACTTACAACTAAACTTAGCCTTCTAACAACACTTCCAATTGAATTACCATTATACAACTCATCCAACTTATTCACAATACCATCCCATGACAAATCCAAATCACTTATACCCACCTTTAGCATAACTTTTTCTCATAACTGTCTTGTAAAATTACACTCAAAGAACAGATGATTATGAGAATCCATATCCTTGTAGCACAAAGGACAGACCATCATATCATAAGAACCCCATTTTTTGATCACATCTTGAGTAGTCAATTTATTTTGCACTGCTAACCATAGCACAAAGGCATGTTTGGGAATATTTTGTGAAAACCAAACAAGCTTGTACCATTTAGCATCATCCTCTTCATCTTTTAAATCATTATAAGCTTCCCTAACAGTAAACTTCCCCAAATTTCCTTTCCTATTCCTCCACATCAGTACATCAACCTTCCCATTATCAAGTTCACCAACATGAATTTGAGCTAGCACTGGATACTTTTCAGTCTATTCCACTGGCCATTGCCCATTATGATTTAACACAAACTCCTTTACAGTCATGTCAGCCCTCCATCTAACATTGTATAGATCTCTATATGTGATGAATGAATTTAAAGCTCCTACCTGATTCCATACATCAAACCACATAGAAGCTTTATTTCCATCCCCAATTTTCATAATCAAATGATTCCTAGCAACTTGTCTAAGCTTCAAAATATTCCTCCATCCCCAACTATCATTAATATCTTCATTAACTTCCCACACACTTTTCCCTTTCAACTTAACTGTATTAACCCATTTTACCCACAGAGAATCTTTGTCCATAGCAAGATGCCATAGATGATTCATAATTATAGCCTTGTTCCACACACTAAGATCTTTGAGCCCAAGACCACCCTGCTGTTTGGGTTTTCAAATATTTCTCCAAGCCACTTTAGCTTTGCCATTAGACATCTCATATTTATTACATAAGAAACCTTTTAGAAGCTTGTTGATATCTTGAATAACAGCCTGAGGAAGCAAGAAGATAGAAGACCAATATACATGTATAGACTCAAGGACAGAAGCTACCAACTGTAACCTCCCAGCATAAGACAGGCATTTGTTCTTCCAATTTAACACCCTGCTTCTAACTTTATCTATAAGGCTCTTACAATCTTTTACTCCAATCCTTTTAGTGACAAGAGGGACCCCAAGATATCTAACTGGCAATTTCTCAACTTTGAAAGGCATAACCTCCAAAATACACTGCCTATCTTCGGTCTTCATGCTACCAAATATAATAACACTTTTGCTGTAATTTGGTAGTAATCCTGACACAGACCCAAACTCCTTAAGAACTTCTTTAATCACAGTTACAGATTCCTTATCTCCATGGAAAAACATCATTAAGTCATTAGCAAAGCAGACATGTGTCAGTTTCATATTCTTGCACCCAAAATGGTATTGAAATAAGCTCTCATTCTTAATTTTCCTTTTCATCATAAGAGTCCAAATTTTCATCACTAAAGTGAATAGGTAAGGAGACATTGGGTCTCCTTTCCTGAGCCCCCTACCCCCTTTAAAGTAGCCACAACTTTCTCCATTAACACACACAAAAAAAGATGTTGTAACCACACTTCATAATCCAATTCACCATTTTAGAATGAAGACCAAAACCCTCCTGAATATCCTCAAAGAAATCTCAATTCACAGTGTCATAAGCCTTCTGTATATCAATCTTCAAAGCAATTCTCTTAGGACCTTCTTTTCTATGATGCCCTCTTAGAATCTTTTGAGTAATCAGAATACTATCTTGAATTTGCTTGTTAGGGATAAAAGCACTTTGGTTTTTACTCACAAGCTTCCCAAGAACAACTTTAACTCTCTCAGTGATCACCTTGCTAATGCATTTGTAAAGCACATTGCAACAAGCAATAGGCCCAAAGTCAGAAACCTTAGCAGGAGTTTGCAGCTTAAGAACCAAAGCAATCAAGGTAGCATTAATTTCATTCATGATCATTCCTATGACAAAAAAAAACTCCTTAACAGCTTTGCAAATATCATTCCCTACCACATCCCAAGCCTTTTTGTAGAAAGAAGAAAAAAAGCCATCTGGCCCTGGAGCCTTATTATCATCAATCTGAAACATGGCTTTTTTAATCTTTGCATCACTAACATCTCTAATCATGAAATTGGCTTCAGCATCAGACAACTTGTTGGTAAGTAAGCTCTCAAAATTCTCAATTCTGTTAACCTCAACACTTTCACCAAGAAACTTTTGAAAATGGTGCACAAAATGAACTGCAACCTCATTACCTTCATGCATGTTCCCCATTTCATCATTAATGATCTCAATTCTCTTCTCGTTATATCTGATTTTTAAAGTTTTGTGAAAGAAAGTATTATTCATGTCTCCCTCACTCAACCATTTAATCTTAGTCTTTTGGTATAACAATTTCTCCTCATCTTTCAAAGCCTCGCCATACTCCTGCAAAACTTTACATTCTTCAACCTGAGAAGCTTATTATCTGGATCACTATCAATTTTATCCTGCACTGTTCTCAACTTTTACCTTAACTGTACCACATTTTCAAAAATATCCCCATTTTGCCAAGCCAACTTCTTCAAATGACCCTTTAACCCTTTCAAACTCTTCACAACTTTAAACATCTAACAACCTGTATCACCACTTCCCTAATACTTTTTGACCAAAGGCATAAAATCTTCCTTATCAGTAGTAAAATTACCAAACCTAATTGCTTTTTTCCTTAACAACATAGATTTAGGCAAAACTAAAACAACATGGCAATGGTCAGAAATTAAGTAAGGAAGTAAAATAGCATGAGCATGATTATACTTACTAATAAAGTCTTCATTCCCCATAACTCTATCCAACTTCTTCAAGATGCCAGTTTGATTTCCAGCTTTTACTTTATGCAAGTTTTTAGTCCAAGTGAAGTAAAGGCCAGAGCTATTGATATCCTCCATCTCAATCAAGTTGACACACTCCTTAAAATCATTCATATCACTTGACATATTGGACCTTCCAGCTGATTGCTCCTTTGGATCAAGAGTGACATTCATATCTCCAAGCATAGCCCATGGACTGTTACCAACAATTCTCTTATAAACTCCAAATTCTTCCATAATTCCTTCCTTTCTCATCCTCCATTTGCAGCATAAACAAAGGTGCAGAACATACTCATATTACCCTGAACAGCATCCACTTTACACAAAATTGACTGCCCACTATAATGAACAACCATTACTCTAACAATATCATAATTTCATCCAATCATTATCCTACACCCTTTATTACTATAGCTCATATTAGATGTCCATTCCCACTGATCAAAAATGCTATCACCTATTCTTTGCAGATTCTTATGCTTTAAATGAGTTTCAAGGACTGCACACTTACTCAATTTTTCTTCCCTAATAAAATTCTTCACTTCTTTTTGCTTATCAAAGGTATTAAGACCTCTAATGTTCCAACTGCCTATTTTAACATGATACAAACCAAGTTAATTCTCCTCTAACACCCCTTTTATCCATGTCATTCAAATTATCATTCTTCATACACTTAGCAACACATGTACTGTCTTCATATACATCATCTTTCTCAGCTACATTTGTTGTCATATTCTCTACATTCTTCTTCCCTTCGTCCACCAAGTGCTTACTCCTCTGCTTATAATAAGCTAGCATGTCAATATTCCAGCCACTTAATTCTTCTTCAGTTGGACTCCTATGCTGCCCTATAAGCTCATCCACCTTTTCTCTATTGCTTATTTCTTGTAATTCACTGATCTCATTCACATCATATGTTTCCAAAGCTGAATACTTATTTGCATACCTCCTTAATGCTTCCAATACTTCATTCTGCACAGTCCACGCTTTCTTCTTTGAACCACCAGTTCTATTATTTACATCTTTCTTATCTTGACGTACCTCTTTGTCATGCTTCTTTTCAGGAGTTTTAACATTGTTGCTCTACTCAGGAACATCCTCTTTATTTTTAAGCTGGTATACATTCTTAGGGACAAATTTCTCCTTACCAATTCCTTGCTTTTTCGGTCCAAACTTCTGAGGCTGGGTATTAGGCTTATAGTTTGGCTTTTTGAACCTTTCACCTCCACCTCCATTCTTCCTATTCCTTACCTCTTCAAATCCATCATCCTCACTCACTTGCTTCTTACCTTCTTCCACCACACTTTCATTCTTCTCATTAACAACACTTTTCTCACCTTCTACCACAGCTTTAGTCTTACCATATTTCACTGTATCATGCCCAAATACACAACATTCATTACACAAAGGAGGTTTCCAATCATACTCTACTTTAACATTTTTCATGCATATCTCTTCCTTTTTCCCATTCCTATACACCACCTCAATCACCCACCCCACCCTTCCTATTCCCATCTTACACATAGTGTTTATCATAGCATCCATGACCAAAGGCTTCCCAACCCTACTAGCCAAAGCACTTATTCCATTTGTAGTCCAAGCTTCAAGGGGAATATTGCACAATTTGATCCATATAGGAATATGGTCAGGCTCAGTCATATCAACACACATATTAATGTCCCATTTCTGCACCACAAAAGGCTTATTTCTCACCATCCATGGACCACTGTTAGCAACAAAGTTCAAACCCTCTTCACTATGGAATTTCATGTAATACACTCCATTACTAACATCAATAATATCCTTGAAACTATGCATATTCTACATTCTCCTCAAATTGTATCTTAGCTCATTAACAGGCATTTGATGACCAACAAAGTAACCATAAAGGGTTAAATCCCATTTCTTACTACCTTCAGCAATCATTACTTCATCAAAAATCACTACCTCATTACCATTGTTATCAATCTCAGTAGGGATAGCTGTTAACTTCTTATCATTCTCATTAAGTTCGCTATTAGCCACAATAACATATGATCTAACACCAGTGCTTATTCATTACTGTATTACCATCATTAGCATTGGACTCAACATTACTACTACATGCATTATCAGTATTGACAACATTCTCAAGATTAGTAGATACATGCTCAGTCCCAAGCTCTATTTGCCCCTTCACTGTACCATTCTTATCAGCATCACACTCTCCATCCTTTCTACTAGCCATATCACCAGAACCAACACATTTATCCAAACCTTCCTTCTCCATATTCTTTCCTAATTCAGCATTACAATCCTCATTCAAACTAATCCCTTCATCTCCTACCTTGTTGTTCTTACTAGTGCAACTTGACTCCCCAACAGTAGTGCTCCCCTCATTCACCACCTCATTTACTGTTACATTCTTTTTTGTATAATTTTTCTTATTGTTTGATTTTTTTAGTATATGTACTGAATTCTCAAATCTCAACGGAATTTTCTGTTCTCTTTTGGACCTCATGATTAACTAGGGTTTACGAAATTGGGGTAAATACAAATAGAAACTACAAATTGCAAATTGATCAACAAAACGTAATCTAAATATAGTAATATGAACGGAAATGAAAGTATAGTGGATTAATTGCTTAAATCTTCAAAAACGGAACAAATTGAATTTTGGCACCAAAATTCAAACAATCGCCAAAGCCTAAATTCGCCAGTCAAAACACGTAAAAACTGTACAACAGTGATCGAAAGACGAATAAAACAAATTGTACAGTTTATTTTGATGTTTTAACGGTGAATAATGGTAGGATATGGTGGTTTTACGGTTGTAACCACTTTTTGGCGAGAGAGAAAGAGGGAGAGAGAGACTTTTTGGCGAGAGAGAAAGAGAGAGTTAAATTTAAGAATAGGTTTTATATTTATATCAAAGCACTTATTACAACATCTTTTCATAAACACAATGCAACAAGAACTAAGCTTTAGATGTGATTAGCATTTAATATAAGACTACATTCAACAGTTTAACGAACATGAATGAGTATGGAAAAGGCAGACAGAAAAGAAATGATAAAGAAGTTGATATGTAACATACCTAAAGAAGTTGGTTGCACAACCACTTCTTTTAGCTTGGCAGGCGCAGATACATTCAACTTGACACTTGAATCTTGGATTTTTGTGCCTACAATATCATCCCCTAGTTCACCCAATAGGGCATCCAAGTCGAACAATTCTTCTGATGTCATACTCATGGTCATACAGCTTGAATCAACAGAACTGGTGCTTCGCGATAGAGGAATATCAAGATCAATCATCTCCAAAAAAATCGCCACTCAAAGCATCATTTCAAAAAAAAAAAAAAAAAAAAAAAAAAAAAAAAAACATATACTGCCCAATTGGATGTCACTACCTGACCTAGCAATGCCTGATGGCCGATCTGGAGATCCATTGGTGGTTGGTGATAAAGGATTAACAAGATCATTTAACTCCAAGAAATCTTCAACAGGCGGATCTGGAGATCGATTAACCATGGCTGTTGGTCCTCCCACGACATCAGTATTCTATGCCTACAAGATATCGTCTAGTCATGTCACAAAGAATTAAAAAGAAATTTATAGACATAACAAAACTTGAACATGACTTACCAGAAGTTCACTTTTGGATATCCGTCTGCTTACATTGTCATCTACCATAAATACCCTGTATAGTGCTTTTTGATCCTGCATGTTTACCAACCATACCGGCAATTGACTAGCAGGTCGGATTAAAAATATAAATAAAAAGGAACGTGTAGTACTTTAGGTACATGGGGTCTGAATAAAGGTGGCAACAAGGGTTGACCCGCGAAAACTTTGTGTCTACTTTTTCAATTAAAAAGTCATTAACTATGATTACGAGAACAACATTTTGACAAATAATAAGCTATATCTATTTGCATCAACAAAAAGCAATATAGAAAGTTGTCGCATTTTAGATTTTGGTCGCTTTTACATCATTTGACGTGTTCTACTTTTAGCTAAAGGCATTATTTGACCCATTTGATATATATATATATATATATATATATATATATATATATATATATATATATATATATATATATATATATATATATATAATAAAATAAAATAAAATAAAATAAAAAGGCTGCCCAAATTGACCCATTGATAAGTATATGGGTCAAAAATGACACCTATAGGTCTAAAGGACAGTGTGCATATCGGCTTACTGGTAAACTTATCAGTTGTTGTGTACTTTTGCATCATCAAATTTATCTTTTTTCCATCAGGGGATCGACCTTCATAGAAATGAAACATTTTTCTCAAACCAGTGATTGTGGATGTGGAATATACATCACAAGCCTCCCCTGTTGACCTCCAAAATCCGTTTACTGTATCAGTTTTTTTCCCAGACCATAAGTACCACATGTCGGCTGCAAAACAGTTGGCAGTTCAAAAAACATATACTTCTTGATATAGGTAACATGCTCTATTGGAAACTAAAGAAGCTTTAATATGGATACTGGCCAGGGAGATTTGAGGGTGTGAATTGGTAAGGATCCACATCAGAAAGTACATTTAAAGGCAATCCATGTCCACTTTTTAATCGCATAATTAGCTTAAATATGTCCTCATATGGTGAGTATTCATTGAGTTCAGTTGCAGGAGAAACAAATGTTGGAAGACATATTGAAAACTAAGATTATGGTAGTTAAACGAAACTTTGGATTGACCGGATAATGATATCTGCATAGAAAATGAAATGTTAGATATAGTGGCCTTGATTTATTGGGGACTCTATATTAGTTTACCCTTTTTTGTATTTGATTGTACAATAAAGTGCATATACCAGGCCTTCAATTGTGATTGACGGAATTAGGGGTGATAGTGGTGATGTCGAGTGCAAGATAACCTGAAAATAAGAAATAGAAGACACTACGTTAGACAGAGCGCGGGGGGAAGCCCCCGTGAACCGCCTCCGGTGTGAGAATCCGTCATGGTGATTATGTCATGAAAGTATTGAGGTGAAGAAGATGATATCTCCTGGGTTAAGTTAGGTTGCATACATCTGTGATGACTTCCTTATTTATAGGCATAATAATCTGATAGAGCAGTTACAGTGGATGTGTGGAGGCAGTTACAGAGGTCATGGCAGTTACAGAGATCATGGCTGAAATCATGGCTATTGACCAGTTCTGTTTGACCAGTTATGTTTGACCTTTAGGCTTCAACCTTGTCGGAGGTGAGGCTCCGAATAGTGACGGAGGTTAGGCTTCGAATTGTGACGGAGGCTAGGCTTCGAAATGTGACGGAGGCCAGGTTCTGAACCTTGACAGAGGTTAGACACTGATGATGTACCCTCCGAACGGGTCGAAGGACTCCCCTTTGATCCTGTGTGTAGCCCTCTCTTCGGAGGCCCAGGTTAATCTCCTAAAACGTTTCATTGGCGTAAAACCATTCATCTATGAAGTGGTTACCATGTGGGAATCCGCCAATCGAAGCCTTAAGCCCTTCGGGGTATCTCCTTCGAAGGAACTAGAACGGAGAATCACTTTGACCTGGTCATACCCACGTTCCGTCTTCCCTTAGGCTTTCCCGCCAAGGAGGAGATCGTGGGCCACAAAGCCCTAGCGGTTACCACAAATCCTGGGACGCCCCCATGATCTCCGAATAAAGTGCAACCGCCCTCTAAGGCCTATTTCTCCCCTATAAATAGCTTAGACGGGCAAGAAAAATGGTAATGCCAACTAAACTCTCTCGACTTACTGCAAACTTACCATATCACATACTTACTCGCACGCTGGAGGTGGTTCGCAGGGTCCAACCCCTGCGCAATCACTTAACGTAGTGTTTTAGTATTTCTTATTTCAGGTTAAAGACAAGCTTGGCGCAACCTCAACACCCCATATATCCTTTGATCATCATCGAAGGCCTGGTCGTGCAATTTATTGTACAATCAGTGGCGCCATCTGTGGGACCGCTACAATTGGTCTCGTTATTTCCAAGCTTATAACCAACCAACTACTTTCACTATATATCCGGCATGGATCAAGGGAGAGAAGATACTCCCCCACCGGGTTTCTCGACCTTGGCGCCAATACCAGTCAACGACTCCAACAACCTTCCCCTAATAACCGCCTCCACGTTCACAACACGTTCTCACCCAGAAGTAACACCCAACCATCATGCTTCGACATCAGCCAATCCGGAGCCTATTATTAGTCCAACCTTTGTTGAAGCCAATCACGAAGCGTTGGAATCCCTCTTAAGAGCTCGCAAAAGGCAAGTTAGGAATGCTGAGATGCGAAAGGAATTGGAATACTCAAGTGACGAGTATGATGAAGAGATGGAAATGGAGCCTAGGCCTCCGGCCCATGGAGCAACACTCTCGGCCCTAAGGATTGGGTCACCAGTGGGTCGAAAGCTAAGCATAAGGTCCGTTGGGTTTGAAGGAGTCCCAGAGAGGGCTCCGACTAGGAGAGAAGGAGCGGTTGTCGAAGGTTCCAACGAGAGGAGCCAACGAAGGGAAGAGACGGGGGTGAATTTGCCTCCATTGTTAGCAGCTCATCTTGGAAGGACCGAAGCAGGGGTTCCGTTGCAGCCTTCTCACGCATCAGGCGTAGAAGGCAATCCGCCTACAATTAATATGGGAGGAAATCTTCCTCCCAATGGTATGTACCCCTCGTTCCAAACTCAGTCTTATCCTCAAGGTTATATCCTCCAGTAAATGGGCAGCCTAATAACCCAAGTCTCCCTCAACCTTATGGGAGCATACCCTTCGGGCATCCAATGGCGTACCCTCCGTATGTCATGGGAAACAGTTATCCGTTCGCCATGAACACACCTTATCAGTCCTACCCAAGCCAAACTCCTATGGGAATACCCCCAAACAATAATTCGTATAATATTGTTCTTGTGTATGCACCACCCTATAATTGTCTATACTCGGACCCTATGGGTTCGGCTACACCCTTCGTTAGGTGGATAGAAGACTACCCACTGCCTGATGGGTTGAAAATGCCTTCGCATATTGGGACCTATGATGGAAAGGGGGATCCGGACAATTTCCTACATTTGTTCGAAGGGGCTATTAAGATGCAAAAGTGGGTTATGCCTGTGGCCTGTCACATGTTTACATATACCCTACGGGATTCCGCCCGTATTTGGTGGAATGGGCAAAAGCCTGGTAGCATTGTCAATCTTGATGATCTCAAGGCTAAGTTCCGATCACACTTCAGTCAGCAAAAGAAGTTTACAAGGACCCATCTGACGGTGCACAACATTAAACAAAAGGAAAACGAAAGCACAAGGGCCTTCATTACTAGGTACACTGATGAAACTTTATAGATTTTGGGTCTACATGAGGATCAGCGCATTTCGGGTTTCGTACATGGTCTTCGAAATCGGAGTTTGGTGGAGTTCTTATCCACTGACCTTCCGAAAACTTACAAAGGGTTAATGGAAAAGACATATACTTGGATTGAAGCAAAGGAAGTATCTACTAATGGTGCTCCGATCGATAGAGACAGCAACAGAAAATTCTCAAAGCATTCTGTGTGGGAAGGGTCAAAGAACAAGAACAAAAGCAGAGACAGGTTTTCTCCGTACAAAGGTCCTAACCATGGCTTGCTAGGAAGCTTAACTAAGTCTCCAAAGGAAATACTTGCAACAGAGAGGGCTGCTAAGGCTTTCGAAGCACCCCCTCGTATGACAAGCAAGGGTAAAAACAGGGATACGAGCAAGTATTTTCATTTTCATGAAGACTATGGCCATGATACAAACAGTTGCAGGGAGCTAAAGAAACAGATTGAAGAAGCTGTAAAGTCCGGGCAATTGGCACATTTGGTGAAGGGTATAAAGAAGGGCAAGGAAAAAATGTCCGACACTCAATTGGCTAAAGATACTACTCCTCTCGAAGCCCCAATACTTATGGTTCGTTGGGGCGAAGCCAGCTTAAAAAGAAAGGTAACAGAGCAGGAGGTAAACGAAGTAGGGGAGGTAACATTTCCTTCTATTACAGACCAAGTCCCTTCGAATGATCCAGTGCTCATCAAAGTTCTAGTCTTCAATCGAGAAGTAAACAAAGCCTACATGGACTGCGGAAGCTCCTTCGAAATCATATACGAACATTGTTTTCTTAAGCTCAAGCCTTCGATCAGGTCATAACGGGTCGATTCGAAGATACCTTTGGTAGGATTGATAACGCTTATTTTGTACATGTTTTTATCGCGTTATTTATGTGTTTTTATATGTTATTTAGTTATGTTTATGATTGTTTAATGCTTAAAAGTTGTTAAAGATGTGTTCAAGTCTAGGTACAAGGAAATATCAAGAAAGACGAAGAAAAGTTACAAAATCAAGCAAATATTGAAGAAAAGATCGTCAACAAAGATATTGATTCATGATATGATTATTTCCATTGTACATGAGAAGGATGAAAAGATGAAGTCAAGATTAAGTGATAAAAAGTGTATTAAAAGTTGGAGTTACATGCTAGCTTAGAGTGGAAATTCATGTGCAAAAGTTGGTCTTGACCCAAGGTTTACATTCCAGACCCAAGGTCGAAGTTGGGGTTTCAGACCCAAGGTTTACATTCCAGACCCAAGGTCGAAGCTGGGATTCCAGACCCAAGGTTCAGGAATTCGACCTCAGGTTCAGCCGATGTCCAGACCCAAGGTCCTTGCTACAGACCGAAGGTCGAGAGAATTATGAGATGAAGAGTTGCATTAACTCTTAACTTTAACTACCATAATGGCTTGAGTCCGATCATTACCTTCCCATTTATGATAATTGAAGTAATATGACAGTTTTTGGGGTGTTTTACAAGCTTAAATAAGACCCCTAATCATCCATTTTGGATACAACACTTACAATCAAGCCTTATACCATAAGGACTTGATCACATTTCTTACTAAACCCAAAAGAATTAAATAATCTCTGCCATTCTCAAGAAGGTCCCAAGTAGAAGAGTTGGAGATACTTATTAGAAGAGGTGGAAGATTCCCTTGTTCAATTGGAGGCTCTAAGGAGTGCTATAACTCTTTTATTACTCATTGTAATCTTACTTTTGGGTAATTTTCTTTACTTTAATTAATCATGTTAGACCGTTTGATGTTGAATGCAATGTTATGTTTTATGATGATGCTTGTTATGGAATAATTAGTGATGCTTGTTTGGGAATGATGTGACTTTCGAATGAATGTTGGATGTTTAGTTGGTTAGAAAAAGTGATTATTTTCATGAGTTTGTTTAAATATAATTCGTGTTCTAAAACTTTTTGGTTAAATATTATTGGATTTAAAGGTTGAAAAGATTTCTAATATTATTTAATTCCAAGAGTTAGTGACAAACGGATGGGTATTTGATAAGTGACGAATATCAAGTATGCAAGTTTTTAAATGAATTCGGAAATATTTAAATCACGAGATTGGGTTGAAAAGACTCGTAAGAACTAATTTAACTAATCATCTTTTTCATACATTTGATCACTGATGATGTACCCTCCTAACGGGTCGAAGGACTCCCCTTCGAGCCTGTAGAAAGCCCTCCCTTCGGAGGCCCAGGTTAACCTTCCAATACGTTTCATTGGCGTAAAACCATTCGCCTGCGAATGGTTACCATGTGGGAATCCGCCAATCGAAGCCCTAAGCCCTTCGGGGTATTCCTGACGAAGGGACTAACACGAAGGATCATCCAGACCTGGTCAAACCCACGTCTCCTCTATCCTTTGGCTTCCCGCCAAAACAGAGATCGTGGGCTACAAAGCCCTAGCGGTTACCACTTTCCATGGGACGCCCCCATGATCTCCGAACTATGTGCAACCGCCCACTATGTCCTATTTCTCACCTATAAATAGCATAGTCGGGCCAAGAACAATGTAAGTAATTTCGAGTTAACCTCACTCTCTAAATTTACGACCTACATTACCATTACACATACTTACTCGCACGCCGGAGGTGGTTCGCAGGGTCCAACCCCTGCGCAATCACTTAACGTAGTGTCTTTGTATTTCTTATTTTCAGGTTAAGAACAAGCTTGGCGCAATCTCAACACCCCATTATTCCTTTGATCACCATCGAAGGCTTGGTTGACGAATATTTGTTCAATCAGTGGCGCCATCCGTGGGACCGCTACAATTGGTCTCGTTAATTTCGAGCTTTTAACCTACCAACCAATTTTACTATTATTCCGGCATGGATCAAGGGAGAGAAGATACTCCCCCGCCGGGCTTCTCTACCTTAACACCAATACCAGTCGACGACCCTAACAACCTTCCCCCAATAACCGCCTCCACTTTCACAACACGTTCTCACCCAGAAATCACGGCCAACAATCATGCTTCGACATCAGCCAACCCAGAACCTGTCATTAGCCCAGCCTTTGTCGAAGCCAACCATGAAGTGTTAGAAACCCTTTTAAGGGCTCGCAACAGGCAAGTCAGAAATGCTGAGATACGAAAGGAGTTGGAATACTCGAGTGAAGAGTATGATGAGGAAATGGAGATGGAACCTAGGCCTCCGACCCAAGGACCAACCCTATCTGCCTTAAGGATTGGTTCTCCAGTTGGCCGAAGGCTAAGCAAAAGGTCTGTTGGTTTCGAAGGAGTCCCAGAGAGGGCTCCGACCAGACGAGAAGGTGCGGTTGCTGAAGGCTCTAATGGTAGGAGTCAGCTTAGGGAAGAAAGGGGGATGACTTTACCTCCATTACTAGCCGCTCATCTTGGGAGAACTGAAGCCATGGTTCCGGTGCAGCCTTCTCACGCGTCAGGCGTAGAAGGCAATCCGTCTACAATCAATATGGGAGGAAATCTTCCTCCCAATGGTATGTACCCCCCGTTCCAAACTCAGTCTTATCCTCAAAATTTATATCCTCCCGTGAATGGACAACCTAATAACCCAAGCTTCCCTCAAAATTATGGGAGCAGGCCCTTCGGCCACCCTATGGCGTACCCTCCATACGCCATGGAAAACAGTTACCCGTTTGCCATGAACACACCTTATCAGTCCTACCCAGGCCAAACTCCTATGGGAATGCCCCCAAACATTAATCCATACAACACAGTCCCCATGTATGCACCTCTTTATAATTGTCTATATTCAGACCCTATGGGTTCAGCTACACCCTTCGTTAGATGGATAGAAGATTACCCATTGCCTGATGGTTTGAAAATGCCTTCACATGTCGGGACTTATGATGGGAAAGGGGATCCGGACAATTTCTTACACTTGTTCGAAGGGGCTACCGCAATGCAAAAAATGGGAATCGTAGTCTCTACCATACATGCAGCGGTAAAATTCCATACACCATATGGGATAGGCACCGTCCTCTCCACTTACAATCAAGAACATACGGGAGATAACCTTAAAAAGATTAAAGAAAATCCGGAGGAGCCTCCGAAGGTTATCCTAAGCTGTACAGACGCCGAAGAACGTATCATAGTGAATGAGCTCTATCCAGAGCAAACGGTGGTAATCGGAAAGCAACTCCCTACTAACTTCAAAGCAAACTTGGAGAAGCTTCTCAAAGCCAACAAAGACGTATTCGCATGGATGTATTCAGATATGACCGGGGTTCCTAGGACTCTCATGATCGATGGCAAGCCTTTCGGTACAGAACATAAGCTTAACGAGTTCAAGCACATTGAACCAATTAAGCAAAAACGACGAAGCCTAGCACCAGAAAGAAGTGCAGCCGCCTGTAAAGAGGTAGACGAGCTTGTACAAGCTGGAATCCTCAGAGAAGTAAAATACCAAACCTGGGTTGCTAACCCAGTAATGGTAAAGAAAAGCGATGGAGGGTGGCGTATGTGTGTTGACTTCACCGACATCAACAAAGCCTGCCCGAAGGACTGCTACCCTCTACCAGAAATTGATTGGAAGGTCGAATCCCTTTCAGGATTCCGTTTGAAATGCTTTCTTGATGCCTACAAAGGGTATCACCAAATACAAATGGCAAAAGAGGATGAAGAGAAAACAGCCTTTTACACAGGAAAGGGTGTCTATTGTTACAAGAAGATGCCCTTCGGCTTAAAGAACGCAGGGGCTACTTATCAACGATTAGTAGACAAGGCCTTCCATAAGAAAATTGGAAGGAACTTGGAAGCCTACGTCGATGACATGGTAATCAAAAGCAGAACTGAGGAGGACCTCCTCTCTGACATTCAAGAAACCTTCGATCAATTACGGGCAATCAACATGAAACTTAACCCCAAAAAGTGTTCCTTTGGCATGGAGGAAGGGAAGTTCTTGGGGCATTTGATAACGAAGCAAGGGATTAAAGCCAATCCTTCGAAAGTTAAAGCCATCACTGATCTTCAGGCTCCAAAGTCATTAAAGGAAGTCCAAAGCCTCAATGGGAAGCTTGCGGCACTCAGCAGGTTCCTTTCAAAAGGGGCAGATCATTCTTTACCATTCTTCAAAACACTCAAAGGGTGCACAGATAAGAAGACTTTCCAATGGAGTTGCGAGGCGGAAGCAGCTTTCGAAAAGCTAAAAGAATTCATAGAAATCTTACCAACACTGACGGCCCCAATCAAAGGCGAAGTGTTGTTCATATACATTGCGGCTTCCTTCGAAAGCATCAGCGCGGTGCTTTTAGCCGAAAGGGAAAAGAAACAAGTCCCAATATACTTTGTTAGCAGGGTTCTACAAGGAGCTGAGCTAAACTACCCGGAGTTGGAAAAGCTAATCCTTGCTTTGGTTTACGCTGCAAGACACCTTCGAAGATACTTTCAGGCTCATCCCATCACAGTCTTGACTGATAAGCCTATCAGACAGATATTGTCGAAACCCGAGAAATTAGGAAGGGTAGCCAAATGGGCCATTGAATTGGGAGAGCATGAAATAGAATATAAAGGTCGAAATTCCGTCAAGGGCCAGGTACTGGCGGATTTCCTAGCAGAAACGCCCTCCGGACCTAGCCAAGACAAGGAGGTCCCTAAGCGACAGCCTTCGAAGACGATCGAAGGATGGAAGCTGTACACAGATGGAGCCTCAAGTTCCGATGGTTCGGGAGCAGGTTTAATGTTGGTCAGCCCGGAAGGAAAAGAGTATACTTATGCACTCCGATTTGAGTTCGAAGCCACCAACAACGAAGCCGAATACGAAGCTCTGCTAGCGGGACTTCGGCTAGCAAAAGAAATGGAAATTCAAAATCTGTCCATTTTCGTAGATTCCCAACTAGTCGCCAATCAAGTCAAGGGCTCCTATGAAGCAAGACAGCCCACCATCAAACAGTATCTGGAAAAGGCTAAGGAACTTCTCCAAGGTTTCGAAACCTATAATATAGTACATGTCCGCAGAAATCAGAACAAGAAAGCAGATGCCTTAAGCAAATTGGCGTCAATGGCGTTCGCTCATTTAACAAAGGAGGTTCTGGTAGAAGTATTGGCTGATAGGTCGATCGAACAGGGCGAAGTTTCAGACATTGTAACTGAGGAGGGCACCAACTGGATGACTCCAATTAGGGAGTACTTGATCAGCGGCATCTTGCCAGAAGACCCTAAACTAGCTCGAAAGGTCCGTATAAAGGCTCCCCAATATAGACTTATTGGGGATAATCTATACAGGAAATCCTTCTTATCACCGTGGCTTCGTTGTGTGGGGCCAAAGCAGGCTTCGAATATCATATATGAAGTTCACGAAGGCTCTTGCGGGTTACATGCAGGCCCTCGCTCCGTTGTCTCAAAAGTAATGAAACTCGGGTATTATTGGCCATCCATGCACAGGGATGCCATGGAAATAATACAAAAGTGTGAAGCATGTCAGATCCATTCCAAGGTCCCAAGAATGCCTAAGCAAGACATGACCTCCGTTACGTCAGCATGGCCTTTCTGCCAATGGGGAATTGACATAGTCGGACCCCTTCCAGTTGCTCCAGGGGGAGTAAAGTTTTTGGTTGTAGCCATAGACTACTTTACCAAATGGGTTGAAGCGAAGCCCTTGGCATCAGTGACAGGAAGACATATGGAGAAATTCGTATGGGAACACATAATCTGTCGTTTCGGTGTCCCTCACATTATCATCTCCGACAATGGAAAGCAGTTTGCCGAAGGGGTGTTCCCAACCTTCTGCAAAGGTCTTAAGATCAAACAGTCATTCACTTCCGTTTATCATCCCCAAGGTAATGGGCAAGTAGAAGTTACGAACCGGGATATCATAGAAGGAATCGAAAAGAGATTGGGACGAAGCCATCATGGGTGGGTAGACGAGTTGCCCCAAGTTTTGTGGGCACATAGGACGCACCCTAAGTCAAGCCACGGGGAGACTCCTTTTAGCCTCACCTATGGAACGGAAGCTGTTATACCCTCTGAAATAAGCATCGAAACGGAACGCATCGTGAACTTTGAAGAATGGACAAATAATGAAAAGGTTCGAGAAAATCTTGATCTTCTGGAAGAAAGAAGAGAAATAGCTTCGATCAGGGAGGCTGCCCACAAACAGAAGATTGAAAAGTACTATAACAGCCGAGTTCGACCTTCCACACTCAAGCCAGGTGACTATGTCCTTCGTCTGAATAGCGCAAGCAAAGCTGAATACGAAGGAAAACTAGGGCCAACGTGGGAAGGACCCTACGTTATATCAGAAGCCTACGGCAATGGCGCGTACAAGCTCGCAACGCTTAAAGGGGAAGTCATGGATAGAACTTGGAACGGTACTAACCTTCGTAAGTTTTACATATAAAACTTACTACTCATCTTGTTTTTCAAATTTCATGTAACGCATTCTTCTCATTCGGGGAAAGAAGCATTAATGGTAGGTGTCCTAGTATTCATTTCTTAAAATGATGTAATCCTCCCTACCCAATTAATGATATAACGCATTTCCCTCAAATCTCTTGTTTCGTTCTTTACAACAAAGATTTGTCCAGCCAATTAGTGTAAAAGTTTCAATGTCGAAGGATGTGGCAAGGCACAAGCCTTGTATATATGTAACATCCAGTATAATTCACATTAACTTTCCTATGAAGTCTCAGGGTATTAAAAGCCCTTTGCTACTTAAGGATAAAGGCGGAGTGGGTCGCGACCCTCTGTCGCAATCAAATTATACGATTGCTTAAAATCTTGGTCCAAAATACACGCAATAAGGTTATAACCTTAGGTTGTATGTGTACGCTCTTGAAGTAAGCGTAAGAGAAGATAAACATGACAAAAAGAGTGGGACATATTCCACTAAATTATGACGAACAAAGGCTACGTGAAGTCTTAGTCACAAAAAGGACGATTGTCTAAAGTTACTGGTCGAAGCCCAGCGACACAAAAGATAAATTGTTCAAACAGAAATAAAAGATAAAATTATAGCATGGTGGGGACCATTTCAAGGTAGAGCAGAGTTGGATTTCCTTGTTGAAGATGAAGGTTGGATCTTCATAGGCTTCTTTGCCAACAGCTCCTCAATTGAAGCCAATGGATCTTTGGTCACTTCGGAAAGATATGGGTACTTTGTTGAAATAAAAGCATCACCAGCTTCATCAAACTCTCGCTCCGAATTGGGGCGATAGTAAGACACCTCCGACAGAACAACGGGTTTCTTTGTTTTGGCAACTTCTTCCAAGGCGGTGCACGTTCCGTAGAAGATGGCTGCGTTCACAAGCCTCCCAATAACTTCCCCTACCTCATCGCTACGATATAATTCCATAGCAACATGAGGAACAACTCTTGAAACTACCTCAGCTCGGTCCCTCTCCAAGATTTGCAGCTGGGATTCAAGATCATGGAGTTTATCAACCACGTTACTCTCCTGCTCAGCTAGCCTAGACCTTTCAACCTCCAAGCTTGTACATTTAGACTCAAGCGCGGCAATTTGGGCTCTATAGATGGAAACTTTGGACTCCTCAACCTTCAATTTATTACACCTCTCCTGGGATTCTTTCAGTTGGATTTCGAGTCTGTTAATTTTGACCCGCATATCTCGTACGAAGGGATTCTTCTCAAAGTCCTCCATCACCTCTTTACACTTAGCCTCCAACTTATCATATCCCTGATCCTTAGCTTTTTCTTTAGATAAAATAGCATCCATTTTTACCCTCGCATCCAACAACGTTTGCATTAATTCCCTTGTTCGCGAATTAAGATGATTATCCAAAACAACCTGCCTAGCGTAACTTTTGGAGTGAAAATCGCAGAGTTCTTCAATAGACATGTTATTCAAAACTCCTTTCCAGCTGGTAGGCGTCATTTTGTCAACCAATTGTCGACAGGCATGTGCAGTAGGAAGTTCCACAACATCGGGAAGGCCTGAAAAAGCATAGAACACAAGTTATATGGCGAATGGCTTTCGATACGCATGAAAGATGCTAGCTTACTTGGAGTAGGATCACAAGGGATCGTTAGAGGAGCGGGTATAAAAGTTTTAGAGTGTGATCCTTTGGCTTTCACACTTCTCGTAGGAAGGCTGGGAAGGGCTAATTTCCTCTTTGGAGGACTCCTTACAGACATGACAGCCTTTGCTCTACTACTTCTCTTGCTTGAAACACCGGAAGACCTTGCGAGCCTCGTTTGAAATTCCTTGATAAGGGGGTCATCGGAATCTGCAACAGTTTCCACAAACGGCGGGGTTTTGTCATTCTCAATTGACATAGATGGAGAACCTACCTCATAGCTTGTTTCTTCTGGCTCTTTGGGGACAAAACTAACTTCTCTAACACCACGAGCCACGACGAAGTTCCTGAATGCCATCCCTACAGAGATACAACGAGAAGAGATAAATATCATCAGATAAGTAATTTACTTTATTTTAATAGGTATACGCATACTTTTCCCATTGCAGATTATAGCAGGTTCCAGCGGAGAGCCTTCCCAATGATCTACAATCCCCGCCATAAACAGTATCGGCTCAGGAAAAGTTTGCACGTCAAATGGGTGACGTTCAAGACGTTGGTAAAGGGGATAGCTTCTGACGAAGTGTGGCAAAGGATCATCAAAACGTTTCTCGTCAAAACGAAAGTCTTTGTCTAGCAACGCTGGATACTTGGGAGGTATGATAGTGTCTTGCACATAGAAAAACAAACCTTTCCATTTTCTTATGTTGGCAAAAGGTTTCGTTATTAAACAGGGAACATCAGGTTCACTTCTTTTGCCTAAAGTTAACCAATCACCACCAGGGCAAAGGTTGGTAAAACCTCTAAGCACGTTAAGCGTGGGTTCATAGCCATAAGCTTTGCATACAACAATGTAGGTGGTTAGTTTAGCCAGGCCAAACGGGTTCAACCTAGAGATATGTACTTGATAATACTGTAAAAATTCTAAGATTAGTGGATGAATAGGAATCCTAAAGTTGGATTCCGTAAAAGCATGAACATACAACCCAACATATCCAGCAGGGGCATCAAAGATACTTTGGTTTTCGTTTGGTAACATAATTTTAACTTCTTTGGGCATAGGGTATTTCCTTAAAAACTCCATTAAAGCCTGTTCCGATAAGGAACATTTTTGCTGCCTGATAATCCTTTTGGCTGCCATACTCATATCGTATTTGTAACAATGAGAACGAGGTGGGATAATTACCTTAAAATTTTTGAAGAAGCACAAAGCACCGTACTGTGTATGTGTATTATGGGCGCAACCAAAAAGTATGATCAAGTAGGGACTAGAAAGAGTTTATGCATATTTATTGGAAATTTACCCTAACCGTCCACGTGTACTCATAGTTTGAGACTTTGAGTAGAATACGGATTCCAAACCATTTTTCAATTTTGAAAAGAAGTTTGAAATTACCGATATAGTAGCTGCTGCAGCCTAGGGTGTAGTAGGTGGAGAGTTATTAGCCGCATTTATTGCGCATAATTTCTTTAAACACTTATCTTTATCTCGTTCGGCTTTGTGACAGAGGGGATAGAGTGTAGCAGATTTTTTGAGTCGAAAGCAATTTATACTCGTACGTATATATCGCCTTCGACTGGGGGGCTTGATGATGTACCCTCCTAACGGGTCGAAGGACTCCCCTTCGAGCCTGTAGAAAGCCCTCCCTTCGGAGGCCCAGGTTAACCTTCCAATACGTTTCATTGGCGTAAAACCATTCGCCTGCGAATGGTTACCATGTGGGAATCCGCCAATCGAAGCCCTAAGCCCTTCGGGGTATTCCTGACGAAGGGACTAACACGAAGGATCATCCAGACCTGGTCAAACCCACGTCTCCTCTATCCTTTGGCTTCCCGCCAAAACAGAGATCGTGGGCTACAAAGCCCTAGCGGTTACCACTTTCCATGGGACGCCCCCATGATCTCCGAACTATGTGCAACCGCCCACTATGTCCTATTTCTCACCTATAAATAGCATAGTCGGGCCAAGAACAATGTAAGTAATTTCGAGTTAACCTCACTCTCTAAATTTACGACCTACATTACCATTACACATACTTACTCGCACGCCGAGGTGGTTCGCAGGGTCCAACCCCTGCGCAATCACTTAACGTAGTGTCTTTGTATTTCTTATTTTCAGGTTAAGAACAAGCTTGGCGCAATCTCAACACCCCATTATTCCTTTGATCACCATCGAAGGCTTGGTTGACGAATATTTGTTCAATCAATCACTAAAAGAGCTAGCGTAGTGGGATGAGAATTGGCCGAAAGGACTCACCCGTGAAACTAGTAGAAACATGGATTTTCTTGATATTACCTATCGACTAGAGGTCCTTGTGAAAATTGACATGTGCCTTCTAAGTTTCACTAAAACATGTTCAACATTCTATCACGATTAGTCATGGTTCCTAAACAAGTATTTGGTTGTTTGCTTGATTTGATTTGAAACAATTGTTCGTTTAATTACTCTTAAGTGCTTTAGATCGTGACAGTCTTAAGTACTATTTCTTATTGCTCTTACTTAAATTGCCTAAACCAAAACTAGTAGTCTCTTGGGACGATCCTTATTTACCATCAACAATACTATAATCGAACGAGTATACTTGCTCGTATGTGTTTCTTAGATAAACGGTAAAGAGGTATTTTTAAAATTTTAAAATTTGAATGAAATTGGGATATAATATATACTACCGTAACGCACATCAAGGATTCTCCGGTGAGCATTCGTGGCCTCTAGGAGAAGTACCATTGGATATAAAAATTGGAGAAGGCAAGCTCACAAGGACAGAAACCCTCACATTTGCTATCGTAAGGTCCGAATCTCCCTACAATTTGTTGATAGGAAGGACCGCCATGCAAAAGATGGGTATTGTAGTCTCCACCATACATGCAGCGGTAAAATTCCATACACCTTATAGGATAGGAACCGTATTCTCTTGTTACAATCATAGGAAGACAGGAGATATTGGCAAAAAGATCAAAGAAAGTCCCAAAGAGCCTCCGAAGGCCATTCTAAGTTGTACCGATGCCGAAGAACGTATTTTGGTAAATGAGCTCTATCCAGAGCAAACGGTGGTAATCGGAAAGCAACTCCCTGCCAACTTCAAGGCAGAACTGGAGAAGCTACTCAAAGCCAACAAGGATGTTTTCGCATGGACGTACTCAGACATGACAGGGGTTCCTCGGACTCTTATGATCGATGGAAAGCCCTTCGGCACAGAGCATAAGCTTAATGACTTCAAGCACATAGAACCAATTAAGCAGAAGCGACGAAGCCTGGCACCTGAAAGGAACGCAGCCGCTTGCAAAGAGGTGGATGAACTTGTACGAGCAGGAATTCTAAGAGAAGTAAAATACCAAACCTGGGTAGCTAATCCAGTTATGGTAAAGAAAAGCGACGGAGGGTGGCGAATGTGTGTTGACTTCACTGACATCAATAAGGCTTGCCCGAAAGACTGTTACCCTCTGCCAGAGATTGATTGGAAGGTCGAATCCCTCTCGGGGTTCCGTTTAAAATGTTTTCTGGACGCCTATAAAGGGTATCACCAAATACAAATGGCGGAGGAAGATGAGGAGAAGACAGCCTTCTACACAGGAAAGGGTGTCTATTGCTACAAGAAAATGCCCTTCGGTCTAAAGAACGCAGGGGCAACTTATCAACGGTTCGTAGACAAAGCCTTCCACAAGCAAATAGGAAGGAACCTGGAAGCCTACATTGATGACATGGTAATAAAAAGTAGGACTGAGGAAGACCTACTCTCAAACATTCAAGAAACCTTCGATCAATTTAGGGCAATCAACATGAAGCTTAACCCAAAGAAGTGTTCCTTTGGCGTGGAGGAAGGACAATTCTTGGGGCATCTGATTACGAAGCAAGGGATTAAAGCTAACCCTTTGAAAGTCAAAGCCATCACTGATTTACAAGCTCCAAAGTCATTAAAAGAAGTACAAAGCCTAAATGGGAAGCTCGCGGCACTTAGTAGGTTCCTGTCGAAAGGGGCGGATCGTTCTTTACCATTTTTCAAAACACTCAAGGGGTGTACAGATAAAAAGACTTTCCAATGGAGTTGTGATGCAGAAGCCGCTTTCTGTTGGGAATTAAATATTCTGAAGTTAGAGTATCTAGTACAAGTTCAAAGTCAAGGTACTGCTAGTTCAAAGTCAAGGTAATGCTAGACCAAGATCAAGGAAGGTACTGCTAGTACAAGTTCAAAGGTATGGTTAGTGCAAAATGGTACTGCTGGTCAGTGAGTCATCCTGCTGCTGAGTGGATAAGATTGAAAAGATATTTATTGTATTTTGGTCAACAATATACGGTAGATAATATCTTTCCCCATGTGCTTAGTTAACAAGTTGTGTACATAGATACATGTTGTATCTTATGTACTGACACTCAAGATAAGTTAACCAAGTAAGTCGGCTAAAGACTTTAAGCAATATTGTAAAAGATCTCTTGGACTATAAAAGAGATCTTAGAAAAGTGATATTCAGTGTTAGTAGTAATAGTTGTCAAGAGTTAGTCCATGCATATGTTATTTTAGAACACTCATAACTGTTAGATAAGAACAAACACAAAAACATCACAAGTTAGAAAAACTTAAGATTCAAGGTTGTAACCCTAGTGATATTTCAAGATCACTCGTATTATTATCTTTAATAATATTGAATCGTTTGGTGATAATCCTCATGTGTTCATTACTAACTAACAAACATAACAATTCCATTTCCATAACATACACAACCTTCTAAGTTTGGTTGAGTGAATTCCGCGCACTTAATCATTTTAACACAACATATCATACACACAAAGTCACAAGGTTTAACCACCTTAACCGTGTGTCCAGGATCCTAGCAAGTGGTATCAGAGCTCAGGTTGATATTGTTGTTTTTAGAAGAAACAAGAAATGGATGTACAAGATGTTCAAACAAATGTTGCTGCAAAGTTGCCCATGATCAAACCAAACGAGTTTGAGTTATGGAGGATGAGAGTTGAGCAATATTTTATGGTTCAAGATTATGCTCTTTGGGACATAATTCAGTATGGTGATTCCTTCACTTTAGGCTATTCAGATGTTCTTGTTGAAGGGAAAACAGTTAGAAAAAGAAATACTGGACCAGTTTCCAATGATGAAAAGATACAAAAGAGAAATGATCAGAAAGCAAGAAACTTGTTGCTTATGACCATTCCTAGTGAGCAGATGCTATCTTTTAGCAAATATCTTGATGCAAAAACTCTTTTTGAAGAGATTTGTGCATGGTTTGGTGGTAATGAAACTACCAAAAAGACACAGAAGACATTACTAAAGCAACAATTTGAAAACTTTACTGCTTTTAGTAATGAGCCTCTTGATAAGCTATTTTCAAGACTACACAAGCTTGTAAGTCAGTTAGCTGTGTTGGGTGTTGAGACAGAGAAGGAAGATCTCAACATGAAGTTCTTGAAAAGTCTACCTAATGATTTCCATACTCATGTTATTGTCTGGATGAACAAACCAGAAATTGAAACAATGAAACTTAATGATTTGTTCAATAACTTTAAAATTGTTGAACAAAGTCTGAAGAGGGGTGGAAATTATGGTACTAGTTCTGGGAATGCTGCACTCTTATCAGTTCCTAGTGTTAGTCATTTAGAAGAGGTAGATAAAGTTGAAGGTGTTTCTAATGCTACTTATGGTGGTCCTTCTACTAGTTTACAAAAGGATATTGCTGGACTTGGAGATCTAACATTTTATGCCTTTATAACCAGTCAATCTAGTGGTTCTCCTCTAAATCATGAAGACCTTGAGCAGGTAGATGGTGATGATTTAGAAGATATGGATATTAAGTGGCAAGTTGCTTTACTTAGCATGAGGGCTAAGAAGTTTTGGCAGAAAACTGGAAAGCAAAGTACCATAAATGGTAATGATACTGCTGGGTTAGATAAGAAGAAAGTAGAATGTTTTAACTGTCATAGGTTGGGACATTTTGCTAAAGAATGTAGAAGCCCAAGGAAGCAGGATAATAGGAACACATGGTATAAGCAAGAGAGGAATAAGGAAGTACTGGTGGAAGAGCCAAAGGCAATGCTGGCTATAGATGGTATTGGATATGATTGGAGCTCTATGGCTGTTAAAGAGGACGCACCACCAAATGCTGCTCTTATGGCCACTGAATTTGCTCTAATGGCTTCTTCTGATTCAGAGGTAGATACCATTCCTACTTGTACTAATTCATGTCCTAATCTTAAAAATTATGAAGACATTAAAAAGATATTTGATGCTTTTAGAGAAGAGTTAATTGATGCCCTTCATAATTTAGCTAATCATAAGAGGTGTGTAGGAGTTCTAGAAAAACAGATTCAACATTTTAAAAAGAATGAATCTACGTTTACTGATGACTTAAATGCTTTAAAAAGAGGAATAACATTTAGAGATGAATTACTTAATGATCAAAGTAAACGTTTATCTGAAGTCAAAAATGAAAAAGAAAATGTTAAGGTTACTATAGATACTTTAGCTCATGCCTCAGAAGGAATGGATAAAATTTGGGAAGCTCAAGTAATTGATAAAGCTAATTCAGGTGTAGGTTACAAAACTATCCCTCCACCATACAGAGGTGTTCCTTCACCTCCAGGTGTTGACCTAGCACATACAGGTTTAGCTGAGTTTCAAGAACCAATCATGGAATATGGTTCTAAGGCTAGTAAGAGTCTTAAGGTAGAAAAGATAAGTAAAAGTTTAGATAAAACTTTACTTTATCAGGACAAGGTGTCCTTTGCTAAGAAAGGAGAAACTATAGTTGTTGAAGATTGTACAACTGATAGTGATGATGAAGAAAATCAGGTTATGTCTAAACCTGTAGTGGTTAAGAAAGTAGGAACAAAGGTTCCTAAGGTAGTCAATCACAACACTAACAGGCCTAAGAACAATGTTGAACATGTTAGGCAATCAGTTAGATATTGTGAACAATATAGAACTACTAACAAGCCCAAAGGCAACCAAAGGAATTGGAATGGCCTTAAGTCTCACCAACTAGGTGATGATTTTGCTTTTTATAACAAAGCTTGTTATACATGTAGTAGTTTTGACCATCTTGCAGCTTTTTGCAACCAATGGGTATCTGGGTATGAAAATAATAGGGTGAACTACAAAAGGCAAACTCCTCAAACTCACTTTCACTCTAACACTCATAGAACAAAGCCCAAAATAGTCTCAAACAAGTCTGGACCAAAAGGTCCTGCTAGATCAAAAGGTCCTGCTAGCATAGACAAAAAGGTACTGCCAGTACAAATAGAAGGTACGGGTAGAACAAAAGGTACGGTTAGACCATTGATGACTGTTAACCCAAAACCAACAGCTAAGGATGCAAAAACAACTTTCAAACATGCATCTACAACTGTTCTAAAGCCCATTCAAACAAAGGCAGTGGTCCATAAACAAATTTCGAGACCAAAGAGTTCAACTACAAAATTAGCAGATTCTGCTACTAAGCATGTGGTACACTCTGCTGCTAAGGGAAAAAGGGCAAATGCTGTTAAGGCCTCAGCATGTTGGATTCTTAAATCCAATGTTGCATCAACTGTCCTTAAAAGATTCAATTATATTGATGCAAGAGGCAGATACAAGTCAGTAATGGCTTGGATCCCCAAAAGAAATTAACACTCTTATTTATGTGCAGGAACATTCAAGTGATAACCAAGAGGATCAAGGATACTCAGATAGTGGATGTTCAAGGCACATGACAGGCAACATATCTTATCTCTCAGATTTTGAAGCTTTCAATGGAGGATATGTTACCTTTGGAGGGGTGTTTCGTGGCAAAATTTCTGGTAAAGGTACAATCAAAATCGGAAATTTAGATTTTGAAGATGTGTACTATGTAAAAGAGCTAAATTATAATCTTTTTAGTGTCTCACAAATGTGTGACAAAAAGAATAATGTTCTTTTCTGTGAGACTGAATGTCTTGTACTTTCTCCTGATTTTAAGATGCCTGATGAAAGTCAAGTACTTCTTAGAATTACTAGAAAGGGCAATATGTACAGTGTAGACATGAAGAACATTATTCCTAAAAAGAATTTAACTTGTCTTGTTGCAAAGGCCACATTGGATGAATCAATGTTATGGCATAGAAGGCTTGGTCATATTAATTTCAAAACCATAAATAAGATTGTTAAGAATGGTTTGGTAAGAGGTTTACCTCACAAAAGATTTGAAAATGATCAAACATGCATTGCTTGTCTAAAAGGCAAACAACACAAAGCCACTTTTAAGCCCAAGATTTTTAACTCTATCAATCAGTCTTTGTTTATGCTTCATATGGACTTATTTCGACCTGTTTCAGTAATGAGCATAATGCATAAGAGATATTGTCTAGTTATTACTGATGACTATAGTAGATTTACATGGGTTTTCTTTTTAGCCACTAAGGATGAGACATCAAGCATCCTTAAGGACTTCATTACACAGATAGAAAACCAAGTAAGCAAGAAAGTGAAAGTCATTAGATGTGATAATGGGACAGAGTTTAAAAATAGAGTTATGGATGACTTCTGCAAACAAAAAGGTATTAGGAGAGAATTTAGTGTTGCTAGAACTCCACAACAGAATGGAGTGGCTGAAAGAAAGAATAGAAGACTAATTGAAGCTGCTAGAACAATGTTAGCTGATTCTAAGCTACCAATAAATTTTTGGGCTGAGGCAGTCAACACTGCTTGCTATGTTCAAAATAGAGTTTTAGTTGTGCAGCCTCACAATAAGACATCATATGAACTTTTTAATGGTAGAACTCCTGCAATAGGATTTCTTAGACCTTTTGGATGTCATGTGACAATACTCAATACCTTAGACCATTTAGGAAAATTCGATGGTAAGGCAGATGAAGGATTCTTTGTTGGTTATTCTCTTAATAGCAAAGCTTTTAGAGTTTACAACACAAGAAAAGAAATAGTAGAGGAAAACCTACATGTGGAGTTTTTAGAAAACAAATCCAATGTAGTAGGTCAAGGACCAAAATGGATATTTGATCTTGAGTATCTAACCAATTCTATGAATTATATACCTTTTGTTGCAGAAACTAATGATTTTGCAGGTTCACAAGCAACAAATGAGGCAGAGTTAGAGAAAGATCAAAATGATGTGATAATGCCAATATGGTCAAGTATAATTGTGGAATCAACTTCAACATCTGATGAATCTTCTTCTAGTAAAGCTACAGGAGATGTTGAAGATGACAACAAGGATGATGGAACAAAAGAACAACTCAATATTTCAAATGTTGATGGTACTGCTGAGACAGAGCAAGGTACGGCTAGTACCTATAAAGGTACTGTTGGTACATTTGGAGGTACGGCTAGTTCATTTGAAGATACTGCTGGTCCTTCAAACTCAAAAGATGCAGAGTTCCAAGAAGATGAGGTGGATTTCAACAATCTTCCATCAAATTATCAAGTTCCTTCCACTCCACAAACAAGAATTCACAAAGTTCACTCCCTGGAACATGTGATTGGAGATATACAGTCAGGTGTGAAGACAAGACAACAATTGATGTCTTCAGACCAACAAGGGCTTCTTGATGCCCTTTATGCTTCAAAACAGCATGAGCTTTCAAACTCTTGCTTGTTTGTATGTTTTCTCTCACAAGCTGAACCAAAGACAATTCTTACAGCCCTAGATGATTCAAGCTGGTTAGAGGCTATGCAAGAAGAGCTTCTTCAGTTTAAGATTCAAAAGGTTTGGGTGCTAGTTGATTTACCTAGGAATGCAAAGGTGATTGGCACTAGATGGGTTTTTAAGAACAAAAGGGATGAAAGGGGAATTGTGATTAAGAATAAGGCTAGATTAGTAGCCCAAGGGTACACACAAGAAGAAGGAATAGACTATGATGAGGTTTATGCTCCAGTAGCAAGGATTGAGGCAATTAGGCTGTTTCTAGCTTATGCTTCATTTTTAGGCTTCACAGTCTACCAAATGGATGTCAAGAGTGCATTTTTATATGGTAAAATTGAAGAAGAGGTGTATGTTTCACAACCACCAGGCTTCATTGACCCATTACATCCAAACAAAGTGTACAGAGTAGTGAAAGCTCTATATGGCCTTCATCAGGCACCAAGAGCTTGGTATGCAACACTAGCTTCCTACTTATTAGAAAATGGATTTCAAAGAGGAAAGATTGATCAGACACTTTTCATCAAACAACACAAGAAGGATCTTCTGTTAGTGCAGGTGTATGTGGATGACATTATCTTTGGATCTACTAGGAAGGAGATGTGTTTAGAATTTGAGAGGCTTATGAAAGATAAGTTTCAGATGAGTTCCATGGGGGAACTTACATTCTTTTTGGGTTTTCAAGTTAAGCAATCATCTGAAGGCATATTTATTAGTCAAGACAAATATGTTGCAGAGATACTTAGAAAATTTCAATTTGCTGATTCAAAAATAGCAAGCACACCAATGGACTCAGAGAAGCACCTTCTGAAAGATGAAGATGGAGAAAGTGTAGATGTACACGCTTACAGATCTATGATAGGCTCTTTGATGTACCTTACATCATCTAGACCTGATATCATGTTTCCTGTTTGTGTTTGTACAAGATTTCAAGTTACTCCAAAGGTTTCTCATTTAACTGCAGTCAAGAGAATTTTTAGATATCTCAAAGGTCAACCAAGGTTGGGTATATGGTATTCTAGAGAATCTCCTTTTGACTTGGTAGCATATTCGGATAGTGATTATGCTGGTGCTAGCTTGGACAGAAAGTCAACAACTGGAGGATGTCAATTCCTTGGGTGTAGAATTGTTTCATGGCAGTGTAAGAAGCAAAAAAGTGTGGCAAATTCAACAACTGAAGCTGAATATATAGCTGCTGCAAGTTGCTCTAGTCAAGTTCTATGGCTTCAAAACCAACTTCTTGATTATGGGTACAATTTCTTAAACACTGTTATTCATATTGATAATAGTAGTACAATTTGTATTATTAGAAATCTAGTGCAACATTCTAAAACAAAACACATTGAAATTAGACATCACTTTATTAGAGATTTCAATGAGAAAAGATTAATTCAAGTAATGAAAATTGCTTCAGAACATAATTTTGCAGATCTACTTACAAAAGCTTTTGATGTTGGAAGGTTTCAGTACTTGGTAGCAAGTATTGGAATGCTTAATCTTTGAATTTTTCAAATAATGTGTTTATGTAAATAAATTTTTGTTGGTACTGCTGGATTTATAAGGTACTGCTAAGCACACAAGGTGCTGCTAGTACAAATGTAAATTGTGTTATTCATACGGTTAGTCCTATGTTTATTCTAATGCAAGACAAGTACTTTGTACTTTGTTCTTTTGGTTTTAGACTAACAATTTTAGGTATGAATATATAAACACAAAGGATGTTTCAAGTGAAATGGAAGCAACAGAATTGAGAATTTTAGTTGCTACATAATAGGTTTATGATGGACTGAGTTTGGGAATTCAAAACTCCTTAAAACTTCTTTCTTGAAATCTAGTTATGATATTTCACATTGAATTGATGACTTAGTTGATCAGATAGTAACTGATGCAACTCACTTTCTATCATTTTATACTTTTAAGTATAATGTGCAAGTCTGAGGACATCTGATAGAAAGAACAGCTAGTGAAAGTGAATCTAACACTTGTGTTAGAGGCAACAATTGCTATGAGCTGGAAACCCTGTCAAGAAAGCCTTTTGAATAGGTTTATCTTTACACAGGCAGTTATTTATAACTAAAAAACATTGGTTCTCACACAACCAGAGGTTGCTTTAAACCAAAATTTTGATTAAGTGTCTGTTATACACTTGATTCCTTCAAAATGGTTGAAAGTAGTATGATTTTTCAATTCTAAAATCATGAACATACTACTAAGTCAAAATAATTTCTTAAAAGGATTTTCAAGAGATTCACAAAAACCATTCATTAATGGACTATGAATCAAAATGTCCACTGATTCACCTCTCATAGGAGTTAACACACCTAGAAGTGATGAGGGCAGTAACTTAAACTCTTAAGGAATTGATGGCTTCATGTACAATATTGTCTGACAACAAGTTCTATTTGATGGATCAGATGATAAGGAAAGATATTTTGGTACATAGTGAGATCTTCCAAACAAGGGGAGGATAAATTTTATTTCCTTCAGGGGAGGTAACAATCTCAGGGGAGGAAATAATAACCCAGAAAAAGGAAGAAAAACTCAATGTTATGGAAGGAGAAGACAAGAGCATACAAGATGATGACATAGAAGTTGAAAATGATAAGAATAGATCATATATTCAGAAGGGATGAAGCATTCCTAAAGGAGAAAGTTCTATCTAGATCAAACGAAGGAAAGTTTCAATTTCAGTTCATTATGTTTGTTCATCACTTGCAAAGGCATGCTGATAGATGATTTCACTTGTTGAAACAAGCATCCAAGATACACAGCATCATTGCCTCTTATAATTCCTCCATCCAAGGAAATTGCACCATCTTTTAGTCCAAGATTGGTTCAATGTTTTGATATTGCTAAAGTCAAAAGAAGAACAAAGCAGATTAGTTCAGAATAGAAGAATAGTTCAGATTCATGAAGTGTTTGAAAGATCTTCACAAGTCCTCATTTAATTCAGAAAACATGTTTGAAATGGTTCACATGTTTAGGGGAGGATTGTTGGGAATTAAATATTCTGAAGTTAGAGTATCTAGTACAAGTTCAAAGTCAAGGTACTGCTAGTTCAAAGTCAAGGTACTGCTAGACCAAGATCAAGGAAGGTACTGCTAGTACAAGTTCAAAGGTACGGTTAGTGCAAAATGGTACTGCTGGTCAGTGAGTCATCCTACTGCTGAGTGGATAAGATTGAAAAGATATTTATTGTATTTTGGTCATCAATATACGGTAGATAATATCTTTCCCCATGTGCTTAGTTAACAAGTTGTGTACATAGATACATGTTGTATCTTATGTACTGACACTCAAGATAAGTTAACCAAGTAAGTCGGCTAAAGACTTTAAGCAATATTGTAAAAGATCTCTTGGACTATAAAAGAGATCTTAGTCAAGTGATATTCAGTGTTAGAAGTAATAGTTGTCAAGTGTTAGTCCATGCATATGTTATTTTAGAACACTCATAACTGTTAGATAAGAACAAACACAAAAACATCACAAGTTAGAAAAACTTAAGATTCAAGGTTGTAACCCTAGTGATATTTCAAGATCACTCGTATTATTATCTTTAATAATATTGAATCGTTTGGTGATAATCTTCATGTGTTCATTGCTAACTAACAAACATAACAATTCCATTTCCATAACATACACAACCTTCTAAGTTTGGTTGAGTGAATTCCGCGCACTTAATCATTTTAACACAACATATCATACACACAAAGTCACAGGGTTTAACCACCTTAACCGTGTGTCCAGGATCCTAGCACTTTCCAAAAGCTGAAAGAGTTCATGGAAATCTTACCAACACTTATTGCCCCAATCAAAGGCGAGGTGTTATTCATGTACATTGCGACATCCTTCGAAAGCATCAGTGTTGTTCTTCTGGCAGAAAGGGATAAGAAGCAAGTCCCAATATACTTTGTTAGCAGGGTCCTGCAAGGGGCTGAGCTAAACTATCCGGAGTTGGAAAAGTTGATCCTAGCCTTGGTTTATGCTACAAGGTGTCTTAGAAGGTACTTTCAAGCTCATCCCATCACAGTATTGACCGACAAGCCAATTAAGCAGATACTGTCGAAGCCTGAGAAATCGGGTAGAGTAGCCAAATGGGCCATCGAACTGGGAGAACATGACATAGAGTACAAGGGACGAAACTCCGTCAAAGGCCAAATACTTGCGGATTTTCTTGCTGAAACACCCTCCGGATCTAGCCAAGACAGGGAAATCCCGAAGGAAAAGCCCCCAAAGACGAAGGAGGGGTGGAAACTATACATAGACGGAGCCTCAAGCTCTGATGGTTCAGGAGTAGGTCTGATGCTGGTTGGTCCGGAGAAAAAAGAGTACACTTATGCATTACGTTTTGAGTTTGAGGCTACGAACAATGAAGCAGAGTACGAAGCTTTGCTAGCTGGCCTCCGACTCGCAAAGGACATGGAGGTTCGTGACCTCTTCATTTTTGTAGACTCGCAGCTAGTTGTCAACCAAATCAAGGGCTCTTATGAAGTAACGTAGCCCACCATCAAACAGTATTTGGATAAAGCTAAAGAACTCCTTCAGGGGTTCGAGTCCTATGATATAGCACATGTTCGCATAAACCAAAACAAGAAAGCAGATGCCTTAAGCAAGCTAGCTTCGATGGCATTTGCTCATCTAACAAAGGAGGTTTTAGTGAAAGTATTGGCCCATAGGTCAATTACACAAAGCGAAGCATCTGATGAAGGCTCCAACTGGATGACTCCAATAAAGGTGCACCTGATAAGTGGTATCCTGTCTGATGATCCAAAACTAGCACGAAAGGTCAGGGTCAAGGCTCCCCAATATAGACTTGTGGGGGATAATCTCTACAAAAGGTCTTTCTCATCTCCATGGCTTCGTTGTGTGGGACTGAAACAGCCTTCGAACATCATCTATGATGTTCATGACGGATCTTGTGGAATGCACGCAGGTCCTCGCTCCATTGCCTCGAAAATAACGAAGTTAGGATATTATTGGCCATCCATACTGGAAGACGCAACTGAAATAATACAAGCATGTGCAGCTGTGACGCAAGTGGGCGGATAATCATGAAGGCGCATTTAATGCGGAGTTAGTTAAGTACTTATCTTTTTGTCGTATGTTTTTGTGACATGAGGGATAGAGTATATGTTAAATTTTTTGGAGTCGAATGCAATTTATACTCGTACGTATATATCACTTTCGACTGGGGGGCTTTATGATGTACCCTCCGAACGGGTCGAAGGACTCCCCTTTGAGCCAGTGTATAACCCTCTCTTCGGAGGCCCAGGTTAATCTCCTAAAACGTTTTATTGGCGTAAAACCATTCATCTATGAAGTGGTTACCATGTTGGAATCCGCCAATCGAAGCCTTAAGCCCTTCGGGGTATCTCCTTCGAAGGAACTAGAACGGAGAATCACTTTGACCTGGTCATACCCACGTTCCCTCTTCCCTTAGGCTTTCCCGCTAAGGAGGAGATCGTGGGCCACAAAGCCCTAGCGGTTACCACAAATCATGGGATGCCCCCATGATCTCCGAATCAAGTGCAACCGCCCTCTAAGGCCTATTTCTCCCCTATAAATAGCTTAGACGGGCAAGAACCATGGTAATGCCAACTAAACTCTCTCGACTTACTGCAAACTTACCATATCACATACTTACTCGCACGCCGGAGGTGGTTCGCAGGGTCCAACCCCTGCGCAATCACTTAACGTAGTGTTTTAGTATTTCTTATTTCAGGTTAAAGACAAGCTTGGCGCAACCTCAACACCCCATATATCCTTTGATGGTGATCAAAGGAATTATGGGGTGTTGAAGTTGCGCCAAGCTTGTTCTTAAACTGAAATAAGAAATACCAAGACACTACGTTAAGTGATTACGCAGGGGTTGGACCCTGCGAACCACCTACGGCGTGCGAGTAAGTATGTGTGATGATAAGTAGGTTGTAAATTGAGAGAGTAAAGTTAACTTACATCGTCTTGGCCCGACTATGCTATTTATAGGAGAGAAATAGGACTTAGTGGGCGGTTGCACTTTGTTCAGAGATCATGGGGGTGTCCCATGATTTGTGGTAACTGCTAGGGCTTTGTAGCCCACGATCTCTATTTTGGCAGGAAGGCCTAAAGGAAGAGGAGACATGGGTGTGACGAAGTCAAGAGGGTTCTCCGTTGTAGTCTCTTCGAGAGGGATACCCCGAAGGGCTTAGGGCTTCGATTGGCGGATTCCCACATGGTAACCACTTTGTAGATGAAGGGTTTTACGCCAATGAAACGTGTTAGGAGATTAACCTGGGCCTCTGAAGGGAGGACTTTCTACAGGCTCGAAGGGGAGTCCTTCGACCTGTTCGGAGGGTACATCATCAAGCCCCCCAGTCGAAAATGATATATACGTACAAGGATAAATTGCATTCGACTTAAAAAATCAACATGCATTAAACCTATTAAATTACACTCCCGTGCAAAAATAAATGACTAACTAAACCGCGCATTTAATGCGGGCTAATGATTATCCTCCCACTTGATCTGTAAACTCAAACGGCTTATTAAATCGGTACTAGCAAACATCATTTCAAAATTTAATCGCCTGTTTAAGATCCGTAAGATCTTCAAAGTTAGGTGTACACGTGTGCGCTTGGGATCAAAACCGTCTGGGTATATAAACCCAAAATAGTTAAACCCTAGCTCATTTTACCTCCGCCCAAAATATACACATTGCTCTACAATCTTGTGCTTCTGTTGGAACGAAAAGGTAAAATTCCGATAACCCTTCCTGTTGGGAATTAAATATCATGAAGTTTAAGTATCGGGAAAATCTCTCAAGTGATTAAATCTGGTAGCAGTAGAGTTAAGTCTGGTGAGTTCCAAAGTTAAGTCTGCTGGTTATCTGCTGGTTAAGTCTGGTCGTTGAAGTTAAGTCTGGTGGTTAAGTCAAGTGTTAATTCTAGTAACTATCAGAGTTAATTCTGGTTGATGAAGATATTAAGTCTGGTTGACTAAAAGTCAATAATACACGGTAGATAATATCTTACCCCATGTTCTCAGTCTTTATCTTATACTTACAGAACAAGTTGTAAACATAGATACATGTTGTATCTTAGTTACTGACACACATAAGATAAGCTAGCAAGTTGTTTGACAAGACTTAACATTATTGTAAAGATCTTTCTTATATTATAAATGAAAGATCTTAGACTAGAGATATAAGAGTGTGTTAAACTTATAGTGCAAAATATATCTCTCAAGAACATAGAACAAAAACAATATCACAAGATATAGAAACATAAGATTCAAGGTTGTAACCCTAGTGATAACTCAAGATCACTCATATTATTATCTTAATAATATTGAATCGTTTGGTGTTAATCTTTCATTGTTCATTGTCATATAACAAACACAATCGTTCCATTTCCATAACATAAATGACCTTCTAAGTGTGATTAAGTAGATTCCGCATTCTTAATCATATTCACTCAATATATCATATACACAAAGTACAAAAGGTTTAACCACCTTAACAGTGTATCGAATCCTAACAAGTGGTATCAGAGCAAGGCTGATATAGTTGATTTAGAAGAAGAAGCTTAAGAAATGGATGTTCAGGATACTGCTACAAATGTTGCTGCAAAGTTGCCCATGATCAAACAAAATGAGTTTGAGCTATGGAGGTTGAAAATTGAGCAATATTTTATGGTTCAAGATTATGCTCTCTGGGATATCATTACATATGGTGATTCTTTTTCACTAGGCTATTCAGATGTTATCATTGACGGCAAAACAGTAAGACAAAGAAATACTGGACCAGTTTCAAATGAAGAAAGGATACAGAAGAGAAATGATCAAAAAGCAAGAAACTTGTTGCTTATGACCATTCCTGGTGAACAGATGCTATCCTTTAGCAAGTTTCCAAATGCAAAAACTCTTTTTGAAGAAATTTGTGCATGGTTTGGTGGTAATGAAACTACCAAGAAAACACAAAAGACATTGCTGAAACAACAATTTGAAAATTTCAGTTCAAATAGCAATGAATCTCTTGATAAGCTGTTTTCTAGATTACACAAGCTTGTCAGTCAGCTAAGTGTATTGAGTGTTGAGATAGCAAAGGAAGATCTCAACATGAAGTTTTTGAGAAGTCTACCTGATGAGTTCCATACTCATGTGGTTGTCTGGATGAACAAGCCAGATATTGAAACCATGAAACTCAATGATTTGTTCAATAACTTTAAAATTGTTGAACAAAGTCTAAAGAAGTCTGGAATCTATAGTACTAGCTCTGGGAATGTAGCACTCTTGTCATCTCCCAGTATTAGTAAGTCAGAAGAGGTAGATGAAGTTGAAGGTGTTTCTATTGCTACATACGGTGGTCCTTCTACTAGTTCACAGAAGAATGTTGCTGGACTTGGAGATCCATCATTTTATGTATTCATGTGTAGTCAAACTAGTGGTTCTCCTCTAATTCATGAAGATCTTGATCAGTTGGATGATAATGATTTGGAAGAGATGGACATCAAATGGAAGGTTGCTTTGCTTAGCATGAGGGCTAAGAAGTTCTGGCAGAGAACTGGTAAGCAGATTACCATTGATGGTAATGAAACTGCTGGGTTTGATAAGAAGAAAGTAGAGTGTTTTAACTGTCACAGGTTAGGACACTTTGCTAAAGAATGTAGAAAACCCAAGGAAGCAGGATAATAGAAGCACATGGTATAGGCAAGAGAAGAAAAAGGAAGTCACAGTTGAAGAACCAAGGGCTATGGTAGCCATAGATGGGGTTAACTATGACTGGAGCTTCATGGCTGATGAAGAGGAAGCACCAAAAAATGCTGCTCTTGTGGCCACTGAGACTGCTCTAATGGCCTTCTCTGATTCAGAGGTAAGTTCCATAACCAAATGTTCTGAATCATGTTCTGCTCTTAAAGATAATGAAGAACTTAAAAGAAAAGCTGATAATAGGCGAGAAGAACTAATTATTGCCTTAGCCAATTTAAGTAATCATAAAAGAGCTATAGGTGTTCTTGAAAAACAAATTGCACACTTTCAAGGTAATGAATCTAAGTTTACTGATGATTTAAATGCTCTACAAAGAGGCATAGCATTTAGAGATGAAATACTTGCTAGTCAAAGTAAACAATTAGCTGAAGCCAATAATAAAACTGAAAATGTTAAGATAACTGTAGATGCTTTAGCTCATGCCTCAGAGGGAATGAATAAGATTTGGGAAGCTCAAGTAATCAATAAAGCTAAGTCTGGTTTAGGATACAAATCTGTTCCTCCACCATACAGAGGTGTTCCTTCACCTCCAGGTATTGACCTAGCACACACAGGTTTTGCTGAGTTTCAAGAACCAATAATGGAATATGATGCGCGTGATGTGTCGTTGCGGTTTAGCAGTATTAATGCCTACTCAAGTTTTAAATTTATATTTAGCCGACTTATCAATAACACACACACTTAACGAGCAGTGTACCCGGTCAGTATGAATATAATGGTAAGTAGAGTGTCGATCACTAAGAGTGGAACGTATTATCTAGTTATTCTAATCAGTATTTTAATATCCTAAGTTAGCTATACAACCTAATCTAACGCAAGGGGGTTCAGCCTGAGAGACTGGCAAGGTTTGGATATGATTAAATAGTAAACTAAACTAATGAGCACGAATCAGCGATTAGCACACACGTACACAGATAGATACTCGAGACTATAAGAAGACCTGTCCTGATAATTAAGTAGCTTGTCACTTGTTTTATTGCTAGTTTTATATGAAGTGTATATAATTAAACCTTTCTCGTTGGCTCTAATCTTATCGGCGAGTAAACTCTTAATGATTACTTATGTCTATCCTACTTTTCTAGAGTATCGGGCCTTTGTGATGCCCACATCTCGTATACGCTAGAATAGATAGGCGAGGAAGGGGCATGGCGACCCAAGCAAGACTCAGCTAGACACAGAGGTTATCAATGCACTAATAAAAGTCACCAAAGACATCAACATATAAACTTTAATTAATGGGAAAGCAATATTAAGGGGAGTGCATGATTTTCCGTAGTCACATGACACAAGCCCATCAATCCTGATGAATTAAAGTGTACTAATACAATAAAACAAAACTACTTAATGAATTGAATACATGCAGGACCTTCTTACAGCTCTTGTATCTTCGTTTAGGTGTGTCTTGTGCTGCTTGGTCGTCTGAATTCGGCTCTAGGGTTCTTCTGTCTCTTTTTCTGAGAGAGCTCTCAAATTCGTCTGTCCTTGGGGTATTTATAGTTTCTGTCTGAGGGATAGATGCGGCGCATTGACTTAACTTCGCGTGGGGTCCAAGATTAATATATTCTGGAATATTCGTACACCGTCTTCAGATGCGGCGTAACTTGATCTTTGTATGCGGCGCATGTACTTGGATTGTAACTTGTGAAATCTTGATAGTGATACGCCGTATGTTAGAAGTATATTGCGGCGTATCTGGAGTAGAACGAGCTTGATCTTCTGGATTTCAGTAGGCTTTTGACATCTTGCTTGTTTTGCTCCATAATTAGTCCAAAATCGCCAAGTTTCACATAATGCTTGTTTTTACCTGAGAATTACTAAAGTAAACATTAATGTATCGATTCTCATATATAATATAATAAAACAAGTTAAATAAATAGGATAAATGATGATAATAAAATGTACTTATTTGAGTTCATCAAATATCCCCCCACTTGAACTTTACTTGTCCCCAAGTAAACCTTAGAATTAATCATATGAAAATGTATCCTAAAAGATGTTAGGATTTATTTATATATTTAAGCACGTATTCGTTTTGTCATAATCACACAACCAAACACGTAACGAAGTAGAAACCAAAATAATTTTTAATGTAAAACAATTCTAAATCGTTTAGTTGCTTAGTCGTGACGAATATTCTATCATAGGCTTGGCAAGTATACGCATCTCCCCCACTAAAGCCAAGGAGAAACAAGTCTAAAGCGGTAAAAAGGGTTTGTTGGTTAAGGTTTGATCATCCTTTTTAATCTCTATCGATCTCACATTCCAGAAAAGGCGACAAAATTACAAATACATGATCGAATCCACGACCACGATACTTGCAATTGCTCAAATCCTTAACTCGAATAGGCTAAAGATAGGACCAAGTAATCTTCACCAATAATATTATATCAAAAAGGGCGACAAAATCATAAATACATAGCCGAATCCACGACTATGATACTTAAGATTGCTCAAATCCCTAATCTCAATAAATTAAAGGTTTGGATGAAGAATGATATAGGGTATGGATAATATTTGGGATACAAATTGGTGTAAAATGAAAAATAAACAAAACAGATAAATTAAAATCCTAAGTGTGGTTAATCACTTTCCCAACCATCCCATGAATAAGACTCATATCATTGAATAACTCACGCTTTAACACTTGAAACACACGCTTTTAGGTAGACACGAATTATACTCAACAAGATCTCAATCAAAGAATAACCTTAGTTGGCGTTCCCATAACGGCCAACTCCCATTCAATCCATAAATATAATATACAAAAAATAGTGGTGATATCTCCCACTTAATACAAAACTTTACATAAGTTGGTTAAAACAAACTTCCAACTTTTCCTTTTTCTTTTTCTTTTCTTTTTTTTTCGATTTTTTTTTTTTTTTTTTTTTTTTTACATCAACATATATGTGTAAAATTTTACAACTTTTCTATCACTATTTTTCCGGATAATTTTTCCATACTCTTCATACTTTCAGAAATAACTGTAATAGCGAAAGTAGCAAACACACGAAAAATAAACTAAAAGATATACAATATTTACTTTCATACCAATTGCATTGTGCAATTTCCCGACCTAACCAAAGATAATGAATTACGCACGCGAACACAGGTAATGTAAGGAAACACACTTTGCCTTAAGCAATTAACCACGGATTTTAATCTACAGGGTAGGCTAAGGTGTAAGGGTGTATCGAAACATTATAACAAAGGTGTAAGAAACGAAAGGAATGGCTCTGAGGGTTTTTCTAGGGGTATCTTATTCTAAAAGTGAGAGTAACAAAGGGTTTATACGGGGGTTAACTAACCAGTGTAGTTAGTTAATATCACATAACATATAAAGGCTATTTGGGTGTAATCCTAGAAATTTACCAATTTAGACAAGTCACTCCAATTATATAGATAATACTTATTATGGTGGTCTCGAATAGTATACAAGCCAAGTTCTAAAGTTTACAAGTCACCAGCACACTAAAGTTTTAATATTTTTGAAAGAATAGAGTTATGTGTGCGGTTATGTAATTTAGACTTTAAACAAAAACATGCTAAAAAAAATTTTAAATTTTGATATATTAAGCGCATTTTAAGCATATTTTGAAAAAGTTTAGGACAAGTAAGTGTTCTAATTCTCCAATCCCCCCACTTAAGTTAAACAACGTCCTCGTTGTTTGTATTAAAGGTTAAAAACTGGAAAATAAAAGAATTAGAACAGAAAAACTCCCCTGAGATTTGCTCGGTATGATCCTCCATTATTTGTATAAGAGCAAAAAACAACTTTCTTGTGGATTAGAACGTTTAAGCTTCATAGATGATGTATCCACAAAAAATGCAGGAATCTATAATACCATCTAGACTTTAACACACCTGAGTTAAGAAGGTTCAAACTTTCGTAATACATTAGTAGTTAGTAAAAATAAAACCTAAAAAAAAAATAAACTGTAAATCATCAGGTCAGTCGATACGCCGTATCTTATGGAAAAAAATATGCCGCATCGAGCCTGGAATAAATACGAAATAAAATAAAATAAAGGATAGGATGTGTCGCATCTGTTTCACTAGATGCGGCGCATGTATTTACCAAACAGACTGTTAACAGTCTGTTGCAAAACAGGCACGTATCACGGTTTTACCTCTCGGGTTCTCTCGTTCACTCATGCTGAACTTAATGCCAGTCTTCATCAAACATACTGAGAAGCATAAACTGAAACATTAAATAAATACACGATAATAGAATTCAATACAATCCCAAGAGGAATAAAAATGTATGAGGAACAATGTCTATAAACATATGAGATCAAGGATTAGGGGAGTCGTCTCCTGCAGCTGAGTGAGTCCCTGAGGTGCTGGCATCCTCGGTCCTAGGTCTGACTCTACGTAAAGGGACCCGGGAGTATGTGATCATCCCTCTAACGTAAGTACCATTAGGCTGAGTATGGCTCGTGCCCTGATGCTCCAAAATCTGGCTCACACTCCCGACCAGCCAACCTAAATCCCTCCTGACTATAGTGAGGTCAGCCCTCATGCCGTCGACTACGCCCCTCAAAGCTCTAACCTCCCCCTCAACTAGCTCTACCCTCTGACCCACGGATCGTGCAACTGGTGGTGGGGGTACCTGTGGCTCCTCCTGTGTTAGGAATATGAATATTCAGCTGAAGACTCGGTCACCCCGAGTACTTATTAGCACATCATAGCTCGTAGGATTATCAGTAATATTATTAGTAGCTTAGTTATTATTATTAGTATTGTGGAGTGGGTCGGGTCTTTACCCTCTGTCAGCTCACTCTACAGCCCGCTAGGGGCATAATATATTGTAAGTATAAATACCCCTTCCCACACATGGGAAGGGTTGGAACTCTCATTACATTCAAGCTAATACACATAGTTTTCTCTCACTAGAAGTTCCCATCTCTCTCTCTCTAGCTTCTTGTTCATTCGATCCTTAATCAAGCCTCAAACAAGTGTTTCTTGCATTGTGAATACCCTACAATTGGTATCAGAGCCATGGTTAGGTCCATGAGAGTTGGTATTCACGGATTTGTGTAGTTTTTGAGGTTTTTTTTGTTCGATTTGATAAGTAGCATAAATTACATTTTGTGCTTTGTTTAGTGATTAGAAGTTGTTATACCTTGTACTTTCTAGCTTAAGAATAGTATTAGAGTGGTATTTGGTGTTTGGATTCACAGATCTAAGAACGGTGTGGTGATTTTGGGGTAATTCGTGGGGGTTTATTGTTGTGTTCTTCGCAGCGGTTTGTGTCCTTGGGACATGTTCTTGGACTCGGTTTGTGTCACCTCGTAGATACGGTTTGTCTTATTACTTGTTTAGGCAAAAAGACAAAAGGCAGTGAAAGCGACGTGCTTGGGAGTTTGTGTCTACTCGGTTTGTCCCTGCTGCGTGTACTCGGTTTGTGCCTACTCGATTTGTCCCTCCAGCGTGTACTCGGTTTGTGTAGACTCGGTTTGTCACTGAGGAATTTACTCGGTTTGTGCCTACTCGATTTGTCCCTCCAGCGTGTACTCGGTTTGTGTAGACTTGGTTTGTCTCTGAGGAATTTACTCGGTTTGTGTCTACTCGATTTGTCTCTGCAGCGTGAACTCGGTTTGTATCTACTCGGTTTGTTCCAGCAGCGTGTACTCGGTTTGTGTCTACTCGATTTGTCTCTGCAGCGTGAACTCGGTTTGTATCTACTCGGTTTGTTCCAGCAGCGTGCACTCGGTTTGTGTCTACTTGAGTTGTCTCTGCAGCGTGTAGTCGGTTTGTGTATACGCGGTTTGTCTCTCAGACTTGTATGCGGTTTGTGTCTTGGTGATTTTAGAAATTCCCGCGAAAGATTCAATTTCTCGGTTAAATCACAAGATCTGTAAAATCCCGTAGTTACTATGGCTACCACATCAAGCACATCATCAGAAGATATTCAAGCAGCAGGATCTGACACTCGTCCACCTATGCTAGATAGGACAGATTATGAGTCTTGGGCACAACGAATAAGACTTTACTGCTTGGGAAAAGATAATGGTGTTAACATTCTTAAGTCAATTGACGAAGGACCTTATCAGATGGGTACCACCAGAGACGTTGTTACAACTGGTGAAGATGGGACTGTAACTTGGGGCATCGACAGACCTAGAAACTACAATGATCTTAATGAAGAAGAAAAGAAGAGGTATAATGCTGATATTAGAGCCTCAAACATAGTCATTCAAGGTCTTCCAAAGGATGTATACAAGCTCATCAATTTCAACACTGAAGCCAAGGCTATGTGGGACAACGTTAAAATGTTGTTGGCAGGGTCAGAACTCACAAAGGAAGATCGTGGGTCACAGCTGTATGATGAGTTCGAGCATTTCAAAATGAACCCAGGAGAGAATATCACAGACTACTATGTGAGATTTCATAAGTTGGTGAATGATATGAGGATGATCAGAATGACTATGCCCAATATCCAACTTAACTCAAAGTTTGTGAACAACATGACTCCTGAATGGGACAGATTTGTTACTGCTGTCAAACTCAACAAAGGTTTAAGGGATACTAACTATGAACAGCTGTATGCTTACCTGCAACAACATGAGAAGCATGCGGTCTACGATCGGGTGCTGAGAGAAAAGTTTAATCCTTCAACTACAAATGATCCACTGGCGTTCATGACAAATGTTCAACCGACAATCCAATCATCTTCCAACCCAAGCTATCATCAACTTCACTCACATGTACCTGCTATGAGTTCTCAACTTGACTCAGGCTACTCTCAGACCGACAAAATGATTGACAACCTCACCAATCAAGTATCATTACTGGTTCAACAGTTTCAAGCATCACTCCCTCAGACCAACAATCAGTTAAGGAATTCATCCAATCCACGCAATCTAGCAATGGTGGAGGATGGGAAAATTGTGGTTCAGAATGTGCAAGGGAGAGCAGGTAGAAACATGGGTCGAGGTTATGTGCAGAATAGAGCAGGGAATGGCAATCAGGGTCAAGGAAAACAGATCAAGTGTTATAATTGTGGGGGGCTTGGACACATTGCTAGAAACTGCAATCAACCTAAACGTCCGCAGAACTCAGATTACTTCAAAGACAAGATGCTGTTAATGCAAGCTCAAGAGAATGGAGCTGTATTGGATAAGGAAGAGTTATTGTTCTTGGCAGGAGATGGAGGAAATACTTTTGATGAAGATGTGGATGAGAAACCTGTTCAGGATCTAGCACTTAATGATCCTAACATCTTCAAGGCAGATGACTGTGATGCATATGACTCTGATGTAGATGATGAACCTACGGCTCAAACAATCTTCATGGCTAACTTGTCTTCCCTGGTTTCATCTCCCCGTCAAGCTGGTCCTTCCAATGCATCCGTGATATCTGAGGTACTCAAAATTTATGACACATATAATATTGTCGAGGGACAAAAGAATCCCGAAGAAGTACATCAGGTAGATGTTTCTGACTCAAGTAATGTTGACATGGAAAATAGCAATATTATTTCATATGAACAGTATTTGCATCACAACAACTCGCCTGATGTACCAAATGGTGAATCTTTTTTCAATAATGATGTGTGTGTTATGAGTAATGTATGTGCCTTAGATAATGCGGGTAATATAGATAATGCATGTGTGTACCATGAGAACAAATTGCCTGTCCCTGATGATAACTTGATCACTAGACTAAACATCTATAAAGAACAAGTTGCTATGTATGAACAGCGTGCTAAGTTTGAGCTTAATGATCGTGAGCAGAAATTAGAAGGTTAAATGAGTACACTTATTAAAGAGTCTAGAGTGCGAGAAGAAACATTAAAATTAGAGTTGAGTTCTTTGAAAAGTCAGCTAGAACAGTCTGTCAAACAGAAACAGGAAGCACAAAAGTATGTAACTACACTTAAGCAAGAATTCAAACAAAAAGAAACAACACTTTTAAATGATTTCTCTAGACTCAAGACGTTAAAAAATAAGCTTGAAGATAAGTTGTACACACAAAATCAAACCATACAAACTGCTCAAATGATTCATAAGCACAGAAAGTTGAGTGATAAGCATAGTAAAATCATGATAGGTGAACCTAAGTCAACCATCCTTAGGGACATGAAAGTACTTCAACCATCCCTATATGATGGTAATGTGATGCTTATGCCTATTCATGACCAACCTGAGCATATCTACACTAATGAAGAGGATGAGATAAGTGATAAAAAGAGGGAAAAAATGAATGAGAAAATGAGGGATCCCGAGTGCATAGCCAGACGAATAATAATCAAACCCCATGATTATTATGAGGAAAATCATTTGACTGTGTTTGCTCCTCAAAAGAAGTTAACACCTGAACAGATATTTTGGAAACAAGATAATGAAAAACTTAAGGTAGATAAACTTAAGGCCAACACCCCCCTCATTAGAAAAGTTGCGTCCATAACGGTGTATCCTCCCAATACACCTAGGAATCTGGTGCCTTTGTCTCTTCCCACTGAATGCAAAACCTTTATTAGCTTATATGTGCTTTGGCAATTATTTGCTGATTTTGATAAAACATGTAAGAAGAGAATCACACCAACCGGCATTACTGAGGGGGAAAGGTGTTTTGAACATGCAAAAAGGTGTTACTTAACTGAGGTCATGCCATTCTTTAAACTACTTAAAGAACATTTTGAAGGGTTGCAAACTGCCCTTAAAGTCGAAATAAAAGAAATGGAAGTAGTGTTTAAAGACATGGAAAATGAGGTGAATGAATATGCAATAGAGCTTAAGAGTCGAGAGATTGAAAGAAAAAACATACTCATTACTAACGACAACTTGATTACTAAATGTATTGCACAAGATGTATTTTACACTGTTACTGATTCTACATTGTCCGCTTGTCAATTTAATGAGTATGCTATTGCGTTAAATGTCACCCAGAATCGTGTTGTTGAGCTTGAGGGGGAGAATTTAAAATTGCTTGAAAAAATTAAAAATGATGACCATGATAATATGGTTAAACGTTTTTCAAAATTAGAAGTTGAATATCTTAATTTGCAATTGAAACATCAACATTTAAATGAAAAACATAAAATATCAAATGACAAGACATCCTTGGATGCTCCTAAATTTGATACTTATTTTGAATTAAGCAAACGAGATGAGACAATTCAAGCTCACACGAACACGATTCGACTGCTGAGGGCCCAAATTGCCCAATTGAAATCCAACAAGTATGAAGTGTATGGCACCAATAAACCTTCGTCTTCAGATTCTCAGAATTTTCAATATCAAAACACCATAAATAAGTTACATTATGAAAATGAGTGTTATCGAGAAGAAAATTCAAAGGTCAAACAACATTTCAAAGAGTTATATGATTCCATTAAAGTTACAAGAAGCAATCACAATGATCAAATAACCTCTTTGACAAATGAAATTGAGAATCTTAAGGCTCGGGTGAAAGGTAAAATGCCATGCACCACTTGTAATTGTGATGCACCAAAGGCTAGTGATAGTAAAAAGTATGATGTTGATGTTGGGCGTATTCCGTTTAAGCTTAGAAATAACAGCTTTGCTCATCAAACATATCTAGATCATCTTAGAGAGGGCCTTGACACACTTCGTGAGGTAGTTGAAGAGGATAGGACTGATAAGCCACTTGATAGGGCAGTTGTCTATGCCTGCAAACTCACGAAAAGGATTCAGGAAAACTTAGAATATGCCATAGGCTCAATTCCTAAGTTTAGCAGCCATAGAGATAGATTTGTTGCATCATCATCCACTGTTGAGAACAAGCATGTAGCCTTTGATCTACCACCAAAAACATCAGAACCCAACACATCATTATCAGGAAGGCATGTGACAGACAAACAAACTAATGTTACCTTCGATGCTTCTACAGGAGTAAAAAGTGACACCCAAGCTAGCGGGTCAAGGTATAGAGGAAATGCAAGAAAGGATAGGACCGCGCCAGCTAAGAATGATCACTTGAAGAATGTAGAAGCCCAACCTAGGAACAATAAGTTTGCAATGAGTAGGATGAATCGTGTTGATTCTAGTATCAAAAGTACTGTAATTAATTCGAATTCTAATGCTATCTGTAAAACATGCGACAATTGTTTAATTTCTGCTAATCATGATGAATGTGTTGTGTCTTTCTTGATGACTTCTGCATCATCCCATGTTAAGAATGGTAGAATAACTGAAGCATGCAAGAAAGTTTGGAAAGCAACAGGAAAAACATTTGCTAGCATAGGCTATCAATGGAGACCCACTGGAAGGAAATTCAATTTAGGAAAACAGTGCACGTTACCTAAAATGAATGAGCATAAAATTGTGAAAGTTAAGGAATGGAGACCCACTGGAAGGAAATTCAATTTAGGAAAACAGAGATCATTACCTAAAATGAATATGCATAAAATTGTGAAGAATAAGGAATGGAGACCAACTGGTAGAATCCTGTCTTTAGAATCACAATGCCTTCCATCTAGGTCTTGTCCTGCCTCTAGTTCTGTCTCCTCAGTAAAGACAGTAGCATCTGTGAAATCTGTAGTTCCAGAATATGTGTGTGCTGACCAAATGGACCCCAATTTCACTTGGGGATCCACATTTTTCAGTTATCCATTGTTGTCTGGTTTCAAATGCAGGTCGTACAAATCGTCCTGTGGTATTTGGACTCAGGCTGCTCAAAACATATGACTGGGGATCGCTCACGGCTCAAGAACTTCGTGAAAAATTTTATCGGGACAGTTAGATTTGGGAACGACCACTTTGGTGCTATTATGGGTTATGGAGATTATGTGTTTGGTGACAGTGTAATCTCAAGGGTATACTATGTGGAAGGACTAGGGCACAATCTGTTTTCTGTGGGTCAATTTTGTGATTCAGATCTGGAAGTGGCTTTCAGAAAGCATGCATGTTTCGTCAGAGAATTGGATGGTATAGATCTCCTTAAGGGCAGTCGGGGCACCAATCTATACACCATATCGATTGAAGAAATGTTGAAGTCCTCTCCCATATGCTTGCTTTCTAAAGCCTCTAAAACTAAATCATGGCTGTGGCATCGTCGTTTGAACCACTTGAACTTCGGTACCATAAATAATCTTTCCCGTAAAGATCTTGTTAGAGGAATGCCCAGACTGAAATATGAGAAAGATCATCTCTGCTCTGCATGTCAACTGGGTAAAAGCAAGAAACAAACCCACAAGCCTAAAACCATCAACACCAACTTGGAAGTTCTTCATACCCTCCACATGGACTTGTGCGGTCCAATGAGAATACAAACCATAAATGGAAAGAAGTACGTTCTGGTGATAGTAGATGATTATTCTCAGTTCACATGGGTAAAGTTTTTGAGAACCAAGGACGAAACTCCAGAGGTTATCATTAAACTGATAAAATAGCTGCAAGTAAGGCTCAATAAAACTGTCAGAATCATCCGCACTGATAATGGTACTGAGTTTGTTAACCAACAACTCCGTAACTTCTATGAAAGTATTGGCATCACGCATCAGAAAAGTATCCCTCGCACTCCTCAATAGAACGGAGTGGTTGAACGAAGGAACCGTACTCTGGTAGAGGCTGCAAGAACTATGCTTATATTTTCAAAGACACCGATGTTTCTCTGGGCAGAGGCTATTGCAACAGCATGTTACACTCAAAACCGATCCCTAATTCATCCGGTTCATGAGAAGACTCCCTTCGAGTTAATTCATAACAAGAAACCAGATCTTTCCTTTCTTCGTGTGTTTGGTGCACTTTCCTACCCAACTAACGATAGTCAAGACTTGGGAAAGTTAAGAGCTAAAGCAGATGTAGGTATTTTTGTTGGATACGCACCAGACAGTAAAGGGTATCGAATCTACAATAAGAGAACCCGTAAAATTATGGAAACCATTCATGTTACGTTCGATGAGCTGAGTGAGCAACCTGCTTCAGGACAAATTAGTTCTGGACCCGATCTTAACCTTTTGTCTCCTGGACCCATTAGTTCAAGACTTGTACAGAATTCCACGCCTGCAGATTCTTATGTGCCACCTACATGCGAGGAGTTAAAGAAGTTATTTGATCCTATGTTTGATGAATACTTTGAGCCAACGAATGGAACCATCCCAAGTGAACCTGCTGTACTTCCTATGGCTGAGGTTCAAGCCCCACAAGGTTCAGAAGGTCTTACAGCTTCAGTATCAGTCAGTCACAATGCTCCAACTGCCAGTCAGTCGCCTTCGTCATCAAACGCTCAAACTTCTCCAGTAACACAAGAATCTTCAGATAATAATTCATTGGAAGTTAATCCTTTTGCTCCTGTTGATGAGGTTCCTTTTGAAAACATATTTGCTCTTGAACATTCATCAGACACATCCTCACTTGAAGGACACAGCACTGCTACGTCTGTTCATAACCCTCAACCTCACGACCATCTCAGGAAATGGACCAGTGATCATCCAATCGACAACATCATAGGCAATCCCTCACGTCCAGTATCCACACGTAATCAACTAGCCACTGATGCACTATGGTGCTTCTTCAATTTCGTACTGTCCAAAGTCGAACCAAAAGATGCCAAAGAAGCAATGACTAAAGATTGCTGGTTCCAGGCTATGTAGGATGAAATCCATGAATTTGATTGACTTGAAGTATGGGAATTAGTGCCTCCTCCAGAGCTTGCAATGATCATTGCTTTAAAGTGGATCTTTAAAGTGAAGCTTGATGAGTATGGTGATGTATTAAAGAACAAGGCTCGGCTAGTTGCTAAAGGGTTCAAACAAGAAGAGGGCATTGATTTTGAAGAATCGTTTGCTCCGGTTGCTTGAATTGAAGCTATAAGAATCTTCCTGGCAAATGCTGCTAGTCGAAATATGATAGTCTACCAAATGGATGTCAAAACGGTATTCTTGAATGGCGACTTGAAGGAAGAAGTTTATGTGAGTCAACCAGAAGGATTCGTGGATACTGAACATCCTACTCATGTTTACCGCTTGAAGAAGGCTCTTTATGGGTTAAAACAGGCACCAAGGGCATGGTACGATACATTGTCCAAGTTCCTCCTAGTGAACGGATTCTCCAAGGGTGTTGTTGATCCTATACTATTCACCAGGAAGTCAAGAAACCATCTACTACTAGTTCAGATATATGTAGATGATATCATCTTTGCTTCAACAAATCCTGGTGAATGTGATAGTTTTTCAAAGGAGATGAATTCCAAGTTCCAAATGTCCATGATGGGACAAATGTCATTCTTCTTAGGATTACAAGTTTCTCAAAGTCCCGGAGGCATATTCATTAATCAATCCAAATACGCCAACGAGATCTTGAAAAAGTTTGGATTCTATTCAAGTGAACCTGTTGACACTCCCATGGTTGATAGAACGAAGCTGGATGAAGATCCTTCAGGAATTCCAGTAGATATAACAAAGTATCGAAGCATGATTGGATCTTTGATGTACATCACGGCTAGCAGACCAGATCTACTGTTTGCTGTGTGTATGTGTGCTCGGTATCAATCCAGACCAACCAAGAAGCATGTTGAAGCAGTGAAAAGGATCTTCCGATATCTTCAAGGCACGGTTCATATGGGTCTCTGGTATCCTAAGGACACTGCAATGGAGTTAACAGCTTACGCGGATGCTGATCTTGCGGGATGTCAAGACACTCGTCGAAGTACTTCAGGAGGAGCTCAGTTTTTAGGGGAAAAGTTGGTTAGTTGGTCTTCTAAGAAGCAGATGAGTACTTCCATATCATCTACTGAAGCTGAGTACATTTCCATGTCCGCTTGTTGTGCACAAATCCTTTGGATGCGATCACAACTTTCGGACTATGGATTCTCATACAACAAAATTCCCCTATATTGTGACAACAAAAGCGCCATTGCTCTTTGTTGTAACAATGTTCAGCACTCCAGGTCTAAACACATCGACATCAGGCATCACTTCATAAGGGAACAGGTGGAAAACGGAATTGTGGAACTATACTTCGTGAGGACAGAGTTTCAGTTAACTGACATCTTCACCAAGGCCCTCTCAAGAGAAAGGTTTCAGTTTATTCTCCCACGCCTTGGCATGAAAAACATGACTCCTGAAACCCTCAAGTGTCTTCAGGAAGAAAAGGAGGAGTAAAGGATTATCTTCTTATATCCTTGTACATAGTTGTATATATCTTAAATCAAAAAGAAAAATACAAAAATATAAAACCTATAAAAACCATAAAAATCGAAAAATCAGAAAATACCAAAAATAGTCCTACCTAGGCATGTCTTCTGTTTATCGATAACATTTACGGATCTAGAAATGTCATTCAACAATGGCACGGATTCTTAAATGAAGCTCGAGCAGAAGTTATACTAATCAGTTAAAACATGTCTTAATGGCTTGCAGTTACATCATATTGCAACCCGCGCTGTACAATGGGGAAAGCATGTCGCCAAAAGGACAGTTGTTCCTCCAACCGGGTGATGTTCACCTGGGCATGGATTACTTTATATCCATGTTTCCCCGACTGGATGTACGTTTCAGTGCGTCTTGTCGTGTATAAGAAGAGAAGTCTTCTTTTTCATCAAGACTCCTTATCTTATTTGATTCTTCTAGAGAGTCTTGATGTTACACAAGGTGGTAAATTGAAGTAAAATTTTCACAAATACTTATCGCTTAATTGAATGACTACAGCTCTTTTAATAGAATATGGGTCATTAATTAAGGGGGAGAGTACTTGTTCAAATTTTTGACACCTTGCCAAACTTGTGCAACATTAGCAGTGACACTCTCTCGTGGTTTAAGGGGGAGCATAGTATGCTCCTAAATCAGAATATATTTAAACCTGACCACATTTTCTCCCAAATTTACTAAACTTATTTAAATCACTTGGGATCCCAAATCTCAAATGGTTTGAAATTTTTGATCGGGGGAGAGAATGTGATTTAAATAGGAAATTCTGATAAAATGTGATGATTTGGATGTTAATGTAAGCTCTCTCGTATGTGCTAAACCATTTTGCATATCAAGGCACATATTGAGGGGGAGCAAAATGTTTTGGTCATAAACGCAAGCTCTTCCATATGTGCTAAAATCTTTCTTATATCGATGCACATATTGAGGGGGAGCAAATGGTTTTTACAAAACAAAGGATTTGGCATCTCACGTGAGCAAGGCTCAGTCTTCACCAATGAATTGACGAAACTTGAATTGCCATCAATCGAAAGGATACGTCTTGGCCGGGTAATAATTTCAAGCTGGTCTAACCAGTGATGTAAGCGTGTCTCGAAAAAGATGTATCTGAGTAGAGTGTACCGTTTCAAGAAACTTTCTGTGGACTTGACCAGGCCGGGTAATAATTTCAAGCTAGTCTAACTAGTGATGTAAGCGTGTCTCGAATCGGTCATGTTTACTGAAAGTTGATCAATTCTAAAAGTGCGAGCTTTACCTAACATGTGCAAATTTATAAAACTATCACTCGAGCACATGTTGAGGGGGAGCATTTGAAATATATAAAACTCTCAAGTGTTTGCAAAAATGTGTTTCGTAATCATGAACACTTTAAGAGATTTTTCAAAGATTTTGTTTGGCAATTGTGGAAGAACACCAAAGACCGACCATTGTATTTCATATAATGGAGTTACAAGGATGGTAAGGTTAGGTACAAGTTCCCACGATCCCGCCAGAGCCGGAGGGATCTACCCAGGGACAATCCACTAGTTAGTGTAGAAGTCCTTAGGTATGATTAAAAAGGAGAAAAGTGAATGAGGGAATAGTGCCGACTGAGATGGAGCTAACACTGGAACAAACCCAACAAGGTGTTAGTTATGAAGTCTCGGTAAGCACTGAAGGGGTTGAAGAATGAAAAAGAATTGTAAAGAGAAAGGGTGAAAAGTAATAGCCCTCCTTACAACTTAGGCAGAAACTGGGTCAATACATATGCTGTCAGAATCACTTAGTTGATTGCTGGCATTCAAGACAAAGTTATAGGTGATGTATGAAATAAATAATCATATTAAACATATAAACGCAGCGGATAAACATCACCACACAACGGATCCATAGTGCCATATGATCAATCAAATATAATAAACACATAAACAAGTGAGATATACCTTTGAAGCGTGATCCGGGAGTCACCTACAATATGTATGTGTCGACTTGTATATGAAACCCCAAGAGATCAATAAGGTTGATCTCTTCTATGTGTATCCACACTACACGTCCTTGATCACCACCCGATGCTAGTCTAAACCCCGCAACAATGAATCTTGGTATAACCTACAATAGATAATATCAAGAGGAGATCAAAACCACAAAACCCTAAAGGGTGTTATGTTTGTGCCGTGAGGATGGAGAGGGGGGAGAGAGAGGAGAGATTGTTATGGTATTATGATAATTCAATGTGTAATTGATTTGATCAAATCCTTTGATCTTATCAATTACAATCTTACATCAAGGCCCCTTAACAAGTTCCATACTCCCTCTTGAACCTCCCATATGGCCGGCCACATTAAGGGCCCACAATGGGCTTGCCCGTTGTTGGCCCAGTCCAAAAACACTAAGTCTAACTTAGTATTTAATGGCCCGTTATTGATCTCGAGTTACGTAGTCGTTTATATATTGTAAATACGATGAATACAATCTATAAAATGGTGTCTCTGTGTATAAGTGTGTGACCCCATAGGCTCACATATGTCTAGCCATATAATTAGTGATTATGACACGAGCATACTCCAACAGCTCCCACTTGCGACGTCATAATAATCAAGTAATTATACTAGCAATGGTTAGCGTCTAGCAACACGCCAAAGCCCCTAGAAATATGTGAGGGTAGTTTCTTAAACTTCTCATTTCAGATGGTTTATATGTCATCTATCCTTTTGTTACAGATACCGTGTTGAATATTAGACATGGATCAAAAGTCATTCTAATAGTTCAACTATTATGTTTCTCGATATAGATATTGAACCAGATTACCAAGTGGATTTAAGATTCATCTTAATCCCAGTTGGGTACGGCCATACAAACATCTGTTCAATTCATCGAGGGGCCCAATAGTATCTAACTCCAAAACATGTGGAGGAACAAATCCTGTTTTGACTACACGTGTCATTCACATGCTTCATATCACTCCTGATAATGGCCTTTATAACTACCTTATTCAGGACAGCGTTTAACCATATCAAGGAATGAAATTCCACACATGCAAGACCTGCTTGCATCTCAAGTCTAAGGATAAGAGACAAAACCTCTTGCGAGATTCACTATTGACGACGATCCATGCAGTGAATTCTCGTAGGTTGGGTCAATCCAATGTTCATCCCAATGAACAACATGTGAGTGTGGCAAATAAATCACCAACACGCTCACATTTGTCTTAATTTGATGATACTCCCGTATCGTCAACCGACAATGGATAATTTTAGAATAAATAAATTATTCATGGATTAAACATGCAAATATAGAACACAGTAGTATAAATGAAGACGATCATACCCGGTATATCAATTCATTGTATAATACGACTGCTTACAGTTCCATTATCCAAATACTAAAAACAGATATGCATAGGACTACTCATAGGTCGGGATCCGATGTTCCCACCATGATCGAATCATGTTGTACAAGACAACAAGTAGTCATCTGAGTAAACTTTGAGAATACTTGTTTCAAAACTCATGAAAGGTTTGAATGATGATTGTCCTTTGTATGTGCACATTCAAGTACAAGACGAGTATCGCAACAATACATTCCATAGGGTGTTTGAAGCCAGCAAAACACCTACTTTAGATAGTCATCTGAATAGTTTCTCAAACTATAAAGTATTCTTATTCTTTTAATGTATAACGCATTAATGCTCTCAGTCGAACACATCTAGTCAGCAATGTCATCATTCATGATGACATCCCACCATGACCAGGGTTGAGTATTATCTCAGTTAAATAAGCATCAGCGTATGCAAACAAAACAGAGCTCCTCAATTATCCGTAAACGTTTAAACATATCTTTGGTCCTATGTAGGTCCAATATAATGTTCATTTAACAATTATCTAACGACTTTCACTTAGATATTGGTTGTTATCAACTCATCTTGCATTCATGCAAATGATAGATATATAGTCCAATACTTAATATGACTTACATGATGAATCCTTCAGTCAAACTTAAGATTTCCAATCATATGTTCAATCTCATCAAGTAAGATTGATCATTGAGACTCCCCTCAATAACGTGTCATATTGTGTTTAGACTTAATAACCGCTTATGTTTATTCTAATAAACATATATATAACAAGGTTATATGTTTTATTTTATAAATCCCTCAAGAGAAACTTCATTCCAAGCTAAGGATTAAAGTCTAGCTTAGGTGGAATATTGTTTCTAATATGTCAATGACATATGAGATTTAAGAAAATAAATAAAATGCTCCAACTTGCTCTCAGTGTACTTAGGAGTAATCTTATTAATCAAAATCAAGTTAATGATTTTATGATTAACACAAGATCTCTGCTCCTAGATGCATGATCTAATCCACACATGGATTCTTTTATCTTGTATACTTAATAAAGATTACATGGATTCATAAACCCTTTTGATTACTCATCGTCCTCGCAAAGGTAATCAACAAGAAAAGTGTTTTGATATCCTATTGTCATATTTCATATACATGAAATCAGGTATGACAATTAATCGTCTTTATATATTTAATGTTTCTAGGTAGAAGGATTTAGTCATAGTCAATTTCTTGAGTACGAGTAAACTCCTTTTACTAGTCGTGCATTAAACGTGTGTACAAGTTTTCCCTTTTGAGTTTTCTTATCAAGAAACTCATTCTTAACCTCACAGTCTAACTGATTTGTAAGAGATCAATCAAACTCCACGAGTGATTGTCTTTCAAGGGCTGCATCTTAACATTCATAGTTTTGAGCTACTCATCAGATACAATATCTGATAATGCATCTCAGTAGTTAGCAGGTTCACCATGATCCTCTAACTTATTTCCCTCAGCATTGATATAAAAACTATATCATTCAGGTGCAAGAGGTATCCTTGTGGATTTATGAATGAGAGATATCAATCTATGGTTTAACATATCCATGTTCAACCTTAGCATGACATTAGCAAGTGTGCTCAGAAGGTTGTGTATTTAGTTCTTGAGCAACTTCAAGATCTAAAGGTGCTCCCACTTGCTTTTGTATGTAAAGACTAATCTCTAGATACTCAGCATCATGAGAAACAATAAATTGTTTTCAAGTGGGACATCCAGAATACATCGTCAGTTCTTGACTCTAGTTTGTTAATTACTTACTCTTAAGTAGTTAACAAATTCAGAACTTTAAACAAGACATAATGAGATTCATCTCATGCCATACTACAATGGTGTCTTAAATTCCTTCTGGGTTGGAACCATATTGAGTGTACACATGGCACATCCAATTTCTAACCTTGATAGCTTTGGAGGTAAAACAGTTTAAGTCATCAAAGATCAAACAATATCAATAGTGTTTGATTTTCCACGATGGACATACCATAAAGTTGTGGTATTCCATGAGGACTGATGTTGTGAGACTATCACACAACTCATTAGATGAACTTATACCTTTTGGCTTACATATCTGCCAACCAAGTCAAACCAGATGGCATCAATAGTAATTTTAGCCTATTGCATACTTTACTTCATGTGTATGTTTTGACTAGAAAACATAAACATTTAATATTATACGTCGTAAGTGTACATGTCTTAACAAGAAGACATAACAAATCAACGTCTTACTTTACGTTATTTGTCTTTCAACAATTAACTGAATTGATGTTTGTGTCTTTACAAGAGACCTAAACATATTCAACTAAAGTAATTACGAGCGCCGACACTTGGCCTCAATAGTAATTTCAAGTTAATTTCATACTTCATGATTATGACATTACAAGAAGACATAATCATATTTACTAAACAATTCAGTGAATATGTTGAAGTAGCTTTTCATGTTATCTTGATATTTGTTCTAATTAGGGCAACCTACATTTTATGTGTAGAAGTCCTAGTAGAATCTTAGTTTCTTACCTTTCAGTCAAGAAAAACTATTAGTCATATTGTTATATGTTGTACCTTGCACACCATTAAGATTTCTCCCACTTGTGCATGGCACAACATCGTGAGAGCATGCAAACAACACTACGCTCGTTTGTTTGTATGAGCAATATGACAATGTATAAGATAACATATGATTTTTAGTCAAAAATCAAAATATAGATATGTAGAACTTTATCGTTTGAATAATGAATCATGCATGACAATTTTATAGATAACATTTCAGGAAGCAACATCAGGAACGCGACAAGTTATCTTATAAAATTTATGCAATGGTTCTTATATAAACTATGATGCTTGACATGTGGAAAGTAATGTATTATTTCAAGACAATCTAGAAATAAGATGGGCAACTTGCAAGGTAATAAAGCTTACAGCTCCCACTGGATTAGACAACATTACATGTGTTTCGTCACCAGTAATATAATCACGTAGCTCCCACTGGATTAGACAACATTACATGTGTTTCGTCACCAGTGGAGAGTGAGCGGCGATTAGATACTTTCCTTCTTTCATTGAATATCTACACATTATTGCTAATGTGAGTCACTTTGACTAGTAAACATGTACTTAGGTATTCAAGGAAGTGCATCAAGTTCTAACATATAGATGATGGGCTAGCCATCATTGCTATTTTAACTTGAAAATAGGCATGTATTTCCTCCATACTTGGTCTACCATACCACAAGGGTATGTAGTACCACAATAGATTTATTGGGTTAAGACAAACTGCTAGGTAATCATGCTAGTAATTGCCTTTACCACTTTGCGATTTATTGATATTTCCGTATTCTAATTATTTAAACTCATTTTAGTTTGGTAGCTATAGAAAACGTGTTCTTTAGTTATCCAAATATCTTTTATTTCTACAATGTTTCAAAACCGAAACTAGGGTTATAAAACAACGTTGAAGGAATAAGATGTGTAACCATACTTAACCGTTTTGACTTTTACAAGACATCACGATTTCTAGAGTAGGTGTTGTTTGAGTTTTATTAGAATTAGGAAAATTCAAATATTCCTATTATGACTTTTCCTCATAAAGAAAAAGGATAGGAACAAGTCTCTTTCATACAAGGAAAGAATGACTCAGTTCGTACTTTTAACAAGAAAAGAACAAACTTTTGTTTACGGTTGTGTTGCATTAATTCATTAATTGAATTTACAAAGTTCAATTTTAGTATTTTCGATAATTATCCTTTTATAAATTAACTACCCCATGTTTATAATATTAAACAATTAATTTACGAAAAGGCTAAGATCCACATTGTGCTTCTACTATCACATCAGTTGATCTGCTAGCAATAGTAGATTCAATTGGTAGGCGACGATCACCAATTGTATTACATGTACAACTCTTAGATCCTTATGGGACTCATGGCATCTAGTGTCAAACAACTAGTGTCATGTAGGCATGTTTTGTCCCATCTTTGCCTCGGGTCAAGGTCTAACCGCTTAACTCGATTAAGTCATCCAATTTGAAAACGTGTGATAATATATCTAGGTCTCACGCATAGAGAATAGTCACCTTGGGTTACAATTCAACCTAGGTCCCACGCATAGGCAAAAAGTAATTGCAAGTGTCCTCAAAATTGGACGGCACGACTTAAATTTTGACGGGTAAAATATTTTGATGTGGATCAAAAATGTGTACGAAAGAAGCATGCATTCATTCTTCGTAGCACAAGTTAAAAACTTTTCTTAACTTAAGTCTAATCATTGTTTTAATTTATGTGTATCAAGTTGTCCATTTCAAGACTAATATATATCCTAAGTGGATTATTATTTAGTTTGGACAATACAACTAAATAAATAAACAAACAATCTCAACCGGTTTAAGTGTTGTTTATATAGAAAACAATGATTTTAAGTTTCAAATCATATTTAAACTTAGTTAAACTAAATCATAAGACTTAGTTCAAAATGGTTTATGTTTTGTTTTAAGTTTTATGAAAACAATTTTCGTTTTTCATGTAGTCACAACCATACAAAAAAAACAACCAAACAAACATACAACCACAATATGCAAAGCCTCAACCGATGAAAATCCTATGCTTGGTCTTGTGAGCCATCACAAGAACCAAGAGTCAACTAGGGACTTATATCACAACCACATGGAGGGCTCCCACTTGCTCCAAGACAATCATGAGCAAGTGAAAGGCCCATTATGCACTTGAACTTCAGTTTCTGTCAGCCCAGTTTTTCTGTTTTGCAAGGCCCAAAAGCCCAGGAAGATCACCTCCTCATGATTCGGCCCAGTTAACAAAATTGTAGCCCTATGTCTTGTGGACCTGTACCAAAAATTTTAGAAAAAAATACCTTACCAATCAGCAGGTAATCACGTTTTCCCAACAGGTGTCCAGCAGCAACTTTCAGTCTACAACTCTTCAATCTTTCGCCTTTTGCTTCCAAGCTCTTGTTTACAATACATATAAAGTAAAATACAACTAATCTACTTTGTATCTACTGTAAAATGCCCAAACATTGGCAAAACCAAAATTGAAATACATTACAAAAGTGCCGAAACAATGGCAAACCCCAAAACATGAAAAACCAACCAACAATCACAATCACAACGCACAAGTGGTCTAGGTTTTCATCGGCTTTGCATATACACATAATAATACATACAATATGATCATTACAAGGTGTTGGCTAACTCCATGGACAAACATGCATGTATTTGCCATGGATAACAAAATAAATAACAAGAATTAAATTGTTAGCCAACGAATCGAAGAAATAATTAACAAGAATTAAAACCCCGAATAGTACACGTGACAAATGGCCATAGACTCATAACCCACTGATTTTAGGACCTCCTTAAGACCATTTTAACTCAGAAAAATAAGCCTCACGGGCTGATTAAAAATTGGGTTAAAAATCTCTCAAAAAACACGTTTTTAGGCCATTTTACGGGTACCGATCAAGTAAACAAACAACATATGCATAACAAATGGCCATATGATCAAAAAGTCCAGATCTTAAGACCCTCTCAAGGTCGACTTATATCATATTTATAAGCCCTAGGGGCTGTTTGAAAATAAACCCTTTAAATTCATTAAAAAACATCGTTTTTAGCCATTTTTACGCATATATGATGATCATATGACAACATATGATGGCTCGTGATACCACTATAGGTGATGTATGAAATAAATAATCATATTAAACATATAAACGCAGCGGATAAACATCACCACACAACGGATCCATAGTGCCATATGATCAATCAAATATAATAAACACATAAACAAGTGAGATATACCTTTGAAGCGTGATCCGGGAGTCACCTACAATATGTATGTGTCGACTTGTATATGAAACCCCAAGAGATCAATAAGGTTGATCTCTTCTATGTGTATCCACACTACACGTCCTTGATCACCACCCGATGCTAGTCTAAACCCCGCAACAATGAATCTTGGTATAACCTACAATAGATAATATCAAGAGGAGATCAAAACCACAAAACCCTAAAGGGTGTTATGTTTGTGCCGTGAGGATGGAGAGGGGGGAGAGAGAGGAGAGATTGTTATGGTATTATGATAATTCAATGTGTAATTGATTTGATCAAATCCTTTGATCTTATCAATTACAATCTTACATCAAGGCCCCTTAACAAGTTCCATACTCCCTCTTGAACCTCCCATATGGCCGGCCACATTAAGGGCCCACAATGGGCTTGCCCGTTGTTGGCCCAGTCCAAAAACACTAAGTCTAACTTAGTATTTAATGGCCCGTTATTGATCTCGAGTTACGTAGTCATTTATATATTGTAAATACGATGAATACAATCTATAAAATGGTGTCTCTGTGTATAAGTGTGTGACCCCATAGGCTCACATATGTCTAGCCATATAATTAGTGATTATGACACGAGCATACTCCAACAAAAGTATCATGGACCCAGTGATACGCTGCACAACCCTCCCTAGCCACTCAAGGTTCCTCAAAGGACTCTTGTTTCAATTGTCACGGAGTTCAATACATTTCTATCGTCTCTCTCACTCTGAGTTAGATGATATTGAAAAGGTGGCAGTCCTCTCCAGCCTCCGCTCACTAAATCAAATCGCACTATCGAGTCTAGAGCCACGAGATGCATAATAAGATCTCATAGGGACACGAATTATTTTTACACTGGTTGTTCAACATTAAGGACACCAGTTGTAAACTCATGAGTCCTACGCAGATCTTAGCAATCTGCCAGAACATTTATGAGAGAATTTACTAATGTAATTCTCAATGATTGAATGGAAATTCCTGCCAGGGTCAACATCAAGCAGCCCTGAAAGCAGGTCACTTCGGTAATTCCTTGTGGATTACGCTTAGTGGTCGCGGCGGTTTCAACCGGTCTACAGTCGTGGAGTGATCTCCAGCGACTCACCTAATCGTTGATTTACTACGGTAAAATCTTAAAAAGCCCTCTGTGGGTTTTCGATTAGGAACGGTCTTGGTAAGGATTAGAGAGAGTTTTCACACTATGCTGTTAACCATTTCGAAGTCCAAACTTGTAAGTACCGGTCGAATTATTGCTAACTGTCGTATGCAGGAATCTCTGGCGGTTGTAGCAGTGGAATGCTGTAGCTGGTTGCTGTTGTAGCTGGTTGCAGAAAAGATGCCAATCCATCACCACATGCTCACACCACATCATCATCAAAGAAGTCATGATCAACCTAAAAGACCTTCAACACAGCTTCTGCTAACTTTGATGCTGAAGATCATGACACCATATCGTGTGAGCATGTCGGCTCTTAGTATATCTCATCACATGGAGACCTACTACTGAAAGATGACTTGGAGACTCAAGTGGGATGATACTTTCAAAGATTACTCAAAGTTCATCCAAGACAAAAGAGGAGTCATCTTAAGATCACAGATGTTTGCACATCAATCTATGATTTTGAAGAATCAATGGTTACGAGCTATGATGTCAAGATCCAAAGAAGAAGTGCTGAAATTCAGAACATTACTTCTGGGGTGACCTCCCTTAGGGGGAGATTGTTAGGAATATGAATATTCAGCTGAAGACTCGGTCACCCCGAGTACTTATTAGCACATCATAGCTCGTAGGATTATCAGTAATATTATTAGTAGCTTAGTTATTATTATTAGTATTGTGGAGTGGGTCGGGTCTTTACCCTCTGTCAGCTCACTCTACAGCCCGCTAGGGGCATAATATATTGTAAGTATAAATACCCCTTCCCACACATGGGAAGGGTTGGAACTCTCATTACATTCAAGCTAATACACATAGTTTTCTCTCACTAGAAGTTCCCATCTCTCTCTTTCTAGCTTCTTGTTCATTCGATCCTTAATCAAGCCTCAAACAAGTGTTTCTTGCATTGTGAATACCCTACATCCTGAACAGGAGCAGCAGCTGGAGCTCCCTGGGGACCTCCCTGCTCCGGCTCAACCTCTGCAGGTCTCACGGGGCCCAATGCCACCCAATAGCATCCCCCCATAATCATCTCACAAATCCCCAACCTGACCAAATAATCCTGCCCAATAACCGGCAAACTGGTCACCTCAATCTCTAGGCCAGCAGGGATCTCATCACCGATCACACCAAAATGTCGGGCCAATCTAGACACAAAATGCCCTTCAGTCATCTGGCTCCTCCTATCTCTCCCTAAAGCACCCCTATGAAGGAAATGTGCCAAAAAGTGAGGGATGTTCACCACCAATCCCTCATCCATGCTCCTGAGAAGGAAGAGATCAAGAGTGGTCACCTTCTCAGGTGACTGACCTCTCCCAGAAATGGTCAATGCTATCATATGGTGGCACAATCTCCTCATAGGCTCTCTGATCAATGTGTAGGATGGGGTGGCAGTGGTGGAATCGCCCCCAGAGGATATCCTCTCCCAGAAATCACCAAGCAACATCCTATCTGGCACTGCCCGTAAGCTATCAGCCCAGTACCTGGCAAACCCAGCAGATCCAATCTCCTCCTCGGTGTGTAATCCCATGGCCAAAATAAACTGCCTCATCGACATCTGTCTATGCACCCCTCCTAACCTGAATACCAGAGTATCAGCCGTGTCAATCTCCATATCAGTCTCCCTGTAATGAACTGTACTAAAGAACTCAAGCATGAGCTCCCTAATCAGAGGCTCATCACAACCAAACAATCTCTCCCACGCATACGACCTGAACACAATATCATCATCCTCATCCCTCACAACCATCTCTAACCTATCATGAAGACCTCCAGCTGCATTCCCTCCATCAATCGCACCAACTCCCTCAAAATCTAAAACCGGAACCCTAAAGATTTTCCTAAAGAAAATCGCTCTAAGTCTCCGTACATAATTAGCCTCGGTGTCCGGTGTAAGTCCCATGGTCTCGAAACGGAGCCACATATGCCTGTGTCCAACAGCTGGTAATTCCATCTGAAATAAATTTTAAGGTTAGAAAATAGTTCTGAAATAAGGTTGATACGGCGCATCTGATAAACCAATGCGGCGTATCTAGGTTGCATAAAAGAGATGCTGAGCACGCAATGGAATACGGCATATGGATGATGCGTCGTATCTAAATTACGTAATACGCCGCAACAATAGTGGAAATATTTAAATTAAAAATAGGATGTTATGCCGTATCATGTAACTTAGATGCGCCGCATCTAGTAATGCATCAGTATAAAAGAAAGGGGGTCAGGCACGTTTTCCAAGAATCCGGTCCCGTGACGTAAACTCCCACTTAACATCACGGTTCCATTTTACCCATATATCAATATCTAAAATTTCCTATAACCACAACATCTCATATTCCCTCCAAAGTTCAAAATAAACCTCCCGAACCCTAATTTTTTTTATTCAAATTAATTCGGTTCCAAATTCAATGATCAATTCAAAAATTAACATGGGGGAAATCATCTAGTCCAAGTTCTAATCAAAGCCCCTGAACTTCCCATCAAAATCGATATATAGCACAAACCCTAATTTTTAAATTTAAACAAAATTAAATAGGTTTATTACCTTATATGACGATTAGGATTAGTCAAGAATTCGGATTTAGAAGGTTCGATTCGAGAAAAGAACTCGGATTAAAGGGGTTTGATTCGGTTGAGTGGTGCATTTTTTACTGTGTGCGAATTTGGGTAAAAAGTGGAAATCCGGCGCATCTCTTTCATATTTATAGGGCAGATACGATGCGCCGTATCGCATAATTGTCATGCGCCGTATTTATCTAAATTCGTTGACTGGTCAATAAGTTTTAATTAGTCAGAGATACGGTGCTTAGAATACTAAGATCCGCCGTATTGTTGTGCAAGTGAAAGAAATTTAAATAAGGAACGTACCTTGGCCTCCGCAACACATTTCCATATACATCAAATTGGGATAAAACGGTATACCATATGATATATATAAATTCAAGATAAGAACAATAAGCATATCCATTTTATTAATGATTATAATCTTATTGTTTAGTGGATAATGGTTTACTCCAAGGTTAGGAGCAAATATCGTTTTAAGCTTACAAAATTGAGATTATAATTTGAGAGAGGTTTCGTAGAGAACTCTCCTTAAGGCTAGGTGAATAATTATAGAGGGCACCTGGAATTTTATTTCAAGAATTTAAGATACTCAATGTTACCAGTACTGAATTCTCCTCCACTCTTGTCGTCTTATTATAGCCTTCCATTCATCGAAGGTTGATCACTCCAGCTAGCATCTCTTGGTTAGGTTCAGAATGTAATCTTCCATAGTGATGCTTAAGCCATCATTTATTCTGAAAGTAAACCAACTTGCACGAGAGTAGTGAAACGATCAAAGTGAATATCAAAAATCAACTATATTTATTAAATTAAATGTGTCGTATTAACAAAAGCTAATGTGCCGTATTTTCGTTACGTTTCAAAATACAAGATTTTTTATTTAGCAGATGCGCCGTATCGATAAAGATCGATGCGTCGCTTTTGTTTAAAAATTCGAAAAACTGTTTTTAATTTAAATAGAAAATACGCCGTATCTGTGAAAACAGATGCGTCGTATGGCGTTAGGGTTTAGAAAAAATTTCTTATTAAAAATAGAATACGCCGTATCTTGGGAAAGACGCGTCGTACTCGAATTTATTAAACGCGTTGTATTTTATAAAAATTAAACGCAATACGCCGTATCTGTGAAAACAGATGCGCCGTATCGTTTGTATCAGCACAATACAACGACAGCAGAATGTAGAAAAATAGAAAAAGAAAAACAAAAATAAAAACAAACAAAAAGAAACAAAAATTACAGAAAACAAAAACACACGAAAACAGAAAATATACAAATTATACAATGAATGCAATCTATCTAATATATAACAGGGTTAGCGGTTAGAATCTAAAAAAAATAAAAAAAAAAAAAAAAAAACTGATTAAAATACTGATCAAATTAACAGATAATAACAATTCATCCCCGGCAGCGGCGCCAAAAACTTGATGCGCGTGATGTGTCGTTGCGGTTTAGCAGTATTAATGCCTACTCAAGTTTTAAATTTATATTTAGCCGACTTATCAATAACACACACACTTAACGAGCAGTGTACCAGGTCAGTATGAATATAATGGTAAGTAGAGTGTCGATCACTAAGAGTGGAACGTATTATCTAGTTATTCTAATCAGTATTTTAATATCCTAAGTTAGCTATACAACCTAATCTAACGCAAGGGGGTTCAGCCTGAGAGACTGGCACGGTTTGGATATGATTAAATAGTAAACTAAACTAATGAGCACGAATCAGCGATTAGCACACACGTACACAGATAGATACTCGAGACAATAAGAAGACCTGTCCTGATAATTAAGTAGCTTGTCACTTGTTTTATTGCTAGTTTTATATGAAGTGTATATAATTAAACCTTTCTCGTTGGCTCTAATCTTATCGGCGAGTAAACTCTTAATGATTACTTATGTCTATCCTACTTTTCTAGAGTATCGGGCCTTTGTGATGCCCACGTCTCGTATACGCTAGAATAGATAGGCGAGGAAGGGGCATGGCGACCCAAGAAGGACTCAGCTAGACACAGAGGTTATCAATGCACTAATAAAAGTCACCAAAGACATCAACATATAAACTTTAATTAATGGGAAAGCAATATTAAGGGGAGTGCATGATCTTCCATAGTCACATGACACAAGCCCATCAATCCTGATGAATTAAAGTGTACTAAAACAATAAAACAAAACTACTTAATGAATTGAATACATGCACGACCTTCTTACAGCTCTTGTATCTTCGTTAAGGTGTGTCTTGTGCTGCTTGGTCGTCTGAATTCGGCTCTAGGGTTCTTCTATCTCTTTTTCTGAGAGAGCTCTCAAATTCGTCTGTCCTTGGGGTATTTATAGTTTCTGTCTCAGGGATAGATGCGGCGCATTGAGTAGATAGATGTGGCGCATTGAATTAACTTCGCGTGGGGTCCAAGATTAATATATTCAGGAATATTCGTACACCGTCTTCAGATGCGGCGTATCTTGATCTTTGTATGCGGCGCATGTACTTGGATTGTAACTTGTGAAATCTTGATAGTGATACGCCGTATGTTAGAAGTTTAATGCGGCGTATCTGGAGTAGAACGAGCTTGATCTTCTGGATTTCAGTAGGCTTTTGACATCTTGCTTGTTTTGCTCCATAATTAGTCCAAAATCGCCAAGTTTCACATAATGCTTGTTTTTACCTGAGAATTACTAAAGTAAACATTAATGTATCGATTCTCATATGTAATATAATAAAACAAGTCAAATAAATAGGATAAATGATGATAATAAAATGTACTTATTTGAGTTCATCAAGAACCAATAATGGAATATGGTTCTAAGGTCACTAAGAGTCCTAAGATAGAAAAAGGATGTGAAAGTTTAGATAAAACTTTATTTTATCAGGACAAGGTGTCCTTTGTTAAGAAAGGAGATGCTATAGTTGTTGAGGATAGTACAACTGATAGTGATGAAGAAGAACAGGTTATGTCTAAACCTAAAAAAGTTAAGAAAGCAGGAACTAAGGTTCCTAAATTGGTCAAAAAGGATACTGATAGGCCTAAATCAAACATTAAACATGTTAGGCAACCAATTAGGTATTGTGAACAATACAGATCCACTAGCAAGCCCAGAGGTAACCAAAGAAATTGGAATAACCTCAAGTCTAACCAATTAGGTGATGACTTTGCTTTTTCCAACAAAGCTTGTTATACATGTGGTAGTTTTGACCATCTTGCAGCTTTCTGCAACCATTGGGTATCTAGGTATGAAAACAATAGAGTGAACCACAAAAGGCAAACACCTAAATCTCATTTTCACTCTAGTTCTAAGGTTAACAGAACTAAACCCACAACAGTATCTGTTAAGTCTGGCTTCAATAAAGTTAATTCTGCTAGACCATATATGACTGTTTACCCAAAATCAACAGCTAAGGGTGCAAAAACATCTTACAAACATGCACCAAAGTCTGTTCAAAGGCCCATTCAAACAAAAGCAGTGGTGCAAAAACAAGTTTGGAAACAAAAGGGGACAACTACAAAGTCTGCAGTTAATTCTGCTAAGCAAGCAGTTAATTCTGCTAGGCAAATAGTTAATTCTGGTAGGCAAGTAGTTAAGTCTGCTGCTTGGGCAAAGAGGGAAAATGTTGTTAAGGCCTCAGCATGTTGGGTTTGGAATTCAACTAAATCCAATGTTGCATCAACTGTTCTAAAAAGATTAAATTACATTGATGCAAGAGGCAGATCCAAGTCAGTAATGGCTTGGGTCCCCAAAAGAAACTAATACTTCTCATTTATGTGCAGGAACATTCAATTGATCAACAAGAGGATCAAGGATACTCAGATAGTGGATGTTCAAGGCACATGACAGGCAACAAGTCTTATCTCTCAAATTTTCAATCAATAGATGGAGGCTATGTTACCTTTGGAGGAGGTGTTGGTGGCAAAATTTCCGGTAAAGGTACCATTAAAACTGGAAATTTAGATTTTGAAGATGTGTACTATGTACAAGAGCTAAATTATAATCTTTTTAGTGTCTCACAAATGTGTGACAAAAAGAACAAAGTTCTTTTCTGTGAGACTGAATGTCTTGTACTTTCTCCTGATTTTAAGATGCCTGATGAAAGTCAAGTACTTCTTAAAATTCCTAGAAAGGGCAATATGTACAGTGTTGACATGAAGAACATTGTTCCTAAAAAGGATTTAACTTGTCTTGTTGCAAAGGCCACATTGGATGAATCAATGAAATGGCATAGAAGGCTTGGTCATATTAATTTTAAAACCATAAATCAGATTGCTAAGAATGGTTTGGTAAGAGGTTTACCTCACAAAAGATTTGAAAATGATCAAACATGCATTGCTTGTCTTAAAGGCAAACAACACAAAGTCACTTGTAAGCCCAAGATTTTTAACTCTATCAATCAATCATTGTCTATGCTTCATATGGACTTATTTGGACCTGTTTCAGTAAGTAGTATAATGCATAAGAGATATTGTCTAGTTATAATTGATGACTATACTAGATTTACATGGGTTTTCTTTTTAGGTTCTAAGGATGAAACTTCTAGCATTCTTAAGACATTCATTACACAAATAGAAAACCAAGTAGACAAGAAAGTGAAAGTCATTAGATGTGATAATGGGACAGAGTTTAAGAATAGAGTTATGGATGAGTTCTGCAAACAAAAAGGTATTAGGAGAGAATTTAATGTTGCTAGAACTCCACAACAGAATGGTGTTGTTGAGAGGAAGAATAGAACACTAATAGAAGCTGCTAGAACTATGTTAGCTGACTCTAAGCTACCTATAACTTTTTGGGCTGAAGCAGTCAACACTGCTTGCTATGTTCAAAATAGAGTTTTAGTTATACAGCCTCACAATAAGATATCATATGAACTTTTTAGAGGTAGAACTCCTGCAATAGGATTTCTTAGACCTTTTGGATGTCATGTGACAATTCTCAATACCTTAGACCATTTAGGAAAATTCAATGGTAAAGCAGATGAAGGTTTCTTTGTTGGATATTCTCTTAATAGCAAAGCATTTAGAGTATACAACATAAGAACTATGATTGTAGAGGAAAATCTACATGTGGAGTTTTTGGAAGATAAATCCAATGTAGAAGGTCAAGGACCAAAATGGCTATTTGATCTTGAAACTCTAACCAAATCAATGAATTATGTGCCTGTTGTTGCAAAAACTAATGATTTTTCAGGTTATCAAGCAACAGATGAGGCAAGGTTAGAAAAGGAGACAAACCAAGATCATGTTTGGATGCCAATATGGTCAAGTACAAGTGTGGAATCAACTTCAATAATTGGTGAATCTTCTTCTGTTAAAGCTAAAGAAGATGTTGAAGATGAAAGCAAAGAAGATGAAACAAAGGAACAAGAAAATAGTTCTGTTGTTGATAATGCTGCTGAAACAGACTCAACTGAAGAAGCAGACTTAACAAAGGAAGCAGAATTAACAGACGATGAGGTGGATTTGAGCAATCTCCCACCAAACTATCATGTTACACTTACACCACAAACTAGAATTCACAAGGTCCACTCCCTAGAAAATGTGATAGGAGATGTACAATCAGGGGTGAAGACAAGACAACAACTGATGTCTTCAGACCAACAAGGGCTTCTTGATGCCCTTTATGCTTCAAAACAGCATGAGTTTTCAAACTCTTGCTTGTTTGTATGTTTTCTCTCACAAGCTGAACCAAAGAACATTCTGAAAGCCTTAGATGATTCAAGTTGGGTAGAAGCTATGCAAGAGGAGCTTCTTCAGTTCAAGATTCAGAAGGTTTGGGTGCTAGTTGATTTACCAAAGGATGCAAAGGTAATTGGCACTCGATGGGTTTTCAAGAATAAAAGGGATGAAAGGGGAATAGTGATTAGGAATAAGGCTAGATTAGTAGCCCAAGGGTACACATAAAAAGAAGGTATAGACTATGATGAAGTTTTTGCTCCAGTAGCAAGACTTGAGGCAATTAGGCTTTTCTTAGCTTATGCTTCATTTTTAGGCTTCACAGTTTACCAAATGGATGTCAAGAGTGCATTTCTATATGGCACAATTGAAGAAGAGGTGTATGTCTCACAACCTCCAGGGTTCATTGATCCTGACCATCCAGACAAAGTGTACAGAGTTGTTAAGGCTCTTTATGGCCTTCATCAGGCACCTAGAGCTTGGTATGAAACACTAGCTTCCTATTTAAAAGATAATGGATTTCAAAGATGAAAGATTGATCAGACACTTTTCATCAAACAGCACAAGAAGGATCTTCTGTTAGTGCAGTTGTATGTGGATGACATTATCTTTGGATCTAAAAGGAAGGAGATGTGTTTGGAGTTTGAGAAGCTTATGCATGATAAGTTTCAGATGAGTTCCATGGGGGAACTTACATTCTTTTTGGGTTTGCAAGTTAAACAGTCATATGAAGGCATATTTATTAATCAAGATAAATATGTTGCTGAAATTCTTAGAAAGTTCAACTTTGCTGATTCAAAAATGGCAAGCACACCAATGGATTCTGAGAAACAACTTCCAAAAGATTTAGATGGAGAAAATGTGGATGTACACACATACAGATCTATGATAGGATCTTTGATGTATCTCACATCATCAAGACCTGACATCATGTTCTCTGTTTGTGCTTGTGCAAGATTTCAAGTAACTCCAAAGGTTTCTCATTTAACAGCAGTCAAGAGGATTTTTAGATATCTCAAGGGTCAACCTAGGTTGGGTCTATGGTATTCAAGGGAATCACCTTTTGATTTGGTAGCATTTTCGGATAGTGATTATGCTGGTGCTAGCTTGGACAGAAAGTCAACAACTGGAGGATGTCAATTCCTTGGGTGTAGACTTATCTCATGGCAGTGTAAGAAGCAAACAACTGTGGCTACTTCAACAACTGAAGCTGAATATGTAGCTGCTGCAAGTTGCTGTGCTCAAGTCTTGTACTAGCTATTACTTTAAAATTGTGTTATTTCATACAGTTAGTCATATGTTTATTCTAATATAAGACAAGTACTTTGTACATTGTTCTTTTGGTTTTAGACTAACAATTTCAGGTATGAACATTTGAGCACAAAAGGAAGTTTTCAAGTGAAATGGAAGCAGCAGAATGTTATATCAGTTGCTTACATAACAGGTTTATGATGGACTGAGTTTAGGAATTCTTAACAAAGGTTTATACCTAAGTTCATTAATTCTTTAAAACTACTTTCTTGAAACCTGGTTATCATATTTCACATTGAATTGATGACTTAGTTGATCAGACAGTAACTGATTCAACTCACTTTCTATCATTTTATACTTTTAAGTATAATGAGCAAGTCTAAGGACATCTGATAGAAAGAACAGCTAGTAAAAGTGAAATCTAACACTTGTGTTAGAGGCAACAATTGCTATGAGCTGGAAACCCTGTCAAGAAAGCCTTTTGAATAGGTTTATCTTTACACAGGCAGTTATTTATAACTGAAAACATTGGTTCTCACACAACCAGAGGTTGCTTTAAACCGAAATCTTGATTAAGTGTCTGTTATACACTTAATCCCTTCAAAATGGTTGAAAGCAGTATGATTTTTCTTAATAAAATCATATGCATACTGCTAAAAGTCAAAAAATTTCTTAAAAGGCTTTTTAAAATAAAAATGACTCAGACAACCATCAAATGATGGATTATGAGTTATTGCCCCATGAATCACCTCTCATAGGAGTTAACACACCTAGAAGTGATGAGGGCAGCAAATTAAACTCTTAAGGAATTGATGGCTACATGTACAACATTGTCTGATAACAAGTTCTAATTGATAGCTCAGATGATGGGGAGAGATACATTGTGAGAGATCTTCCAAACAGGGGAGGAAATGTTATTTGCATCTCAGGGGAAGAAATAAAGCCCAAGGAAGTTTAACCAATGAAAGGGAGGAAAAGACAAGAGCATACAAGATGATGAGGAAGTTGAAAATGACAAGAATAGAGCTAATTCTGGAGTATTCTATATATTCAGAAGGGATGAAGCATTCCAAAGGAGAAAGTTCTATCTAGGTCAAACGAAGAAAGCTTTCAGTTTCAATTTCAGTTCACTACGTTTGTTCATCACTTGCAAAGGCATGCTGATAGATGATTTCACTTGTTGAAACAAGCATCCAAGATACACAGCACCATTGCCTCTTATAATTCCTCCATCCAAGGAAATTGCACCATCTTTTAGGTCAATGTTTGAAGCCTAAAGATATGTGTATTGATATTGTTGAAGTCAAAGATCAGAAAGCAGATGAGTTACTAAGATAGATATTAATCTTTCAGAATAGAAGAAAGTTCAGTCCAAGGGTCTGACTATGAAGTGTTTGAAAGATCTTCACAATCCATAATTTAATTCAGAAACATGTTGAAATGGATTCACATGTTTAGGGGAGGATTGTTGGGAATTAAATATCCTGAAGTTTAAGTATCGGGAAAATCTCTCAAGTGATTAAATCTGGTAGCAGTAGAGTTAAGTCTGGTGAGTTCCAAAGTTAAGTCTGCTGGTTATCTGCTGGTTAAGTCTGGTCGTTGAAGTTAAGTCTGGTGGTTAAGTCAAGTGTTAATTCTGGTGACTATTAGAGTTAATTCTGGTTGATGAAGATATTAAGTCTGGTTGACTAAAAGTCAATAATACACGGTAGATAATATCTTACCCCATGTGCTCAGTCTTTATCTTATACTCACAGAACAAGTTGTAAACAAAGATACATGTTGTATCTTAGTTACTGACACACATAAGATAAGCTAGCAAGTTGTTTGACAAGACTTAACATTATTGTAAAGATCTTTCTTATATTATAAATGAAAGATCTTAGACTAGAGATATAAGAGTGTGTTAAACTTATAGTGCAAAATATATCTCTCAAGAACATAGAACAAAAACAATATCACAAGATATAGAAACATAAGATTCAAGGTTGTAACCCTAGTGATAACTCAAGATCACTCGTATTATTATCTTAATAATATTGAATCGTTTGGTGTTAATCTTTCATTGTTCATTGTCATATAACAAACACAACCGTTCCATTTCCATAACACAAATAACCTTCTAAGTGTGATTAAGTAGATTCCGCATTCTTAATCATATTCACTCAATATATCATATACACAAGAGAATTATTAGGTGTATCAAATCCTAACACTTCCTTGATCTTTTATTCTTTTAATATGAGCATGGCCGCTAAGAGAATTATTAGGCAACAGACCTGTACCTTGTCAAAACAAGCCTTATCTGAGTTTCTGCGCGATTACCCTATACCCTCGGAGTACAAAATCATGCTCCCTAGCAAGAAACAAAATATTTTTGATGCTCCCGAAGGGTTTGTGGGTTTGTATGTGCATGCATTCACTCAATCAAATCTTAGGATACCCATTCATCCCTTGATTTTAGAGTTTCTACAATACTATCAGGTGCATATTTCTAGGTTAAACCCTTTTGGTCTTGCTAAGTTGACCACTTACATCGTAATGTGTAAAGCATACGGATATGAACCCACATTAGAGGTGCTTAGGGGTTTTGTGAATCTCTATCCTGGTGGAGATTGGGTAACTATTGCCAAAAGGGGTGAACATGACGTGCCTGTTCTTGTGACGAAACCCTTTTCAAATATTAGAAATTGGAAAGGACAGTTTTTCTATGTTGAAAGTACAATCGTACCTCCTGAGTATCCAGCATTGTTGGACGAAGCAAACATGTATGATGAGAAGAAGTACAATGACCCTCTTCCCTATGAGATAAGGAGCGACCCTTTGTACCAGCGTCTTGCACGTCACCCTGCTAATGTCCAGATGTTTCCAGAGCCTATTTTGTACATGGCTGGTTTAAGTGACAGCTGGGACGGGTCTCCGTCATCACCTGAAATTATTTATGAAGGAAAAAGTATGTACAATTCTTATTTTCTTAGAATAAATAACTTATCTGCTGATATTCATCTCCATTGCGTTTGTTTTTGCAGAAATGGCTTTTAGGAATTTTGTGGTATCCGGAGGTGCTAAAGAAGTGAGCTTTATCCCCAAAGATCCCAAAGATGTTAGCCTCGGAGTGGGATCTCCGTCTATATCTGTGAACAATAATGATTTTGATGTCTCCCCACCTAAACCTCTTGTTGTGCTTCCCCCGATCAAGCCCCTTAATACTGAGGAAACCCCCTAACTTGTGGAGGATGTTGGTGACTCTGATGATACTCCTTTCAGGAGTGACCAGCTGAAGATCGTAGGGTCTTCTGGTATTGCTGATAGAGTTCGGACTAGGAAAGGTACCAGTGCAAAGGCTGCAAAGGCTGCCCCCAAGAGGAAATTGAACATTCCTACACCTACTTCCAGAACCACCAAGTAGAAAACAGAGAAGTCTCGGGGGAAAGCAATTATGTATTCCACTGAAGACATTGTTGATGATGATGACATTTATGGTAAGTAAAGCATTCCTGACTCTCTTCTTCTCAATGTGGTACGTGTCTTATGATGATGTTTTATGTAGGGTTGCCAAACACCAAGGAATTGCCGAATGCCTTTTCCTGCCGATTGCTGGTTGAAAATGTCACCCCTTTTTCCTGGAGGAGATCTTTGGGCAAGATGTCTATCAAGAAGCTTTGTGATCTTCATGACAAAAGCTACACTAGGCAGGCTATGCTGGATAACCAGTTGAACTTCCGCACAAGGGAGTTAATTAACAAGGTCAGAGAGGCTAAGGAGGAGGTTGCTGTTGTTGTTGCCAGGGAGGAGGATAGAGAAAAGAAATATGCTGAGTTGGAGGCCAGGTGTGATGCAGCCATGGCAGATTTTGAGAAGCATCCCAGATATGAGGCCCTTCGTGCCAAAATGGGCAGTCTTGAAGGACAGCTTAAAGAGTCGCAGGGTAAGTTGAAGATGGAAGAGGCCCAGACTGCTGGATATAAGACTCAGATTTCAGCTCTAGAGTCTAAGTGTATTGGTCTAGAAACTGAGAGGTCTAGGTTGAAAGAGAATGAAACCAAACTTTGCCAAGATATGGATGGGTTGAATCTTGAATGCAAGAGCTTGAAAAGAGATAGGGCTGAGGTGGTCTCGAAGGTTGTCCCTTATATTGCTATGGAGTTATACCATAGTGATGAGGTGGGAGCAGTTGTGGGGAAGCTGGTAAATGCAGCCATATTCTATGGTAAATGCACAACTCTGGAGGAAATAGCCGAAACCAAGAAACCAGTTGTGTTGTCGGAGGTGTCTTACTACCGTCCGAATTCTGAGAAAGAATATGATGAAGCTGGTAATGCATTCACTACAGCAGAGTACCCATTTCTTGCCGAAGCAACCAAGGACCCTTTAGCCTCAATCGAAGATCTCCTATCCAAAAAGCCCAAGAAAATCCAGCCTCCTTCTCCATCCAAAAGAACTATCTCTGAGAAGCCTCCGTCTGCAGCTCACCAAGAGGATCCGAACTCTTCCAAGAATATTTGAAGGTTGCCATGTTGGCAATAATTTGGTCAGTAAGGGTGGCATGTACCTTTTTTAAACAATGTCCTTTGGTTTAAGGCATGTGCCTTTATGTTTGAACAATTTATCTTTTATGTTTCTGGGCTTCGACCCAGACTTCAAACAATTTGCTTGGATGTTTTAACGTTGGCTGTGACTATGTGTAAACGTGTCAATGCCAAATTAGGGGATTATATCCCATTTTTTATGTCATGCTTATCTTCTCTTACACTTATATATAAGTGTAAATATACAACCTAAGGTTATAACCTTATTGTGTGTATTTTGGACCAAGATTTTCAGCAATTGTATAATTTGACTGCGACAGAGGGTCGCGACCCACTCCGTCTTTATCCTTAAGTTGCAGAGGGCTTATAATACCCTAAGACTTTATAGGAAAGTTAATGTGAATTGAAATGGATGTTTTTCGTGTACAAGACATGTGTCTTGCTTCATCCTTCGACATTGAAACTTGTAAAGTACTTGGCTGAGCAAATCTTTGTTGTATAAAACGAAACAAGAGATTTTGAGGGAAATTTGTCATATCATTAAGTGGGTAGGGAGGATTACATCATTTGAAGAAATGAACACTAAGACACCTACCATTAATGCTTCTTTCCCATGTGAGAAGAATGCGTTACATGAAATTGAAAAACAACTAAGTGCTTTAAAAGAGTAAGTCTTACATATAAAACTTACGAAATCTAGTGTCCAGATCTTCGGGCTCGTATGCTTTGTTGTCGCAGCATTTCTCTTTGACAATGGGCCCTTCGACTTGGCTTTACTCTCATTTATCCGAAGGATATATTCTTATATGCCCTCAGGATTTTGGGTAACCTATCTACCCACTCATGCTGATATTGTCCTAACTTTATATCAATTTCAATAACAATATCCTTGTCAACACAAATGAAAATTTGCTTCACATTTAGGCTTTCGCAAAAAGATGGGAACACCCCTTTGGTTAAGTGTTTCCCTTTGTAAGAAGTGATGACTTGTGGGACTCCAAATCTGCAAATTATGTGTTCCCACATATACTTTTCCACATGCTTACCTGTTGTTGATGCCAAAGGCTTGGCTTCAACCCATTTGGTGAAGTGTTCTATGGCTATGACCAAGAATTATACTCCTCCAGGAGCTATTGCTAGGGGTCCGATTATGCTGACTCCCCATTGGCCGAAAGGCCTTGCTGATGTGATAGAAGACGCGTCATACTCTAATGGCTTTCGAGCTTTTGAGTGTACCTGACATGTCGCGCATGCTTTGATCACTTCCGTTACGTCTTCCAATACAGATGGCCAGTAATATCCCCATCTTGTTACTTTCGAGGCAATGGATCGAGGGCCTGCGTGTTTTCCACAAGACTCTTCATGAACATTATAGAGAATGCTCGAAGCCTGTTTCAGTCCCACGCAACGAATCCATGGAGATAAAAAGGATCTCCTGTATAGATTGTCCCCAATAAGTCTATATTGGGGAGCTTTGGCCCGGATCTTTCGAGCAAGCTTAGGACCTTCTGGCAGAATACCACTGATCAAGTATTCCCTAATTGGAGTCATCTAATTATTGCCTCTGTCAGATGCTTCGTCTTGTGTAATTGACCTATGGGCCAATACTTCTACTAAAATTTCCTCGGGCAGATGAGCGAAAGCCATCACAGATAGCTTGCTTAGGGTATCTGCCTTCTTGTATTGGCTTCTTCGAACATGTGTTATCTCATATGGTTCGAATCCCTGAAGAAACTCTTTAGCTATATCCAAATATTTTTTGATGGTGGGCTGCTCTGCTACATAAGAGCCCTTGATTTGGTTGGTGACTAGTTGCGAGCTTACAAAAATGGGAGAGTCGTTAGCCTCCATGCCCTTTGCTAGTCGAAAGCCAGCTAACAGAGCTTCATACTCTGCTTCATCGTTTGTAGCCATAAACTCAAAACGTAATGCATAAGCGTACTCCTTTCCTTTCGGACTAACCAGCATTAAACCTGCTCCTGAACCATCAGAACTTGAGGCTCCATCTGTGTACAATTTACACCCCTCATTCATCTTTGGGGGCTTTTCTTTAGGAATTTCTTTGTCTTGGCTAGGTCCGGAAGGTGTTTCGGCAAGAAAGTCTGCAAGTACCTGACCTTTGACGGAGTTTTGACCCTTGTTCTCTATCTCATGTTCTCCCAACTCGATAGCCCATTTAGCTACCCTTCCTGATTTCTCAGGCTTCGACAGTATCTGCCTAATAGGCTTGTCAGTCAATACCGTGATAGGATGAGCTTGAAAGTATCTTCGAAGGCGTCTTGCAGCATAAACCAAGGCTAGGATCAGCTTTTCCAACTCCGGATAATTTAACTCAGCTCCTTGCAGAACCCTGCTAACGAAGTATATTGGGACTTGTTTCTTCTCCCTTTCGGCTAAGAGCACCGCACTGATGCTTTCGAATGATGCTGCAATGTACATGAACAACACTTCGCCTTTGATTGGGGCTGTAAGTGTTGGTAAGATTTCCATGAATTCCTTTAGCTTTTCGAAGGCTGCTTCCGCCTCACAACTCCATTGGAAAGTCTTTTTATCTGTACACCCCTTAAGTGTTTTGAAGAATGGTAGAGACCGATCTGCCCCTTTCGACAGGAACCTGCTAAGTGCCGCAAGCTTCCCATTGAGGCTTTGAACTTCTTTTTGTGACTTCGGAGCTTGAAGGTCAGTGATGGCTTTAACCTTCGAAGGGTTAGCTTTAATCCCTTGTTTAGTGATCAGATGCCCCAAGAATTGTCCTTCCTCCATGCCAAAGGAACACTTTTTGGGGTTAAGCTTCATATTGATTGCCCGTAATTGATCGAAAGTCTCTTGGATGTCGGAGAGGAGGTCCTCTTCGGTTCTGCTTTTTATTACCATGTCATCAATGTAGGCTTCCAAGTTCCTCCCGATTTGCTTGTGGAAGGCTTTATCTACTAACCTTTGGTAAGTTGCCCCTGCGTTCTTCAGACCGAAGGGCATTTTCTTGTAGCAATAGACACCCTTTCCTGTGTAGAAGGCTGTCTTTTCTTCATCTTCCTCCGCCATTTGTATTTGGTGATACCCTTTGTAGGCGTCCAGAAAACATTTCAAACGGAACCCCGAGAGAGATTCGACCTTCCAATCCATTTCTGGTAGAGGGTAGCAGTCCTTCGGGCAAGCTTTATTGATTTCGGTGAAATCAACGCACATACGCCACCCTCCATCACTTTTCTTTACCATGACTGGGTTGGCAACCTAAGTTTGGTATTTTACTTCCCTGAGAATTCCTGCTCGCACAAGTTCATCCACCTCTTTGCAAGCAGCTACATTTCTTTCTGGTGCCAGGCTTCATCGCTTCTGCTTAATTGGTTCGATGTGCTTGAACTCGTTAAGCTTATGTTCTGTGCCGAAGGGCTTGCCATCGATCATAAGAGTCCTGGGAACTCCTGTCATGTCTAAATATGTCCATGCGAACACATCTTTGTTGGCTTTGAGTAGCTTCTCCAGGTCTGCTTTGAAGTTAGCAGGGAGTTGCTTTCCGATTACGACCGTTTGCTCTGGATAGAGCTCATTTATCACAATATGCTCTGCGGCATCTGTACAACTTAGGATAGCCTTCGGAGGCTCTTCCGGACTTTCCCTAATCTTTTTGCCACTGTCTCCCACTTGTCCTTGACTGTAACTGGAGAACACGGTTCCTATCCCATAAGGTGTATGGAACTTTACCGCTGCATGTATAGTGGAGACTACGATACCCATCTTTTGCATGGCGGTCCTTCCTATCAACAAGTTGTAGGGAGAGTTGGACCTTACGATAGCGAACATGAGGGTTTTGGTCCTTAAGAGCTTGCCTTCTCCAATTGTTATTTCCAACGGAACTTCTCCCAGAGGCCACGAATGCTCACCAGAAAATCCTACCAAAGGTATCTTCGAATCAACCCACTGCGACCTGATCGAAGGCTTGAGCTTAAGAAAACAATGCTCATAAATGATTTCACAGGAGCTCCCACAGTCCATATAGGCTCTATTCACTTCTCGGTTGGAAATGAGGACTTTGATGACTACCGGATCGTTTGAAGGGACTTGGCCCGCAAGAGGAGGAAAAGTTACCTCCCCTACTTCATTACCCTCCTGCTCCGTTACCTTTCTTTTCAAGCTGGCTTCGCCCCAACGAACCATGAGTATTGGGGCTTCGAGAGGAGTAGTATCTTTAGCCAATTGAGTGTCGGTCATCTTTTCCTTTCCCTTCTTTATACCCTTCACCAAGTGTGCCAATTGCCCGGACTCCACAGCTTCTTCTATCTGTTTCTTTAACTCTCTACAACTGTTCGTATCATGACCATAATCTTCGTGAAAGTGACAATATTTGCTGGTATCCCTGTTTTTGCCCTTACTTGTCATACGAGGGGGTGCTTCGAAGGCCTTAGCAGCCCTCTCTGTAGCAAGTATTTCCTTTGGAGACTTTGTTAGACTGCTTAACAAACCATGGTTGGGGCCTTTGTTGTACGGAGAAAACCTATCTCTGTTCTTGTTCCTGTTCTAGGACCCCTCCCACGAAGAATGCTTCGAAAACTTGTTGTTGTTGTCTCTGTCTATCGGAGCCCCATTAGTGGATACCTCTTTCGCTTCGATCCAAGTATACGTCTTTTCCATTAACCCTTTGTAAGTTGTCGGAAGGTCAGTGGACAAGAATTCCACCAAACTCCGATTTCGAAGACCATGTGCGAAACCCGAAATACGCTGATCTTCATGAAGACCCAAAATCTGCAAAGTCTCATCGGTGTATGATGAACTCAAATAAGTACATTTTATTACTATCATTTATCCTATTAATTTGACTTGTTTTATTATATTATGTATGAGGATTGATACTTAATCGTTTACTTTTGTAATTCTCAGGTAAAAACAAGCATTTGGTGAAACTTAGCGATTATGAACTAATTATGGAGCAAAACGTGCATAAAGTGGAAGTCTACTGACATGGACAAGATCAAGTCAATTCTGCTCCAGATGCGCCGCATCTCACTATCAACATGCGCCGCATCTCTATCAAGATATCACCAGATACGATCCAAGATACAAGAGGACATGCGCCGCATCCTAATCAAGAGTTACGCCGCATCTTCTGGCGGTGTACGAATATTCCTGAATATTATAATCTTGGACCCCACGCGAAGTTAAGTACATGCGCCGCATCTACTTAGTAGATGCGCCGCATCTTCCCTCAGACAGAAACTATAAATACCCCGTAGACCAGACGAATTTAAGAGTTCGAAACCCTAAAACCGAAGTTCGGACAGCAGAGCAAAAGGACGAATTCAGTCAAGGAGGCAGCACAAGACACACCCAAATCTAAGATACAAGAGCTGTAAGAAGGTGCTGCATGTATTTAATTCATTAAGTAGTTTTGTTTTATTGTTTTAGCAAACTTTAATTCATCAAGATTGGTGGCTTGTGTAATGTGGCAACGGAAAGATTGCACTCTCTTAAAACTGCTTTCTCATTAATTAAAGTTTATATGTTGATGTCTTTGGTTACTACTTATTAGTGCATTGATAACCTCTGTGTTTATTAGTGGCTTGCGGGCATTTGACTGCGGGACAAGATGTGGCTCCCACGGTTGTTTCTAAATTGATCACTTAGGAATAACTTTTAGACATAAGTAATCATTAAGGGTTTACTCGCCGATAAGAATAGGACCAACGAGAAAGGGTTAACTACATACACTTCATATAAAGCTATCAATAAAACAAGTCACAATCTACTTAATTATAAGGACAGCCCTCTTATTGTCTCGAGTATCTATCTGTGTACGTGTGTGCTACTTGCTGATTCGTGCCTATTGGTTTATTTTATTATTTAATTGCAAACAAAACTGTGCCAGTCTCTCAGGCTGAAACCCCCTTGCGTTAGGATATTAAAATACTGATTAGAATAACTAGATAATACGTTCCACTCTTAGTGATCGACACTCTACTTACCATTATCTTCATACTGACCGGGTACACTGCTCGTTAAGTGTGTGTGTTATTGATAAGTCGGCTAAATATAAATTTAAAACTTGAGTAGGCATTAAAACTGCTAAACCGCAACGACACATCACGCGCATCAAGTTTTTGGCGCCGTTGCCGGGGAGTGAATTGTTATTATCTGTTAATTTGATTAGTATTTTAATTAGGTTTTTCTTTTTATTAGATTAATTGCATCATTGTACTATTTTGCATATTTGTTGTATTGTGTGTTAATTGTTTTCTTTTATTTTTGTGTGTTTATTTTCGTTTGTGTGTTTAATTTTTGTTTTTATTTTTTTATTTTTCTGTTCTGCTATCGTTGTACTGTGCTAAATCAAACGATACGGCGCATCTGATCTCTCAGATACGGCGTATTGCGTTTAATTTTTTTAATACAACGCGTTTAATTAATTCGATACGACGCATCTTTTCCCCAAGATACGGCGTATCTGTTTTTAACAAGAAAATTTTTCTAAGCGATAAAGTAATACGACGCATCTGCTTTTGCAGATACGGCGTATCTGTTTTTGATAAAAAATTTTTCTAAAACATTAACGCCATACGACGCATCTTCTTTTGAAGATACGGCGTATCTATTATTTTAATTAAAAACAGTTTGCGAATTATTAAACAGATACGGCGTATCGATCTCTGTCGATACGGCGCATCTTACTGAATCAAAAATCTTTTATTTTTAAACGTAACGAAAATACGGCGCATTAACTTTCGTTAATACGACGCATTTAATTTTAATTAGATAAGTTGATTTTTGATTAATTAATTCGATACGGCGCATTCTTAAATTCTAAAGCGGCATATCTATTTTCTGAATAAAGTCTGATTAAATTTTAACGATTATAAGATACGGCGTATCCAACTTTTTGGATACGGCGCATCGTCTGCAGATATCAGCTATTTTTATTCTTATATCCGTTTCTATATTCATTAATTTCTCTTCTAGCGAACAAATCCTACTGATGATTTTACCTTGGATGACAGATTTTGCTATGGAAGACATGTCAGTTAACGGATATCTTGCTAAGGAATGCTTGTTTTCAGATTCATTCAATGTACTCATGATCGATGCAGATTTATTCTCCTGGGAGACTCCTCTTGAAGCTGCTTTTAAGGAATTCATGCGTTTGTCCAACATTGACGAGGAGGTGTTCTCTTATGATGTATTTATGAGGTACACTGGAGATGAATTATCGCTCTTATGGCCTAACATTGAGTCCAAAGGATTGAACTGGACTACTATCGAAGAAGATGATGGGAAATTCTCTCTTGCATACATGGACTCAAGCAACAACAACTGTGGTGGAGGCAATACCCAAAACTCTTACATGCCTTATTCCGAGTGGTACTGGGGATTAAATGAGAACTATCAGGATAATGACATGAATTATGCTTTGGCGGAATTACTGTTTCATGGCAGATTGGTAAGATTGATAGACCTCTCCCTCAATGATTGGCTAGAACTCAAATATGGTAGTCCGGAATTTGCCCCTGTAAATGAAGTCAAGGAGATTATGACTTCATGGTTGACACGAAGTTTTAAGAAGCAATTTAACGAGTTCATGGAGATAAAAAAGAATATGATTGGGAAGGTTTGCTTTGACGTTAACCATGATCCTAACGATGTAGATTTTTCAGAATGGTTAGCTAGTAAGTTTAATAACCATAAGAGCATGGATCGAGCTACTAAGGATGCATTATGGGTATATTGGATGAGAGGAGAAGACGAAGAAGTAGAAAGCGATTATGGGTCGTCACATCATGATTCAACAATCAATGAGGGCATTGAAGAACTTTTCAGATGATTATTTAATTAAGGATCCTTATTTTAAGTTTGTTGATAAAGACGAGGAAGAATTCACCAAAAGAAAGTGTCAACTACTTGGGATTCCTTACAATGAGCCACCCATGATTATTTCTGAACAATTTAAAATCATCAAATATTCTTTGAGTCCTAATGAAGAATATACTGCGGTGAAGACAAAGAGTTATGCTAGACTAAGTCGAACGGAAGAAAACGTCGCAGAGATATACGGGAAAATCTTTCGGATGAAGGACGAAGGATGGACCGTGACAAGGACTTATTGCTGAGCTGAACGTGAGTCTAACTTGAAGACTCTGGAATAAAGACAAGTGCTTACCGGGAGACAACCCGGATTTATCTTTTATTATTCTGTTTTCTGCGTCGAGTCAGTCCAGGCCGCACGAAGATACGGCGCATCTCAATCCTGAGATGCGACGCATCCTCTGCAATGGTCATATCTTATTTTATTTTTCTGCATTTTTATTTTCGACTTTAAAACTATTTGTCAGTTTATTTTAATGCGGCGCATCCCTGGTTAAGGATGCGGCGCATCTTTATTCTGATCCGTATTATTCCAGGCTCGATACGGCGTATCTTCTTCAATAAGATACGGCGCATCGACTGACCTGATGATTTTCAGTTTTAATTTTTAAGTTTTATTTTTCCTAACTACTAATGTATTATGCAAGTTTGAACCTTTCTTATCTTAGGTGTGTTTTAAAGTGTTGGTGGTATTATAGTTTCCTGGATTTCCTGTGGATACATCAAGTATGAAGCTTTAACGTTCTAATCCACATGGAAGTTGATTTTTGCTCTTATACTAATGGAGGATCATACCGAGCAAATCTCAGGGGAGTTTTTCCGTTCTAATTCTTTTATTTTCCAGTTTTTAACCTTTTATACAAACAACGAGGACGTTGTTTAACTTAAGTGGGGGGATTGGAGAATTAGAACACTTAACACTTACTTGTCCTACTTTTTCAAAAATTATGCTTAAAATGTGCTTAATATATCAAACTTAAATTTTTTTTTTTTTTTTTAGCATGTTTTTGTTTAAGATCTAAGTTACATAACTGCACACATGACATTATTTTCAAAAATTGTGATTTTTCAAAATTCACAAATCTATGAGTGTGCCGGTGACTTGTAAACTTTAGAACTTGGCTTGTATACTATTCGAGACCACCATAATGAGTATTATTTATATAATTGGAATGACTTGTCTAACTTGGTAAAATTCTAGGATTACACCAAATAGCCTTTATATGTTATGTGTTATTGACTAACTACACTGGTTAGTTAACCCCCGTATAAAACCTTTTGTTACTCTCACTTTTAGAGTAAGATACCCCTAGAAAAACACTCAGAGCCATTCCTTTCGTTTCTTACACCTATGTTTAAAATGTTTCGTTACACCTTAAACCTTAGCCTACCCTGTAGATTAGAATCCGTGGTTGGTTAATTGCTATAGGCAGAGTGTGTTTCCTTACATTACCTGTGTTCGCGTGCGTAATTCATTATCTATGGTTAGGTCGGGAAATTGCACAATGCAATTGGAGTGAAAGTAAATATTGTATATCTTTGAGTTTATTTTTCGTGTGTTTACTACTTTCACTATTACCGTTATTTCTGAAAGTATGAAAAGTATGAAAAAAATTATCCGGAAAGAAAGTTGTAGTGATGTGGTGAAATTTTACACATCTATGTTTATGTTACTAGTAAAAAAAAAAAAAAAAAAAAAAAAAAAAAAAAAAAAAAAAAAAAAAAAAAAAAAATCGAAAAAAATAAGAAAAGAAAAAGAAAAAGAAAGAAAAGTTGGATGTTTATTTTAACCAACTTATGTAAAGTTATGTAAGTGGTCGATATCACCACTATTTGTTGTATTATATCTATGGATTGAATGGGAATTGGCAGTTATGGGAGTGCCAATTAAGGTTTATTCTTTGATTAAGATTTTGTTGAGTATAATTCGTGTCTACCTAAAGCGTGTGTTTCAAGTGTTAAAGCGTGAGTTATTCAATGATATGAGTCTTATTCATGGGATGGTTGGGATAGTGATTAACCACACTTAGGATTTTAATTTATTTGTTTTGTTTTGTTTATTTTTATTTTTACACCAATTTATATCCCAAATGTTATCCATACCCTGTATTGTTCTTTATCCAACCGAACCTTTGATTTATTGAGATTAGGGATTTGAGCAATCTTAAGTATCGTAGTCGTGGATTCGGCTATGTATTTATGATTTTGTCGCCCTTTTTGATATATTATTATTGGTGAAGTTTGGACCTATCTTTAGCCTATTCGAGTTAAGGATTTGAGCAATTGCAAGTATCGTGTTCGTGGATTCGATCATGTATTTGTGATTTTGTCGCCTTTTCTGGAATTTGAGATCGATAGTGTAAATAAGAATAATTAACCCTTTAGCCTAAAAACCCTTTTTTACCGCTTTAGACTTGTTATTCCTTAGCTTTAGTGGTGGAGATGTGTATACTTGCCAAGCTTATGATAGAATATTCGTCGCGACTGGACAGTTAAACGATTAGATTTGCTTTTATCGACTTATTTTATTTTACTTCTAATTCGTTAAGTGTTTAGTTGTGTGATTATGAAATAAACGAATACATGCTTAAATATAAAAATAAATCCTATTACATCTTTTAGGATACATTTTCATAAATGAAATTCTAAGGTTTACTTGGGGACAAGTAAAGTTTAAGTGGGGGGATATTTGATGAACTCAAATAAGTACATTTTATTACTATCATTTATCCTATTAATTTGACTTGTTTTACTATATTATGTATGAGGATTGATACTTAATTGTTTACTTTTGTAATTCTCAGGTAAAAACAAGCATTTGGTGAAACTTAGCGATTATGAACTAATTATGGAGCAAAACGTGCATAAAGTGGAAGTCTACTGACATGGACAAGATCAAGTCAATTCTGCTCCAGATGTGCCGCATCTCACTATCAACATGCGCCGCATCTCTATCAAGATATCACCAGATACGATCCAAGATACAAGAGGACATGCGCCGCATCCTAATCAAGAGTTACGCCGCATCTTCTGGCGGTGTACGAATATTCCTGAATATTATAATCTTGGACCCCACGCGAAGTTAAGTACATGCGCCGCATCTACTTAGTAGATGCGCCGCATCTTCCCTCAGACAGAAACTATAAATACCCCGTAGACCAGACGAATTTAAGAGTTCGAAACCCTAAAACCGAAGTTCGGACAGCAGAGCAAAAGGACGAATTCAGTCAAGGAGGCAGCACAAGACACACCCAAATCTAAGATACAAGAGCTGTAAGAAGGTGCTGCATGTATTTAATTCATTAAGTAGTTTTGTTTTATTGTTTTAGCAAACTTTAATTCATCAAGATTGGTGGCTTGTGTAATGTGGCAACGGAAAGATTGCACTCCCTTAAAACTGCTTTCTCATTAATTAAAGTTTATATGTTGATGTCTTTGGTTACTACTTATTAGTGCATTGATAACCTCTGTGTTTATTAGTGGCTTGCGGGCATTTGACTGCGGGACAAGATGTGGCTCCCACGGTTGTTTCTAAATTGATCACTTAGGAATAACTTTTAGACATAAGTAATCATTAAGGGTTTACTCGCCGATAAGAATAGGACCAACGAGAAAGGGTTAACTACATACACTTCATATAAAGCTATCAATAAAACAAGTGACAATCTACTTAATTATAAGGACAGCCCTCTTATTGTCTCGAGTATCTATCTGTGTACGTGTGTGCTACTTGCTGATTCGTGCCTATTGGTTTATTTTATTATTTAATTGCAAACAAAACTGTGCCAGTCTCTCAGGCTGAAACCCCCTTGCGTTAGGATATTAAAATACTGATTAGAATAACTAGATAATACGTTCCACTCTTAGTGATCGACACTCTACTTACCATTATCTTCATACTGACCGGGTACACTGCTCGTTAAGTGTGTGTGTTATTGATAAGTCGGCTAAATATAAATTTAAAACTTGAGTAGGCATTAAAACTGCTAAACCGCAACGACACACGCTACGCATCAGTGTACCTAGTAACGAAGGCCCTTGTGCTTTCGTTTTCCTTTTGTTTGATGTTGTGCACCATTAAATGAGTCCTTGTGAACTTCTTTTGCTGACTGAAGTGTGACCGGAACTTAGCCTTAAGATCATCAAGATTGACGATGCTACCGGGCTTTTGCCCATTCCACCAAATACGAGCAGAATCCCGTAGGGTGTATGTAAACATATGACAGGCCACCGGCATAACCCATTTTTGCATTTTGATAGCCCCTTCGAACAAGTGTAAGAAATTGTCCGGATCCCCCTTCCCATCATAAGTCCCAACGTGCGAAGGCATTTTCAACCCATCAGGCAATGGGTAATCTTCTATCAGCTGAACCCATAGGGTCTGAGTATAGACAGTTATAAGGTGGTGCATACATGGGAACAGTATTATAGGGATTGTTGTTTGGGGGCATTCCCATAGGAGTTTGACTTGGGTAGGACTGATAAGGTGTATTCATGGCAAACGGGTAACCGTTTCCCATGGCATACGGAGGGTACGCCATAGGATGCCCGAAGGGCATGCTCCCATAAGTTTGAGGGAAGCTTGGGTTATTAGGTTGTCCATTTACTGGAGGATATAAATTTTGAGGATAAGACTGAGTTTGGAACGAGGGGTACATACCATTGGGAGGAAGATTTCCTCCCATATTAATTGTAGGCGGATTGCCTTCTACGCCTGATGCGTGAGAAGGTTGCAATGGGACCCCAACTTCAGTCCTTCCAAGATGAGCTACTAGCAATGGAGGCAAAGTCACCCCCACTTCTTCCCTTCGTTAGCTCCTACCGTTAGAGCCCTCGGTAACCGCCCCTTCTCTCCTTGTCGGAGCCCTCTCGGGGACTCCTTCGAAACCAACGGACCTTCTGCTTAGCCTTCGATTGACCAGAGACCCAATCCTTAAGACCGATAGAGTTGCTCCTTGGGCCGGAGGCCTAGGTTCCATCTCCATTTCTTCATCATACTCTTCGCTTGAGTATTCCAACTCCCTTCGCACTCCAACATTTCGGAGTTGCCTTTTGCGAGCCCTTAAGAGAGATTCCAACACTTCGTGGTTGGCTTCGACAAAGTCTAGGCTAATAATAGGCTCCGGATTGGCTGATGTCGAAGCATAATGGTTGGGTGTTATTTCTGGGTGCGAACGTGTTGTGAATGTAGAAGCGGTTATGAGGGGAAGGTTGTTAGAGTCGTTGATTGGTATTGGTGCCAAAGTGGAGAAACCCGGCGGGGGAGTATCTTCTCTCCCTTGATCCATGCCGGAATAATAGTGAAAGTAGTTGGTTGGTTATAAGCATGGAAATGAAGAGACCAATTGTAGCGGTCCCACGGATGGCGCCACTGATTGTACAATAAAATGCACTACCAGGCCTTCGATGGTGATCAAAGGAATTATGGGGTGTTGAAGTTGCGCCAAGCTTGTTCTTAACCTGAAATAAGAAATACCAAGACACTACGTTAAGTGATTGCGCAGGGGTTGGACCTTGCGAACCACCTCCGGCGTACGAGTAAGTATGTGTGATGATAAGTAGGTTGTAAATTGAGAGAGTGAAGTTAACTTACATCGTCTTGGTCGACTAAGCTATTTATAGGAGAGAAATAGGACTTAGTGGGCGGTTGCACTTTGTTCGGAGATCATGGGGGTGTCCCAAGATTTGTGGTGACCGCTAGGGCTTTGTAGCCCACGATCTCTATTTTGGCGGGAAGGCCTAAAGGAAGAGGAGACGTGCGTATGACCAAGTCAAGAGGGTTCTCTGTTGTAGTCCCTTCGAGAGGGATACCCCGAAGGGCTTAGGGCTTCGATTGGCGGATTCCCACATGGTAACCACTTCGTAGACGAAGGGTTTTACGCCAATGAAACGTGTTAGGAGATTAACCAGGGCCTCCGAAGGGAGGGCTTTCTACAGGCTCGAAGGGGAGTCCTTCGACCCGTTCGGAGGGTACATCATCAACCTTTAGGAAAGTTAATGTGAATTGTAATGGATGTTGTTATTATACAAGACTTATGTGTCTTGAATCATCCTTCGACATTGAAACTTGTAAATTACTTGGCTGAACAAATCTTTGTTGTATAGAACGAAACAAGAGATTTGAGAGAAATGCGTTATATCATTAATTGGGTAGGGAGGATTACATCATTTGAAGAAATGAAAACTAAGACGCCTACCATTAATGTCTCTTTCCCCAAATGAGAAGAATGCAATACATGAATTGAAAACAGATAAAAGTAAGTTTTACAACTATGTAGATGGAATTAGGCTATGTAATTATACTGGCAGTGTTGAGGCTCTGTAATTGTGTCTACATAGACACATATAAATCATGTGAACAGAGGCTACACTCTGTAGTTGTGTTGACAGAGACTTATGTCAGCATATGTGATGCTCTGTAGTCATATACACAAAGGCTTATGTCACCATATGTGAGGCTCTGTCATCTTAAAATATGAGATAATAGTATATAAGTTCCACGATAAAGTTTGTTACCATCTAGTGCACAAATGTGAGTCTCTGTCATCTCGATAGAGCGTGTGTGAAATACCTTGTCAAAAGAGGCTTTATCTACAATGGACTTATCGTCACGGGTGACACGGTAAAGTATGGTAGAAAGTTACTTAAGGCTTATTCACGGACATCATGTATTCAATATGCATGGATTGTGTTTTACGCTAAAGGAAACATGAAAGCTCTGACAGAGGTTCTAGGAACATAAGTTATCCTCTGTCAATGTTGTACGATCTCTCATGATCATTGTGTCATATGCAGAGATTCATTTAAAGATGGTTTATGGTGTTCTTAATAAACATCAATAGCTTCATATGTAGATAATATGCGTTGTAGTAAAACAGAGGAAATATAGCGTATTAGTTTCATAAGAGACATACCAGATTGGCAAAGGATATCCTCTGTAGTTAATGTACAGTCTCTGTTCACCTTGTGGTAAACATTTTGCGAAGGAAGGTTCTGGCCCTACTTGAGTGTACCATTATGTGCCCCAATTCCTTAAATGAACCCGTACGAAGGTTACAACGGAGGTTGTCACGGAGACTGGAACAGAGGGCTACTGATTTCGAGCCTTCTTATTAGGAAAACCCATGACGGAGACTGCGGCAGAGACTTCTTCTTATAACCAACTCGAACAGAGGTTGCGACAGAGGCTGCTACGGATGTTGCAACAGAGGTTACTACAGAGGTTGATGCGAAGACTCAACAGAGGCTACGACAAAGGTCACGAAGATTGCCACACAGGTTGTTGAATTCGACCCTTCCTCTCAATATGAACCCAAAGGCTCCTTTTTCATAATACGAACCCAAACAGGGGCTCCTACGAGTTATTGAGTTTGAACCTTCTTCATAAAACGTAGCCAAACAGAGGCCCATATGAAGGTTGTTGAATTTGAATCTTTTTCATAAAACGAACCCAAACAGAGGCCCATATGAAGGTTGTTGAATTTGAACCTTCTTCATAAAACGAACCCAAACAGAGGCTCCTACGAAGGTTATTGAACCTTCTCTCCAAAACAGACCATAACAGAGTTTACAACAGATACTGTTGTGTTTATACTCGACAGAGGCTGTTAAAATGGTAAACGTAAAGTTTGTGGATGGAGGAAAATCTCATGATTAGAGATAAAAGTGGAGATTTCAGTGGTGTTTCCATCTGGTAACAAGGATGTAGGGAATTGCGGTTGAATTCGACCGTTATTTATGGAAAACGGTTATTTGACTCGGAAAAACGGGACTTATTGTTGCGGGTCCCACGGATGGCGCCACTGATTGTACAATAAATTGCACGACCAGGCCTTGCGATGATGATCGAAGGGTATAAGGGGTGTTGTGGTTGCGCCCAGCTTGTTGTTAACCCACAATAAAAAATAGTGCTATTCTTCATACTTATTTTGCCACGGTATGGTCAACTGTGGACTTTTTTTTATATGGATAATAATTTTGCTACATTTATAAGTGTCACAAATATTTAAAAAAATAATCCACATATATAAGTGTGTGCAATTATAATAAAGCTAAACTTATATGTGTAGCAAATGTTTCCACACTTTTTATTATAAACATTTTTTGCAATTTTGCCACACTTTTAGATGTGGACATTCAAAAAATATTTTCACACTTTTAATCATAGAAATTTGGATAATATCTTCACACTTATATGTGTAGAAAAATTTGTCACACCCATTATTACCACACATGAGAAAGTGTGGACTTAATAATTTTACACATTTTTAAACGTGGCCATTTGGCTTTTAAAATGTGAAGAATTCAACTAGTTTTTTGTAGTGACCTGAAATAAGATAGATTTCGAAACGAGAAAATGAAGATAGATTTCGACAGAAGGCGTAAAGGAATTTAAGCAGTGTCATATGATCAGCAGGGTTAACATACTAGATATAGTCAGTGGTTTATATGCATCTATCATTTCGACATTTCTAGTTAAAATGGTACTTGTGAAACTAGCATGGTGATCGAATACTTGTAAATTATCCGCTAAACATCACTTATGTAGGTATGAGGTGAGATTCATGACTAATCTATGTGTTTTATATTTGTAGATGTACATCTAATTTAAATGGCTGTGTATGTGGCCATTCATTACTGGTGGTACATAACCTTATATACTCATGACATACGCACAGAAATGTAACTTATCTAGATACTTATATCGATGGAAAAAGATCCCATGATGAATTGAACTCTAAATAGAATAATGGGTATTCGTCATTTCAATAGATATGTAACAGGAGACCTATTATCCATGATGAATCTAGAGCTACCACAAGAAAACTTCCTTACAAAAGCTAAACATACGATCAGGAATTGTCACCCCTCATCTCCTTAGTTTCTGATACAAAAATACTCATTAGACCGAAGTAATCCCACTTAACCTATAAGTGTAAAACCATCCCTCCTCTTTAGACTTAGCAATAGGTGACAATAACCAACTCTTGTTTCAAATATAAGCTAATACGGAGTATATAGCTAGTAAACTAGAGCATTTATCAGTAACTAACATTAATGGTCAAAATGATGGGACGGAGGGAGTACTCCACTCGGGGGTGGCCTAGTGGCAAAAGGGTTGTGACTATATCACTAATATGCGAAAGGTCTCAAATTCAATTGTGCAAACAACTTTAAAGCGGTCACACCAAACTTCTGAATAAGGAGGGCTTTACCATGTTTCAAACCGTGTGGGCTAAAAGGGTTAACCAAAAAAAGAACTTTAATACTCTTTTTCCCTTCAATGGTTAAGTTTAAAAAAAATATATATCTAGGTTTGTTGGATAGCCGGCCCTTCAATTGGAAGTAACAACAATAGCATCATGTCTAGTTTGTTTTTAAATGTTTATACTACTGTCATCAATCTCACCACAAAAACTAAAACCAGCATTAATCGTTTCATCTCGAATTAGATGAACTATTGGTGGAGGATAGTTTGTTACAAGGAATTAGAGAGGACTTTAAGAGAGAAAGTGTTTACAAATTCTGATAAGCTAAACAGAAAATGATGACTTAGTAAAGTATTTATAGAGTGAAATGGAAAATGACAATAAGGCGGGAAATTCAGTTATTGTTCTGTTTTTGCTTGTTTGACTTTTTATTCTTGACTTTTGTTGACTTTTGTTGACTTAAATTGTGATCCTGTTGGCGTAAGTGTCCGGGCGGACCAACTCTTTCGGCCGTCCGGACGATATAAAAACATCCGGAAAATCCGGAAGGCACCAAGGTCGTCCGGCCAGTACAGCTGTAAGGCAGGGGACAAGTGACATCACCTTTTGGACAGATGCCAGCTGCAGACACCGCCGTCACTGCCCCAGGATTTACGGGATTGTGTCAGCGACATGTTCCCTGAAAATCCGGAGCCGCCATTTCAGGTACCAAGGCTAGGTACTATAAATACCCAGCCCATTTACTACTTTCACAGGGACTTTTTTGGACACACACACTTAACTATCTATTACTGTTTATGGCCTTTCGGTTTATCCGATACTTACTCTCACGCCGGAGGTGGGTCCTGGGATAACACCCGGAGCGAGCCTAACGCGTGTTATTGTGTGCAGATACCGAAGGATTCTTGATAACCGAAGGGATCGATACACAAGCCTCTCGAAAGAACCCCTGTCTAATTCAACCGAAAGGCTCCCTTTATTTGTCCGAAGTGATTGCAAGAAATTACTTCAACAAATGCCTAACGCGTGTTATTGTGTGTAGATACTGAAGGATTCTTGATAACCGAAGGGATCGATACACAAGCCTCTCGAAACAACCCCTGTCTAGTTCAACCGAAAGGCTCCCTTTATTTTTTCGAAATGATTGCAAGAAATTACTTCAACAAATTGGTGCCATCCGTGGGACCAACTGCTCAATCTACCCAAAGTTCGAAATGGCTGGCCCTACACCACAAAAAAGGAAAATGATAGACGCTGAGGAGGAGTGGATGAATATCCCGATTAGTTTCCCGGCCATCCTTCCGGGAGATGTGTCGGACGAACCTTTAATAGTCGAAGCCGAGGTGGAAGGCTATACTATACAAAGGGTCTATGTAGACCAGGGTGCTTCGGTTGAAGTAATGTATGAATACTGTTTCGAGCACTTATGCCCCTCCATCAAGGCCAGACTGAAGGAAACCAACACTCCTTTGATAGGATTCGCGGGGGAATCCATAAAGCCATTAGGGAAAATCGAATTGGAAGTCTGTTTTGGGAGCCAAGGTTTGTTTCATAGGACTATGATGAAGTTCGCCGTAGTAAGGTCCCCTTCTCCGTACAACATCATTCTGGGACGCTCGGGTTTGAAGAAGCTGCGAGCCATTCCCTCAACCATCCACTCGATGATGAAATTCCCCACTCCGAAGGGCATAGCGACCTTAGTTACCCGGTCAGTAATTGTTTCGGAATGCCGCAAGTTAGAGGAGAAACAGATGATAAAAAGAGAAGCAAGGAGTGAACCCCGGAGTGCCGAAGTGATAGAAAAAGCCCCCCGGAAAACGGAAGAAATAATAGTAAATCCTGCTTACCCGGATCAGCTGGTAACCATCGGAGGGAGCTTTTCCTCGGAATGCAGAAGACTGTTGATCACGCTGCTCAAAAACAATCAGGATGTGTTCGCCTGGGAACCTGCGGACATGACGGGGGTACCCCGATGGATTACCGAACACACGCTAAACGTGAACGTCCAAGATCGGCCGGTAGCACAGAAGAAAAGAACCTACTCGGCCGAAAAGAACCAAGCCATAGCCAAAGAGGTGGAAGAATGGGTGAAGGCTGGAATAGTTCGGCCAGTACGATACCCTACATGGATTTCGAACCCGGTTTTAGTAAAGAAATCCGACGGTAGTTGGAGAATGTGCATCGATTTCAAGAACCTCAACTCATCTTGTCAAAAGGATTACTACCCGCTACCTGATATTGATTGGAAGATAGAGTCGGTCATGGGATTCCGATACAAATGCTTCTTAGATGCTTATAAAGGATACCACCAAGTGCAAATGGCCAAGGAGGATGAGGAAAAAACAGCTTTCTACACCGAGCACGGGACATACTGTTACACCAAAATGCCGTTCGGTCTAAAGAACGTTGGAGCCACATATCAACGGTTAGTGGATTCGGCCTTCCGGTCGCAGATAGGGAGAAACCTCGAAGCGTATGTAGACGATATAGTAATAAAGAGCAAGACTGAAAACGAGTTGCTGGCCGACATGGCAGAGACGTTCGATAACCTTCGGATGATTAATATGAAGTTGAACCCCAAGAAATGCTCTTTCGGGGTAGAGGAAGGAACGTTTCTTGGATACATGGTAACATCCGAAGGAATTCAGGTAAATCCAAAGAAAGCGAGAGCTATTGTGGACATGCAATCCCCAAAATCGCTCAAGGAGATGCAGAGCTTAAGTGGTAAACTGGCATCTTTGAACCGTTTCCTATCCAAGTCAGCAGAAAGAGCGCTTCTGATGCGTGGTTTTGCGACCTTACAACAAGTTTTACCTCTCGAGGGATCTCGAGAAGCTTGCAATCCCCACCAGGCAGTGTACCTGACCGATGTAGTATAGTGAAGTGGTAAGTACCGGGGGATTGATCGTTCTCTAGGGGAATAGTGTCGTTAGGATTGAAAAACTACTCTAATAGGTCTAAGGGTGAGCGAAGATTCTTTTTGTATTTTTATATTTTTATGAAAGCAAGTAAAATCTCGGGTTTTAAGGAGTGGGCGGAATTAGTTGCTAGTCAACTAACCCAAATAATTACAAATGCAAATAAAATAAAATAACTGAAAATGAAAAGGTCGTGGAACTTATATGGAGAGAAATGTGTTTACTTAGATTTCTTTACTCCCTAACTATCTTTTACCGGTTGATTAGTGTGTATTAATTGTGTGGATGACGGGTGTATTCCTTAATACCAATCATGGGGTGGCGTACGTACTTCCCCAACTCTACAAGCTCCTACTTCACTCCTATGTCGAGCCGGATAAGAAGCTCCTAACATGAGATCACTAGAATTCGCTCATGCATTAAATATAACCATAAAAACCTTAGTACGCATTGGTTCATGTTTCTTAAGACGTTCAAGCAAGTTACCGTATAGGAGGTTAGCCAGTTTTCTTAAGCCTAACATCGATAAACAATCATCCAATACAATTAATAACACACTAATAACCAACAATCAATAGTTAGGTTTCATTAGATCTAAGCAAACACAAGATAAATCTAGCCTAGCATGTTAATCAAAAGACAAGAACAAGATATAATCAAACAACACATAGACATATTGATTGATTAAGTGATTACTTATCTTCAATTAAACATGGGAGATCTAAGGGTATAAAAGCCCTTAAAAATGGCAGAAATTCGTCTTAGGATTTCTCCTCACAAAGTTGCACACTATGAATAAAAATTGCAAAACTATATATAGAGCTTAGTGGCTGACGGCGTCACGTTATAGATCTTGACGCCGTCACCTCGCCGTGGCTAGGGTTCCCGGATGGTCTTCCTGACGCCGTCCCTCTTTAATCCTCCAAAATCCGCTCTGGCCTATCAAGGGTTGACGCCGTCAGAATAGGGCTTGACGCCGTCTCTCTTTAGCTTAAACCGTGATGGCCTTGATCACCTTAAAGGGTGACACCGTCAGACTTTCCATTGCAAAACTCTCTGGCGCGTCACGTGTATTTTGTCATATCCACCTCTTTTTCCAAGCCATGACGCCGTCAGGAGCAATTCTTGACGCCGTCAAGTGTACTTTTCCAGCAACTTTGAAGACTTTGTCGTTTTCTTCACTTTTATGCTCCAAAAACGTCCAAAATGCTTCCTTTTCCAGATTTCTTCTCCAAAATACCTAAAATGACAAAAGGAACGATTTAGGGCAATATTTGATCAAATAAATACGATTTAGGGCTTAAATGACCCCCTAAAAGCGGTACACTTTTCGCTTCATCAAATACCCTTACACTTGAGATTTGCTTGTCCTCAAGCAAATGCGCTTTTATTCTAATCAAAATACAAGTTAGGGGTCATTTAACGCAAATATAAAAGTAATTACAACAAATAGTCGTTCCACTTTAATCATAATAAGCACGGAGATTACAAACTAGCACCTCACAAGTAGTGTTTAGATACTCACATCTCTCAGGTGTCATAAAAGTATATCTCATAAATGAAAACGGATAATATCTCTCACTACCTGTCATAGCAAATAGATTACCATAGGCTTGGGAAAGGATCAAAAACCTTCTCCACTAGGCGTAAGCACCTAAGATAAACTATCAAAGAGGGCTTTTACATGGGTTATAACGTGAGGTGTAGGGATATGATAAACACGGTTTTGTTGGATAAAGGATATTTTACTGGTGGCGAGTTAAAGATCTTGATTAATTACATGTACAATATGGCGTTGCTAAGCCAAGACTAGACTCGACTTAAGCTAAAAACAAAATAACAAAAACATAAAATGAAACGGGATGGTAGTCCGTATGTTTTTTCTACTTTTCTTTTTCTCATTTTTTTGTATTTTTTTTTCATACACTCTTGCCCTACCATCCAAAATAATACATCATAGGGGCGTTGCATTCCCCTTACACTTGAACTTTTACATAACTTTACAAATAACTATTCTAATGACTCGAATTAAGATAATCGAAACACTTGGAGTACTTTTAAAATATTTAGCACATATGGGGGTAATAATGTTGTTCTTCCCCATTACTCCATTACACTAGTACTTTACCCATGAGTCCCAATCGTCCCAAAACAATATGTACAAGGATATGACTCGACTTAGCAACCATGTAATCAATTAGATAATTAACTTGGGGTTTAAACAAATGTTGTCACAATAATGCACTAAAAATGAGTGCATACAAGGTAGGCTAAGGCGATTTGGGTGTACATTTAAGTGGGGTGTAACAAATTCTTCCTTTAAGTAAAATGCTTAAAGGTCGAAACGAAAAGATAGGCTCTGAGGGGTGTACTAGGGGTATCGTGTACCAAAAATGAGTACAACGCAAAGAGTGTGGGAGAATTACTTGACCAATGTAGCCAACGTAATTATAACAAAAACACAGGTGTAAAACAATGGGTTAATCCTAATGCCTCTTATCATGTAGTAAATCTAACTACACGAATGTATTCTCACTTGTGGCCTCGGAATGGTCCTAACGCAAGTTCTAGAATCTAAGTGCTACCGGTACACACATCATAGCATAAATGCTTTTCCTACCAATTCTAGGGGCGAACCTCACATATTTGGGGGTGGAAAAATTTTTAGTGGTACGGTTTTTGTGCTAGTCATATAACTCCTATCCGTGAGACGCTCATTAAGATCAAAGTTTCACTCCTATATGTTGTAAAAAATTTTAAATTTGGCACTAAAATTGCCCTAACAGGTATTTCTCTCAGTTTTATTACACATCTACCATTAAACAAACAAAAAATCAAGTGCAATTGCATTCTCTAAAGTATCGTATTTTACCCCCCCCCCCCCCTTACACTTAAGATGAACATTGTCCCCAATGTTCAAATAACAAGATGTAAAAGTGAATAAGGTAAAAGAATGAAATCAAATACTCCCCTGATTCGTTCGGTGGATAAAGAGGTGACATGGTTAGATCTTCTTCCAAGGTAATGTTGAAGCTTCAAGACTAATGCATCGCCAAAAGCTTGATTCCACAAACATCTCCTTGTCCAAAATAACCTGTTAAACCTGAGAAAACAAACACGAAAACCAGCATAACATCGGCGGGATAAATCTATATAAGGATATAATGCTTGTGGAATGATTATTTTGCAGATTCCTGGAGTTTATAAGTTAGAGATTTAATAAAAACTTTTTATGAAAACAAAACTTTCAAAAATTTCAGAAAATTAAAACCTGACGCCGTCAGGTTGTAAGGCCTGACGCCGTCAGAAATGATCTGACAGAATTCTCATGTTAAGTTTCCGGAAAATTTCTGGAAAAACCTATACCTTACTTCCTGGAATTCCTGCAAAATATCATTATGACTCGATACAAGCATTTGACTCAAACAATTACTAATATGTATGTTAATTTAATATTGTTATGATTCATGTTCATTTGTTCTAATAAACCGATTTGGATTTCCCTTACACTTATCTTTTGCAAAATACCTTTATATGTAGTTAAGACGAAGTTAAAAACAAAATAAAGCATTTTCACAATTTAATTTGAAACATGAACCAATAACAATAAAAATAAAACACACATACGGAAATAAAAAAAATAAAAATAAACAAACAAACAAAACAAATAAACACACAAAGCAAATAAAGCTTGGGTTGCCTCCCAAGAAGCGCTTGTTTTTGTTCGAGTCACGAGCCTGACTCTACCCTTATTTAACGGATAAAGGAGAGGTTTTCCCTACACCTAGGATTAAGTGCGGGTGATAGTAGCGATACACACCAACTCGGTAGGAGTATGCCACGTGAGGAAAGAGTGGTGGATGAATTATATGCTCAAAGATGCGGGATCCTATCATCGTAACCTTACCTAGTTCACTTTGGTCAATGGGTGAGTTAAAGTGTTCTCCTAAAAAGGGATCATTTTCTAACAACTTCGAGAGACTCCTAATTGGGAACCCATCTTGACCTAATAAACCCGGTTTAAACCCATAATGTTTCTTGTGATCAATCATGAATGGGTGATGTAGACATGTAAGGTCATTTTTCACTCCTATATTGTCTTCCTCACTACAAGGCTTAATGTCTACTACCTTAATCTTAACATTACCCGGACTACATGGTTTGATGGGTGGATCGGGACCTTTTTTAATTCCTAAATTCACATCTAAGGATGGAAGATTAGGTAACGGTTTTGGTTTAGGCTCCGGTTCATCAAAACTAGGAACTTCCATAGAACTAAAAGAAAGGTTATGACTACAAGTATTCAAACCTATTTCTTCTAGTTTTGTTTGGTCCAAGGGCTCTACCTCTATTGGGGTTCCTATAGTCTCTTCTACTTTTTTCGGGTAAGTTACGGGCGGTGAGTATGCCTCAGACAATGGTGGGACTTGTGGGGTACTTGGTGGGCTTGGGTTCTCTACTATATCCTCCATCACATTAAGATCACCAATGTGTTCATCTTGTATTATGGTAGGGCCTAACCATGACATGCAGCTAAGTGGCTCAACTCTACCCTTATGTGTGTCGTATGTTTTGGTGAAATCTATCCCACTCATGCAACTAACCATCTCAGAATCTTGGTTTGATTCTAAGTCCATGTTCTTAGAAACTAGGTCTCTTTGCTCATACGAATCCACCAATTCGTTCCACTTATGGGTCATGGTTAGGAAGCTTTCCTCAAAATTCATCCAAAGGGCCTGACTAAAAGGAATTGATCCAGATAATGCTCGTCTAATAGAAATCTCACATGCATAGAATTCATTAAACCTATCTAACCTTACCCCTAACTCCTTTTGGAAATCACAAAGATCACACAAAAATTCATAGGAATGATAGGAAACAAATCTATTGGTGAAATATAAGTGTTCCTCTATTGTCAATGATCTAAATAGAATTTCATCCATCATAGTGACAAATGAAAATGGTTTTACAAACAAAGGGCACAAAGAAAAAGATAGACTAAAGAAATCTAATAAAAAGAAAATAAAAATCTCACTAGAAAGGAATCTAGTGAGTAGACCTAATAAAATAAAATTTCAACCTAAACAATAACTATTCCCCGGCAGCGGCGCCAAAAACTTGATGCGTGGTTTTGCGACCTTACAACAGGTTTTACCTCTCGAGGGATCTCGAGAAGCTTGCAATCCCCACCAGGCAGTGTACCTGACCGATGTAGTATAGTGAAGTGGCAAGTACCGGGGGATTGATCGTTCTCTAGGGGAATAGTGTCGTTAGGATTGAAAAACTACTCTAATAGGTCTAAGGGTGAGGGAAGATTCTTTTTGTATTTTTATATTTTTATGAAAGCAAGTAAAATCTCGGGTTTTAAGGAGTGGGCGGAATTAGTTGCTAGTCAACTAACCCAAATAACTACAAATGCAAATAAAATAAAATAACTGAAAATGAAAAGGTCGTGGAACTTATATGGAGAGAAATGTGTTTACTTAGATTTCTTTACTCCCTAACTATCTTTTACCGGTTGATTAGTGTGTATTAATTGCGTGGATGACGGGTGTATTCCTTAATACCAATCGTGGGGTGGCGTACGTACTTCCCCAACTCTACAAGCTCCTACTTCACTCCTATGTCGAGCCGGCTAAGAAGCTCCTAACATGGGATCACTAGAATTCGCTCATGCATTAAATACAACCATAAAAACCTTAGTACGCATTGGTTCATGTTTCTTAAGACGTTCAAGCAAGTTACCGTATAGGAGGTTAGCCAGTTTTCTTAAACCTAACATCGATAAACAATCATCCAATACAATTAATAACACACTAATAACCAATAATCAATAGTTAGGTTTCATTAGATCTAACCAAACACAAGATAAATCTAGCCTAGCATGTTAATCAAAAGACAAGAACAAGATATAATCAAACAACACATAGACATATTGATTGATTAAGTGATTACTTATCTTCAATTAAACCTGGGAGATTCAAGGGTATAAAAACCCTTAAAAATGGCAGAAATTCGTCTTAGAGTTTCTCCTCACAAAGTTGCACACTATGAATAAAAATTGCAAAACTATATATAGAGCTTAGTGGCTGACGGCGTCACGTTATAGATCTTGACGCCGTCACCTCGCCGTGGCTAGGGTTCCCGGATGGTCTTCCTGACGCCGTCCCTCTTTAATCCTCCAAAATTCGCTCTGGCCTATCAAGGGTTGACGCCGTCAGAATAGGGCTTGACGCCGTCTCTCTTTAGCTTAAACCGTGATGGCCTTGATCACCTTAAAGGGTGACGCCGTCAGACTTTCCATTGCAAAACTCTCTGGCGCGTCACGTGTATTTTGTCATATCCACCTCTTTTGCCAAGCCATGACGCCGTCAGGAGCAATTCTTGACGCCGTCAAGTGTACTTTTCCAGCAACTTTGAAGACTTTGTCGTTTTCTTCACTTTTATGCTCCAAAAACGTCCAAAATGCTTCCTTTTCCAGATTTCTTCTCCAAAGTACCTAAAATGACAAAAGGAACGATTTAGGGCAATATTTGATCAAATAAATACGATTTAGGGCTTAAATGACCCCCTAAAAGCGGTACACTTTTCGCTTCATCAGCTTCCATTCTTTGAGACGTTAAAAAATATTACAAAAGGGGCTATGAGTGGGGTACTTTTAGTAGAAAGGGAAGGGAACCAAATGCCGATACATTATGTTAGCCGAATGTTGCACGAGGCCGAACAGAATTATGCTCCAGTCGAGAAGTTAGCTCTGGACTTGCTGCACATGTCCAGAAGACTTCGAAGATATTTTGAAGCCCACCCAATAAAAGTCATCACCGATCAGCCCATCAAGCAGATACTGAGCAAGGCGGAAGCATCCGGGAGAATGGCCAAATATACCGTGGAATTGGGAGTTTACAACATCACTTATGTGCCCCGGAATGCGATCAAAGGACAAGTCCTCGCGGACTTCATAACGGAAATATCCATGGAGGCATCCGGTCAGAACATGAAAGGGGAAGGCAAGGAGATATGTAACATCTCCAATCAGGAACAATGGGTGTTGTATACCGACGGGGCCTCCAGCAAGTCGGGTGCCGGAGCAGGCTTGGTATTGATTAGTCCGGATCGAACGGAGTATACTTATGCCATCCGGCTGAATTTCAAGAGCACCAATAACGAAGCGGAATACGAGGCCTTGCTAGCAGGGTTGAGAGTCGCTCGGAAGATGGAAATCCGGATGTTGGAAGTCAGAGTGGACTCCAATTTGGTAGCAAGCCAGATCAATGGGGAATTCGTGGCGTCCAAGGATAGCATGATAAAATACCTGGCCAAAGCCAAAGAGTATATCGCATACTTTGATCAGTTTAAAATCCCAAACATCCCAAGAACGCAGAACCAGAAAGCCGATATACTCAGTAAATTAGCATCCATGGCTTTTGACCACCTGACAAAAGAAACTGTAACACCCCAACCCGACAAGGGTAGAGATGTCACAATAATGGTTTCACATCAGAACAAACACAAGCATATGACATAAATAATACAATAGAATTTCAATGATTACAATGGAAAATCCGAAACTACAATGTTACAAATGAGAAATACAATAATTACTAAGTCCGAGTATAAGCTCTTCTAGTCATCTCTAATCCAAATAGCTAATAAGGTCTTCTAAGTCCAAGGTACTCTCCACTCATACCCAGCTTCCAACTAAACCTGCCGCAGGAAAAGAAATGCGGCTGAGCTACGAAAGCTCAGTGAATAGATATAACGATAACAAAACAGTAATGATGGAATAGTGAAGTAAGTGAAACAATGCAAGGTATCACAAGAGTTAGGAAAGAATATAAAGGTTATGCAGAGATATCAGGAATTAAGAAACAGTTACAATAGATAAGAGTAAAGGGAAATAGTAATCCCAACCCGAGCCCAAGTCATATCAAGTCAAGTCATGTATCAAGTCAAGTATCAAGTCAAGTATGTATTCGGAGGGGTGACCTCGGAATACTAAGTACAAGGTTATAAGGTAAAGTAAACAGAAATCCACTACGAGCCCAAATCAAATCAAATATCAAATCAAATAGGTGTACGGAGGGGAGACCTCGGTACCAAACGCAATATGAGGGGATACCTCCAAAGGGTGGAGTAGCTAGCTCCCAAATATGTGAAAGACGTGTATCGCACACACCATCAGTCACCAAATATAACAAATAATATAATGGCAAAGCCCAAATAACAAATCTAGGATGCATCCATACGCCCCAGGTGGCCAAAGTCTGCCTCTACGTAACAAATCAAATCAAATCAGGGATGGGACAGGTCATCACTCTCCTGCCCTAGAGTCATGCCATCGGTGCATCAATGACATGGACATGAAACCCTCATGCCTAGTGAATGGCTCGTAGTCTCAAACTGTGGGTCAAGGGTCAAGTATCAAATGTCCAAGTATCCAAGTTCAAATTTCATATCAAGTGGTTCAAGTCAAATTTCTATTTCAATTATATCATAAGGTTCATATCAAATGGTTCATATCAAATGTCTCATATCAAATGGTTCATATCAAATGTCTCATATCAAATGGTTCATATCAAATGGTCAAAACAAAGGGAATCATAGCAAAGGGTTTATATCAAAGGTTTATAAAGCAAAGTTTCATAGCAACAGTTCATTTAAAAAGGTTTCTATTAAAAGTCCATTTAAAGCAGTCTTTCAATAATGGTTTTCATAAAAATGATCTTACAAAATAGTTTTCATAAAAACTCTAAGTAACTTTCATTTAAAAGTAGTATCGCATCTTTTTAAAATAGCTTTTCTCAAACATTTTCATATATAATTAAGAAAGGTTTTCACATCCAGTTACCAAAATCAAATGAACCTTCAAAGTATCAAGTGATTCAAATATTCATGTTACAGGGTGACGAACGAGTCATATCAAGTATCAAGGGAACATGCAAGGTTCCATTATCAAGGTTCACAAATCAAGGGAAACATAGCAAAGGCATAGATTAAATAAGAAAGCCCCAAATAAAAAGGCTCATATCATAATCAAACCAATATAGACAGATGTAAGTGAAACATGAAGAACAAATCAAAGTATAAGGGAACATAGCAATGGCTTAGGGAACCCTATAGTGAATCAAGATCAAAAGTCATGAGAAGGACACCCTTACTGAGAAAGGGTAGAATATCTGTACCTTATACCGCAAGTGAAAACACATCTAGAAATATAAAGATCGGAAACAAACTCCATCTTCAGCGAATCCACACGAATACATGGTCGTCTTATTATTAATATCTTCTTTAAATCAGATTTCTCATTTTAGTCGGCTTTCCATTTTTAGCAGGTTTCCTCAATTAGTAAGTTTCCATTTTTAGAAAGTTTCCTTATTTAGCAAGTTTTCAAAAATAGCAATTTTCCATAATCAGACAAATTCCATAAAGTAATTAGGTTAAGTCATTTATTAATTATTATTATGGAAATAGGGTTCATTTTAGCAAGTCATGATAGTTTAGGGTTCATTATGACAACTTTCCATATTTTAGGGTTTAAAATGTAAATATGCCAAAGTTAAGGTCCAAAATGCAAATATTACAAGTTATTCATTTTAATCCATAAGTTTACAATAATTACAATTTCCATCCTTTAATTTCAACAATTTTACAAATTAAACCCTTTAATTAATTAGATTACAAATTAAACCTTATAATTAATCAAATTACAATTTAATCCTTACAATATTCATATCTACACCATTAAGCCTTCAATTATCAAAAATTACTCATTACACCCCTTACATAATGTTTATACGAAATACCCTTTATTTTTCATAATTTACAAAACAAGCCCCTCTATTTAATTAATTTCCAATTCAATTTAATAATATAAACAATTTACCATTTAAACCTTTTAATTACAAAATTTACACATAACACCCCCATATAATAATTTTTACGAATTTCCCCTGGTCCAAATCACCTTACAAAAATAACCCCCATGTTTATAAAATTACAAAACATACCCTTTACTTTTAAAAATCCAATCGGTATACCTTTTTCATGCATAAACTCTAACCCTAAATTTCCCAATCATTTCCAATCATTAACACAACCTTAAAAACACATTAATTTATTAGATCTATCATCAAAAATTCAAACCCTAACTCGTTTGATTTTATTTTCATTTTTAACCCTTTTTCTTTATGATCCGGTTTCAACAAAAACTCACCAAGGATGATTTAAGCTTCGACAATACCAAGTATCATTTTTATAGTGTTATTTAGCATGAATAGGACCTGAGAAAAATAGTCTTGGTGGACACAAAATTCATAATAGCTGATTTACAATTTACTTTGTTTTTAGGGTTTCGCTTCATATTTTAATTCAAACGACTTGAGTAGCATGCATGGATTGTTATAGTCATTTTATTTAGATCATATATGATGTAAAAAGAGTCACAAAAATACCAGATAGCTTATAGAAGGATCGAATGGGTTGTGGAAAAATCATACCTCTCGGCAAGAATGGAATCGAACAAAAAATAAAACCGAGTAAACCAAGCTTTCAAAAATTGAACTCCCATTTTTCTACACTTCCTCTAGCACCAAGGAACTCAGGAAAAATGATAAGAACTCGTGGAAAATTGGTGGTGGCCGATTTGGAGTTTTAGTTTGGATTTAGGGTTTTTAGAGTGAAATAAAAGGAAGATAATTAACAAACCGTGTATTATGGAGGAGGAGGGAGGTGATTTCGGCCCAATACTTATTGTGATGATATAATTCTGATTTTTCCAAAGTTTCCATATTTAATTTGATGTTTATCCTTGATTTTATACCTTTTAAATATTTAACAAATAATTAAATATACATAAGTATGTATTTCGGCCTACAATGTATTTTTATGGGTGACAAGTAATTTTTGGACATTGTAAAATATTAAAATGTTGCAACAAAATTTATCTTACTTCATATGTTGCTCATTTCCAAGAGTTTGGGATTTATTTGGTGTTTTATGTACTTATTAATTGAAATTTAAAGTTACAAGGGTATTTTGGTAATTTTGAATGTTTTGAAATTTTGGGTATTACAGAAACCATTGTTGAAGTTTTAGAAAAGCCATCAACGGAAGAAGAGGTGGTCAACGCCATTGTAGAAGAGGAGGAGGAAAATTGGATGACCCCAATCATTCGGTGCAAGCAAGAAGGCATTTGGCAGGAGGATCAAAACGAGGCTCGGGCTCTCCGAATGAAAATAAACCAGTATACTATAATAGACGGTGTACTTTTCAAAAAATCCTATTTGGGCCCGATGTTAAGATGTGTCGGACCGCTCCAAGCCAATTATATAATCCGGGAAGTACATGAAGGAGCATGTGGGATGCACTCCGGGCCGCGATCCGTCGTGGCAAAGCTAATGCGGCAGGGATATTACTGGCCGACCATGCACCGAGACACCAGGGAAGTGATTCATAAATGTGATTCTTGTCAGATACATGCACCCGTTCCGAGACTCCCAAAAACTGTACTAACTTCAATAATGGCCCCATGGCCCTTTTATCAGTGGGGCATGGACGTGCTGGGCCCTCTGCTAGAGGCCCCGGGGAAAATCAAATTTGTTATCGTGGCTATCGACTACTTCACTAAGTGGATGGAAGCCAAGCCATTGGTTTGCACAACCGGGAAAGAATTAAAGAAGTTTGTCTGGGAGAACATAGTATGCAAGTTCGGTTTGCCAAGGGTAATCATCACAGATAATGGAAGCAATTTCATTCACTAACCTTTCAAAAGCTGGTGCGAGCACCTGAATATAACCCAGATAAACACTGCTGTAGCCCATGCTCAAGCCAACGGACTGGTAGAAAGAGCGAACAAGAGTTTGATGTAGGGGTTCAAGTCAAAGCTTGGTAGGGAAAGAGCCGGATGGGTGGATGAGCTACCGAATGTCTTGTGGGCACACCGCACGTCTCTGAAAACGAGCAACGGAGAAAACACCATTCAGCCTTACGTATGGTAGTGAAGCGGTCATACCGGCAGAAATAGGGATGCCAACCTTTCGGACTATGGTGACCAATGAAAAAGAAAACGACGAAGGGATCTATTTGAACCTCGACCTCCTACAGGAACGAAGAGAGATGGCTGCAATACGAGAGGCGAAGTACAAGAAGAAGGTAGAACAGTATTACAACCGAAGGGTTCGTGCCGAATCATTTAAAGTAGGTGATTTTGTGTACCGAAAGAATGAAGCAAGCAGGGTTGAAAATCAGGGAAAAATAGGACCCAACTGGGAGGGACCCTACCGGGTCGTGGAAGCGTATCAGACCGGATCCTACAAGTTAGAGACAATGGAAGAAAAGGAAGTGCCACGAACTTGGCATGCTGTCAACCTTAGAAAATGTTTTTTATAAATGATTTAATATGCCTAATGTAAACATCCGAAAGGAGTTGTTTGACTATTTTAAATGACAAAGTGCAGTTATCCCACAGTTGGAGGGAAGCGATTCGAGTTACGCATTGAACTCTCGTACCATTTGTTGTTTTCTGAACATAATTAGAAAATGGCCCCTCCGAGAGGTTCACGCCCTCCGGAGATCTTGTGGTCAATGTTCAAAGATGGTATACCCAAAAAGGGGTTACCATAATCCTGGCGGAAAGGCTGAACGGCACCCAAAAAGGGGTGGCCGTATAATCATTTATTACTCTCCGAACATAAGTAGAAAGTGGTCCCTCCGAGAGGTTCGTGCCCTCCGGAGATTAGTGATCAATGTTCATTGTTTTCTGGACATAATTAGAAAATGGCCCCTCCGAGAGGTTCACGCCCTCCGGAGATCTTGTGGTCAATGTTCAAAGATGGTATACCCAAAAAGGGGTTACCATAATCCTGGCGGAAAGGCTAAACGGCACCCAAAAAGGGGTGGCCGTATAATCATTTATTACTCTCCGAACATAAGTAGAAAGTGGTCCCTCCGAGAGGTTCGTGCCCTCCGGAGATTAGTGATCAATGTTCATTGTTTTCTGGACATAATTAAAAAATGCCCCCCCCCCCCCCGAGAGGTTCACGCCCTCCGGGGATCGCGTGGTCAATGTCCAAAGATGGTTGATATCCAAAAAGGGGTTGCCATGGCAAAAAGGCCGGACGGCACCCAAAAAGGGGTGGCCACATAATCATTCATTACCTTCCGAACATAAGTCGAAAGTGATCCCTCCGAGAGGTTCGTGCCCTCCGGAGATTGATGATCAGTGTTCGAGAAGGAAACAATCATACAATCAGGGCGAAAGGTAAATTGCTGAAGGACACAGGTGATGTATTACGAACATATATATAAAAAACGAAGAAGGGGAAAGGCATTTTGAGAAATAACGAAACATATGGCATTACATAATCTCCAGACATACAAAAGGCGTTTTAGGTCACACAACCCATCATTACATTCATCCGAATCATATTAATTATTTACAAAATTAATCTAACGGCCCAAGGGCCTTGCACCAAAAATTGTTCAAAACAGGGCAAAAGATTTCCGGATGGATCATTCGGGAATATTTTTTCCAACAGAGGGACCTTCGGAGGAGGAATCATTCGGGGCAGGATCAGGAAACATGCCCATTATTTCCGGAAGAGGTCTATCTGCAGCATTGCTCACCTTTTGAACGTACGGATATTCCGCAGAAAAGAGTCCATCATACAAAGGGTCAAACTTTTTGTCAACTTCCACATCCAGATCATCTGTCTCGGCCACAATTTTGGCCACATCCTCCGGCTTACGACCCACGGAGACAGCCTCTAAGAACCCGGACTGGGAGGACAAACTAAAAGGATCGGCCAAACGTTGTTTGTACTCGTGGCTATTCAGAAGCCGGCGAACCACCTCCGGAATGAACTCCTTCACAAGCTTGTGACGTTCGGTTTCCGTCTGGCCTAGTTTAACGGCCAGGTCGGTCCTTTCCTTATACAGTTTAGAACTTTCCCCCTCCTCGATAACAAGTTTGCCCTTAACATCCTTCAGCTCAGCTTCCAAGGCTGTGACTCGGTCTGAAGAAACCCTCCTCCCTTCATCTCTCGCCTTTTCCAACTGAGAGAGGCGACCCTTCAGATCTGATTCCCTCACCATACAGCTCGCTTGCTCATGTTTTAACTGCCGAAGCTCCTCTGCCTCTTGAGCTGCATCCTCGCACTCCTCATGGGTGCGATATAGTTGTTTATACTCTTCAAGAAGGGACTCATACCGGCCAAGAATATCCGAATGAGCGGCCGCTCCCCGGCCCAATAGTACCCAGCCTCTCTGAATGGCCTCCGAGTCACCCAAGCTTCGAAAATACAACTCCTCTCGGGGAGTGGGCAGGTTCAACATCAAATCTTTGCAAACAGCCCCTCTATTCAAACGATCCCCTCTCTTGACTGACCATTCCGGGACAAACACCGCTACCGGGTCACCCTATGCCCAGCCTTTGATCTTGCCACGGCCGGAAGCCGCTACAGAGGAGCCCCCTGAAAGAAGAGACAAACATAACCCTTAGCAAAGAAGGCGACAAGGAAGGGAAAAGCACAAGGTAGACACATTGGGATGACTTACCAACATCTGCAGTTCCGGATGCATAGCCTGTTCCTTCCGGCTGTCTTCCAATATCTTCCGGACGTAACGATCGGATGGGAGCGGGATTCGGAATAATCTCGACCTCCGGCGAGTCATGTTCCAGCTCCACCACCGGAGTTTCTATTGGTCTACTCCTTTTCCCCGGGCGAGGTGCACCGCTACTACCCTCACCATGCTGAACACGCACTCGCGCCTTTTTAACCCCTGCTCCCCTCTGGACTTTCAGAGCGTCCCGGGTGACGGTCTGCTTTTGTTTTCTACGCTTGGCTTCCAAGACCCGTGCGTCCGCCCTCTCAACCCTCGTCTCCTCGGCCGTCTTCTCCGGTATATCGGCATTTGAAGGAGCAGGGAAAGTCACGTACAACTCGTGAGACTCACCCTCACGATACTCATCACCCTTGGCCATGGAAACACCCTCACGGACCTCGGGGTTGATCAAGTACTCGAAAATCGGTACAACTGCAAAAGAAAAAAAAATAGCACAAAGCAGTTAGGAACAAACATGCCTAACACAAGTCGATTAAGGAAACAAAGACAAGCAATACGAAGTCATACCTTTACCCTCGGCATCCTTAAGCACGGCCCGGTGGCCGGGATGCTCCCAATACGAGGTCAGCCCTACGGCGTAAAGAAAGCCCCTGGGAATCGGAATAAGATCAATTATATTTGCGGCCAGCTTTTCGGCATCCGCAATGCTAAAATCGCCACTCGGATAAGGATCCGAAATGTCAGAATCATGGTGCCTCCAGGGCATGGCAAAGGGGACCGCCCGTCTATCTATCAGGAAAAAATCATGCTTCCAACCCTTCAATCCGGTCAGAATCTCCCGGAAACAAACCCTCTTCTCCTTACCACTTCGTTTCTCGAAAGAAAACCAATGACCTTGCTTGCTCAGCTTATAGAAGGCCCGGAATAGGGAAGTGGTGGGAACAACCTCCAGGCTTCGACTGTACACCTCGAAAAGCGTGGCACGGTACAAGCCTAGCGGAACCAGCTGGGAGATATGTACCTTGTAATATCTGATGATATCTAGCAAAAAAGTAGAGAAGGGCACGCTAAGACCACCCTCATAAAAATACTCCACGTACAAACCAATGGCATCGCCCGGTAATTGGTCCATCGTCATGTGTGGCGGAGGTAACCTCGGATGCAGATCCTCCGGTATACCCACGTCCGTTGTCACTATATATAAATCTTCCTCTCTCATTTGGGAGGTATACTTTTGAACATCGAACTTAGGAAGGAACCCTCCGGCCTCCTGGGTGTCTTCCTCATGAATTGAAGAGGGAGAATTCGACATAGTTGACCGAATGACAAAACAAAGTATAGGCAGTCTGAAATGAATCTCCCGGAACCGAATGGCAAAATAAAATCTCTCGGATTAGGTAGAAATGAGCCTCTCGGGAAGATACTACGGAAAGTTGTCAGAGTAGGAAATTACAGTGGTAAAAAAACTGTAGAAATGACGCTATTTATAGGCAAAAAGGTATAATATGAAACGATGTGCCTTGTCAGAGAGTGAGGTGGCACCTCTTCACTCGTGCGATACGCGCATGCACACGTGTCGCATCTCAGAACCCTAGTAAAAATGACGGCTATCCTTAAAAAGAGGTAATAATGGTTTTTGGCAGTTTGTGCGTGGAACCAACTCATCGAATCCCGAACGGCCTAAGCCTTTCGGAATTAGTAAAATTGGGCTCCATAAATTTTAGAGTATCACAATATCGGTGAAACCGATACTATGATACTGGGGGGGACATGTTGGTGTATGTGTCCGGGCGGACCAACTCTTTCGGCCGTCCGGACGATATAAAAACATCCGAAAAATCTGGAAGGCACCAAGGTCGTTCGGCCAGTACAGTTGTAAGGCAGGGGACAAGTGACATCACCTTTTGGACAGATGGCAGCTGCAGATACCGCCGTCACTGCCCCAGGATTTACGGGATTGTGTCAGCGACATGTTTCCTGAAAATCCGGCGCCGCCATTTCAGGTACCAAGGCTGGGTACTATAAATACCTAGCCCATTTACTACTTTCACAGGTGTGGGAAACTAGAAGGGGGGTTGAATAGTTTACCGGTTTAAAAATCCTTTTAAAAATCTTGTTTTAACAGTTAGCAATTGGAAACTTTGATTCGAACTTTATGTGTAACCAATTAACACCAATATGAACTACACACTAAGCTAACTAATAATAACAAATAAAAGTAAAGAGTAGAGTTGGAAAGATCAAACCGAGACAGATGATTTATAGTGGTTCGGCTACGAAGCTCTTCTTCGTCCTACTCCACTCCCCGAGTACCACACTCGAGAGTTTCAAACACTATATCAACAACCTCCCTTCAGGCGGAGAAAACCGTACATGTCGCTTATCCTATTACCGACACTAAGCTAAATGTCGAGTGCTAATCTTAGCTAGCACCAATCTACCAAGGTCCACGTGACCAAACACTCAAGCCCAGTGGCTTCAAGAGATCACCAAGATCTCAACACGATCACAATGATCAACACTCACTTCACTCTACTCAACTAACACTAATCTATCGACCCTTGGTGTTCTTGATCAATCACACAACCCTAATGGCTATAAGAGATGTTCACTATCTCTATAGATCACACTTGATCTTCACTCTCACTCACAAAAGATAAGAAAGCTTGATGTATGCAAAGATACAACAAGGTTGTAACAAGTGTTACAAAAACCTAACAACTATAACTCTTGTATCTTCTTGAAAACTTGAGTTCTTCTCTTGCTAATGAAGAGGGATGACAACACCTTGTATCTACTTGGATACTTATGTTCTTCTCTTGCTAATGAAGAGGGATGACAACACCTTGTATCTACTTGGATACTTGTGTTCTTCTCTTGCTAATGAAGAGGTATGAAGAGGATCACTTGAAGGATGATTGGATCACTCTTGAAACAAAGAAAACTAATCTAAAGAAGTGAAAGGTTTGAGAGGATTAAGCTAGGGGATTTTTCTGTGTGTGAAGGGTGCCTAAAACTGTGAAAGGGGTTGATATTTATAGGCAAGAAAAATCTGAACGTTACAGAAAAAATGGTACGGACGGCTCCGTTAAATACCCCACGGCTCCGTTAAATTTAACGGAACCGTGGAGCCGTCCTAGACTAGGACGCTCCAAATTTTGTCTTTTCTGGTGAAAACTTATTTGGGGAAGGTTGGAGCTGATTTTGGGGGGAAAATAGCTGTTGTGATTTTCAAACATATTTTTCCATTAAAACATTTCTTAATATTTCAAAAATAATTTGTCATGTGTATTTTTGAAAAAATGTTTTGTCCCATTTAAAATGTGAATTTTCAAAACATAAATTCACTTCATTGATCACTAGTTCAAGTTGTAACTTTGTTCAAGAGTGATTTGCGTAGAAACGGGATCTTCCGATTAAAGACTTGTTTACGTTGATTTTAACGTATCGTGATTTCACATTTTGTCATCCTCAAAACGTGAAGTAATCGAAAGATATAAATAACGTTTTTAAAACATTATTTGCATCAACAATCTCCCCCTTTTTGATGATGAGAAAATATAAACTCATGTTAGGTTAAAATTAGTTTTAACAAGTTTTTAATGAGTTTACTCCCATTTCTCCCCCTTTTTGTCTAATCAAAAAGGTGACAAAGGCTCCCCCTTTATGTGTACTCCCCCTCATTTGGAGAACACAAAGGAATCGAGTAATGGTTCATGCTACAAAACAAGGTTAGACGACAAGTATACAATATCTAACAAGTAGCACATTTGACAAATATCCAACCACACAAAAAAAATATGGCTAAGTAGCCAAAATGAAAAGCCCATTTCATAAATATAAAATAAATGTCATACATAAGTATGACTACAATAGGAAAGCAAATTAAACTAACAAGAAGACACATAAACATCTAAAGTAACATGAGGCTTCTAGATTTGCTTCCAACTTCAAAAGGTTCCTAATCATTTATTGGAAGAACTAAACATAACCATGTTTAGTTTGGGCTATTGGGTGGTGGAGGTGGTGGAAGGATGATGGGTCCTATGGGTGGTGTGAGGAGGTGTTCTAGGTATGAAAATTGAAGACTCAAGTCTTCCCTAAGGTTCATGATGAGGGTTTGGTTGTAGTTGCAACAAGGGCAACTCAATGTGTGAGGTTGTAGTGGATAGAGGATGGGATAACCCATTAAGGGTTGAGGTGATGGTGATAGTGAAGATGATGATGTGTTGCTCCCAAACTCAAAGGGAGTTTTTGGTGATAGGGTGAGGGTAAGAGTTAGAGGTTGTGGTGATGGTGAAAATGATGAGGGTGTTGTGTTAGTTCCCAATTCAAGGGAAGTTGATGGTGATGAGTTGAGTGTTAAGGCTAAAGGGTGAATGGGACTAGGTTGAGATGAGTGTGTGTTGGTTCTTGTTGTGGAGGATGAGGATATGGGTTTGTTAGAGGTTTCCTTGGATGGAGCATAAGGTGTAGTGAAGGAAGATGATGATTTGGTAGAGGTTATGGGTGTGTGGTTTTCATCTTCATCATCCAAGGTAAGATCAATTAAGGCAATGTCATTGGTGATAGGTTTAGTTGATGATTGAGGTGTGCCAACACTCTTGATCCATTGATCAACTAGAGTAGTGTGATTGGTTGGTTTGATGTTGAATCTAGGTTTCTTGTTCTTGTGTGAGGTGGAAGCAATGGTGGAAGACATGGTGTATGAATGGTGAGTTGTGAAGGTGTGAAGATGGCAATGCATAATGTTAGCTTAAATAGCCAAATCATAAGCATGCAAGGTTGAAAAGGATGTTGGATTTGGGGATTTGGGTACATGGGAATCAGGTTTTGTTTGCAGTTATTCAGGAAAAGAAAGTCAAAAAGTGAAAGAGAATTGTTAAATTCGTCTTCCAGAGGCACGGTACCATTAAAGGTACGACGGCACCACTAAATTTAGTGGAGTCGTGGCCTATTTAATGGAGTCGTGGGCTCTTTTGACCTTCTTTCCAGGTTTGCAGGTTTTAGGCAGCCTAAATGGGGAAATTTTCTGGGGAATCCATTGGCTGCAAATCTCAAAGCCTCAAATCACTAAACACATAGAATTCCTAAAGCTAGTTTCAACTAGCAACTAACATGATCATGTGATCATCTATGTATTTAGGTAACTATTAAGCATGCATGAATTCAAGCAAGTTTAACATCTAGTGCATGTAATAAAATAATAGAACATGCATGAACTAGGCAAGATTGATTAACATAAAGGTTAATTAATTAAGCAAATTAACCATGTTCAAGTGTGAAATGTTAAAGGAGAACATTTCAAGCAAGTTAATGTTTATGGACATTGCCATGACATTATTTATAATAGCTTAATAATACTTAAGTTAATAGTACTACTTAAGCTAATCCTAACTAGTCTCGTTTTTCCCCAACTTTTTAATCTTGTTCCTAAGTCCTTTGATCGCCTTGCCGATGGACTTGAATCCCCCGATAGTTTGCTCTTGCATCTCCACTTGTCTATTGTACATTGTAGTTTGCCTTCTCATCACGTGGGATAGATTGACCATCCCATTTTTGAGGTCGGTTGTACGTCGAAATGATGAGGTGTCAAGGTTGTCAAAGTAGATGTCGGGAGAAGGAGAACGTGGACAAGACGTTCCTTCTTCGTTCACCTCATCATCATCCGCATGCATATGTTGAGATGATGATTCGTGATCGAAGGAAGAGGATGAGAGGGGAATGTCGGAAGTGGATTTACGACCACGCTTGGACCCTTTGTCCTTACGTTGCTTTGTGCAACGTCGTGGTCCACCAAGAGGTTTCATAACAGGATTGACTAGGACATAGTCGACACTTTGGAGATTGGGAAATTTTCCATGACCCAATGGAAAAGACGAGTAAGCAGCATACCATATGGCATGAGCTTATACGAACGACTGTGAATATTGGCCATCCTTTTGACCATATAGTATGCGAGGTTATATGGTTCCTCGATACTAAGACAGTAGAGCATATGGGCGAGACTCACAGAGACGTGATCACGGTTGCCCGCAAGGCTCAACACGTTCTCACGAAGAAGGAGTTCCCAACTTCTAAGGTCGGGAAGGAGCTCTTTGAGGTAGATACGGTTTGGGTCAAGGTGGACAATTGAACCATCACGCTTTAGATACGTGTGGACGACTCGAGGTGTTTGGATGACTTGTTTGATGGACTCGAGGTCGGGAATTTCAGTGCGATAGGCACCTACATTCTCAAGATTGTAGAAGAGAGACTCAAGAGAATGGTCTTCAGTGTATGCACACTGACCATATGCAGGAACACCAAGAATTTGTCCAATCTCGGAGACAGACAGGATGATATTTTGGTTTTGAATCCAAAAATCAAGAAATACATTACCATCATCATCAGTGAAGGTACGAACTCGACTATAAAACTCGAGAACAAAACGAGGACAGACTTGATCATTTATTTTGTATAAACAATCAAACTCGATACAGGGGAAACAGACACGGATGTTGTCTGTCGTGACATAGAGTGCATCGACTACACGCCCTTCGTGTATGTATCGATTTTGGACTTTTGCGAAATAAGCTCTTTGCTCATCAGGAATGTTTAGATTTTCAAGAGTACTAAGAATGTATTGTCTGGTATCTTGATAATCATTTCGAGGCATTGTTATCTACAAAAAAAATTATTTTTGTATATGTTAGTTCGTTGCATTTTAATGATTACACTTCTAGTGTGTGTGCCTAAATGCAAACAATGTGGAGGTGCGGCAATCTCGACTCTAAAATTTTCTTAATGAGATTACCCAAACGCTCCTAACTTCACTTTTGCTCAATCAAATATGTCGAACAATACATATCAATTATGTACTTCGACCCATATTTGAGAGTTCATGTATGCATGCAAAAAAAAAAAACGTTTTTAATTTGCATCAACAATGCATGAAGAAGGTTTCATGATCCTAGACTTGTGAAGTTTTTCGAAAAATGATCGAATTGGGGTGTTTGGCAAATGCCTCAACATGGCGCCAACTAGCTTTAAGTTTGAAAAGCTTTAATGCAAAACGTTCCTAATCCAATTTTAGTAATCCTAAACATGATTCCACTACAAACAATCAATCATAATCCGATTTTAGTGATTAATTTCGGATTAGGTTTTGCAACATAAATGGGTTTTTGGAAATCCTAGGTTTAGGGAATCATGTGAATGCTACATTGTCTAATCCTAGTCTTAATTTCACAAGGGTTTAACTAATTTTGAAAATCCCCAATTCGGATTTATACTCAAGAACAAACCCTAGACTCAAATTAAATGAAATTAAGAGTGATTTACTTACAATTAGTGATGTTGTGATTAGGATTTGTTGATTCCAATGCCTCAATCTTGATTTGCAAGAGTTTAGTTGAATTAAGGTGTTATGGTTCGGTTTTGACAGCAAGTGAAAGTGTTTTTGGGTGTGTTAGGAAAGTCTGTGCAGAAGAAAGGGAAATGGGCGCGTTTTTCAGATGCACGGCTCCACGGTTCCGTTAAACATTAATGGAGTCGTGGCTCTTTAATGGAGCCGTATATCTGGATGGTCCAATTTTTATTCCGTTTTGACTTTTGTCTAATTAATCTTACTTATTTAGTAAGACTTTTTGACACGAGAAAAAAGTTTACACCTAATAAACTTTTTGACGAAAGACGATTAAATGGGATGACCAAAAATGACCTTAGTGTTTCCAAGGAAATTGACTAAGTTGTCATTTGATGAGGATTTACTTCTAGTATTTCCCGTGAAATAAATAGAAGTTATGAGTTGTGTTTTGGAGGATGACTATAATATTTCTCATGAAATATTTAATTAGTCGGAGTACGCGACACAAGGAATGACTTAACATTTCCCGTGAAATGTTCAAAAAGTCATGTGACGAGTTGTGAGGGAATGACTTAGAACTTCTAGAGGATTTCAAAAAGTCATAAGATGAGTTAGATAGATGACTTAAGAAGTCATGGGTGATTCATGGAGAATGACTTCAATATTTCCCGTGGAATATTTGAGGAGTCATAGAAGGGATAAAACGTACATAAGATATGACGCGAGAGATGACTTTAATATTTCCATTGAAATATCGAAATAGTCATAAGCGGGATGAGAGGAATGACTTAAGAGTCATAAGGCGATGTGAGTGAAATGACAAATGAGTCATGAAACAAGACGTGAGAAATGACGTTAATATTTCAAGTGAATTATTAAGAGGTAATGAGGAGAGAGGTGGACGATGACTTTAATAATTCGAAAGAATTATCTAAATAGTCATGAGTGGGGTGACGAGAACGTATTGGTTGGTGACTAGACAATGTTGTCATTCAAGAGACGGAGGAGATGACGTACTTCGACGAGCTTCGTTCATGAGCAAACTACAGGGTTCCCGGTCAAGTCTAATGGCATCTTGACTGCTACTCTTCATAGGGGGTTGCCTCATCTATAGTGTTTGTTGTCATGCCTTTCCGGCGCTTACGTACTCGGCTTCGGTCGTGGAGACAATAAGAGTAGTTTGTTTCTTGGGGAACCAAGATGTTTGTTAATCAACCTATGAAGGTACAAACACTGCTCTCTATGTTTCAATCCACGTTAACTCTCACATTATCAGAGTTGTTATAGAAACATTTTCTACATCAATCTCCTCGAGATATCGTAATCTCAAGTGTGTAGTATCTTTAATGTATGGTATGATACATTAAACACTTTGATGTAAGAGGTTTTGGGACACTTCTTACAAGTGGGCACAAAGCCAACACTATTCATGATAATGGACCTACTTGCCGTTAGGTAAACTACTTTACCTATTATGCCCCTAACCTAGTTATATCCGCTCACTCACCTTCTTCGTCTCTTGTGAGTTTCGTTTTTGCGGATATGGGCGTCAGTGTCAATTAAGACTATTACTTGAACTATGTATCTCATACATATAGTATACATAAGTTTAAACAGATACTTAATTTAGGCAAGATTACTTATGTGCAAGGAAGGAAACTTGATTCACTCATCAATGCTTAATTCAAACTTGTCACGCATGATCTTCAAGCGATCATCGAACATTTCTGGACAAGTTGAGTTTGACATGATGAGATGTGAATATAGTTTCTGTGTTATAGTGCCTACCATGTTAGATTCTAACTACACTATTTCATGCCAAACATTACTACTAACAAAGGGTGTTTTAAGAAAGCGTACCTGTGCCTGAGGTGTTGCTCTTAAAACTAGAGGATAAGACTACCTTTGTTGAATGTTGAGCATATAAGACACGACTTGACATTTGCGTCACCAGACTTGTTTGATAACACATCATACTCCTTTTGTTAGACTCCGAAATTTATTTACACTCATGTTTTCCTAGCAAAACAAAAGTTCAAACATCTGGTCCCCAATATCTCATGGGTCCAAAGTTGTTAGAGTCAAACATCCTACGCATTTGTTGCGTTAGTTTAGGATGTGAGAATGGGGGACACATTTCCCATGGTAAGTAACCTTTTGGTGGACGATCATTCCAAGTTACGGGAAAGTTACTTGGATGATTTTGTCTTCTAAAGTTACCTCTCGGTAGAGGAGTTCTAGACCGAGGTTTGGGAGAGTTCACCTTTCTAGGCGAAGGAGTAGTCGACCTAGTGTCACGCTTTACAAATCCATGTTCGGGAGATGACAATGGTTTGTAAGAGCTTTTGAACTCCCCTTTACTTGGAGTAGACACACTAGAACTATTTTTAACTATGTGACTCGGTTTAGGACTCAGGCTACTTTTTAAAATTGACCCAGTTTCGTCTTCAGCACCAGACGGTACCACGGTACCACTAAATTTAGTGGTGCCGTCTGCACCTTTAGTGGTGCCGTCCCCTTCAGACTTAGACGTTTCAGGCATTACAAATTTAACTTGTTTGGTACCACTTGTAGAAGCCTGATTTGGGTTAAAACCTAAACCCGCACGGTCATGTTCACTATATCTAATGTTTTCAAGTATATCATTAAGTGTTTTAGTTCCTTCATCAAACTTAATGATTCTTAAAGCATTTTCTTTAAGTTTTTCATTTTCTACTTGAAGACTTATACATGACCCGCATCCTAAGTCTACTTCTTTGTTTTTCTCAAGTCTTTTGACTTGATCTTTTAGTTCTAGAACTTGTAGTTCTAGTTCTTGTAGTTTTAACTTAAGTTTTGTGTTTCTACCTAAGATCTTAGTACTAACTACGCATAGTTTATTGTATTCGTCATGCAATTCACTATCATCTATTGACGAATTATTATCACTATAATAAGAAGAGTCGGAATGTACCTCGTTAGAAGCTTGAGCCATTAGGCACTTTTCATTGTTAGGCTTCTTCTCTTCTTCTTCACCGCTATCACTCCAAGAACCTCCTACAAAGGCTCTTTGGTTGTTGGATTTTGGTGGCTTAGGACATTCACCTATGAAGTGATTAGGATCTCCACATCTATAGCATTTCCTATCACTTGTCCCTTTTCTTTCATCATGATTTCTTTGGGATGACCTCTTCTCATCGCGAGGTTGTCTAGGAAATCTACCTTTCCTCCTAAGGAACTTTTTAAAGTTCATAACGGCTAGTGCGTACTCTTCATCTTCACTACCGGAACTCGAACATTCCTCATCACTGGACTCCTTCTTGGCTTTTAATGCTAGGGATCTAACTCTCTCGCTTTTGCCTTTGACAATGTCGGAGTCCTTCTTGATGATCATCTCGTGAACTTTCAAATTTCCTATAAGTTCATCGAGTGATAATGCCGCCAAGTCCTTTGACTCTTCTATGGCGGTGACCTTTGCTCTCCATTTAGGATGTAGAGCTCTAAGAAACTTCCTAACATAGTTCTTACTAGAATAACCTTCATCAAGAGCTTTAAGACTAGTGATAATAGTATTAAATCTAGCAAAAGCATTATCTATTGACTCATCCTCCGAAATGGAGAATTGTTCATATTGTTGAACAAGAAGATCTATCTTGTTCTCTTTGACTTGGTTGTTACCTTGGTGAGTGACTAACAAAGTTTTCCAAATATCTTTTGCCGTATTACACATGAAAATTCTTTCGAATTCCTTTTTAGGCAAAGCATTATAAATCATCATTTTAGCCTCATTATTTTTGGCTAATTTCCTTTTAAGTTCATCACTTTGTTTATCATAAGAAACTATTTCATCCTTTTTAGTTTCCGGATTCATTTGAATAGGTTGAAAGTCACCCTCGGTAATAACATGCCAAAGATCAATGTCTTTTGATTTCACATACGTTTCGAATCTTGTTTTCCAATATATAAAACAATCGGTTTCGAAAAGTGGTGGTCTTTGCATAGATTGCCCTTCTAGATATTTGTCGGAATTCATTGATCGATTCAAGCTTTAAAATACAATATACTTTAAAAACTTGACTGACGTGGCTTCTGATACCAATTGTGGGAAACTAGAAGGGGGGTTGAATAGTTTACCGGTTTAAAAATCCTTTTAAAAATCTTGTTTTAACAGTTAGCAATTGGAAACTTTGATTCGAACTTTATGTGTAACCAATTAACACCAATATGAACTACACACTAAGCTAAGTAATAATAACAAATAAAAGTAAAGAGTAGAGTTGGAAAGATCAAACCGAGACAGAGGATTTATAGTGGTTCGGCTACGAAGCACTTCTTCGTCCTACTCTACTCCCCGAGTACCACACTCGAGAGTTTCAAACACTATATCAACAACCTCCCTTCAGGCGGAGAAAACCGTACACGTCGCTTATCCTATTACCGACACTAAGCTAAATGTCGAGTGCTAATCTTAGCTAGCACCAATCTACCAAGGTCCACGTGACCAAACACTCAAGCCCAGTGGCTTCAAGAGATCACCAAGATCTCAACACGATCACAATGATCAACACTCACTTCACTCTACTCAACTAACACTAATCTATCGACCCTTGATCTTCTTGATCAATCACACAACCCTAATGGCTATAAGAGATGTTCACTATCTCTATAGATCACACTTGATCTTCACTCTCACTCACAAAAGATAAGAAAGCTTGATGTATGCAAAGATACAACAAGGTTGTAACAAGTGTTACAAAAACCTAACAACTATAACTCTTGTATCTTCTTGAATACTTGAGTTCTTCTCTTGCTAATGAAGAGGGATGACAACACCTTGTATCTACTTGGATACTTGTATTCTTCTCTTGCTAATGAAGAGGGATGACAACACCTTGTATCTACTTGGATACTTGTGTTCTTCTCTTGCTAATGAAGAGGTATGAAGAGGATCACTTGAAGGATGATTGGATCACTCTTGAAACAAAGAAAAATAATCTAAAGAAGTGAAAGGTTTGAGAGGATTAAGCTAGGGGATTTTTCTGTGTGTGAAGGGTGCCTAAAACTATGAAAGGGGTTGATATTTATAGGCAAGAAAAATCTGAACGTTACAGAAAAAATGGTACGGACGGCTCCGTTAAATACCCCACGGCTCCGTTAAATTTAACGGAACCGTGGAGCCGTCCTAGACTAGGATGCTCCAAATTTTGTCTTTTCTGGTGAAAACTTATTTGGGGAAGGTTGGAGCTGATTTTGGGGGGAAAATAGCTGTTGTGATTTTCAAACATATTTTTCCATTAAAACATTTCTTAATATTTCAAAAATAATTTGTCATGTGTATTTTTGAAAAAATGTTTTGTCCCATTTAAAATGTGAATTTTCAAAACATAAATTCACTTCATTGATCACTAGTTCAAGTTGTAACTTTGTTCAAGAGTGATTTGCGTAGAAACGGGATCTTCCGATTAAAGACTTGTTTGCGTTGATTTTAACGTATCGTGATTTCACATTTTGTCATCCTCAAAACGTGAAGTAATCGAAAGATATAAATAACGTTTTTAGAACATTATTTGCATTAACAACAACAACAGGGACTTTTTTGGACACACACACTTAACTATCTATTACTGTTTATGGCCTTTCGGTTTATCCGATACTTACTCTCACGCCGGAGATGGGTCCTGGGATAACACCTGGGGCGAGCCTAACGCGTGTTATTGTGTGCAGATACCGAAGGATTCTTGATAACCGAAGGGATCGATACACAAGTCTCTCGGAAGAACCCCTGTCTAGTTCAACCGAAAGGCTCCCTTTATTTGTCCGAAGTAATTGCAAAAAATTACTTCAACAAATGCTTAACGCGTGTTATTGTGTGCAGATACCGAAGGATTCTTGATAACCGAAGGGATCGATACACAAGCCTCTCGGAAGAACCCCTGTCTAGTTCAACCGAAAGGCTCCCTTTATTTGTCCGAAAAAATTACTTCAACAGATCCATATCAATTTAAACCGATAAAACAGTGGGGAATCAAACATAGAACAATTTTTACGGTTTAGATTTGAAACTTGATTGAAAAATGATGAAGAACGGTAGCAAATTCAAGATTTTCTAATGGCGGATGAGGTGTGGTTTTGACGTGAGATTCAGTTAAAGCAGAGAGAAAAATGAGGGAGGATGTTACATGTCCGCTGTCAATTATTTAGTAAGTAAAGTAAATATTCAATATATCTTATTTTATTCAACTTTTAGTTGTTTTCGTTCAATAATTTGCATCTAGATCTTATTTAATACATAACTTTAGTAGACTTCGGATTATAGATCAAAAATAGTCAACTCGTAGTTGTTAAAGCATCATCTCTACCTTAGCCCGGATTAATAGCATGTTAATTACCATTTTATAAATCACATGCCAACATGTGCAGATGTGCTCAACTTGGATATGCAATTAACAAACAACTTGACCATTAAATAAACTAATTTACATCTTGATCATTATGAATACGATATAGCTAATCAGACTAAGGGGTGTTTACTAAATTAAATGGTTACATGTAAAAGTCTTAATTAGCCACTTATTGGGAAAGTGTAGTTTTAATAAGTCCTCCAATTAATAGATTGTAAAGGTTTTGGACCCACACTTATCTCATTAATAGGAAATAAAGGAAAAAGTAAACGCCCTACAACTTGTTAACATATAAGAATTTAGTGAACTAAAAATTGTTCAACCATGTGGCAGAAATTAATGTACCACTAGTCATTAATAATCCATGTTTAAAAGAGAAAAAAAGATGAAGATTGCTCGCGTTTATATTGATAAATATTTGTACGAGGTTATCATATCTTACCTTCACCATTCATATATATTCGTAACCCATTGGTTTTGCACATCATAATTTAAACTTTTTATTTTTTTTAACAATCATATTTCAACTTGATAACTAGAAATATGGAATCCACAATCACAGAGTTTACTCACTTACAAATCCCACTTGAAGATGTACTAAAGGCCACCAATAACTTTGCTGATGAAAATATCATTGGCAAAGGTGGATTCGGAAATGTTTATAAAGGGAAACTCAAACATTCGGGGGAGTTGAAGAATATTTCTGCGCGGAGATTAGATCGTAAGTATGGGCAAGGAGACGTTGAATTCTGGACGGAGATTTCAATGCTTTCTAGTCTCAAGCATACAAATATAGTCGCAATTATTGGGTTTTGTGACGAGAAAGGTGAGAAGATAATGATACACAACCATTGTGCCAAGGGTAGTCTCTTGATGTATCTAAGTGATCCGACCTTCTCATGGTATAGAAGATTAAATATATCGGTTGCAGTTGCAGATGCAATTAGTTACTTACATCTGAAGGAGGGACAAAGTTATTCTGTCCTACATCGTAATATCAACAGCTTCACAATTTTATTAGATGGTAACTTTACACCCATGTTATCTGGATTTGAATTTTCGATCAAACATTCAGTAGATCGAAAAAACCAGGCTCTCCTTACTGAAGCTGTTGGCACAAAAGGGTACATGGACCCGGCAATTGGGAAGACTGGAGGTGTGACCCACAAGTCGGATGTCTACTCCTTCGGCGTAGTTTTACTTGAGTTGTTGTGCGGGAGGAAAGCATTTGATCCAAACGAAGATAATAAGTTATTAGCCCCACTTGTCAAATTTCATTATGAAAACAAAACACTGCAGAATATTATTCATCCAGATCTCTATAATGAAATTGGCCAAGAAACGATAGACGAGTTCTCCAAAGTAGCATATTCTTGCTTAGAAAAGGAACGAGTACAACGCCCAGATATGATCAAAATTTCCAGTGAACTTCACTCAATACTGAATCAAAGCTTCATGTACCAAGTAATTAAGACCATCAGATCCTTTCATTTCGTTGCTCTTTTTCATTTATCATTCTGTCAAGATTGTCTTTATCTTTTCATTTTCCATTGTTAACTTAATTAAAGCTTCACAAATTTTGTCTGCAGATATCAAGTATAAAACGGAAGAATACAGAGAGAGAAATGAAAAGACAGATGAAAGATAATTTTATGGCGAAGTTCCAAAATGTGAAGTTAGGAGATTCGATTGGAAGTACATCAAACACTCGGAAGGTAATTAACTTATTTATTTTTATCAATGTGATTATGGTACATGAAACTGTTTAATGATTGTAGTAGTACATAAGTTTACTTTTTGTAACGTATTTCATGTATATGTAGCATGAATATTTCTAAAGTAGAATTACTATTAGCAGTAAACTAGGCTTCAGCTCATCTCAGCTTAGCTAACCAGAGTGACTCCGTCATTTGTTCTAGTAGAGGTTAAGAGTTTTAAATGACAAATAATCTAGCATTTCCCCTTTATTGAAACTTAAACTCTAGTTTGAGCAAAGATCCTTATCCTTTTATTGTGGCAAACCTTTTCTCATCACATCAGCAAGTTTTGGTGCAAAAGGGTGAAAATTATTATATTAGCATCAAAATACAACTTACAAACTATTCATCATACACTGGCATGGACAGACCCATCCAGGAAAACAAAACACAATTCTAAGCCTATCCGATATCAGACAGAACTAACTAATATCTCTGACAATCTTTTGACCAATATATGAGATGCAGCATATTCATGTTGCAGAAAGCTTCCATCTTCACAGACCAATACCACTAACCAAGCGGCCCCTTGACATATACAATGATTAGAACATGAAATCAACCATATATGCACCAAGACCATAGTCTCATAACTACATTTCCAATACCACCTTCCTTACATGATTATTCAGCCATCATCCACAATAACCAAGGGGAAAAGTGGAATGGCATCATTATGCAGACTATAGCCACTCCAAACCATTCCAGTCAAGGGCTATACCAGGGTTCCTACATTTCCATCTTTACAAATGGCTTCAGAAACCTGGGAACACACACCTTGAGGGAGAATCACCTAACCTCCTGTGGTAACACATAGCTTGGACCAAGTAGGCTCATCTTTCACTCCTCACTATTCCAAGCAACATGTGCTACCCTTCCAGTCCATTTACCCTTCACTATGGGAAACCTACTTTATGATTGACTTGAAACAAAACACAAAGGACAAAACAATCTCTGTGTATAGCTACCTAACAAAGGCCTGCTATGCATAAAGACTGTAATTATCCAATGTATTAAGTCTAAGCAATCAAGATACAAGGTCATCCATAGTAATGGACTATAAGACTCAAGTAACCCAAGTGATAGGATACAAGAGAAAGTAGGATAAACCTGATCAAATTGCAGATTTTTTCATTGGTTTTGCAGCTTTCCAAGATAACATCTCCTATTTCAATTTTGATCTCATTCTTTTAGCATGTTTTGCACCCTTATTATGATTATGTAGGTAAAGAACTTGGAACACTTGAGGATTGGACTTAAAGACATACAGTTGGCCACTGATAACTTCTCAGATGAATTTGTAATGAAGGATCACATAGTTGGGTGTTACAAAGCAGAACTTGAATGTTTTGATAGAGAATACATTTCATCTATAGAAGGAAATACTAAAGATGAATTACCTAAGAGACTGTACACTGTAAAGATAATTCTTAGTTTAGCTGAAGAACGTATGTTCTATAAAGAGATTGAAATTCTTAGCAGTTGTACGCACCGGAACATAGAATCCCTTCTAGGATTTTGTCATGAAGGTCCTCAGAAGATACTTGTCTATGAGTATGTTTCTATTGAATACCTTTCGAGCTATTTGGAAAGGCGTATTCTTACATGGGAGAAACGGTTGAAAATCTGTCTTGATATTGCACACGCATTGAAGTACCTTCACACTGAAATGGAGAACCATAAGATGATAATACACCGTGATGTAAATAGTAAAAACATCGTGTTGGATGCTAATGGTGGGGCTAAGATTTTTGGATTCGGATTGTCTGTATACCTGCCTCTAAATAAAGATGATGACGATGTCAATCTCAACGAGATTGATGGGACACACAGGGATCCAGAGTATGTTGAGAACGGTACGTGGAAACCGGAGTCAGATGTATATAGCTTCGGAGCAGTTATGCTTGAAATCTTATGTGGGAAGGAAGCCAACTATTTAATTATAGATGAGTGTGGTATAGACAAAGATCTGGCGCATTTGGCACGACGATGGTTCGACGGGAAAATGATAAAGAAAAAGGTAGCTCCAACAATAAAGGAAGAAAATGACGAGAGCACATTGTTTCTAAATAAAGGACCCAACGAAGATTCTTTGGACATTTTCGTAAATGTTGCATGTCATTGTTTGGCAGAAAGGCAGAAGCAACGTCCAACAATGGAATCTGTTATCATGGAGCTTGAGAAAGCGCTATCATATCAAGTAAGCCAATCATTTGTATTGATTCGTTATAATGGTTTAACAAAGAAATGTACTAGCTTAGTTTGTTTATTTTTTGTATCCTCTACGCATATATAGGCATAGAAAGGAAAACAAGAGAGCTACTAACGCCTCCACATCCTATTAAACTTAAAAGATACATTTTATTTCATTAGGTGGATGTAGGCATGTAGCAACGATACATGATAAGCTTGAAAAAATTTCTTACTCACAGTGCTTGAATACATAATATAATTTTTATAATTAATATAAACTAAGGTTGAATACATTATATATTGAGTTAACTGGTCCTTGTGGTTGTACCAATATTTCACTTTTGGTCCAAAATTCAAAAAATGATTGATTTTAGTCCAAAAGTACACGTGGCTTCCACTTTCAGTCCAATTTTCTAACTGAGTTAGTTTAGTCGTTAAGTAGTTGCAACATTAGTCCTTTAACCTAACGGTCGTTTGCAACGTTCGTCCTTTATACCAAATATCGTTTGCAATGTTTGCACCGTTAGTCCTTTCAATGTTTGCACCGTTAGTCCTTTAACCACCACTTAACACCGCCACCACCCACCACCACTTAACACCACCACCACCTATAACACCGCCACCACCACCACCCAACACCACCACCACCTAACACCGCCACCACCACCACCACCTAACACCGCCACCACCACCACCCAACACCACCACCACCTAACACCACCACCACCACTTAACACCGCCACCACCCGCCACCACTAACCCACCCCTTAACACCCCGCCACACCAACACCGCCACCACTAACACCGCCCCACCACCCAACACCACCACCACCTAACACCGCCACCACCACCACCCAACACCACCACCACCTAACACACCACCACCACCACTAACACCGACCCACCACCACCACCACCACTAACACCGCCACCACCCACACCACCACCACTAACACCGCACCACCACCCAACACCACCACCACCTAACACCGCCACCACCACACCCAACACCACCACCACCTAACACCGCCACCACCACCACCCAACACCACCACCACCTAACACCGCCACCACCACCACCCAACACCACCACCACCTAACACCCCACCACCACACCACCCACACCACCACCACCTAACACCGCCACCACCACCACCCAACACACCACCCCACACCACCTAACACCGCCACCACCACCACCCACACCACCACCCTAACACACGCACCACACCACCAACACCCCACCACCCACCACCACTTAACACCGCCCACCACCACTAAGCACACCACCACACTTAAAAAGTCGAAAAAATTCTAAAAACAAAAAAATTTGACGAAATTTTTTTTCCAAAAAAAAAAATTTCTAATAAAATTTTTTCTTAAAAAAGTTGAAAAAAAATTCTAAAAAAAAAAATTTGACGATAAAATTTTTTCTTAAAATTTCTAATAAAAAATTTTTTCTTAAAATTTTTTGAAATATATATGTTCTAAAATTTTTTTTTGAAATATATATGTTCTAAAAAAAAAATTTAAAAATTTTTGACGTCAAAATGTTTTTTTTTAGAATTTTTTTCGAATTTTCTAAGAAAATTTTTTATTAGAATTTTTTTTTCAAATTATTTTTTTTGGAAAAAAAAAATTTCGTCAAATTTTTTTTTTATAATATTTTTCAACTTTTTTAAGAAAAAATTTTATTAGAAATTTTTTTTTTAAATTATTTTTTTTGGAAAAAAAAAATCATTTTTTTAGATTTTTTTCTAATTTTTTTCGATTTAATTTTTTTTTTTTTTTTTTTTTTTTTAAACTAACTAACTGAAAGGACTAACGGTGCAAACATTGCAAACGATATTTGGTATAAAGGACGAACGTTGCAAACGACCGTTAGGTTAAAGGACTAATGTTGCAATTTTACAATTAGATTTAACGGACTAAACTAACTCCGTTAGCGATTTGGACCAAAAGTGGAACCATGTTTGAAATTTGGACTGAAAGTGGAAGCCACGTAAGCATATTGGATTGATATATCACGAATTTTGAATTTTGGACTGAAAGTGCAATTTTGATACAACCACGAGGACCAAAAATGTAGTTTACTACCTTATATATTTACAGGAAAACCACAAGGACCCACTCAGAATGTCATTCGAAGAAATTAAATTGGCTACCAATAACTTTAGTCGTGACAATGATATTGGAGGAGGAGGTTTTGGTAGGGTGTACAAAGGAGAAGGTGTACATGGACATTCTACCATTGTCACAAAACGGTTGGACACACGTCTTGGTCAAGGAGATCAGCAATATTATAATGAGCTCGAGATTCTTTACAAGTATAAGCATGACAATATCATCCGCCTTGTAGGTTATAGCAACGAAGCACATGAAAGAGTCATTGTCTATGAACATGCATCTAAAGGCAGTCTAGATTACTATTTGAGTGATACTAAACTTACATGGAGGACACGACTTCAAATTTGCATTGATGCTGCAACCGGGTTGGCTTTCCTTCATGGAGGTGTTCATGGACAAGAAGCGGTGATACACAGGGACATCAAAACAGCTAATATTCTTTTGTTTGATGATTGGAAGGCGAAAGTTGCCGATTTTGGGCTTTCTCTTATGAGTACAATAGATGAGGAAACCGACTATATCATCGATCATGTCTGTGGAACACGAGGCTACTTGGACCCACTGTACGAAAAATCAGGTTTCTTAACCATAGAATCCGATATTTATTCATTTGGTATTGTTTTATATGAGATCTTGTGTGGGAGATCAACTTATGATATCTACAACCGTGAGGGGCAGTTACTACACAGTTTCATTAAAGAAGGAAAACAAGACAATATGGAGTTTGATGTTATCAAGGAACAAATCATGCCAGAATCATTGACTACGTTTCAGACGATTGCCTACCGGTGCTTGCACGATGATAGAGAAAAACGACCAACAGCAAAAGATGTTTTAGCCGAACTTAAAAAGGCATTGGAATCCCAAGTAAGTTTTTGTTGTTGTGCAGAAGCTGGCTTTCTTTGAATGTTTTTTATTAATATGTCTTTTATAATTTTTTTTATTTATACTATTAGGAAGAGAGATTATTTAGGAGCACCATTGTTTAAAGATGGGGAAAAAAATATTTTACATGCGAAAGACCTCGAGATCAGATTTTCATGACAACTTCTGCGCGTATTAAAAAAGAAAAGATCTGCACCAAAAAAACAAAGAAAAGATTATTGAGCAGACCATCAAAGTATTTACAAATCTTCAAATTGGTTGCTGTCTCGATCCATCTTTTTCACTTTATGTTGCATCAGCTTCCAATTCTAGTTGTTATATCACAGGTTCGTGTGATCTGCATAATCATTTTTGTTGTATTTATATTATGAACAATGATGGATAATACTTTTGCAATTTTCGTATGTCTCTTTTTTGGTAATTCTTTTTAAATGAACAGGTCAAATGGATGGGAAACGTTTTTTTAGTAGTTTTGTATTTATGTTATTTTCCTTTATACTATGACCACTTTTAGTACATCACCAAACTTGTTGAAGTGCCGAGAAAGACCATCTTTAGTGGCAGCAAAATGGACCTGTATAGATTGAACAGCTTAAGATGAGTTTAAATGAAAAGCTTGGGTCATTGCATTGCTGACAAAAATGGTGCGGGAATCCGCGTCATCAATAGGTCGACCAGTGGAATTAACACTTGCAGAACAGTAGAGAATAATTACTGCAATGTAACATAATTCACTGGAACTGACTACCTAAATATGTTTGTTTTTCTCTTATGTTATATCCGGAGTACTAAAGATTTTGCGTTGCGTGGGTTACAAATTTGAAATTATTCTGACAATCTTTTTAATGATACTTCTGCTTTTCAAAAAAAAAAAAAAAATGGTTGATGGGCTGGTAGGAATGGTTTTTATTATATACCTTCAAGTCTTTAACAAATACCCGAGCATTATACTTCCATTTATAAAGAAATGCCTAATACCATGGGGGCATTCAAAATTCACATGCGGCTGCAAAATACTTGTATAAGAAAGTCTCTACATGGTAGTGTCAGTAGTTAAGCTAAGATCTCGTCGGCGTGTCATTCTAATCAACAATGATGAGCAATTTCTCCTTCTCATGTCGACTGTGAGACCGCATGAGAGCATGGGGACCGTTACCTTTCTTTTATCAGCATACAAAATAACCTAAACTTCTAATTAACCAAACTATTTCTTTGTTGACACTACTATAAAAGTGAATCTCAAAATCTCATTGTTGACACTACTATAAAAGTGAATCTCAATCGCAAACATACGTTTGCCTAACTCTAGCGCTTAAACTTCAACATTAACAGAAACTAATAGCTTAAACAGCATAGACTAAATGAAGCCCAAGAGACAAAAACAGAGCAAATCAGTTTTACTTAATATACAGAAGTCAGCAACATTCATATACCATCTCTTACCAAATTTGAATTTAGATCGACTAATATCAACATTAGTGAAAATAGCGTCGTGTTTGAGAAGTGCACATTTTGTTTACCAGAAAGGAAATATCACAGCATACAATTGATCAAGAAATGTGCAGCTTTTCAGATTTTCATTTACGGCACTAGATAGTGAGATTATCAAAAGACATCATCGCACGAAGTATATATATCACACCATGAAGCTGTGTTCATCTGAATTTTTACCAAACACAATGACACTGATTTCACTATCTCCAGAATACAAAGAGCACATCACAACAAATAAGTATCATATGTCCAAACCATAAAGTCCACTAATCGTTTATAGAACACAAGCAATGAACCAATAAAGTAATCCATCGTCTCCGGTCTTAATGTGGCACACATATATACGGAAGTCTACATCATAAATTTCACTATACATACATATGATGATGATAACCATCTAAATCACTCCTGAAGGTCTGCAGTATATGTTCCATGCGCAGGTAAACCCCCACATGAAAACTTTTATATAGACCATCGTACTTGAATGTTTTGCAGGCGACACACTATTTACAAATTACATATGCCTACTTGGTTCATATAAAGATCTCTACATATATATAACTAATATATACCTAAATTTCGCCTAAAAAACAGCTCATTTTTGGTCCTTTATATGATTATCGAACATAATCTTAAGCTATTTTACCCTACAAGGCGTCATCTTGGTCCTTAATGGTGTATTAACTGTCAGGCAAACAAATGAACAAACCTACTTGTGGATTTAGAATGCCAAGAAACAGAGATACTTCATCATCTTGCGCTTCTTGTGCCGATTAGCACGGTCTCTCTTTTCCTCTTTAGAGGAACCTTCTGAACTACTAGGTGATGGTGTTGCATTGACCCCATTTGAAGTGCTTGCAATACAATGATCTGCTGGATCATTTTGGGGTGTGGAGTTCGCTTTGGAGGTTTCTTCCGTACATAGTTTGGTCTCCTCGCCATTGTTAAGAGATTCTGTGGATAAAGTAACAAAAGAGAATGAGACATACATGTATAGGCTTACACCCTATTGGGGATATATCACCTGCTGCAATATGTAGGTAATTGCCTGCTTTTTCTTTACAAAAAAGGAACACCACATCTAAGAAGTTGACAATTAAGCCCCCTTCATTATATCACACATATATTTTTCTTCTATTTATCCCACATTCCCACACTTATTTAAATTTAAATGGCTCAAGTAGTTGGAGATCAAAATGCAAGTAGCAAAAATTATTCCAATACAAAGCACGACTAAAACCAACAAACACGATGTAAATCTCTGATGTGAAGTTCACACACATTATTGTGTCCATCTGACATATCAAGAGTATAAGTTTATTCTAACTAAAACAAAATGTAACAGCACAACCATAAAATAATTTCCTTTAGTTTAATATATTTTTGGCAGGAGTATTCGACACACATGATACGATTCGTGAGGGTAACTCTTTGTTTAGTCTGAGATAGAGAGGTGGGAGACGTGAGATAAAACTATAAAAGACATGATAGAAAATGAGAAAATATGTATGATTTATTGAAAGGGGTTTAACTATAAACTTATTAGAAGTGATGTTCCCTTTTTATAACACAAAAGAAGATAATTACATACATGTTACAGCAGGTAATATTTTCCCTTATTTTAAACCTTATTGTTAGTAATCATATTCAATTTTAATATTTGTAAACTTAAAACTTGAAACTACTCTCTTCTAGAATGGACTGTAAAATGAAACAATGCATTGTACTCCATTAATCATATACGTTCATGGAAGTCAAGCTGGCAATAAAGAGTACACAGATGAACACAGTCGATAAACTTTCATGCCCGCTACCAACATGGCACACAATGATCAGGCCAAAAAACAAATATGAACATGATTAAACCAAAGTTGCCTAGAATGCTGATTCTCATGAAAGTATATAATCCTAACGAAATAGGTTTTATATTTATATCAAAGCACTTATTACAATATCTTTGCATAAACACAATGCAACAAGAACTAAGCTTTAGATGTGATTAGCATTTGATATAAGACTACATTCAACAATTTAACGAACATGAAGGAGTATGGAAAAGGCAGACAGAAAAAGATATGATAAAGAAGATGATATGAAACATACCTAAAGAAGTTGGTTGCACAACCACTTCCTTTAGCTTGGCAGGCGCAGATACATTCAGCTTGACACTTGAATCTTGGATTTCTGTGCCTACAGTGTCATCCCCTAGTTCACCCAATAGGGCATCCGAGTCGAACAATTCTTCCGATGTCATACTCATGGTCATACAGCTTGAATCAGCAGAACTGGTGCTTCGCGATAGAGGAATATCAAGATCATTCATCTCCAAAAAATCGCCACTCAAAGCATCATCTTCAATAGGCAGATCAGGAGATCGATCAGCAATGCCTGTTGGCCGATCTGGAGATCCATTGGTGGTTGGTGATAAGGGATTAACAAGATCATTTAACTCCAAGAAATCTTCAACAGGCGGATCTGGAGATCGATTAACCATGGCTGATGGTCCTCCCACGACATCAATATTCTTTGCCTACAAGATATCATCTAGACATGTCACAAAGAATTATAAAGAAATTTATAGACATAACAAAACTTGAACATGACTTACCAGAAGTTCACTTTTGGATATTCGTCGGCTTACATTGTCATCTACCATAAATACCCTGTATAGTGCTTTTTGATCCTGCATGTTTACCAACCAAACCGGCAATTGACTAGCAGGTCGGATTAAAAATATAAATAAGAAGGAACGTGCAATACTTTAGGTACATGGGGTCTGAATAAAGGTGGCAACAAGGGTTGACCCGCGAAAACTCTGTCTATTTTTTCAATTAAAGAATCATTAACTATGATTACAAGAACAACATTTTGACAAATAATAAGCTATATCTATGTGAAAAGCAATATAGAAGTTTGTCACATTTTGGATTTGGGTCAGTTTTACATCATTTGACATGTTCTACTTTTAGCTGAAGGCATTATTTGGCCCGTTTGATAAAAAAACACAGCCCAAATTGACCCATTCATAAGTATATGGGTCAAAAATGACACTTCTAGGTCTAAAGGACAGTGTGCATACCGGCTTACTGGTAAACTTATCAGTTGCTGTGTATTTTTGCATCATCCAATTAGTCTTTTTTCCATCAGGAGATCGACCTTCATAGAAATTAAATGTTTTTCTCAAACCAATGATTGTGGATGTGGAATATATCTCCTCCCCTGTTGACCTCCAAAATCCGTTTACTGCATCAGTTTTTTTCCCAGACCATAAGTACCACATGCCGGCTGCAAAACAGTTGGCAGTTCAAAAAACATATACTTCTTGATATAGGTAATAAGCTCTATTGGAAAATAAAGAAGCTATAATATGGATACTGACCAGGGAGATTTGAAGGTGTGAATTGGTAAGGATCCACATCAGAAAGTACGTTTGAAGGCAATCCATGTCCACTTTTTAATCGCATAATTAGCTTGAATATGTCCTCACGTGTTGAGTATTCATTGAGTTCAGCTGCAGGAGAAACAAATGCTGGAGGACACATTGCAAACTAAGATTGTGTGCGGTAAGTGAAACTTTGGATTGACCGGACAATGATATCTGCATAGAAAATGAAATGTTAGATAAAGCGGCCTTGATTCATTGAGGACCCTGTATTAGTTTACCCTTTTTTGTATTCAAAACCAGAAAATGAAGATAGATTCCGACAGAAGACGTAAAGAAATTTAAGCAGTGTCATATGATCGACATGGTTAACATACTAGATATAGTCAGTGGTTTACATGCATCTGTCATTTCGACATTTCTAGTTAAAATGGTACTTGTGAAACTAGCATGGTTATCGAATACTTGTAAATTATCTGCTAAACATCACTTATGTAGCTATATTCATGATTAATTTATGTGTTTTATATTTGTAGATGTACATCTAATTTAAATGGCTGTGCATGTGGCCATCCATTACTGATGGTACATACCTTATATACTCATGACATATGCACAGAAATGTAACTTATCTATATACTCATATCTCAGAAAAAAGCCAATGATGAATTGAACTGTAAAAGGCAAAATGGGCATTTTGCGTTTCAATGGAAAAGTAACAGGAGACCTATTATCCATGATAAATCTAGAGCTACCACAAGAAAACCTCCTTACAAAAGCTAAACATACGATCAGGACATCTCCTTAGTGTCTGATACAACAATACTCATTAGACCGAAGTTATCCCACTTAACCTATAAGTGTAAAACCATCCCTCCTCTTTAGACTTAGCAATAGGTGACAATAACCCAACTCTTGTTTCAAATATAAGCTAATATATAGCTAGTAAACTAGAGCATTTATCAGTAACTTTCATTAATGGTCAAAATGATGGGGAAACAGTGAAATGGTCACTCAAGTTTAAACCACTCAGGGGTGGCCTAGTGGCAAAAAAGGCTTGTGACTATCATCACTAAAATGCGAGGTGTCTCAAGTTCAATTGTTCAAACAACTTTAAAGTGGCCACGCCAAACTTCCGAAAAGGAAGGGCTTTACCATGTTTCAAACCCCATCCGCCAAAAGGGTTACCCAAAACAGGAACTTTAATAATCTTTTTCCCTTCAATAGTTAAGTTAAAAAATATAATCTAGGTTTGATGGATAGCCAGCCCTTCAATTGGAAGAAACAACAATAGCATCATGTCTAGTTTGTTTTTAAATGTTCATACTACTGTCATCAATCTCACCACAAAAACTAAACCCAGCATTAGTGGTTTCATCTAAATATCTAATCAAGACTGCAAAAAGGAAATACATACAAACATTAAGGTCGCGTTTAGTTGAAGAAAAAATTCTCTTCTTTTCTATCTCTAGTTTTGTAAAAATTTGGAAGGGGAATTTATCTCCACAAAACACTTAAATATAGAAAACACGTTTAGTTGATGTTTGTATTTTCTATTTTGAAGAAAGGGAGGGAGGATTGTGGGTTATAAAGGAAAATAGGAAAACAACTAAAATTTGTTTTGTAATTTTCCTTGGTAAGTTAGGAAATAGGGAATTTATCTCCGTTTTCCTTGTTTTCCACAAAACATTTTGTGGAAAACAAAGGTTTTTTCCCCCAACTAAACGCAACCTAATTAACTAAAAGCTATTTACTTAAAAAGGCAAAATCAGTCAAAATCAACACCCAAAAACAGCAATATTATCATTAATTACAACAACTTTAACAACAAAAGTACAAAACCCACATCACATAATTACATAAACCCAATAATCTAATCACCCTTAGGGTTGACCAGGTCAGCCATAAGGTTAATATGTGAGTTTGAGTGTAGATACACCAGTAGAGCAAGGCTTGGATCAAGTGGTTAACACCCTTGCCTCTGGAGACAGAGGTCAAGGGTTCGATACCATAACCGTTGGAAGACGGTATTGGGAGTTACTTTACTTTACTTTACTTTAGAGTGTAGATACAAAGTGTATTAAATAATCGACGGTGATCGGAATACCTTCGGAGTAGACGACGACTCCGGCGTCTGCTCCTTTGACTCGGCCCACCGTGTGTGTGTTTTCTTAAGGAAGTAAGTGATGATGATGAGGGGGGTTTAAATAAGGTTATTAACTAGGGTTTAACTTCATGGTTAATAATATAAACTAAGGTTAGTTTTTGTAACTATGGTCTTTTGTTGCATCACGTCTTGTGAATCTACTTTAGTTGTGTTGTGTACCAATTGATTTTGGGTAAATTACTTGTGTGTTGTTGAAGTAGTGCTTTAGTTTGTGTTGTGATAGATTTTGTGGATGTACAAATAATCTTTTGACATCTCAGCTTTGAAAAAGAACAATCTAGATGTCCAAAAATGATTTGTACACAACAAAGTTTACTTCGATTTGTTGTTGAGCACGAGTTCCTGAGCACGATGTTGTACATAACTACATTTATCAATAACAATACTAATTATTATAGATTTAAGATCAAATGAGAAAAATGAGAATAAATCACAATCACATATTTTAGATGCACTTAAAAAAATATATGTATCTCTCTTAAAAATTTTCCCTCATGTAAGAGATAAATTAAATTTGTCTTGTCAATTTAATAATAAAATTTGATTTAAGAAATATAATTTAAAAATAAAATAAAGTATATATGTGTGAGAGAGAAAGAGTGATATATAATAATACTAGCTTCCAGGCCCGGCCGATGGCCGGATTGTTTTAAGAATTTTTTTTAAAGAAAATAAAGATAGTACAAATGGATATATAATACATATTTGTACTTATTAGAATAAGAAAAATAAGTGTGTTGTTAATCAGTTGTACTTTAAGATAGTTAAAAATATGATTGACCATATGATGAATAGGCATAAAAAAAAATGCATATAAACACTATATTGATTAAAGAAAACCATTTGTCATTTGATATAAAAAATAAGATAAATGTTTGACATAGAGCATATACTGCTAAAACAATAAGTATGCACTTATAAGCGTTGAAGAACTTCTTTATATACAACGTTTGTTGTATAATTGCAGTACTTTCCATCATTGTCGCAGCATAGCACCTTCAATCCCTTCTTGTTTTTAACTCTTGATACGGCTACATAAAGCTGTCCATGTGAGAAAACAGGTCGTTCTAAATAGAGACCTACTTTAGATAACGTTTGCCCTTGACTTTTGTTAATGGTCATGGCAAAACAAACAGATAAGGGAAACTGTCTCCTATTTAGTTGAAACGGCATCTTCTTATCTGATGGACTAATCACCATCCGCGGTATTGCAACAACTGTCCCTAATTGGCCTCCAGATATAATCTTGGCCTCGATGTTATTGATTCCCATTGTGACAACTTGTAACCTGGTACCATTACAGAGTCCTCCTCTTTGATCAATGTTGCGCAAACACATTACCGGCGCACCAACCTTCAATACTAACTTATGATGAGGAATACCTGACAGTGTTATTGATTTAAGAAATGTAAATGCTTGGATATGCATAATTAAAACAATAACTAAAATTATAAACGTTGAACGACTTATTTATAATGAGGAATACCTGACATTTTAATTGAATTAAGAAATTCAGTTGTGTATAGCGACTCATTGTAGTTGAAATATGTATCAACATCTGTAACCGTATCGGAACTATAACACACCTTTTCTGGACCAGGAAGCATTGACATCATCCTATCATTTATTTTGTCAACCTCTTGATGTGTTGGTGCTAGAATAGCTCTCTCCTGAAAGTATGTCGGATCCCATTTGTTTTTTTGCCAATTATCGTAACTTTCTTGTATGACTGCTCCAACGTGATCATCAGAATCAGAAATTAGCATATATTCTGGAAATTTAACATCAGCATGACCATCATTTTTCCCACCTACTTTTCCTTCACCAATTTCGAGAATCCAGTCGGCAAATTCAGTTATTTCTTCCGCGTCAGCCGGATCGCAACCAACCCTTAGCCTCATGTTCTTTGTTAGTTTTAAAACGGTGCAATGTTTCCATAAATAAGACATGTTTAGTGATGCATGTACAACGTCCTGCCTAGTCCCATTAGGTATAACAGGTAGAATTTGCCTAAAGTCCCCACCAAAAACCACCACTTTACCGCCAAAAACAGAATCATTGTCGCCAGTAACATCTCTTAGTGTTCTATCAAAAGCTTCAAACGCAAGTCTATTAATCATTGGAGCTTCGTCCCATATTATTAACTTGGTTTTGCGTATCAAATCTGCAAGGTCGCTATCTCCTGTTATTGAACACATAGAATCCTCGACAATATTTATAGGTATGGCAAACCGAGAATGAGCTGTTCTCCCACCATCAAGCAAAAGGGATGCAATACCACTGGATGCAACGTTTAAAACAATTTGGCCTTTTGACCTTATAGCAGCTGTCAATGTCTTGTACAAAAAAGTCTTACCGGTACCTCCATAACCATAAACGAAAAACATACCTCCTTTATTTTTGTTGCAAGCAGCGACAATGGTTTCATACACGCCTTTCTGTTCATTAGTCAAACTTGCATGGAGTTTTTCATGTTGGATTATTAAATCTGGTATTTTATAATCCAATTCATCGTAAATCAAGCGGTTGTAGCCATCCAATGTAAACTCAGATGAAGGATAAGGCATGTTGACGATATACTTGAGACTTCTGGAACTGCTAAGTAACTTATCCTCGATATATGCTAAACATATATTATACCGCTGTTCATCTGTTAATTGAAGATCTGTAAAAAGATAATAAATTTGATTTTAGTTTAATTAGATTGTTATACAAAAATGAAATATATGTTACATGAAAAGTAATTTGATTTAATGCCTGGATGGTTTCTTTTTTTTCTTTCTTTTTGTTCCACATCTTCGGCTAAAAGCTTCCATGTTTTCTCCCAAACAACTTCAGGCCTCGACATACTATCGGAGATTATTAACCTTACAAAATAGTCCCGCAAGTAATCACCCATTCCCCACTGACTTGCTTCAATAATTCCTTCAATATACTCCTTGTCGTCATCAAGCAAACCACGTGCGAAGCAAGCTTCTTTGCATGTAGGATATACTATATCGTCAACCTTTCTCAAGTCTTCCCACTCTTGAGCACCTCTAACATGGTTTAATAACATCCGTAGATAAAAAAGCTCACCCCAAGAAGGAGGAACATGATGTATTCTTCCAATGGTTTTGCCTGTGTAAGATATATAAATTTCTAATTACTCATTGTTTCATAAAAATCATTAAATGTTAATAATAACGATACATAAAGAAAAAGAATAAGATTTTGAAAAATATATAGCTAACCTTGTGTAAAACCCTAAAATCTAAAACGTGTAAAAAGACCAAAATGCCCCTACAACTTTGAAATTCAATTAAAGCTTATATAAGTACCGATTTAAATCGCAAAATCTATGTAACTACACCACATATGATATGAAATAATTATGAGGCACCAAATAATATTTGTTCAAGCCACCAAAAATATTTGTAACACATTTCAAAGTCATGTGGACCAAAAACCATTTAATTTAATTTAACTATATTTATAAATACATTTTAAAAGCAAGATAAATTAGGAAGTAGCAAATCAAATCAAGCCCTATTGAATGATCCATAATTGGGCCGATCAATTAGCATAATTCTCCCCCCATTACTCGGCCAATCTTTGATTTAAATTGTTCTTATCATTTTCTTCTCCTAAAAGCAAAACCGCATAACCTAAAACCCTAACTAAATTCGCCCACCATCTCATCCGACTTTTAGAAACTCCAAGGACAATTTTCCTGTGTCCCTTACCTCCCATAGAAGCCAAGAAAAATATATTTGAAGGTGTGCATAGCCCGATTCGATCCTAAAGAATTTTTCCCCTTGTCGAGTAGATTATTGAGGTATAATTCATTTTGTATCATTCGATCATTGTAAAATTCTTTTGTTATTTTTCCCATGTCCCTCACATCATATATGATCTGCGAAAAATAGATTTGGGGTCGTGCCTTGCTCGATTCGCTCGTGGAGAATTTATGGTCAATTCGTGAGGTATATTCTCAAATAAATCATTCGAGCCCTATAAAATTCGTTCATCATTTTTCTCATACTCCTTATGATGTATATACTCTGTTAAAAATGGTTACAAGGTCGGGGAATCATTCGTTTGCTCGTGGAGGAATTCCTTGTGTCGATTGCTTATTGTGGGACAAGAATTCATTACGCCCGTTCTACACGTCCCATATTGGGTTTGGTATTTTTCTCACTTCTCTTACATCATATAAGGTCGAAATAAAATGTTAAAACCGAACCATGCATGCTATATGAATTATTTTCGAATTTAATCTTAAAAACACAATAAAACTCTAAATAATTAATTACGAATTTTCTGGGTGTGAGGCTAAAATTTTATGAGCTCTATATAATCCATATAACCTGGGAAAAATATAGATTCGAATTGTTGAAGCTAATATGAGTCTTGGTTAATTAATTTTGTTTCGGATTTAAAGGAAAACTAAAGAAATAAATAAAAACTAATTCAAAGGAACTAGGGTTAGGGTTTCATGGTTGAGATCTGTTCATTAAATGCTTTTTAAGGTTGTTACAATGATTGGTAAAATTAGGGTTTGGTTTGTGCTAATTAAAAGTGTATCGATTTGTAAAATAAATGTTAAGGGGGTGTTTTGTAAATTATGAAATTTGTGGGGTATTTTTAGAACATTATTAAGATTGGTACTAAAGTGTTAAAAATATAATTTGAGGGTGTCATGTGTAAATTTTGCATTTAAAAGGTTTATTTTGATTAATTAAATAAATATTAATTCGATTTACAATTAAATGAAAGAGAGGGACTAAAAATGTAATTTCTGGAAACTTAAGGTTGATTTGAGTAATAAAATATATTCAAGGGGTTATGTGTAATTTTGGTAATTTAATGGCTTAATATGTAATTATTGATAATTAAAGGTTGAAGTTGTAAATTAAAGGGCTAAATATGTAACTTTGATAACTTGAGGGACTTGATGTGTAAATTAGGAATATTTAAGGGTTTGTTCGTATAACCTATTGAAATAAGTGTGCATTGTGCAAAATTGGGAAATTAAGGGTTTAATGTGTAATTATAAATACTATAAGGTTTAAAGCATAATTTATGAAATTACAAGGGTATAAAATGTAAACTATGAAACCTAAGGGACTAAATGTGTAATTCTGGTAACTTGAACAGTAAAATGAGTTACTTATGATATTTTCACCTTAAACTTTCATCTTTAGCATATTTACACTTAAAACCCTAGAATATGAAAACTTGTCATATTTAACCCTAAACTTTTGTGACTTGCTAAAATATACCCTAATGCCATAATATGATTAAATAATGACTTAAACTAAATGAGGATATTGAAATCTTACTAATTATGGAAACTTTCTAAATAAGAAAACTTTCTAAAAATGGAAACTTGCTAAATATGGAAATCTGCTAAAAATAGAAAGTTGCTATAATTGGAAAGGCAAGCTAAATATGAATTTAGAACCATTCGTAATTCTCTTCTACCCCTCTAGGTGTGAAGAAGGAGAGGACCTGATCTATTCTGTCTTATTCATCTTTGGTTCGTATTTGCATTTGGAATAAGGTACAGATATTCTGCCCTTCTTAATAAGGTGCCTTCGACCTCTTGGTTTCTGATTTGAACCTATGATTTGAACCTTTAGCATTTGAACCTTTGACATGAACCTTTGATATGAACCTTTGGCTTCTGAACCTCTTATATGAACCCTGTGATATGAACCTTGAGATTTGGACCATGATTATGACATATGAACCTTTGTTTTGATATGAATCTTTAACCTTGACCCCAGTTTGATACTACGAGCCAAATATGTTTCCTAGCCATGAAGGTAACATGGCCGTGTCATTGATGCACCAATGGCATGACTCTTGTGTGGTCAGAGTGATTAACCACACCGTCCCCATTATGATATGTTATGCGCGCTTTATGATTTGTTATGGCCAATATGATTTGTTTGGGGGGCGTATGGATGCATCCTAGATATGTTATGTGATATGATATGATATGATTTGATATGGTGACTGAGGATGGGTGCAATCCACTTCTTTCACAAAATATGGGAGCTAGCTACTCCACCTGAAGAATGAGGACACCCCTCATATTATCTGATTATCTGAGAGGTCTCCCCTCTATATGATTATGAAGATATGATATGATATGATATGTGATATGTTATGATATGGGCTCGTGGTGGATGACTGTCCTAAACCTTACTCTTTATTTCCTTTTCCTATATCTCATTCATTATGATATGTCTGTTCATTTCCATTTGATTTTGGTTTCCGTTTATTATATATCTGTTCACTGGGCTTTTTAAGCTCAGCCGCATTTCTTTTCCTGCGGCAGGTTTTAGTAGGAAGCCAGGAGCTTGGGTTTGCTTTGGGATGAGAGATTAGCTTTTGAAGACGATACCTTAGTTTTAGTATTCATTTATGTATGACTACGTAGATTTGGTATATTTTTCCTTTGTAATATTGTAAACCATTTGTATTATGTAAGTCGTATGTTATGCTTGCCTTTGATATGTCACCATTTTCGTGACACTTCTACCCTTGCCGGGTTGGGGTGTTACACCTTGTTTTCTTTTAGTCCATTTTTTGGTGGATTTATTCCAAACATAATGTTTTGGGAATTCAACGTACAACAATTTGCGCGCTTCCATATCTGTCTTATTAGTTTCCATCCATTCCAAAAACTTTGAAGTATTAGATGAAGCCTTTTCAAGTTGATAATCGATGCTTTCAGTAGGATCGAATATGACAGACTGCTGATTCGGTAGATGAAATGGTAAACGTTCGACTGCGGGACTACGATGGTGTATATCAAATTTGAAGATCCTCCATGCAGCCTCACATGATGACAAATAACGGCAATCATAATAATCTTCAGTCTCATCTTTTTCTTCATCATCCATAGCAACTGTTACTCTGTCTGGACCCTTGTTAATGTATTTGAAAAGGTATTTGATAGATCCGAATTGGTTGCACCATTCTACGTTGATATGAGCTTGGTACCTAATATATATATTAAAAAATTTGACAACAGTACAAATTTAAATAATCGGCATAATAAGAATGCTTAATTAACGACTAAAATTTGATACTACCTTTTTAATAACGTAGGGTTGTATGGAACGACGAAACCACCGTCAAGGTCAGCACCTTGCTTTCTAACGGTTCTTCCATTGTCGCTTCTTTTGTATATATCATACCCACTTTCATCAATGAAAGTGTTTTCATTAAAATTTTTTGGAAAATTCTTAGAACACTTATTGTCGACCATGCAAGGGCAGTTTCTGTGTTCAGGTCCACATGGGCCGTGCATCATAAATTCTTTTACCAATTGGTGTAGCTCGGGGTCTGAATCTTTATCCGGTATTTCAGCTGAAATACACCTGTCTATGTCAGCGGGAAACCTCAACTTATCTTCCGTTTCCAACCATACACACAAATGACAGTGAGGCAGACCTCGCTTCTGGAACTCAATAGTGTATACTTCTGAGAATAGAGGAACAAAGTTGAAAAAAAATATATAATTAATATGATGTATTATAAAAAAAGAAGAGAATAGTTTGTTTGAGTATACAAAAGCAGTTTGTAATTTACCTGCTTTAACACGGCCAAAAATACGTTTCTCCTTTATGTCTTTTATCAGTTGATCAAGCTTCATTTTAAAAACTCTTGAAGTAATGTCTGACCGATCTTCTGATTTCAAACCCTTTCTTTTTAGGTACCTTGTAATTTCGGGCCACTTTGGATTACAGGTAAATGTGATAAACAAATCCGGATATCCGTAATTTTTGCACATAGCCATAGCATCCAAGTAATTTTGTAACATGTAACGCGGGCTACCTGTAAAGGATGAAGGTAATACTACTTTAGTTCCGCGTTTTTTTTGTTCCGGGTTGGTTGCTTGTGCAGCTTTGGCTAATCTGTCATAAGTATCACATCTTAATTCGGAATTCTCTCTACGCACATATGACAGCCTTTCAGCCTCAACCATGGTATAACCGTCAACCAAAAACTGCTGAAATAATCGTTTTCCATTTAGAATTGTTGAGAAAACGTTTGGGCAGTCTTGAATACGGTGAGCAAACCATTCACGCATGGTGACATATTTTTTTTTGTCGTCTGGTGTTTGATCAGTGATACCTTCGTGGTAAATGTCAGTCCTATACCCATCTTCTGCGTACGGGAACAATAACGGATACTGTAAAGGAAGATATGAGACATGCAGTTCGCTAATTTTTTTCAACTTCCCATTGATTTTGTTAACAGTGATGTCTCTTTCTGTGGGCATTGAATCAAAATCACTGATTATAAGTGCAGCAACTTCATTAGCAGTTGGCAGGTTATGTTGTCTACCATCTTTGTCACGCCTACCTATGAGTCTGATCTTAACGTTATCTTCACCATTAGCCATTAAATTTCCAGCCATTCTATACTTCTGAACCAAAGGATTATCTTTATCAAGCATGTTTTTTAATTCTTTAGTTAGTTGAGGGTCTATGTGTTTTTTTGAGGATGATGATGCGTCGTCTGTTGAAGAACTACAAATGTTAAAGAATTTAAATTAGTAATTGCAATATAAACAGCAATTTAAGGGAAAAAATAAGGAATACTAAATTTTACCTAACAGCGGTAATGCGGTTTTGTAACTCATTTGGTGGATCATAAATGTATAGTTGTCCAAACTTAGGTGACTCGCCAGCTTTGGGTAACATATCTCCAATTACATGGTTATTTTTTCCTTTAATTCTAAAACAATACGGAGCACGTCCACTATTAACAGTCTTATCTTGTTGGCCAGACATCCATGTAAAGGCAAACATAGAATTATAGCGACGAATGTCCTCCATAAATGATTTGCTTTTTGAGTTTTCTCCTTTCAAGAGTCCCATTAGCAAAGGTGGGGGATTCTTAAGTTTAACAGGTAGTTGTATTTTCCCTCTTTTGCAACAAAGTGAATATCCATCATTGTTGTTTGGATTAGAAGATCCTACCTTACTTTCGGCAAGCCACAACAATGCACCACATTTTATGCATTGCTTTGTTTGATCTCCATGGTCAAAATACTCTAATTAAAGATAACCAATACTTTCGTTATAATTTTTGAAGGTAATAAATAATATGGAAAAAATGTTATTACTTTTTTAAATGATAAATACCTTTGGATATGCCTTCGATACGATCCATATAGCCATATTCATCTTCAGGATCTTCTTCTGACATCTCGAATGAAGGTATATCTGCAAGTGATTTGCCTGTTTGTACGGAATTACTTTCTGAAGTATTATCAACATTACAATCGGTTTGACAATTCGTCTGTATAGTTGCAGGACTGCCAGTAACAAATATATGTAAACTGATTTACATTTTGTTGTATACATTAGGAATTAGTTTATCAATAGTTATTTTGTTTTTTTCCTTAATATCTAAAATATATGGTTGATTATAGCTTACCAATGTGAAAGTGTACAGGAGAACTATTTCTGAACCTTGATGGTGGCTTAATCTTAGTAGCGTTGCCTAAAATATGTAAGGTAATACAATTAAATAACCTTTAAAGACGAATAATCACAAGATTAATAAATTTGTAAACAAACTTACTGGTAGAAGTGCTACACATAGGCCGTAAGGCATGTGTTATATCAGGAGTACACAAATCGGGAGACGAAGAACCAATACCAATGCTGATAGGTGTGTTTAGAGTATTTGGTGAAGGTTGAAATGTCTCTTGATTTTGTACAGGCTCATTTGCTTAAAAGACATATTAAAAAATATATCTACTTATATATAAATATTACAATAATCATAATAATATAAAAATAAATTTACAACAATTGTCTTACAATTTGGTTGAGGTGTTTTGCGAGGTCTGCCTCTTCCTCTAACTGTTGTTTGTTGAACTGGAGTTTTCGCGGGTCGTCCACGTTTAGGTATAGCTGGTGAGACATTTAGATATAATTCGCCAAGGTGCATGTTATCTGTTGTTTGATTTAACAATGGACCAAGAGAACTTTGATTGCCTATGTTTTGATTTGTGGAAGAAAATGTATCTTCAAAAGACAAACAAATTTTATAGATATAAGATACTTTCTGGCATACAAATGTATTAAAAATTTCAAGAAAGAGTGTTATGTGTGAACATTACTTGATGTGATGTCGGAAAGAGGACTTCTTTGAGTATTTGCATTGCAAATGATATTTGAGGCAGTTGAAGATGTCCCTACTTGAGTATTAATGATTGGAGAACTTTTTTGTATGGTTGTTCTTTGTCTTGTTTTTTTGGGGACAATGGGTGAATTAAGAGGAATTTTACGGGGACGTCCAGGTGCCATTTTTGGTGTTGGTATGTTTTCGGATTCTGGGACAATATTGTCATTAGGTTGTCGTGTTAAAGAAAGTGGGTTTACAACGTTTGACGTTCTTGAAACTTGCATATTAGTAGATGGCATATATATCGGTTGATAGTTGAGAATATTAGCATCAACCATAGACATTGGTTCATTCCTCGTATCAGCTTTTAAAAAAGGTTAGAACAAAAAATTATACAAACACTGTTTGTTATGAAAATATATACAAATCAATGTGTTGCAAAAAAAAATATAAATAATGGCTTAAACGGTTTACTTCCGAATAGTAATTACCTAATCTGATGTCTGATAGCGTACTACTACGTTGTCGTATGGTAGAAAGTGGGTTAACAACATTCAACGGTCTTCCAACTGGAATATTAGTAGTTGGCATATATATCGGTTGATAGTTGAGATTATGAGCATCAAACATAGAGACCGGTTCATTCCTCGTATTAGCTTTAAAAAAATTAACAACGAAAATTAGACAAATGCTATTTCTTAATCGACAAACATGAAAAAAGTTTATGATGTACCTGTAACAGACTTTCTCCTTTTTCCATTGTGAGGATCATCTGCAAGGTAAGTATTGTGCAATAATAATAGTTAAAATGATGTTGATAATCATACTTTGTTTCTTAACAAACACAAATACAAAACATTCGTGAAACATTATACCATGGTTTGAATGATTGACTTGTTTTCCTGAAGATTGTGAAACATTATTCACAATGTTAGGATTACAATTCTCTTTTTGTTTATTTGAATGAATAGGTTGCCGGGTATTCTTTTTGTTATTCATCTAATCTTCCTTGTAATTGAGATGCGTATCAATGATCTTCACATAACGATTATTGTTATCATTTGTTGTTATCTCTGAGATTATGAAAAGTGATTACCAATTTGTAACCTAAAAAAACGTATAAGAATAGATGTTTCAAAATTTTAAAAGTTAAATAAATGAGGCCCAATCCAATCACACTTTACTTGTTCACAATTTATAAAACCCACTTAAAAAATGACCTAAGATATGTATTAACTTAGCCCAATCGAGTTGTATACCCTTGCTGAAATATTTGACTGCATGCAAATTGCGTAAAAAGTCTATCCTACATCATTACCCTCATTAAAAGTTATCTCTTGGCTCAATACAAATATTTTCATTTGCCTCATATCACTTGTCATCTCAGTCATTACACCTAAAAATTGAAAGGTTAGTATTTCTATCATTTTTTGATCTAAAAAAATTTCCAATCTACTAATGATATGTAAATATTGTTGATCTATTGTTTATGAAATAGTATGTTTGATTAGATTAATTGCATGATTTATTTGATGAAGTTAGTGATTCGTGGTAGGTTTAGTATGAAACATAGTTGTTGCATTGTTCCTAAGTTTATAAGATGATGTTGAAATGTAAATTTCCTGATAACTTATGTGTCATTTTTTAGTAAAGATTAATTAAGGGTGTAGAAGTGGTTCATGTTATGGATGATGTCGTTGACATTTTGTTTTTTAATATTTTTGCGGCCAAAAAATAATACTTTCACCTTTAAAAAATCTTTGTTAGTTAAGATAGATATATATAATAGATTTGAAAATAAATAATGTTTGATAGATTAGGTGGTATGCTTATGAAAACTTGTTTTTCAAATATGTAATGACTTTGATTAGGACGAATCAAGTTGAAGTTATTTTGTGCGATTGCTATTAGGTGGTATTTGGATATTTTGACAAAGAAGTTTATTCACAATGTCTGATATAGCAACATATCATATGTTTAATAACGAAAAATATTTTCATTGAAGAGGCATTGTTTTATTAAAGGCAATACAAATGATATGAAATCAACAATATTCCCTTTGATAGACTTGAGAAAACAAAAACAATCTAAGAAAATGTAACAAAGAAAACACTTATTTGGGACACGTTCATAATGTCGAATTTAAGGTGTAAGCATTAAAAATCATCATCGGAATCTTCAGACTTTGAATCATAATCATCATCAACATCTGCATCATCAATGAAATCTTCCAAACTTGCAACATCATCTGTTTCTTCATCACTACGGCTTTCAGAATTTTCTAAATCAATACCATCTACATCATCGACCTTGTAGGTAACTTCATCACTAACAGTTGGAGAAACTTGTAAATCATCTTTAGCTTGATCACCAGTGAATTTGTTAGAATATTGGATTTCATCAGTAGCTTCGTCAGTGCTAAAATCATCAATGATATTCTTATTTCCACTTTCTTCATCCGTGTCCTCATCAATAAGTGTATACTTATTGTGTTTGGATAGTGAAGTCTTTCCTATTTGTTTTGAACGCGTGAACCTTAATGGAACATCATCATCAAACACCTATATTCAAAACGTATCATATAAGGATAATTTATTTTACAACAATTGTGGAAAAATAAGCAATTAGAAATAACAAAGTAATGAAATAATTGTTAATAACATACCTTTTTGTCAACATTAAGATTATTTTTATCAAGAATTTCTTTTTTCTTTAATGTATTTTCTTCATCCGAAGAAATAAGCTCAACGACATTCTTGCCAACAAAGTTACCATTTTTCATTAACCGTCGACGCTTAGATGTGACAGTCAACGGCTGCATAATTGTATAAATTGATTAACCCTATACTCAAATGTGAAAATAATTATTTTATTATACGTATTTTAAATAAGCTTTTGTAATTTATACCACTTCATCATCAGATATCTGAATGACTTCAGGTACATTTTTTGATTCAAGAGAATGTTGTTTTTCTTCTAATTTTTGTTGATTTTTTGTTTCCTGCATATATACAAAGACAACATGAAATATAAATAGATAACTACTTAAAATCATAACAAATGAGTATGATATTAACAAAGCAAATGATATAAAAAAGAATGGAAAACGTATTATAAATAATATACACCTTGTGGGAATCTGGATTTGACATTTTTTTGGCCAATGTAAGATTGAAAAAAATTTTATGGTTGGAAGACTAAAGAGTAACCCATATATATAGATAAGTAAGCTCTTAATTTTAGGAATAGATATGTGAGATAATATATATTTAAAGTAGTTTCCAAATCATTTTGAATGTTTGTTACATTATTTTAGGGTAATTTAGCAATAATCATGTATATTATTTTTAGATAATATTCGGTTAATGAAGGTCAAATATTTGCGATTATTTTTCTTCAAATTGATTTAATGTTGGAAAGGATTACATTTGATGAATTTGATTGTTTTTAAATTAAAGGTTATGGATTTTTTTAACCTAATATTAAGTTAATTGATGGGTTGCACGAATTTTTAATAAATATGACTGATCAAATAGTTATTTGTAATTTTATTTTGAAAAAAAAAGTTTGAAGGATCACAAATTTGATTTTAATAATTATTAACAGATAAACAATGTTTCACTTTTCATGTTTGGACCGATATTTGATACTTAGGATGATTCAACCTTATTAACAGATAAATAATTATTTCATATTCGTATTAATGAAATATGAATTACTTAGGATGATACAAACTAAGTAATTACCTAATCATATTGTTGGATAGGGAACTTAGAATGAAAAGTTGCAATATGAAAACAACAGGTTAAAGTGTTCATATTCATATTCTAAAGTTTTCATTCTTTATATAAAATAGAAGACAATTGTACAAAGAGAAATTTGGAATAGAAAGTAAACATAACATATCATCTTCATAAAATGAAAAGAGCAGAGTCTGCTTTGGGACAACACCCCCAAAGACAACAACCAACCAATTATTCAAATGTGTAAACATCATAACGCAAAGAAACAAAATTACGAAAGACATAGTCCAACAGAAAAACATATGCAAAAAACAAACATTAATGTTTTAAAATGAGAAGATGATATAGCAAAGAGCAAATTGATCAATCTTTTGGCTCTATTTTGACCTCCACCAAGTGCTTTCCTCTCTTAGTCTCTTCAACAGGCTCGGTATAGGCATCCAGATCAATTATGGTACGTTTGAGAGATCCAGAGCTCCCTGCCTCAGAATGACCATCTTCATTTGTTTTGGAATTGGTTGGTGTCACAACTGGTTCTGAACCATCAGATTGCAGTGTTTTAGAAGTGGGTGGTGTGACTTCAATGTTGAAAGGTATGGCATCATCAGCTGATAATTTGGATGAGTGAGGTCCAGATGAAATTGGAGTTTGGAGATCCTCAACATTAACAACTTCCTAAAATAATGAATTGGAATAATTATCATCATCATAAATTTTTAAATAGTTGGTATACACTATAAATTTATAAAAGAGTGTTTGGTACAGGTATGTATTTACCTCTTTAATGAAATCTGATTTGAAGGAATTTATGATGCCATCTTCATCAGACATCATCTTGACCTGATAAACATGGTGATTCTTATCTTTACAGAAATCTGTGTACTCGAAACGGAATAACAATTTTTTCCCGATCATGGTATTAAGTTCATCTGGGAAATAGTCTTCATGATTTTCTCCATATTGGTTGATCAAATTTTGACAGTGAACACCAGACAGCTTGTACACCAAATCATCAAAAAGCAATAATGATGCTGAACCGGTATCGTCAATGACTCGGATGATAACCTTGTACCTACAATAACGATAAGTGAATGTCAGGTTAATAAATAGTAAAAATAATACAGCATAATTATTGTAAAACAAAGTACATAATAGGTAGTAGGATGTTTGGGCTGCATACCGGAATCCAACAGCAGTGATATCATCATGTTGTTTACAATGCCAAGTTTGTTGTTTCTTGAATTTGGAGGCGCTGGATGAAGAAGCAGTTCCTTCAATTTCTTTGGCGGAGCATCCACACCTCTTGCAGGCAAGATATGCCCATCCATTCTCTCTATGGATTTTGTGCACTTTCGCATAAACAATCATATGGCATGCCTAAAACAAAATGTAAAACAGTATAGCAACGTGTTTTATAGGATGTAAAAATCAATAGTATATGTCATTAAAATGTCATGAAGGACTAATAAATTTCATAACTTACAGTGTTAGAGTCGCGTATAGTTCCAACCATTGTTTTGACAGCACCATCCAAAAAATCAGAAGAACTGACAATTTTTTTGGCGGGTGAGAACACAGTTATTCTATACTTTGAAGGATCATACCCTGGTATATCAGCATACCTATAAAGGAGTATAAAATGTACAAATTTAAGGATACACTTTAAATGATATGCTTAAGTTGCGTAAACGTAAGATGAAGTATAATAAATAACCTTTTTCTGAATGCTTCAATCTCTGGTATTTTATCATTGATGTAAATTTTGGATGCAAACAGACCGGGGCGCACAGATGGTTTCTCTAAAAATGAGAATAAAAAATGAGACGGGCAAAATTTTAAATGAAAAAATAAAATAGTTTTATATGGTTGTGAGCACTTACTATTAAAATACTTCACTCTCGCAAGTTGAAGTATCATGACAGCATGACCAACCGAGACAGGGTTTTCGGCATATTTTGTGAACTTTTCAGCCCATTCATAAAAGAAACACAACTCAAGTTGTTTGCCACTGTTAATATATACAAAACAATAAATACATTAAGAGTTAAAAGAAAATGGATGTAGGGATAAGAAGATTCATACTCGACATCCTCTAGCAGGACATTTCTCCTTATTTTTTCCACTCCATAGTTGTTGAAGGGTTGAGGCTCCGTAATGGAGACAATAGTTCCAATGGCATCTGCGGATGAATCATCAAAAGCATTATAACAAAATAAACACAATGTAAAAATTACCAATGATTTTATATTAACAATAACTCACCGACAACATCATTTTCTGTGAATTCTTTGGTGAAAAAGTTGGTAAAAGGTTCAAACTTGAACCCACGGGGGTTACTCTCCCAGCCGAGAACCCTTGTAACACCAGTGTTCCTAAAGAACGATACTTTGTATCGATGATTTAAGAATGGATAGTTTCCCCCATTCTCACCAACCCCAAAATTGCTGATACGATAGCATGACCCTTCATCAATCAAAAGGCGGTACTTATTGATTACTTCCTTTGTCCTTGCTGTTGCTTGCACACGATTCCCCTGAAAATAGGAATATACTTTTTATTTAAAACATATAAAGCATATAAAACTTAATATATTATTGCAGTGGAATGTATTAATATAAAACTGTGAATTTTAAAGTTTGTGTATAAAGATACCTGTTCATCTTGCAACACCATGTCTAAGCTCCAAACTTCATGAGGCTTTCCGGCAGGGTGAGATTTCCAGATGCTAATGCAGCGAGCTAGTATTTTGACGTCATCTAACATAGGGTCGATGTCACACAAGAGAGTGGTATTTTGTTCCATTGTTGTATCTACAAAACAAATACAAAATTAATCATTTGATAACTGGTGTATATAGAAAAGGCATCAATAGAAATGTTAATAACAAAAGTAATTTTATTTTTTACCAAAACTATAAAAAGTAGGAGAAGGTAGAGATAAGTGATAGTCTGTGCATATGAAATGCCTTTATATAGATGGAGGATTAGGGTAAAAAGGTTTCAAAAATTCAAAAATCGATCTGGATAAGTAAGGAAAGTATTTGAAAATTTTAATTATCCGAAATATTCAGGGAATTCGGTTGTGGAATATTTATTTTGGGGCGAAATTTTGGGGATTTTTTTTTAAAAATTAACTGCATTAAAAGTTGACATTTTTTAATCTTATGAAGATATTTTAAACTTAGGAAGACATTTTTTTTAACAGAACATATTCGATTGTGGTTATGATGATCAAATGAAAATAAAATTGTGATTGAACATTTAGAATTTTGATGTTATGATGATCAAATCGAAATTAAATTATGCTACAACATATAAGGACTGAAAAATCAAATAAGAATCCAACCTGAATAGTTTTTGGATGAACAAATAACTACCATTCGTCACGTTTCTCAGATGATTGTTTGAAGATTCGACCAACAATATAACGATACCTAAATCATACAAAACAAAATCAATCAAAATAATTATAATCAATAAAAAACAAACAATATGATGGATAACGTATCACTACCATTCGTCACGTTTCCCAGATGATTGTTTGAAGATTCGACCAACAATATTGATAGATCGGCTGGATGAACAAATAGACAAAAAACGACAAATCACTAACATTCGTCACGTTTCCCAGATGATTCTTTCAAGATTCGACCAACAATATAACGATACCTAAATAATACAAAACAAAATCAATCAAAATAATTATAATCAATAAAAAACAAACAATATGATGGATAACGTATCAATTTTCAAATCAGATCTAAGGTACCTATACACTCATCATGTTTTTGATTTGTAGTTGATAACGTACGAACGGGTTTGTGGTTATTAGTTGATAACCACAAACGAATATGTTGATTTATCATATAGAATCTTAATTGGTATGGATAGTGATTTTGTAGATGTGTGTTTTTGATAGATCGGCTGGGTATTTTTGTAGGGTTCATAGTTTTATGATGAATGAGTGAGAGAGAGTTGTGTGTGTATTTTGTTAGTATTCCTATCAAATGAGTCTCCTAATTGGTATTCCGCCCAGAATTGTTTGGTTAGACATTTTTAGAAGTCAAAGCATTCTGGACCATTGGATAGTGGAAAATGCCACGTGTCGAATTTACAGTATTTTTGGAGAGGAGATTAGCTTCAAAAACCTTGTTTTATATAGATAGTAGATAAGTGTGTGAGAGAGAAAACCTACCATCCTCTACTTTTATTTTTGGTGAGCCCTTTTAACTATTTAAATGTCAAACTCACATACCAAACAACAACTTTCATCATCAATCACAAATCAAGATCCAAAACCCATCAACTAAACGGGCTCTTATTCTCACTAGATCCCTTCCCACTACTTATAATGCACAAAACACTTTTTCAGCATTAATTACACTAAGACTTCTCTTCTTAAAATTAAATTAAAGAATACAAGTAATAAAACTAAAGTTACAACATCTCTTCTTAAACCTAAACTAAGAAATACAAGAAATAAAGCTAAAGGTACGATATTTCTTCCTAAACTTAAGTAAATACAACTAACTAAGCTATTACTGCAACCATTAAGCTATTATTGCAAATGACCATCTAATACAACAAATATTCAACCATTTGACTTTTCAACTCTTCATTTAATGTAAAAAAAACACCCCCTACATAAAAAGGTACATGTTATTATACTTATTGTACAAACTAATCAAACACACACAAAAAAAATACAATTAATATAATTTTTCTTTTTATCGTCGTATACATGGTTTTTAAAATTGGACCGACAACGAACTGGTTTTCCAAACTGTTCCCGGTTTTTGGTGGGGTTTTGCGGTTTTGTGCAGTTCAGTCGGGCGATTGCAGACCAACGGGTTCCTGGTTGAACCAGCCGGTCCTGTTTACAAAACACTTGTCATATATGTCGCATTTCTCATATTCATGTTTTCTTTTCATTAAATGCCCCTTGTTATATTTATCATCGTTAGAAACAATGGACGAGTAGCTCTTAATTCCATAATATTATCATCATTCATCACGGAAAATATATAATCAGATACATTACTCGCAGAAAATTTTATTTATAGGGTACCCGCCACCGCAACAATGATATAATCATATAATCAAAAAAATGATTTGTACACAAAAAAGTTTACTTCGATTTGTTGTATTTGTTGATGTTGTACATATTGTCCATAAAGTAAAATTTGTTGTGTACAAATCACTAGTTGTTCAAAAACATGGTTGGGTACTAAATACACGATCACATTGTTTGATAAGGCACACTTAAAATTTGTTGAGTACAAATCACTAGATAAAAGAAACAAACATTCCCTTGTAACACCTAAAAACAGTTGTATTGTCCAAACACTTAAGGTGTGTTTGGTTAATTGGAATTGGAACGCGGATTGGCGTCATTACCATGGAGATGAGTTTTAAGGTGTTGTTTGGTTAAAGGAGATAGGAGTCATGGTATGGTTCTCATTCCAATATAACATGTTTGAGTGATGGGAATGAAACTTATAAAGGAATCTAAAATATATAGATAAAAAAAAAAAATACTCAAAACCTGTCTTAGATGAAGAGTTTAATACCTACAGTTTACTCTTCCTTTTCTCATTTAAATCAACAATTCGCACACTAAACTTATAGCATGAACATCATATCTAAGTATCTAATAGATGATCAATGATAAATAATTTCAAATGGGTCTGATGGACAAAAAAAGGGTTTGTTGCTTGTTGGTACATCAAAACAAAAAAGTGTTTATACATACAAATCTCTTGTAAATGCGTGTATATAGATTATGTGATTGCAGAATACCAAAAAGTTATAACATGTATTTGTATCTTGTACAATGACATGCAAGTATACAACGATTCATGATTTTGAGAACTGGTACCACCGAACACAACCTTATAAATAACGAGGCATTCAGAACCCGTGCTACGCACAAACTTTGAATTTAAGTGTTCATCGCATAATGTTTCTGTGTATTGGCAAGTGTATGCGTATCTATAGTTTAGTTCGTTGCATGAAACGTTTTTTGAATATTTAATGGAAGTTGTTATGATTCTTCAGTTCAAAGCGTTGTGGATTTGTGGAGAATGCAACAGGAGGATTTGGATGAAGTTGATAGGTTGATGTTTGTTGTAAGACAAAAACATATTCGTCTTCGTGCATTGTTATCTTTTATCAAAAAGTTTGAATTAATGAAGTTTTGATATTTATTTTCAATTTTTAAGATTTTTTATATTTTTTTTTTAATAATTAAGATGTTTTAGTATGATAATGATTTTTGTAGTATTTTTAAGGCATCTTTTATCATAATTTGCAAACTTTGAGGGTTAGTTATCATGCGTAATGTTCAGCACTAATTTTAACCCGTGCTACCCACAAAGTTTGTATCTAAGTGTTCATCGCGTAATGTTTGTGTAAATTGCCGAATATACAACAATCTATAACTAAGGCTGCCGCGGGAGATATTTTGTTGGGAATTAAATATTCTGAAGTTAGAGTATTAGAATTTACTCTAAGTCAAAGGTACTGCTAGTTCATGATCAAGGTACTGCTAGTACATCAAGGTACTGCTAGAGCAAGAAGGTACTGCTAGTTCAAGTAGAAGGTACTGCTAGTTGTATATGGTACTGCTGATCAGTGACTCATAGGATAAGATCGAAAAGATATTTATTGTATTTTGGTCAAACATATACGGTAGATAATATCTTACTCCATGTGCTTAGTTAACAAGTTGTATACATAGATACATGTTGTATCTTATGTACTGACACAATAAGCATAAGTTAACCAAGTAAGTCGGTCAAGACTTTAAGCAATTTGTAAAGATCTCTTGCAACTATAAAAGAGATATTTGACTTGGATATTGTACACACATGCATAATTATAGACTCATAACTGTTAAGACATAGAACAAACACAAATCACAAGTTGTAACATAAGATTCAAGGTTTTGTAACCCTAGTGATAAACACAAGATCACTCGTATTATTTTGAATAATATTGAATCGTTTAGTGAAAAACTTTCTTTGTTCATTGTTAAGTAACAAATATAATTCTTTCATTTCCATAACATACATAACCTTCTAAGTGTGGTTAAGTAAATTCCGCGTGCTTAATCATATTAACTCAATATATCTTATACACAAAGACACAAGGTTTAACCACCTTAACCGTGTATCAAACAGGTCCTCACATATTTGTTGTTTTTTTAAATGAGTTTGTTAATGGTTACGTAAATGTAATCATTTTGTTGAGTTTATAGTTTATTTTATTATTATTATTTTAGTTTTTATTAGACCCGTGCGTTGCACGACTTTGTTTACCGATTTGTTATTATAATTTACAAATGGGTTTGATCAATCATTATGTACTTTTTCCTTTATATTCATTATTCAAGGCGGTGTTTAGTTGTGTTTATTTTTATTTAAGAGTTTTAGGCTTCTTTAATAGTAAAGAATGCAATTAAACCAATAATATCGTCAGTAACAGATAAAAGAGAAGTAAAGAATGAAATTGTAATTATTCAAAAATAAAAACCATCGGTATTATAGGCATGAAGCAATCTTGGAATAAAATCAAACCACTAAAGTTGATATCACAATATAAAAAATGATTCTTTAGTTTAACTACAAAAAATCATGTGATCATCATATATTATTATACAACATATCTTCACTGTGATTTTATAAATCAATACAATGAACAATCAAAGTCACTAAGAATTTATGAGTATCATTCCCATTTTTTAGTAGTATCTCTAAAAAAATCTATCCAAACCAACCGAAGCCCGTCTTGAACGACCTTCTTGACCATTCGTTGTAGCCTGTCTTGAACGACCTTCTTGACCAACTCATCGCGCCCTACGCCTCTTTATAATCTATAATGTATTATTCCTTGTAATATGGAAAAAAAAAGATTCTTGAGAAAAGTAATAGCAAATATGCATGCATTAATGTATATCTCAAATTTTGGCTCATCAACCTGAGGAACCATTTTTAAAATCCATTAAAATATACGAACGTGTATAGGAAGGTGCATACCAAAGCATGAGTGTTGAAGGTGAAGTACTGTGTACACATATACGTTTCTGAAGCCAAGCCCAATGGTTTCATCATCTTCAAAGTTTTTGCAGAATGTTTCATATATCCATGAATTTTAACACCCGGTTTTTGCACGTTTCATTCCAGTGCTGGTGTTAAATGGTGACACACTGCCACATGGACCGGGACTATCTTCTCTGAAATTTGAGTTCAACATGGCCAATTCACGTAACTGTTGTCTTTTGATATAATCCTGGGACTCGTCTTACATATATGATTAAGTTATGTTTAAGAATGCATGCATATTGCAGAATGTTTCAAAACCTGCAATCTTTCTTCCAAGTTAAGGAAATAATGGTACAAACATTAGGCAATAATGAATGCTTACCCTTTTAGCAGCAAAGGGGGTCTATACAACAGTGTAGGAAAAAAAATTAAAAAAAAAAAATGAAAGAAGATAAAGAGGATTAGCACTACTTGCTCTCAGCACATGAACATCCCTTTTGCTTCAAACATGGTTTCTATTTAAAGACTTTTGTTTCACTTCTGTTGTAGTCCATCTTCAGTGGACTAAAAAAGGCCATGTGATGTACAATAATATTTCAAATGTTAAAAAATGGTTAAAAGATATAGGTTATGTAAGACAACAATGTTCTACTAATATCCCACATAATCCGTATTCAACCTTAACAAAAGCATATTAGCTTTTTTACATATTGGTTTAGATAATTGGTCATCTTCTCATGTGGAGAAGGACCTAAGCCTAGACATGATGTTTCAAATTTCCTCTTCAAACTTTCTGAATTCTTCCATGGCTTCTTCCATAGCTGAATCAAGGTAGTCTTCCCATAGCTCTGGATTTATTGGTTTCTTTATCACTGCAAAACATTAACATAAACACATATATTCCATAAGATTTTACAAAATTGATCCAGAAACCTCAAAAAGAAAATTATTTTGAAATAAGGGTCTCTTTATAATCAAAGTATCATAACTTCATAACCCTTTTTATAAAGACTCAATCTTTACACAATTTGACCCAAACCCATCTCATAAACACCATAAAGTTCCAATAAGCAATCACCTTTCTATGAACGTAGTCATAATACTCATTTTCAATCCACAAACAAACAAAATTATATAAAATATAAAGTAAAGTGAGAATGCATGATAAAAACTGAACCTGCTTTTGGTTTGTGTATGAGATTATTTACATTTGCATTGCAGCTGCTTTGAACTTTGGGATTTCAAGATTCTTTGTAGTATTATTCTTATATAAAATATATATAAAAATTTGCAGATGAGACAGAGAAAAGAAAGAGTATAGATACACGAAAACTAACTCACACTTTTAATGTATTACAGTAAAATATACGACTACTCCTTTCCTTTGGTAGTTCACTTTTATACATCACCTCTTCTCTTCTCTTCTCTTCTCTTGTAACATGAGTAAGAGAATCATGTTGTATTACCTGCAAACGAAAAAATAAAAATAAAAATAAGAAACAATTCTAACAATAAATTACAAAATAAAGTAGGAGGAATGAAGATTCAAACTTTTGTGTTTGAGCATGTGATTTTGGCCGGTTTATATAGGCATGGATTAGGTTAAATCATCAATTATTCTTGCAACCATTTCAACTTCTTCTCAATCCATAACCGACTTTTAATTCTATACTAAATACCATGTGATCAATTCCGGCAACCCTTGCACTTCCATTTCCTCCATTAAGCAAACATGTATGTAACGACATGACTCACATGAAGACCAAACACTTCATCTCCACCTGCATTATTACACTATAATAAAGGCTCATAATACACCATGATTACATGAACACCAAACACTTCATCTCCACCTGCATTATTACACTATAATAAAGGCTCCTAATACACACATTCAATTACTTGAATCACTAATTTCAGCTCCTATGTACTTACCCTTAAGCATGACAAATTAAATTTGGGACTCCATCTTGAGTGTCTTGATTACTCCACATTTAATTAAGGGACTCAATCTTATAGTATTATAGATTGTTTCAATGGTAGAGGTTTTAATGTAATTCATATTCATACTTGGATTTATGGACTTGCTAGTTTGGGTGCTTTGTCTTTATGTATAACATGCAAATAAATATAGTAGAATAAGGTAACATGATACGGCACATTATATTAGTGTTATTTTTTAATTTGTGGTTGTTTAGTTGATTTTGATTTTTTGTATTGGTTTTTAAAACTACTAGTTTTAGAACCTCGCGACACGCGAGGCTTTTGCATAATAAATTTCATTTAAACCTTGTTCGATTCTAACTTTCTGGCCTAAAGTCGATTTTAGACTCACACGCGCGCTTGTGGCTTCGAAATTAGTCGTACTACCGGAGTTTGGACATACGTTCAGTTCAGTAAATATTTGTGTGTATATATGTTATAGTCTCGTGTGTACATGGATTTTTAAATAATTTATTTAATTTATCTCAATAACCAGTGTTTTTACGCGAATTAAACTCATTAAGAGGAATAACATGAGTCGTTATTGAATGTGAGTAGTAAAAAAATACTTTTCGAGATATCCTTACTTAATCTCAAGTAATAACATGAGTCGTTCATATATGTACAATCTCGTGTATTCATTTACATTACAGTAATTCGTGCTTTCATTTTGATATTTCTAATTTCGTGCATATACATTGATTTAATATATAATGATGATAATATTTATAAATGTTTTTTTTGTTAATAAAAATTTTAGGGGGGGTACAAACTCTAGGTATATTTGTTAAATTTATAGAGTTATTAAAAACATGCAAACTAATAGGTTTAATTAAGTCAATGTAATTTAGTTAAAATTTAACAACTAAAATTTTATGAGTTAACCCCTCATATTTTATGTTTTTTTTCTTATAATTTTGTCACATCAATGTTTGGGCCGTTTTATTAATAAACGAAATTTTGATACATGTTCACCAGTTTATTGAATTTTGACTTCTCAGTTGACTAATAGGAGAGCTCGATTTTACAACTAAGCTCTCCCATTAGTCAATTGAATATCTATTTTCACAAAATTATTTTTTCTTATTATATAAGAGATTACCAAAACAACATGAAACATATTTTTAAAATAATTTTTGATGATGGTTTTGGTTTTGAAGACTCTGTTGACAACTATTAAACCCAACATAAGTGTTTTTTTTTTAAATAAAAAATAAAAATAATAATCTTTAAATAATAATATCAGTTGTCATAGTTTCAAACAGTCATATGTGTGTTTCGTTTTGGATTCATAGATGGAGTAATAAGAGAGGATATGATGTGTTTCTTATGGTGATATAAGGAAGAAATGATGTTGCGTATTGGTTATCAGCGAATGAATATAGTGTGCAATTTTATGCCTTGATCATGGGTTGTAGAAGGTTGGACTGCCAACTGTGAAGTGTGAACAACAGAACAAGTAGCATTGAAATATACATATGAATTTAAAACCGGTTTGGAAAACCGGTCTCAAACCGGTATTTAAGGATAATATTACAAACCGGCAGTTTTTGGCCAAACCGAACCGGTTTGGTCAAAAACCGGTGTTGACCGGTTTCGGTTTCGGATTCTTTTTCGGTTCCGGTTTCGGCTTCGGTTTTTTTGGCCACCTCTATGTGCCTTTTCCCAAAAATGGATGTCTTGAGGCTCTTAAAGTTCTCTGGCATAATAGTGAAGGATTTGAGGAGAGCAAAATTAAGAAAGATTTTACAGGTAGAAAATTTAAGTGAAGTGAAGGGTTTACTTATACGGAACTTTGGTGGTTGAGAGCTTCTTTACTGCAAACACTACCTTCCTCTATAACTTCACCTTCAAACCCACACCATTTTTCACACTAAACTAATTCCTTTTTCTTTTACACACACTTTCAACACAACCTTCAAAATGATGAGGATGGATGACTACGAGAGACTTTGAAACAATGCATTTTTCGTTGTTTTTTGTTTCATCATCAATCAGGATATAAAGCTCCGTGGTGTTAGCCAGATCAAGGTATATTGGGAACATTGCTTTCATTATTAGCTTTTGTGTAGCGGGAGGCGTTCATGCCCGGTTGTTCTCTAAGCTGAGAGACTTATGCATGTGTCTAGGGACTGGTTGTTTTTTCTCTCTAGTTATGACCTTATTTCTTTCGGGCTAGAATGAGATGGTCATCGGAGTTGGTTGCATTGTTGTTGCTACCATTTTACTAGGTTTGGTGAAGCTCTGCCACATGCATAGCTTGAGGCACATACCTGTCAACAATGCTAGGGTGAACATGCAGATGCTTGAAAACGAACTCATTGGCTAGATCGAGGCCGAGTGGGGTAGCCTGGGTGCTAGAGACTCATGGTGTTGACTTGATATGGCTAGTCACAGTCGTGACCTGGGTCACCGGCTTCCACGTCACACTACACCAAAAGCTCCTGTTTGTGACAAGCCAAAAATTTGGGTCAACATTGTCTACCCAAATATTGCCCATGGCCCACTCTTTTTTCAACCAAAATGGCAGTCAAAGCATGTTGAATATTTGAGCAAAATGGGTCGACATTGTAAATACATATTATTTTAAATGAAACTTCCCAAAAAGTAAATAGTCCCGCCAACAATTCATTCCCCCCAAGCAAAATGGGATGACAATGTCGAACCATTCTGCGTGTATTTGTTTTTTTTTTTATTTAAAAACTTTTTAAATCAATTATTATTTTAAAATAAATATTAAAACATTTTTAAAAGCAGAATGGGACGACAATGTCGACTCATTCTGCATAAACATTTTAAATGCCCTTTTTTATCCAGTAATCTATTTAGAAATAGTTATATATATATTAATTTTAAAAAATTATTTGCTTTAAGATTATATGTTAGTGTAAAAATTAATTTTAAAAATTACATAAATTAAAAAATTTACAAAATCAATAATTTACTATTTATCAAAAATATTTTTGATGTTAAAACATAATCAATATGATACGTATTTACAGTCTCGATATAAAAAAAATAATACGACAAAGGTGGCTTGGATGTATACTAAATAATGTTCATAGAAAATATTAAAGCTTAGTCCTCTTTGAGATAAAAATATTTTCAGTGATAATAAAACTTATATTATTGATAACGTCTTCAATCACCATCCATATAAAATTCAGAAAACAAAGTTCCAAGAAAGTCGTTGCTTTTTTGTTGTATCAACCGATGGTCGTGAATTATGTAAATGTGGTGATCTCAACTATTGTGAACTAGATCTGAATATTGATGAAATGGATGTTGATCGGACTCATTCGTTTAACATCTCATGTATAACGGTGTCATATCGACTCATTCGTGAAGAAGACTTCTCGTACAATAAATGTGTTGAGAATTATGTAAAGGTGGCCATGAACACCTATGGCTACAAGTAGATACTAAAACTGTGGTTCTGTTATCCACATTTTCCTTCTGTTATCAAACTTCCCACCAAAACACTTCCTACCAAATTTTCCCACCGAAACTTCCCACCAAAATATTGGCGCCATCATTTCCCACCAAAACGTTTGTATAAAATATCTACTCTATCCTCACAAACACATTATGTACACTCTTATCCTCAAAACCACTCAACCTCACAACCTCTTATCTTCACACCAATTTCAAAACCTGAGATGCAGCGATATAATCCTTTTATGTGTAATTGTGGAGCAGGAAATATAAAAAAAAAAAGAAAATCACATCAACCAGATACATTTGGATGGGAATATTATACGTGTCCTCTTTCGAAGGTGAACAATTATACATTTCTTATTTATGTGAATATACAAACAATTATAATTACATTATTTATGTGACAGCCAAGAGAAAAAGATCATGGATGTGGATATTTTATGTGGAAGAGTGAATTTGATGAGCAGTTACGAGTAACCTCTTCTGCTTCAACATCTCACGGTTCTGGATCTGCACCAACAGGGTGCTCAAACTGTAATGAAAAAGATCTTAGGATAAACATGCTGGAGGCACAAAAGCAGGTGCTAGAGACAAGAGTAAGGATGCTGGAGGCAAGACTTGAAATGGCAACGAATCCCGACGACCCCGACCACGCATGTCAGTCGGCTGCAATTAACAAACACGAAGGCAAACAGGGGTGTTTGGGATTGCTTATTTCTGCACAATTAACAAACACGAAGGCAAACATTTTATTTAAAACACGCAAGAGTTCTCAACCACATACATTTCATACAGACTCAAACGAAACAACTTGACAAGCAAACGAAACAGATCAAACAAAACAACTCGACAAGCAAACGAAACAACACACGACATATACCATAACAAACATCGCCCATTCATTTTTTTTGCTTCTACTTCCCGCTTTGCTAGAACTTGCACCATCTTTTCCCTTCCTTGCTTTCCTTTGCTTGATATGTTCAAACGTATCTTCGAGATTTGTTACCCTATTTCCCAGATCATCAAGTTTGGTGTCCAACGTGCTTTCAGCTTCATCATCAGCAACAGCCTCCAAATACTCTCTGTAGTACGGCTTTTTCCTCAGCCATTCCAGAATCCGGTCTCTCATCCATGGTGCACAGTTCTTATAAGAACCATATTCATCATAAATTTCGTAGCCATATTCATTAAGAACTTCATTAAAGAGGAGCATCGATGATAAAACCTTTGACCACTCCTCTTCCGGCGTGTAACCATCCATTGTTATGTGTGTTTTGTGGGAATTAATGATTTGGTTATTTGTGGGAATTAATGAGTTGCTGCTGATGGCCACTGATTGTCGATCTCCAGAGAGAAAGAAAAGAAAAAGGAGACAGGATGCGATTTATGAGAGGGATGGAGGGAATATACATATACAGATTTTATTGAGTGATAAGATAAGATAAGGAGACAGGATGAGATTTTTTTGTAAGAGAATATATATGAAAGGATAAGTTTTATTATCCTTTAGTGTATTGCGTATACCCCGTGTCCCGTTCGTTAAACATCTCGTGTAGAACCATATCATCTCGGCTCATTCGTTAACCATCTCGTGTATAACCATATCATCTCGGCTCATTCGTTTAACATCTCGTGTACAACCATATCATCTCGGCTCATTCGTTAACCATCTCGTGTACAACCATATCATCTCGGCTCATTCGTTAACCATCTCGTGTATAACCATATCATCTTGGCTCATTCGTTAAACGAAACAGGCGAGTTAATAAACTGCTTTACGCCTGGTGAGACATTGTGGTTAACACTTGGCCCATAGTTAGGAATTGCATCTTTCAAACTAGAACAAGATAAGCTGGAACTTTGTTGTTGAGCACGAGTTCCCTAATCAGATGTTAAAATTGGATTATTATTTATCCGTGATCTGTATGTAGGCAGGTATGTTCTTTATTTACCTTTTAGATAACATCTCATGTATAACAGTTCTAAACCTGTATTTTAAGACGGTTTAGATCTGAATATTGATGAAATGGATGTTGATCGGACTGAAGAACAAATGATAGCCGTGATCTCAACTATTATGAACTAATTTAAATCATTTTTAATGTATTCATTTATAATTTATTTAAATAATTTATAACTAATTTAAGTCATTTTTAATTTATTTAAGTAATTTATAACTAATTTAAATCATTTTTAATTTATTTAAGTAATTTATAACTAATTTAAATCATTTTTAATTTATTTAAATAATTTATAATTAATTTAAATCATTTTTAATTTATTTAAATAATTTATAACTAATTTAAATCATTTTTAATTTATTTAATATTAATAAAATAATTTAAATCATTTTTATACACATAAGATAAAGGGAAAAAAAAGTAGAAGAAGCAATATGGTACGACAATGTCGTACCATATTTTACCACCAAAAATTTTTCCGGAAAATTAAATCACCCCGCCAAAAGAAAAGAAAGAAAAATATATATATATGTATATATATATATATATATATATATATATATATATAGATCCGGATCTGGGCTTCTTTTCTCCCACACTTAACCAAAAAAAAAAAAAAAAAAAAAAAAAAAAAAAAAAACCCACTGCTTCTCTTCTTCTTCATTCATCTACCCACCTTCAACACCACATTCGACACCACCACAACCACCTTCAACACCACATTCTTCTTCTTCTTCGATTAAATATATATACCGCCGTATATATATATATATATATATATATATATATATATATATATATATATATATATATATATATATTAATTTTTGTTTGTTTTAAAAGGTTTTTTTTTTTTTTTTTTTTTTTTTTTTTTCTAAATTTGCTTTAGTTTATTTTGGTTTGTTAATATAATCTTGGTTTCTTTTTTGTTGTGTTTGTGTTGGTAATTAGATGGCACCACCGCCGTGAACCATCATCGGCAGCAGCTCCACCACCACAGCCGCCCCATATATAGATAGTTTAAAGGTGTTTTTTTTTATTGTGTTAATGTGTTTTGAGACGACAATGTCGTCGTCAAAAGTTTTTATTAATTAATTTGGTTAATTTAAGTTTGGTTGTTTAATTTAGGTTGTTTTTTTTAGTGTTTGTCGCGGGACAGCCGGGTCGGGACAGCAGCCACGTCTTTTCTTCTCTTCCTTTATTTCAGCCATGAACTAGGTATATAATTTAATTACTTTGATGGTTGCATTTTTTTAGTAAAATGCGTTTGGTTAGTATGATATTGTGAATATGTCGTTTAATTAGTAATATGCGTTTGGTTAGTATGATATTGTGAATATGCCGTTTGGTTTGTAATATGCGTTTGGTTAGCATGATATTGTGAATATGCGTTTGGTTAATATGATATTGTGATTGTTAGACTTATGTGACTTTTTTTAGGATTTTAGTGATTAATTTCGGACAACCCCCATCTGGAATTAATCATCCTATAGAAAACCCGTCCGAAATTAATTTATTAGAAATTAATTTCGGAAAGTCCCCTGTTTGGGACTGCTTTTTGAATGTTTTGTCTCATTTAGGATATGGATGCGTATAACTGTTTTACTATTTGAGAGAAATTCGACAGTATTTCCCTTTCACTCCTACGAATATGTCTTTAATGCACATATTTGGGGAGTTGAGGGGAAATGCTGCCGATTTTTTTTCAAATAGTAAATCGGTTATACGCATTCATATATGAGACGAGACATTCAAAGAGTGGGTTAGGATTGCCTTCCATATATATATATATATATATATATATATATATATATATATATATATATATATATATATATATATATATATGTTCATTTATTTGAAACTATTTTTTTGCAACGCAGTCATGACAACTGATAAGACTTGGACCACTATAGCCAACCGTAATTCCCCTGAGTTTTTAGATGGTCTTTTTGCATTCATCGCGCGTAGTGAGCCATTGTTACACCCCATCACAAAAATGATTCTTTGTCTGAGTGGAGTGGACAAGGCTACTATGCATGCCCAATATGTAATCAGGACACTCCATCGCTTCCTGTGAAGAATAAAATCGCTTATGTTGGTTATAGAAGATTCTTACGCGTAAACCATCCAATGAGGAGGAAACATAACGAATTCCATGGTAAACCTGAAAATAAGCGTCCTCCTAGAAACTTTACCAATGAAGAAATCATGATTCAAATTAGTAAAGTCTTTAAACGTGTCTCGGGGAAACATCCACGTATTGTTAAAAATAACCCTAAACCTAATTGAGAAATTGAATTGAATTGGAGTAAGCGTTCTATCTTCTACGAACTGGAGTATTGGCCCGTTCTTCAACTAAAGCACAATCTCGATGTCATGCACATCGAAAAGAACGTGTTTGAGAGTGTGCTTAATACCTTGTTAATGAACGACAAATCCAAAGACACGCTAAAGGCAAGGCAAGACTTGAAAACTCTGGGAGTTCGAAAAGAGTTGTGGCTCGTTGATAAAGGAAATGGGAAGTTCGATAAGCCTCATCTAAAGTACTCTTTCACACCAGAAAACAGAAAACGGTTTTGTCAATTCATCAAAGGAGTTAGACTACCCGATGGGTTTGGATCCAACTTCAAGAAAAAAGTGACCGCTAACGATAACAACATAATGGGCCTAAAATCTCATGACTATCATATTATGATGTAGCGGTTACTTCCTTATGGAGTTCACCAATACTTACCCAAAGACATTTCACCCCCATTAATCGAGCTCTGCTTATTCTTTAAGCAGATTTGTGCTCAAAATTTGATGCAGCAGGACATGGAGAAAGCTAAAAAACAAATGCTCAATGTTATGATTAAATTAGAGCAAATATTTTCCCCTGTTTTTTTTGAAATAATGATTCATTTGGTTATACATTTAATCGAAGAGGCTATTCTAGGGGGCCCTGTTTACTGCAGGTGGATGTATCCATTTGAAAGATACATGAAGAAGCTGAAAAATTATGTCCGAAATAAAGCCAGGCCTGAAGGTTCCATAGCGGAGGGTTATGTTGTAGAAGAAGCATTAACTTTCTGCTCGCGTTATCTTAAGGATGTCGAGACGAGATTTAATTGCCCTGACATAAATGACGACGGTGCACCTGAACAACCAGATAAATTCCAGGTGTTCCAGTCAATATGCAAACCGGTGGGTAGATATGTAGATACTCCGATGGAGCCAGATGTTATGCAGGCACTTGTATTGTTTGTACTTAACAACAGTCCTGAAATCGACGCAGACATCCAGGCGTACAAAGAGTATTTTTCTTCTTTTTTATATTTTGAAGAACCCTTTTTTTTGCTAAGTTATTTGTTTTCGATGACTTATTCTAATATCATGAACTTTTGCAGTGAATTTCCTAACAATACCGTGGAAACAAGTTTTCCTCCCTGGTTCAATCACAAGGTAAACACATTAGATATATTACCTTGTAGTCCAGAGTTTTTGCTCATCTGAATCTGTTTGTATCTCTTTCGTAGATCCGTGAAATGAGCGTGGCAAAAGACCCAAGCTGTAGTCCCGAGTTATTCTCTTTGGCATGTGGACCTTCATCTCGTGCATTTACATACCCCGCTTGCATAGTTAACGGTGTGAAGTTTTTGGTGCATGAGCGCGATAAACTTCATACCACTCAATGCAGTGTAGTTTCAACACCCGGGCCTGATGGAGAAATGTATTATGGTCAACTGGAGGAAATTCTGGAGCTCACTTATTTGGGCGACCGAAAGGTTGTGTTGTTCCGGGTTTTATGGTCCGACACCCGTAACCCTAATAACCTTACGGAACGCTCTAGGAGTTCTTACATTGAACGTGGCATACGTCATATTTTGACTCATAAGGATGCTTATAGAAATAAACAATACATTCTTGCGACACAAGCAACACAAGTCTTCTACCTAGATACTGAGTTTGAGGGGAGGACGAAGCCTAAGGGGAGGTTTTCTGTTGTAGAGTATATTCTTTTCTTTGGTTTTCTTTCTTTTCTTTTAGGTTTCTTAGTTATAAAAAAAATAAAAATAAAAAAAAATAAAAAAAATAAAAAAAAAATTTACTTATGTATATTTTGTGTGCTAATAAGTTGGTTTTGAGCAACATCTTGCAGGTACAGTGTTGGTGTTTCCACCTTCACAATAAATGGTACTCAACTCACCATGTCTTGCAGACAAGAAAGAGTTGGCTCACCATGAGGGTACAACTCTGGTGTGAATGTCAAATCTGTTGATAGCTGTAATAGCTTGCTCAAAGCTATAGGGTACTTCAACTCACCCATGGTTCATTCCTGAGAGTTGAAATGGTTATCAATTCACCATGGATGTAACCCTTTATGGGATCCAAAGAATTGGCTAGTCCACAAAAGTATGGTTTGTGGTAAAGACACTTGGTATCCATATTTGGTATTCAATTCACCAAGGTTTGCTGTAACCCAAGAATTGACTAGTCCTGAGCAAACGGCTACAGGTAAAGACAAGTCAAATCCGTTTAAAGTTGCTGATTTACTAAAAATCAGATGGTTATCAATGTACCATGGTCTAACACACCTAAACATTGGCTACTCCAGTAGTGATGGCTATTGGTAAAGAGACATCAAATCCATTAATTTTCAATGATTCACCTCTCACAGGAGTTAACACATCTGGAAGTGATGAGAATAGTATGAAACTTAAGTGATTTGATGTACACATTGTCATAATAGCAGTGAAGATCCAATGACTGACATGGTGACCAGCTTAATATTTTAAAGATGATTTCCTATTGCTGCTGAACTATCGAAGTTGCTGCTGGAAGTTCCAAGTGTTATTGCTGGTTACTTACTATTGCTGCTGCTCAATAGCAATCCTCAAGCCTGAGAAGTTCAAGCTCTATCAACTGGGAATCTTGCAAGTTAACCTAGTCAACTTCAAGATTAGGGGAGGATTGTTAGGATCTCTGAGAAATAAGGATTTCTCAATACTGCTGATGAACTCAAATAAGTACATTTTATTACTATCATTTATCCTATTAATTCGACTTGTTTTACTATATTATGTATGAGGATTGATACTTAATCGTTTACTTTTGTAATTCTCAGTTAAAAATAAGCATTTGGTGAAACTTGGCGATTTTGGACTAATTATGGAGCAAAACGTGCATAAAGTGAAGAGTCTACTGTGATGGACAAGATCAAGTCAATCCTGCTCAAGATGCGCCGCATCTCAGTCACGACATGCGCCGCATCACTATCAAGATCTCACCAGATACGATCCAAGATACAAGAGGACATGCGCCGCATCTAATCATGGGGTTACGCCGCATCTTCTGGCGGTGTACGAATATTCCTGAATATTATAATCTTGGACCCCACGCGAAGTTAAGTACATGCGCCGCATCTACTTACTAGATGCGCCGCATCTTCCCTCAGACAGAAACTATAAATACCCCAAAGACCAGACGAGTTCGAAGTTCCAAAGTTTTAACCTAAGACCGAAGACCAGAAACCAAGGACGAATTCAGTCAAGGAGGCAGCACAAGACACACCCAAATCAAAGATACAAGAGCTGTAAGAAGGTGCTGCATGTGTTTAATTCATTAAGTAGTTTTGTTTTATTGTGTTAGAAAACTTTAATTCATCAGGATTGGTGGCTTGTGTAATGTGACAACGAAAGATTGCACTCCCTTTAATACTTGCTTTCCCATCAATTAAAGTTTATATGTTGATGTCTTTGGTTACTACTTATTAGTGCATTGATAACCTCTGTGTTTATTAGTGGCTTGCGGGCATTTGACTGCGGAAAATAATGTGGCTCCCACGGTTATTACTAAATTGATCACTTAGGAATAACTTTTAGACATAAGTAATCATTAAGGGTTTACTCGCCGATAAGATTAGGACCAACGAGAAAGGGTTAACTACATACACTTCATATAAAGCTATCAATAAAACAAGTGACAATCTACTTAATCATAAGGACAGCCCTCTTATTGTCTCGAGTATTTATCTGTGTACGTGTGTGCTACTTGCTGATTCGTGCCTATTGGTTTATTTTATTATTTTATTGCAAACAAATCGTGCCAGTCTCTCAGGCTGAAACCCCCTTACGTTAGGATATTAAAATACTGATTAGAATAACTAGATAATACGTTCCACTCTTAGTGATCGACACTCTACTTACCATTATATTCATACTGACCGGGTACACTGCTCGTTAAGTGTGTGTGTTATTGATAAGTCGGCTAAATATAAATTTAAAACTTGAGTAGGCATCTAAAACTGCTAAACCGCAACGACACACCGCACGCATCAAGTTTTTGGCGCCGTTGCCGGGGAGTGAATTGTTATTATCTGTTAATTTGATTAGTATTTTAATTAGGTTTTTCTTTTTATTAGATTAATTGCATCATTGTATTATTTTGCATATTTGTTGTATTGTGTGTTAATTGTTTTCTTTTATTTTTGTGTGTTTATTTTTGTTTGTGTGTTTAATTTTTGTTTTTATTTTTCGTATTTTTTTTTCTGTTCTGCTATCGTTGTACTGTGCTAAATCAAACGATACGGCGCATCTGATCTCTCAGATACGGCATATTGCGTTTAATTTTTAAAAAATACAACGCGTTTAATTAATTCGATACGACGCATCTTTTCCCCAAGATACGGCGTATCTGTTTTTAATACGATTTTTTTTTTAAAAAGCGATAAAGTAATACGACGCATCTGCTTTTGCAGATACGGCGTATCTGTTTTTGAAAAAAAAAATTTTTAAACGTTAACGCCATACGACGCATCTGCTTTCGTAGATACGGCGTATCTATTATTTTAATTAAAAACAGTTTGCGAATTATTAAACAGATACGACGTATCGATCTCTGTCGATACGGCGTATCCTCTGAATCAAAAATCGATATTTATTTTTAAACGTAACGAAAATACGGCGCATTAACTTTCGTTAATACGACGCATTTAATTTTAATTAGATAAGCTGATTTTTGATTAATTAATTCGATACGGCGCATTCATAAATTCTAAGCGGCGTATCTATTTTCTGGATAAAGTCTGATTAAATTTTAACGATTATAAGATACGGCGTATCCAACTCTTTGGATACGGCGCATCGTCTGCAGATATCAGCTATTTGTATTCATATATCCGTTTCTAAATTCATTAATTTTTCTTCTTAGCGAACAGATCCTACTGATGCTTTTGTGATTATTTCAGAAGGAAAATGGAAGGATTCGGAGAACTAATTGACTTCGACTTCGAAGCCAATTTTATGAACGATGTATTAGTGCATGAAAAATCACCCGAACATTACAATGGGGACTACATTGAACTTAATGACCTTAATGGACCATTAGAATCCAATGACCTATTCATGGATGATGCGGAATCTAAGTTAGAAGAAGGAGAAATTCTTGATAGTCCAAAAATTAACGTTATTAATACTAGGAATTACGATGAATTTGAGGGGTATGATGGTTCTTGGGACTATGGTAGAAGGATCCACGCCGATTGTGCTTACAATTTGCAATTCACATGCATGATTGGGTACAAGTGTATTGACGCCAATTTCTTTCCTATTTTACCAATCAATGTCATGTCAAGAAGGTTTTACAATTCCATTATGAGAAATAAAGTAGAGTATAAGGGAAAGAATGTAGTTGGTGCCTTCATTAATGTCCCAATATTCGTGGGACGCTTTACTATTGTAACTGAGTTCGCCGTTGTTGAAGACATGAATGCCTATTGTGACAGCAATATGGGTGCGTGATTGTTGGAAAACCATTTTGTAGGGAGATCACTATTAATGCAAAACGATTTGAAGGAAAGATCACCTTTCAATGTGGAAGCGACGTTATTACTTATATGATGCCCCGAACTCATCCTGGATTTAAATATGCTACTAGTAGGATTTGCTACAAATTTTCTCCATTCCTTTTTGTTAGTGATGATGACAATAAGAGAGGGATTGAGTACCCATATCAATTGATGGGAGGATTCTACAAAGGAGTCTTGAATTTGGGACCTGAATATATACGAGACGATTTGGTTGCTAAATGGATCCTACGTGGCCATGTAGGAATAAATGATCGATATTAAAGAGCTGAACGTGAGTCTAACTTGAAGACTCTGGAATAAAGACAAGTGCTTACCGGGAGACAACCCGGATTTATCTTTTAATTTTCTGTTTTCTGTGTCGAGTCAGTCAGGCCCGCATGAGGATACGGCGCATCTCAATTCTGAGATGCGACGCATCTCCTGCAATGGTCATATCTTATTTTATTTTTCTGCATTTTTATTTTCGACTTTAAAACTATTTATCAGTTTATTTTAATGCGGCGCATCCCTGGTTAAGGATGCGGCGCATCTATTATTCTGATCCGTATTTATTCCAGGCTCGATACGGCGTATCTTCTTCCATAAGATACGGCGCATCGACTGACCTGATGATTTTAAGTTTTATTTTTATCTAACTACTAATGTATTATGCAAGTTTGAACCTTTCTTATCTTAGGTGTGTTTTAAAGTGTTGGTGGTATTATAGTTTCCTGGATTTCCTGTGGATACATCAAGTATGAAGCTTTAACGTTCTAATCCACAAGAAAGATGATTTTTGCTCTTATACTAATGGAGGATCATACCGAGCAAATCTCAGGGGAGTTTTTCTGTTCTAATTCTTTTATTTTCCAGTTTTTAACCTTTTATACAAACAACGAGGACGTTGTTTAACTTAAGTGGGGGGATTGGAGAATTAGAACACTTAACAATTACTTGTCCTAAACTTTTTCAAAAATTATGCTTAAAATGTGCTTAATATATCAAACTTAAAAATTTTTTAGCATGTTTTTGTTTAAGATCTAAGTTGCATAGCTGCACACATGACGTTATTTTCAAAAATTGTGATTTTTCAAAAATTCACAAATCTATGAGTGTGCCGGTGACTTGTAAACTTTAGAACTTGGCTTGTATACTATTCGAGACCACCATAATGAGTATTATTTATATAATTGGAATGACTTGTCTAAATTGGTAAAATTCTAGGATTACACCCAAAATAGCCTTTATATGTTATGTGTTATTAGCTAACTACACTGGTTAGTTAACCCCCGTATAAACCCCTTTGTTACTCTCATTTTTAGAGTAAGATACCCCTAGAAAAACCCTCAGAGCCATTCCTTTCGTTTCTTACACCTATGTTTAAAATGTTTCGTTAGACCCTTACACCTTAGCCTACCCTGTGGATTAGAATCCGTGGTTTGGTTAATTGCTATAGGCAAAGTGTGTTTCCTTACATTACCTGTGTTCGCGTGCGTAATTCATTATCTTTGGTTAGGTCGGGAAATTGCACGATGCAATTGGAGTGAAAGTAAATATTGTATATCTTTGAGTTTGTTTTTCGTGTGTTTACTACTTTCACTATTACCGTTATTTCTGAAGTATGAAAAGTATGGAAAAATTATCCAGAATTATCATTATAGTGATGTGGTGAAATTTTACACATCTATGTCTATCCCTTTAAAAAAAAAAAAAAAAAAAAAAAAAAAAAAAAAATGGAAAAAATAAGAAAAGAAAAAGAAAGAAAGAAAAGTTGGAAGTTAGTTTTAACCAACTTATGTAAAGTTATGTAAGTGGTCGATATCACCACTATTTGTTGTACTATATCTATGGATTGAATGGGAATTGGCAGTTATGGGAACGCCAATTAAGGTTTATTCTTTGATTAAGATCTTGTTGAGTATAATTCGTGTCTACCTAAAGCGTGTGTTTCAAGTGTTAAAGCGTGAGTTATTCGATGATATGAGTCTTATTCATGGGATGGTTGGGATAGTGATTAACCACACTTAGGATTTTAATTTATTTGTTTTGTTTATTTTTATTTTTACACCAATTTATATCCCAAATGTTACCATACCCTTCATTATTCTTTACCCAACCGAACCTTTGATTTATTGAGATTAGGGATTTGAGCAATCTTAAGTATCGTAGTCGTGGATTCGGCTATGTATTTATGATTTTGTCGCCCTTTTTGATATATTATTATTGGTGAAGTTTGGACCTATCTTTAGCCTATTCGAGTTAAGGATTTGAGCAATTGCAAGTATCGTGTTCGTGGATTCGATCATGTATTTGTGATTTTGTCGCCTTTTCTGGAATTTGAGATCGATAGTGAAAGAGAATAATTAACCCTTAAGCCTAAAAACCCTTTTTGCCGCTTTAGACTTGTTATTCCTTAGCTTTAGTGGAGGAGATGTGTATACTTGCCAAGCTTATGATAGAATATTCGTCACGACTGGACGGTTAAACGATTAGATTTGCTTTTATCGACTTATTTTATTTTACTTCTAATTCGTTAAGTGTTTAGTTGTGTGATTATGAAATAAACGAATACATGCTTAAATATAAAAATAAATCCTAACATCTTTTAGGATACATTTTCATAAAAGAAATTCTAAGGTTTACTTGGGGACAAGTAAAGTTCAAGTGGGGGGATATTTGATGAACTCAAATAAGTACATTTTATTACTATCATTTATCCTATTAATTCGACTTGTTTTACTATATTATGTATGAGGATTGATACTTAATCATTTACTTTTGTAATTCTCAGTTAAAAACAAGCATTTGGTGAAACTTGGCGATTTTGGACTAATTATGGAGCAAAACGTGCATAAAGTGAAGAGTCTACTGTAATGGACAAGATCAAGTCAATCCTGCTCAAGATGCGCCGCATCTCAGTCACGACATGCGCCGCATCACTATCAAGATCTCACCAGATACGATCCAAGATACAAGAGGACATGCGCCGCATCTAATCATGGGGTTACGCCGCATCTTCTGGCGGTGTGTACGAATATTCCTGAATATTATAATCTTGGACCCCACGCGAAGTTAAGTACATGCGCCGCATCTACTTACTAGATGCGCCGCATCTTCCCTCAGACAGAAACTATAAATACCCCAAAGACCAGACGAGTTCGAAGTTCCAAAGTTTTAACCTAAGACCGAAGACCAGAAACCAAGGACGAATTCTGTCAAGGAGGCAGCACAAGACACACCCAAATCAAAGATACAAGAGCTGTAAGAAGGTGCTGCATGTGTTTAATTCATTAAGTAGTTTTGTTTTATTGTGTTAGCAAACTTTAATTCATCAGGATTGGTGGCTTGTGTAATGTGACAACGAAAGATTGCACTCCCTTTAATACTTGCTTTCCCATCAATTAAAGTTTATATGTTGATGTCTTTGGTTACTACTTATTAGTGCATTGATAACCTCTGTGTTTATTAGTGGCTTGCGGGCATTTGACTGCGGAAAATAATGTGGCTCCCACGGTTATTACTAAATTGATCACTTAGGAATAACTTTTAGACATAAGTAATCATTAAGGGTTTACTCGCCGATAAGATTAGGACCAACGAGAAAGGGTTAACTACATACACTTCATATAAAGCTATCAATAAAACAAGTGACAATCTACTTAATCATAAGGACAGCCCTCTTATTGTCTCGAGTATTTATCTGTGTACGTGTGTGCTACTTGCTGATTCGTGCCTATTGGTTTATTTTATTATTTTATTGCAAACAAATCGTGCCAGTCTCTCAGGCTGAAACCCCCTTGCGTTAGGATATTAAAATACTGATTAGAATAACTAGATAATACGTTCCACTCTTAGTGATCGACACTCTACTTACCATTATATTCATACTGACCGGGTACACTGCTCGTTAAGTGTGTGTGTTATTGATAAGTCGGCTAAATATAAATTTAAAACTTGAGTAGGCATCTAAAACTGCTAAACCGCAACGACACACCGCACGCATCAACTGCCGATAGTGATACTGGCTCCTGCTGATAATTATTCATTGCTGCTGCAGCTGGTTCCTACCGATAGTTTAATTTTGTTTCTGCTGATAGTAGTTGTTACTGCGGGTTTTAGGAGTTGTTATCCCGTATGTTTAGAAAGTTTGTTAGATTTATTTTTAGAAGAGATCATGTTTATCTCTTCACACGTTTTCTTGTATGACGGGTTAGGGTTAGGGTTTCTTATCAGTATAAAAGAAACATCCCGTCTATGAGTTATGGACGACATTAAAACATTCAATAACACAATTTCTTAGTTCATAGTCTGATCCATAGAGGATCATTGTCTTCTATTATTTTCTTCTTTACATTCTTGTTGTTTAGTTTCCGCATAAACGCAAGTCTTACTCCTAGAGATTCTCGTTTAACCAAGCTCTATCAAGCTAGAAGCACTCGATCCTTCAAGTGGTATCAGAGACTGGTGAGGATCTCTGATAAAGAAGAAAAAGTTCTCTTTCAAATCTCTTAACCCTCTCTCAATGGAAGGCGAAATCCCTCAAAACAATGTCATTAACCAGGAAGAACATCAACCCAAACCTGAAACCTCTCAAGTCCAAACACAAATTGTCACCACTATGTCCAACAACAATGCTAAATTCCAATACCTAAAGAAAGATGAGTATGAAGTCTGGGCCATGAGAATGGAATATTGGATCACGAACAGTGATTACAATCTGTGGAATGTGATTCTTAAGGGAAACAGCAAGAAGAATACTGGAAGGGATAATGATGGCAACATCTATATAGAGCCACCTGTTACAGCAGAAGAACACCTTATTTGTACAAAGGGAAACCAAGGCAAGTACCCTTTTGCTTCAAGCTATTCCAGAGGATCATATGAGTGATTTCCATCACCTGGATGATGCTAGAAAGATCTGGCATGCTGTAAAAGCCAGATTTGGAGGGAATGATGAATCCAGAAAAATGAGAAAGTCTATGCTCAAGCAAGAGTTCCAGGAATTTAAGATCTCTGAGGCTGAAGGGATTCACAAAGGGTATGACAGGTTTCACAAGATCCTGAGCCAACTCAACCAGTTGAAAGCTAGGCCAGACGATGAAGACTGAAACACCAAGTTTCTGAGGGCCTTGCCTTCATCCTGGTCTCAGGTTTCCATTACACTTAAGGCCAAGGGTGGACTAGACTATATGAGTTTTGATGATCTATACAACAAGCTGAATACCCTTGAAATTGATATCAAAGGGTATTCCACCTATTCACCTCAAACTCCAACCCATACTGCTTTTGTTCGTACCTCTGGTGCTAATAAAGCATCATATGGAAACAGTCCGACACCATCATCTTCATCAATTTCCTACTCACCTGCCACACCAAAAGCTCATACCAGATTTGATAATATTCTAGAGGAGGTGCTTCATTCATTTGTTGCTGAGAGTACACCACAGCAGCAGATTCTTTATGAAGATTTTAATCAGGTGGACCAATTGGATCTGGAAGAGATGGACATTAGATGGCAGGTGGCTATGCTGTCATTGAAAATGGATAGGTTTGAAAAAAAGGCAGGAAGAAAGGTCAACTTTGATGGACAGGAGGCTGCCAGATTTGACAGAAGGAAGGTGAGGTGCTACAAATGTTCTCAACCAGGACATTTTGCCAGGGAGTGTACAGATAAGAAGGTGGATGATAAAGCCAGGTATTCTGCTTTCAAAATTCAAGAGTTGGAATCAGAGGACCCCAAGGCCTTGGTATCTGTGGATTCGATGGTGGACTGGGAACATCATGAGAAAGCTGTTGCAAGTGGAGCAGAGAAGGTCTATGGGATGATAGCTGGATATGGTGAGAAGAAACAAGTGGCTGGTCAATTTGGAATGATGGGTCATCCATCTCAAGTACAAAACTGCCCATTTGGTTGTGAACCTATATATGCTAAACTGAAACAGGAATTTGATGATAAAGAAAGTGAATATAAGGATAACTTTATACAACTTAAGGCTCATAAAAATGCTGTTAAAACATTAGAACAACAAAAGGTCTGGTATCAAAAACAACAGTTAGCATATGAAGTAAAAATAAAGGTTTTGGAAAGAGATTTAAAAAACGCCACTAATGAGTTTAAACATTCTGAAAGAGAAAAAGCTAAGGTGGTGTTAGAAAAACAGGATTTACAGTCTAAGCTAGATAATTCCTTGGCTAGATTTGATAAATGGAAAGAGTCATCTAAAAACCTTCACAAGTTAATTGATAGTTCTATGTCTACAAAAACTAAAAGAGGTTTAGGGTATGGTGACCTGATAGGGCCAAATCAATTTTATGACCCTAATGAGTATAGTGTTTTTGACCCTGAACCTGTAGATTATAGAAAACCTGTAAAGTATGTAAAGGAGGGAGGAATGAATGTTGTTCCTCCACCCATAACTGGAACATTTAAACCTGCTGATCCTTTTGTTGACTCTGATGATTCACAAATGACTTATGGCAAAAAGGCAAAGAACTTGCCTGATCTTGATTGTGACTCTAATGAATTTGTCTCTTGTTCTTACAGTGACAAATCTTCAGAAATCAAGACTAATGACTATGCCACATGTGGATCAAGTGACAAGTCAGCTTCAATAAAATCAGAAGATCTCTCCTCAGAAGTAGCTACTGATGAATCTCATTCAAAGACAGCTGCATTTGAAGATATTTCTTTTGATAATGTTAAAAACAATAATGTTTCTAGTTGTGGTTCTGTTTCAAACAATTTTGGTTGTGGTTTTAATTTTGTTAAGGATAATTTTGTTTCATGTGTTGGTTTGAATTATTCTGGTTGCAATGAAAAAAATAATGTTAAGAAAAAGTCCCCTAGAAAGAAATCTTGCTTTGTGTGTCGTAGTTATGATCATCTTATCAAAGATTGTGACTATTATGAAAAACAGATGGGTATATATGCTTGTCAAAATAGGTCTGTGTGGAACAATGTCAATGATATTCCCCCATATATTCCACAAGCAGCAAGAATAAACTCTTGTAGAGCTGCTGGCAAGTCCATTTCTGCTGATAAGCCTGTTGCTGCTGATAATCCAGTTCCAGCTGGTAGGATCAATCCTGCTGGTTGGAGAAGCAATGCTGCTAGACCTTTCTATAGACCTACTAGTGCTTATTTTCAAAATGATATAAGGCCTGTATATTTTGACACCATGCACATGGGAGGGGCAAGATGGGAAACTGCTGTTAAGTCCTCAGCAGGTTGTTCTTGGAGAAACAATAACCAATATATGAGAATGGGGTCCAAGAACAATGGTGGATCTCATCAATCTCCATGGTTTAATACTTATTGATCCACTAGGCAGGCTCAAGTCAGCAATGGCTTGGGTCTCCCTTGTATCTAATGTTGTAAATGTATTCTTTGTATCAGGATTTTCCTTTTAGAAGTAAAGATGTTGGCATTGTTGACAGTGGATGTTCCAGGAGTATGATAGGAAATTTAGAGAGACTGCATGACTTTGTGCCTTTAAATGGAGGAACTGTGACATTTGGAGGAGGAGATGGCATAATTACTGGGAAGGGAACTATCAAAACAACCAAGCTGGACTTTGAAGATGTACTTTATGTGAAGGAACTCCAAAACTTTAATTTGTTCTCTGTCTCACAAATTTGTGACAAGAAGAACAGTGTTCTCTTCACTGAGACTGATTGCTTTGTGTTGTCCAAAGACTTCAAGTTGCCTGATGAAAGTCAGGTTGAACTCAAAGTTCCAAGGACTTACAACCTTTACAGTTTCAATCTAAGTGATGTTCAGCCTGAGGGTTCACTTGCTTGTCTGGTGGCAAAAGCTTCTGTGGATGAATCTAATAAATGGCACAGAAGAATGGCTCATGTGAATTTCAAGACCATTAACAAGCTGGCTAAGAATGGTTTGGTCCAAGGGCTCCCTCTCAAGATCTTCTCTAATGAACACCATTGTGTTGCATGCAACAAAGGAAAGCAACACAAAGCTTCATACAAGGCAATCACTGCTGTGAGCACCATCATTGAGCCTCTGCAACTTCTTCATATGGATCTCTTTGGTCCTACTTCTATCAGAAGTATTGACCACAAGTACTACTGCCTGGTGATTACAGATGATTTTAGCAGGTTTTCTTGGACTTTCTTTTTGGGTACTAAAGATGAAACTTATCCAATTATTAGGGTCTTTATTACCTTAATAGAAAATCAGCTAAGTAAAAAGGTTAAGTCAATAAGGTGTGATAATGGAACAGAATTTAAGAATTCTAATCTAATAGAACTCTGTGGGAGTTAGGGGATAAAAAGGGACTATAGTAATGCCAGAACCCCACAACAAAATGGGGTTGCAGAAAGGAAAAATAGGACCCTAATAGAAGCAGCTAGGTCTATGTTAGCTGAATCTAAGATGCCCACTATGTTTTGGACTGAAGCAGTCTGCACTGCTTGTTATGTGTTGAATAGGGTATCTATTACTAGTCCTCATAATAAAACACCTTATGAACTTTTGTCTGGGAAGGTTCCAAACATTAGTTACCTTAAACCTTTTGGATGTCATGTCACTATATTGAACACTAGTGATTACCTAGGCAAGTTTGATGAGAAGGCTGATGAAGGGTTTATTGTTGGGTATTCTGCTCATAGTAAAGCCTATAGGGTATATAATCTGTCTTCTAAGAGGATAGAAGAGACTCTCAACTTAAGATATCTTGAGGATAAACCTAATTTGCAGGGTGCAGGTCCAGAGTGGTACTTTGACCTAGATTATCTGACAGACACCTTAGGTTATAATAGATTCAAAGCAAATCAATCTGTTGGTACACATGTTTCTCAAACTAACAATGCAGGTACCTCAGATGATGATTCTGATGCAGAGAGTGATGAACGACCTATAGTTGTTCCTTCTTTTCCCTCTAACAACATTTCAGGTTCAAAGCTCAAAGATTCTTCTGATATGGCTGGAGGTGATTCTAGTTTTGCAGAAGATCTTGCTAGGTTTCAAAGACAAGAGTATAATGCCAAGAAAGCTGCTGAAATGTTTGGTTCTGGGTTTTCTAAAGAGACAGAGGAGATTCTGAGAAATGATGAAGCTGAAGTTAGAAGGAAACTAAATTCTGCTGGTGGTATTCCTATTCCTGCTGCTACCAATTCTGCTGGTAGTGCTACCATTTCTGCTGATAGTGGATCTGTTTCAGCTGGTCCTTCTAATGATGTTTCCTCACCTGGTGTTCCTGTGTCTACTCCACCTGTTGACTCTTTGGGTATTGATAACTCCCCTGAAAGATTTCCAATCCCTTCTGATCTTGGAAATTCAGTCTCTTTAAGAGATAAGCTGGAAGATCCTCATCATCAATCCAGAACAGGCATTTTCACTTCTTCCTCATATGATGATGACTTCAACCCCTCCATTACTAATCAGGCATCCACAGTTGATGTCAATCCCATTGTTACCAAGAGGATCAATACAGTTCATCCTCAGTCCTTGATCCTTGGAGATCTAAATTCCCCTGTTCAGACAAGAAGCAAAATACATCAACCCAAGTTTGGAGAATCTGCTTTTCTCAGTTATATCCAAGATCAATTAAGAAGCAATCATACTGATTACCTACATTGCCTCTATGCTTGTTTCTTATCTCAGATTGAACCAAGTAGTATAGCCCAAGCTCTTGAAAATCCTGATTGGGTTGAGGCTATGCAAGAGGAAATGCAGCAGTTCCAGAATCAGAAAGTATAGATGTTGGTACCTTTGCCTGCAGGAAAGCATGCTATTGGAACTAAATGGATTCTCAAGAATAAAAGGGATGCTAGGGGAATTGTGGTTCGAAATAAAGCTAGGTTGGTAGCTCAAGGACATAGAAAAGAAGAGGGGATTGACTATGATGAGGTGTTTGCACCAGTGGCAAGAGTTGAAGCTATCAGACTGTTCTTAGCTTTTGCCTCATTCATGGGGTTTGTAGTATATCAGATGGATGTGAAGAGTGCATTTTTGTATGGAAGGATTGAAGAAGAGGTTTATGTTACTCAACCAAAGGGATTTGTGGATCCTCAAAATCCTGATTTGGTTTACAAAGTGGTTAAAGCACTTTATGGTCTTCATCAAGCACCAAGGGCTTGGTATGCAAGGCTATCTGCCTTTTTGCTAAAACATGGTTACAGAAGAGGGGCCATAGATAAAACACTTTTCATCCGGAAGAACTTCAAAGATATCATTTTGGTACAAGTTTATGTAGATGATATCATCTTTGGTTCTAATAATGAAGCCTGGTGCAGGGAATTTGAGGATTTAATGAAGAGTGAATTTGAGATGAGTGCTATGGGTGAAATGACTTTCTTCTTGGGTCTGCAGGTTAAGCAGAAACCTGATGGGATCTTTATCTGCCAAGAGAAGTATGTTTATGACATACTTAAGAAGTTTGATATGGAAAATGTGAAAACTGCCACAACTCCTTTTGAACCTCCAAAGCCTAAATCCAATAATGAACTTGATGTTGCTGTTAATGTTCATCTATACAGGTCTATGATTGGATTACTCATGTATTTGACAGCTTCTAGACCTGATATCATGTTTGCTGTCAGTGCATGTTCTAGACATCAGGTTACACCCTTGACTTCTAACTTAAATGCAGTTAAGAGAATCTTCAAGTATTTGAAAGGACAGCCTAAGTTGGGACTTTGGTACCCAAAAGATTCTCCTTTTGTGTTGGAAGCTTATAGTGACAGTGATTATGCTGGTGCTAACTTTGATAGAAAGTCAACTACTGGTGGTTGTCAGTTTCTGGGTAGGAGGTTGGTTTCTTGGCAGTGCAAGAAGCAGACTATAGTGGCTACATCTTCTACTGAGGCAGAGTATGTTGCTGCTGCTAGTTGCTATGGACAGGTTCTTTGGATGCAAAATCAGCTGTTGGATTATGGGTTCAACTTCATGAACACTAAGATCTTTATTGATAACCAAAGCACTATGTGCATTGTTAAAAATCCTGTCTATCATCAAAGGACTAAGCATATTGAGATTCGACACCATTTCATAAGAGATGCTTATGAGAAGCATCTTATTCAGGTGATTAAGATTCATACTGATGACAATGTGGCTGATCTGCTGACCAAGGCTTTTGATGGACCAAGGTTTAAATATTTGGTGGTCCATATTGGGATGGTAAATCCCTAGATACTGAGTTTGAGGGGAGGACGAAGCCTAAGGGGAAGTTTTCTGTTGTAGAGTATATTCTTTTCTTTGATTTTCTTTCTTTTTTTTTTTCTGTTTCTTAGTTAAAAAAAAAAATTACTTATGTATATTTTGTGTGCTAATAAGTTGGTTTTGAGCAACATCTTGCAGGTACAGTGTTGGTGTTTACACCTTCACAATAAATGGTACTCAACTCACCATGTCTTGCAGACAAGAAAGAGTTGGCTCACCATGAGGGTACAGCTCTGGTGTGAATGTCAAATCTGTTGATAGCTGTAATAGCTTGCTCAAAACTATAGGGTACTTCAACTCACCCATGGTTCATTCCTGAGAGTTGAAATGGTTATCAATTCACCATGGATGTAACCCTTTATGGGATCCAAAGAATTGGCTAGTCCACAAAAGTATGGTTTGTGGTAAAGACACTTGGTATCCATATTTGGTATTCAATTCACCAAGGTTTGCTGTAACCCAAGAATTGACTAGTCCTGAGCAAACGGCTACAGGTAAAGACAAGTCAAATCCGTTTAAAGTTGCTGATTTACTAAAAATCAGATGGTTATCAATGTACCATGGTCTAACACACCTAAACATTGGCTACTCCAGTAGTGATGGCTATTGGTAAAGAGACATCAAATCCATTAATTTTCAATGATTCACCTCTAACAGGAGTTAACACACCTGGAAGTGATGAGAATAGTATGAAACTTAAGTGATTTGATGTACACATTGTCATAATAGCAGTGAAGATCCAATGACTGACATGGTGACCAGCTTAATATTTTAAAGATGATTTCCTATTGCTGCTGAACTATCGAAGTTGCTGCTGGAAGTTCCAAGTGTTACTGCTGGTTACTTACTATTGCTGCTGCTCAATAGCAATCCTCAAGCCTGAGAAGTTCAAGCTCTATCAACTGGGAATCTTGCAAGTTAACCTAGTCAACTTCAAGATTAGGGGAGGATTGTTAGGATCTCTGAGAAATAAGGATTTCTCAATACTGCCGATAGTGAAGCTGGTTCCTGCTGATAGTTATTCATTGCTGCTGCAGCTGGTTCCTGCCGATAGTTTAATTTTGTTTCTGCTGATAGTAGTTGTTATTGCGGGTTTTAGGAGTTGTTATCCCGTATGTTTAGAAAGTTTGTTAGATTTATTTTTAGAAGAGATCATGTTTATCTCTTCACACGTTTTCTTGTATGACGGGTTAGGGTTAGGGTTTCTTATCAGTATAAAAGAAACATCCCGTCTATGAATTATGGACGACATTAAAATATTCAATAACACAATTTCTTAGTTCATAGTCTGATCCATAGAGGATCATTGTCTTCTATTATTTTCTTCTTTACATTCTTGTTGTTTAGTTTCCGCATAAACGCAAGTCTTACTCCTAGAGATTCTCGTTTAACCAAGCTCTATCAAGCTAGAAGCACTCGATCCTACAGTTTTTTATTGATAAAACTAAAATTTTTTACTTGTATTTTCACGACTCAATAACTTATATTTGTAGGTTCGATTGCGAGTGGGACCTCAAATCGGGCCTTAAGGAGGGCGTTTAAACAGAACAGTAATCGGCCTTTGCCGATCGGCTTTGACACTGATGATCAAGGCACCTTTTCACCTGTGGGCACGTATGCACCGCAGTTCAGTAGTCTTTTGGGGGAACTAGTTAGTCCACTTCCCTTTGACTGCGAGTGGGAGCAGATTTCGGCGCCTTTTAAGGCTCACATACTTCCCGCACTCGAGGTATTAATTGTTTATTTTATTTGTATTCTTATCGTTATCGACCGTTTAGATATGCGTGTTATATTTAAATTGTTTGTTTATTTAAATGCGTATATTTATTTGCAGACTTATTTCCTCATTGCGCCTTGGTTAAACAACAAGAGCCAAGTGAAGGTTGGGCAGTGTGTGTATACGGTGGGGGAACGGGTAACTATTGGGATTCAACTTCAGCTGCGGTTACTATACCGCAAACATAAATACAGGATGAAGAAAAAGTACTTTGACACACAACCGGAACCCGAGACGGCAAAGCAAAATCCACCGCCAAAGAGAGTGTGGGGTAATAGAAGCCCAGCGGAGTGGGAGTCGTTGGTCGACTGGTGGTCGGTTCCGGAACGAATGGAGAGATCTGCAAAAAATGCAGAAAACCGGGGGAAAAACAAGATTTTAACCCACCAAGGGAGGAAGTCGTTCGTACAAGGACGAAACAATTACGTAAGACTCATTATAATTTTTTGATTTTTAAAGGTCTATATAATGTTTATATATAGCTCGTTATTAATTTATTTCATGTTGTATGTATAGCGGGTTAGGAATGCAGGGAGAAGAATGAAGAACTCAAGAGACGTGGAGGAGGTGTCATTCAACAAAAGGGGGCGTCTTTAAAACTAAAGAAAACGAGACATCTTATGTAAGTAATTTATCTCTTAACATGCGTCATTAAGATCAAGTTACTTGTATTTTTCATTTACCTGTTTTTAACATACTTGTTTTTGTTTTTTTTTTTTTTTTTTTACTTACACAGTTGGCGATGAAGGATCTCTGGGATCGAGTTAAAGCTGGTACGACCCCGTTGATGACCGAGAAGCAAGTACTGGATAAGATAGTTCATAGTGACAACCGGCAAAAAATTTTGGGCGTTGGCAGGCTAATGTCGGGCGGCGGCAAAGCTTCATCCAGGTCCGCACATCAGCCGTTTGCACAAGCCTATGTTACTCAGGAGGATATTGCGGCGGCGTTCACGTAAAAGGAACAAGAGAATGAGTTGTTGAGGAGGCAAAATCAAGTGGTCTAACTTCAGAATCAACAGCTTCACGCTCGACAAACCAACTTCGAATCTATCTTTGGGCAGTTTGTCAGCCACTACAACAACAGCCAAGCAGGTAATCCGTTTCCCGTTAACTTTCCCACATTTCCCTCATTTCCCGACCTTAATCCCGGCCCTAATCCCTTTCCCATCCCTAATAATAATTCTTCCTTGGACAATTGTTATCGTCCCATCTTTCCCGACTCTACTACATGCCCGGGTTCTAGTTCTAACCCGGATTCTAGTCCTAATTATGCAATGACGCCACCCGACCTTAACCAATACATAAGACAAACTAATGCTCATTTGAGCCACATTCCCGAGAATTTTAATGCTAGTGGTGGTGAGGAGGCGGTGGAGGGGGGTGAAGAGGAGGGGGAGGAGGAGGAGGGAGAGGAGGCGGGTTCTTACGAGGAGTCGGACTAGGAGTAGGCGTAGTTTAATTTGTATCGTATTTGTTATTAGTTATGTAATACAAGAATCTATTGCCGAATTGTTGATCGCCTTAGAAACAGGTTTTGTTGGTAAAACATTAGGATTGTAAACTACAACCTCTACATGATTTTGGTTTGTTTTTGTATAAGTTCGTATTTGTTAGTTTAATTTGTATCGTATTTGTCGAATGCAATCGTGGATGAGTAATTTGGTATTGTATCATATTGCCGAATTGGTATTGCGGATATTGGTTGATTTACAGGTTGTGTAATGGTAGGTTTTTTCCCCAAAAAAACCTGGAAATGCAGGCTGCTGCTGCATTTTTTTTGCATAGTTGACAGAATGGGACGACAATGTCGTCCCAAAATTTCAAATAATGTATCGTCCCATTTTGCTTTGGCAGCCACATCAGCAGTCCAACCAGGGTCTGATTTTACTTAATTCAATCAATTTGGTACGACATTATCGTACCAATTTGTAAAAACATTTTAAATATTTTAAATATTTGGTACGACAATGTCGTACCATTTTGCATATCTGAAAATATTTTACGTATAATTTGTAAAAACATTTTAAATATTTTTAATATTTGGTACGACAATGTCGTACCATTTTGCATTTCTGAAAATATTTTACGTATTTAAATAAATGATTTACGGAAAATAAAAAAAAGGTAAAAAGATTTGGTACGATAATATCGTACCAAATTTGCAAATAATGTGTCGACCTAAATTGTAATTTAAAGGTTTGATTGGTATGTGGGTCCCCGTGTAGTTTCGTCCCATTTCTTTGAAATATATCGAGACAAATCGTTTTGGGACAAAAAAATGGTACGACCAAAAAGGGTCTAAGTGTCGACCCAAATGGCTATTGTCTCGACCCCCCCCTTTATTTTTGGGACGATATTGTCGAGACAAATCGTCCCATTTTTTGTAGTGTCAGCTTTCTTTCTCCAGTGACTAGACATGACCAAAGTGCCACAGTGGTGACCCATTTTTTATTTTATTTTTTTAATCCATTTTTCCTATATATATCCACTTTCCATCTAATATATACGTGTGGCAATCAAAAAATCTAATATATACGTGTCTTGCATGTTAAACACACCGTTTTCTTGGATGAAATGACCAAACTACCCTCATATTATTATTATTATTATATTACTATTATTATTTTATTTTTTATTATAAAAACATATCACTTTATTAGAAACTCATAGGATCTACAAGAAATTAGAGGGGAGCCGAGGTACTAACTAGGCCCTCACTCCTCTAGCTTTTGCAAAGCTAATCCTATTAAAAATATGAGCAGCGGCACGCGCTCCGGTGTCTTGAGTCACAGAGAACTTTCGGATCCGCTTCAGTAGGGTCACAACATCCTCCCCAAGTTCCTCAAAGGAAGAAAATGAGAAGGGGAGAAACCCATATCCAATGTCGGCACATTTGGTCTCATACTTGATGCGTTTGCGTTGTGCTGCTTCAATTACCACCTGTCCTGGCTCAAAATCAGCCATACAAGTTTGCGTCAGAGGGGATGACCCTGTCAAATCGACATAAACATCTTGCCCGCCGTCCCAAGGATAGAGCAATATATCAGCTGGGCGTAAGTTTTTGTCCCTTGCATCGCAAAGGCCGATGTCAACCTCTTTACGAGCTGAGATCCCAACCCGAGAACAAATATCGGCGAAAGTGTCGCGCACCACGTTGTGCCGGTGCTTAATACCAATAATACCAGCACACGACACTGCATGGTCCCCATAAATGTCCCCCGCAAATAACCTGGAACAAGCTGAGCACGGCATCTGGACGGAAAACAGGGGGATACCCAGGCGGTAACATAAAACACATCGGTAAGTTCTAGCATTCATAGTCTGTCCTAGCCCTAATGGAGCAGATCTGGAAATGGTCTTCAACCTCATCCAAACCTTTTCATTTACAAACACATCTTTCTATTTTCAAAATTTATCATTCACCATTTTCATCTTTTTCCGCCTTTTATCTCTTTACTCCACTCACTTTTCCGGTCAAATCCACCAAATTCCGGCCGCGTACTATCAAAAACTACAAAAGTGTTTACAGTGTTGATCAAACTCTTGCATAGCATTATCGAAAACAGTGTTGATCAAACTCTTGCATATCAAATCTTAAAATCAATATCCAAAACAGACACTTGCATATCATTTAATCTTGATCAAACTATTTCAAAAGTGTTTACAGTGCGCATAACACTTTTCGATCCAAACACCCCTTAATCTTTATCATTTGTCATATGATTCTTGTATTCTTCCACAAACACAATAAAAAATCACCAAACCCACAAAGCTCATGAAACAAAACACAATAAAACTCAAAGAAGAAAAAACCCCATTTACTTGTAATTTGCAAGTGATGAAGAAAAAACCCATAACAATATATATCTATGATATTAACAATGCTTACACAATTAACCACAAACTAACCCATATCAATGAATCCTTAATCTCATCTCATTAACAGACTTGGACTAAAATTTTAAACGTCACCCACATGTCTCTCCCCAACTCACAAGAATAATGAAAAGAAAAATACAAAACAGATCTCAGTGTTGTCTCCTTCGTATCACTAAAATCATTTCAAGACCTTAAAGATCTATTTAAAATCGAAATCAACTCGTCACTGATCTTTAACAAGAAATGAAAAACGAAAAAAAAAAACATCAAACAAAGCTTACCTGAGATCTTATAGAAGACCTTGAAGCCTAAAATACAAGAAAGAGAATTGATTTCGTGTGTTCTTATGGTTCGGTATCGTTAACAGAATGAAAGGGACGCATCGTTTTTGTTTATTGTCTTCGTGTAAGTAATGGACTGATAAGGATGATTGATCTGTTGTGGAGTTATAAGGTTGTTGTGAAGTGGATCTTTAAAAATCTGGGTAAATGAATCTGGTTGTGTTTGTGCTTGATGTTTGATGCGTGTGGGTTTTTTCAAGTGATACCAGATATCACTTGATGTTTTATAAGTAGAAGACACATGCCAAACTTAAAAGGACCTAATTACCCCTCAATCTTTACTAACTTAACCCAGGTCAAGGGTCAAACAAACGGAATATATGGTCAAGGGACTAAACCCGTTATGGGTCGCAAGTTTGGGGAGCAGATCCGTTAAAAAAAAGTATGGGGACTAAAAGTGTTAAACCGGGTCGAGTATAGGGACCATTTTTGAAATTAACTCTAAACTAAAATATAAAAACGATGATAAATGTTATATCAAAAGATATGTAAGTGGGCTTTTTTATGTGGGTTAAGTTATATGGTTTAATTTTTGGATGATTGTTAAGATTTGTAATGAGCTTAGTTAATTACATATACAATTTTTATATATATACATTAAAAAAAAAAAAAAATCAGGCCTCGGCCAGTCGCCCACTTCGTCCCATGCTCTAGGCCGGCCCTGCGTATTTTATATAGTGTCATAATTGTTAGTTTTTGTATTAAGAAATTAAGCTATAGCAGTTAGTACGGTTGAAAAGAAAGTTAGTACTGCTGATGAGTTTTGAAGACAAAGAGTAGTTCGTACTGTTTGTATGAAGAAGTTAGTACGGTTTATATTTTTGTAAGATAATTATAGAAAAGATATTGTATATATATCTTATATGATTAGGTTGATAGTTATCTTGTAAAGGAATCCTTAGTCTATAAAAGGATTGCCTAGGTTAAAGTTTAGGTATGAATTAGTACGTATTTTTTTGTCAAGATTCAAGGTTGTAAACCCTAGTGATAGGAGATCACTCGTATTATTTATTAATAATATTGAATCGTTGAAGTTGAAGTATATTGTGTTCATTGTTCATTCATTGTTGATTCGTTAATACAAAACACAAACAAACAAATCTTCTAAGTGCTAGCTAGTAAATTCCGCGTGCTAGACTAGACATCATTCAAAGTATACATCTAACACAAGGAGTGTGTGTAGATCCGGTCAAGTGGTATCAGAGACAGGTTACTGATACTTTGTTTTAGAAGATCCAGACGAATTTGTTCAAGAAAAGATGGACATGGAGACAACAACAAGTCAGACTAATATTGCTGCTAAGCTTCCAATGCTTAAACCCAATGAGTTCGATATATGGAGATTAAGAATTGAGCAGTTCTTCCAAGTTCAAGATTATACTCTCTGGGAGATTATTGAGGATGGGAATTCGTTCAAACCTACAACTACAACAACCGTTGTTGAGGGTGTCACTAAAACTAAGTTGCAAACTAAGCCAACCACTACTGAAGAGAAGGCACAACACAAGAATGATGTTAAGGCGAGAAGTTTGCTTCTGATGACTATTCCCAATGATCAGTTGTTGAATTTTAGCAAGTTTAAGTGTGCTAAAACCCTTTTTGAAGCTATTGTTGCAAGATATGGTGGGAACGAAGCCACCAAGAAAACTCAAAAGACCCTTCTCAAGCAACAGTTTGAGAATTTTTTTGCAACAAGCAACGAGTCACTAGATCATATGTTTAATAGACTTCAAAAACTAGTGAGTCAACTGGCTGTTCTAGGAATTGAGATGCCTCAGGAAGATCTCAACTCCAAATTTCTGAGGAGTCTACCATCTGAATGGGCTATGCATGTGGTTGTATGGAAAAACAAGCCTGATATAGATTCCATGAGCCTAATGGATCTCTATAGCAACTTCAAGATAGTTAAACATGATATTAAGAAGTCTGCTGGATCAAGCTCAAGCTCAAGCTCTGGGAATTTGGCCTTTGTATCAACTCCCAGTACCTCAAGTCCAGATGAAGAAGTTCAAGTGACTGGAGCAGTTGGTACTGCTAGTTCCAATATTGGTACTGCTAGCACTTCAAGCAGTACTAATGAACTCTTGAATGAGAATACTTATTGTGCTTTCTTGACTACTCAGCACAATGGAAGTATGTTGACTCATTCAGATCTTCAAGAGATTGATGAAGATGATATTGAAGAGATGGATATCAAGTGGCAGCTCTCTCTTCTCAGCTTGAGAGCTAAGAGATTTTTGAAGAAGACTGGCAAGAAGATTGTCATAAACAGCAATGATGTTGCAGGGTATGACAAGTCCAAGATTGAGTGTTTCAATTGCCACAAGAAAGGTCATTATTCAAGGGAGTGCAGATTGCCAAGCCAACAAGATGGAAAGAGCAGAGGATATGGAAGCAAGTCAAGGGTTGTGGAGGTTACTGATTCAAGATCAAAAGCCATGGTTGCCATTGATGGCTTAGGGTTTGACTGGAGCTACATTGCAGAGGAGGAAGCAGAAGCATCTGCAGAGATTGCTCTCATGGCATTTTCAGACTCTGAGGTACAAGTTTCTAAATGTTCTAAATCTTGTGAAGCTTTAAAAGATATAGAAACTCTTAAGAAAAGATATGAGGATCAGAGAAAAGAGCTAACCCAAACTGCTTTTAACTTAGCAAATCATAAGAGGGCTTTAGCTGTATTAGAAGAACAAATTGTTCATTATAAAATTAATGAGTCAAAGTTTTCTGATGATATGATTATTGTTAAGAGAGACTTAATGTTTAGAGAGAATGAAATTAGTGTGTTGAAACATGAGCTAGAACAGGTTAAGAAAGCAAAGGAGAACATTCAAATGACTGTTGACAAACTAGAATTTGCAACTCAGGGTGTTAGTAAGATTGTTGAGTGTCAGATCCTTAATAAAGCTAAGTCAGGCCTAGGTTATAAGTCAGTTCCACCTCCCTATAGAGGTATTCCAACACCCCCAAGCATAGACTTAGAACACACAGGACTACCTGAATTTCAACTACCTGAGCTTAAATATGGTCCTCAACCTAAAGAGAATGTAGTTGATAAACCTGTGTATGAAAGTGCAAGTGATGCCTCATTTTCTGAGGATAAGGTGTCCTCAGCTAAGGACTCAGATGCTCCAACCATTGAGGAATGGACTTCTGATGATGAGGATAATCAGGCTGTGGTTAAGCCTGTTAGTGTTAAAGTGGAGGAACCAAAAGTTCCAAAGATGGTTAAACCTGAGACTGTTAGGCCTAGATCAAATGCCAAACCTATTAGACCAACAGTTAGGTATGCAGAAATGTATAGAACCACAAACAAGCCAAGAGGTAATCAAAGGAATTGGAATGACCTCAAATCTCACCAATTAGGGGATGATTTTGTCTGCTATAGGAAAGCTTGTTACTCGTGTGGTAGTTTTAACCATCTTGCAGCCTTTTGTGATAAATGGGTAAATAGGTATTCAAGTCCAAGGGTGAACACTGTTAGACCTCCCACTCACCCAACAAACACTAGAATGATACCTAGATCAGTTCTTTTAAGGTCTGTACCCAAAGCAGTTCATACTGCTAGACCAGCAGTTCAGACTGTCAGACCTATTAGACCTGTTAACCCAAGGCCAACAGTTCAAAGTGCAATAATGTTTTCCAAATCAGCACCAACAACTGTTAAAAGACCATTTCAAAACAGACATGTAGTGAAAAACCAAGTTTGGAAACCCAAGGTAACAACTACCAAGCCAGCAGTTCCAACTGCTAGCAGAGTAATTGGTACTGGTGTTAATAAAAACACTACTAAGGGAAATATGGGAAATGGTGTGAATGCATCAGCATGTTGGGTTTGGAGACCCATCAAACCCAATGGTGCTAAAATTGTTTTGAAAAAAATGAATTATGTTGATGCAAGAGGAAAGCCTAAGTCTGTTTTGGCTTGGGTTCCACAAGGAAATTAATTTTTCTTGTTATGTGCAATGTTAGTCATATGCTTGTATCTTGTTTCTTTGTTTTTGGACTAACACTTGCAGGTTTTGGATGATAAACACCAAGGAATTAAATGCTTTATGTTTTGGACTATATGGTGATTTGAAGCTGAGTGTGTGATCTTTGCACACAACAAATGGTAATTGGTTCACCATGTCTAACCCACATAAGAACCAACTAGTCCAGAGCAAACGGTATCTGGTAAAGACTAATCAAATCCGTTGATGGTTGACAATTTACCAAAAATTGTATGGTTATCAGCTCACCATATCTAACTGTGAAGAGTTGGCTAGTCCAAAGCAAACGGCTATTGGTAAAGACATATCAAATCCGTTGATAGCTGATAGTTTGCTAAAAACTATGTTTGAGCCATGGTATTTTAAAATTCTTTTCAATAAGTTCATACGGCTCAATAAAAATTTTCCAACAGTTGGTACGGTTAGTACAAAGTTAGTACGGCTCAACTAGCCGTTGTAAAAATCTGTCTGTAATTAATTTTATAGCCGTTGGGGTAAAACCGTTATTCTTAAGGTACTTATAGGGATTTTTCTAGAAGGTAATTATCTTTTTACCATAAATTGATTTATTCTATTTTTAAAGATAATTTATCTCATACGCTTATTTCGCAAAACCCTAAACAGTGCCTATAAACTCCAATAGACTACATAAAACCTCAATTCCAATTTAAACGATCATCTTATTGCTATAATCTTTCATTTTTCATCACTAAAAATGGCTGGATTGGAATTTGTTAAGCGTCACAATCAGGTTGCGTTTCTTGAGAAAACAGAGGAGGGAGATGGACCAAAGTTTTATGAGATTGTGGACTTTCTCAACCACTCTCACATAAGGTATGCTCTAAATGTTTCTCCTACTCTTTATGTCTCTCACATCACACAGTTCTGGCAGAATGCTACTGTCTTGACTAGTGAAGATGGAGACTTAGAAATTCATTCTGAAGTGGATGATGTATCTTTTGTTGTTACCGAGTCTATAATTAGGAGACATCTTAAATTAAAAGACTCAGATGGTATTAACACTATGCACAACACTGAAATATGGCAAGAACTTACCAAAATGGGGTATGATACATCCGAACACAAATTAACTTTTCAAAAAGGATGTTTCTCACCTCAATGGAGATTTTTGATACATACCCTTTTACATTGTTTAAGTCCTAAAAAGACTGCTTGGGAGCAGTTCAGTAGCAATATGGCTATTGCTCTCATTTGTTTGTCTACAAACAAGGTTTTTAACTTTTCAAAATTTATTTTTGAGGGTATGGCATCTAATGTAAACAGCAAAACCAAGTTTCTAATGTATCCAAGGTTTGTTCAAACACTTTTGAATAAAAAGACATACCTGCTTACAAAACCAACAGAAATTTTTGCTACTCCTAGCCTTCAATCAAAAGTTTTTCAAAACATGGCTATGGCTAGTAGACTTTTTCAAGGGGAACCAGTTCCATTGTTTCCTCAAATGCTTCAAACTGAGTTGGGTGAAGGGTCAGTAGTTCCAACTGATCCCCATCACACATCCACTCAAGTACCTGAAAGAACCCAAACATCTCAATTTCACATCACTTATAGGAGAAGGGAAACACCTAGAGTGATTCCTAGATCCTTTCCCCATGATTCACCTCTCCTAGCAGGTCACACAGCTAGAAGTGATGAGGGTAGCTCTAACCAAAATGCATTGATGGAATTATATACCAAGCTAGTTGCCAAAGTTGAAAGTTTGGAGACAGATCTTACAAGCACCAAGGAGGAGCTCAAAGCCCACAAGGAGAATTCTGCTAAAATTTTTAACAGGTTATCTTTAAAAGTGAAAAAGCTGAAAGATCAACTCAAGCAGAAAAGAGCAAGAATGGTATTGGATGATGATTCTTCTAGTGATGACTCAGATGATTCAGATGATGCTGATGGTGGAAATTCTTCCAAACAGGGGAGGAAATTTGGTAAAGACAAGGATGGATCAAGTTCTCAGGGGAGGCAAAATGAAGAAGAAGAAGAACAACTTGATATAGGTTCTGGTAATGTAGATATGGAAGAAGAAGAACAGACACATGAAGCAGTTCAGACTGATACCCAAGAAGTTGAAAAAGTTCTAACTGTTAAAGTAGTTCCAACTGCTGAGACAGAGCATCAAGCAGTTCCAACTGGTGATACTTCAGCTGAGCTAGTTTATGAAAGAAAAAGAGCAGACAAAGGTAAAAGAGCTATGACATAAGAAGAAGAGGAAGCAGCTCAAGAACTTGAAAGGCTCAAGAAAACAAAGCCAAAAACTCAAGGTCAGATAGATCATGATGCAGAAGTTGCATGGAAAATGATAGAAAAAGATTTGGCTGATGAAGAAGCTAAGAAAGCTCAGATAGCTCAAGATGAGGAATTAGCAAGAAAAATGGCTGCTGATGATGAAAGGAACATAGCTGGTTTCATGGATAGAACAAGAACTGAAGATTTTAATCAAGAAGAGTTCAATGAGCAACTTCAATACTTGTTGGATTCTGATTGTATTATAAAAGCTCATGCTGTGATGATTCTTAAAGATCAGGAGTTAAATGAAGAAGAAAAGTCAGAGGAGCTCAAAGAATTTATCTTGAAGACAAATAGAGAAGCTACTTGGAGTGACTTAATGCACAGAATCAGAGAAAGGCAAAAGTCAGGTTACAAGACAAAGTTGCCTACCAGGAAGGAAAAACTCAATTTCATGAAGCACTATTTGAAGAATCAAGCTAATTACAAGATGAGTGACTTTACTGGATGGACAGATGCTGAGATTGAAAGGAAATTCTTTGAAACATATGCAAGAATGAATACTCCAATCAGAGAGGACATGACAAGGAAAAAGAAAAGAGAACCAGAAGTTCTTGAATTTGATGCTGCAAAGAAACAAAAGTATGAAGAAGAAGAAGGGTTAACCAATGAGAAGATCAAGAGCATGATGATGATTGTTCCAGCATCTTCATATATCAAACCTTTACAAGTAAAATATCCAATCATTGACTGAGAAGTTTTCACTGATGGAAGAATGAAAGGATGGAAGATAGTCAGACTTGGTGATATTTCTGAAAGGTACAAGTTGTTTGAAGATTTACTCAGAGTATTTGACAGAGAAGATCTTAATCAACTATGGAGCTTAGTAAAAGAAAGATTCAGAGATAAAGATCCTATTGAAGACAAAGACAAAGAATTATGGGTTCAGTTGAAGAGAATCTATGAACCTGATAGTGGAGAGTCAATGTGGAGATTTGAAGCACAAGTTAAATATGTGTATTGGTATTAGTTTGAATCGTGTGGAGTACATAGAGTTTCTACTCCAGATGGGATAGAAATCTATATGTTGGTGGAAAAGGACTATCCACTCAGATCATTTGTGTTAATGGCTATGGTATAAGGAAGACTCAAGGTTGAAGAAGACTCTGAGATGGCAGACTTGTTAGTTACAAAGATTTTCAACCTTGCAGAGCAAAGAAAAGTCAAAGACTAAAGTGACTGATGTGATAGATGTTTGAAAGAATTTTCCACATTGAGAAGAAGAAGCTTAATTTGAAGAAACTTAGTGATTTGGATAGAAATCATAAGTTTAGGGGAGGATTGTTAGGAAATTAAGCTATAGCAGTTAGTACGGTTGAAAAGAAAGTTAGTACTGCTGATGAGTTTTGAAGACAAAGAGCTGTTAGTACTGTTTGTATGAAAAAGTTAGTACGGTTTATATTTTTGTAAGATAATTATAGAAAAGATATTGTGTATATCTTATACGATTAGGTTGATAGTTATCTTGTAAAGGAATCCTTAGTCTATAAAAGGATTGCCTAGGTTAAAGTTTAGGTATGAATTAGTACGTATTGTTTTGTTAAGATTCAAGGTTGTAAACCCTAGTGATAGGAGATCACTCGTATTATTTATTAATAATATTGAATCGTTGAAGTTGAAGTATATTGTGTTCATTGTTCATTCATTGTTGATTCGTTAATACAAAACACAAACAAACAAATCTTCTAAGTGCTAGCTAGTAAATTCCGCGTGCTAGACTAGACATCATTCAAAGTATACATCTAACACAAGGAGTGTGTGTAGATCCGGTCATTTTGTACATGTGTAACCTGCTATAGAACATTGCTATAGAAGTGTCAAGTTTGTCCAAAGAAGTTAGGGGACTCTTGGTTAAGTAATAAGAATGAGAATGGCTCTTCTCATTGCACTGTTGATATTGAGGAATAGTGTCGTTCAAAACTGAAATGAAGTTTGGAAAGGAGTTAATCTCTCAGATGGGCTGGAATTGGAGGTAGCTTCTAAATCCACATTACTACACCCTAACTATATATAGTCCACATTGGCACATTACTTATACAGTTTATTAATTCAAATATTCTTCATTTTTTAAATCGGATAGTTACTACCCTAACTTGTGTTTATCATTAAATCAAGTAAGTTTACCAAGACAATTGCTATCTAAAATGCATTAAGGTAAAAAAAATGTATAATCAACATTCTACAAATCAAAATATGCTTTACAAGTTTACATGTATTCATATATCAAACCCAACCAACTATATTGACTATAGTTGTGCTTTTGGTTTGTTTGGACTATATTGGAAACATACGATGATAATGCAATGTCTCTTGATGGTTTCTTAAAAGGTACGTAACGAGGATACATTGAATTCTTAGTTAACCCTTTTGCTCGACACGTCTAGTTAAGAGTGTGACGTTTCGTCATCGTCCTATGTTGGTGTATGTGTCCGGACGTTGTGCTTCGTCCGGACCATGCTTACGTGTCCGGACGTCGTATTTCATTCGGACAATTCGCTCACCTCCGGACGCACCTACTGACAGGTCCGCCGCCGTTTACACTGAGCAGTCCCATCAACCGCCGCCTTCCTAGATTTCCCGGGATTGTGTTCCCCATGTGATCTGACACCTACCTACTATGTCAGGCGTAGGTCAACTCGCTTAGTCCCGAGGTAAACAGGTACAGTAGGTGTGGGTAGTATAAATACCCACACCTTATTTATGATTTGCATTCAATTCTACACCTACAACACTTACTCTCATATTTACTGTTCAACCTTTCACAATTATCAGATACTTACTCTCACGCCGGAGGTTGGCCTTGGGATAAAACCCGGGGCGAGTCTAACGTGCGTGTTTCTTGTGTGTAGGAGTTCATAAAGTCCGAAGGAGTCATTCCGGGGAACATTACATAGAAGTGGGACCTACCTATAAGGTTTTACTTCAACAAATTGGCGTCATCCGTGGAACCCGCTATTCAATCTACCAAAGCATTGAAATGGCTGGTTCTTCTTTTCATACCCCACATCCCGAAGAGGGAGAAGACGAAACCAATAACAATCACAACCAATATGAAACCAGTAACAGCCAGAACCAACAGACCGGGAAAGCCAAGGTAATCAGCATGATAAGAAGTCAACCGGAGAGCCGAAAGAGAAGATACGGGGGACATGATGAAAAATGGATGAATGTTCCAATAGTCTTTCCCCCCGTCATGACAGGTGATCTGTCGGTGGAACCACTCATCGTCGAAGGTAACATAGAAGGATATCTGGTCCGAAGGATATATGTTGATGTGGGATCCTCCGTGAATGTGATGTACGAACACTGTTTCAATAACCTTAGTTCAGACATAAAGGCAAGGCTCAAAGAGACAAGTACCTCTCTGGTAGGTTTCTCAGGGGAAACAAGTAGACCGCTGGGTAAAATTGAGCTAGACGTATGTTTCGGCGACCACGGTATGCTCCGGACTACGACTATGAAATTTTGTGTGGTACAATCTCTGTCGCCCTACACTGTGATATTGGGCCGAACTGGATTGAAGGAACTAAGAGCCATCCCTTCGACAATTCATTCTATGATCAAGTTTCCCACGCCGAAGGGGGTGGCAACTTTGGTCGCACGATCGGCTATGGTGCTGGAGTGCAGAAGGCTAGAGGAGAAACAGATGGTAGATATGCCGCAAGAGGCGGAAATTGTTAATCCAGAAATGGACAAAACGGAGGAAATTTTAGTAAACCCCGCGTATCCCGAACAACTGGTCACAATAGGGACAGGGTTTTCGAGGGAGTGCCGAAGGCACCTAGTTGAACTGTTAAGAAAGAATAAGGACGTATTTGCGTGGCAACCTTCGGATATGACCGGAGTTCCGCGCCGTTTGATCAGGCACCATCTAAATGTCAACGTTTCCGAAACGCCAGTAGCTCAGAAGAAATGCAACTTGTCCGCGGAAAAGAATCAGGTGGTACTGAAGAAGGTAGATGAATGGCTGAAGGCCGGAATCGTCAGGCCGGTCCGTTACCCCACTTGGATCTCCAACCCTGTACTTGTAAAAAAGTGTGACAGAAGTTGGCGCATGTGCATTGACTTCAAAATTTTAAACTCCTCATGTCCGAAGGACTACTACCCACTCCCGGAAATAGACTAGAAAATCGAGTCAGTAGTGGGATTCAGGTACAAAAGTTTTTGATGCGTGGTTTTGCAACCTTACAACAGGTTTTACCTCTCGAGGGATCTCAAGAGGCTTACAACCAAACCAGGCAGTGTACCTGACGATGTAGTATAGTCTAGTGGTAAGTATGGGGGATTGATCGTTCTCCACAGGGAATAGTGTTCGTTAGGTATGAAAAACTACTCTAATAGGTCTAAGGGTGAGAGAAGATTCTTTTTATGTTTTTATAATTTTATGAAAGCAAGTAAAATCTCGGGTTTGAAAGAGTGGGCGGAATTAGTTGCTAGTCAACTAACCCAAGTTACTACGAATGCAAATAAAATAAAATAATTTAAAATGAAAAGGTGGTAAAACTTATGTGGAGAGAAATGTGTTTACTTAGATTTCCTTACTCCCTAACTATCTTTTACCGGTTGATTAGTGTGTATTAATTGCGTGGATGACGGGTGTATTCCTTAATACCAATCGTGGGGTGGCGTACGTACTTCCCCAACTCTACAAGCTCCTACTTCACTCCTATGTCGAGCCGGCTAGGAAGCTCCTAACATGGGATCACTAGAATTCGCTCATGCATTAAATACAACCATAAAAACCTTTAGTACGCATTGGTTCATGTTTCTTAAGACGTTCAAGCAAGTTACCGTATAGGAAGTTAGCCAGTTTTCTTAAGCCTAACATCGATGAACAATCATCCAATACAATTAATAACACACTAATAACCAACAATCAATAGTTAGGTTTCATTAGATCTAAGCAAACACAAAGAAAACCTAGCCTAGCATGTTAAACAAAAGACAAGAACAAGATAGAATCAAACAACACATAGACATATTGAATGATTAATTGATAACTTATCTTCAATGTAACATGGAAGATCTCAAGGCAAAAAGCCTTGAAAAAGCTGCTAAAATCGTCTTAGGGTTTTTCACACACAAAGTTCCACACTAATGACAAAAAATTGCAAAACTATATATAGAGATCAATGGCTGACGGCGTCACGTTGTAGATTCTGACGCCGTCACCTCGCCGCTTTTAGGGTTCCCGGATGGCCTTCCTGACGCCGTCCCTCTTTAGACCTCCAAACTCCGTTCTGGCTTATCAAGGCTTGACGCCGTCAGATTATGGCTTGACGCCGTCCCTCTTTAAATTAAGCCGTGACGACCTTGATCACTTCAAAGGGTGACGCCGTCAGATTTTCCATGCAAAATTCTCTGGCTTATCATGAGTAATTTTCATATCCACCTTTTTCTTGCCAAGACATGACGCCGTCCAGGGAAATTCCTGACGTCGTCAAAGGTACTTTTCAGCCGATTTTGAGACTTTGTCGATTTCTTCACTTTTATGCTCCAAAAACGACCAAAATGCTTCCTTTTCCAGATTTCTTCTCCAAAGTACCTAAAATGACAAAAGGAACGATTTAGGGCAATATTTGATCAAATAAATACGATTTAGGGCTTAAATGACCCCATAAAAGCGGTACACTTTTCGCTTCATCAAATACCCTTACACTTGAGATTTGCTTGTCCTCAAGCAAATGCGCTTTTATTCTAATCAAAATACAAGTTAGGGGTCATTTAACACTAATATAAAAGTAATTACAACAAATATTCGTTCCACTTTAATCATAATAAGCACGAAGATTACAAACTAGCACCTCACAAGTAGTGTTTAGATACTCACATCTCTCAAGTGTCATCAAAATAAATCTCATAAATGAAAACGGATAATATCTCTCACTACCCGTCATAGCAAATAGATTACCATAGGCTTGGGAAAGGATCAAAAACCTCCTCCACTAGGCGTAAGCACCTAAGATAAACTATCAAAGAGGGCTTTTACATGGGTTATAACGTGAGGTGTAGGGAAAAGGAAAACACGGTTTTGTTGGATAAAGGATATTTTACTGGTGGCGAGTTAAAGATCTTGATCAATTACATGTACTATACAATGTTGCTAAGCCAAGACTCGACTCAATCTTAAGCTAAAAACAAAATAACAAAAACATAAAATAAAACGGGATGGTAGTCCGTATGTTTTTTCTACTTTTCTTTTTCTCATTTTTTTGTATTTTTCTTGATTTTTTTTTTTTTTTTTTTTTTTTTTTCATACACTCTTACCCTACCATCCAAAATAATACATCATAGGGGCATTGCATTCCCCTTACACTTGAACTTTTACATAACTTTACAAATAACTATTCTAATGACTCGAATTAAGATAATCAAAACACTTGGAGTACTTTTTTAAAATATTTAGCACATATGGGGGTAATAATGTTGTTCTTCCCCATTACTCCATTACACTAGTACTTTACCCATGAGTCCTAATCATCCCAAAACAATATGTACAAGGATATGACTCGACTTAGCAACCATGTAATCAACTAGATAATTAACTTGGGTTTTAAACAAATGTTGTCACAATAATGCACTAAAAATGAGTGCATACAAGGTAGGCTAAGGCGATTTGGGTGTACATTTAAGTGGGGTGTAACAAATTATTCCTTTAAGTAAAATGCTTAAAGGTCGAAACGAAAAGATAGGCTCTGAGGGGTGTACTAGGGGTATCGTGTACTAAAAATGAGTACAACGCAAAGGGTGTGGGAGAATTACTTGACCAATGTAGCCAATGTAATTATAACAAAAACACAGGTGTAAAACAATGGGTTAATCCTAATGCCTCTTATCATGTAGTAAATCTAACTACACGAATGTAGTCTCACTTGTGGCCTCAGAATGGTCCTAACGCAAGTTCTAGAATCTAAGTGCTACCGGTACACACATCATAGCATAAATGCTTTTCCTACCAATTCTAGGGGCGAACCTCACATATTTGGGGTGGAAATTTTTTTTAGTGGTACGGTTTTTGTGCTAGTCATATAACTCCTATCCGTGAGATGCTCATTAAGATCAAAGTTTCACTCCTAAATGTTGTAAAAAATTTTAAATTTGGCACTAAAATTACCCTAACAGGTATTTATCTCAGTTTTATTACACATCTACTATTAAACAAACAAAAATCAAGTGTAATAGCATTCTCTAATCGTACTTTTACCCCCCCTTACACTTAAGATGAACATTTTCCCCAATGTTCAAATAACAAAATGTAAAAGCATAAAGTAAAAGAATGAAATCAAATACTCCCCTGATTCGCTCGGTGGATAATGTGGTAACATGGTTAGATCTTCTTCCAAAGTAATGTTGAAGCTCCATGACTAATGCATCGCCATAAGCTTGATCCAACAAACATTTTCTTGTCCAAAATAACCTGTTAAACCTGAGAAAACAAACACGAAAACCTGCATAACATCGGCGGGATAAACTCTATATATAAGGATATAATGCTTGTGGAATGATAATTTTGTAGATTCCTGGAGATTATAAGTTAGAGATTTAATAAAAACTTTTTATGAAAACAAAACTTTCAAAAATTTTCAGAAAATTAAACCTGACGCCGTCAGGTTGTAAATCCTGACGCCGTCAGAAATGATCTGACAGAATTCTCATGTTAAGTTTCCGGAAAAATTTTGGAAAAACCTATACCTTACTTCCTGGAAATCCTGCAAAACATCATTATGACTCGATACAAGCATTTGACTCAAACAAACACTAATATGTATGTTAATTTATTATTATTACGATTCATGTTCATTTGTTCTAATAAACCGGTTTGGATTTCCCTTACACTTAACTTTTGCAAAATACCTTTATATGTAGTTAAGACGAAGTTAAAAACAAGATAAAGCATTTTCACAAATTAGTTTTGAACATGAATCAATAATAATAAAATTTAAACATACATACGGAAACAAATAAAATCAAACAAACAAATGAATAAATAAACAATCAAATAAGGCTTGCATGCAATAAAGAAAATCAATGTCACAAATGTTTAAAGGCCAAAAATGCCTTATCCTAAATTATTACAGACCAAATTGTTTCAGAACATACAATCATAGATTAAATTGTTCAAATATCAAAACATTAAATCAAAGCATCACTGGGGTGGGGGACCTTGGCGATAGTCATAGTCAGGAGGGAGATGCCCGTAGTACCCATATGGTGGGTAGTCCTGCTCACGTCCCGGGAAAGGGTCGATCTGCAGGTGTGGGTCCAACTGATCACGCGTAGATAAGTGCTGCATCTGACGAACAGTGTGATCATACATCCAGTCGAACCTCTCGTCCACCCGGGTCCTCCAAGTATCAACCTGGCCCATCCATGCCCCCTGGTGAGCCTGCCAATCCCCTCTGCTCATGTGCCGGTAGTAATCTGCTGTACCAGCCTCATAACCCCCATGCTGCTGCTGCTGCGGCTGCTCCTCCTCCTCATCATCCTCATCACCAGCATCCTCATCACCGTCTGGATGATACCACATAAAGGTCCCATCATGCATCTCCATAACCACCTCCATCTGCTTCAAGGACCTAACCTTCACTGTCCTGCATGCATCACCACTACGCAAATACCTCATGACCTCGGGCCTGAGGACTCCATAGGATCGGGCCAGCCGGGTGATAAACATCCCACCATAAATCCTGTCTCCTTCCCTTTCCCCAACTCCACCATGCAGAAAACTAGCAACCCAAAATGGGATGTTGCAGTAAACCTCATTCGAGTAAATGGTGTACAAGTAGAAGAGGTCTGAAGTAGTGACACGGTGGTGAGAGCTGTGGCGCCCTGTCAAGCTGTAGGTGAGACACCTATGGGTCAACCTAATCCTAGGTTCCCTGATTTGAGATGCCACAGTAGTCGAGGTGTACACCCCATCCCCAATAGTAGGCCAAAACATGGAACATCTAAAATCATTCCTCATCGACTCTCCATGCAACAACCTAGGCATGAACCCTGCTTGAGTGGTTTCATGCTGACTATACAACCCAAGTCTCCATCCAAACTCAGTAACCGAGCACGTCCTAAGCTCACCCCTAGCCTGAAGTAGATTGTGGTACTGCCCACATCGGTCCTTGCCTCAGCCATGTCAAAGTGAAAAGTGGCAAAGAATTCACGTACCAATTCGTCATAGACCGGCTCTTGAATTCTAAACAGGCTTTCCCACTGAGGGCCGGTAAACTCATCCGTCTGAAAGCTTTGGAGAAAGGTTTGCTCAAGACCTTCCCTCCTCAGAAAGCTCCAATCTACCACAGCCCTATTTTCAACTTTATGCTGTAGCAATTGGGTGTATTTAGTTGTGGCGGCATCGTTATCAAAGACACCCCAACTGAGGACCGTGTCCCCAAAGTTCTCTTGTTGAGATCTGGAAGAACTCCCTCGGCTAGGTCTTTGACGCTTACTCATTATCTGGAACAAAGCAAGGAGGAACAAATGTGTTAATATGTGAATTAAAGATTTGGTGGAGCATCAGACAGGTCTGACGCCGTCACCCTTTGCTAGGTGACGCCGTCAGGTTCGACCAAATTTAAATCCGAAATTACGAGGGAAAAATCAATATCCAAACTTTAAGCTTATAAACCAAACGCCCCTTTTTACAGCAAAATGGGTGATTGGATCATAGGTTATGGTTCAAATTCGTGGCCTCCCCATTAGTGAATAGACCCAATTGATTGCCAATCATCAAATGCTTTAATTATTGCTAAATAACACTAATTAAAGGACATTATGAGTTCTAAGCATGAATCAATCCTAGGGTTTCATGAGTTGGGGTATTTCGAAATTTAAGAATCCTATGAGTAATTGAAGCGAAAAGAATGAGTAAAAATTACTTACCACGTGAAGATTGGTAGCGGAAGTTGGCGAATTTGTCCTGGGAAATTCGGAGGTGGGGTTGGAGTGGATATGGTTTGTGGGGTTTGTGATGAAAGTGATGGAAATAAAGTTATTATTGCTGTGCAGACGGGGTGACGGCGTCACGTTCAAATCCTGACGCCGTCAGGCCAGCGTAATTTACTACTTTGTGCCAGTTTACAAAAGAGCCCCTTGTACTTTAAGGGAGCAGCTAGTCAGGGTCAATAATCCTGATAGCTAGTCTCGTTAACAAGTTCCTCCTGGGTCAAATGTTTTGTTATTGTCACGGGATGTAGTAAAATGTCGAAAAGGGCCAGTTGACGTCTCATTCAGGTTCCAATTTCCATCACGGCAGGTATTCAGGGAGTGAGAGGAACTTTTCCAGGGGGTGTTCGAATTGAGGGTGTTCGAATTGAGGGTGTGCTTTAATTTAGTTCTTCTCACACCTGGCTTAAAGCCAAAAGATCATTTCCTAGCTTCATGAAAGTTAGGGAGCGTGACAACCATGCTTCCCACGAAAATGCTATGATCTTGAGAATTCTCTTTCTCGCGAGGGGATCCAAATGGATAAGAGGGTTTTAAAGGTGAAGGCTCGGGGAGAGGGGTTTCATCATCCCATTCGTTGTATGGTTCATTAGGGACCGGGAGTTCAAAGATCTTCTCGATCTTTTTGTGTGAAGCTTCTTTCCTAATTTTCTCCTTTATTCTCGCGATAAATTTTTCTGCTAGTTCCATGAACATATCTTGGGTATTTTTCAATTGAGTCTCTAATTCCAGGATCCGTTTCTCCTAGTTGTTCACGAAAGTTAGCATTATCCCTTCAAATTCATCTTGTCGTGAGAATTGATGAAACGTATGTTTACCAATTGTGTTCACACACTCATCGGGATTCTCATTAGCCATAGGTGTCTCGGCTTCCATTAATTTCTCAACCTGCCTTTTTAAGTTTTCGAATAGCTGTTCTTGGGTTGCACTTATATCATTTAAGGTCACTTCTTCCGAGAACGTTGAGTCATTCCATTCTTCTTCTTCGTACTGTGCTAAGTCCTCAATGACTTCCCAACACTTATCGACACTGAGCCTGCTCAGCCTCCCATTGGCAACGTAATCTATGGTTCTTCTAGTTTGATGGTTTACGCCATCATAAAATCGTTGGATTTGTAGCCAAGGATCCATGCCATGGTGAGGGACTTTTTGGAGTAAGTCCTTGAATCGAGTCCATGCCTCGTAGAGGGTTTCGCCTTGACGTTGTTGGAACATCAAGATATCATTCCTTAGCTTGGTAGTTCTTCCTGGTGGGAAAAACTGAGCAAGGAAACGAGTGGTGAGATCATCCCAAGAGGTGATGGAACCTGCGGGTAGACGCTCTAGCCATTGACTAGCTTGGTCCCGCAAAGAGAATTGAAAGAGACGTAGTCGGTTCGTCTCTCGCGTGGCAACATCAAGGTCTATAGAATCAACGATTTTGAGAAAGTCCTTGAGATGTTGATTAGGATCTTCAGAACGAAGTCCATGGAATGCGCATCCGCTTTGCACCAACCGGATGGTGTCGGATCGCAAGGGAGTGACATTGGCTCCTTGAGTGAGCTCAATGGTGTTTCGATAGCCATGGTGGCTAGGACGGGAGTACTCTCCTAAACTACGGGCTCTAGGAGGTGGTGGTTGTTGTGGTGGGTTGTTGGGATCAAGGATATTACCACCTTCCATGATGTCGGATGGTAATGGTTACGAACAAAGAAACGAAGAAAAAAGATAGACTAAAGAAAACCTAAAAAAAATAAAATAAAAATCTCACTAGAAAGGAATCTAGTGAGTAGACCTATAAAATAAAAATTCAACCTAAACAATAACTATTCCTCGCAGCGGCGCCAAAAACTTGATGCGTGGTTTTGCAACCTTACAACAGGTTTTACCTCTCGAGGGATCTCAAGAGGCTTACAACCCCACCAGGCAGTGTACCTGACCGATGTAGTATAGTGTAGTGGTAAGTACGGGGGATTGATCGTTCTCCACAGGGAATAGTGTTCGTTAGGTATGAAAAACTACTCTAATAGGTCTAAGGGTGAGAGAAGATTCTTTTTATGTTTTTATAATTTTATGAAAGCAAGTAAAATCTCGGGTTTGAAAGAGTGGGCGGAATTAGTTGCTAGTCAACTAGCCCAAGTTAATACGAATGCAAATAAAAAAAAATAACTGAAAATGAAAAGGTGGTAAAACTTATGTGGAGAGAAATGTGTTTACTTAGATTTCCTTACTCCCTAACTATCTTTTACCGGTTGATTAGTGTGTATTAATTGCGTGGATGACGGGTGTATTCCTTAATACCAATCGTGGGGTGGCGTACGTACTTCCCCAACTCTACAAGCTCCTACTTCACTCCTATGTCGAGCCGGCTAGGAAGCTCCTAACATGGGATCACTAGAATTCGCTCATGCATTAAATACAACCATAAAAACCTTTAGTACGCATTGGTTCATGTTTCTTAAGACGTTCAAGCAAGTTACCGTATAGGAAGTTAGCCAGTTTTCTTAAGCCTAACATCGATGAACAATCATCCAATACAATTAATAACACACTAATAACCAACAATCAATAGTTAGGTTTCATTAGATCTAAGCAAACACAAAGAAAACCTAGCCTAGCATGTTAAACAAAAGACAAGAACAAGATAGAATCAAACAACACATAGACATATTGAATGATTAATTGATAACTTATCTTCAATGTAACATGGAAGATCTCAAGGCAAAAAGCCTTGAAAAAGCTGCTAAAATCGTCTTAGGGTTTTTCACACACAAAGTTCCACACTAATGACAAAAAATTGCAAAACTATATATAGAGATCAATGGCTGACGGCGTCACGTTGTAGATTCTGACGCCGTCACCCTCGCCGCTTTTAGGGTTCCCGGATGGCCTTCCTGACGCCGTCCCTCTTTAGACCTCCAAAATCCGTTCTGGCTTATCAAGGCTTGACGCCGTCAGATTATGGCTTGACGCCGTCCCTCTTTAAATTAAGCCGTGACGACCTTGATCACTTCAAAGGGTGACGCCGTCAGATTTTTCATGCAAAATTCTCTGGCTTATCATGAGTAATTTTCATATCCACCTTTTTCTTGCCAAGACATGACGCCGTCCAGGGAAATTCCTGACGCCGTCAAAGGTACTTTTCAGCCGATTTTGAGACTTTGTCGATTTCTTCACTTTTATGCTCCAAAAACGTCCAAAATGCTTCCTTTTCCAGATTTCTTCTCTAAAGTACCTAAAATGACAAAAGGAACGATTTAGTTCAATATTTGATCAAATAAATACGATTTAGGGCTTAAATGACCCCTTAAAAGCGGTACACTTTTTGCTTCATCAGTTTTTTAGATGCATACAAAGGTTATCACCAAGTCCAGATGGCAGAAGAGGACGTTCGGTCTAAAGAACGCTGGAGCCACTTACCAGCAGCTTGTTGATTCGGCTTTTCAGAATCAGATCGGGAGAAATTTGGAGGCCTATGTGGACGATATGGTAATCAAGAGTAAAGGAGAAAAGGAGATGCTGGCGGATATTGCTGAAACCTTCTATAACTTACGAAAAATTAACATGAAATTAAATCCAAAGAAGTGCTCTTTCGGTGTCGAAGAGGGGAAGTTTTTAGGTTACATGGTGACCTCCGAGGGCATTCGGGTAAATCCGAGTAAGACGAAGGTAATTGCACAAATGAAATCTCCGGCAACTCTGAAAGAAATGCAAAGCCTAAGTGGCAAGCTGGCGGCTCTCAATAGGTTTTTGGCAAAGTCGGCCGAAAGATCCCTTCCGTTCTTTGAAACTTTGAAAAATATTACCAAGGAGAATAAGGAAGAGTACAAGTGGACCAAAGAAGCCGAAGAGGCATTTCAGTTACTCAAGAAGTTGATACTGGACCTCCTCTCCTTGTCAACGCCCAGGACCAAAGAAGTTTTGTATGTTTATCTCGCGGCGGCGAAGGATGCGATCAGTGCGGTTCTGTTAACCGAGAGAAACGGAAAACAATAGTCTGTTCACTATGTGAGCCGAACACTACAAGAGGCCAAAAGAAATTACGCGCCGGTCTAAAAACTAGCGTTATCACTGCTACACATGTCCAGAAGGTTAAGAAGGTATTTTGAGGCTCACCCTATCCAAGTTATAAAGGATCAACCGATAAAGCAAATTTTGAATAAGCCGGAGGCATCCGGAAGGTTGGCCAAGTTCGCCGTAGAGTTAGGAGCCTACAATATCACTTACATACCAAGAAACGCAGTTAAGGGACAAGTTCTTGTAGATTTCATCTCGGAGATTTCCGTAGGAACGGAAGAATCACATCTAAGGAAACAGGGGAAAGAAATCCATGACATCTCCGATCCGGAGGATTTGATATTATACACAGACGGGGCATCAAACAGTAAAGGTTTCGGAGCGGGTCTTGTGTTGATCAGACCCTATCAAACCGAACACACGTACGCCCTTCACCGTCTGAATTTCAAAAGTACCAACAATGGAGCAGAATACGAGGCGCTTCTCGCCGGCCTACGGCTCACCAAGAAGATGAAGGTGGAAGCCCTAGAGGTCAGAGTAGACTATAAATTGGTAGCAAGTCAGATTAATGGGGACTTCACAGAAACTAATGAAAGTATGATACAATACTTGGAAAAAGCAAAGGAGTATTGATGAGTGTGTAAATACTCATCATTTTATGCCCATTTTAGACCATAAAAATACTGAAAACACCCAAATAGACCATATTATACTGCAAATATTCTTGGTTTGTGTTTTTATGTGTTTCAGGTACAAAAGGATCGAAAACAGGGCAAAACAAACAAAATCGAGCACAGGATTGGAAAATCGTGAAAAGCTGAAGCCGGGAAAGGAAATTACGAGTTTGGACCGGGATTATGCTCAAATTGTCAAAATCAACCCTCAAAAATATCAAAAGGGTCAATATTGGTCCTTGGACATATTTTCAGAATGTTGCATAAATGGTCCCTCAACTTTCAGATTTTACACCAATGGTCCCTAAACTCAAAACAATTCCATTTCCAATCCTAAAAATAAAACCCACACACAATAAACTAAACCCTATAACCCAACCCATTTACCCTTAACCCAAATAACCTAACCTAAGCCCAATCCCATAAAAATTAGACCCAACCCCATCTGTTTTATCTCTTTTTAGATAATACGGGGTCAACCCATTCGGTCAAACCCACCTTATCCCTTCCAAAAACCATCAACCCGCCAAACCACTTCTCCATTCCCCAAAAACCTCCATCCTTGACAAAACAGACAACAATGTTCCATGTCTATGCTTTTCACTTACACACGTCTCCCCCCTCCTCTAGCCCCACTAGCTACTCCCTCACGTGTGTACCAATTCACGTGGCTCAGTTTAGCTAAATATCCACTACCACCGCTTTTCCCGCCAAAAACCATTTGGACGATTGAGAGGGACTTAACCCAATCCAATGGTTGGGATGGAGAGAGAAGAGTCAGAGAAGCTTTTGGATTGTTATTTAAAGAAGAAGAAGACACAGAAAAAGATTGTCACCGTTTTAGACCACATTCCTAGTGTAGATTTTTAGGTTAAATTTAGTTAAAGTTTATTGTCAACTTAATTTCAGTCTAATGTAATTGTCATTTCAATTTCAGTTTGAATTCTTAAGCCTTGTTCTTTTTTCAGTGTAATTCAAGTTCAATCTCATTCAGAAAGTTAAATTTTGTTGTTGTTTAATTTCCATAAGCCTTTCTTTTCAGTTTACTAAGCTAACACAAGCATGTGACAACTTGTGTTAGTTTGTTATTGCTTAATTCAGTTTCCATTTCCAAATTTCCAAAAAGTCAAAAAAATAGTCAAATAAGTCAACATAGGTCAACCATTTGCTTATTGCTTATTTTCAGGTTACTTTTCAGATTAATTCCTATTGTTTGTGCTTAATTATGTTTGTTTAACATCTTAGTTTCTTAATCTTATGCTTGTTCTGGTCTGCTTAAGTTTAAAAGTAGCAAACAGTGCCACAAAGGGTTGTTTGGTTTATGGGTGAAAACAGGTCAAGCTGACCTCCTATTGCTCATGGGTGATTTGCTTAGTCTCATTTTCTCTTAAGTTAACTTATTCAATTAGTTTATAGGAAGTTCTCAGTTAAAATGAAGCATTTTTAGGAGTTCAGTGGTTATTGATTATTGAGGTTAGTTGCTGAGCTTGTAAGCTTTTCATAAGCTCAGGCTTGTGTCAAGCTTGTTTGTAGTATTTATAGGATCCACTTTATCCAATTTGAGTAGTAGTTAAGTGCCTTATTTCCTTGTTTCATAATTAGCTTTTATCAGTCCAAGTTGTATAGCAGACTGCAACTTTGTAGTTTTGCATTTTCAGCAATTTTCTTCATCAGTTTTAAGCTAGCTTAAGTAGGTTTTAATTTCTAATTTTTGGTTTTATCAGTAGCTTGTAAGTTATTTTTAATCTGTTTTAGCTTAGTTGAGCATTTAGAGCTTATTAGATGGCTTATTTTCACTCTGCAATTTCCCCCATCTGAACTGCACATTTGCCCTACACAATTGTATGATTTTTATCATCTGATCTAGGGGTTAATTAAGGTAGTAATTGATGTTAGAAATTAGGCATTTTCAGTTTGTAGGTAGCCTGTAGTACTAGGAAGCTTTTGCCCCCTTTAGTTTTCATTTTCCAGCTTATTTGAAGTGCTTATTTGGTCTGCAAGTAGGGGTTTTTGCTGCCTGTTCTGTCTTTATTTTTGAATCTGCCATATTGCTTATTTGGGTTAATCTGTGAGTTTAGCTGTTTAATTTAAGTTGTTTTATGCTTATTTAAGTTGTTTGAACTAGTTCTGATCCTTTGGTAATTTTTAGTTAACTTTAGCTTATTTTTAGCTTATTTGAAAACTGCTTATTGAGCCCATTCTGCTTATTATGGGTTAGACAGTTCTAATTTTATTTTTCATAGATTTTAAATATAATTTTAGATTTACTTGAATTTTTTCAGACTTTTCCAAATCAGTTTACTATTTTTAGATCATTTTATTAGTTTAAATTAGTTTTAAATTCACATTAATTAATTAAAAAGTCAAAAAAATGAATTTTTTCCCAAAATTTTCTTTGGTCATTTAGTATGTAGGAAAAATAGATTTGATTCCGTAGAGTTAATATTTCATCGTTTTGACGTTTTTAGATTCGTTCTCAGTCTCGTTTTTCTTATAATCGCGTTTTTAAGTTTCTCTTTTACGTTTTTAATCACCTATGTTTTACTTAAATTGTTTTTCTTGCTTTTTAAATCATTTTTAATTTATGTTCATCAATCTTAGCTTAGAAACCCAAAATCCCACTTTTATTCACCATTCACTGCACGCAATCACGATTCGAGATCACGAATTCCATTCACGCCTTCGTTGGGGATAATGACCCGGGAATACAACTTCCATTGTATTCCTTGGAAATAAATACGACTTGATCGCAGCCGATCAATTTTTGGCGCCGTTGCCGGAGAAGGCTGACGCGAATTTTTAATTCTCGTTTATCGTTGCGTGTTTTGTAAATATTTTCTTATTAAAAACCCAAAAAGATTTTCATTTCAAAATTTATTTTCCTTCTTTGTATTTTTCAAATGTTTCTAAAAAACCAAAAATATTCTTCGTATCCCCTTTATTCGTTTAATTCCTTTTCTCACCCTCTATTCGTTTTATTCTATCTTCTTAACCCTCTTTATGTTTAATTCTGATGGAATCATTGATTCCTTGCGTCGGGTGTGGAGAGCCGCTTTTCGGTTTACCGTGTCGTTGGTGTACGTGCGAACGATGTGGTAATGATATTCAGAACGGAAGTTGGTTGTTTTGCGGTTCGAGGAATTCATTTGATTATGATCCAAATCCAAATTCTTTCGATGAACCGACAAATTTTTCCGACTACCCTCCACAGCCCCAAATGTCTCCATCTTACAACTATGGTTGTGAACGGTGTGGAGGTCCTCCAAATGGTGGAAATTGCCACGGTTATAGCATTATAAATTCGGGAAACGAGTTTGTCTATGACCAAAATCCCTACAATGAAACAACCAATTTCTTTAACCAACCTCCACACCATGAGATGGAAACATATTCTTGTGAATATTGTGGAAGTTTTCCTCATCCGGGATATGATTGTCGAACGGGAGACATGCTTGTCTATGAGCACGACCCTTATAACAATCAGACACCATCCGGATTTGACCAACCTTCACAGCACACAAACCCTCAACACCTTCTTCAAAGCGAGTTAACTAGAGTTGAATTGATCACTGAAGTGATTATTTCTCAAAATCAACTCAACATGGACTTTCAAACTGAAATTGACAGTCTTAAGGAGATGATGGAAGATTTTCTCGCCAAAAAACGAGCTGCACACAATCGTTTCTTATTTAATCAGGCTTGCATGCTCGATGACGATGATGAGGAAGAAGAAGACGAAGAGGAGAGTACTATTCCTGTTAGCAATATCGTTTCTCAACTCCCTCAGTCTATTGCAATCACATCACTCTTACCCAAGGACTCTCTTATTATGGGGGATGAGCATCTTAGCACTATTCCTGAAAAGGAATCGGACGAATTCATAAAGTCTAGTGCTGAGAACCTTATCCCAATCCCAAGTGGTTCTGAGGATATATCGGTTTGTGAAAGTGATGAGTCAGATACGGAGACAATAATGGACGAGATGCAAATTTCTAGCACACAAAGTACAGCACATGTCCCACCTCCGTATATCCTTCCAGAGCCCGAGCTCATGGATGCTTTTCCCGCATATGAGAGTTTTATTTTTGATGACAAAGAGGAGAGTAGTGGCAGTCCCACTTCTCATCCCGAGTATTCTCTCGCGGCTTACGAATCATTTAGTTTTGATTTCACGAAAGAGACGAGTAGTGGCAGTACCACTTCTCATGCTGATTTCTCTCTTCCAGAATATGATTCGTTTACCTTTGATCTTGATCATGAGGAGTTCTCCGATGAACTTACTCCGATCATATCTCCGCCGGAGTATGATCACTTCTACTTTGATCTAGACAAAGATGTTTTGTGTGACCCGGGGGGAGGCATTCTCAATCATGAGAAGTTGCTTATTGATGATTTAATCCCGACCCTCCCACCCGAGTCATTCCTTGAACAAAAGAGCTTAAATGATGAGACTCATAATATGAAAATTATGAAGTCTACTTTTGATGTTGATGACCTCATCATGATTGTTATCATGACCTTCTTCCCTTTCATCACATATCATGTGATTTCTCTTCTTCTTCACTCGTTCGGGAGTGAGGATACCATTTTTGATCCCGGCATCTCCATTTATCATTCTTTAGAGCCGGATGTATCTCATCGGAGTGGAACTTTCAAGTACTTCAATGTTTATCCAAACATTTTGAATGAAAGTCCGATGGAGATTTTCTCTTCCACTTGCTCCCCCATGGACAAATGAATTCGGGGTCGAGTCAAGCTAGTGACTCGGTTAACAAAAACATTAGCATTGCATGGGTAAACGCCCATGTTTCTGACTTCTTTCTATTTTCTGACACTAAGTGTGGGGGGATTCCTCTATTGTGCTTTGTTTGTGTGTTGTTTGCTCTGATTCTCAGGTTTCCCTTGGATAGTGATGATTGACGCGCCTGTTTTCAATCCAGCCGCCCAATATCCTATCCTTTTGCTAACGTTTATCTAGGGATATCTTTTCAACCTTTTTTTGTGAAAAATAGAGATTTCCGTTCCACACTTGGCTATTAGTATTACCTTTTTACGTTCTAAGTGGCGGCATAATAGCCGGTACTTTGAATATTGAGGGTAATATTCAATTCTAAGTGTGGGGGGGAATTCTCCCGAATTTTGTCACATAAGTACCTTCTAGTTCCCTAGTACCCCCGTTTTTGACCAAAGTTTTAAAATTTTGGTCATATATATAAAAAATAAATAAATAAATAAATAAATAAAAATGTCATCAATAAAATAAAAAGTAGTGTTTAGTCTTGATTAGGTTAGAACAAAGGGAATCCCGACTCTGCCAGAGTGTTGATCTGGCTGCTTCCTTAACGATTAGACTAAGGTTTTACGATTTGTGCGAATGAAAATGCTAAGCGTAGAGTAGTCTCTTTAGAGCTTATACAAGTAATCTATGGCTTTTCCTCCCAGTAGCTCCTAATCTGACTTAATAAGTGTTTATTTTCAAACATTTGAACACACAAAATCATTTTTTCATACGATTTTGAAAAATACCAGTTCAAAGATTTATTTAAACTTCGGAACAAGCATATGTCATAATAATGTAAAAGTTAAGTAATAAATAAATGTGCTAAAAAGCTAAGGTTCAAGATCGGCCCTTGGATCCTTATTTCCGGAAGGCGTTTAGGTCTTGGCTACCCTCTTACACCGGCTCTTGGACCCTTAATTCTGAAAGGCGTTAAGGTCTTGGAACTCTCCGTTGTAACGGCCTTTGGATCCTTTATTCCAGGAAGGTTTAAGGTCTTGGTTCCCGTGAAACTCCGTTAGTTTATGTTGCATAAGTATAAATAAAAAAAATAAAAATAAATAAATAAATAAATAAAAAAGATGAAAAAAAAATGAAAAGAAAAAAAAATGGAATGATATTGCAAAATGCAAAAATGGAATGATATTGCAAAATGCAATAAGTTTTGATGTGTTTTGAAACTTGCTTGTTGTGAATTTTAAATCTATCTTTCAACTAGTATTAGTCAAAATTTTATATAAACGTCGATTTTTGTGATCAAAATTTTAAAAATCAAGCACATTCACCTAACTTAAATAAATATGGGAGTGAAAAGTTAAGTCTCGACTTACATATATTATTAGTATAAGTAGTGTTAGCATTTTACAAAAATGTTTGCACAATGAGTTTAAGCTTAGTTGGGAGTAGGGGTGGCAATTTCCGACACGACCCGAAACCCGACCTGAGACCGACACGAAAATTAGCAGGTTAGGGTTGAGACTAAATAGGTTTCAGGTCGGTTTTGGGTCGACCTGATTGACCCGTTTATTAAACGGGTTAGGTTCGGGTTGAAGGTTTCCGACCCGCGAACCCACTAACCCGAACCCGTTAACCAGTTAACCCGAATTAACCCGCTAACCCGAAACCCGACCTGAGACCGACCCGAAAATTAGCAGGTTAGGGTTGAGACTAAATAGGTTTCAGGTCGGTTTTGGGTCGACCTGATTGACCCGTTTATTAAACGAGTCAGGTTCGGGTTGAAGGTTTCTGACCCGCGAACCCGATAACCCGAACCCGTGAACCCGAACCCGACCCGAATTGCCACCCCTGGTTGGGAGTATAAAAAGAGGATGACGATTTCAATTCCCTGGCGACACCCATTTTGTGTGAATCCCGTTCCATGATACCATTTATGAAAATCAAGCATGTTATCTATTTTGTTCTAGTTTAAATTTCTCGCATTGAATAAAAAGTCGAAACGGGGTTGGTTCCTTTCATTACTTCATATGATCGGATTGCTAGGGACTAGCAATAGTTTAGTGTGGGGGATTGATGAGTGTGTAAATACTCATCATTTTATGCCCATTTTAGACCATAAAAATACTGAAAACACCCAAATAGACCATATTATACTGCAAATATTCTTGGTTTGTGTTTTTATGTGTTTCAGGTACAAAAGGATCGAAAACAGGGCAAAACAAACAAAATCGAGCACAGGATTGGAAAATCGTGAAAAGCTGAAGCCGGGAAAGGAAATTACGAGTTTGGACCGGGATTATGCTCAAATTGTCAAAATCAACCCTCAAAAATATCAAAAGGGTCAATATTGGTCCTTGGACATATTTTCAGAATGTTGCATAAATGGTCCCTCAACTTTCAGATTTTACACCAATGGTCCCTAAACTCAAAACAATTCCATTTCCAATCCTAAAAATAAAACCCACACACAATAAACTAAACCCTATAACCCAACCCATTTACCCTTAACCCAAATAACCTAACCTAAGCCCAATCCCACAAAAATTAGACCCAACCCCATCTGTTTTATCTCTTTTTAGATAATACGGGGTCAACCCATTCGGTCAAACCCACCTTATCCCTTCCAAAAACCATCAACCCGCCAAACCACTTCTCCATTCCCCAAAAACCTCCATCCCTGACAAAACAGACAACAATGTTCCATGTCCATGCTTTTCACTTACACACGCCTCCCCCCTCCTTTAGCCCCACTAGCTACTCCCTTACGTGTGTACCAATTCACGTGGCTCAGTTTAGCTAAATATCCACTACCACCGCTTTTCCCGCCAAAAACCATTTGGACGATTGAGAGGGACTTAACCCAATCCAACGGTTGGGATGGAGAGAGAAGAGTCAGAGAAGCTTTTGGATTGTTATTTAAAGAAGAAAAAGACACAGAAAAAGATTGTCACCGTTTTAGACCACATTCCTAGTGTAGATTTTTAGGTTAAATTTAGTTAAAGTTTATTGTCAACTTAATTTCAGTCTAATGTAATTGTCATTTCAATTTCAGTTTGAATTCTTAAGCCTTGTTCTTTTTTCAGTGTAATTCAAGTTCAATCTCATTTAGAAAGTTAAATTTTGTTGTTGTTTAATTTCCATAAGCCTTTCTTTTCAGTTTACTAAGCTAACACAAGCCTGTGACAACTTGTGTTAGTTTGTTATTGCTTAATTCAGTTTCCATTTCCAAATTTCCAAAAAGTCAAAAAAATAGTCAAATAAGTCAACATAGGTCAACCATTTGCTTATTGCTTATTTTCAGGTTACTTTTCAGCTTAATTCCTATTGTTTGTGCTTAATTATGTTTGTTTAACATCTTAGTTTCTTAATCTTATGCTTGTTCTGGTCTGCTTAAGTTTAAAAGTAGCAAACAGTGCGACAAAGGGTTGTTTGGTTTATGGGTGAAAACAGGTCAAGCTGACCTCCTATTGCTCATGGGTGATTTGGTTAGTCTCATTTTCTCTTAAGTTAACTTATTCAATCAGTTTATAGGAAGTTCTCAGTTAAAATGAAGCATTTTTAGGAGTTCAGTGGTTATTGATTATTGAGGTTAGTTGCTGAGCTTGTAAGCTTTTCATAAGCTCAGGCTTGTGTCAAGCTTGTTTGTAGTATTTATAGGATCCACTTTATCCAATTTGAGAAGTAGTTAAGTGCCTTATTTCCTTGTTTCATAATTAGCTTTTATCAGTCTAAGTTGTATAGCAGACTGCAACTTTGTAGTTTTGCATTTTCAACAATTTTCTTAATCAGTTTTAAGCTAGCTTAAGTAGGTTTTAATTTCTAATTTTTGGTTTTATCAGTAGCTTGTAAGTTATTTTTAATCTGTTTTAGCTTAGTTGAGCATTTAGAGCTTATTAGATGGCTTATTTTCACTCTGCAATTTCCCCCATCTGAACTGCACATTTGCCCTGCACAATTGTATGATTTTTATCATCTAATCTAGGGGTTAATTAAGGTAGTAATTGATGTTAGAAATTAGGCATTTTTAGTTTGTAGGTAGCCTGTAGTACTAGGAAGCTTTTGCCCTCTTTAGTTTTCATTTTCTAGCTTATTTGAAGTGCTTATTTGGTCTGCCAGTAGGGGTTTTTGCTGCCTGTTCTGTCTTTATTTTTGAATCTGCCATATTGCTTATTTGGGTTAATCTGTGAGTTTAGCTGTTTAATTTAAGTTGTTTTATGCTTATTTAAGTTGTTTGAACTAGTTCTGATCCTTTGGTAATTTTTAGTTAACTTTAGCTTATTTTTAGCTTATTTGAAAACTGCTTATTTAGCCCATTCAGCTTATTATGGTTTAGACAGTTCTAATTTTATTTTTCCTAGCTTTTAAATATAATTTTAGATTTACTTGAATTTTTTCAGATTTTTCCAAATCAGTTTACTATTTTTAAATCATTTTATTAGTTTAAATTAGTTTTAAATTCACATTAATTAATTAAAAAGTCAAAAAAATATATTTTTTCCCAAAATTTTCTTTTGTCATTTAGTATGTAGGAAAATAGATTTGATTCAGTAAGTTATTAATATTTCATCGTTTGACGTTTTTTAGATCGTTTCAGTCTCGTTTTCTTATATCGCGTTTTTAAGTTTTTCTTTTACGTTTTTAATCACCTATGTTTTTCTTAAATTGTTTTTCTTGCTTTTTAAATCATTTTTAATTTATGTATCCATCAATCTTAGCTTAGAAACCCAAAATCTCACTTTTATTCACCATTCACTGCACGCAATCACGATTCGAGATCACGAATTCCATTCACGCCTTCGTTGGGGATAACGACCCGGGAATACAACTTCCATTGTATTCCATGGAAATAAATACGACTTGATCGCAGCCGATCAATTTTTGGCGCCGTTGCCGGGGAAGGCAGACGTGAATTTTTAATTCTCGTTTATCGTTGCGTGTTTTGTAAATATTTTCTTATTAAAAACCCAAAAAGATTTTCATTTCAAAATTTATTTTCCTTCTTTGTATTTTTCAAATGTTTCTAAAAAACCAAAAATATTCTTCGTATCCCCTTTATTCGTTTAATTCCTTTTCTCACCCTCTATTCGTTTTATTCTATCTTCTTAACCCTCTTTATGTTTAATTCTGATGGAATCATTGATTCCTTGCGTCGGGTGTGGAGAGCCGCTTTTCGGTTTACCGTGTCGTTGGTGTACGTGCGAACGATGTGGTAATGATATTCAGAACGGAAGTTGTTTGTTTTGCGGTTCGAGGAATTCATTTGATTATGATCCAAATCCAAATTCTTTCGATGAACCGACAAATTTTTTCGACTACCCTCCACAGCCCCAAATGTCTCCATCTTACAACTATGGTTGTGAACGGTGTGGGGGTCCTCCAAATGGTGGAAATTGCCACGGTTATAGCATTATAAATTCGGGAAACGAGTTTTTCTATGACCAAAATCCCTACAATGAAACAACCAATTTCTTTAACCAACCTCCACACCATGAGATGGAAACATATTCTTGTGAATATTGTGGAAGTTTTCCTCATCCGGGATATGATTGTCGAACGGGAGACATGCTTGTCTATGAGCACAAACCTTATAACAATCAGACACCATCCGGATTTGACCAACCTTCACAGCACACAAACCCTCAACACCTTCTTCAAAGCGAGTTAACTAGAGCTGAATTGATCACTGAAGTGATTATTTCTCAAAAGCAACTCCACATGGACTTTCAAACTGAAATTGACAGTCTTAAGGAGATGATGGAAGATTTTCTCGCCAAAAAACGAGCTGCACACAATCGTTTCTTATTTAATCAGGCTTGCATGCTCGATGACGATGATGAGGAAGAAGAAGACGAAGAGGAGAGTACTATTCCTGTTAGCAATATCGTTTCTCAACTCCCTCAGTCTATTGCAATCACATCACTCTTACCCAAGGACTCTCTTATTATGGGGGATGAGCATCTTAGCACTATTCCTGAAAAGGAATCGGACGAATTCATAAAGTCTAGTGCTGAGAACCTTATCCCAATCCCAAGTGAGTCTGAGGATATATCGATTTGTGAAAGTGATGAGTCAGATACTGTAACACCCCAACCCGATAAGGGTAAAGATATCACAATAATGGTTTCATATCAGATCAAAACAAAGCATACATCTATAGTAATACAAGAATTTTCAAAGGTTACAAATGAAATACAGAAACTACAAGGCTACAAAGCGAATTCCAATAAACTCTAATTCTAACATAATAATAACTTCTAATCATTTCTAATCCAGAATGGCTATCAAGTCTTCTAAGTCCAAGGTACTCTCCAATCATTCCCAGCTTCCCACTAAAACCTGCCGCAGGAAAAGAAATGCGGCTGAGCTACGAGAGCTCAATGAACAGATATAACGGAAACAAAGCAGTAATACAGAATAATGAACAGTAATTGAAGTACGAAATCAGTCAGAGATAAGGTATAAGTAAATGGTAACAGTAATGAAGAGTACAAGTGTATAAGGTGTAGGAAAACAGCAATCCACTACGAGCCCAGTAACAGTAACAGTATCAGTATAATCATGTAACCATATAATCATATAGAGGGGAGACCTCTCAGTAAACCAGTAATTATGAGGGGAGTCCTCAATCAGTAAATGGAGTGATCAGCTCCCAGTATGTGAAAGACGTGTATCGCACACACCATCAGTCACCAGTAATACAGTAATCAGTAATCAGTAACAGTAACAGTTCTAGGATGCATCCATACGCCCCAGGTGGCCATAAACCTCCCAACACACCAAATAAAATACAGTCAGGGACGGAACAGGTCATCACTCTCCTGCCCTAGAGTCATGCCATCGGTGCATCAATGACATGGTCATGAAACCCTCATGACTAGTTATGGCTCGTAGTATCAAACTGTGGGTCAGTGGTCAAGTATCAGTATTCAGTATTCAGTTTAGTTTCATAGGTCAATATCCATTTCAGTATATCAGAAAGTTCATATCAGATGGTTCAGTAACAGAAGGGTCAATATCAGTAGGTTCAGTATAAGAAAGGTTCAGTATCAGTAGGTCAATGTCAAAGGTTCACAGAAACAAAGAACATGGCAGTGAATCAGAAATCAGAAATGAGACGAAGGCACCTTACTAAAGAAGGGCAGAATATCTGTACCTTAGACCGCAAGTGAGAACTCAACTAGAACATAAAGATCGGAAGCAACTCCATCTTCAGCGAATCTACACGAATTCATGATCTCTTTATTAATAACTTATTTTAAATCGGATTACTCGTTTTTAGTTGGCTTTCCATTTTTTGAAACTTCCTGTCTTTAGTATCCTTCCCTATTTAATGACTTTTTGGATTATTAATGACAATTAAATAACTTTAAGACGCAATACTATTAATATTATAGTTTAGGGTTGCTCTTAACAAGTTTCCAAAGATTTGGGTTTAATATGTCATTTTAATAAGTTTAAGGTTAACGGTGTAAATTATCAGAATTAAATATTAAGAATGCCAAATAAAATTACTTTAAAGTTTATGCTAAAATTTTATATTAAGATGGTAAATTTTGAACCCCGTCGTGCATAATTTATTAACGTTCTCTTGGCATTAATTTCTGACCGCGACGACCAAAATATGGTATTGGTACATGTATAAACACACTTGGACTTGATATTATAACGCACACTAAATCCTTTTTATTTTCATCATTTCGGCACACTCAAACCGACACTATTCGACACCAATACCAATTTAACCAGTCCTAGCCTTACCCCATGTATACGCCCCATATTAGAAAAAAGTGAACAACACAACATACATGAAATTCCCACTTATACTTATATATATGTATGCCCCATGCCCAACATCAACTAGTTTTAATTTAACATATATCTCCTCATTTGCCAAATGCCATACTACAATATAAATGCATGAATAATTCATAAGATTCTTGATAACTATTAGACCCACCACAGCACGTTCATAAAATCAGACTTTGTTCCCAACCATGCGACACAAACATGACAAACTTAACACTCCATGCTCGTACATATATTTCTAAAGAGCCAACGCACCGATCTTCCCGTTTTCTTCTTGTTTAATATATGTTATTTGTGAATGTATACCAGCCCCATGTTCTTCCCTTTTTAAATGACACTAACACACATGTGTACACTCATTTGTGTGCCATTTTAATCAGATTATGAAGAGTATCAAAATCAACGTTCCATTAGACCATGTGTCGTGTTGGTTCTGAATTTTACAAGACCTTTATATTAACATTTAAACGCATGTTCCAAACCAGGTTATGAGCCTTCTTATTGCCAGTATTTTGTTCATATTTTACGTGCCACAATGGCCTAATCTTTATGTAAACCAAACTGATTCTACAACTCCATGAGATCTTCCATTCGATATAAGCTCTAACATATCATATATTTAAGACCCTACTTCTCATTGTTTATACATGACCAAAAGTATGCTTTTATAACAGATTAACCGACCTCAAAACTGATTTAAAGATAGGTTAGAACATTAATACGCCCCATATCACAACAACTAGAACATAACATTTTATGGTTTCATTACTCTCTTCCGTTTGTTAGCGTTATAGATCGATTATGAGTTTGGTTCATAGTTTAGAAGAGTTCTTATTTTATGCGATCAAGTCGAATGAAAATAAGGTCAAAAAGGTGATACCTTTTTCTGGTTCGATCAAGGAAACAACAAGAACAGGAACCCTCGAATGGACTGCCCAATGAACTCATGATCGATCACCACCTTTAGGCTGCTGAAACATCATGACCAAACCACCAAGGAGGCCGCAAGATTTGCCTTGTTGCTGATGTTGACCGAATAAGAGGAGAGGCAAGAGAGACAGCCGAAACTTTTATGGTAGAGGGAATTAGGGTTTTCTTTGGCTTGTTTTCTTTGAACCGAACAGAGAGAAGGAGTGGGAGTGATTTTAGGTTTTTGTTGAAGGGAGAAAGTTAATCTCGGTATTAAATGGGTTCTTTCACAAACCGTGTAATGTGATTGAATTTATACATGGAAGGGAACTAAATTATTGTGATATTGATGAAGCGAAAAGTGTACCGCTTTTAGGGGGTCATTTAAGCCCTAAATCGTATTTATTTGATCAAATATTGCCCTAAATCGTTCCTTTTGTCATTTTAGGTACTTTTGAGGAGAAATCTGGAAAAGGAGACATTTTGGACGTTTTTGGAGCATAAAAGTGAAGAAAACGGCAAAGTCTCAAAAATCGGCTAAAAGTTACCTTTGACGGCGTCACAATTTACTCTGGACGGCGTCATACCTTGGCAAGAAAAGTTGGACGTGAAATTTGCTCATGATAAGCCAGTGAAAATAGCATGTGAATTCTGACGGCGTCACGCTTTAACTTGATCAAGGGCGTCACGGCTTAAATCAAAAGGGGACGGCGTCACGTTCAAGGTTCGACGGCGTCAAGCCTTGATAAGCCAGAATGGATTTTTGAAGAGCTAAAGAGGGACGGCGTCAAGAAGATCATCCGGGAACCCTAGAAGCGGCGAGGTGACGGCGTCACACTCCATAACGTGACGCCGTCAGATCCAAAAATCTATATATAGTTTTCTAATTTTTTGTCATTAGTGGAGAACTTAGTGTGTGGAATTTTGGGAGAAAACCCTAAGACGATTTTAGCTTCTTTTTCAAGGCTTTTTGCCTTGAGATCTTCCATGTTACATTGAAGATAAGTTATCAATTAATCATTCAATATGTCTATGTGTTGTTTGATTTTATCTTATTCTTGTCTTTTGATTAACATGTTAGGCTAAATTTATCTTGTGTTTGCTTAGATCTAATGAAACCTAGCTATTGATTATTGGTTATTAGTGTGTTATTAGTTGTATTGGATGATTGTTTATCTATGTTAGGCTTAAGAAAACTGGCTAACTTCCTATTCGGTAACTTGCTTGAACGTCTTAAGAAACATGAACCAAATGCGTACTAAAGGTTTTTATGGTTGTATTTAATGCACAAGCGAATTCTAGTGATCCCATGTTAGGAGCTTCCTAGCCGGCTCGACATAGGAGTGAAGTAGGAGCTTGTAGAGTTGGGGAAGTACGTACGCCACCCCACAAATGGTATTAAGGAATACACCCGTCATCCACACGACTAATACACACTAATTAACCGGTAAAAGATAGTTAGGGAGTAAGGAAATCTAAGTAAACACATTTCTCTACACATAAGTTTCTCACCACATTTTATTTTCAGTTATTTATTTTATTTGCATCCGTAGTAATTTTGGGTTAGTTGACTAGCAACTAATTCCGCCCACTCTTTCAAACCCGAGATTTTACTTGCTTTCATAAAAAAAATTATAAAAACACAAAAAGAATCTTCCTCAACCCTTAGACCTATTAGAGTAGTCTTTCATACCTAACGAACACTATTCCCTGTGGAGAACGATCAATCCCCCGTACTTACCACTACACTATACTACATCGGTCAGGTACACTGCCTGGTGGGGTTGTAAGCCTCTTGAGATCCCTCGAGAGGTAAAACCTGTTGTAAGGTTACAAAACCACGCATCAAGTTTTTGGCGCCGTTGCCGGGGAATAGTTATTGCTTAGGTTGAAATTTTATTTTTATTAGGTCTACTCACAAGATTGCTATCAAGTGAGATATTTTCTTTTTATTTTGTAGCTTTCTCGTAGTCTATCTTTTCTTTGTGATTTTGTTTGTAATTTGCTTCAAATGGACTTTTCACTTAGATTTCTAAGATTGCAAGATATGGTTGAGTGGCTAGAACACCAAGAAGTTCAAAATACCTCATTTAGAGACACTTATGAATCATATGAGCCTTCACCTAGGATAGATTCTTATGAACAACCTCCATGTTTAGGATCTTGTTTTAGTGAGGCTAATAGGAAAAGCGACCTAGTTTGCCAAGGAATTGTGGATAGAGCCGTATCAATAAACCATAAGTTGGATGAAGCACTAGGTTTGTTATTATCACTACCTAAGAAAACAAGTGATGAGGATATAGGTGATCTTGACACGTGGAATGATGAGGTAAACACCATAAGCCCACAAAATACTCAACCATCATTTGAGGCACCCACACCGCCCGTGACTTACCCGGAAGAAGTAGAAGAGACTTTAGGAATCCCGATGGAGGTAGAACCCTTGGACCAAGCACAACTAGAGGATATAGGTTTGAACACTTTTAGTGATGACCTTACTCTTAGTTCTAGGGAATTTCCTAGTGTTGATGAGCCGGAACCTCAACCTTTACACAACTTTTCATCCTTAGATTTACATCTAGGAGACAAAAGAGGAACCGACCCACCCATAAACCAATATTATCCGGGTAGTTTTAGGATGAAGGAAGCCATTCACTCACCCCCTTCACCTCACGTGGTATATTTCCACCCTAAGGGTGTGTATCGCTACTTCCACCCGCACTTAATCCTAAGTGTAGGGAAAACCTCCCCTATTTCCGTTAAATAAGGGTAGAGTCAGGCTCGTGACTCGAACAAAAACAAGCGCTTCTTGGGAGGCAACCCAAGCTTTATTTGCTTTGTGTGTTTATTTATTTGTTTGTTTGATTTTATTTTCCGTATGTGTGTTTAATTTTTATTATTATTGATTCATGTTCAAAAGTAAATTGTGAAAATGCTTTATGTTGTTTTTAACTTCGTCTTAACTACATATAAAGGTATTTTGCAAAAGTTAAGTGTAAGGGAAATCTAAATCGGTTTATTAGAACACAAATGAACATGAATCGTAATAATAATAAATTAGCATACATATTCGTATTTGTTTGAGTCAAATGCTTGTATCGAGTCATAATGATGTTTTGCAGGATTTCCAGGAAGTAAGGTAAAGGTTTTTCCAGAAATTTTCCGAAAACTTAAATTGAGAATTTTTGTCAGGTCATTTCTGACGGCGTCAGGGTTTATAACCTGACGGCGTCAGATTTAATTTTCAGAAATTTTTGAAAGTTTTGTTTTTAAAAAGTTTTTATTAAAATCTCCAACTTATAATCTCCAGGAATCTGCAAAATTATCATTCCACAAGCATTATATCCTTATATATAGATTTATCCCGCCGATGTTATGCAGGTTTTCGTGTTTGTTTTCTCAGGTTTAATAGGTTATTTTGGACAAGGAGATGTTTATGGAATCAAGCTTATGGCGATGCATTAGTCATGGAGCTTCAACATTACCTTGGAGGAAGATCTAACCGTGTAATTTCATTATCCACCGAGCGAATCAGGGGAGTATTTGATTTCATTCTTTTACTTTATGCTTTTACATCTTGTTATTTGAACATTGGGGACAATGTTCATCTTAAGTGTAAGGGGGGGTAAAAGTACGATTTTAGAGAATACAATTGCGCTTGATTTTTGTTTGTTTAATAGTAGATGTGTAATAAAACTGAGAGAAATACCTGTTAGGGCAATTTTAGTGCCAAATTTAAAATTTTTTACAACATATAGGAGTGAAACTTTGATCTTAATGAGCGTCTCACGGATAGGAGTTATATGACTAGCACAAAAACCGTACCACTAAAAAAAAAATTTCCACCCCCAAATATGTGAGGTTCGCCCCTAGAATTGGTAGGAAAAGCATTTATGCTATGATGTGTGTACCGGTAGCACTTAGATTCTAGAACTTGCGTTAGGACCATTCCGAGGCCACAAGTGAGACTACATTCGTGTAGTTAGATTTACTACATGATAAGAGGCATTAGGATTAACCCATTGTTTTACACCTGTGTTTTTGTTATAATTACTTCGGCTACATTGGTCAAGTAATTCTCCCACACCCTTTGCGTTGTACTCATTTTTAGTACACGATACCCCTAGTACACCCCTCAGAGCCTATCTTTTCGTTTCAACCTTTAAGCATTTTACTTAAAGGAAGAATTTGTTACACCCCACTTAAATGTACACCCAAATCGCCTTAGCCTACCTTGTATGCACTCATTTTTAGTGCATTATTGTTACAACATTTGTTTAAACCCAAGTTAATTATCTAGTTGATTACATGGTTGCTAAGTCGAGTCATATCCTTGTACATATTGTTTTGGGACGATTGGGACTCATGGGTAAAGTACTAGTGTAATAGAGTAATGGGGAAGAACATCATTTATTACCCCCATATGTGCTAAATATTTTAAAAGTACTCCAAGTTTTTCAATTATCTTAATTCGAGTCATTAGATTAGTATTTGTAAAGTTATGTAAAAGTTCAAGTGTAAGGGGGATGCAATGCCCCTATGATGTATTATTTTGGATGGTAGGGCAAAAGTGTATGCAAAAAAAAAAAAAAAAAAAAAAAAAAAAAAAAAAAAGAAAAAAAAAATCGAAAAAATCAAGAAAAATACAAAAAAAATGAGAAAAAGAAAAATAGAAAAAAAACATACGGACTACCATCCCGTTTCATTTTATGTTTGTTTTATCTTTTTATTTTGTTATTTCGTTTCTAGCTTAAGATCGAGTCTAGTCTTGGCTTAGCAACATTGTATAGTACATGTAATTGATCAAGATCATTAACTCGCCACCAGTAAAATATCCTTCATCCAACCAAACCGTGTTTTCCTTTTCCCTACACCTAACGTTATAACCCATTTAAAAGCCCTCTTTGATAGTTTATCTTTGGTGCTTACGCCTAGTGGAGGAGGTTTTCGATCCTTTCCCAAGCCTATGGTAATCTATTTGCTATGACAGGTAGTGAGAGATATTATCCGTTTTCATTTATGAGATTTATTTTGATGACACTTGAGAGATGTGAGTATCTAAACACTATTTGTGAGGTGCTAGTTTGTAATCTCCGTGCTTATTATGATTGAAGTGGAACGATTATTTGTTGTAATTACTTTTATGTTTGCATTAAATGACCCCTAACTTGTATTTTGATTAGAATAAAAGCGCATTTGCTTGAGGACAAGCAAATCTCAAGTGTAAGGGTATTTGATGAAGCGAAAAGTGTACCGCTTTTAGGGGGTCATTTAAGCCCTAAATCGTATTTATTTGATCAAATATTGCCCTAAATCGTTCTTTTTGTCATTTTAGGTACTTTTGAGGAGAAATCTGGAAAAGGAGACATTTTGGACGTTTTTGGAGCATAAAAGTGAAGAAAATGGCAAAGTCTCAAAAATCGGCTAAAAGTTACCTTTGACGGCGTCACAATTTACTCTGGACGGCGTCATGCCTTGGCAAGAAAAGTTGGACGTGAAATTTGCTCATGATAAGCCAGTGAAAATAGCATGTGAATTCTGACGGCGTCACGCTTTAACTTGATCAAGGGCGTCACGGCTTAAATCAAAAGGGGACGGCGTCACGTTCAAGGTTCGACGGCGTCAAGCCTTGATAAGCCAGAATGGATTTTTGAAGAGCTAAAGAGGGACGGCGTCAAGAAGGTCATCCGGGAACCCTAGAAGCGGCGAGGTGACGGCGTCACACTCCATAACGTGACGCCGTCAGATCCAAAAATCTATATATAGTTTTCTAATTTTTTGTCATTAGTGGAGAACTTAGTATGTGGAATTTTGGGAGAAAACCCTAAGACGATTTTAGCTTCTTTTTCAAGGCTTTTTGCCTTGAGATCTTCCATGTTACATTGAAGATAAGTTATCAATTAATCATTCAATATGTCTATGTGTTGTTTGATTTTATCTTATTCTTGTCTTTTGATTAACATGTTAGGCTAAATTTATCTTGTGTTTGCTTAGATCTAATGAAACCTAGCTATTGATTATTGGTTATTAGTGTGTTATTAGTTGTATTGGATGATTGTTTATCTATGTTAGGCTTAAGAAAACTGGCTAACTTCCTATTCGGTAACTTGCTTGAATGTCTTAAGAAACATGAACCAAATGCGTACTAAAGGTTTTTATGGTTGTATTTAATGCACAAGCGAATTCTAGTGATCCCATGTTAGGAGCTTCCTAGCCGGCTCGACATAGGAGTGAAGTAGGAGCTTGTAGAGTTGGGGAAGTACGTACGCCACCCCACAAATGGTATTAAGGAATACACCCGTCATCCACGCGACTAATACACACTAATTAACCGGTAAAAGATAGTTAGGGAGTAAGGAAATCTAAGTAAACACATTTCTCTACACATAAGTTTCTCACCACATTTTATTTTCAGTTATTTATTTTATTTGCATCCGTAGTAATTTTGGGTTAGTTGACTAGCAACTAATTCCGCCCACTCTTTCAAACCCGAGATTTTACTTGCTTTCATAAAAAAAATTATAAAAACACAAAAAGAATCTTCCTCAACCCTTAGACCTATTAGAGTAGTCTTTCATACCTAACGAACACTATTCCCTGTGGAGAACGATCAATCCCCCGTACTTACCACTACACTATACTACATCGGTCAGGTACACTGCCTGGTGGGGTTGTAAGCCTCTTGAGATCCCTCGAGAGGTAAAACCTGTTGTAAGGTTACAAAACCACGCATCAGATATGGTATCCTTTTAAATTAAAAGTGTGCTTATCTCCTCATTTGTTTTGCTTAACCGAAATTTGGAAATGTGTAACATATAGGGATTGACTAGCATAGTTTGGATTAGGACATTTATACTTTGTACATTTTAATTCATAATGTAAAGTTTTTTTTTTTTTTTTTTTTTTTTTTTTTTTTTTTTTTTTTTTTTTAGGAGCTTAAATCATTGGGAACTTAGAATACAACTTATATTTGGTTACATTAAAATTAATGTCACTTATGGGGTTTTTACACAATCTAAAAAAAATTCGAATTTAAAGGGTATTTTGGTCATTTCAGATTGTATTACTTTTGGGTTTTACAACTTCTTCCCCTCTAAAAGAAAAATTTTCGTCCTCGAAAATTGAAATGAGCGAAACGGAAACCAACAGATCGTGAACGAAAATGTGAATGACTTGTTTCTCATGACTCTATCTTGTTGATCAAAGTAGCTTCGGTTTCCTCAGAATGGACAAACCATACTGAATCCAGATCAAAAGATTAATATATCAAATGCAATAGGTGATAATCATATTCTCTCGGGAGAGATACAGGAAATACGTAGGATTTTTGTCGGATATGCCGTCCAATAGAATTTGATTAGATAAATCAGATGAGAACATACAAAAAACAGATGGTTTGATATCATCAAATGGCAGAAAGCTCTACAACAGAACTTAAGATTCTTGTCGGAAGCATGGAGGTCAGAAAAACGCGTGTCAAGAATCCACACGTATCAAATCGCATAATGGTGAAAGCAAATTAAACGTACCGGTAGAATGAACCTAAAGTCTCACTAATACAGACAATCTCCTGTAGCTATCAGAATTCTAAGGCTTCTAAGGCACTTCTCGGAATATCCTATGCCCACAACAAGTGCACGTTATATGACGTAAGTATTATCACGTTGGCCAGGCGTCATAATACTAGCATCATATAAATATGCCCTCATGATGGTCATACTTTATCTCAAGTCGTGAACAAATAACCTATCTTAAATCCACCTAATCCAACTACAGTCTCAGAGGTCATCAAAAATCAAACACCATAACTAAGAGGAGAACGAACTACTCGAAGAGTAACGTAAAAATTTTAGAACGTCTATCAGAAATGGATACATCGCCCGCAGCGTCAATCCTTCATCACTCACCAGAATCAACTCAGACAACATCAGTGGTTACTTCAAAATTCTCATAACAAACCATCATCCCACATGCGCGCAGTCTACACAAAAAGGAATTTCTAGCGGGAAACCTAAATCATTCAGAGGATCTTATCATCAGGTAACGGAAATTTTAGTAGGTCAAGCGGAAATGAATTACGTCATCCATAGTTTATTCTTTACAGAATCAACTCTTTCAAACACAAACATTCGCTTCAGAATCATCGTCCATTCAAATACATGATCCTAAACTTCTTCCAAGTCCATGCAGTCTGTCGTATGATCATAGGGTGGAAAGGAATTACAACTCGAGTCTGGTCCTTCAAGCCTTCGGCACTTCTTCTTGGAACTGTGGTGTAGTAACGTGGATTTCTGGCACGATCTTTAAATCTCTTCATCATCCAGTCTGCTTCCGCTCTCAATTCATCTTAGTACAACCAAGATGAATAAGGAAGTGAGACTGCATGTCTTCATCAGCTCCAGGTTCGCCATCTTGACTGGATTTCCTTTCTGCATCGCCAACACTCCTGCCTTGTAAGGAATGTCTTCATTCTTCAGGGTAGTCTTTGTTGTCGTCAACTCCAGGTCAGGCAAAGAACACCGTTGTCTCAAAGAAATATCCATCTCCCTTCTCAGAAGTTCTTGTGGTTGCTTCTTTAGTCCTTCAAACATTTAATGAGGTCGTCTGGTACGGAATTTACAAAGATAGAACGAATCAATCACTGGCATGCGGAAATGGAAAAATGATTACGGGTAGTGATACGGTTAGGTTTATGATAGTTGATACGCTGACGCAGAATTTTCTCTTTCTTCTTCATAAACTAATAGGGGTATTCAAAGTAATCACTGAGGTGAACCAGGTCATATTCCATCAACTTCTTCAATCTCTCAACTTCTATAGCATCATGGTTCGTCAACTGAGATCGGTTCAAATTCAATTCCACTTCTTAAACAGGAGGGAAACATAAGAGTTTCTTCAGAACCACCAGAATATTTGCACAACAAAACTTCCAATGCCAAGTTTTCTAAGAGCGGATACTAGTAGGTGTCAGGAGACAATCAATAATCAAGTGCGATCGAGGTAAATGTTTCCATAACAGCGTTAAGCTTAACAGATTGGAGCGGCTAAAGGTTATCATAACAAAGTAGGATGAAAATAGATTTCCAAAAGTCGCCTATCAGATATGGTACTCCCTGGCAGCTTATGAAGGCCAGCCAATACATAACTTAAGGACCTCAAAATCAAATATATCAAGAGTAAGCGGATTCGTAGGATGAGTACAGTCGTAAAACAGATAGGTAGTTCATATATCAAGGTCAATTACATGGTTCATCAAAGTGTTGAGATAGATAAGTGAACGATTCAAGGTGTTGGAAACTTGTTTAGTTATTTAACAAAAGTGGCAGGTAGGTTGGAAATCATCGAACATCGCATAACTGTCAAAAGTCAGGGGTACAGAAAATCAGTTATCAGCATCATCATGCTCAGTTACCAATTTCGCATCAGGACAAAATTATCGTCATATCCTTCCAAAGGGAACTAATTGATGGCAAGATTCATTATTCAAGGGGAGGGAATAAACTTCCTATATCCATGGTTAAAAATCACCAGAGTCTTCATAGGAGTAGTTATGGATTTTGCAAGACAGAGTAGTATCAGATGATACATTTATATCCAGCGCTGAAAATGAATTAATAGGATGTGTCAAACACATTGGGGTTAAATGACCTTTGGGATGGTCGGAGAGGTATCAAACTGTTTGTCAAACAGATCGGAAATGAAGATCAAAATCAGGTAGTGAAACACTCTCAAAAGATATACTTAAGCAAACTCACTTCCTGGTCTTCGGTTGCTGCTCTTTCTGGTCGCTCAAATCAATTGGTATGATCCGAAAGACATCTTCGCTTGGCGGCTAGACAATCTCTCGGTATCATGTCAAATCCTACTTCACATTCCGGAGGAAAACTTGGTGGTTCAACCAGGAATCATATTTGGAAAACTCAGGGTGCCAATTAATTCTCAAGATAAGGTTCATTCATTGGTGTACGAAATGGTTTCTAGGAAAACTTCATAACCGCGAAAGTAACACACGAGTCTCCAGAGTAATAGTGATAGCAAGGAGTTTAACAATCGGTAATCATGGTAGGTAGTTCAAAATTTGTTTCAGACGCCAAAGGTGAGACATAGGAGGATAGTTGTCAATATTGAATGATCAATCAACCAATCCTTATCAAAATAAAATTAAAGATAACTATCCAAGGAAAAACAGATCGACAAGCAAGTCTTATCGTTCAAAAGTGAAAGGAAACATTCTTACACTCGTGGTTAAGCACCACAAGGCTTCTCATGGGAACAGAGATGGTTATGGCGAAATCAATTTGTGTCAGAAAATTCATAGATGATTATCAAAAGCAAGAGAGAAATAACAGAATATATCAAGTATATCATCGTCATGGAGATTCTCAGAATGCCCAAAGAGGCATCAAAATGATTAACAAAAGGATCAGAGGTCGGAGTCAGAATCTGAAGACAAGGATCAAATAGTGCCAGGCAATTACTATGCAATTCTCAAAGCTTTCAAGATTTATTTAGGTTTCAAATCTTAGGTGGTGCCAGGCATGAGCTTTCAATTTCCAAAAGTGATCTCAACAAGCTTTAACCAAAAGCAAGGCACAAATCAGAGTGATGCGGAAGCAATGCTACTTAAACAAATGTCTTATAGTCTACCCATTCCTCACCGGTCAGAATTTAAGTTCCTATAAGAAAATCCTAAAGCAAATTCTTACAGGTTATCTTATGAGCGCCTACAGTGGAAACTTAGTGGTCCAAACTTCACAGGTCAAAGGTAAATGTATTACGAGTCGCAGCCTGTCGTTCTCTGATACCATAAATTGTAACACCCCAACCCGATAAGGGTAAAGATATCACAATAATGGTTTCATATCAGATCAAAACAAAGCATACATCTATAGTAATACAAGAATTTTCAAAGGTTACAAATGAAATACAGAAACTACAAGGCTACAAAGCGAATTCCAATAAACTCTAATTCTAACATAATAATAACTTCTAATCATTTCTAATCCAGAATGGCTATCAAGTCTTCTAAGTCCAAGGTACTCTCCAATCATTCCCAGCTTCCCACTAAAACCTGCCGCAGGAAAAGAAATGCGGCCGAGCTACGAGAGCTCAATGAACAGATATAACGGAAACAAAGCAGTAATACAGAATAATGAACAGTAATTGAAGTACGAAATCAGTCAGAGATAAGGTATAAGTAAATGGTAACAGTAATGAAGAGTACAAGTGTATAAGGTGTAGGAAAACAGCAATCCACTACGAGCCCAGTAACAGTAACAGTATCAGTATAATCATGTAACCATATAATCATATAGAGGGGAGACCTCTCAGTAAACCAGTAATTATGAGGGGAGTCCTCAATCAGTAAATGGAGTGATCAGCTCCCAGTATGTGAAAGACGTGTATCGCACACACCATCAGTCACCAGTAATACAGTAATCAGTAATCAGTAACAGTAACAGTTCTAGGATGCATCCATACGCCCCAGGTGGCCATAAACCTCCCAACACACCAAATAAAATACAGTCAGGGACGGAATAGGTCATCACTCTCCTGCCCTAGAGTCATGCCATCGGTGCATCAATGACATGGTCATGAAACCCTCATGACTAGTTATGGCTCGTAGTATCAAACTGTGGGTCAGTGGTCAAGTATCAGTATTCAGTATTCAGTTTAGTTTCATAGGTCAATATCCATTTCAGTATATCAGAAAGTTCATATCAGATGGTTCAGTAACAGAAGGGTCGATATCAGTAGGTTCAATATAAGAAAGGTTCAGTATCAGTAGGTCAATGTCAAAGGTTCACAGGAACAAAGAACATGGCAGTGAATCAGAAATCAGAAATGAGACGAAGGCACCTTACTAAATAAGGGCAGAATATCTGTACCTTAGACCGCAAGTGAGAACTCAACTAGAACATAAAGATCGGAAGCAACTCCATCTTCAGCGAATCTACACGAATTCATGATCTCTTTATTAATAACTTATTTTAAATCGGATTACTCGTTTTTAGTTGGCTTTCCATTTTTTTAAACTTCCTGTCTTTAGTATCCTTCCATATTTAATGACTTTTTGGATTATTAATGACAATTAAATAACTTTAAGACGCAATACTATTAATATTATAGTTTAGGGTTGCTCTTAACAAGTTTCCAAAGATTTGGGTTTAATATGTCATTTTAATAAGTTTAAGGTTAACGGTGTAAATTATCAGAATTAAATATTAAGAATGCCAAATAAAATTACTTTAAAGTTTATGCTAAAATTTTATATTAAGATGGTAAATTTTGAACCCCGTCGTGCATAATTTATTAACGTTCTCTTGGCATTAATTTCTGACCGCGACGACCAAAATATGGTATTGGTACATGTATAAACACACTTGGACTTGATATTATAACGCACACTAAATCCTTTTTATTTTCATCATTTCGGCACACTCAAACCGACACTATTCGACACCAATACCAATTTAACCAGTCCTAGCCTTACCCCATGTATACGCCCCATATTAGAAAAAAGTGAACAACACAACATACATGAAATTCCCACTTATACTTATATATATGTATGCCCCATGCCCAACATCAACTAGTTTTAATTTAACATATATCTCCTCATTTGCCAAATGCCATACTACAATATAAATGCATGAATAATTCATAAGATTCTTGATAACTATTAGACCCACCACAGCACGTTCATAAAATCAGACTTTGTTCCCAACCATGCGACACAAACATGACAAACTTAACACTCCATGCTCGTACATATATTTCTAAAGAGCCAACGCACCGATCTTCCCGTTTTCTTCTTGTTTAATATATGTTATTTGTGAATGTATACCAGCCCCATGTTCGACCCTTTTTAAATGACACTAACACACATGTGTACACTCATTTGTGTGCCATTTTAATCAGATTATGAAGAGTATCAAAATCAACGTTCCATTAGACCATGTGTCGTGTTGGTTCTGAATTTTACAAGACCTTTATATTAACATTTAAACACATGTTCCAAACCAGGTTATGAGCCTTCTTATTGCCAGTATTTTGTTCATATTTTACGTGCCACAATGGCCTAATCTTCATGTAAACCAAACTGATTCTACAACTCCATGAGATCTTCCATTCGATATAAGCTCTAACATATCATATATTTAAGACCCTACTTCTCATTGTTTATACATGACCAAAAGTATGCTTTTATAACAGATTAACTGACCTCAAAACTGATTTAAAGATAGGTTAGAACATTAATACGCCCCATATCACAACAACTAGAACATAACATTTTATGGTTTCATTACTCTCTTCCATTTGTTAGCGTTATAGATCGATTATGAGTTTGGTTCATAGTTTACAAGAGTTCTTATTTTATGCGATCAAGTCGAATGAAAATAAGGTCAAAAAGGTGATACCTTTTTCTGGTTCGATCAAGGAAACAACAAGAACAGGAACCCTCGAATGGACTGCCCAATGAACTCATGATCGATCACCACCTTCAGGCTGCTGAAACATCATGACCAAACCACCAAGGAGGCCGCAAGATTCGCCTTGTTGCTGATGTTGACCGAATAAGAGGAGAGGCAAGAGAGACAGCCGAAACTTTTATGGTAGAGGGAATTAGGGTTTTCTTTGGCTTGTTTTCTTTGAACCGAACAGAGAGAAGGAGTGGGAGTGATTTTAGGTTTTTGTTGAAGGGAGAAAGTTAATCTCGGTATTAAATGGGTTCTTTCACAAACCGTGTAATGTGATTGAATTTATACATGGAAGGGAACTAAATTATTGTGATATGGTATCCTTTTAAATTAAAAGTGTGCTTATCTCCTCATTTGTTTTGCTTAACCGAAATTTTGAAATGTGTAACATATAGGGATTGACTAGCATAGTTTGGATTAGGACATTTATACTTTGTACATTTTAATTCATAATGTAAAGTTTTTTTTTTTTTTTTTTTTTTTTTTTTTTTTTTTTTTTTTTTTTTTTTTTTTTTTTTTTTTTAGGAGCTTAAATCATTGGGAACTTAGAATACAACTTATATTTGGTTACATTAAAATTAATGTCACTTATGGGGTTTTTATACAATCTAAAAAAAATTCGAATTTAAAGGGTATTTTGGTCATTTCAGATTGTATTACTTTTGGGTTTTACAGATACGGAGACAATAACGGACAAGGTGCAAATTTCTAGCACACAAAGTACAGCACATGTCCCACCTCCGTATATCTTTCCAGAGCCCGAGCTCATGGATGCTTTTCCCGCATATGAGAGTTTTATTTTTGATGACAAAGAGGAGAGTAGTGGCAGTCCCACTTCTCATCCCGAGTATTCTCTCGCGGCTTACGAATCATTTAGTTTTGATTTCACGGAAGAGACGAGTAGTGGCAGTACCACTTCTCATGCTGATTTCTCTCTTCCAGAATATGATTCGTTTACCTTTGATTTTGATCATGAGGAGTTCTCCGATGAACTTACTCCGATCATATCTCCGCCGGAGTATGATCACTTCTACTTTGATCTAGACAAAGATGTTTTGTGTGACCCGGGGGAGGCATTCTCAATCATGAGAAGTTGCTTATTGATGATTTAATCCCGACCCTCCCACCCGAGTCATTCCTTGAACAAAAGAGGTTAAATGATGAGACTCATAATATGAAAATTATGAAGTCTACTTTTGATGTTGATGACCTCATCATGATTGTTATCATGACCTTCTTCCCTTTCATCACATATCATGTGATTTCTCTTCTTCTTCACTCGTTCGGGAGTGAGGATACCATTTTTGATCCCGGCATCTCCATTTATCATTCTTTAGAGCCGGATGTATCTCATCAGAGTGGAAGTTTAAAGTACTTCAATGTTTATCCAAACATTTTGAATGAAAGTCCGATGGAGATTTTCTCTTCCACTTGCTCCCCCATAGACAAATGAATTCGGGGTCGAGTCAAGCTAGTGACTCGGTTAACAAAAACATTAGCATTGCATGGGTAAACGCCTATGTTTCTGACTTCATTCTATTTTCTGACACTAAGTGTGGGGGGATTCCTCTACTGTGCTTTGTTTGTGTGTTGTTTGCTCTGATTCTCAGGTTTCCCTTGGATAGTGATGATTGACGCGCCTGTTTTCAATCCAGCCGCCCAATATTCTATCCTTTTGCTAACGTTTATCTAGAGATATCTTTTCAACCTTTTTTTGTGAAAAATAGAGATTTCTGTTCCACACTTGGCTATTAGTATTACCTTTTTACGTTCTAAGTGGCGGCATAATAGCCGGTACTTTTAATATTGAGGGCAATATTCAATTCTAAGTGTGGGGGGGGGGGGGGGGGAATTCTCCCGAATTTTGTCACATAAGTACCTTCTAGTTCCCTAGTACCCCCGTTTTTGACCAAAATTTAAAAATTTTTGTCATATATATATATTAAAAAAAAAATGTCATCAATAAAATAAAAAGTAGTGTTTAGTCTTGATTAGGTTAGAACAAAGGGAATCCCGACTCTGCCAGAGTGTTGATCTGGCTGCTTCCTTAACGATTAGACTAAGGTTTTACGATTTGTGCAAATGAAAATGCTAAGCGTAGAGTAGTCTCTTTAGAGCTTATACAAGTAATCTATGGATTTTCCTCCCAGTAGCTCCTAATCTGACTTAATAAGTGTTTATTTTCAAACATTTGAACACACAAAATCATTTTTTCATACGATTTTGAAAAATACTAGTTCAAAGATTTATTTAAACTTCGGAACAAGCATATGTCATAATAATGTAAAAGTTAAGTAATAAATAAATGTGCTAAAAAGCTAAGGTTCAAGATCGGCCCTTGGATCCTTATTTCCGGAAGGCGTTTAGGTCTTGGCTACCCTCTTACACCGGCTCTTGGACCCTTAATTCTGAAAGGCGTTAAGGTCTTGGAACTCTCCGTTGTAACGGCCCTTGGATCCTTTATTCCAGGAAGGTTTAAGGTCTTGGTTCCCGTGAAACTCCGTTAGTTTATGTTGCATAAGTATAAATAAAAAAAATAAAAATAAATAAATAAATAAATAAAAAAGATGAAAAAAAATGAAAAGAAAAAAAAATGGAATGATATTGCAAAATGCAAAAATGGAATGATATTGCAAAATGCAATAAGTTTTGATGTGTTTTGAAACTTGCTTGTTGTGAATTTTAAATCTATCTTTCAACTAGTATTAGTCAAAATTTTATATAAACGTCGATTTTTGTGATCAAAATTTTGAAAATCAAGCACATTCACCTAACTTAAATAAATATGGGAGTGAAAAGTTAAGTCTCGACTTACATAGATTATTAGTATAAGTAGTGTTAGCATTTTACAAAAATGTTTGCACAATGAGTTTAAGCTTAGTTGGGAGTATAAAAAGAGGATGACGATTTCAATTCCCTGGAGACACCCATTTTGTGTGAATCCCGTTCCATGATACCATTTTTGAAAATCAAGCATGTTATCTATTTTGTTCTAGTTTAAATTTCTCGCATTGAATAAAAAGTCGAAACGGGGTTGGTTCCTTTCATTACTTCATATGATCGGATTGCTAGGGACTAGCAATAGTTTAGTGTGGGGGATTGATGAGTGTGTAAATACTCATCATTTTATGCCCATTTTAGACCATAAAAATACTAAAAACACCCAAATAGACCATATTATACTGCAAATATTCTTGGTTTGTGTTTTTATGTGTTTCAGGTACAAAAGGATCGAAAACAGGGCAAAACAAACAAAACCGAGCACAGGATTGGAAAATCGTGAAAAGCTGAAGCCGGGAAAGGAAATTACGAGTTTGGACCGGGATTATGCTCAAATTGTCAAAATCAACCCTCAGAAATATCAAAAGGGTCAATATTGGTCCTTGGACATATTTTCAGAATGTTGCATAAATGGTCCCTCAACTTTCAGATTTTACACCAATGGTCCCTAAACTCAAAACAATTCCATTTCCAATCCTAAAAATAAAACCCACACACAATAAACTAAACCCTATAACCCAACCCATTTACCCTTAACCCAAATAACCTAACCTAAGCCCAATCCCACAAAAATTAGACCCAACCCCATCTGTTTTATCTCTTTTTAGATAATACGGGGTCAACCCATTCGGTCAAACCCACCTTATCCCTTCCAAAAACCATCAACCCGCCAAACCACTTCTCCATTCCCCAAAAACCTCCATCCCTGACAAAACAGACAACAATGTTCCATGTCCATGCTTTTCACTTACACACGCCTCTCCCCTCCTTTAGCCCCACTAGCTACTCCCTTACGTGTGTACCAATTCACGTGGCTCAGTTTAGCTAAATATCCACTACCACCGCTTTTCCCGCCAAAAACCATTTGGACGATTGAGAGGGACTTAACCCAATCCAACGGTTGGGATGGAGAGAGAAGAGTCAGAGAAGCTTTTGGATTGTTATTTAAAGAAGAAGAAGACACAGAAAAAGATTGTCACCGTTTTAGACCACATTCCTAGTGTAGATTTTTAGGTTAAATTTAGTTAAAGTTTATTGGCAAGTACCGGGGGATTGATCGTTCTCTAGGGGAATAGTGTCGTTAGGATTGAAAAACTACTCTAATAGGTCTAAGGGTGAGGGAAGATTCTTTTTGTATTTTTATATTTTTATAAAAGCAAGTAAAATCTCGGGTTTGAAGGAGTAGGCGGAATTAGTTGCTAGTCAACTAACCCAAATAACTACAATTGCAAATAAAATAAAATAACTGAAAATAAAACGGTTGTGGAACTTATATGGAGAGAAATGTGTTTACTTAGATTTCCTTACTCCCTAACTATCTTTTACCGGTTGATTAGTGTGTATTAATTGCGTGGATGACGGGTGTATTCCTTAATACCAATCGTGGGGTGGCGTACGTACTTCCCCAACTCTATAAGCTCCTACTTCACTCCTATGTCGAGCCGGCTAAGAAGCTCCTAACATGGGATCACTAGAATTCGCTCATGCATTAAATACAACCATAAAAACCTTAGTACGCATTGGTTCATGTTTCTTAAGACGTTCAAGCAAGTTACCGTATAGGAGGTTAGCCAGTTTTCTTAAGCCTAACATCGATAGACAATCATCCAATACAATTAATAACACACCAACAACCAATAATCAATAGTTAGGTTTCATTAGATCTAAGCAAACACAAGATAAATCTAGCCTAGCATGTTAAATAAACGACAAGAACAAGATAAAATCAAACAACACATAGACATATTGAATGATTAATTGATTACTTATCTTCAATTGAACATGAGAGATCCAAGGGTATAAAACCCTTAAAAATGGTAGAAAAATCGTCTTAGGGTTTCTCCTCACAAAGTTGCACACTAATGACTAAAAATTATGAGAATATATATAGAAAATCAGATCTGACGGCGTCACGTTATGGAGCTGACGCCGTCACCTCGCCACGGTTAGGGTTTCTTGATGGCCTTCTTGACGCCGTCCCCTTTTAATCCTCCAAAATCCTCTCTGGCGCGTCAAGGGTTGACGGCGTCACACCGGGGCTTGACGCCGTCACAGGTACTTTTCCAGCAGATTTTTGAGACTTTGTCGTTTTCTTCACTTTTATGCTCCAAAAACGTCTAAAATGCTTCCTTTTCCGGATTTCTTCTCCAAAGTACCTAAAATGACAAAAGAAACGATTTAGGGCAATATTTGATCAAATAAATACGATTTAGGGCTTAAATGACCCCCTAAAAGCGGTACACTTTTCGCTTCATCACCTATGTTTTTCTTGCTTTTTAAATCATTTTTAATTTATGTTCATCAATCTTAGCTTAGAAACCCAAAATCCCACTTTTATTCACCATTCACTGCACGCAATCACGATTCGAGATCACGAATTCCATTCACGCCTTCGTTGGGGATAACGACCCGGGAATACAACTTCCATTGTATTCCTTGGAAATAAATACGACTTGATCGTAGCCGATCATGTATATTGACAGCTTCAAAAAATTCAAAATTCATAATATACCGAGGGCACAAAATCAAAAGGCGGATGTGCTAAGTAAGTTAGCTTCGGTATCCTTTAATTATCTAACCAAAGAGATCCTTGACGAAGTGCTGGAAAAGCCTTCGACCGAAGAAAAGCAGGTTGGGGCAATTGTAGAAGAAGAAGAAGACAACTGGATGACACCAATCGTCCGGTGTCTAGAAGAAGGTTTATGGCCGGAAGACCCCAATGAAGCAAGGGCATTGCGGATGAAAATCTATCAGTATATAATGGAGGAAGGTGTGTTATTTAAAAAGTCATACCTAAGTCCAATGTTAAGGTGTGTAGGCCCCCTACAAGCAAATTATATCATACAGAAAGTTCACGAAGGGGCATGTGGAATGCACCCTGGACCAAGGTCGGTAGTGGCCAAGTTAATGAGGCAAGGATATTATTGGCCGACGATGCACAGAGACGCTAGGGAGGAAATTGACAAATGTGACTCCTGTCAAATTCATGCTCCGGTCCCAAAATTACCAAAAACTGTAATGACATCCATCATGGCACCATGGCCCTTTTACCAGTGGGGAATGGACGTCTTGGGTCCCCTACCGGAGGCTCCGAGGAAAGTAAAGTTCGTTATTGTGGCCGTCGACTACTTCACAAAATGGATAGAGGCAAAAGCCCTAGCCAAAACCACAGGCAAAGATGTAAAGAAATTTGTATGGGAGAACATCGTCTGTAGGTTCGGACTTCCGAGCATAATAGTCACAGACAACGAAATGAATTTCGTCAATGACCCGTTCAAAAGTTGGTGCGAGAAGTTAAAAATTAAACAGATAAACACAGCGGTAGCACATGCTCAAGCCAACGGCCTGGTTGAAAGAGCCAACAAAAGCCTGATGCACGGTATTAAAACCCGGCTAGGGAGAGAAAGAGCCGGATGGTTGGACGAATTGCCGAACGTTCTATGGGCCTTTCGGACTTCACTGAAAACAAGTAATGGAGAGACCCCCTTTAGTCTGACGTACGGCAGTGAAGCAATCATTCCAGCCGAAATTGGAATGCCCACACACCGCACTATGCTCTACAACCCAGAAGACAACGAGGAACAGCAGCAGTTAAACCTTGACTTATTACAAGAAAGACGAGAGATGGCAGCTATTCGGGAGGCCAAGTATAAAGCCAAAGTCGAGCAGTATTACAACCAAAGGGTACGACCAGTAGCGTTCAAAGTGGGAGATTTCGTGTACCGAATAAACGAGGCTAGCAGGGTCAAAAACCAGGGAAAGTTAGGACCTAACTGGGAAGGTCCGTACCGAGTAGTCGAGGGTTACGACAACGGTTCATACAAGCTTCGGACAATGGATGACCGAGAAGTACCCCGGACTTGGAATGCAATGAATCTACGAAATTGTTTCTTGTGAAAACTGTAAGCCGAAGCTCATTAACATTTATGGCAATCTATAGTTCCCCAATACCCGAGGGGAACAATTTTCTAATTTAAATTGTGTTATATATATTGATTACATTGCAATGAAATTAAACGGATCGTGGAAAACACCCCGGCTCTAAGAAGCAGATCGTGAAAAATACTCCGTCAGTGAAATTAAATGGATCGTGGAAAACACTCCGGCTCTAAGGAGCGGATCGTGAAAAACACTCCGTCAGTGAAATTAAACGGATCGTGGAAAACACTCCGGCTCTAAGGAGCGGATCGTGAAAAACACTCCGTCAGTGAAATTAAACGGATCGTGGAAAACACTCCAGCTCTAAACAGCGGATCGTGAAAAACACTCTGTCAGTGAAATTAAACGGATCGTGGAAAACACTCCGGTTCTAAGGAGCGGATCGTGAAAAACACTCCGTCAGTGAAATTAAACGGAGCGTGGAAAAAACACTCCGGCTCTAAGGAGCGGATCGTGAAAAACACTCCGTCAGTGAAATTAAACAGATCATGGAAAATACTCCGGCTCTAATGAACGGATCGTGAAAACACTCCGTCAAAATGACATTAAGTGGAAGGTAGAAACACACCGGCTCAAATGAGCGGATCGTGAAACACTCCGTTGAAATTTGCAGAAATATAAAGTGGCAAATTATCATTCTATTAAACTATCCGATGATGCAACAGCGTGACAACATCGATCACGAACAAATTCATACAGTATTTTAGTTACAATAATTGTTCTTATTACATTCATCCGATAGAAATATACAAAAATCAAGGGACGTTATCCGTGGTGTCCTTCACACCGGAAGAGGGTTCGGTCTGCTGAGGGGGAGCTGCTCCTACGGTCTTTGGTTTAGCAACAGGTATATCAGGAAAGAGGTTCATAAGATTATCCAATGGAAGACGGTAGGAATCCGCAAGCTTCTGGATATACGGATACTGGGCTTCGAACAGCTTCCTATACTCCGCCTTCCAAATGGCCGGAGCTTCCATGTTAAGATTCTTGAATTTACCCAGAAGCCGTTCAATATCATCTTCTTTGCGCTCATATCTGAGAGCATCCAGAAATCTAGCGGTATAAGATAAACTATAAACCTTTCCCATGCTTTTCTTATACTCAGCACTGTTGAATAGCCAGCGGCAGGCGGCCGGAAGCAGTTCCTTCACAGCGTTATGACGGATCATTTCCGACTGACCAACCTCTGACAAAAATTGCTTCTTCTCCCCCTCCAGCCTCTCAATGGCCTTATCCTTCTCACCCAGTGCCTGCTCCAACTTCCTAATCTGTTCGGCCTGAGAAGTGAAATTTGTAATCCACTCATTCCTGTCCCTTTCCATCTCTTCCAACTGATCGGCCAAACCTTGCTCTCGGTATGAGATAGCAGAACGTGCCTCTTCCAAATCCTTCTCCAAAACCCTGAACTCCCCCATCAATCGCTCGTACTTACCGACCTCCGCACTGCGTGCCGCCTCGGCAGTATTCCGAGCATGCTCCAACTCCTTGTACTCGATGATTAGCTAAGTGAATCCGCGCAACACCTCTGCCTGCGTTTCAATCCCACTAGCGGATTGCACATAAGATGAACGGATCAGCCGGCTGGTACTCAGTACCTCCAGGGCGGCCTGCTCAGCGGGAGTAGGAAGATGTGCCAGCATCTCTTGGCAGGCTCTGTAAGAATTCAATCTAACGTCCTCGGTCAGGGACCAGTCCGGAACAAAAGGCTCTCTCCCGGATGAATTTCCACCTACAACAAAATTGATCACGAATTAACATAAGGAAAGTACTAGCAATGGAACCGCAGGGATGGATTTATATACCTCGGCCAATTGAATTATGTTCTTCAGAACCACGAGAAGAATGCCGAGAATGTATGGAATGAGCCGAATGGGCTGAGCGATATGTGGAAAACACAAACAAAAGAGAAGAAAAATGGAAAATAAAGAATCCAAAAGACGAACATTTCTTACCATCGGTAGGAGGTTGTTGGTTTTGTGGCTGAGCCTCCTGGACTGGCTGGTCTTCCGGATTTGTTTCATTAGTATGCCCGGTCTCAGCCGTCCCCTCATCCGGATTGACGGTCCCTTTATCACCACCCGGTCTCTCTTCAACATGAACTACCCCTTGTACCAGAAATTGCTGAAGAAGGGTTACATTGGGAGTGTGTTCGGACGAGGCATTCTCCTCCGCATTCCCTTCGGACTGTTTCCTCTATCTTTTCTTCCTCACCTGAACGACAGAGGGTCCTTCAGCATTCCTCTTCATTCCTGCCTGCTCCATCACCTTTTTCTTCCTTTCCTTATCCTCCCTAGCAGCAACAACATTCAGATACGGTTTTTCAGCAACCTTCTGAAGAGGAGTTTTCTCAGGGATTGAACTCCCCGGTACCAATGGCTCGGTAGTTCATTCCGGTCTTTCGCTCCCCTCCGACAACGGACCTCCCTTGCTAACCTCAACCCCTTCCTCAACTGGAAGCTCCAGGTATTCAGACATCGTAAGAACTACAAAAAAAAAAAAAAAAAAAAAAAAAAAAAAAAAAAAAAAAAAAAAAAAAAAGGAGGTAAGATCAAAACAAAAAGCAATAGATTATATACGGCTAAGACAAGAAAGTATTGTATTACCCTTCTCCTCGGCATCCTTTAGAACAATCTCGTATCCTGGATGCTCGGAAACTTTAGAGAGCCCTGTCATCCATAAAAGGGCAGCTGAGGGTTTTCTGAGGGGAATCACCTTCTCATCAATTATCTCAGCATCCCTGTCAGAGTGTGTCTCTGGGAAATCATCGGTAACCTTAGAATCATGGTGCCTCCACGGCATTGCATCCGGAATTGCCCTCCGATCTATTAGAAAGAAATGATCCTTCCAATGTTTTAACCCAGTTAACACCTCCTCAAAACATTTCCTGGCCCTCCTTCCTGTTCGGTTCTCAAACGAAAACCAATGGCCTTGTTTGCATAATCTGTAAAAAACCCTGAACAACGGAACAGTTGGCCGAACGTCCAGACTGTAACAACGGACCTCAAACATTGTTACCCTATTCAAACCAATCAGAACTAGCTGGGAGATGTGCACCCGAAAGTATTTTATCACCGCCAATAAAAAGGTAGAGAAAGGAATTCTAACACCCCCCCCCCCCCCGGTCGTCAACTGGTGAACATAAATACCTATCTTATCATTCGGCAATCTGTCCATTGTCATATCATCCAGGGGAAGTGTAGGTCATAAATCCGCAGGGATGCCAAACTCTCCGACCACCCTATCTAGTTCTTCATGCGTCATTTTGGAAGTATGTATGTGCATATCGAACTTAGGGACTACCCTACCGGATGAGGACCCAGGCCTACTAACTAAGGAGGGATTCTCCGATACGTTTATCTCAGCGGCCATAACTAAAAGATGCCGGGGAATGCATAAGAAAGATAATTACAAGAAAAGAATAAAACGCACCTCTCGAGAACTCGTGAAGATTTCACACAAAGAAAGTCCGGTAGATGAAAATGTAAAGCTCCGAATATAAGGAAAAGAAATGCACAGTAAAAGTAAAAAAATGAAGAGGGGTAAAGCGGTATATATAGGGAAAACCTGGGAAGAAGCGAAAATGTCGCTTCATTCTGTCATATGTTGACGTGGCAGATTCTGGGTCGTTAGATCTCTACGGTAAAAACTACGCGTGGCATACAGCTGTCTGGCATATAGGTAAAATATTATTATCTTCGGCCCATGGGCCTAGAACGCAACAAGCCCAAGAAGGTATAACAGGCCTGTTAATGCTTAATATTGATCCTTTATCATACACAACACAATATGAGAATAATAGATAAAAGATAAGAAATGGGAATGGTGTATATTAGATTAAGGAGAAAGATAAGAAAGAGATACAAGAGAAAGAATAACACACACATCCAACCCTTCCAAGTGAGAGGAAGGGTGCTATTTATAGTTTTCATGACTTAGGTGGGCTTGGGCTTGAGATGGGCTTATACAAGAATTACATGATCATAACATTTAACTAACAAGCTTGAGCCCAAGCCCGTTGATTAAACTAACTAACTCAAACAACGACACACTTAATTAAACTATTACAATGACAAATGACCATCACTTTAAAATAAATCCTAACAATCTCCCCCTAAGGGATGGTCATTCAAATGATGCTCCATGTGAGATGGTTGATGAAGCGAAAAGTGTACCGCTTTTAGGGGGTCATTTAAGCCCTAAATCGTATTTATTTGATCAAATATTGCCCTAAATCGTTCCTTTTGTCATTTTAGGTACTTTGGAGAAGAAATCTGGAAAAGGAAGCATTTTGGACGTTTTTGGAGCATAAAAGTGAAGAAAACGACAAAGTCTCCAAAGCTGCTAGAAAAGTACACTTGACGGCGTCACGGCTTGGCAAAAAAGGTGGATATGAAAAATACACATGATAAGCCAGGGAGTTTTACAAAGGAAGTCTGACGGCGTCACCCTTTGAAGTGATCAAGGTCGTCACGGTTTAAGCTAAAGAGAGACGGCGTCAAGCTTTATTCTGACGGCTTCAAGCCTTGATAAGCCAGGGAGGATTTTGGAGGACTAAAGAGGGACGGCGTCAGGAAGACCATCCGGGAACCCTAGACATGGCGAGGTGACGGCGTCAAGATCTATAACGTGACGCCGTCAGCCACTAAGTTCTATATATAGTTTTGCAATTTTTTGTCATTAGGGTGCAACTTTGTGAGGAGAAACCCTAAGACGAATTTCTGCCATTTTTAAGGGTTTTCATACCCTTGGATCTCCCATGTTTAATTTTAGATAAGTAATCACTTAATCAATCAATATGTCTATGTGTTGTTTGATTATATCTTGTTCTTGTCTTTTGATTAACATGCTAGGCTAGATTTATCTTGTGTTTGCTTAGATCTAATGAAACCTAACTATTGATTATTAGTTGTTAGTGTGTTATTGATTGTATTGGATGATTGTTTATCGATGTTAGGCTTAAGAAAACTGGCTAACCTCCTATACGGTAACTTGCTTGAACGTCTTAAGAAACATGAACCAATGCGTACTAGGTTTATATGGTTGTATTTAATGCATGAGCGAATTCTAGTGATCCCATGTTAGGAGCTTCTTAGCCGGCTCGACATAGGAGTGAAGTAGGAGCTTGTAGAGTTGGGGAAGTACGTACGCCACCCCACGATTGGTATTAAGGAATACACCCGTCATCCACGCAATTAATACACACTAATCAACCGGTAAAAGATAGTTAGGGAGTAAGGAAATCTAAGTAAACACATTTCTCTCCATATAAGTTTCACAACCTTTTCATTTTCAGTTATTTTATTTTATTTGCATTAGTAGTTATTTGGGTTAGTTGACTAACAACTAATTTCGCCCACTCTTTCAAACCCGAGATTTTACTTGCTTTCATAAAAATTATAAAAATACAAAAAAGAATCTTCCCTCACCCTTAGACCTATTAGAGTAGTTTTTCAATCCTAACGACACTATTCCCCTAGAGAACGATCAATCCCCCGGTACTTGCCACTTCACTATACTACATCGGTCAGGTACACTGCCTGGTGGGGATTGCAAGCCTCTTGAGATCCCTCGAGAGGTAAAACCTGTTGTAAGGTCGCAAAACCACGCATCAATGGTCTTTCGTCTTCAATGTCTTTGAGCTTTGAGTGTCGTTGTATAGCAGTCTTTGTTTCATCATTCCTTCATGCTATGTGATCTTCAAAGAATCGACTTTGAGGTTGTTCTTGCCTTCGATCAACATCTTCATGTGATTATGAAGTCGTGACCTCCAACATACTCATACATCTTGAACTTTATACTTATGCTAACAATCTCCCCTTTTCTTTCATTATTTGATATATGAACTTGTTCTTGACATATTGATTAGCCTTTTGACTTTGACGTTACACTCTGTCTTTAACTTGATTCTTTTGTCTTGAACTTTTACACTTGAGCTTTGTAGGAGATGTTCTTCATAAGTATGAATATGCTGATGTGAAGATGATTGATGTATGTGGTGATGGTTAATGGATGTTTATAGGTAGCTGCATAAAACCGTTAGTAATAATCATCCAGCGCTTACAGGTTGGGACTTTGAGATTGTCAACAGCATAGTGTGAGGACTTTCTCTAATCCTTCCCCAGGCCGTTCTGAACTGGATACCCCCGAAAGGGCTTACACGGACACACCGAAGTGCACCCACGATTCAGTGAGTCGCTGGAGATCACCCCACGACTGTAGACCGTTTAAAGCACGTAACCATCAATGATATGAATGGCAAGATCCTTGGATCTCATTAAGACTCTTACAACTTGTGCTCTTTTTGGCGAACACAAGTGTATCATTTTGAAAGTGTTCCTAACGAGATATTTTGATGAATCTCATGGCTCTAGACTCTATTGTGCGTTTTGGTTTTTAGTCGTCGGAGGCATGGAGCAGAGTGCCACCTTTTTAATATCAACACATCTCGGAATGATAGGCCGATAGATTATGTAGTGTTCTCCGTGAGAAATGAAACAAATATCTTTTAAGAGATATCTGAGTGGCTAGGAGGGGTTTGTGCAGCACGTTACTGGGTCCATGACGTCTTGTCTTCAATATCAGTATCAACTAGTGATAACCGATAGCAGATGTATTGACCCGGTTTCTGCCCTAAGTTTTCATGGAGGGCTATTTCTTTTCACCCTTTCATTCAACTTTTCTTTTTAATTCTTCAACCCCTTCTGTCCCTTTCTCATTTACTCCTTTTTTCAATCTTGCCTAAGGACTTCTAATTCTAATCTATTGGAATTGTCCTTGGGTAGATCCCTCCGGCTCTGACGGATCATAGGACATAACCTAACCATAATCACCTTATAACTTCATGATTATCCTAGATTAGTTGATCACATTCTATAAACCTTTTGAAAATCTCTCAAAGTGTTTATGAATAAAAGCACATTTAGATAACACTTTGAGAGTTTTGCATTTTTGAAATACTCCCCCTTCACATGTGCTCATGAGATTTAAGAAAGAATTGCACATGTTGGGTAGAGTTCGCACATTTGAAATGATCGATTTTCATTGAACATGACCTTCGCGAGACACGTTTACATCACTAGATGGACTAGCTTGAAATTATTACCCGTCCCGGTCATATTCATTGATTATCTCTTGAATTGGTACATTCTACTCAGACAAGTCCTTTGCGAGACACGCTTACATCACTGGAAAACCAGCTTGAAATTATTACCCGTCCAGGACAAGTCTTTTCGATAACGGACATTTAGATTTCGTCAATTCGAGGGTTAGAACTGAGTCTGTCTGGTGAGCATACTTTGAGATTCCACGAACTTTAAACCTTTTGATCACATTTTAATCACGTCTTCTCCCCCTCAAAAATAGCATGAATTGATATTTTTGATATCAACTGATTAAAATGAAACTTTTTGGAGAGAATGACGGATTTTAGCATGAAATTGGAACATTTTTTCTTTTTAATTTTATACTCCCCCTTAAATAAAGCATGTTTCTATAAGATTGGAGGGAGTTATCTTGAGCACTTTATGAAAGATTTTGAAAAATCTTATTGAAAAATCTTGAAGGAAATGTGCTCAAGATAGAGAAGATTTTGAAAATCTTTGAAGATATGGTAGGAGAAGTATCTTCATTTGTTTTTAGGATAAGTGTTTGAAAAAATATTGGTTTAGCATAACACTTTCCTTTATATGAAGTTCGGGTTGTAAGCTGAAATACTTACAAGCCATTGAGATTTTTTAGGATAAGTGCTCGAAATTTTTATGAAGCACTTTCCTTTCTTTAAAGCACGGGTCCTGAACTGATGTGTTCAGAAGCCATTTGAGATTTTTAGGATAAGTGCTTTGAAAGATTTTGAATAAGCACTTTCCTTTCATTGAGGCGCGGGTCCTAATCCGATATGATTAGAAGCCATTGAGAAGAAATTTTTTAGGAACGACATGTTTTGAAAACGTTTAAATGAACTCTCGCTCAAGCATCTGTACATGTCCGTATCATTGTTAAATGACATTTCTAGGTACGTACAGAATATCGATTATACGAGAGACATGTCGTGAGAAGAATATTTTTGGATTTTTGATTTTTTATATTGTTTTTGTATTTTTTGAAAATTTTCTATTTTTGTATTTTGCTTTTGTTGGTTTTTCAAATTTTGTATTTGTTTTTGTTTTTTTTATAAAAGAAATGGAAAGTCAAAAATAGAAGATAGAGAGAATGATTTTGAAGAATTTACAGAATTAGAACCCTCTGATGAACTGGGTTCTGAGATAGTTGAGTCACCTGCAACCAAAGATGAAGAGTATTCACAAATAACAGTGTTAGTAGAACATGAATCATCACTCTTAGGTTGTTCACTATCAACGGTTGTAGTGGTTTCTTCATCCTTATCCTGATGATTTTTACTACTACTTGTTGTGGTGCGACTATCAAGAATCTTTCCTGTGGGAATCCATCTAAGACCGACTGTTTTAAAAACTTTTCCCGTGGGAATCCACCTAAGGCAGGATCTAGGAGTTGTTTTCTTTTCAGATACAGCGGAAGTCTCATTTTGAGAAAAACTACGTCCTGTAGGGATCCATTTGGTAGAATTCTTAGCTTTTTGCTTCTTATCAACGGGTGTGTTTCTATTTGGTGTCTTAGAGGATTGTGCCTTAGCACGCAAATTTGCTTTCTTGATATATTGTGCCACACATGCATCATGATTAGCTGAAAAGACACATTTTTGACATGTAGGACAGACAAATTCAACATTCTTGTTCAAAACAGCAACCTTAACTTTGTCACTACAGTCATTTGAAGCTTGTTTTCTGTTCGAAGAGGAATTCTTAGTGTTGTATTCTACTTGTTTAACATTTTCTTTTTTGCAACTACTCTTAGATGCAGGCCAATCCCTAGTCTTTTGTTGAGAGTTCCTAGGTAGTGGTTTACAACTACTAGCAGTGCCTTGTAATGTTGTAGAATTCATCACCGTAGACGGTGTTCCTAAAATTCCATCTTTTCGAATCTGTGCCTTTTTCCTAGCTTTTTCTAGATAGGAATTGTGGACCATGTTGTTTGAACCAACAGATTCTTTAACAGTATTTGTGGTCACATTTGGTGAGCTATTCCTGGGGGCACACACATTAGGATTTAGCTTGTTGTCCTTTGAATTTGTTGTAGCATTCCTAAACTCTTTTGGATTATCTTTTTCACTTTTGTTTATCGCCCTATATGTTTGAGATGTAGAGGCAGACGCAGTAGTGGGACTAATCCTATTAAGATCAGGTGCTATCACATTTGAGTTTTCGACAACAGCTTTTCCATTTCCTTTCTCGTTTTCCTTAGGCAAGGGTGTGGAAATGGACATTTTTGGTCTAGCAGACTTATTTTCCTCACCCTTTCCTTTTTGACTATCAAGCTGAGACTTCAAAAGATCAATTTGTTCTTGCATGTTTTTGTAAGAACGCTCATACGACAATTTGTCATACTTGCATTCTTCTTTTTTCTGATCAAGTTGTTTAAAATATGTTACATTTTGTTTTTCAAGCTTAATAAGCGCCTTTTCATATTTTGAAACAATTTCGGAAGTCTCAGCTCGAAGTCTTTCATCATCTTCGACAGAATACATTTGATAAATAATGGACATAATATCAGTTGAAAGAGCTTCTTTAGAGAGTGCGTCATTTTGTTTTTCCAAAAATTTGATTTTTTCAATGTTTTCATTAGCTTCAAGTACCAAGGATGTGTGGTCCTTGACAAATTCAGTTACTTCTTTGATAATTGCGTTCTCAACATGAATTGCTCTTGCATGTATGCCAGATAGAATGGGAGTAATCTCTGTTTCGAACATCTTTTTCTGTTCAGTTTCAAAACTTTTGAACCAATCGTTGATTTTAGCATTTGTTTTGGTTGCCACAACATCTTGAAGCATTTCAACTCTCCTTTTAAGATCAGCCAAAAATATTCTAGCTTCACTTGTGGAAGTGTCGTTAGAGTACATTTGTTCGATGTTAGAAAGGTGTTTTGACACAACTTTGAACTTTGAGGCAGCCACTGGTTTTTTGAAAAACAAAGGTGACTCCTTTTTAACAAGATGAACGCCAGCAAGTTTGTTAGCTTCATTATAATCGATTGGCTGGATTTCTCTGTTCAATTGTCTCATTTTGTTTCGACTCTCTTTCGTAAGCTCAATCGTTTCATGCGAATCATAACACGCAGGTGGATCATGCACATCATTTATAAGATTACCATTAAATAGCACATTCTGTTTTTGCTGAGCTTTCTTGAGATAACAAGGGTTTTCACATCCGAGAGCCATTTTCTTTCTTGTATGTAAAATCGGGTTTTTGTCGTTAATTATCATATTAATCGTTTGAGTTGAATGACCCGTTTTTACAAGTATTTCTTCCAACTTTTTAATAGTTTCCTGTTTGTCAAGTACTTCATCAAGAAGTTCATCTTCTCGTTTTTAAAACTTTGCTTGCAACTCTTTCTTCTCTTTTTCAAGATTAGAAGAAGTTGATTTTTGTTTAGAAAGTTGGTTGGTTAAATCAGAAATTTCTGCTTTTAGGGATTTAATTTTCATGTTCAATCTAACATCAAGAGTGTCGTATTTGATTTGCAAATGTTTCTCCCTTGAAACAGAATCACTGTAACCATTTTCAAGTTCTGACAGTCGTTTGTGATGAAATTCAAAAGCTTTTTCGTTCACCTTGTATCTCTCAAGCTCAGCGGTCAATTTTTTATTAGCGGCCTTAACATCGCTATTGATCTTTTTGACCTTTTCAATCTCAATACGACAATTATTCAGTACTGATTCAAATAAAGCACGGGTTTCCTCATCATTAGCATCATTTTGTGCAACTTGAACTTCATTAGGATTCATATCTGGAGATGCCAAATTAATATTGCTACAACTTGGCGAGTCCATATATGTATCATAAGTAGGTACGAGAGGCACATAATGTGGCTTTTGTTGAGCAAACGGATTAACCTCATTACTTGAAATTGATGTCTCATGGAGTGGTTCTTTGTCATAAGTAGGAGGAATGTCAGAATCGCTGCTGCATGATGTTGATTCTTGCTGATTAGGTATAGGGTCGGAGATTCCAGTGATTTCTGTAGAATTATCATTAATTCTTGTTGAAACCATGAAGTCGTATTCCTCAGCAGTCAAAGGTATTCCCGAATCGTCCTTTTTAGCTAGCATCAACATGTACTGGAGCTTTTCTACTTTATCCATTGCATTGACATTTCCAGCTCTACCTATATCACTCCTTTGGGTTGCGGAAGAAGTCATGAAGCAATAATTCTCATTATGATTGACCCGATTCTGATTCACAAACTGATCCATTTGATTTCCCGTATTCTGCCCTGCATATTGCATTTGATTCCCCATTTGAATACCCGTAGCATGTCCTTGCTGATGCTCAATAACCTCAACCATTTGGCCTTCTTGTCCTATATATGACTGCATGTTGTCAGTGTACGGTGAATTCCATTGGTTGTTGTTATGTGGTGGGATGTTTAATGCTTTGGTGATTAATGCAAACGCATGTGCCAAATCAGTTGTGATATTGTTTTGGTGAGCGGCCATTGATGAAGTTGTATGATAAAGATGATGTTGGATCGGTTAAAGAACTAGGATACGGTTGGTTACTGTTCACGAGTTATGTTTGATTTAAGTCTTTTGTCGTTGTCCTTGAAAAGTCGTTGAGAAACTTGATAATCCTTGAGAAACTTGAGATTTAGAAACTTTGTAAGTTCACACAATTGATAAATCCCCAAAGTTGATAATTCCACAGCTCACAAAGTCCATATAAACTCTTAAAGTCACAAAGTATTAGTCGAACAGCAAATTCACGTGATACCCTTCAAAAGTTAATATAGAATGGTCACCAAGTCTCATGCACATGCAAACACAAAACCAAACACGTCAAAAGCAATAGTTATAATACACACGTCTTTGATAACTTTAATAGAAGGAAAGCAAAACACGTCTTATAATATTATGAAACACACTTACACACGTCAAACACATCACATGCAAACTCAATATAATACTTTCAATTTTCTAAAGCAATGACAGTAGCTCAACACAATATAAAAGACAAGAATTAACTTTCATATAAGAACAAAACACAAACTCAACAAATTCACTTATGAAGAAACTCTACTGAGAAAATGTTTCTGGTTCGACTAAAGTTTTTTTCTACTAGACGTGTTCAACTATATTAAGGTAAAGTGGTTTGACTAAATTTGCTTCGACTAGACTTGTTCGACTACTGCCTTGTTCGACTAGTTCTTTGCATCGACTATATCACTTGGTTCGACTGGGTTCTCGTTCGACTAAATTAAATTTGGTTCGATCAAGGGAGTGGTTCGACTAGAACATGCTTCGACTAGAGTTGTGGTTCGATCAAGACTTTGTGGTTCGACTAACTTTTTTGGTTCGACTAGGTTCTCGTTGGATTATATATCACTTGGTTCGGTTGTGTAACTTGTTCGATCAACCTAATGATGTTGAGCAAGTGATGTGGTTCGATGAAGTCGTTCGATCAAGAGTTGGTTCGACTAGTTTAAACTCGTTTGATAAAGTGACTCGTTCGATCAACCTACTCGTTCGATTATCTTACTCGTTCGATCAAAAGTATGGTTCGATCAAAAGTTGCTCGTTCGATTACCTCGTTCGATCAAGGTGTTGGATCGACAAAGTGCTCGTTCGACAAGGTGCTCGTTCGACAAGGTGCTCGTTCGACAAGGTGCTCGTTCGACAAAGTGCTCGTTCGACAAGGTGCTCGTTCGACAAAGTTTAAACTCGTTCGATCAAGGTTATTTGTTCGATAGGCTGGTTCAATAAGGTAAGTCCTTTGATAATTTGAGTCCTTCGATAAGCTTGTTCGTTCGATAAGCTAGCTCCTTCGATCAAGATAGGTCCTTCGATCAAAGTTACTTCGTTCGATCAAGTGGCTCGTTCGATCAGTTTTGATTGTTCGATCAGATTTGATTGTTCGATCAAATGTGATGGTTCGATCAAGTTTGCTCGTTCGATCAAAATGCTCGTTCGATCAACTTGTTCGTTCGATCAATTGGAAGAGTAAGTCTAACTCGACTACCCTTTTGCTCGTTCGACTGAATGCTTCCTTCGATGACCTTGCTCGTTCGATGAGGTTGTTCCTTCGATGACCTTGCTCGTTCGATGAGGTTGTTCCTTCGATGACTGTTAGTTCGATGAAACCTCCTTCGATGAAATGTTGCTCGTTCGATGAAATGTTGCTCATTCGATGAAATCCTCGTTCGATGAAATGTTGGTTCGACTAGGTTGATAGTTCGACTAAATTGGTGCAATGATGAAAGTTGGTTCAGATGCACATGTAAATAACATCAACAACTAAATATTTGTTTCAATGAAAGTTGGTACATGTGAACAGTAGTGATAAAAACAACTCTCCTAATAAACAATAATGAAACAGTGACGTAAAAAACCTAAAAATCCTAGACTTTAATTTTTTGCTCTTGATACCACTTGTTAAAGCTTAATATTGATCCTTTATCATACACAACACAATATGAGAATAATAGATAAAAGATAAGAAATGGGAATGGTGTATATTAGATTAAGGAGAAAGATAAGAAAGAGATACAAGAGAAAGAATAACACACACATCCAACCCTTCCAAGTGAGAGGAAGGGTGCTATTTATAGTTTTCATGACTTAGGTGGGCTTGGGCTTGAGATGGGCTTATACAAGAATTACATGATCATAACATTTAACTAACAAGCTTGAGCCCAAGCCCGTTGATTAAACTAACTAACTCAAACAACGACACACTTAATTAAACTATTACAATGACAAATGACCATCACTTTAAAATAAATCCTAACAAGGCCCCACCTCATTCACCCGAACAGACACTCATATGACCCGATTACGCGGCAAGGACGGAAGAGCACCTAAAAACCTAAGTTCTTAAAGTATTGCACTATCGACTCAAAAGCCGATACTACAATACTGGAGGGGAGACGTGTTGGTGTATGTGTCCGGACGTCGTGCTTCATCCGGACCATGCTAACGTGTCCGGACGTCGAATTTCATCCGGACAATTCGCTCACCTCCGGACGCACCTACTGACAGGTCCGCCGCCGTTTACACTGAGCAGTCTCATCAACTGCCGCCTTCCCAGATTTCTCGGGATTGTGTTCCCCACGTGATCTGACACCTACCTACTATGTCAGGCGTAGGTCAACTCGCTTAGTCCCGAGGTAAACAGGTACAGTAGGTGTGGGTAGTATAAATACCCACACCTCATTTATGATTTGCATTCAATTCTACACCTACAACACTTACTCTCATATTTACTGTTCAACCTTTCACAATTATCAGATACTTACTCTCACGCCGGAGGTTGGCCTTGGGATAAAACCCGAGGCGAGTCTAACGTGCATGTTTCTTGTGTGTAGGAGTTCATAAAGTCCGAAGGAGTCATTCCGGGGAACATTACACAGAAGTGGGACCTACCTGCAAGGTTTTACTTCAACATCCTACAATGGCAGGAGGTGCAATTGACTGCATTTATGCGTTGCAATTGCAATATTGTGAAAGGGTCTTGAAGGGTACTTGTCCCTCAACTGGGAATTCATAGTTCCAATAATGACCGAAACGAAATGCGTGTAACATTGTGACACGTATCTAGCAAAAAATACATGTCACGTTTCAAAGGTACATGTCCCCAAGAAGGGAACTACACCCCACAAGTTGTATCTTTCTAATCATACTAGCTATGGACCATGCACTATATATTTTTACGAATGTTTCTTTTATATATTTGCTTGATTCTTTTTTTGTGAAAGGCATAAGATATATATATATATATATATATATATATATATATATATTATATATATATATATATATATATATATATATATATAAAATAAAACTAGCAAATAGCTAGATGAACAAATTATAAAGAGTTTTTACAAGCTTTGATAGGATCATAAATCCAGTCATACCACAACCGGTTTAACTTCTTATTCGTATGTAAAATCCAAGTATGTGATAGCACCTTGATGTCTTCAACCAGAGTATCCTTGCGAGGATGTTTGTAACACCCCCAACTCGAAATATGGCAGCGGGACTGAGCTTGGGGTGCTACTCGAGGGGTAGTGAGTCAAAATCATAGATAAACGATCTCATAACGAGACGTTTTAATAAAATACCACATTCAAATACAAAGTTCAACCATTAGAGTTCAAAAGACTCTTAACACATTTAGCAGCGGATAATAAGATAGTTTGCAGCGGAAAAATAAAGTAGTTTGCAGCGGAAAATTTAGATAGAAATAACAAAACACAACCCACAGATAGCCATCCGGAACCTCCAGCCCTTCCTCGTGCACACTTCAGAAATCAATTACCTGAGATAAACATGCTTAAAAAGTCAACACAAAGGTTGAGTGTAATCCATAGGTTTAATAAAAATTAGTTGAGCACAAGATTTTAGTCTGGAAGATATAAGCAACAAATGCAAATATCGAGTAAGCGTCACATAATTCTCTGGATTTGCTAAGCTCATGACACACAAAGCGTTAACCAGCACCAGAAACTCTGGCGTAAGTCGACAATAACCGCGGAATTTCATAATCATAAAAGTTGCCCCCAAAGCCAGGTATCTTGCCAAATACCTAGTTAACTCAATTATAGAACACCCATGTTGCCTACCTGGTCAACAGGGGTGGGATGGTCAAATCCTATAGGCCTATAAACTATAATCGCGCTCACCCGCAGGTGATTAATGGTTCATGATCGAGGGACTTGCTTTTGGCAAGGAAGGTACTTAGCATTCATAGCGTCAATCAGGAATAGCATACAATAAACAATTGTGCTCAGAAAAAAAACAGTAAGTAGCATGTATCTCCCCCACGGGATTTATAAATATTTAATAGCGCGCAAGTGGGGCTATGAATCACACCTTAGTCACAGAGAGAATGAGATAACAATCAGATGGTACGGCACAACAAATGAACCTCAGCACAACCTAATCAATTAATGACATAACTCAGATATAATATCCAAAATGATTTAATAAATAATACTCGAATACTTCAATAATCAATACTTGAATAAAAGGTTTAATAACAATGGCATTTGAAAGAAAAAGGGTTTTAAAAAGTCTCGTGTGGAAGACAAGAAAGTTAGAAAACGAATACGTCGGCGAAACGAAAGAAACTCAAGAAAGACAAGAGTTGACGAAAGAGCTCCTCAAAGAAAGTCGTCGAAAAGAAATGAAAGACACACGCAAATAAACTATAACACATTAATAACAAGTCTCGGCTTTTCCCATTTTCCAAAATATAACGTTGAAAGTAATATAAATGAAAAGGTTTTTAAATAGTTTATAAATCTTAAGCGTTTAAGTGTTACAAAAGATTTTACAAAATTTCGGCATGACCTGCCCGTTTATAGAACATTTTCCCGAGTCAACGACTCTTTGATTAAGTATTTATTAACATCAAATTACCAAATTTTATCACTAACGTCACAATTCAATATATATTTGGACACATTATTCCCGTATATATTAGTTGTTTAGTTTATCGACCATTTCGTAGTTTTCGTACCAAAGGGTCCATAAGTCCAAATAACTAACACCGTAAATCCAATATGTCCAAATCTTGTCCATCACAAATAATAATAATACGGATCCAAGTCCGATATTCAAATCCACTTAACTATATCAATTGTATTTTAGGTTTCATAGTTTTATTAGTCAAGTTTATTATCATTCGTCGTGTTAACCCATGTCAAAATATTGCCGAAACCGTATTAAAACAATAACAAGTAAACAAATAATGTATAAACATCGCCGGGACTCACTTGAGTCACGGCTCAACACTAACCCGAGCCAATGGGCTCTCAGCTCAAGCCGAATCCGAGACAAACACAAACACTATCAACACCACACAACATCAACAACAAGAACATCATAACACCCCACCCTCACCACCACGAGAGTCTCGGTGGTGGGGTGTGGTGACTGCCGAGAACCAATGAACCAAACGGACCCACAATCAACTTCTAATACCCAAAAATATACACTCCCTCGTCTTCACAACCATGAAACAATAATAAAACAACAACCCTCACCGAGTCACGAGTTGACTCGGTGAGTTCACCCGAGTCGAGGCCGAGTCACGGAGAAAAGAGCGAGTCCACACAAGTTTTAATGTTTAAAACACATTTTATAAAAGGTTTTATAATAAAATCGGTTTTATTAAAAGATTTAGAAATTAGGGTTTTCGTATAAATTCAAAAATAATAGAAAAGAGGGCGCGTGGGGGTTGTTTACCGTCAAGAGAAACGAATAGGAAGGTGGTGGTGGCTTGTGGTGGTGTCGCGGCGGTGGAAGGCGCGTGAGAGCGAACGGGGGTGTTTGGGGGTGCGTGGGTGGTACGGTGGTGATGAGGGTATCCCGATCTACAAGATCGTACAAGAAAAAGGGTGGCCGGAAAAATATTCCTGCGAGGGTCGCCGGATTCTGCTGGTGTCGCCGGAGGGTGGCCGGCCGGAAACTTCAAGAGGGAGAAAGAGTGTTAAAGATATTTGTGTGTGTGTTTTGTGAATAAAAATGAGTGGTGTGGGGTGTGATGGGGTATATATACTTGGGTAGAAGTATAGGGTGGGTTTTGTAATTTTTGAAAGTGTAGGGTAGAGTAAAGTTGTTAGTTTAGGGGTTATAGTTGCCAACGTAGTAAACTTCTAACGATAAACGCTTCGGGGCTCAAACGACATAGCAAACGGACTCGAAAAATTACGAAACTTGCGCCATCGTTCACGAAATGATTTTTCCAATAAAAACGAGTATAAATTTGCACTATTTTCAAAAATCAATATTTTTGACAAATACGATACGTTTCGTGCTTTGTAGGTTGTGCTGGTTCACTAATAGGGACAATATTCTCGTTTCTCGCAATAATTCTCGTTTCTCAAGCCCAAACAAGTTCAATAAAAAGTTTAAGTTCTCAGGTAATGCAAAGTTTTAAATTAATTGGCTAGAAAGGTTTTGGAAAATTACCGGGTGTTACAGCACATACATCATATTGGGAAATCCGTCCCGGATTTCAGTTCAACTTATCAGTTCCGGTTTCGAAGAGGTGAGGATATTTGCGTTTGAACTGGTCCTCGCGTTCCCAGGTGAATTCGGGTCCTCTCTTGGAATTCCAGCGGACTTTCACAAGGGAAATTTTGCTCCTCTTTAATCGTTTGACCTCACGCTCCATAATCTCTACAGGTTCTTCAATAAAGTTCAGTTGCTCATCAACTTGAATCTCATCGAGTGGAATCACGGCTGTCTCATCGGACAAGCATTTCTTCAAATTAGACACGTGGAATACAGGATGTACCCTACTGAGCTCTGGTGGTAATTCTAGCTTATAAGCTACAGGACCAACTCGGTTCAGAATCTTGAACGGTCCTATGTACCTGGGGTTCATCTTTCCCTGCTTGCCGAAACGAATCACTCCCTTCCATGGTGAAACCTTCAACGTGACTCTATCCCCAACCTGAAACTCAAGGGGTTTGCGTCTTACGTCTGCGTAACTTTTCTGTCGATCTCGCGCGATCTTCAATCGGTCTTTAATCTGCACAATCTTTTCTGTGGTCTCACGAACAAGATCCGGCCCAATGAGCTGAGCTTCTCCTACCTCAGCCCAACAAATGGGTGATCGACACTTTCGACCATACAATGCCTCGAACGGTGCAGCCTTGATACTTGCATGATAGCTGTTGTTGTATGAAAACTCGATCAAAGGCAAATGTGTATCCCACCCATTTCCAAAATCAATTACATAGGCCCGGAGCATATCCTCCAATGTCTGAATCGTCCTTTCACTCTGGCCATCTGTTTGCGGGTGATATGCAGTGCTCATGTCGAGTTTTGTACCAAAGGAATCTTGAAGCGACCACCAAAAGTTTGAAGTAAACCTGCCGTCTCTGTCGGAGATGATAGATATGGGAGCTCCATGTCTCGATACTATCTCCTTCACATAGAGCCTTGTTAACTTCTCCATGCCGTATTTTTCCTTGATCGGTATAAAATGTGCTGATTTAGTCAATCGATCGACTATGACCCATATAGCATCAAAACCAGTTGCAGTCCTTGGGAGTTTACTGACGAAATCCATTGTGATCCGTTCCCACTTCCATTCGGGAATCTCGGGCTGTTGTAGAAGACCAGACGGTTTCTGATGTTCGGCCTTAACTTTTGCGCATGTCAAACACCTTCGAACATAGTCAGCAACTTCAGCTTTCATATTCGGCCACCAGTACAGTTCCTTGAGGTCATGATACATTTTGTCGGATCCTGGGTGAATAGAGTATTTTGACTTATGAGACTCGTGCATAATCAAGTCTCGCAGTCCTCCATGACGTGGCACCCAACTTCTTCCTTTATAACACAACGTTCCATCCGAACGTCTCTCAAACTTCTTTTGTATCATTCCTTGAAGGCTCTTATCCTGGAGACCTTCTTGTTCTACTGCTTCTTCTTGAGCACGGAGAATTTGAGCGGGAAGGTTCGAATTGATGGTCATAACTAAAGCTCGAACCCGTAGGGGTTTCAGTCGTTCCTTACGGCTCAAGGCATCAGCAACAACGTTTGCCTTTCCTGGGTGATATCTGATTTCACAGTCGTAATCACTTAGAGTTTCTAACCATCGTCGTTGTCTCATATTCAGCTCCTTCTGATCTAAGATATGCTGAAGACTCTTGTGATCGGTGTATACGACACACTTCGTCCCGTATAGATAGTGTCTCCATATCTTGAGTGCAAAAACCACTGCGCCCAACTCTAAATCATGCGTAGTATACTTCTCCTCGTGGGTCTTAAGTTTTCGGGAAGCATATGCCATGACTTTCCCTCTCTGCATCAGAACTGCTCCTAAACCATGATAGGATGCATCGCAGTATACCACAAAATCCTCCACTCCGTCTGGCAACGCCAAAATCGGTGCACTACACAGTTTTCGCTTCAGGATTTGGAATGCTTCTTCTTCATCATTTCCCCATTCATACTTCTTATTCTTCTGAGTCAATGCAGTTAATGGTTTAGCAACCTTGGAGAATCCCTCGATGAATCTCCGGTAATACCCGGCTAATCCCAAAAATTGTCGGATCTCTGTAGCATTAGAAGGTGTTGGCCAATTCTCAATAGCTTCAATCTTCGCGGGATCTACATGCAACCCTTTGTTGTCAATCACATGGCCAAGAAATTGTACTCTGCGAATCCAAAATTCACACTTAGAGAATTTGGCATACAGTTGTTCTTCCTTGAGTAATTTGAGAATTGTCGTCAGATGTTGCTTGTGCTCTTCTTCAGTCTTGGAGTAAATCAAAATATCATCGATAAAGACTATGACAAACTTGTCCAAGTATGGTTTACACACTCGGTTCATGAGGTCCATGAATACAGCCGGTGCGTTTGTCAAACCAAATGGCATTACTTTGAATTCATAGTGGCCATAGCGAGTCCTGAACGCCGTTTTGGGAATATCCTCTTCCCGGACTCTAAGTTGGTGGTAACCTGACCTCAGATCTATCTTCGAGTAGTAATCTGATCCTTGCAGCTGGTCAAACAAATCATCAATTCTCGGTAACGGGTAGCGATTCTTCACTGTCAGCTTGTTCAATTCGCGATAGTCAATGCACATCCTAAACGAACCATCTTTCTTCTTTACGAACAACACCGGTGCTCCCCACGGTGATGAACTAGGTCGAATAAACCCTTTATCCAACAACTCCTGTAACTGCTTAGACAGTTCTTGCATTTCGGTAGGAGCAAGTCGATACGGTGCACGTGCCACGGGTGCAGCTCCTGGAACTAATTCGATTAAGAACTCCACTTGTCGAGCTGGTGGAAGTCCAGGTAGATCTTCAGGAAATACCTCCGGGAAATCACGCACAATCGGGACGTCCTCGAGTCGCCTCTCTCCAGACTCTTTCTTGGACACTTGTGCTAAGAACGCATGACAACCTTTCTCGATGTACTTCAAAGTCTTAATGCAGGAGATAATACTCAAACGGGTTCCACTACGGTCTCCGCGGACAACCAAAGTCTCGTCATCAAGAGGGATATGAACAACCCGTTCACCGCAAATAATGATGGCTCGATGTTTGGACAACCAATCCATTCCCACAACTACGTCAAAGCTTCCTAGTTCAATGGGCATAAGGTCGATGCTAAACGGGTGATCTAGAAGGTTTAAGGTACAGTCTCGGATTACGGTGCAAGTATTAACCAGATTTCCATTAGCTAGTTCAATACTATAACTGGTGTCTAGAATGGTAGGGGTGAGATTTAGTAGCAGTGAAATCTTAGAAGATATAAAGCTCATATCGGCACCAGAATCAAATAAGACTTTAACACGAAGGTTGTTGAGTAGAAACGTACCGGTAACGACATTTGGGTCCTGATACTGCTCTCCATTTCCCAGCACATATGCTCTGCCATGAGCACCTTCGGTCTTTTGTCCAGTATTTTTCGGGCACTGGCTCTTGTAATGTCCACGCTCCCCACATCCAAAACATGTTACAACCGGCTGTGCATTACCCCCTGTAGCCACAGCTTTTCCCTTACAGTTCTTAGCAACATGCCCAACCTTGTTGCAGTTCTGACATCTCGCAGTGCACGGTCCAGGGTGGTGATGGTTACATTTTTCACAGTACGGGTACTTTCCAGCATATCCCCCAGTCTGTGCTGGTGCAGCTACATATGCTCTGACAGCCTCTTGGCGTCGGTTCTGCTGATTGTGGTGATTGTTATTGCGGTACTGGTTATTGTTGTTGTTGCGGTTGTTGTTGTTGTTGTTGTTGTTGTTGTTGTTGTTGTTGTTGTTGTTCCTTCTGTAGTCATCCCACTTCCTCTTATGATCAAAGTTGTTACCCTTCTGAGCTGTTCCATTCTTGATGGCCTGATCCATTAGTCGTTCAGCTACACGGATTGCATCATCCAAGGTCTGCGAGTTGTATGATGTTACAAGCCCTTCAATACTAGCTGGTAGACCACCAATAAACTTTTCAAGCAGCTTCTCATTATCCGGTACCATATGGGCACAAAAGACTTTCAACTCTTGGAATCGACGAACATAGGTGGCAAGATCAACACCTTTCACAGCCAAGTAATAGAATTCAGTATCCAACTTTCTCATATCACTGCGGGAGCAATACTTTTTCATCATTTCTTTCTTGAAGTCTTCCCAAGACATACTGTAAGCTCTCTCCAACCCAATATCCTGAGCATATGCATTCCACCAGGATAATGCATGTTCAATCAAGGTTCCTGTGGCATACTTTACCTTGCAGTCTTCCGTGCAGTTACTCCTCAAGAACACAGATTCCATCTTTTCAAACCACTGTGTTAAGCCGACAGCTCCCTCGATTCCTTTGAAAGTAGTGGGCTTGCAGCTCATGAACTCTTTGTAGGTGCAGGAACGGTTCTCCGGGACAGGCTGCACTCCTGTTTGCCCAGCATTTTGATTATTAGCACCTGCTTGATCGGCGAGGGCCGCAGCTATGCCTTCTTCAATTAGTTTCTGGATTGCAGCCGGGGTCATCTTCTTAGGTGGCATGATTCTATCAATCATCACAATGTAAAACATTATAAGTATTTGATTAACATAACAGAATCATAACACAAAAGTAAACAATACAATGATACATCATAATATAGCGTCCATTCAACATGATGTAGCGAAAAAAAGATATACAGCGAATAAAAGGGATAAACAACTGATCTTGTTGATTCAAAGAATACCCAAGAACAATTCTTCTAATAATCGTTGATTCAAAAGAATACCGATAATTAGGCAATTTCACACACTCTAACACACACTTGTGTATAGGGAGGAAAGAAAATAACTTTTCATATCATCAAAAAAACTAATCAATAACAAAAGCTTGATCCCAATTTATAGATGGGATTTATGATAAAGAAACCGAAACATTTAATAAACTAAATTAAATAGAGGAAAATGAAGAGTCGTAGATGCTTAGGGAACTAAAGAGTCATAGGTGCTTCCACATTCCGCATCATTCTCCCCCACTTAAAAAAACTCGTCCTCGAGTTTGCTTCTCTCGTCCCTTGTACTCGTTACATCCACATCTGTATCCATTGCATCAAATTCCCTTTCTTTATAATGACTCGACCTCGAACCTTGATTGTCTTAAAACCACCAATATATTCTACCATCTTTTCTTTACTAACAATTGGGCAACTGGTATTTATTCCCATGCTGTTCACGGCAGTCTCCTTTTGATGAACAACACCAACAACCTTCTTTGCTGGTACATTCTTACTATTGCGAAAATAGAATAACATGTAAGCCTTGTCTTCAAAAACCATCCAATCCTTTACTCGAGTCACCTCATCGTCATCAAGTAAATACCAATTTCCACTAGATGTTCGAACATAGCAGTAATAGTGACCAGAATGTGTGTTCCCCCCAGCATGAACCAGAACACCATAAAGAGTGTATCTCAAATTACCATCATGTTTTTCAGAATCAAACACAAACTGCAGCAACTTCGGAAAACCATAACTCCTTGTAGAAAACTCCAATCGAAAATCCCAACGGTCAGATCGTGCGCCGATGAGTCTTGGATCACATATCCAAAAACCAGAGCGATCCAAAAGTGAACGAATCCGTGCCGCCTGTTTTCCCGCAACTGCGCAAACCTGGACGAACATAAACGGATTTTTGGGTATTTTTCGAATTGGCACGTAATCTTCTTCATCGATCTCCTCATCATACGAATAATCATGTGACCCAAACCAAAGATACCAATCCTCATCCTTGTATTCATCATACACGGATGGATATTCATAAATAATGTCGTCATTAGGAGACATCTTGATCAGGAACTTCGGCTTTGATACCAACTGATGTAGCGAAAAAAAAATATACAGCGAATAAAAGGGATAAACAACTGATCTTGTTGATTCAAAGAATACCCAAGAACAATTCTTCTAATAATCGTTGATTCAAAAGAATACCGATAATTAGGCAATTTCACACACTCTAACACACACTTGTGTATAGGGAGGAAAGAAAATAACTTTTCATATCATCAAAAAAACTAATCAATAACAAAAGCTTGATCCCAATTTATAGATGGGATTTATGATAAAGAAACCGAAACATTTAATAAACTAAATTAAATAGAGGAAAATGAAGAGTCGTAGATGCTTAGGGAACTAAAGAGTCATAGGTGCTTCCACATTCCGCATCAATAATATAGCGTCCATTCAACATCATAATAGTACATCACCAAAATACATCGTAGATTCGATACTTGTCATCAGTCATGCAAGATATGCAAAACGACTACAAGTTTCTTATCAAATCTACTAACCGAAACTAGTCAGTTCAGTACGTACAAGGTAAACCACTACTACAATAATAAACTACCATAATAAAGATGATCACTAATCCCTACTGACGGTCTCCTATCTTCTCATCATTATCATCCATCTTCTCATCATCCGGGTGAGGTACATTAATAGGGTGTGGGTCCATTTCTGGACTCGGTGGTGCAAGGGGGGTGATCGACGGGTGCAACTGATAACTAACCGGTAGAAACTGATGTAGCCGTAATACTCTCCATGGAGCATCGGGACAAGTATAAAAATTTCTAGCCAAATGTTTATAAAATAGTTTCATATAAAAATGAAATAGTAGTGAAAATCCAAACATACAGTAATAAAGTACTTACGAGTGAAGCGGCACGGAAGGCTGATGGCTATCGATTTCGGAAAATGTTTTGACTCACACGAAAAATGTTTATAGTCGAGTATGACCTCGTTCTCTATAAACCTTGGCTCTTGATACCATTCTGTAACACTCCCAACTCGAAATATGGCAGCGGGACTGAGCTTGGGGTGCTACTCGAGGGGTAGTGAGTCAAAATCATAGATAAACGATCTCATAACGAGACGTTTTAATAAAATACCACATTCAAATACAAAGTTCAACCATTAGAGTTCAAAAGACTCTTAACACATTTAGCAGCGGATAATAAGATAGTTTGCAGCGGAAAAATAAAGTAGTTTGCAGCGGAAAATTTAGATAGAAATAACAAAACACAACCCACAGATAGCCATCCGGAACCTCCAGCCCTTCCTCGTGCACACTTCAGAAATCAATTACCTGAGATAAACATGCTTAAAAAGTCAACACAAAGGTTGAGTGTAATCCATAGGTTTAATAAAAATTAGTTGAGCACAAGATTTTAGTCTGGAAGATATAAGCAACAAATGCAAATATCGAGTAAGCGTCACATAATTCTCTGGATTTGCTAAGCTCATGACACACAAAGCGTTAACCAGCACCAGAAACTCTGGCGTAAGTCGACAATAACCGCGGAATTTCATAATCATAAAAGTTGCCCCCAAAGCCAGGTATCTTGCCAAATACCTAGTTAACTCAATTATAGAACACCCATGTTGCCTACCTGGTCAACAGGGGTGGGATGGTCAAATCCTATAGGCCTATAAACTATAATCGCGCTCACCCGCAGGTGATTAATGGTTCATGATCGAGGGACTTGCTTTTGGCAAGGAAGGTACTTAGCATTCATAGCGTCAATCAGGAATAGCATACAATAAACAATTGTGCTCAGAAAAAAAACAGTAAGTAGCATGTATCTCCCCCACGGGATTTATAAATATTTAATAGCGCGCAAGTGGGGCTATGAATCACACCTTAGTCACAGAGAGAATGAGATAACAATCAGATGGTACGGCACAGCAAATGAACCTCAGCACAACCTAATCAATTAATGACATAACTCAGATATAATATCCAAAATGATTTAATAAATAATACTCGAATACTTCAATAATCAATACTTGAATAAAAGGTTTAATAACAATGGCATTTGAAAGAAAAAGGGTTTTAAAAAGTCTCGTGTGGAAGACAAGAAAGTTAGAAAACGAATACGTCGGCGAAACGAAAGAAACTCAAGAAAGACAAGAGTTGACGAAAGAGCTCCTCAAAGAAAGTCGTCGAAAAGAAATGAAAGACACACGCAAATAAACTATAACACATTAATAACAAGTCTCGGCTTTTCCCATTTTCCAAAATATAACGTTGAAAGTAATATAAATGAAAAGGTTTTTAAATAGTTTATAAATCTTAAGCGTTTAAGTGTTACAAAAGATTTTACAAAATTTCGGCATGACCTGCCCGTTTATAGAACATTTTCCCGAGTCAACGACTCTTTGATTAAGTATTTATTAACATCAAATTACCAAATTTTATCACTAACGTCACAATTCAATATATATTTGGACACATTATTCCCGTATATATTAGTTGTTTAGTTTATCGACCATTTCGTAGTTTTCGTACCAAAGGGTCCATAAGTCCAAATAACTAACACCGTAAATCCAATATGTCCAAATCTTGTCCATCACAAATAATAATAATACGGATCCAAGTCCGATATTCAAATCCACTTAACTATATCAATTGTATTTTAGGTTTCATAGTTTTATTAGTCAAGTTTATTATCATTCGTCGTGTTAACCCATGTCAAAATATTGCCGAAACCGTATTAAAACAATAACAAGTAAACAAATAATGTATAAACATCGCCGGGACTCACTTGAGTCACGGCTCAACACTAACCCGAGCCAATGGGCTCTCAGCTCAAGCCGAATCCGAGACAAACACAAACACTATCAACACCACACAACATCAACAACAAGAACATCATAACACCCCACCCTCACCACCACGAGAGTCTCGGTGGTGGGGTGTGGTGACTGCCGAGAACCAATGAACCAAACGGACCCACAATCAACTTCTAATACCCAAAAATATACACTCCCTCGTCTTCACAACCATGAAACAATAATAAAACAACAACCCTCACCGAGTCACGAGTTGACTCGGTGAGTTCACCCGAGTCGAGGCCGAGTCACGGAGAAAAGAGCGAGTCCACACAAGTTTTAATGTTTAAAACACATTTTATAAAAGGTTTTATAATAAAATCGGTTTTATTAAAAGATTTAGAAATTAGGGTTTTCGTATAAATTCAAAAATAATAGAAAAGAGGGCGCGTGGGGGTTGTTTACCGTCAAGAGAAATGAATAGGAAGGTGGTGGTGGCTTGTGGTGGTGTCGCGGCGGTGGAAGGCGCGTGAGAGCGAACGGGGGTGTTTGGGGGTGCGTGGGTGGTACGGTGGTGATGAGGGTATCCCGATCTACAAGATCGTACAAGAAAAAGGGTGGCCGGAAAAATATTCCTGCGAGGGTCGCCGGATTCTGCTGGTGTCGCCGGAGGGTGGCCGGCCGGAAACTTCAAGAGGGAGAAAGAGTGTTAAAGATATTTGTGTGTGTGTTTTGTGAATAAAAATGAGTGGTGTGGGGTGTGATGGGGTATATATACTTGGGTAGAAGTATAGGGTGGGTTTTGTAATTTTTGAAAGTGTAGGGTAGAGTAAAGTTGTTAGTTTAGGGGTTATAGTTGCCAACGTAGTAAACTTCTAACGATAAACGCTTCGGGGCTCAAACGACATAGCAAACGGACTCGAAAAATTACGAAACTTGCGCCATCGTTCACGAAATGATTTTTCCAATAAAAACGAGTATAAATTTGCACTATTTTCAAAAATCAATATTTTTGACAAATACGATACGTTTCGTGCTTTGTAGGTTGTGCTGGTTCACTAATAGGGACAATATTCTCGTTTCTCGCAATAATTCTCGTTTCTCAAGCCCAAACAAGTTCAATAAAAAGTTTAAGTTCTCAGGTAATGCAAAGTTTTAAATTAATTGGCTAGAAAGGTTTTGGAAAATTACCGGGTGTTACAATGTTTGAGATCAAAACATATTCGGTTCCTATGTCTCCAAATTATCCAATTAGTTGTTTGAACATTTGCTTGATTCTTTGCCTCAATATAAATGCGATAGTTTTTATCAGCTATTTAGTCTAAATTCATATGTTTCTCAACAGTTACCCTTCCATGCATTGTCGACACCCCATGTTCGAGCTTATATATATAATTTTTTCTTTTTGTAGGTCAAGTTTTGTCTCATATATGTTCTCACAAGTTCAATGACGATTGAGTAAAAGTTGTGAGCCCAAGTGCTCTTAAATGTGTATAGAATTGAAATCAACTTGACATGATAAATGTAACAACCATATAAAGGAAGCTTTTACGAAAACCGCTCTAGTAAGTTTGATGAATTGAAAGGGAAAAAAAGACCAAAAGATTTAAAGAAGAGCACAAAGGTAAGAAGAGATAGGTTTAAATGTAAAATGTAGTAACATGTAGTAACATAAGACTCCAAAATAACCCAAACTGACAAGACATCACATGCATGCATGTCTTATACCACAACCCCACGCTATGCCGAATGGGAGATTTGACATGTAGCTTTTGGTTATCATACTTGTTCCTTTATACCAAAGTGACGTCGAAAACAAGAGGAAATAATTGTCAACAGGTCGAAACCACTTATAAGATGGGTTTTAGGGAATTCTTGATGGCGGTGTTTTGTTTACGATGTTGTTCGCCAATGGGTAAATTAAACGGTGCCACTTGGGATGAGGTCTCGAGGTAATCAAATGGTGTCATGTCACATGCTCTTATAAAATAAAATTGAACAACTTGCAACTACTAGGTTTAAACAATCGTTAGTTGATAACATAGGTCTAGTATGGCCTTGTCTTATCTCGTGGTCCTCTAGGTTACGTTCCTTGTACATGTTTCTTTCTAAATATGTGGAATCATATCATATATCACAATAAATCTCTCTTTGGAGACAGACCATCATCATGCAATGCCAACCACCATCTGCTTTTCATTAAGGCTTACACTTTTCCACTATGAGGTCACTAATGCCACAACTTTTAATTTGAATATATTTTGTTACAAAATAGTGATAGTAGAGAAGGAGTGGAATAAGCTTTTGGAAGTGGCATGCAATGGTGTATAACACTGCATTTCTCCAATGCTCATTATTAATTTCTTTTACCCAGTGTAATTTAATGCATAGAGACTATTTTACCCATTATTAACTTCTTTTATCCATTGCATTTTCCAATGGTCATTTTTATTTGTATTTAGATTAATATAAGTTTAAAGTTATTACTATTGCTATTTTTTTAGTTAAAGACATGAGTACAGCTTATCATCCTCAGACTGATGGTCAGTGTGAAAGGACCATTCAGACGTTGGAGGACATGCTGAGAGCCTGTGTGATTGACTTCGGGAACGGCTGGGATAGGCATTTGCCTTTAGCCGAGTTTTCCTATAACAACAGCTATCACACTGTAACCACCCGTAATTTTTCCAACATTATTTTAATGTTAAAAATTAACTTATTATTATTTGGCAATTTATTTGAGCATTTTTGGAACCTACATGATTATTTCAGGAGGTTATCTCGCACACCGTAGCATACAAAAACTCTCCAAACTATTTAATTTTATCAAGAAAAGTGAAGTTATCACTTCTTGACACTTACTGACAATTTATTTACAAAATCGAGAAGTTATCTCGCTTTCCTGAAAAAACAACACCACACGCGTACCGACACCACACCAGTAAAAGGTTACCTTATAAATTCATGTCAGAGTCGTAGAAAATATATACTCTGTGTCAGTTTAATTAAACGTTTCCCAAACTAAATTTTCCGTACTCATAACTAACCCGGAAATCTCGGGGGACACTGGGATTCAACGGAACACGAAGTACACCTAATACACACTAAAAATAAAACTAAACTTAATAAACCCACCAAATCCGTCCACTATCTCTATTATTATTAAAAAAAAAAAAAAAAAAAAAAAAAAAAAAAAAAAAAACAACAACGAAAAGGGAGAGAGAGATAACATCTCTCTGATCTTCCACCTTCTCCTTCATCCCTAAATCAAGCAACCATCCTTATCATCTTCAAAAATTATCACTGCTTCAAATCCACCCTATGGATCGAGCCTACAAGAGAGACAACAAGATTTTAACCTCTTCCCACTTGTTTCTTATGCCCTTGTCGTTTCCCCAAAGTCAACGAGCCACTCATAGGATGTCGACATACTTTACTTAAAATGGCCATGGAGCGTCTGTGGTTAGTGAAAGGAAGGCAAGTGATTGCCATTAGTTTCCCTTTAAGAAACTTGATTCCAGGAAAGGCTATGTCACACCAAGAACTTCAAACTCACCTCAAACAAAGTCTCAGTCGAGTGAAATCAAGGAGAGAAGGAAGGGTGTGGCAAGCTTGGAATCGAGTGGGATTTTCTGTGGTGACTCTTGAATCCGACCCATCATCAATTCTTTTTGTAAGGTTCTTAAAAACCCAATCTTGTAATACTTGCTCTTTTTTTTTTTGAAACATTCGAATGGTAAATAAACCTTGTGATTTTTGTTTTCATGTGTAAACCGATTGGTTTACATATCAGTGTTTCGTGGAATAAAAACTGGATAAAAACATGTTTTATTATTGTTTCGTGTGGTAAGATTCGGATCAAAACATTTTGAACAAGGTTGTCATTGTGTGGTAAGAAACTAGTTTAAAAGTGTGTTTGTTGTTGCTGAACCAAGTCGACTCACGAATCGTCCTTGTTTTGAGCCATTTACTTCTCGCCATAGTAGCTAGTAATGGGGTAATGTGGTCTTTGAACAATTATTAGATGTTCCTGTTGTCGTTGTAGTCGTGACTTGTTGGGCTGCTTGGTTGTTTTGCTGACTAAGTTTTACGACCCATCTTGGTCTCAGTTCACCTCCGTTTTGCCTATGTTTGTGTTATATTTCTTATTTGCTAGTCCTGAATTTTGGTCGCGGTTTGATTATGGGTTTTGTCTTGGTTTAAATCTGGGAGTCCTTGCGTGATTAATGTTGAGGGTTATTGTGCTGGTCTCGACTTGATGTTAAACCCGAATATGGTGCAAGTCGTGAGCCGTATAGGGTCACGGGTCTGAGTTGAGTATATGTTGCCTCGTGGTTTTGGACTAAGTCTCGGTTGGTGTTGATGTTTTAACCTTTTTGTTTTGTTATTTTGTCGTTGGCGTACTCACGAATAAATCGGCTAGGTTTAAGCCGTGACTTGGATTAGCTTGTAACTTGCTTAATCACCTTTATGTTACTCGTAATCTGTTTCGGTTATATCGACCTGTTTGGAAACATTGTTGGCTGGTGATGTTTCCCTGATTAAACTTTTACTGGTGCTAATAGTTATGGTGCGTATTAGAGCTGTTATAATCAAAGTTTTTTTTTATAACATTAACATAATATATTTCAATCATAAAATGCAAATCTTGTTTTAAGAAGCTATACAGTGCAATATGACCTATTCCTACTTGGTTCTGTCAATTAAAAATTGCAATTTGGTTATTTGTGTGTGCCTTTACAACATTTAAATGTGGAATCATGTTCACAACAATGTGTGACCCCAACTTATATACGATACACAAAAGAAAATGCCTAATAGCCACACCGACTCAGGTTCACAAAAAGAAAAGGGCAACACGAACCTAAACTCCACTTTGTTTTGAAATTTCTATAACGTGGACTTCTGTACATATGAGAACATGTTATTTGTCTACAAGTGTAAGTAAAATAGAAATTCACACGACTTATGAAACATGGGCAAATTTATATAAATCATTATTCTAGAGGACAAAACTACTGATGTTAAACCGAATTCTTTTACAAGATTATGAGCTAAATCAGTCCAGGTACATATGAATCTAAATTTAATCAACTCACGTTTCTTCAAAATTGTTAATGTTTTGCTAAAAGATATAATAATTTGAGTGTTCTTATAAAACTTAAATTACATTTCCCAACTCAACTGACGCATTTCCAAACTATTTGGGATTAATGGGTAAACACCGAAAACATATTAATTGGCTTGTTATTGTCGTTTTCCTTGTCGCTGTATTTCTTGACTTCTGTTGTCATTCATTTCTCGACTCAAGTTCTCGCCCGTACTTTTCTCGACTGTGTCGATTCTCTATTCCAATTTGGCGTGAGTATTTTTGAGTCTATGCTGCCTTACCACCACACGAAACGTTAACACTAAACTTTTTACAAACTTTGATACGAGTAATCCACGAAAACTAAGACGCTTATCTTTGAAAACTCCTTTACTTTACGAGACATATTCTGAGATAACTATATACATATTAGGTTGTGCCGATCCGACACCGTTGTGCCTGTACCCTCGATATCGTTGTGTTTAGCTCTTGATGCCAGTTGTGACATCTGTGATATTTTGTGTTGCTGCAAGCTAAGGTGAGTTCATGGCCCCTACTTTTACTGGTTTTTAAACTGTTTCTGGGGGAGAATACATGCTCATTTTTAATTAAACTCAATGACTGTTTATTTAGAAAATGCGAACTGTTTACTCAATATTTGACTGTTTGGCTGAAATACTCGATTGTTTACTCGAATGCACTATAAGTATGCATGACACACATGTTGACCAGGTGTATTGAATTGTTTACTCAATATTTGACTGTTTGGCTGAAATACTAGAATGTTCACTCGAATGCATTACATGTATACATGACGCACACATCGACCAGGGGTACTGGGCGAACACATATAACAGGACCGGGTGTAACGGTCACATGACCAGGTGTAATGGTCACATTTCCGAGTGTAACGGACATACTACCAAGTGTAATGGTCATTACGAGTGTACCAATTAACCAAACAATATAAACTGGTGTTCCACATTTATAAATACTAAAACCTATGAACTCACCAACCTCGTGTTGACACTTTAGCATGTATTTTCAGGTATAAAGCGATAGCGCGCTATTGGAGGTTTTTGGCATGATCATATAAGACTCTGATATATTCTGGACCACTTGAAATCTATTATGGGCTTATATTTTCGCACCACTTTTGAAATGTTGTAAACAAATCACTTTTGAATATAAAATCTATTTTAAACGGTTGAGGTAAAACCATTCTTTATACTTTGTGTTGTGATACCAATTTAGTAGCACCCAAACATGTATGCTTCCGCTAAACCGGATTTTCGGGGTGTTACACACACCAGCATCAAGGCTGCACAGTATGAAGCACTTTATGGTCGTAAGTGCAGATCGCCAATATGTTGGGCTAAATTTGGAGAAAGTCAACTTACCGGACCAGACCTAGTCCACGAGACTACTGAAAAGATTGTGCAAATCAAGAGCCGAATGCAAGCGGCTAATGACCGCCAAAAGAGCTATGCCGACAAGAGGCGAAAACCCCTTGAGTTCCAAGTGGGTGACAAAGTGATGTTAAAGGTCTCATCGTGGAAAGGCGTGATAAGATTTGGTAAGCGTGGGAAGTTGAACCCTCGTTATATTGGACCTTTTGAGATTCTTGCCAGAATCGGGCCGGTAGCCTACCGACTCGAACTGCCGTCCGAGCTCAGCGCTGTGCATGACGTTTTTCATGTCAGCAATTTGAAAAAGTTCTTATCTGACGATAACGCTGTCATTCCCTTGGATGAGATTCAGCTTGACGAGAAACTGAATTTCATCGAGGAACCGATTGAAATCATGGACCGGGAAGTTAAACGACTAAAGCAGAGTCGTATCCCAATTGTGAAGGTCCGTTGGAACTCTCACAGAGGTCCCGAGTACACTTGGGAGCGAGAGGATGAAATCGAGCGAAAATATCCTCATCTATTTTCGAACTCATCGAGTAACGCAAATTGAAATCCGGGACGGATTTCCCTATTAGCTGGGGTGACTGTGACAAATGGTAATTTTCACATTTTAAGTTAATAATAAATTCCTATTTATTATTCTTAAGCCTAGCATTTCTATGCACGATTGCATGTTTCTGAGAATTTTTGAGCATTTTTTGGAGCTGTCCCGCATACTGTAGCTTACAGTCACTGCTGAAAAACTTTATTTTTGTCAGTAAGCGTAAATTATTCTATTTCTGATAGTTACTGACAAGTTTCGTAATTTACTGAGAGCTTTATCGTATTTACTAAAAAGCAACCCCACACGCGAGCTGAAAGCACAGTATATATGGTAGCAGTCAAGTAAATGCATTTTTGAGCAAATAATAATATTTTATTATTATTCTGATAGAAACGTCAATAAAAACTTTATTTTGCGTATACGTGTCAAAAAATGTCAAACCGGGACTTTACGGTAACATTTAAGCTCAAACCGACACACGATACACGAACGATGATCAAAATATGTTTTCCCCCTCCCTCTTTACTCTTTTGCCGCCCAAAATCCACACCAAAACAAGTTAGTGGAGCTTTTGTCATTTTATGTAACATAATATAGTTTGTTTGTTACTTAAACCATAACACACACTTAATCACACACTCATTTTTCTCATCCAACATTTCCTATCTTCCATTTTCTTCTCAAAACTCACGGCCAACCCCTAAAATCCTAGATCCACAAAAATTATTTGAAGTTATAACAATTCAAGGTGTACTTTCAAGTGTTTTGGGTTAATCGGAACGTATTGTGGGTAAATTTGGTGCAATTTGGTGTGTTCTTGGGTCCTTATATCTCTCGAATTTTTCTTAAAACATTGGAAGGATCTTTAAAACTTGTTCAATCTTGTTCATATTATGTTATCTTGATGTTTAAAAGTGTTACCAAGTGCTAAATGTGTATGTTTTACTAAAATGAAAAAGTTAGGGTTTGATGTATGGTTTATGTGTGCTCGACTTTTCTTGAGTTCTTATACAAATTATGATATTTCTTGCTTGTGTGGTAAATCTTGTTGCTTGTGGTACTAGTTTGAGGGTACAAAAATGATTCGTGCTAATTACGCGAGTTTAAGACAAAATATACACTTATTTGTATATATATGTAAATCGGCTAGGTTTTGAAAGAAATAATTATTGGGGTTTTGAAAAATATAAAGTTTTGGCTCTAGTGGTGAAATGGTGAAATTTATGCTTATTAGCTTATTTTAGTTAGCTTATTGAAATAAGCACTAGCTTATTGGTTTTAACTTGTTTGTTTTGGACTAAACATGATCTTGACATAAATGGGCCGAGCCCATCAAACTCTCGGCCTACTTGGGCTTTTTGGATCAAAGTGCTTATTTAAAGTGCTTATTAGCTTATGTAATATTTAACGTAAAATATAACGTAAATAAAAAGGGTTAATCAGTTTTTGGTTAAAAAATGGACTAATGGACCCATTATGGCCTATTCGGCCCAATAAACATTTCGGGAGACAAAAATGAGTTTTGAAACATTTTACGACTCACTATAATTATTTTTGTGAAATAGAACGTTATATATCGATTAAAATCATTTTGGGCTCGTTTTGACACTTTAAGCCCAATAAGACAAATAAGAGGATTTTCGGCCCAAATTTTATGAATGTTGACTTTTTGTTGACTTTTGAAAGTATTTTGACTAAACGTTGACTTTTGTATCGAAAACTATAATTATGAAGTAATCGTAACGATAAATATAGTTATAACGATAAATATACATTTTGGACTAGTTTTGCAAATATAGTTAACGAAAGGGATTATTTGAGGAAATTGCAACACTTGGAAAAAATGGAAAAGTTTGAATAAACGAATGGGTCATGCCCGATTTTTCTAAAATTTCGACACTTAAAATATTTTCGGATGAAAACCGACTAAAAGACGAAACGGATTATTTTTATTATTAAAAATTAATTCTTCTAAATTAATATTTTTATATCTCATAAGACTTATGAATATATTTTTGACATTCATACACTTACACTTATTTAATTTCTCAAAATTTAATACTTATAAATTTCTTTATAATTATCATTATATTATAAATAATCATAATATTTATAATATAATAATACCCCACTAACACCATTATCATATTAATTATTCAATACCTATTTAATTAATTAAATATTTAATTATTAAATATATATATACGATAATATATATATTACTTACGCATTTTGCGACAACAAACACAAAGCACGGAAGTTCCGTCGCACGTATTTCACCGTACACTTTCACCATGAGTCATCACCAAAGAGTCTTATACGATAAACTATTTTGAAATGTACCTTACCACACAGCAAGCAAGAAATACATGAGCAGTGGTCATACGTAAACTTTTCAATTGAGTTAAAACATTTAAAACATGTATGCTTCGCTAAGACTTACCATACTGATCTAGGTCGCGTGTTGGAGCGGTTGCAATGAGTTGTTGTTGATTAGCAGATTGCTATTGTTTTTAAGGTGAGTTTATAGCCCCATTTTTTATACGTATTGCTTTTATAAACCTTGGGATGAGAAACATGCAAAACTGTTTTTATGGAGCAAAATAAACTTTGTTTTTATACACACTTGTATGCGAAAACCTAAGTTAGTTGGATCTCATTGCGCCCACTATCATCAACCGTTAATTCCTGCTGGGAAACGCATGTGATATAAATGGATCTATTGGGGGTGACTCCCCCGTTCGGTTGGCTCGGCATAGTCAACGCGAACTTATACCATATCGGAATTTGCCGAGTGTCTGGGGATTAACACTCGCGGGCACCCTTTATTTGTTATGCCAGCTTGGCATATTGTTTGTCTAGTTTCGGTTGGATGAGCTTAGTGTTTGCATAGCGGATTAGTGTGTTTTGCTGAATTATTTGCTATGGTCCATATGTGCTTATTTACTTTAAACCTATGAACTCACCAGCATTAGCTGACTTTTAGCATGTTTTTCTCAGGTATTTGAGAATGTGTCTAATGAAGGCAGGGCATGGCAATGGTCATAAGTTTGTTGGAAATGTTTTTACTTATGCGTTAAACTCTGAATTTGAGACCGCTTTGTTAAATGGGCTTTATTTTATTTAGATTGTACTTGATGTATGATAATTTAACTTGGAAATGTAAACTATTTTAAAACGGATTTTAATCCGTTCTCTATATCTTTGTGTTGTGATTATCGATTTAATAGCACCCAAATGTGTATGCTTTCGCAAATCTTGATTTTGGGGGTGTTACAACTTGACTTTCCACCCAAAATTCTTAGCCACAAATAAATATACTCTTTGTTTTTTAATCATTTATTTTCTCTTATTATTTTTAAAATACTCCATCCGTCCCAAAATTATTGTCCCATATTTACTTTTTCGGCATTTCTTTTTCAACTTTTATTATAAATATTTTTGTGTGTGTTATACAATACTTAATGAAAATTATACCAATGAAAATACATTTAAAACTCAATCCGTACATATATTTTGCATCAAATATTATGTAATATAAACAAAAATACTTAAGGTCAAAGTTTAAAAGTAAAGACCAAAAAAGTGAATAGGTGACAATAATTTTGGGACGGAGGGAATAATACTTTTATATTTAATTAATTACTACCTCCGTCCCAAATTATATGTCAATTTTCAAATTTCACAAAGTTTACAAAAAGTTGGCCCCTTATGTTAACCAGTAAAATTTAATTCTCACAAATTTAGAAGCATTTTGATTGGTTGTTATTAAAAATGGACATTAAATTTGGGACAATAAAAAAAATACTATTGAAAGTGGACATTAAATTTGGGACAATAAAAAAAATACTAAAGTGGATTTGTATTTTATGGGACATTAAATTTGGGACAATAAAAAAAATACTAAAGTGGATTTGTATTTTATGACGGAAGGAGTAATATTTTTCTTTTGCCCCCACCATCTTTCTCTTTCATTTTTTTTTTTTTTTCCCATTCTATACCAAATCCAAATCATATTCTAAAGCCGTGATCATACCAAACGCACCTTAAGTACAAAGCTCATAGACTACAAATATACGTCTAAGTGTCTAACACTCTTATACTCAAAACCAAGGGATAAACCAAACACACCCTAGGTTTCCACGCATCTATCAAACTACTCGTAATACCTACGCTCATTCCATACCACAACCCAAACACAACCTTAGAATATGTGTATGACTATGTTGACGAGAATAAAGTCTCAAACCCCAAACACCCTTGTAAAACAGGTGGGGTGAAGCCGCATTTCTAAAGTAGTACTTCATTACTCAGCTGTCATATATTTCGTGTAGATTCTCTCACCATCTATTTCGATAAGAACCCCAAATATATTTTCTCTCTCAGCCTTTTCATCAAACAGGTTATCTTCACTCCCTTTATACATATAATTCACATGTATATACTTATAATTATTCAATAAAGATTCATGATTTATACGTTGTTAGTCAGATCGCAACATGGGTTACTTTTGAAATACGTTAATTTAGCTTAAAGTTGTGATTTTTATGAATCTTGAGCTGATTTATGTTAGTTTATGTTTGATCTAAGTGTTTTCAGGTTTAGCTGCTAGTTCTTGTGTTTTGGTGCCCTGATTTTGACAAAAAAGATTCCATTTTTGTTAAATTTATGATCTTGTTCATTGGAATAAGTTGCCATGTGTTTTGTTCAATCATGAAAATAAGGAGGGTGTTTGGAATAGCTTATGAGCTTATTTGATTTTGGAAAAGCCAACTTGACCTTGTGACTTGTTTGAGTCGATAAGCTCAAGTTGATAAGCTTATAAGCTATAAAATTGAGCTTTATCGGCTTTTCCAAATTCAAATAAGCTCATAAGCTGGCTAAATAAGCTAAACCAAACATCCTTAGAAATGAAAGCTAAAGTATGCAACTTTCCTAGATACAAATTTTTTTTGGTAAAACTTTGAGTTTCAGGTTTTCATATTTGTAGTGGAGACAATGTTTAGTTATATTCAGGTTTTATGTTCTTTTAGTTGCTAGCTTGATCATGAATGTAACATGATCTTGCTTGTGAGTGTCCTGCCATTTTCTTAAGGTTGCTATACCTGTATATATGAATACTAATGTATTCTAAATGCTAATTAATATAGTTTGTTGTTTTGACGTAGGTATTATGATTAAATTGTTCAAAGTTAAGGAGAAACAACGTGAACTTGCGGAAAATTCTAATGGGAAGCCTCCTGTTAAGAAGCAAAGTGCAGGCGAATTGCGTCTTCACAAAGGTATATTATAGTCTTTTTCAGCGAGCAAAGACAAAGTATCAATGTCATATACAAAGATAAAAGCTTATTGTTTTAAATTTCATGTCAAGTCCTTGATGCTTATAAGCGTTCTTCCTTACAAAACTAAAATCATACAGAGTAGAACTTTTTTCTGTCAAAGTTCTATTCTTTTGTAGTTTCTTGTATTCAAGGAAGTCGTTACTACTCCTATTTAATAATTTGTTGCTCATTGGGGACTCGGTATTATAGCAAAAGTACAGGAAAGATAAAATATGAATATATTGCTTTTTTTTTTTTTTTTTTTTTTTTTTTTTAACTTTCTATGTTTTAAAATAACTTTTTTATGCTTTGTTTCTTGGTGTTGTTACATGTAGATATAAGTGAACTGAACCTACCCAAGACTTGTAGCATATCTTTCCCTAATGGAAAGGACGATCTCATGAACTTTGAAGTAACTATTCGGCCTGATGATGGATACTATGTGTAAGTATATCTTCACAATTTTTTCCATTGTTTCCTTTCATGTACTTTAATGTTATTAAAGTGAAAGTAAAGTAAAGAGGGAGTAAAGAAATGGAGAGGAAGTAAAGTTATCTTTCACCCCAAAAGTGGGGTGAAAGTTTTAAATGCAAAATCCTCCCACTTTCCCTCATTTACTTTCACTTTCACTCCTAACAAAAACTTAAGAACATGAGCTCTTTTACATTTCATCACTTTCTTTTTCTTTCCTCCCTTTTGCTCATCTTGAGAACACTGGGAAGTGGCAGTCAGTAACAGAACTAAACCCCTTTGGAAACTAAATTGAACTGAGCTTCAATTTCGTTTCACTTTTAATACGTTTGTTCAAAGCTGTTTAGCATTGTTGTAATGATTATGGTTCAGTTAATACAGTTTTTTTCTGCTGTTTGATTCTGAAAACGAAGAAGGTGATTCATTTCTGGATATCAACTGTAACTGACACCAAACTTTCACTTTACATCTACCTTATCACTCACATGGCACCCGCCACTAATATTCTTGATAAGTCATATATGTAGACATGTAGTCTTAGGGGTTGTTTGGGTAAAGCTTAAGCTTAGTTTGCTGCTTAAGCTTTGTTCGCTTATTTTGTAAAAAATAAGCTACTAAGCTTTTAAATAGCCTTTACCCAAACACATGTCTAACATAATCTTTACCCGCACAACCGCTTAGTTTTACAACTTTGTCCCTTACGCTTAGTGTTATTTATTATCTTTTACATTTTTTTATGCATATGTTTTTAAACATAGGGAATTGCATATACATCAATGAAACCTTAAGAAATACAAAACACCTCTTTTAGAGTTTTAGTGACCCATGTTGTGTTAACTAGTATCAGTTATCTAACATACTATTTGCTTCCAGGAATGGCACCTTTACATTTACTTTCCAGATTTCATCCATCTACCCCCACGAGGCACCAAAAGTCAAATGCAAAACCAAGGTAAAAAACATTTCATAGCTAATAACTCATAACGTTCATGATCTTTTTCTTTAATTTATACGAGTAATATTTAAGTTTACCATTAACATGCAATTATTCTGATTATACTTTAAAGGTATACCATCCTAACATCGACTTGGATGGAAATGTGTGTCTCAACATTCTTCGTGAAGACTGGAAACCGGTCCTAAACATAAACACTATTATTTATGGCTTGTATCATTTATTCACGGTAAACTCTTGTCACCTCTACATGTTTCCTATTGGATTTTTATTTGTAAATTTTGTGCTGATTCATTGACGCTTTTATTATGCAGGAGCCAAATCATGAGGATCCCCTCAACCGAGAAGCAGCTGCAGTCTTGAGAGACAACCCGAAGATGTTTGAGTCCAACGTGAGGAGAGCAATGGCAGGTGGGTACGTGGGCCAGACGTTCTTCACAAGGTGCATATAATGGCAGCAACACTGCCACATCAGCACTAAGTTGGGGTGCTGGTCTATGATGGTTGTCATAAATGTATGGATTAAAAACTGTGTCCCCAAGGGTCTTTTTGGAATTGGGGAGGGGGGTTGTAGTTGTTTCTACAACATTTGGTCTGTTTGTATGTTCTCAAGTGTAACTGTGTTGGATGCCATTATTTTGGGTCACTTGTCATGTAAAACTTTGTGTTTCTTGGAAGATAAAGAATCTGCTATTGCCTCATGTTCTTGTTCCACTGCTTTACTCATTTGAGTGAGATTACGATGAACCTTGTGCATCATAGTTGATTGCATATGCTGGTAGCCTGAAAACAAGAGATGGCATATTGACAATAGGTTCTTAAGACGGTAAGGGCTTTTAATAAGCTTGTCATGATCAAGGTGTTGAAGGGCAGGGAAGTTGTTCAACTTGGTTATCAATTTTTTTCATTCATGTTGACATGAGTCTTGATGCACCGATTTACAAAAGTTGAAGTTTCCCGGATGAGTCTGTGCATCGCTTAAATCACGATTCATTTTAGAAAAAAGGCGATAATCATTAGAAGAAATGTAGCTACTTTATATTTTGTCTACTTAAAAGGATGATGAACATGCATTTTGTTCCTTTCAACTTTTGAATTGTCTACTTTTGCCTCGATACAAAATTACCGTAAATAAAATCATAAACTTTAGGTCTCCTCTCTTTTGCCTTTTTTCAGATGAAATTCATGAGCGCTTGATGTTTAAAACGATTCTTATTAATTCAACAAGTAAGGCTAACAAAGTCAGATACATAGCATTACCCGGTCTTGCACATGTAGCCCATGACCATTGCTATCACCCAAAGTTTTCCAAACATCCACATTGATAAGTAGGGTGTCAAAAAACCCGACCCGAACCGGACCCGATTCAGCATATTCGGGTCAAGTTACTAGGGTCAATAATTTTATTCGGGTTACTCGGGTCAACTCGAGTAACCCGAATACTAAATAGGGTCGGGTATCGGAATGAAAATGTTTGGCTAACTCGGGTTCGGGTCGACCCGATTAACCCGAATAAGTTTTTTTTTTAATTAATATATTTTTTATAAATTATCTATTTAAATGAGTGCAATAGACAATTTTGTTACATTTTACTCATATCTTAGTTGACCCGAATGGCCCCGACCTGAATTGATCCGAACCCGAATAACCAAATAGGGTCGGGTTCGGGTATGTTATTTTTAGCCTTGACCTGACCCGAATTGACCCGAACACGACCAAGACCCGATTAACGTGGCACTAGGTTCTTTTCATGTAACGGTTCAACCGTTGCACTACAAGTCCGTTTATGATATTGCACGTTTATGATGTTGCATCGGTTAGGTGCAACTGTTATAGCAACAAAGGCGTCTCGGTGTCAATTTCAGGCAATTACATTAGTCATTTGACTTACATACACGAGTTGATTTTCTTTGTTCAATATCTAATAATCCGTTTCATTATCCTTATGTTATACAAATATAAGCACCTTCAAGGCGTCCAAGTGGTCATGCATCATGATGCACAGTTCTTAGGTACAAACCTTACTAGGTCACATTTTGAGGTTGGTCGCGAAATGGCCACTGGGTACTCTGGTTAGCCTGCCCACACAAGAATCAAATAGTCGCTCTCTCCGGATAGCTTGAACATGAAAAAGTCATATCATTGCATGACACAAATATATATGAGGTGCTTTACCCATTTTGAGTGGGAACATAATAAATTGTCGATTTTTTAATTAGTTTACGCGGGTGTCAAAATTTTAAAACACTCAAAGTTGTAAACCCTTTGCAAGTTTGCAGACTAAACGAGGAACAAGCCATTTGATTTACATACGTAACTCGTAAACATTGTGATTTGTCTCGACCCTAATGAACTTAAATGGACCCGTAAGTCGCCCTAAACAAACAAACAAGAATTATTTTGCATGTCATACATTGGATTTTATTAGTAAAACAAAAATAATAAAGAATTGATTCGTAGTTGACACGCAAACATCACAGAGTGTCAGAAGCGAGCCATTATTGGTTGATAATCCACTGTCCCCACTCCCTCTGTGCACCTGATACTTTGTTCACACATAATCGAATCAAATCAAATAACCAAGACCAACTTTTAACCATGTTATTTACCATTTTGAAGTCAAAATAAGTAATAACATTTGTTTGTAGACAAAAGTTATCAACAAAGTAAATTAAATTAAACTAACTCCCAATATCGTCTTTTACAGGTTATGGGTCTTATATCGTTATTCACGGTGTATGAGAGAGGTTGAGACGTAGACAGCCTTACCTATAGCTAAGGTAGAAAAGTTACTTCCGGTTCTACAAAAGGTAGAAAATGACATCCGGCCTTGCAAGTTGTGAGGTTGAACACTTGTCCTCTATCTCCAGAAGCAAGGGTGTTAACCACTTGATTCAACCTTGTCTCCAGAGACAAAAGTTATCAACGAGGAGTAAGAATATACGTAACACTATAACACTGTTCCTTTCTTATAAATATGTATGATCATCAACATTAATGATACAGTAACTACTAGTTTCCTACTAATCTTAGCCGGAGTGGGCGAGTGTAATAACAACCAACTTCATCATCGTTAATTTTGTGTCGCATCAACTTTTCCCTTCACTACCAACTTCACCATCAAACGCTCGTAGTAATGACCACCAACAAACACTAGTAATTAACATTTGGGTTTGTTTTGTGTCTCAGAACTCGGTGGTCACCACCACCAACTTATCTAAAATATGTCAACCATCACTCGTTGTAGTGATGATTGTGTAACAACAAAAGACGCGTAGGTGGAGAACGCGTTGTTCAACCCCTAATAGTAACTTATGCTCCTTGAATTGTTCTAATTGTGTGCTACTGTGACACAAGTTAGAAAAATACTTTATTAAATGGGATTTTCTAACATGTGCCCTAAGGGCACATGTTAGAACACCAAAAAGGACGGCGGGTCTCATGAAAAAGGACATCCGGACCCACAAAAAGATACACTTCTTAAATAAAAGATGTGGGTCCGGACGTCCTTTTTCATGAGACCCGCTGTTCTTTTGGTGTGCTTACATGTGCCCTTAGGGCACATGTTAGAAAACCCCTTTTTCTTTTTAAAAACAACCTTATAGGATGTAATTATCAATTCCTTATTGCAAAAAAGTAATGTAACTAACTTCTTTATTGTTATTTTTAGTTACCAACATTTTAATATTCGATCGAGTCATCAACATTATGAATAAATGCAAGTTTATCCTTTTAATTTACAAGTATCGTTTTATGTTGCTTTGACACAGAGTAGATGAATGAGTTTATAATATTAAATTGAATGTTAGAATATCTTTTATTTTAAGGTCACTTTCACTCCTCGAGTCAAGGGAACTTGTAAATTACCTGACTACTGTGTGAAAAATATAAATCAAATCAACAACAATGAGCTTAACTGCTTAAGTTGCGTGAGCAGATTCTCATGCAAACTCGAATATTAAAAATTTCAATCCATAAAAGTGATAAAAGTCATAAAAGTAATATACGTTTATTTTTATGTTGTTTTAACATTCCTTTTATGTGTTTGAACAAAACAAAAGAAACTTCTTTTATTGAAAGAGTATCATTTATGTCAAAGTAAAGGTATTACTCTATATATAATGGAGCGTCGAATTTTGCTACAGTTGTTGTAGCAGTGTTGGGCTCGGTTTTGGGCTGTGGGCTCCTGCTTTTACCCTTTCGTTTGTTCCCTCGCTTCTTTACCTATTAGTCCGGGTACCTACCACCTCATTTATTCTTGCACGTTCTACTGCCTTCTACCGAAACCCTACTTGGCTGCCGGTGTTGTTTGCTTGCGGATCGGTTATGGTCTTTTAGATTTCTTTTGCTTATGTACCTGTTCTTTGTGGTGGTTACTGTTTTTTTTTGTGGTAGGTTATTTGTTCATCGTTTGGTTATGTGCACTTGCCTGCCGGTGTTGTTTACTTGCGGATCGGTTATGGTCTTTTAGATTTCTTTTGCTTATGTACCTGTTCTTTGTCGTAGTTACTGTTTTTTTTTGTCATAGGTTATTTGTTCATCGTTTGGCTATGTGTACTTGCCTGCCGGTGTTGTTTACTTACGGATCGGTTATGGTCTTTTAGATTTCTTTTGCTTATGTAGCTCTTCTTTGTGGTAGTTTGTTTATGGTTTATGATTTAGATCTATATTGTCTATCCCTTTTAAGTTCTGATATTGGCGCTTTTTTTAGCCGTCTTTTGCTTTGTCGTACCTTATTTGCTGAACTTTCCCTTATGTAGCTGCCTTTTGTGGTACTTGGTGTTTTTTTTTTTTTTTTTTTTTTTTTTTTTTTTTTTTTTTTTTTTTTTTTGTGGTGGTTACTGTTTTTTTTTGTGGTAGGTTATTTGTTCATCGTTTGGTTATGTGCACTTGGCTGCCGGTGTTGTTTACTTGTGGATCGGTTATGGTTTTTTAGATTTCTTTTGCTTATGTACCTGTTCTTTGTGGTAGTTACTTTTTTTTTTGTCATATGTTATTTGTTCATCGTTTGGTTATGTGTACTTGCCTGCCGGTGTTGTTTACTTACAGATCGGTTATGGTCTTTTAGATTTCTTTTGCTTATGTAGCTCTTCTTTGTGGTAGTTTGTTTATGGTTTATGATTTAGATCTATATTGTCTATCCCTTTTAAGTTATGATATTGGCGCTTTTTTTAGCCGTCTTTTGCTTTGTCGTACCTTATTTGCTGAACTTTCCCTTATGTAGCTGCCTTTTGTGGTACTTGGTGTTTTTTTTTTTGTGCCTTATTTGTTCGCCTTTTGCTTGTGTCGCTGCTTCATCCATTTTTAGGTATGATATTGGAATTTTAGATCTATAGCTGTTTTTGTGGTTTATGGTTTAGATCTTTGGATGTTTTGTGTGGCTAAAAAAAATTATCTTGATGTTATTTTGTGTCGCTCTTTTATTTACTTTAGTTTATAGTTTCTTTATGTATGTTTATGCAGTTACTCTTTCATATTGTGATGCGTTTGTTAACTCACTTGATATGTCACCTATACCTGTTATTAGTTGAAATGCCAGATATGAGTGCCATATCAAGTGGTGTAACCAACGTTTCATATTTTTTTGCCGCGCTTCAGTTTGCTTATTTGCCTTTTTCTTCTGTGTTGGTGCCATAGTTGCCTTGCAAAGGTATTCGCGCCACAATTCTTGAATGTCATAGTATGAATGCTAACTATGTAACTGGACCCGTTTCGCAAACGCGGTCACCTTAGTTCGGCTATTATATAATCAGGTGGTGGCAAGGCAATTACCAGCTTAGTTCGGCTATTATATAATCAGGTGGTGGCAAGGCAATTACCGGACGGCATAGTGTAAACAATAGCTAAGCAACCGGTCTTATTTTGCAGCCACCACCTCTTTTCAGCTGTCTCTGTGCAGCGGCTGGGATAATTTTCTCAGCTTACATTCTCTGAACACATGTTGCTTGGCAAGGTAACTAAGATTGTGGTTGCAGCCATGCCGTGTTTAGTATGGCTACCAAATGAGAGAATGCAATGGAGGATGTGGTGACTACCTCCTTTACTCTTGCACTCTCCTATATATAATGGAGCGTGGAGTTTTGTTACAGTTGTTGTACCAGTGTTGGCCTCGATTTTGGGTTATGAGCTCCCGATTTTTCCCTTTCGTTTGTTCCATCACTTCTTTTAGCCTTTTTCCAATCACTAACAAATGATAGAATGCACTGGAGATTTATACGTGTCTCTTCCCTGTGGTTCTCTTGGTAGTTGTGCAGATGTTCTTTGTAAACTTTTTACGGCTGCTGTAGAAATGTTGTGATTTTCATATGAAATCATTAACACGCATGGATGTTTGCGCAATAGGCTATGATGAGTCTGTGAGTCTGATTTAAGAAGTGAATCCTTGGCACTTGGCAGGGCAAACTTTCAGATTTGCAACCGTGCCAGGTGTATTTATTTCTTCCAGTCGCTTATTAATATCAATCCGATGATATAAAACTTATAATTTCTTCACAGATCTGAGCTAAAATGTTTAAGTTTGTCGCTTATTGGTTGTAAACTTTTTACAACTACTGTAGAAATGTTGTCATTTTCATATCAAGTAATTAACACGCATAGATGTTTGCGCAATAGGCTGTGATGAGTCTGTGAGTCTGATTTAAGAAGTGAATCCTTGGCACTTGGCAGGGCAAACTTTTAGATTTGCAACCGTGTCAGGTGTGTTTATTTCTTGCAATCGCTTATTAATATCAATCCGATGATATAAAACTCATAATTTCTTCACAGATCTGAGCTAAAATGTTTAAGTTTGTCGCTTATTGGTTGTAAACTTTTTACAACTACTGTAGAAATGTTGTCATTTTCATATCAAGTAATTAACACGCATAGATGTTTGCGCAATAGGCTGTGATGAGTCTGTGAGTCTGATTTAAGAAGTGAATCCCTGGCACTTGGCAGGGCAAACTTTTAGATTTGCAACCGTGTCAGGTGTGTTTATTTCTTGCAATCGCTTATTAATATCAATCCAATGATATAAAACTCATAACTTCTTCACAGATCTGAGCTACTATGTTTAAGTTTGTTGCTTATTCGTTGTGATAGCCTGTCATGAATCTGTCACTCTGGTTAAAGAAGTTAATATGTAGCTCTTGGTAAGCCAATCTTTTAAATTTGCACCTGTGCCAGGTTTATTTACTTCTTGCAATCAGTTTTTAATATCAATCCAATGATATCGAATTCTTAATTTATCTACAGGTCGAAGTCAGATAATGTAGAACTAAAGATTGTTAAAAAAATAGACAGAATATCAGTAATGGATGTATGGCAACCAGTCACGGTTACTGCATATATGCAGCTATACCCAATTTCGTATGGTGTATACATCCATCATTGATACTTTGTTGTTGTTTTTTGTGCTGGACAATTTTTTTACACTGAACTGTGTCACTGCATATAATTGCCTCCTTTCAACTACCACTGTATTTGCATGGTATTTACACTCACCATTCATAGTTTTTAAATCTTTGCGTAGTGATTGTCTTCATATACATAATTTATTTATATTTTTTTATTCTTCAGGTTTCTGTTCTTGCATATGCCAATGACCAGAAGTTAAGGACCGGTTAAATTTGACAACCTGTTTTTATATTTACTGTATTCATGTACATACTTTGATCAGCTTTTTCTATTCTTCAGGTTACCTGCTCCATCTGCATAGCTGTTCTCTGTGGTTTACATGCTGATATAAACTTTGCTTTGCCCCAGTTTCAATTCGTAATAGAATGCACTATATATATATATATATATATATATATATATATATATATATATATATATATATATATATATATATATATATATATATATATATATATATATATATATAACATGTAAAATACATAAATACATACACGCTTTTTTTTGGGTGCATATCTTTGTTATTCATTATTCTATTAAAAGGTTTACACTAACACTATATATATATATATATATACTTTTTACTAGAAGAATTAATAACAAAGATATGTGCCAAAAAAAAAGTGTGCATCTATTTAATACATGTTATATATAACAAAACACGATCACTGATGATTGAGTACAATTTTCGAAGATCAATGCGAAGCGAAATAGTATAGTCTTAGAAATGATTTGGTGCAGATTACTTCTTTACACTATGCTATTTCGCTTCTCACTGATCTTCTAAAATTCAGCCATATTGTTGGTCATGAATTTTGATCAGAGGAATGCATATCTCGTACAGAGTAAAAAAAAACCAAAAACACACGTAAGGGAAAAAAAACAAACCCACAGCCCAACACTGACTCCAACACTGTACGTTTCCTCCTATGTCTTGCTTCGAACAGTAATTTTTCTTCGATAGAAGTTATTCCTTTTTCTGTCTTTCTAAAATGCCTTTTTGTCAATGGTTTGCAGCCACGGTATTTAGGCGATGATGATAGCTTTGCGCATTCCCATTTTTCCAGCTGTGCATTCGTTGGCAGGGCAACCCCGCTATCAGTTGCAGCCACAATGCACAATTCATGCTGATCACAAATGTGCATATCTGAGCCTTACTGACGTCAAAATGTCTGGGTCCTCACTCAACTGTGGCCCCTGATCTGAGGTATGCTGGATTGATTTATCTGACGGTAACCATTTACTATCCATCAATCGATTGCTAATATCCTTTATTAAGTTAAGAAAAAAACAACAGTTAATATTCATTATGGTTTACCATTGCTTTTCGCTCCAGCAATAGTACCAGCTACTAATATGGCATCTTTTTCTATTTCCAGATATTAACAATTGAAGTTACGTGGCAACCATACATTGTTTTTTTTGCATATTCATAATTGTAGCGGCACAAATGCTTCTGCTAAAAAATATACTTCAATTCAGAAAGAAGGATGAGAAGCGGAAGAGAATACTGCGATAAGTAGTTTGATCCAAATTTCTTCTTCGCAGCATCCTCTTCCGTTTCCCATCTTTCTTTCAGACTTGAACCATATTCTTGGCCAGAACCAATTGTGTCACTACACGTCCGCCTATGCAAAAAAAAATGTTAGGTTTTACTGGCACATAACATAAACCTTTTGTATCCGCCCTTTACCAGGTAAAGAAAAATGTTTCCTCCTATCTCTTGCTTCGAACACTAATTTTTCCTCGATACAGGTTATTGCTTTTTGTGCCTTTCTAAAATGCCTTTTTCTGAATGGTTTGCAGCCACGGTGTTTAGGCGATGATGATAACTTTGTGCATTCCCATTTTTCCAGCTGTGCATTTGTTGGCAGGGCAACTACGGTATTGGTTGCAGCCACAGCGTACATTACAAGCTGATTACAAACGTAGATATCTGAGCCTTACTAACATCGAAACGTGTGCCACTTCGCTCGACTGCGACTCCTGATCTGAGGTATATTGGATTGATTTATCTAAAAGTAACCATTTGCTGTCCATCGATCGTAACTTTATATACATTTTACCCAGATTTTCTCATCTATCAATATCTGTAACAGGTCATGTATTCAACAGCACCACTACACGCACCACATGAATACAGCCAGGATCATTAATCTGACCTTCACCTCGAATTCCTTTTGGTATTTTAATCGTCTATCAATATGTCTGGTGCAGACTATTGTCTAAAGACTATTTGAATAACAAAAGGGGTTTGAGGTGGAGATCAGATTTTCCACCTAAATGTCGATTAAAAAAAAAAAACTAAACATAAGAAACAAAGACTATTTAGTACTTTTTTTTTGTTGCTGATACTAACAATACATGTCATATGTTTACAATTCTTGAAGAAAGGTGGGAAACCGGAGAGGATAGTGTGCCATATACTTTGGCACAAATTACTTCTATGCACTATCCTCTTTTGTTTCCCATCTTTCTTCGATAATTGACCCAAACTGCTGATCAGCATCTTTTCTCCACCTCCAGTTGTCGATATACGACAACAAGTTAACTTTCGGATGCAGATGCCATCAGCTTTTACTATCAGCAAAAAAAAAAATAAGTAATAGATGCCCTTTGTTTCTTATGGTACAATTCTTTTTTTTTTATCAAATGCCTCGCAATTAAACTGTCAGTTGATAAAGCAAAACAAAGTCTGGAACTTAAACATAGTTACTCATTCTAAATTCCCATACAGTTCCTTTTGTTCTTTCAACAACCTAGTAGCTCGCTTGGTGCAAGCGGTTGCACAAAGGAAGGTGAAACAACAAATGGAACTGTAAGGGGATTTAGAAAATTTAGCTAAATTTTTGAATGAATAAATGAGGTGGGTGGCACATTATTAGCGTTCTGGGAAAGGCTAGAAGAAGCGATGGAACAAACAAAAGGGAAAAAACAAGAGCCCACAACCCAAATGCGAGCCCAACACTGCTACAAAAACTGTAGCAAAACTCGACGCTCCATTATATATAAGAGAATATTGTCACCCGATAGACTTGATGAGTTCTGAACCATCCCCGTATTCCCATGATAGTTGCATTCAATTCATGTTCTTCAAGTTCGCATAGCCCTTCTCATTATTGCATTCATCTATTTTAGGTTCTTCTTTTTCCTGGCTTTCTAAAATCCCTTTTTCTCAATGGTTTGCAGCCACATTCTTTAGGCGATGATGATAACTTTGTACACCTCCATTTTCCCAGCTGCATGTTCGTTGGCAGGGCAACCACACTTTTAGTTGCAGCCACAACATGCATTTAATGCTGATTATATATGTACATATCTGAGCCTTACTGAGATCAGAACATATAGCCCCTCGCTCAACTACGCCTGCTGATCCAAGGTATATTGCATTTGTAGTATTTCGTGATCCAATGTATATTTAGTGACTATATGCTTCTATTGTAAAAACTGTCTATTCATTTCAGCATAGACGATTATTCTAAGATCCTATGGTACACCCAATTGTGCAAAGAGATTTGAAACGACAAAACGACCTGTAGAGAGTCTTAAACCAGCTGGCTGCATTCCTTTTTTACTTCTATTCAAGTTACAGGCTCATAAAAAGAAGCTGAATATAAAAAATATACAGAATATCAGTGATGGATGTACCGACACCGAACACAACTGCTGCCGGTTTTGCATGGTGTCTGCATCCATCATTGATATTTTGTTACTATTTTTGTCCTGTCAAAGTATTCATACTCACATTCTCAGTATATTTTATTGCCTACAACCAAAAGATAAGTGTTACTTAGATCACTATGCTAAATTTAAAATGCAATTGCTGTTCGCATGCATAATCTCCTTAAACATTCTAACCATTACTGCTGTGGCGCTTAACTTATTTTCCTTTTTTTTATACCAGTGAATGATGCACAGTTATCTACTCCTGCTGCCATTTCTCAAACAGTTACAAATCCTGTAACGAGTGGTAGGCGACCAGTCAGAACACACAGAACTGATGTTAACCGCCAACGCACAGGTAGTATTAATTATGTTTTCTTGCTATATAGGACTTTTATCTGTAAGTAATGTTTGTTGCTCTTTTCGCGATTGAATCTGACCCTGCTCCTACTGCATCTTCTAACTATAATCCTGTTTCTCAATGGTTTGCAGCCACATTCTTTAGGCAATGATGATAACTTTGTGCATCTCCATTTTCCCAGCTGCATGTTCGGTGGCAGGGCAACCACACTTTGAGTTGCAGCCACAACGTGCAGTTAATGCTGATTATATATGTACATATCTGAGCCTTACTAAGACCAGAACATATAGCCACATGCTTAACTGCGCCTGCTGATCCAAGGTATGTTGCATTTGTAGCATTTTTATGTCTTAAACATTCTAACCATTACTGCTGTGACGCTTAACTTATTTTCCTTTTCTTAATACCAGTGAATAATGTACGGTTATCTACTCCTGCTGCCATTTCTCAAACGCTTACAAATCCTGTAACGAGTGCTAGAAAAGAACTGGTGTTAACCGCCAATCGTATGAATCATGTTTTCTTGCTATAGACCCTACTCCTACTGCATCTTCTAACTATAATGCACTCTCATTATTAAATTTATCTATTTTAACTTATCCTCTGCCGCTCAGTTGAAAACTATGAAACAAGTCTGCGGTAGTTCAAAACTGGAATTGGCACAATATCGCGAAGTGGCCGCCCTTGCTCAATTTGGGTCAGACCTGGATGCTGCGACTCAGGCATTACTCAATAGAGGTGCAAGGCTTACAGAAGTACCGAAACAACCACAATATGCACCACTTCCAATTGAAAAACAAATTGCTGTCATTTATGCAGCTGTCAATGGATTCTGTGATCGAATGCCACTAGACAGAATTTCTCAATATGAGAGCGCCATTTTAAAGAGTATAAAAACAGAATTACTACAATCCCTTTTAGAAAAAGGTGGCTAAATATTTTTTTCTTCACTATCAATCCTTCACATTCAGTTGCTTTTCATAATATGTTATATGTTTTAATGCTCAGGAAATTTATGTGTTGCATAACATGTATGGATAGAGATGCCGTTCATACGTGATGAGCTTCATTTGGAAATTTGCAACAATGGGTGGCAGGTAAAAATAAAGGAACCCATCAACTCCTTGGTTTTGAGGTAACGATATGGTTTCCTGTGTTCTTAGCAACCTATTTGGATTAAAAACAAAAAAAATAATCTACTGTGTTTTTGTTTTTCAGTGAATTACAGGTTGTATGGATTCCTATGTTCTTAGCAACCTATTTGGATTAAAAACAAAAACGTAAGTACCACACTATCACTTAACTTAAATTCTGAATTTTATTTACTGAAATATCTTACAATCAGCATAAATTTCCTTTACATAGAAACTAGCCTTTATTGAAACACATATCTTATAATCGACTAGCATTAACCATAAAACGTCCTCCAATTGCAGCCACACACTTAGAAACGCATTACACCCTGAAGTTTCATAATAAACACATCATTGTTACGCGCATTTAGCCCAAATTCAGCTGCTATTAAGCGCATCTACATGAGTTTCTGTTCATCTTTTACTATCACTTCTCTTAGATACTCTGCTGTTTTCTGAGCATGAGTATTTCCAACACCTTCAAGCTCTTGAACAAAAGTAACCCTGTCACGGTTAACACCAGCCAACCTATCACAAATCACACTCAGTTGCTGTGCCATATGAACATCCTCGATACTAGCTTGACGGCAATACAAAACTAATATGTCAGACCAACTATTAGAATTGGCCTCAACTCTTAGCTGATCACACTTAGGATGCCTAGACATTTTCTTTTCTTGATTTTCCTACACACTTATCAAATGAGTTATGAAAACAAATGTCCATTTCAGCTATCTTAAATAGGAAAACCAAATCCAAGAAGGACAGTCACGAGATTGTCTTCTAAAAGCAAAAAAAAGCCAAAATGCCCATATCTATAATGCACACTGCCCACATCTACTCAACCATAATTAGACATTACTGTTTTGCAGGTTTCGTACTTATGCTCACAGGCTTTTTTACAAATGCCAAATTCTTGACAGGTATCCAAACTTACCAGCCACATATTATAGACTAATTTATTCTACCTTGGCTTTTTCTGCTAAACCATATAAAAATTCAAAAGCATTAAACATTATTGAACTGAAGGTTTTAAAAGTAGCCAGAAATAAACAAACAAATGTTAACAGTATATCTTATCTATCATTTCTTTATTCCTTGCTAATGAACCTCTCGCTTTGATTCATGCAGCTATAGCAGAAACCTCAATACAAAAGCATTGGTCCCTGTCATGTAACACAGCTATGATCTGCTTAGGTTCCTGCAGAAAATGCACCTTGTGAAAATGTTAAAGACTGCAACCACCATTCCGATTACTTCCATTTGTATATATTGTTTGACTTAGGTAGTAAAAATTGAAGGGGCAAGATTCATTGTATAACACAGCAGAACAACCGACAAACATAGCAAACACTTCGTCGCCCCGCCGCAACGCGGCGGTTCGACGCACATCTCGTTGTTGAACAAGAAGATCAATTTCATATACAGTTGAGAATTTAACATATTTATTATTCACATCAGAAAATGCAATTAATGGTTATATTAATGTCCCTTGAAGCATTTACAAAGTATCCTAATGGAGATTACATGAACATTTTTGTTTATGTGTGTATGTGCAGTAGTAATAAGTGTCATGAATGAGTAGTTAGTGTTTTTTTTTTTTTTTTTTTTTTTTTTTTTTTTTGTTTTTATAAAGAGAACGACATAAGATCAAAATCAAGTCGCATCAAAGAGAGCACAAACACTTGACTAGTGGTATACAACTATAGAAGTTACTGTGAAAAACTAGAAGGAGGGTTGAATAGTTTTACCGGTTTTTAAGTTGTCTCAAAAACTTTAACTATTGAAAAACTTTGATTCGAGTCTTATGTTCAATCAATCAACGCCAATATGAACAACACACTAAACTAACTAATTATAAGTAATGAAAGTAAAGAGAAGAGATGGAAAGATCAAACCGGAACAAAAGGATTTATAGTGGTTCGGCTACGAAGCTCTTCTTCGCCCTACTCTACTCCCCGAGTACCACACTCGAGAGTTTCAAGCACTATGTCAACAACCTCCCTTTAGGCGGAGAAAACCGTACACGTCGCTTATCCTATTTCCGACACTAAGCTAGATGTTGAGTGCTAATCTTAGCTAGCACCAATCTACCACGATCTACCCGATCCTTTCAACTTCACACACTCAACACACAAGACTCAAGAGATCCCCGCGATCTCACAAGATCACAATGATCACCTCTCACTTGACTCAACCTATTCTATCAACTCTTGATCAACTTGATCAACACACTAGCTCAAAGGCTACAAGAGATATTCACTATCTCTATAAGATCACAATGATCTTTCCTCACAAACTCTCAAAAGAAAAATAATCTTGATGTATGCTATGATACAATCAAGAGTGTAACAAATGTTACAAATGCTTCTACCTACAACTACAACACTTTGTATCTACTTGGATACCTTGTGTTCTTCTCTTGCACTTGAAGAGGAATGAAGAGGATCACTTGAATGGATGATTGGATTACTCTTAAACAAAAGAAAACTAAACTAAATGATCAAGAAGAGAGGATGTGAAGAGACTATTAAACTCAGAAAGTTTTGTGTAAAAAAGGATGCCCAAAATCTGTGAAGTGGGCTGGTATTTATAGGCAGAAAAAATATGGCCGTTATAGGGACACGGCACCACTAAACCACACACGGTACCACTAGTGGTACCGTGCCAGACAAAAATGCTCCTCTTTTTGTCTTTTCTGGTGAAAACTTATTTGGGGAAGTTTGGAGCTGATTTTGGGGGGAAAAATAGCTGTTATGTATTTTGAACATATTTTTCCATTAAAACATTTCTTAATTATTCAAAAATAATTTGTAAAGTATATTTTTGAAAAAAATGTTTTGTCACATAAAAATGTGATGTCTAGAACACAAATTCACTTCTTTGATCATTTGTCAAGTTGTAAGTTTGTTCTAGAGTGATTTGCGTAGAAACGGGAAATTTCGATTAAAAACATGTTTACGTTAATTTTAACGTAACGTTTTTTCACATTTTGTCATCCTCAAAACGTGCAGTTATCGAAAGATAGAAATAACGTTTTTAGAACATTATTTGCATCAACAATCTCCTCCTTTTTGATGATGACAAAACATAAACTCATTTTAGGTTAAAATTAGTTTTAACAAGTTTTTAATGAGTTTACTCCCATTTCTCCCCCTTTTTGCCGAAGCAAAAAGGTTGCTAAGGCTCCCCCTTGATGTATACTCCCCCTCGTTTGGAGGACACCAAGGAATCGAGCAATGATTCGTGCTACAAATCAAGGTTAGATAACAAATATACAAGATCTAACATGTAGCACTTATGACAAATATCAAATCACAAAAAAATGACTAAGTAGCCAAGCATAAAAATGAAACAACCACATGAAAGCCCATTAATTCATAAAGATAAAACAAATGTCATACATAGGTATGACTACATCATGGAAGCAAAACAAACTACAAGAAAGCACATAAACATCATTAGTGATATGAGACTTCAAGATTTGCTTCAAATATCAAAAGGGTCCTAAGCTTTTATTTGAAAAACTAAACATAAACATGTTTAGTTGGTTGGGCTATTTGGTGGTGGAGGAGGTGGTATGATGGGTCCTTGTGGTAGTGTGAGGAGGTGCTCAAGGTAGGAGAATTGAAAGCTCAACTCATCTCTAAGGCACATGATGAGGTGTTGGTTGTGGTGACAACAAGGACAACTTAGGGTATGTGGTTGTAGGGGATAAAGAATGAGATGACCCATTAGTGGTTGTGGTGATGGTGATAGGGAAAATGGTGATGTATTAGTCCCAAGCTCAAATGGAGTTGATGGTGAGAGGGTGAGTGTAAGTGCAAAAGGTTGTGGGGGACTTGGTGGAGGCAAGGATGTGGCAATCCTAAAGGTGGAGGAGGATGATGATGTGGTTGGCCTAGTAGAGGTGGCCTTGGATGGAGCTAGAGGTGTAGAGATTGAGTAAGTTGATTTGGTTGAGGTTTGTGGGGTGTGGACATCTCCATCATCATCCAAAGTTAGATCAATGAGAATGATCTCATTGGTTGGTTTGAGGTTTAACCTTGGCCTTTTAGCTTTGTGTGAAGTAGTAGCCATGGTGGAAGACATGATAAGTGTATGGTGTGTGTGGAATGGTGGTGGAAGAGCAATGCATGATATGAGCTTATATAGCCAAATCAAAGCATGCAAGGATGGATAGGATGGTGGATTTGGGGATTTGGGTGTATTGTAATTAGCATGTGTTTGCAGATTTTTAGGAAAAGAGAGTCAAAACGTAGAAGAGAACAGTTAAATTCGTCTTCCCAGGGTACGGTACCACTAAATGACCCACGGTACCACTAAATTTAGTGGTGTCGTGCCCTATTTAGTGGATCCGTGGCCTGCAGTTGACTCTTTTTCCAGTTCTGCAGGTTCTAGGTTGCCTAAATGGGTAATTCTAGGTGGACTATTTGCAGCAAATCCCAAAGCCTCAATTCACTAAAGATCAATCACCTTGTTTTCCGAACACTAGTCTCAACTAGCAACTAACAATATCATGTGATCATCTATGTTTAGGAAACTATTAAGCATGCATTATGCCAAGCAATTTTATCATCTAGTGCATGCATGAGAAATATAAAACAAAGAATATGAACTAGATAAAGTTCATGAAAATAATAAAACATTAAGATTGATTAACTAGTCAAAGTTACCAATGTCAAGTAAAAATTGTTAAGACAATTTAAACTTGTTAATGTTAGATGGACATTGCCATGACCCCATTAATAATAGCTTAATAATACTTAAGTTAGTGATACTACTTAAGTTAGTGCTATCTAATCTCTTCTCTTCCCCAACTTCTTTATCTTGTTCCTGAGCCCCTTGATTGCCTTGCCAATGGACTTGAACCCCCCCGATTGTTTGCTAATGCATCGACACTTGTCGATTGTACATGGTTGTTTTCCTTCTCATCACGGAAGTTAGGTTGGTTTGGTTGAATGGAAGGTCGGTTGTTGGTTCAAATGATGACGTGTCAAGGTTACGAAAGAAGGTGTCGGGAGAGGGAGTATGAGGACGAGACGTTCCTTCTTCTTTTACCTCATCATCATCCTCATCCATAGGTTGAGATGATGAACCATGACCGAAGGAGGAAGACGAGAAAGTAGCATCGGAGGTGGATTTACGACCACGTTTAGACCCTTTGTCTTTACGTTGCTTTGTGCGACGTTGTGGTCCACCAAGAGGTTTCATGACGGGATTGACTAGGACATAGTCGAGACTACTAACATGTGGGAAATTTTCCATAACCCACCTGAAGAGACGAGTAAGCAACATACCGTATGGCATGAGCTTATCGGTACGACTATGAATATTGGCTATCCTTTTGCCCATGTAGTATGCGAGGTTGTATGGCTCCTCGATACTAAGACAATTGAGCATGTGAGCAAGACTAGCCGGAATATGATCCCGGTTGCCCGCAAGACACAACACGTTTTCTCGTAGAAGAAGTTCCTAACTTTTAAGATCGGGAAGAATCTCCTTGAGATAGAGTCGATTGGGGTCGAGGTTGATAATGGAACCATCACGTTTTTGGTACGTGTTGGCGACTCTAGGAATTTGGATATGTTGTTTGATGGTTTGGAGGTCGGGGACTTGGGTACGACACGAACCTTCACTTTCAAGATTGTAGTGAAGTGACTCTAAAGAATGGTCTTCCGTGTAGGCACATTGACCATAGGATGGGACACCTACTATGTCCTCGAGTTCGGAAATTGACAAAATGATATTTTCATTTTGAATCCAAAAATCAAGATAGACATTACCTTCAAGGTCATTGAAGGTACGGACACGACTATAGAACTCAAGAACGAAACGAGGACAAATTTGATCATTTATTTTGTATAAACAATCAAATTGGATAGTGGGGAAACAAGCTTGGATGTTATCCAAGAGGACATAATGAGCATTGACTACACGACCTTCGTGTATATATCGATGTTGGACTCTAGCGAGATAAGCTTTTTGCTCATCGGGGATGTTTGGATCATTGACAAGAATGGGAATGTACTTTTTGGTATCATGATAATCCATACGAGGCATTGTTACCTACAAAAATATAATTATGTATATGTTAACCTGTTGCATTTTGATGATCACATTCTTAGTGTGTATATGCCTAAATGCAAACAATGTGGAGGTGCGGTAATCTCGACTCTAAAACAAAACTAATGAGATTACCCAAACGCTCCTAACTTCACTTTTGCTCAAACAAATATGTCGAAGAATACATATTAGTTATGTAATTCGATCAATATTTGTGAATTCATGTATGAATGCAAAAACGGTTTTAGTTTGCATCAACAATGCACGAAAAAGATTTCATGATCCTAGATACGTGAAATTTTTCGAAAAACAATGGAATTGGGGTGTTTGGCAAATTGCGTCAACTTGGCGCCAAAAATCTTAAAATTGAAAAGCTTCAATGTTAATGATTCCTAATCCAATTTTAAATATCCTAGACATGATTCCACTAGAAATAATTAATCTTAATCCGATTTAACTAGGGAAATTCGGACTAGATTATGCAATATAAGTGGGTTTGTGAAAATCCTAGGTTTAGGGAATCATGTAAGTAGTACTTTGTCTAATTCTAGTCCTAATTGCATAAAAGTTCAACAATAATTGAAAACCCCCAATTCGATTTTATGCATAAGAACAAACCCTAGACTCAAATTGGAAAGAAATTAAAGTTAATTGACTTACAATTTGTGTTGTAGTGATTAAGATTCTTTGATTGCAATGCCTCGATCTTGAATTACAAGAGTGTAGTAGGATTTGGGAGTTGTGTTCGGTTTTGACAGCAGAGAGGAAGTGGGTATTTAGTTTGAAATGGGTGTGCAGAGGGAAAACTGAAGAAAAACGGGCTCCAACAGATACACGGTAACACGGTACCATTAATTTTAGTGGTGCCGTGCCACTTTAATGGTGCCATGTATGTCTGAGACCAATTTTTGTTCTGTTTTGTCTTTTAACTGATAAGTCTTACTTATTTAGTAAGACTTTTTGACGCTAGGAAAGTGTTTATACCTAATAAACTCTTTTAACGAGAACGACTAGGCTTAATGACAAGAAATGACCTTGATATTTCCGAGGAAATGCATAAGTGGTCATTGGAGGAAAATGAGGATTGACTTTCAATATTTCCCGTGAAATATGTAGAAGTCATGCGTCAAGATGTAGAGGATGACTACAATATTTCCAATGAAATATTTAATTAGTCATGAGCGGAATGAGAAGAATGACTCTTAGAGTTATGACGTAAGACGAGAGGAATGACTTCAATATTTCCAGTGAAATATGAAAATGTCATGAGACGAGACGTGAGGAATGACTTGATATTTCCAGTGAAATATTTAAAATTCATGAGACGAGACGTAAGGAATGACTTAATATTTCCAGTGAAATATTCAGAAGTCATGAGACGAGATGTAAAGAATGACTTAGTATTTCCAATGAAATATCTAAGAATCATGAGAAGAATGAGAGAGATGACTTGAAAAGTCAGGAGGCGATACGTAAGGTATGACTTCAATATTTTCAGTGAAATATTCGAGTGGTCATAAGAAGGATGAGAGGAATGACTTAATATTTCCAGTGAAATATTGAGTGAGTTACGAGATAGTACGTGAGGGATGACTTTAATATTTCCAGTGAAATATTGAAATAGTCATGAGAGGGATGAGAAGGATGACTTAAGAAGTCATGAGGCGAGACGTAAGAAGTGACTTCATTATTTCCAGTGAAATATTTGGAAAGTCATAAGACGAGATATGAGAGATGACTTAAAATTTTCCAAAGAAATATTCAAATAGTCATAAGAGGGATGTGAAGGACGTATTGGTTATGATATCTACGATGTTGTCCTTTGAGAGAAACTTTTCCAAGAAAAAGATGCCTCTTTGGACATTATCGCGACGGAGGAGGTGACATACTTCGATGAGCTTCGTACATGAGCAAATCATGGGGTTCTTGGTTAAGTCTATTTGCACTTCAGTTGCCGCACTTCATGGGGGATTGTCTCATTCATAGTGCTTGTTGTCATGCCTTTCCGGCGCTTGAGTATTCGGCTTCGGTCGTGGAGATAGCAAGAGTGGTTTGTTTCTTGGAGAACCAAGAAGTTTGACAACAACCTATGAAGGTATAAGTGATGAACTCAAATAAGTACATTTTATTACTATCATTTATCCTATTAATTTGACTTGTTTTACTATATTATGTATGAGGATTGATACTTAATCGTTTACTTTTGTAATTCTCAGGTAAAAACAAGCATTTGGTGAAACTTAGCGATTTTGGACTGATTATGGAGCAAAACATGCATAAAGTTAAGAGTCTACTGAAATGAAGAAGATCAAGACTAATCTGCTCCAGATGCGCCGCATCTCACTCATGACATGCGCCGCATCTCTATCAAGATATCACCATATACGATCCAAGATACAAGAGGACATGCGCCGCATCTAATCATGGAGTTACGCCGCATCTTCTGGCGGTGTACAAATATTCCTGAATATTATAATCTTGGACCCCACGCGAAGTTAAGTACATGCGCCGCATCTACTTAGTAGATGCGCCGCATCTTCCCTCAGACAGAAACTATAAATACCCCGTACACCAGACGAATTAAAGAGTTCCGAACATTATAACCTAAGACCGAACAGGAGAAACCAAGGACGAATTCAGTCAAGAAGGCAGCACAAGACACACCCAAATCAAAGATACAAGAGCTGTAAGAAGGTGCTGCATGTGTTTAATTCATTAAGTAGTTTTGTTTTATTGTGTTAGCAAACTTTAATTCATCAGGATTGGTGGCTTGTGTAATGTGACAACGAAAGATTGCACTCCCTTTAATACTTGCTTTCCCATCAATTAAAGTTTATATGTTGATGTCTTTGGTTACTACTTATTAGTGCATTGATAACCTCTGTGTTTATTAGTGGCTTGCGGGCATTTGACTGCGGGACATAATGTGGCTCCCACGGTTATTACTAAATTGATAACTTAGGAATAACTTTTATACATAAGTAATCATTAAGGGTTTACTCGCCGATAAGAATAGGACCAACGAGAAAGGGTTAATTACATACACTTCATATAAAGCTATCAATAAAACAAGTGACAATCTACTTAATCATAAGGACAGCCCTCTTATTGTCTCAAGTATCTATATGTGTACGTGTGTGCTACTTGCTGATTCGTGCCTATTGGTTTATTTTATTATTTAATTGCAAACAAATCGTGCCAGTCTCTCAGGCTGAAACCCCCTTGCGTTAGGATATTAAAATACTGATTAGAATAACTAGATAATACGTTCCACTCTTAGTGATCGACACTCTACTTACCATTATATTCATACTGACCGGGTACACTGCTCGTTAAGTGTGTGTGTTATTAATAAGTCGGCTAAATATAAATTTAAAACTTGAGTAGGCATTAAAACTGCTAAACCGCAACGACACATCACGCGCATCAAGTTTTTGGCGCCGCTGCCGGGGAGTGAATTGTTATTATCTGTTAATTTGATTAGTATTTTAATTAGGTTTTTCTTTTTATTAGATTAATTGCATCATTGTATTATTTTGCATATTTGTTGTACTGTGTGTTATTTGTGTGCTTTTATTTTTGTTTTTGTTTATTTTTGTTTGTGTGTTTTTTATTTGATTTTTATTTTTCGTATTTTTCTGTTCTGCTATCGTTGTACTGTGCTAAATCAAACGATACGGCGCATCTGATTTCTCAGATACGGCGTATTGCGTTTAATTTTTTTTTAAATACAACGCGTTTAATTAATTCGATACGACGCATCTTTTCCCCAAGATACGGCGTATCTGTTTTTAATACGAATTTTTTTTAAAGCAATAAAGTAATACGACGCATCTGCTTTTGCAGATACGGCGTATCTGTTTTTGATAAAAAAAAAAATTCTAAACGTTAACGCCATACGACGCATCTGCTTTCGTAGATACGGCGTATCTATTATTTTAATTAAAAACAGTTTGCGAATTATTAAACAGATACGACGCATCGATCTATATCGATACGGCGCATCTTTCTGAATCAAAAATCGATATTTTTTTTTAAACGTAACGAAAATACGGCGCATTAGCTTTCGTTAATACGACGCATTTAATTTTAATTAGATAAGCTGATTTTTGATTAATTAAAACAGATACGGCGCATTCTAATTTCTAAAGCGGCGTATCTATTTTCTGAATAAAAGTATGATTTCATTTTAACGATTATAAGATACGGCGTATCCCATTTATAGGATACGGCGCATCAACAGCAGATATCAGAAGCTTTTATTTTACTTTGATTGTTTCACTCTTCTTTTGCACGAGTAAGTTTTTATTTCAGGAAGATGGACGATCCGGATATTACAATGGAAGAATATATCAGACTTGAAGAGGAAAGAGCCTTGAGCAATAATGGGATCTACGATTGGAAAAGAGCAAGATATGGTGCACAAGTCATTGATACGAAAGAAATCACTATGGAAGAATACTTGATTCTTGGACGAGAAAAGTCAAGGAAAGAAAGAAACAAATTGTCATTTCAACACACCTGGTGTATGCCAAGTGTTGATGAAGAAGATTCATATACCATGAAACCAATTCCGGCAATTGTTATTGATAGTACTTTTTCTCCGGAGATTGCACTAGATGATGTGTATACGGAACCTTACGTTGAAGAATATTTTGCAATCGTATTACCACCATTAGACAATCCAACGGATGAAGATGAAAAGTATTCTAATTTTGATTTCGAACCATTTGACGCCATAATTTATGATGACATACCTCAACCAGATTTTGACCCAACAAGGGATTTTGAAGAAATCTGGGATTACTTAATGAAGGATGAAATTCGGGACGATGCTGAAATTGCAAGACCACTAGTTGAAGATGGAGATTCACAAGATAAATTGGAGTCACTTACAACACAAAGTGGTACAAATTTATTTAATATTATTAATCCCGTTACTAATAATCTTGCTAGTTTTCCTAAACAGGTTGCAAAACAAAAAGATGATGAGGTGAAATTTATTACACTACCTATTGAAGCACCTGTGATCAACCCGTATTTGGTAGAGCTCGAAGAAGAGTTTGGTGATGAGCTCCTAAACATTGCTATGATTGATGATGATGATGATGTCGACCCTATGAAGGTTATTGAGGAACTGGAACTTTTACTTGCTAAAGACCCTTTCTCATCTTCTGCAGAAGTCATGGGACGCCTTACTACCAAAGAGACTAACCAAGAAGAAAGGAGACTCATTTTTCCTCAACATACTACTCTTTCAGATGAAGTGGTCAAGTCATCCAATTTATCAACCAAACCGGGTATGAATAGGAAAGATGTACATGTATTGCCAAGGTATGATCTTTATGTATTTCTTCCATCTTTAATAGCAAATTTACACTCTTCTCGTGTTTATTGCTACTATCATCCGCACTTGATCCCAAGTGGGAGGAACAACACCCTATTACACAGTAAATAAGGGTGGAGTCAGGCTCGTGACTCGAACAAAAACAAGCGCTTCGTGGGAGGCAACCCATGCTTATCTTTTATTTTATTTTCTGATTTTGTGTCGAGTCAGTCAGGCCCGCATGAGGATACGGCGCATCTCAATTCTGAGATGCGACGCATCTCCTGCAATGGTCATATCTTATTTTATTTTTCTGCATTTTTATTTTCGACTTTAAAACTATTTATCAGTTTATTTTAATGCGGCGCATCCCTGGTTAAGGATGCGGCGCATCTTTATTCTGATCCGTATTAATTCCAGGCTCGATACGGCGTATCTTCTTCCATAAGATGCGGCGCATCGACTGACCTGATGATTTTCAGTTTTTATTTTTTAAGTTTTATTTTTCCTAACTACTAATGTATTACGCAAGTTTGAACCTTTCTTATCTTAGGTGTGTTTTAAAGCATTGGTGGTATTATAGTTTCCTGGATTTCCTGTGGATACATCAAGTATGAAGCTTTAACGTTCTCATCCACAAGAAGTTGATTTTTGCTCTTATACTAATGGAGGATCATACCGAGCAAATCTCAGGGGAGTTTTTCTGTTCTAATTCTTTTATTTTCCAGTTTTTAACCTTTTATACAAACAACGATGACGTTGTTTAACTTAAGTGGGGGGATTGGAGAATTAGAACACTTAACAATTACTTGTCCTAAACTTTTTCAAAAATTATGCTTAAAATGTGCTTAATATATCAAACTTAAAAAAAAAAAATTTAGCATGTTTTTGTTTAAGATCTAAGTTGCATAGCTGTACACATGACGTTATTTTCAAAAATTGTGATTTTCCAAAATTCACAAATCTATGAGTGTGCCGGTGACTTGTAAACTTTAGAACTTGGCTTGTATACTATTCGAGACCACCATAATGAGTATTATTTATATAATTGGAATGACTTGTCTAAATTGGTAAAATTCTAGGATTACACCCAAATAGCCTTTATATGTTATGTGTTATTAACTAACTACACTGGTTAGTTAACCCCCGTATAAACCTTTTGTTACTCTCATTTTTTGAGTAAGATACCTCTAGAAAAACACTTAGAGCCATTCCTTTCGTTTCTTACACCTATGTTTAAAATGTTTCGTTACACCCTTACACCTTAGCCTACCCTGTAGATTAGAATCCGTGGTTGGTTAATTGCTATAGGCAAAGTGTGTTTCCTTACATTACCTGTGTTCGCGTGCGTAATTCATTATCTATGGTTAGGTCGGGAAATTGCACAATGCAATTGGAGTGAAAGTAAATATTGTATATCTTTGAGTTTATTTTTCGTGTGTTTACTACTTTCGCTATTACCGTTATTTCTGAAAGTATGAAAAGTATGGAAAAATTATCCGGAAAGAAAGTTATAGTGATGTGGTGAAATTTTACACATCTATGTATATGTTGATGTCAAAAAAAAAAAAAAAAAAAAAAAAAAAATCGAAAAAAGAGAAAAGAAAAAGAAAGAAAGAAAAGTTGGAAGTTAGTTTTAACCAACTTATGTAAAGTTATGTAAGTGGTCGATATCACCACTATTTGTTGTACTATATTTATGGATTGAATGGGAATTGGCAGTTATGGGAACGCCAATTAAGGTTTATTCTTTGATTAAGATCTTGTTGAGTATAATTCGTGTCTACCTAAAGCGTGTGTTTCAAGTGTTAAAGCGTGAGTTATTCTATGATATGAGTCTTATTCATGGGATGGTTGGGATAGTGATTAACCACACTTAGGATTTTAATTTATTTGTTTTTGTTTATTTTTTATTTTTACACCAATTTATATCCCAAATTTTATCCATGCCCTTCATTATTCTTTATCCAACCAAACCTTTGATTTATTGAGATTAGGGATTTGAGCAATCTTAAGTATCGTAGTCGTGGATTCGGCTATGTATTTATGATTTTGTCGCCCTTTTTGATATATTATTATTGGTGAAGTTTGGACCTATCTTTAGCCTATTCGAGTTAAGGATTTGAGCAATTGCAAGTATCGTGTTCGTGGATTCGATCATGTATTTGTGATTTTGTCGCCTTTTCTGGAATTTGAGATCGATAGTGAAAGAGAATAATTAACCCTTAAGCCTAAAAACCCTTTTTGCCGCTTTAGACTTGTTATTCCTTAGCTTTAGTGGAGGAGATGTGTATACTTTCCAAGCTTATGATAGAATATTCGTCGCGACTGGACAGTTAAACGATTAGATTTGCTTTTATCGACTTATTTTATTTTACTTCTAATTCGTTAAGTGTTTAGTTGTGTGATTATGAAATAAACGAATACATGCTTAAATATAAAAAATAAATCCTAACATCTTTTAGGATACATTTTCATAAGATTTAATCTAAGGTTTACTTGGGGACAAGTAAAGTTCAAGTGGGGGGATATTTGATGAACTCAAATAAGTACATTTTATTACTATCATTTATCCTATTAATTTGACTTGTTTTACTATATTATGTATGAGGATTGATACTTAATCGTTTACTTTTGTAATTCTCAGGTAAAAACAAGCATTTGGTAAAACTTAGCGATTTTGGACTGATTATGGAGCAAAACATGCATAAAGTTAAGAGTCTACTGAAATGAAGAAGATCAAGACTAATCTGCTCCAGATGCGCCGCATCTCACTCATGACATGCGCCGCATCTCTATCAAGATATCACCAGATACGATCCAAGATACAAGAGGACATGCGCCGCATCTAATCATGGAGTTACGCCGCATCTTCTGGCGGTGTACGAATATTCCTGAATATTATAATCTTGGACCCCACGCGAAGTTAAGTACATGCGCCGCATCTACTTAGTAGATGCGCCGCATCTTCCCTCAGACAGAAACTATAAATACCCGTAGACCAGACGAATTAAAGAGTTCCGAACATTATAACCTAAACGAGAAAACCAAGGACGAATTCAGTCAAGGAGGCAGCACAAGACACACCCAAATCAAAGATACAAGAGCTGTAAGAAGGTGCTGCATGTGTTTAATTCATTAAGTAGTTTTGTTTTATTGTGTTAGCAAACTTTAATTCATCAGGATTGGTGGCTTGTGTAATGTGACAACGAAAGATTGCACTCCCTTTAATACTTGCTTTCCCATCAATTAAAGTTTATATGTTGATGTCTTTGGTTACTACTTATTAGTGCATTGATAACCTCTGTGTTTATTAGTGGCTTGCGGGCATTTGACTGCGGGACATAATGTGGCTCCCACGGTTATTACTAAATTGATCACTTAGGAATAACTTTTAGACATAAGTAATCATTAAGGGTTTACTCGCCGATAAGAATAGGACCAACGAGAAAGGGTTAATTACATACACTTCATATAAAGCTATCAATAAAACAAGTGACAATCTACTTAATCATAAGGACAGCCCTCTTATTGTCTCAAGTATCTATCTGTGTACGTGTGTGCTACTTGCTGATTCGTGCCTATTGGTTTATTTTATTATTTAATTGCAGACAAATCGTGCCAGTCTCTTAGGCTGAAACCCCCTTGCGTTAGGATATTAAAATACTGATTAGAATAACTAGATAATACGTTCCACTCTTAGTGATCGACACTCTACTTACCATTATATTCATACTGACCGGGTACACTGCTCGTTAAGTGTGTGTGTTATTGATAAGTCGGCTAAATATAAATTTAAAACTTGAGTAGGCATTAAAACTGCTAAACCGCAACGACACATCACGCGCATCAATAAGCATCACTCTCTCTTTATCAATCCACATTATCTCCCGTATTATCAGAGTTAATGTAGACAACTGTTTCTACACCAATCTCCTTGAGATATCATAATCTCAAGTGTATAGTGCCTTTAATGCATCGGAAGATACATCAAACACTTTAAGGTAAGAAGTTTTGGGATTCTTCTTACAAGCGGGCACAAAGCCAGACACTAGACATGATATTGGGCCTACTTGCCATTAGGTAAAATACATTACCTATCATGCCCCTAACCTAGTATTATCCGCGCACTCACCTTCATCGTCTCTTGTGAGATTCGTTTCCACGGATATGGGCGTTCGTATAGATTAAGATTTTTCTAATCTAAGTATCTTCTATATATATATATATATATATATATATATATATATATATATATATATATATATATACATACACTTTAGTATACTTAAATTTAAGAAGATGCTATTTTCGAGTGATATATTGAAAGGGCTAGGGAAGAAACTTGACTCACTCATCATGCTCATCTCAAACTTGTCACGCATGATCTTTGAACGATCATTGTACATTTCTGGACAATTTGAGTTTGTCATACTTGTCTTCGACAAATATTTGAGTCATGATGAAATGTGAATCTCATTTCTTTGTGATAGTGTCTACTATGTTAGATTCTAATAACACTACATGCTTAGCATTTCTACTAACAAAGGATATTTTAAGAAAGCGTACCTTTGCCTAAGGTGTTGCCCTTAAAACTAGAAGAGTAGACTACCTTTGTTGAAAGCTAGGCATACGAGACACGACTTGACTTTACAAGATTAGTGGAACCACTAATCATACTCTATTAGATGGACTTCAAGTTGCTTCAAGACCATCTCTATCTAGCAAGACAGAAGCTCAAACATTTAGTCCTCAATTTCTCATGGGTCCAAAGTTGTTAGCATTAAACATCCCATGCATTAGTTGCATTTGGTTAGGATGTTGGAACGGAGGACAAATTTCCCATGGTAAGTAACTTTGTAGTTGACGGTTATTCCAAGTTATGGGATAGTTACTTGGATAACTTTGTCTCCTAGAGTTACCTCTCGGTAGAGGAGTTCTTGACCGAGGTTTAGGAACATTTGTTTTCCTAGGTGGAGGAGTCTTTGACCTAGTGTCGGGTTTTACAAAGTCATGCTTGGGGCTTGACAAAGGTTTGTAAAACCTTTTGACTTCCTTTATACTAGCAATAGATACTTTGGTACCATTTACAACTATGTGACTTGGTTTAGGACTTGAATTATTTTTCAGACTTGACTCAGTTCTGTCCCCAGCATCAGACGGTACCACGGTACCATTAAATTTAATGGTACCGTCCGTACCTTTAGTGGTGCCGTCCACTGTTTCGACAGAACTTGTGGGTTTGACAAATTTTACTTGTTTTGTTTTATTTTTTGAAGCGTTATTTGGGTCAAATCCTAAGCCCGCTTCGGTATGTTGACCATTCCTAACGTTTTCAAGTATGTCATTAAGTGTCTTTGTTCCTTTTTCAAACTTAATGATTCTCAAAGCATTTTCTTTGAGTTTCTCATTCTCTACTTGAAGACTTAAGCATGACTTACATCCTAAGTCTACCTCTTTATTTTTCTCAAAGTCTTTTGACTTGATCCTTCAATTCTAAAACTTGCACTTCGAGTTCTTTCAATTTTGATTTTAGTGTTTTGTTTCTACCTAAAATCTTAGAACTTACTTTGCATGGTTTATTATATTCGTCATGTAATCTATTGTCATCTATTGATGAATTATCATTACTATAATAAGAAGAGTCAGAATGTACCTCGTTTGAAGCCAGAGCCATTAGGCATGTTTCATCGTTGGGCTTCTTCTCTTCTTCTTCACCACTATCACTCCAAGAGCCTCCTATGAAAGCTCTTTGGTTGTTGGATTTTGGTGGTTTAGGACATTCTCCTATGAAGTGATTAGGATCTCCGCATCTAAAACATTTCCTATCACTTGTCCCTTTCTTTTCGACTCGGTTCTTGTGTGATGGCTTCTTGTCATCACGAGGTTGCCTAACGAACCTACCTCTTCTCCTAAAGAACTTTTTAAAGTCTCTAACGGCTAGTGCATACTCTTCATCTTCACTATCAGAACTCGAACATTCCTCATCACTAGACTCCTTCTTGGCTTTCGATGCTAGAGATCTAACTCTCTCACTTTTGCCTTTAACTATATCGGAGTCTTTCTTGATTATCATCTCGTGAACTTTCAAGTTTCCTATTAGTTCATCGAGTGATAATGTCGCCAAGTCCTTTGACTCTTCAATGGCGGTGACCTTTGCTCTCCATTTTGGATGTAGAGCCCTAAGGAACTTCCTAACATAATTCTTGCTAGAGTAACCTTCATTAAGAGCTTTAAGATTAGTGATAATAGTATTAAATCTAGCAAAAGCATTATCTATTGATTCATCTTCCGAAATGGAAAATTGTTCATATTGTTGAACAAGAAGATCTATCTTGTTCTCTTTGACTTGATTATTACCTTGGTGAGTGACTAACAATGTTTTCCAAATATCTTTTGCCGTATTACACATAAAAATTCTTTCAAATTCCTTTTTAGGCAAAGCATTATAAATCATCATTTTAGCCTCATTATTTTTGGCTAGTTTTCTTTTAAGTTCATCACTTTGTTTGTCATAAGGAACTATTTCATCCTTTCTAGTTTCCGGATTCTTTTGAATCGGTTTAAAGTCACCCTCGGCAATAACATGCCAAAGATCAATGTCTTTTGATTTCACATACGTTTTGAATCTTGTTTTCCAATAGATAAAACAACCGGTTTCAAAAAGTGGTGGTCTTTGCATAGATTGCCCTTCTAGATATTTTTCGGAATCCATTGATCGATTCAAGTTTTAAAATACAATTTACTTTAAAATCTTAACTGACGTGACTCTGATACCAATTGTGAAAAACTAGAAGGGGGGGGGGGGTTTGAATAGTTTTACCGGTTTTTAAGTTGTCTCAAAAACTTTTACTATTGAAAAACTTTGATTCGAGTTTTATGTTCAATCAATCAACACCAATATGAACAACACACTAAACTAACTAATTATAAGTAATGAAAGTAAAGAGAAGAGATGGAAAGATCAAACTGGAACAAAAGGATTTATAGTGGTTCGGCTACGAAGCTCTTCTTCGACCTACTCCACTTCCCGAGTACCACACTCGAGAGTTTCAAGCACTATGTCAACAACCTCCCTTTAGGCGGAGAAAATCGTACACGTCGCTTATCCTATTTTTGACACTAAGCTAGATGTCGAGTGCTAATCTTAGCTAGCACCAATCTACCACGATCTACCCGATCCTTTCAACTTGACACACTCAACACACAAGACTCAAGAGATCCCCAAGATCTCACAAGATCACAATGATCACCTCTCACTTGACTCAACCTATTCTATCAACTCTTGATCAACACACTAGCTCAAAGGCTACAAGAGATATTCATTATCTTTATAAGATCACAATGATCTTTCCTCACAAACTCTCAAAAGAAAAATAATCTTGATGTATGCTATGATACAATCAAGAGTGTAAAAAATGTTACAAGTGCTTCTACCTACAACTACAACACTTTGTATCTACTTGGATACCTTGTGTTCTTCTCTTGCACTTGAAGAGGAATGAAGAGGATCACTTGAATGGATGATTGGATCACTCTTAAACAAAAGAAAACTAAACTAAATGATTAAGAAGAGAGGATGTGAAGAGAGTATTAAACTCATAAAGTTTTGTGTGAAAAAGGATGCCCTAAATCTGTGAAGTGGGCTGGTATTTATAGGCAGAAAAAAGTCTGGCCGTTATAGGGACACGACACCACTAAACCACACACGGTACCACTAAATTTAGTGGTACCGTGCCAGAAAAAAACGCTCATCTTTTTGTCTTTTCTGGTGAAAACTTATTTGGGGAAGTTTGGAGCTGATCTTGGGGGGGGGGGGAAATAGTTGTTATGTATTTTGAACTTATTTTTCCATTAAAACATTTCTTAATTATTCAAAAATAATTTGTAAAGTATATTTTTGAAAGAAATGTTTTGTCACATAAAAATGTGATGTCTAGAACACAAATTCACTTCTTTGATCATTTGTCAAGTTGTAAGTTTGTTCTAGAGTGATTTGCGTAGAAACGGGAACTTTCGATTAAAAACTTGTTTACGTTAATTTTAACGTAACGTGTTTTCACATTTTGTCTTCCTCAAACTCGAAAGATAGAAATAACATTTTTAGAACATTATTTGCATCAACAGTTACAATATCTCCTATATCCCATCTAGCAATACTGTGCAACCGTATTGCCACCACGCTTAACAAAAGTCCAATGAAAATATTCGAATGTAGAAGTAAGGTCCATGATATCCTGCCACATGCTTGAAATATGTAGAAGTGAGTTTCTGATGTATAACGATTGATAAAGAACAAAGGAGTATGTATCTATTTTAACTCTGGTTAGATGCTTATCGTGGACAGTTTTAACAGCTCACCATACGACTCCAGCTTCTGCTACAAGAACTGACTCTGAGTACTCAACGTGTTTTACCCCCGATAAAATAATAGCACTTCAGAGTTTCTTGCAGCAAACCCGAGACCAACTTGCATACTTCTAGGAAACCATGTAGCATCACAATTAACCTTGACAACCCCATATGGTGGAGGCTGCCAAATAGCAGCTAAAGGAATTACATTTGTCCTGGATTACGCGTTACTGCGCATAGCTGCATCCTGGAATTCTTGTAATAGACGTGTTGCGCCTTGCCAAATTAATCCACAATTCTGAGGAGACTGGCCATGTGCAATGTGATTATGTTCTAACCAACATATCATCAGAAACGCCTCCCATTTATTTCGTGATCTGAAACAGTAGCTGCAAAATAGTCACTAACACGATCCCTATTTTGGATGGAAGATATATTAATAGAGTTAGTTGTTTCCAATACTTGCTGATGTGGTGCTTGTATTGCTCTAATTCTTTTATATCCACGTATGTCGTTGTGGTTTAGCAGTATTAATGCCTACTCAAGTTTTAAATTTATATTTAGCTGACTTATCAATAAAACACACACTTTAACGAGCAGTGTACCCGGTCAGTATGCATATAATGGTAAGTAGAGTGTCGATCACTAAGAGTGGAACGTATTATCTAGTTATTCTAATCAGTATTTTAATATCTTAAGTTAACTATACAACCTAATCTAACGCAAGGGGGTTCAGCCTGAGAGACTGGCACGGTTTGGTTATGATTAAATAATAAACTAAACTAATGAGCACGAATCAGCGATTAGCACACACGTACACAGATAGATACTTGAGACAATAAGAAGGCCTGTCCTGATAATTAAGTAGCTTGTCACTTGTTTTATTGCTAGTTTTATATGAAGTGTATAGTTCGATGTGACGCATCGAGAGTTAATCCTTTCTCGTTGGCTCTAATCTTATCGGCGAGTAAACCCTTAATGATCACTTATGTCTATCCCACTATCCTAGAAACGATAGAATAAATAGGCGAGGAAGGGGCATGGCGACCCAAGCAATGCTCAGCTAGACACAGAGGTTATCAATGCACTAATAAAAGTCACCAAAGACATCAACATATAAACTTTAATTAATGGGAAAGCAATTTTAAGGGGTGCCCATGGTTTTCCGTAGTCACATGGAATCGGCCCATCAATCCTGATGAATTAAAGTGTACTAATACAATAAAACAAAACTACTTAATGAATTGAATACATGCAGGACCTTCTTACAGCTCTTGTATCTTCGTTTAGGGTGTGTCTTGTGATGCTAACACGTCTGAATTCGGCCTTAGGGTTTTGTGGTCTTCGGTCTTCTTGAAAAACTAAGCTCTTGAAATTCGTCTGGCCTTGGGGTATTTATAGTTTCTGTCTGAGGGTTAGATGCGGCGCATAGAATAAGTAGATGCGGCGCATTGACTTAACTTCGCGTGGGGTCCAAGATTAATATATTCAGGAATATTCGTACACCGCCAGAAGATGCGGCGTAACTCCATTCTTGTATGCGGCGCATGTCCTTTGTTGTCTTGGATCGTGACTTGTGAAATCTTGATAGTGATGCGCCGTATGTTAGGAGTAGGATGCGGCGTATCTGGAGCAGAATGGTCTTGATCTTGTACATTTCAGTAGACTCTTAACATCTTGCTTGATTTGCTCCATAATTAGTCCAAAATCGCCAAGTTTCACACAATACCTGTTTTTACCTGAGAATTACAAAAGTAAACATTAACGTATCAATTCTAATATATAATATAATAAAACAAGTCAAATAAATAGGATAAATGATGGTAATAAAATGTACTTATTTGAGTTCATCAAATATCCCCCCACTTGAACTTTACTTGTCCCCAAGTAAACCTTAGAATAAATCTTATGAACATGTATCCTAAAAGATATTAGGATTTATTTTTATATTTAAGCATGTATTCATTTTGTCATAATCACACAACCAAACACTTAACGAATTAGAAATAAAATAAAATATTTTGATAAAAGCAAATCTAATCGTTTAACTGTCCAGTCGTGACGAATATTTTATCATAAGCTTGGCAAGTATACGCATCTCCCCCACTAAAGCCAAGGAATAACAATTCTAAAGCGGTAAAAAGGGTTTGTTGGTTAAGGGTTAATCATCCTTCTTAATCTCTATCGATCTCAAATTCCAGAAAAGGCGACAAAATCACAAATACATGATCGAATCCACGAACACGATACTTGCAATTGCTCAAATCCTTAACTCGAATGGGCTAAAGATAGGACCAAGTAATCTTTACCAATAATATTATATCAAAAAGGGCGACAAAATCATAAATACATAGCCGAATCCACGACTAAGATAATTAAGATTGCTCAAATCCCTAATCTCAATAAATCAAAGATTTGGATAAAGAATGATAGAGGGTATGGATAATATTTGGGATACAAATTAGTGTAAAATGAAAAATAAACAAAACAGATAAATTAAAATCCTAAGTGTGGTAAATTACTTTCCCAACCATCCCATGAATAAGACTCATATCATTGAATAACTCACGCTTTAACACTTGAAACACACGCTTTAGGTAGACACGAATTATACTCAACAAGATCTCAATCAAAGAATAACCTTAGTTGGCGTTCCCATAACGGCCAACTCCCATTCAATCCATAAATATAATATATAACAAGTAGTGGTGATATCGCCCACTTAATACAAAACTTTACATAAGTTGGTTAAAACAAACTTCCAACTTTTCCTTTTTCTTTTTCTTTTCTATTTTTTTTTTCGATTTTTTTTCCCAATGAAATGTGTAAAATTTCACAACTTTTCTATCACTTTCTTTCCGGATAATTTTTCCATACTTTTCATACTTTCAGAAATAATTGTAATAGCGAAAGTAGTAAACACACGAAAAATAAACTAAAAGTTATACAATATTTACTTTCATACCAATTGCATTGTGCAATTTCCCGACCTAACCAAAGATAATGAATTACGCACGCGAACACAGGTAATGTAAGGAAACACACTTTGCCTAAAGCAATTAACCAACCACGGATTTTAATCTACAGGGTAGGCTAAGGTGTAAGGGTGTAACGAAACATTATAACAAAGGTGTAAGAAACGAAAGGAATGGCTCTGAGTGTTTTTCTAGGGGTATCTTACTCTAAAAGTGAGAGTAACAAAAGGGTTTATACGGGGGTTAACTAACCAATGTAGTTAGTTAATATCACATAACATATAAAGGCTATTTGGGTGTAATCCTAGAAATTTAACAATTTAGACAAGTCATTCCAATTATAAAGATAATACTTATTATGGTGGTCTCGAATAGTATACAAGCCAGGTTCTAAAGTTTACAAGTCACCGGCACACTCATAGATTTGTGAATTTTGAAAAGTTCACAATTTTTGAAAATAATGTTATGTGTGCAGCTATGTAATTTAGACTTTAAACAAAAACATGCTAAAAAATTTTAAATTTTGATATATTAAGCGCATTTTAAGCATATTTTGAAAAAGTTTAGGACAAGTAAGTGTTCTAATTCTCCAATCCCCCCACTTAAGTTAAACAACGTCCTCGTTGTTTGTATTAAAGATTAAAAACTGGAAAATAAAAGAATTAGAACAGAAAAACTCCCCTGAGATTTGCTCGGTATGATCCTCCATTTGTATAAGAGCAAAAATCAACTTTCTTGTGGATGAAAATGTTAAAGCTTCATATTTAATGTATCTACAAGAAATGCAGGAATCTATAGTACCATTAAGACTTTAACACACCTGAGTTAAGAAGGTTCAAACTTGCATAATACATTAGTAGTTAGTAAAAATAAAACTATAAAAATTAAAATGAAAATCATCAGGTCAGTCGATACGCCGTATCTTATGGAAGAAGATACGCCGTATCGAGCCTGGAATAAATACGAATCAAAATAAAATAAAGGATAGGATGCGTCGCATCTGTTTTACTAGATGCGGCGCATGTATTTACCAAACAGACTGTTAACAGTCTGTTGTAAAATGGCTCGTTCCACGGTTTATCTCTCACGTCCTCTCGTACTCTCATGCTGAACTTAATGCCAGTCTTCATCAAGCATAATAAGAAATATAAACTGAAACATCAAATAAATACATGATAATGAGTACAATCCAAAATAATGATAATATACAAGGAACAATGTCAATAAACATATCAAATCAAGTAGCTGGGGGGTCATCTCCAGTAGTCGGCTGAGCCTCGGAAGTGCTGGCACCATCGGTCCTCCGTCTGACTCTGCGGGAGTAAGTGGCCATGGCTCCGACGTGAGTACCGTCCGGGAGAGTATGGCTCATCCCCTGATGATCCATAATCCGACTCATACTCTCCACAAGCCAACCTAGGTCTCTCCTAACCATAGTGAGGTCGGCCCTCATATCGTCAACAACGCCCCTCAGAGCTCTAACCTCCCCCTCAACTAGCTCAACTCTCTGCCCCACAGTGCGTACAACCGGTGGCTGGGGTGCTGGTGCCTCCTCCTGGGCTGGAGCAGCAGCCGGAGCTCCCTGAGGATCTCCCTGATCCACCTCTACCTCTGCTGGTCTCGCGGGCCCCAACGCCACCCAAAAGCAATCTCCCAAAGTCATCTCACAGATCCCTACCCTAACCAAATAATCCTGCCCAATAACCGGCAGGCTATTCACCTCAATCTCCAGGCCGGCAGGGATCTCATCACCAATCATGCCAAAATGACGGGCTAGTCTAGATACAAAATGTCCTCCAGTCATCTGGCTCCTCCGATCTCTCCCCAATGCTCCTCTGTGGAGGAAATGTGCCAGAAAGTGAGGGATGTTCACCAACAACCCCTCGTCCATGCTCCTCAGAAGGAAGAGGTCAAGAGTGGTCACCTTCTCAGGTGACTGACCCCTCCCAGCTATGGTCAATGCTATCATCCTGTGGCACAGCCTCCTCATAGGCTCCCTGATCAATGTATAAGGTGGGGTACCAATGGTGGAATCACCCCCTGATGATATCCTCTCCCAGTAATCTCCTAGCAACCCCCTATCAGGAACCACCCTCAAGCTCTCACTCCAGTACCTGGCAAACCCGTCAGACTCAATCTCCTCCTCAGTATGCAGGCCCATAGCCAAAATAAACTGCCTCATCGACATCTGCCTAAACTCTCCACCCAATCTAAACACAAGAGTGTCAGCAGTATCCAACTCCAAATCAGTCTCCCTATAGGAAACTGCGCTAAAGAACTCCAACATAAGCTCCCTAATCAGAGGCTCGTCAATCCTAAACATCTTCTCCCAAGCATAAGACCTGAATACGACCTCATCATCATCATCTCTAACTACCATCTCTAACCTGTCATGTAGACCATCAACTGCATTCCCCCCATTAATCAAACCAACATCCGCAAATCCCAAAACCGAGACCCTAAAGATCTTCCTAAAGAAGATCGCTCTCAGTCTCCGTACGTATTCAGCCTCAGTATCTGCTGTCAGTCCCATGGTCTCGAAACGGAGCCACGGATGTCTGTGTGCAACTTCAGGTAATGCCATCTGCAATAATTCTTAAAGGTTAGTAAACAGTCTGTAATAAGGTTGATACGGCGCATCTGATAAATCAGTGCGGCGTATCTGCACAAAATATAAGAGATGCGGAGCAAGCACAATAGAATACGGCGTATGGAGATGCGTCGTATCTAAATTAAGTAATACGGCGTACATGGAATTTTATTAAATTGGAAATAGGTCGTTACGCCGCATCAATTAACTTAGATGCGCCGCATCTATTGATATATCAGTATGAAAGAAAAGGGTCAGGCACGCATTCCAAGAAATCCGGACCCGTGACGTAAACTCCCACTTTAACATCACAGTCCCTTTTACCCATTAAAAGAGTTCTAAAAGTTTATTATACCACCACCAATCCATTTTCCCACTATAATTCAAAATCAAATTCAAAACCCTAATTTACATTCAAATCAAATTAGGCCAGAAATTCAATGATTTATGCAAATTAAATATGGGGGAAATCATCTAACGCAAATTCTAATCAATTCCCCTAATCTTCCATTGAAATTCGGTTTAAGTTCTAATCATATTATCGCATAAACCCTAATTATTAAATTAAACAAAATTAAATAAAATAATCACCTTATATTACGATTAGGATTTAGTTCGGATAAGGAGGTTTGATTCGAGAAAAGCACTTTGGATCAAAGGGTTTGATTCTGGTGTGTGGTTTTCGTACTGACTGTGTGTAAATTTGCGTAAGAGATTGAGATCCGGCGCATCCCTTTCGTATTTATAGGGCAAATAGATGCGCCGTATTGAATAATTTAATGCGCCGTATCTTTCTAAATTCGTTGACCGGTTAATAAGTGTTAATAAGTCTGAGATACGGCGCTTAGAGTACTAGATCCGGCGTATTGTTGTTCCAGTAAACAAAATTTAAATAGGGAACGTACCTTGGCCTCCGCAACGCATTTCCTTATGCATCAAATTAGGTAAAACGGTATACCATATGATAGATATAAATTCAAGGTAAGAACAATAAGCATATTCGTTTTATTAATGATTATAATCTTCTTGTTTAGTGGATAATGATTTACTCCAAGGATATGAGCAAATATTGTTTTAAGCTTACAAAATTAAGATTATATTCGGGAGAGGTTTCGTAGAGAACTCTCTATAAGGCTAGGTAAATTAATGTAGAGGATACCTGGAATTCTATTTCAAGAATTTTAGAATCCTCAAATGTTACCAGTACTGAATTCTCCTCCACTCTCGTCGTCTTATTACACCCTTTCAATCATCAAAGGCTTGATTATTCCAACTAGCGTCTTTTGGTTTGGTTCAGAATGTAATCTTCCATAGTGATGCTTAAGCCATCTTTTATCCTGAAAGTAAACAACTTGCGCACGAGAGTAGTGGAACGATCAAAGTGAATATCAAAAATCAAATATATTTATTAAATTAAATTCGTCGTATTAACAAAAGTTAATGCGCCGTATTTTCGTTACGTTTCAAAATACAAGATTTTTGATTCAGAAGATGCGCCGTATCGATAAAAATCGATGCGTCGTATCTGTTTAATAATTCGAAAACTGTTTTTAATTTAAATAGAAAATACGCCGTATCTGTTAAAACAGATGCGTCGTATGGCGTTACGGTTTAGAAAAATTTCTTATTAAAAATAGAATACGCCGTATCTTGGGGAAAGATGCGTCGTATCGAATTTATTAAACGCGTTGTATTTTTTAAAAATTAAACGCAATACGCCGTATCTGTGAAAACAGATGCGCCGTATCGTTTATATCAGCTCAGTACAACGATAGCAGTATGCAGAAAAATAGAAAAATAAAAACAAAAATAAAATCAAACGAAAAGAAACAAAAATTAAAGAAAATAAAAAACACACAAAAACAGAAAATATGCAAAATAATACAATGAATGCAATTTAACTAATATACAACGGGGTTAGTGGTTAGAACAAAAATTAAAAAGAAAAACCTAATTAAAATACTAATCAAATTAACAGATAATAACAATTCAGTCCCCGGCAACGGCGCCAAAAACTTGATGTGGTGCTTGTATTGCTCTAATTCTTTTATTTCCACGGATGTCGTTGTGGTTTAGCAGTATTAATGCCTACTCAAGTTTTAAATTTATATTTAGCCGACTTATCAATAAAACACACACTTTAACGAGCAGTGTACCCGGTCAGTATGCATATAATGGTAAGTAGAGTGTCGATCACTAAGAGTGGAACGTATTATCTAGTTATTCTAATCAGTATTTTAATATCATAAGTTAACTATACAACCTAATTTAACGCAAGGGGGTTCAGCCTGAGAGACTGGCACGGTTTGGTTATGATTAAATAATAAACTAAACTAATGAGCACGAATCAGCGATTAGCACACACGTACACAGATAGATACTTGAGACAATAAGAAGGCCTGTCCTGATAATTAAGTCTTGTCACTTGTTTTATTGCTAGTTTTATATGAAGTGTATAGTTCGATGCGACGCATCGAGAGTTAATCCTTTCTCGTTGGCTCTAATCTTATCGGCGAGTAAACCCTTAATGATCACTTATGTCTATCCCACTATCCTAGAAACGATAGAATAAATAGGCGAGGAAGGGGCATGGCGACCCAAACAATGCTCAGCTAGACACAGAGGTTATCAATGCACTAATAAAAGTCACCAAAGACATCAACATATAAACTTTAATTAATGGGAAAGCAATTTTAAGAGGTGCCCATGGTTTTCCGTAGTCACATGGAATCGGCCCATCAATCCGGATGAATTAAAGTGTACTAATACAATAAAACAAAACTACTTAATGAATTGAATACATGCAGGACCTTCTTACAGCTCTTGTATCTTCGTTTAGGGTGTGTCTTGTGATGCTAACACGTCTGAATTCGGCCTTAGGGTTTGGTGGTCTTCGGTCTTCTTGTAAAACTAAGCTCTTGAAATTCGTCTGTCCTTGGGGTATTTATAGTTTCTGTTTGAGGGTTAGATGCGGCGCATAGAATAAGTAGATGCGGCGCATTGACTTAACTTCGCGTGGGGTCCAAGATTAATATATTCAGGAATATTCGTACACCGCCAGAAGATGCGGCGTAACTCCATCCTTGTATGCGGCGCATGTCCTTTGCTGTCTTGGATCGTGACTTGTGAAATCTTGATAGTGATGCGCCGTATGTTTGGAGTAGGATGCGGCGTATCTGGAGCAGAATGGTCTTGATCTTGTACATTTCAGTAGACTCTTAACATCTTGCTTGATTTGCTCCATAATTAGTCCAAAATCGCCAAGTTTCACACAATACCTGTTTTTACCTGAGAATTACAAAAGTAAACATTAACGTATCAATTCTTATATATAATATAATAAAACAAGTCAAATAAATAGGATAAATGATGGTAATAAAATGTACTTATTTGAGTTCATCAAATATCCCCCCACTTGAACTTTACTTGTCCCCAAGTAAACCTTAGAATAAATCTTATGAAAATGTATCCTAAAAGATATTAGGATTTATTTTTATATTTAAGCATGTGTTCATTTTGTCATAATCACACAACCAAACACTTAACGAATTAGAAATAAAATAAAATATTTTGATAAAAGCAAATCTAATCGTTTAACTATCCAGTCGTGACGAATATTCTATCATAAGCTTGGCAAGTATACGCATCTCCCCCACTAAAGCCAAGGAATAACATGTCTAAAGCGGTAAAAAGGGTTTGTTGGTTAAGGGTTAATCATCCTTTTTAATCTCTATCGATCTCAAATTCCAGAAAAGGCGACAAAATCACAAATACATGATCGAATCCACGAACACGATACTTGCAATTGCTCAAATCCTTAACTCGAATGGGCTAAAGATAGGACCAAGTAATCTTTACCAATAATATTATATCAAAAAGGGCGACAAAATCACAAATACATAGCCGAATCCACGACTACGATACTTAAGATTGCTCAAATCCCTAATCTCAATAAATCAAAGGTTTGGATAAAGAATGATATAGGGTATGGATAATATTTGGGATACAAATTAGTGTAAAATGAAAAATAAACAAAACAGATAAATTAAAATCCTAAGTGTGGTAAATTACTTTCCCAACCATCCCATGAATAAGACTCATATCATTGAATAACTCACGCTTTAACACTTGAAACACACGCTTTAGGTAGACACGAATTATACTCAACAAGATCTCAATCAAAGAATAACCTTAGTTGGCGTTCCCATAACGGCCAACTCCCATTAAATCCATAAATATAATATATAACAAGTAGTGGTGATATCGCCCACTTAATACAAAACTTTACATAAGTTGGTTAAAACAAACTTCCAACTTTTCCTTTTTCTTTTTCTTTTCTATTTTTTTTCCGATTTTTTTCCCCAATGAAATGTGTAAAATTTCACAACTTTTCTATCACTTTCTTTCCGGATAATTTTTCCATACTTTTCATACTTTCAGAAATAACTGTAATAGCGAAAGTAGTAAACACACGAAAAATAAACTAAAAGTTATACAATATTTACTTTCATACCAATTGCATTGTGCAATTTCCCGACCTAACCAAAGATAATGAATTACGCACGCGAACACAGGTAATGTAAGGAAACACACTTTGCCTAAAGCAATTAACCAACCACGGATTTTAATCTACAGGGTAGGCTAAGGTGTAAGGGTGTAACGAAACATTATAACAAAGGTGTAAGAAACGAAAGGAATGGCTCTGAGTGTTTTTCTAGGGGTATCTTACTCTAAAAGTGAGAGTAACAAAATGGTTTATACGGGGGTTAACTAACCAATGTAGTTAGTTAATATCACATAACATATAAAGGCTATTTGGGTGTAATCCTATAAATTTACCAATTTAGACAAGTCATTCCAATTATAAAGATAATACTTATTATGGTGGTCTCGAATAGTATACAAGCCAAGTTCTAAAGTTTACAAGTCACCGGCACACTCATAGATTTGTGAATTTCGAAAAGTTCACAATTTTTGAAAATAATGTTATGTGTGCAGCTATGTAATTTAGACTTTAAACAAAAACATGCTAAAAAATTTTAAATTTTGATATATTAAGCGCATTTTAAGCATATTTTGAAAAAGTTTAGGACAAGTAAGTGTTCTAATTCTCCAATCCCCCCACTTAAGTTAAACAACGTCCTCATTGTTTGTATTAAAGATTAAAAACTGGAAAATAAAAGAATTAGAACAGAAAAACTCCCTTGAGATTTGCTCGGTATGATCCTCCATTTGTATAAGAGCAAAAACCAACTTTCTTGTGGATGAAAACGTTAAAGCTTCATATTTAATGTATCTACAGGAAATGCAGGAATCTATAATACCATTAAGACTTTAACACACCTGAGTTAAGAAGGTTCAAACTTGCATAATACATTAGTAGTTAGTAAAAATAAAACTATAAAAATTAAAATGAAAATCATCAGGTCAGTCGATACGCCGTATCTTATGGAAGAAGATACGCCGTATCGAGCTTGGAATAAATACGAATCAGAATAAAATAAAGGATAGGATGCGTCGCATCTGTTTTACTAGATGCGGCGCATGTATTTACCAAACAGACTGTTAACAGTCTGTTGTAAAATGGCTCGTTCCACGGTTTATCTCTCACGTCCTCTCGTACTCTCATGCTGAACTTAATGCCAGTCTTCATTAAGCATAATAAGAAATATAAACTGAAACATCAAATAAATACATGATAATGAGTACAATCCAAAATAATGATAATATACAAGGAACAATGTCAATAAACATATCAAATCAAGTAGCTGGGGGGTCATCTCCAGTAGTCGGCTGAGCCTCGGAAGTGCTGGCACCATCGGTCCTCCGTCTGACTCTGCGGGAGTAAGTGGCCATGGCTCCGACGTGAGTACCGTCCGGGAGAGTATGGCTCATCCCCTGATGATCCATAATCTGACTCATACTCTCCACAAGCCAACCTAGGTCTCTCCTAACCATAGTGAGGTCGGCCCTCATATCATCAACAACGCCCCTCAGAGCTCTAACCTCCCCCTCAACTAGCTCAACTCTCTGCCCCACAGTGCGTACAACCGGTGGCTGGGGTGCTGGTGCCTCCTCCTGGGCTGGAGCAGCAGCCGGAGCTCCCTGAGGATCTCCCTGCTCCACCTCTACCTCTGCTGGTCTCGCGGGCCCCAACGCCACCCAAAAGCAATCTCCCAAAGTCATCTCACAGATCCCTAACCTAACCAAATAATCCTGCCCAATAACCGGCAGGCTAGTCACCTCAATCTCCAGGCCGGCAGGGATCTCATCACCAATCACGCCAAAATGACGGGCTAGTCTAGATACAAAATGTCCTCCAGTCATCTGGCTCCTCCGATCTCTCCCCAATGCTCCTCTGTGGAGGAAATGTGCCAGAAAGTGAGGGATGTTCACCAACAACCCCTCGTCCATGCTCCTCAGAAGGAAGAGGTCAAGAGTGGTCACCTTCTCAGGTGACTGACCCCTCCCAGCTATGGTCAATGCTATCATCCTGTGGCACAGCCTCCTCATAGGCTCCCTGATCAATGTATAAGATGGGGTGCCAATGGTGGAATCACCCCCTGATGATATCTTCTCCCAGTAATCTCCTAGCAACCCCCTATCAGGAACCACCCTCAAGCTCTCACTCCAGTACCTGGCAAACCCGTCAGACTCAATCTCCTCCTCAGTATGCAGGCCCATAGCCAAAATAAACTGCCTCATCGACATCTGCCTAAACTCTCCACCCAATCTAAACACAAGAGTGTCAGCAGTATCCAACTCCAAATCAGTCTCCCTATAGGAAACTGTGCTAAAGAACTCCAACATAAGCTCCCTAATCAGAGGCTCGTCAATCCTAAACATCTTCTCCCAAGCATAAGACCTGAATACGACCTCATCATCATCATCTCTAACTACCATCTCTAACCTGCCATGTAGACCATCAACTGCATTCCCCCCCATCAATCAAACCAACATCCGCAAATCCCAAAACCGAGACTGTTATAATTGTACCAAAGTATCACATACTAAAACATTGGCTACTCCAGAAGTAATGGCTTTTGGTAAGGAGAAAAATCCATTAAAACTTCATAAAAGATTGCTAGGGACTAGCAATAGTTTAGTGTGGGGGATTGATGAGTGTCTAAATACTCATCATTTCTGTCACATTTTATCTACAAAAACATTTAAAAACATGCAGATATGCTTCAAAATACAGAAAATATCATAAAATGTGTTTTTATATGATTCAGGAACAAAAAGATTGAAAACAAGTGAAAAACGAACAAAGTTTGCATAATTGTCATTTTCAGTCCCTGAAGTTTCACAAATTGGCAGAAATAGTCCCTGGTGTTAAAAATATCATTCAAGGTCCCTGAACTATTTAACTTTTACAATAATGGTCCTTGGATGAAAGTTTTAAAGAAATTGCAAAACAGGTCCTTCAACTTTTAAAAATGACATTTATGGTCCCCGGGTGTTTTAAAATGGAAAATTGTCTTTTATGGTCCTTGTACTATTGACACTTGGCAGGAAATACCCTTTGTGATAACTTTGAAACAGTTTCAGTTTCAGCCCCTAAAAATCCAAAAATACAAAAATGGTCCTTTGTGATTTAACTACAAACCTATCCGGACCCTTAAATAAAAACAACCCAACCCATTCCTTAATTAAACCCCAGCCCACTACCTTATTATAAACACCAAGCCCAATCCACTAATAAAACCCGACCCAACCCTTTTTATTTAACCCAGAGTTTGACCCTAGTCAAACTCTTATCCCTTTCCCCTAAACCGCCAAAACCAGTCACCACCACCACCTCACCCCCCAGCTGGCTACTCAAACTTACCACCTCATCCCTCCTCCTCAACACGTTACCTAACACTCCCAAATGCAATTAATGCTCCTTCATCATCACAGTTATCAGAGATAGTGGTATTTCCCACTATCTCATTTTGGCGCCAAAATCCATTTCAACGACCAAGATGATGTCAGAAGGATCCAAAGGTACAAGAATGATCAGAGGAAGATAGGAAGAAGATCCCACCATAGTTTAGTATAAATAGAAAGCTTTTGTAGCCTTAAATGGCAAGTAGTTAATAGTAGCATAAATCGTATTTCATTTCCAGTAGTCATAATTTGTAATCTCAACTTTCAGTAATCAATACAAAGTAAATTAAGCTTGTTTGATATCAATCTTTGTGCAATTTCAGTAGTTAATGATAATTCTAATTTTCCATGTTGTACTGAGAAATCAAACCTAAATAAGTAGTAATTGAAATAGCTTCTCAGTTGTTTCTTTAAGCTTACATAAGCTTATAATAGCTTATTGTAAGTTTATTTTAGTTATAACCTGTTCTAAGTTCAAGAAATGAGAAAGTCAACAAAAGTCAACTGAAGGGCTAATAAGCTGTTTCTGGGTGGATAAGCTGATTCAGGAAGCTTTTCTTGGGTTTTCTAGCTTGTGTGAACAAGCTAGAGTGTTCTTGGTTCTTGTCCTTTGTCCTATTAGCTCACTCAATTGTAACCAAATTTTTAGTTTTTCTTAATTTCCTATAGTCTACTGTTACACTGCTTATTGTTAGCTCATTTCCATAAATTAATGCTTATTAATAGTTTGTAATCTTATTTCATCAGTTTCATCAGTAGTTAAATAGCTTTTGTATTACTTTGCTTAAAATCAACTTAAAAAGCTCAAAATAGACCTATTCTAGTAAACTGCTTAATCCAGCTTATTTTCAGTTAATAAATACTCACTAGTACTCAAATAAGCTAGTTAACCTTAGTTTGTTCAGTATCCTAGCTTAAATCAGTCCTTTACATTAAAAAGTCCAAAACAGTCCCTTGAAAGGGCTGTTTGGCACAGCAAATCAAAATGATCAAAACCTAGGAGTACTGTACATTGACCTTATTTCCAACTTTGTACCGGCTTAATTTGGCTATATTAAGCTGTTTTCAAGATCTCTCAAGTCATTTAGATAGAAAACCTAGTTATCTGAGGGCTGTGTTAATTTCAGCCCTCAATTAGCTCAAATAAGCCAAATATAAGCACAAGCTTATTTTGGCCTTGTCATTAGCATTTCTGAGTTCCCCATAGACCATTTAGTAAGTACCCAAAAGCCTAGGAAGAGTTGGATTAGGTGTTGTGCCTTCTGCACAATTCTTCATACTCAGTATACACTGAGTTGAACAGCCAAAATAGCTTCTATTCTCAGCTGATCTTAGTGCTTATTCCATTGAGCTCAGGTCCTGATTTTCAGTTTAGAAATAGTTCATAGTACTAACTTTAAGGTTATTATCTGGGATTCCACTTTCTAGCTTATTAATCAGCTTAAATTGAGGCCTGCAAATCGCCTCATTTCACTGAATCAACCCTGCTCAGTTTTAAAGTTTCCTGAACCACCTGTTCTAGGGTTCAATTGGAGTTCAATTGGGGTGTTATCCATAGGGCTTTTTAGTTTTTAGGATACTCAGTAGTGCTGAGAAGCTTTTGCCCCATTAGGTTTCTTTTCTATAGCTTATTGGAGTGCTTAATCAGGTCTGCAAGTAGGGGCCTTAAACACCATTTCTGCCCTAATTTTGCAACTGCTTTATTGCTCATTTGCTTATTCTGTGGGATAAGCTCTTTTAATTAAGTTGTTTTGTGCTTATTTAAGTTGGTTAAACCTGTCCTGAGCCTTTGGTAGAGTTTTGAGCTTATTAGCTTATTTTTAGCTTATTTTCCAAACTGCTTATTGGCCAAACTGCTTATTAGGGTTTAGCAAACTTTTGATTTTAATTTTCCTAGCTTTTAAATAATATTTTAGACTTATCCTGAATTTTTCAGATTTTTCCTAAGTCATTTAATATTTTTAATCTTTTTAATTAGTTTCTATTAGTAATTAAATCATAATAAATAGAAAAATAATCAGAAAAATATAAATATTTTTTAAATAATTTTCTTTTGTCATTTATAATCTAGGAAAAATATAATTATATTATTAGACCTTAAGAAAAACAAAAACAGAAAAATAGTGATAGCTTCTATTTAATAGATTTTATCTTTTTAAATTTTTAATTAAGTAAGTTTCATTTTTATAATTTTCTTAACTTCTTTTTACTTAATAATATTTATAGAAAAAGTTTTAGATTTTTCTTTGTTCATTTAGTATTTTTTTTTAAATTTAAATATTTTAAAAAGTAATTAAATAATAAATAATTAATAATAATTAGATATAAAGTATAAAAAATTATAATTTTAGTTTTAAAATAAGTTTTAAGTCAATTTACACTTTTAGGTTTTAATTTTATAAATATTTCATTTTTAGTCCCATTTTTAGATTCCCCGTTACGCGTTTTCAGTTTAATTTATTCGCGTTTAAATTTTATTGTGTATATTTGTTTTTAATTTGTTATTTAGAATTATTAAAAAAGCAAAATTCATATCATATCATCAGTCACTCTAATCCAAAGCTTTCCACAGTTTGCCCATTCATACCTCGTTGGGAAACGATCCGGGTAATTACTTACCTGGCTTCACACTACACACGAACGTGAGTTTTTGCAAGTATCCTTTTTCACAAAGGGGTAATTTGTACTTATTCGCGTGTATCCGCTGTCTGCATTTATTTATAAGTGTATTCAGCACGGATCAAATTTTGGCGCCGCTGCCGGGGAGGTGTGTTGCGACTATTGTGTAGAGTTTTAGCGATTAGTGATTTGAGATCCTTCTTCCAGAAGTTCCTATTTCCCATAAACCATATAAAATACAAAAATATTTTCCTTTTCTTTTATATATATAATATCATATAAAAAATAAAAACACCAAAAACATTTTCCGTTTTCTTTGTTTAAATAATAACAAACAATAAAATTTACCATCGAGAACCAAGACAGAGTACTACCTAACTGGGGGTACGACCATAATAAGTTCCCAAACATCAGATTTAAAACTTGCCTTTGTATCACTTGCGAATATCGGCTCACCTTTGATTGGTAAACAAACTATAACGGAGGTTTAAGGATAGTCTGACATTAAATTGTCGGACTGAAAGAAGCGAGTTTTTAAGGAGCATTAATTGCCCACCTTTGCTTCTCCGCCACTCTGTGCGTTTATCTTTTAGAGAGCTACCGTACGCTTGTTGATTGTTGGTTTAAGTTCACTTGTGTTTTGCTTCGTTCTTGATTTAATTAAAATATTTTACTTAGTGCATGCGCACTCGTTCTTCCACGTCATCAAGCCCTTTACGTGAACTCGTAGATATTCCGAGAAGACGTAATCGTAGACGTGATGCCCAAATAGTCGAACCCGAGATTCGTACTGTTCTCACTGATAATATGGCAGACGAACGCACAATGGCTGAGATGCTCCAGGCACCCACCGAGGGTTACGGAGATGCCATCGTTTTACCAGCCATCGATTCTGATCATTTTGAACTGAAAACACATTTGATTCAGCTCGTGTCCACAAACCAATTCCACGGGTTTGAACGAGAGGATCCATATGCACACATTCGTTGGTTCAATAAGTTGACCTCTACAATCAACTACAAGAATGTGCCGCAAACAGTTATCAAATTGATGCTATTTCCATTCTCACTTGAGGGGGCAGCCCGGATTTGGCTGGATAAAGAACCCCCTCGATCCATTGAAACCTGGGAAGATCTCGTAAAGAAATTTGTCAATTATTTCTTCCCTCCATCAAAGACGACTAATCTAAAAAATGAAATTGCTGGATTTCGTCAAGGTTTTGATGAAAACTTCGGAGAGGCATGGGACAAATTTAAAGATCTCATAAGAAAATGCCCACATCACGATTTCACGGAGTTACAACAGATAAATACGTTTTATAATGGGTTGAACCAAAACGATCAAGATGCACTTAACACAGCCGCCGGTGGCAATATCTTGAATCGTAAACCTAAAGAGGTGGTTGAAATTTGTGAAAATAAATCAAAAGTTCCTATTTCTCGAAACAAAGTGAATGTTCCTGTCACTCCTGCTTCTTCTTCATCCGGTAACTCATCAGAGTTAGCCTTTCTAACAGACGCAATGCGTTGTATGATGAAGGAAATGAAAGAACTGAAGAGTGAAATTCATAAACCGGAACAAATCAAAGCAATAAACAAAGTGTGTGAAACATGTGGTGGCCCGCATGCGTATTATGATTGTCAAGCAACCGATGCTTCTCTTTACCCAGCTCCCGTAGCTGCAGTAAACCAAAATCAATACCGTCCGCATGCTGAAACTCAGTACCGAACACCTAATGCTATGGTCCCACCTGGTTTTCCACCCGTGCCAAATCAGAATAATCAAAATCGCTTTGTTCAAAATCAGGGACAAAATTTCAACAATTCCCAAAATTTCAATCAAAACCGAGGTCAGAATCAGGGTAATTATAACCAAAAACCATGGAATGTCCAAAACCAAAATCAGACATCCTCAGATGAGTTGCTTAAGCAATTCATAAAATCTCAAGAGGAAACAAATAGGACTCAATATAAGACAAACCAGTTATTGGTTACCTAAATAAATGATATAAAAAAATCTTTAAATGATCTACCTTCTACCTCGGGAGGTCTCCCAAGTAACACTGTTGTCAACCCAAGGGGTGAACTCAAGGCTGTCACTACACGTAGTGGTAAAGCTCATGTTGGACTCAAGGTGATAAAGGACCCGGTACTTCCCACTAACAATGGAAGTGCTAAATACGTCCAACCTATGGTTGTCCAAAATTCTACACCCACAATTGCTCCTCAGCCGTCAAGAATAGATCCTACTCTATCACGATTTACGGTTAAAAGTTTGTCAAGCAAACGTAGTGAGCAAAGAACAGCCAGATATTATTCCGATATGCTCAATGCTGTTCCTGTCAGTGTACTTGATGACAGTGATGATGATGAAGATACCACTTTCGTCAAAGCTATCACCACTCGGAGTGGTGCTGCTTATGAGGGACCTTCTGGTCCTATTCCTCCTCCGTTGTTTGAAATGGAAAAAGAGACGGAGGATACAACGGACAAAGTGCAAATTCCAAACCCACAAAGTACAGCACAAGTCCATCCTTCGGTTGTCCCTAAAAAGAAATCCAAACCAGGAGTTGTCTTTGAATCTGTTGAGACTCCTGAAGTCATTGCCCCTAAATCCAAACCTTACATTCCTTACCCATCGCACTTAAATGAGCAAAAGCTCAGCGAAAAGGCTAGTCAACAAATGGACAAATTCTTTCAAATCTTTAAAGAATTACATTTTGACATAAGTTTTGCGGATGCTATCATTCTGATGCCCAAATTTGCATCAACAATCAAACACTTGTTAAGCAACAAGGAAAAACTGATTGAAATGGCTAAAACTCCATTAAATGAGAACTGCTCAGCAGTTATCTTAAAAAAGCTTCCGGAGAAGCTTGGAGATCCTGGAAAGTTTCTAATACCTTGTGTATTTCCGGGAATGGTTGAATGCTATGCCTTGGCCGATCTTGGTGCAAGCATCAACCTGATGCCTCATTCAGTATGGAAGAAACTTTCTCTTTTGGCTCTTACTCCTACCTGCATGACTCTAGAGCTTGCAGATCGAACCATATCTCATCCTTGCGGCATTGCCGAGGATGTATTTGTGAAAGTAGGAAAGTTCCATTTTCCAGCTGACTTTGTGGTTGTTGAATTCGACGCAGATCAAAAGGTTCCTCTCATTCTTGGAAGAGGATTCCTAAAAACGGGCCATGCTCTTATTGATGTATTTAAGCATGAGATCACCTTGCGTGTGGATAAGGAAGCTGTTACCTTTAACCATGATCAAACTTCGAGGTACTCCTCAAATTATGATTCTGCATCGGTTAACCGAATCGATGTCATTGATGTTACTTCAAAGGAGTACTCTCAAGAAAGTATTGGTTATTTTCATAATTCTGTGAGTGGGGAACCCACCACATCTTCTCAACTTATCATAGCCGACTCTTCCCCTTCTCTCACTTCGTTTGAGAGAAGTGATCCCTTTTGGGATGAGGTCGATGCTTTTCTTGCTCTAGATAGCTCACTTCCGCATGAGGTTGATGATAACTATCTTGATTCAGAGGGGGACATTCTTTTTCTAGAGAGTTTGTTAAACGAAGATTCATCTTCCCCTCTTCCACCAAAACAACTTCATAATGAGGAAATCAAGTCAGTTGAGAAAACTGATAAATTTCCTGAGATCAAGTTTAAGGACTTGCCTCTTCCACTTGAATATGCAATTCTTGAGGAGGAAGTTCTTATCTTAATTGCTATTCAGATCTCTCTTCTTCCCTTCACCTACCCGGTGATTTCCCCTATCTTTCACTCATTCGGGAGTGAGGATATTACTTTTGACCCCGGCATTTTCCATCTAACATTGGTTTAAATGCCGGATATATCTCATCGGTGTGGAACTTTCAAGTACTTCAGTGTTTATCCAAACATCTTGAACGAAAGTCCGATGAAGATTTTTTGTTCCACTTGCTTCCCCATGAACCAACGAATTCGGGGTCGAGTCAAGCTAGCGACTCGGTTAATAAAAACAGTAGTAAACCATGGGTTTTCACCCATGTCTCACCTAAGTGTGGGGGAAATGCCCACATGTTGTAAATAAGTACATTATTCCAAAAAAAAATAATAATAAAAAAAAAATAAAAAAATATATATATATATATATATATATATATATATATATATATATATATATATATATATATATATATATATATATATATATATATATATATATATATATATATATATATATATATGGCTATTAGTATTACCTTTTCACATTCTAAGTGTTGGTTTAACAACCGGTGCTTTGAATATTGAGGGCAATATTCAGTTCTAAGTGTGGGGGAGAATTCTAGCGAATTTGATCAAATGTACCATCTAGTACCCCCATTTTAGCCAAAATTTTAAATTTTTTTTCTCACTTAGAACGCAATAAATGGTTATCAGTCCACCAGGTCTAACCCACATAAGGATTGGCTAATCCAGGAGCAAACGGCTCTTGGTAAAGATATATCAAATCCGTTTATGGCTTACAATTTGCCGAAAATTGTATGGTATTCGACTCACCATATCTTTTATAGTGAAGAGTTGGCTAGCCCGCAAGATTATGGCTTGTGGTTAAGGCAGTGAAAAACCATGATTGGTAATCAGCTCACCAAAGATAATAACTATATTTTATCTAAGAGTTGGCTAGTCCAGAAGCAAACGGCTTTTGGTAAAGACAAATCAAAACCGTTGACAGCTGATGGTTTGCTCAAAATCATTTGGTTATCATTGTACCAAAGTATCACATACTAAAACATTGGCTACTCCAGAAGTAATGGCTTTTGGTAAAGAGAAAAATCCATTAAAACTTCATAAAAGATTGCTAGGGACTAGCAATAGTTTAGTGTGGGGGATTGATGAGTGTCTAAATACTCATCATTTCTGTCACATTTTATCTGCAAAAACATTTAAAAACATGCAGATATGCTTCAAAATACAGAAAATATCATAAAATGTGTTTTTATATGATTCAGGAACAAAAAGATTGAAAACAAGTGAAAAACGAACAAAGTTTGCATAATTGTCATTTTCAGTCCCTGAAGTTTCACAAATTGGCAGAAATAGTCCCTGGTGTTAAAAATATCATTCAAGGTCCCTGAACTATTTAACTTTTACAATAATGGTCCTTGGATGAAAGTTTTAAAGAAATTGCAAAACAGGTCCTTCAACTTTTAAAAATGACATTTATGGTCCCCGGGTGTTTTAAAATGGAAAATTGTCTTTTATGGTCCTTGTACTATTGACACTTGGCAGGAAATACCCTTTGTGATAACTTTGAAACAGTTTCAGTTTCAGCCCCTAAAAATCCAAAAATACAAAAATGGTCCTTGTGATTTAACTACAAACCTATCCGGACCCTTAAATAAAAACAACCCAACCCATTCCTTAATTAAACCCCAGCCCACTACCTTATTATAAACACCAAGCCCAATCCACTAATAAAACCTGACCCAACCCTTTTTATTTAACCCAGAGTTTGACCCGAGTCAAACTCTTATCCCTTTCCCCTAAACCGCCAAAACCAGTCACCACCACCACCTCACCCCCCAGCTGGCTACTCAAACTTACCACCTCATCCCTCCTCCTCAACACGTTACCTAACACTCCCAAATGCAATTAATGCTCCTTCATCATCACAGTTATCAGAGATAGTGGTATTTCCCACTATCTCATTTTGGCACCAAAATCCATTTCAACGACCAAGATGATGTCAGAAGGATCCAAAGGTACAAGAATGATCAGAGGAAGATAGGAAGAAGATCCCACCATAGTTTCGTATAAATAGAAAGCTTTTGTAGCCTTAAATGGCAAGTAGTTAATAGTAGCATAAATCGTATTTCATTTCCAGTAGTCATAATTTGTAATCTCAACTTTCAGTAATCAATACAAAGTAAATTAAGCTTGTTTGATATCAATCTTTGTGGAATTTCAGTAGTTAATGATAATTCTAATTTTCCATGTTGTACTGAGAAATCAAACCTAAATAAGTAGTAATTGAAATAGCTTCTCAGTTGTTTCTTTAAGCTTACATAAGCTTATAATAGCTTATTGTAAGTTTATTTTAGTTATAACCTGTTCTAAGTTCAAGAAATGAGAAAGTCAACAAAAGTCAACTGAAGGGCTAATAAGCTGTTTCTGGGTGGATAAGCTGATTCAAGAAGCTTTTCTTGGGTTTTCTAGCTTGTGTGAACAAGCTAGAGTGTTCTTGGTTCTTGTCCTTTGTCCTATTAGCTCACTCAATTGTAAGCAAATTTTTAGTTTTTCTTAATTTCCTATAGTCTACTGTTACACTGCTTATTGTTAGCTCATTTCCATAAATTAATGCTTATTAATAGTTTGTAATCTTATTTCATCAGTTTCATCAGTAGTTAAATAGCTTTTGTATTACTTTGCTTAAAATCAACTTAAAAAGCTCAAAATAGACCTATTCTAGTAAACTGCTTAATCCAGCTTATTTTCAGTTAATAAATACTCACTAGTACTCAAATAAGCTAGTTAACCTTAGTTTGTTCAGTATCCTAGCTTAAATCAGTCCTTTTCATTAAAAAGTCCAAAACAGTCCCTTGAAAGGGCTGTTTGGCACAACAAATCAAAATGATCAAAACCTAGGAGTACTGTACATTGACCTTATTTCCAACTTTGTACCAGCTTAATTTGGCTATATTAAGCTGTTTTCAAGATCTCTCAAGTCATTTAGATAGAAAACCTAGTTATCTCAGGGCTGTGTTAATTTCAGCCCTCAATTAGCTCAAATAAGCCAAATATAAGCACAAGCTTATTTTGGCCTTGTCATTAGCATTTCTGAGTTCCCCAAAGACCATTTAGTAAGTACCCAAAAGCCTAGGAAGAGTTGGATTAGGTGTTGTGCCTTCTGCACAATTCTTCATACTCAGTATACACTGAGTTGAACAGCCAAAATAGCTTCTATTCTCAGCTGATCTTAGTGCTTATTCCATTGAGCTCAGGTCCTGATTTTCAGTTTACAAATAGTTCATAGTACTAACTTTAAGGTTATTATCTGGGATTCCACTTTCTAGCTTATTAATCAGCTTAAATTGAGGCCTGCAAATTGCCTCATTTCACTAAATCAACCCTGCTCAGTTTTAAAGTTTCCTGAACCACCTGTTCTAGGGTTCAATTGGAGTTCAATTGGGGTGTTATCCATAGGGCTTTTTAGTTTTTAGGATACTCAGTAGTGCTGAGAAGCTTTTGCCCCCATTAGGTTTCTTTTCTCTAGCTTATTGGAGTGCTTAATCAGGTCTGCAAGTAGGGGCCTTAAACACCATTTCTGCCCTAATTTTGCAACTGCTTTATTGCTCATTTGCTTATTCTGTGGGATAAACTCTTTTAATTAAGTTGTTTTATGCTTATTTAAGTTGGTTAAACCTGTCCTGAGCCTTTGGTAGAGTTTTGAGCTTATTAGGTTTATTTTTAGCTTATTTTCCAAACTGCTTATTGGCCAAACTGCTTATTAGGGTTTAGCAGTCTTTTGATTTTAATTTTCCTAGCTTTTAAATAATATTTTAGACTTATCCTGAATTTTTCAGATTTTTCCTAAGTCATTTATTATTTTTAATCTTTTTAATTAGTTTCTATTAGTAATTAAATCATAATAAATAGAAAAATAATCAGAAAAATATAAATCTTTTTTACATAATTTTCTTTTGTCATTTATAATCCAGGAAAAATATAATTATATTATTAGACCTTAAGAAAAACAAAAACAGAAGAATAGTGATAGCTTCTATTTAATAGATTTTATCTTTTTAAATTTTTAATTAAGTAAGTTTCATTTTTATAATTTTCTTAACTTCTTTTTACTTAATAATATTTATAGAAAAAGTTTTAGATTTTTCTTTGTTCATTTAGTATTTTTTATAAATTTAAATATTTTAAAAAGTAATTAAATAATAAATAATTAATAATAATTAGATATAAAGTATAAAAAATTATAATTTTAGTTTTAAAATAAGTTTTAAGTCAATTTACACTTTTAGGTTTTAATTTTATAAATATTTCATTTTTAGTCCCATTTTTAGATTCCCCGTTACGCGTTTTCAGTTTAATTTATTCGCGTTTAAATTTTATTGTGTATATTTGTTTTTAATTTGTTATTTAGAATTATTAAAAAAGCAAAATTCATATCATATCATCAGTCACTCTAATCCAAAGCTTTCCACAGTTTGCCCATTCATACCTCGTTGGGAAACGATCCGGGTAATTACTTACCTGGCTTCACACTACACACGACCGTGAGTTTTTGCAAGTATCCTTTTTCACAAAGGGGTAATTTGTATTTATTCACGTGTATCCGCTGTCTGCATTTATTTATAAGTGTATTCAGCACGGATCAAATTTCGTATCAATTCTCATATATAATATAATAAAACAAGTCAAATAAATAGGATAAATGATGGTAATAAAATGTACTTATTTGACTTCATCACTTGCCGCACTCGATCACATTGAAAGAGAGATTGTAGTATATTTTCATGAGGAACACCACAATGCACACAAACCTCATCATTAAGTATTACTTGTATTCATTGGAGATTATATATTACACCTCGTGCCCGCTTTGACAAAAAATTAAAACTTTTAGAGCGGAAACGCTTGACTTTTAAGGATGTCCCGTCACTCTTTTGAAAATTGACAAAAATCTATAAACTTTCAGACCTTGAGACTATTTTTAAATGAAACTAGACTCAATTACCTTCGAAACGACGGGTGGCGTGACCAGTAACGACTTACGATTTAAAAGATATGATTTTCCAAAAATCACCAAAAACTGAAAACACTCCCCAACCGCCGGTTGGGTGTCTCAGAAACTTCCCAGCCGCCCCGGCTGGGATCTCAGCCGCTGGTTGAGCCCCCAACCACCGGTTGGGTTCCCAACCGCCGCGGCTCAAACCTTCTGATCAAGAGGATTTTCTCCCAACTGCCGATTGGGGACCTGCAACTTCCAAAATACTTTTCGTTTCCATTCCGTTTTCGCTATAAACAACCCATACGAATTCTGTATTACATCAAACTTGACCAACTTCATTAATTTAACATAACAAACATGTTTCTTAGACACTTGACCCGTTTACAACCCAAAATGGGTACTTTCTTACTTAATCCAAACGCCCCTTTAACATTACTCATAAACACATAAACCATACTTTGACATACCAAATGACTACCAAATCATTATACATCTCTTGGCATACAATTTGACACTTGTCTACTCATTACCAAGCATTACTTGACTCACGGGGGTACAAACTTTACACATGAGCTCGGTATTCTACCTAAGCTCCTAAACACATACTACCTTTAATCTTTCCGCATAATTGAACCATACTCCTTATTCCCCGCCATCCAAAATCACAAGAACCTACAAAAGGTTAGACAACTAAACCATAAGCTTTCGCTTAGTAAGTAACCCGACATAAAACACATATCATACCCATATTATCGCATAAGCATCATGATCACTTACTTGGCGTTCAAACCATAACATTCAATCTACCACATAAGCCTTCTTCACATAAGCTACAACAAGTCTCGCTAGCAATTAGCCACATACATGCTTGACTAGCTCATAACTAATCACAATCATAATACATACATGGATTATACACATACAACACATGTTTTAGTACACGTTACTTACCTTAGCAACCCAAGCTAAGATTACCCACCATAATCACCATCATCATCAACCTTTAATCATCATCATCATCAATCATCATAAACACCCTAAATCATAACACCATACAAACACTTAATACATAACATAATAATCATAACAATGGTTAATCTAACCATATCTCATCTCTAAACACTTCTAATCATCATATAATCATACATTGATTATATGATGATCAAGCTCATAAACTTATTAACTTAACCCATCATAAATCACCTCATAATTACTATAACCTCTTATATAGCTTACAACACCATTTACCCATCTTTCCCAAGTTAGAGTTCATAAACCCTAACTTCTCAATCCTCTAATTAGTTCAAGATAGGGATACTTATTTATAGTGATCCTTGCTAGGAAGGACCATAAGCATCATCTCTTCACCATCTTCCTTCCTAAGCCATCAAACTAGCTCTCTTTCCCTCCTTTTCTTCTCTAAGTCGACAATCCCACACCACTCTTGAATATTGTGGAAATGTCTAGATAATCCTGGATATAAGGATATTTATCTTGCACTAGTTTGGGCTAATGGCAAGAATGGCCCCTCAAGTTTCTTTCCTTCTATTTTGGCCACACTACATATCTTAACACTTTTGATCTATTGCCACTTTAGCCCTTGAAGTTTATTTCCTTTCTATTTGCCACATAATACTTTCCATAACTTTATAACACATACTTGACTATCACCTTGACTATCGGGTTTGACCACTACGCAACATTCATTGACTGGCCAATCACGTAAAGTCCTTAATCCATTTTCATCTAGGGTGGGGTCCAAGCACCCGGGAAATGGGTCTAACAATTCTACCCCCTTATTTAGATTTCGTCCCCGAAATCTCTCGTCTATTACTATCCAAAACCAATTCACAACATATACATGCCCTTATTCTCGTGCTCTCTAAGCCATTACCTTGCAACAATCTAAATGATCTCGCAAATTCTAATATTACTATACATAATCATTTCTCATAATCCACTATAAACTACACTTCTCATTACAAACTTATCTAAAATTTTAAACAATGGCTACTTGTCATCCGGAAACATCTACTATTTGACTTTATATAAGTCAAACTTCAACACTATTACCACGTCATATGCCCATGCACTAACATGACATAACATCATATACCGGCAAAATTTGCATTCCACACAGTACCAAATACGTACCTACATAAAAAACCGGTAACTTAATTCAAATTATACAAAGTACCATATAAACGGCACCTTCAAAATCTTTCTCACGCATCACTTATGCAATCTTTCTTATCAATTTTCGGGAATGCTCACCAATTAACTTATCAACTTAATGCACAATACATTCTAGGCGTCTATCTTAAAGTTTCACACATTACCTTAACGCCGCTATAAGTTTTTATTCATATCTATCTTTTCTTATGACGTCTAACATGTTTTAGTTTTCACTTTCTTATATCACTACCCGTACTCATGTCATATCGGCTACACATAAGTCCACCCATTTATAACTCTTTATTTACATAAAAGGCGTCCCAATCTATGTAATTAAGGAATTATAAACTTATGGTTCGGCAATTTACAATTCTTCATTTAAATGGAAAGGCGTCCCAATCCATTTAAATCAAGAAACCATAAACCATCCTACTTATATGCTTCCGACATAACATTCGTACTTGTTTTACTTTCCATCTTTTCTAGCCTTGGATCCAATCTCACTAACTTTCCATCCATGCCATAAAGGCAAGCTAACCACCATGCCATAAAGGCAAGCTAAACATCCATGCCATGAAGGCAAGCTATCATCCATGCCATAAAGGCAAGCTAGGCCATCTCAAAGGATGCCAAACACATGCCATGAAGGCAAGTTAACAACCATGCCATAAAGGCAAGCTAAACATCCATGACATGAAGGCAAGCTATCATCCATGCCATAAAGGCAAGCTAGGCCATCTCAAAGGATGCCAAGCACATGCCATGAAGGCAAGCTAACAACCATGCCATAAAGGCAAGCTAAACATCCATGCCATAAAGGCAAGCTAGGCTATCCCGAAGGATACCAAAACACATGCCATAAAGGCAAGCTAGGCTATCCCGAAGGATACCATAACACATGCCATAAAGGCAAGCTGGGCTATCCCGAAGGATACCAAAACTAGAGCATTGGATCCAAGCTATATCTATCTTATCATCTTTACTCATTTTATCTTCTATGTACTTTTATCATTAAGTACACACTATCATTTTCTCAATTCTCATTGCCTTAAGCAATTTCAATTATTCACTACCACATTTATTATCATCTCAACAAGTTCTATATAACACTTGCCCATTTATCATATTTGCATTCTCACAATGCAACTTATCATTCATCCGTCAACCCCAAGTTGACTCACACACTCACTATATGCCATCTTTATTTTAGACAAGTTCTATATGGTGCATGTCCATTACAATTTACACATTTTCTATGTGTTCTTAAAACACACTTGTACTATTACCCGTCAACCCCTTGTTGACCATATTTTCAACTTATACTATCACTTCATTAATCTACTCAACTTTTACGCATATAAACTTTACTTAGGTTTATTCTATAACACTTTCATTAGCCTCATCATACACATTCCAATATATTGACATGATTATATTCATGTTTTACAATCCTTTCTAGCGCACTTCATATCACTTATGACTCTAGTGCAAATCTGTATCTCATTCATCACTTCTATTCATCACGCTTAAATATTTGTTACTAACACATTTTACTTATCATGTTTTATATGGAACATGATCTCATCATGTCTTAACTATACACTTTAACTTTCTCATTTTAGTTACTCATATAGAATTTCTTGCCTTGAAGCATCTAATCATTTTCATACTTAATTTCAAGCCTTTTAGATATCTAGGCTTATCAAACACTTATCATACTTCTCAACTTATTTCACATGTCAATGTATTCTTTCAAATTTCTTTCAACACTAAGTCATCACATAATGTGCATTCCAATACATCTATCTCAACTCTTACACTTCTATAAAATTGTGCTCTCAAGCACACTACATAAAACTTAGACATACAATAAACTACCATAGACTTAACATTACATAAGCAATCATATCATAACACTTAACACTTATTCGACAAGTGTTAAAACGTTCATAATCCTAATCAAATCATGAAGTCTATGGCTCACATATCACATCGCACAATCAATCTATGTCTACGCATCAACTTTCTAATTAGCCGAAAGCACTAGTCTACCTTATAACTAAGGCATCATAACACTTTAATTCATTTACTAGCCCATCTCTAATACCGCTTAGCATTCCATCACTATAGCTCTATCATACATTCATAGAATCGCAATACAAACACCGGCACCAACCGTGGTGCTCGGCCAACTAATCATTCAAACACTTCAAGTCCTCCACGGACTTCTATCACATACACATCAACACTATTCCATACATACATCACCTATCATCAATAAACTCAACTAGCATAAAACATAATCAGTCTAACACATAGCAATTACTTTCCGCGCGACTAACACTTACGTCTAACGCTTCTACGAGTGTTTTAAGTCTAGGCAATACTAAATAAAACCTAATTCACTTAAACCAAGGCTCTGATACCAAGTTGTTACACCCCGTGCCCGCTTTAACCAAAAACTAAAACTTTTAGAGCGGAAACGCTTGACTTTTACGGATGTCCTGTCACTCTTTTGACCATTTACAAAAATCTATAAACTTTCAGACCTTGAGACTATTTTTAAATGAAACTAGACTCAATTACCTTCGAAACGACGAGTGGCGCGACCCGTAACGACTTACGGTTTAAAAGATATGATTTTCCAAAAATGGCCAAAAACTGAAAACACTCCCCAACCGTCGGTTGGGCGTCTCAGAAACTTCCCAGCCGCCCCGGATGGGATCTCAGCCGCCGGTTGAGCCCCCAACCGCCGCGGCTCAAACCATCTGATCAAGAGGATTTTCTCCCAACCGCCGGTTGGGGACCTGTAACTTCCAAAATACTTTTCGTTTCCATTCCGTTTTCGCTATAAATAACCCATACGACTTCCGTATTATATCAAACTTGACCAACTTCATTATATTAACATAACAAACATGTTCCTTAAACACTTGACTCGTTTATAACCCAAAATGGGTACTTTCTTACTTAATCCAAACACCCCTTTAACATTACTCATAAACACATAAACCATACTTTGACATACCAAATGACTACCAAATCGTTATACATCTCTTGGCATACAATTTGACACTTGTCTACTCATTACCAAACATTACTTGACTCACGGGGGTACAAACTTTACACATGAGCTCGGTATTCTACTTAAGCTCCTAAACACATACTACCTTTAATCTTTCCGCATAATTGAACCATACTCCTTATTCCCCGCCACCCAAAATCACAAGAACCTACAAAAGGTTAGACAACTAAACCATAAGCTTTCGCTTAGTAAGTAACCCGACATAAAACACATATCATACCCATATTATCGCATAAGCATCATGATCACTTACTTGGTGTTCAAACCATAACATTCAATCTACCACATAAACCTTCTTCACATAAGCTACAACAAGTCTCGCTAGCAATTAGCCACATACATGCTTGACTAGCTCATAACTAATCACAATCATAATACATACATGGATTATACACATACAACACATGTTTTAGTACACGTTACTTACCTTAGCAACCCAAGCTAAGATTACCCACCATAATCACCATCATCAACCTTTAATCATCATCATCATCAATCATCATAAACACCCTAAATCATAACACCATACAAACACTTAATACATAACATAATAATCATAACAATGGTTAATCTAACCATATCTCATCTCTAAACACTTCTAATCATCATATAATCATACATTGATTATATGATGATCAAGCTCATAAACTTATTAACTTAACCCATCATAAATCACCTCATAATTACTATAACCTCTTATATAGCTTACAACACCATTTACCCATCTTTCCCAAGTTAGAGTTCATAAACCCTAACTTCTCAATCCTCTAATTAGTTCAAGATAGGGATACTTACTTATAGTGATCCTTGCTAGGAAGGACCATAAGCATCATCTCTTCACCATCTTCCTTCCTAAGCCATCAAACTAGCTCTCTTTCCCTCCTTTTCTTCTCTAAGTCGACAATCCCACACCACTCTTGAATATTGTGGAAATGTCTAGATAATCCTGGATATAAGGATATTTATCTTGCACTAGTTTGGGCTAATGGCAAGAATGGCCCCTCAAGTTTCTTTCCTTCTATTTTGGCCACACTACATATCTTAACACTTTTGATCTATTGCCACTTTAGCCCTTGAAGTTTATTTCCTTTCTATTTGCCACATAATACTTTCCATAACTTTATAACACATACTTGACTATCACCTTGACTATCGGGTTTGACCACTACGCAACATTCATTGACTGGCCAATCACGTAAAGTCCTTAATCCATTTTCATCTAGGGTGGGGTCCAAGCACCCGGGAAACGGGTCTAACATTATAAATTGTTGGTAGCAAGTTAAGCCATGCACACCAAATAAATAGTTTCACCTTCATCGGGATATTTGCCTTCCACAATGATGAGCATATTTGAGTGTTTAGATATGATAGATTGTTTATAACCCCGATATTTTCCAGACCTTTTCTTGTATGCATCACGCACCGTGAAATTCCCATGAATCGTGCCTTTTCAAAATACAGAATCACTACTGTGAAATGCAATGTGTGTGGATATAATTCGCTTCGCGATTTCAGTAGGAAAAAGCATGTGTATTGTGGCAAACTCCTACACACTTTTATCATCAACCATCAAAATCACGAACTTTGTGGAATTTACTTTGCGACGGGCGCACCCCTAATAAGGACATATCTGTCACCCCTGATTGATAAGTTCTACAGCTGAACAAATGCTGTTGAAAAAAACTCGGGCGATACCCTGCCTTTAGCATCCAAAAAAGAACTACGAGGGAAATACCTAGCTTTTGTTACTCTTGCCACAAATGAATCAGGGTATTTAATGAGTCTCCATCCTTGTTTCAAAACAAAGCTTTATTGAATATTCCAAGATGTCTAAACCCGAAACCACCTTTCTATTTTGATGTACATAATCTCTCCCAATTAGTCCATGTATGGGCTTTCTCTTTTTTTTTTTTTTTTTCGTTCCCCTACTAGAATTCATATAGAATTTTATGCATATTATCAATCAACAAATCAGGGAGGTCAAAAATACTCATAACGTACGGAATAGCTTGGGCCACTTATTTAATAAGCACCTCTTTCTAACCCATGGACAACATCTTTTCCTTCCATCCAGTAACTTTTTTTGTAATTTTATCAAGGATAGCTTGAAAAATGACTTTCTTTGATCGCCCAACAATTGTAGGCAAAGCTAGATAATTGTTTTGATGTGTTACCTCTCGAACTCCCAAAATATCCATTACTCATATTCGTGTATCATGTATAACATTCGGGCTGAAAGTTACCTCAGACTTGTAGGAGTTCACAACTTGACCATATGCTTTACAATACTCATCAGTGAACTTTTTTAATAGTTGGCATTCTTGTGGCGTAGCATGAGCAAAAAATAAGCTATCAACGACAAAAAACAGATGTCTAATAGTGGGGGCATTTTGCATACTTTGATCCCGCGTAAGGTTTTGATCTCCAACCCTTTTCTAATCAAACTAGAAAGCACTTTTGCGCATAATATAAATAGATATGGTAATATGGGGTCCTCTTGATGCAATCCTCTAGGGGTGACATGTCCTTGAACTCTGCCATTAATATCTAATGAGAAGATAACGTCGGGGTAAATGCTATAGAATAGCAACGAACTTACTGATTTGTCCCGGATTAGATAATCTACAAATTTATTACCGATTTGACTAATTTTTTCTAAAGTTTTGTCCTAATAATAACAACCCCGTCAGTATTTGTGACAACGTTAGTCCTTTAACCAAACAAGCGTTTGCAAAATTAGTCCTTTTACTAACGTTCGTTTTGTTTTTCATTTTTGAGCGTTTGCAAAATTAGTCCTTTTACTAACGTTCGTTTTGTTTTTCATTTTTGGTCCTTTTGATTATTATTATTATTCTAAAAAATTCAAAAAAATTTATAAAAATTATAAAAACTTATAAAAATACGAAAAAAATTTAAAAATTCGAAAATTTTTGAAAAAACTTATAAAATTAGAAAAATTTATAAAAATTTGAAAAAATTTACAAAATTTGTAAAATTCGAAAAAATTTAAAAAAATTCGAAAAAACTTATAAAATTAGAAAAATTTATAAAAATTCGAAAAAATTTAAAAAATTTGTAAAATTTGAAAAAATTTATAAAAATTCGAAAAAATTTACAAAATTAGAAAAATTTATAAAAATTCGAAAAAATTTATAAAAATTCGAAAAAACTTATAAAATTAGAAAAATTTATAAAAATTTGAAAAAATTTACAAAATTTGTAAAATTCGAAAAAATTTAAAAAAATTCGAAAAAACTTATAAAATTAGAAAAATTTATAAAAATTCGAAAAAATTTAAAAAATTTGTAAAATTTGAAAAAATTTATAAAAATTCGAAAAAACTTATAAAATTAGAAAAATTTATAAAAATTCGAAAAAAATTTACAAAATTTGTAAAATTCGAAAAAATTTATAAAAATTCGAAAAAATTTATAAAAATTCAAAAACTTATAAAAATCGAAAAAGTTTTCAAAAAAATTTCGAATTTTTCAAAAATTTTTGAATTTTTAAAATTTTCGTATTTTTAAAATTCGAAGTATTCAAATTTTTCAAAAATTTTCGAATTTTATAAGTTTTTCGAATCTTTTCGAATTTTTTGAATTTTTAAAAAAATTCGAATTTTTTAAATTTTTTTGAAGTTTTTAAAATTTTTTTGAAGTTTTCAAAAATTTTTGAATTTTTAATTTTTTTTCGAATTTTTATAAGTTTTTGAATTTTTATAAATTTTTTCGAATTTTTATAAATTTTTTCGAATTTTACAAATTTTGTAAATTTTTTCGAATCTTTATAAATTTTTCTAATTTTATAAGTTTTTTCGAATTTTTATAAATTTTTTCGAATTTTTATAAATTTTTTCGAATTTTTATAAATTTTTCTAATTTTATAAGTTTTTTCGAATTTTTATAAATTTTTCTAATTTTATAAGTTTTTTCGAATTTTTATAAATTTTTTCGAATTTTTATAAATTTTTCTAATTTTATAAGTTTTTTCTAATTTTATAAGTTTTTTTTGAATTTTTATAAATTTTTTCGAATTTTTATAAATTTTTCTAATTTTATAAGTTTTTTCGAATTTTTATAAATTTTTTCGAATTTTTATAAATTTTTCTAATTTTGTAAGTTTTTTCGAATTTTTTTAAATTTTTTCGAATTTTTATAAATTTTTTCGAATTTTACAAATTTTTTAAATTTTTTCGAATTTTTATAAATTTTTCTAATTTTATAAGTTTTTTCGAATTTTTATAAATTTTTTCAAATTTTTCAAAAATTTTCGAATTTTTAAATTTTTTTCGCATTTTTATAAGTTTTTATAATTTTTATAAATTTTTTTGAATTTTTTAGAATAATAATAATAATCAAAAGGACCAAAAATGAAAAACAAAACGAACGTTAGTAAAAGGACTAATTTTGCAAACGCTCAAAAATGAAAAACAAAACGAACGTTAGTAAAAGGACTAATTTTGCAAACGCTTGTTTGGTTAAAGGACTAACGTTGTCACAAATACTGACGGGGTTGTTATTATTAGGACAAAACTTTAGAAAAAATTAGTCAAATCGGTAATAAATTTGTAGATTATCCAATCCGGGACAAATCAGTAAGTTCGTTGCTATTCTATATCATTTACCCTTAATATCTAATGAGAAGATAACGTCGAGATACATGCCATAATCAAGCGAACAAAGTGAGGTGGAAACCTCATTCTTTTGAGAAATGAGGAAATAAATGGCAATTCAACCCTGTCATAAGCCTTGCTGATGTCTAACTTAACTACTAATGATCCTCTAGTACCATTTCATTTATTCTTTAGCCAACGAAATACTTCAAAAGAAATAATTGCATTATCAGTGATCATTCTTTCTGAATAAAAAAGCGAGGCGGACTGTGTTTCATGGACCAATCTTGGTAAAATTAGCTTCAATCGACAGGCATAACACTTTTGATACGATTTTGTATAACACATTGCATATGCTAATTGGCCGAATGTCCTTTAAGGACTCCGGTTGGTGTGTATTTTATGTTTGTATAAAACACAACAATTAATTTTTACATTTGAGAATAACTGCTACAGTTTTACATTTCACTATACGAGTATTTCACTATACGAGTATCTATGCATAGCAACAAAAATTTAAAACAAAAAATAACTATATTTGTGAAATTGTGGTTATGTATTTAGTGTATAAAATGGATAAATATTGTTTATTGAGTCAAACTTTTAACTTATTAGGAGTAAGTAGTTATGGAAGAAAAGTGTGTGAATGTAAAATATAATATTATAAGAATAGAGAGTAGAACTGTAGAAGTAGATTAGTAATTTTGGCAGTTCTCACTTCGAGAGTTTTTTTAACAAATGTGTTTTCTCTTTGATTAATTAAGAAAAATTAATTATTTATAATCTAAAATACTTATAACACACACCTATAACATGAAAAATATCAAATTATGGGTGTGTTTAACGCATAGTTTTTAGGAGCATTTAGGAGCGGTGAGTGGTGAGTGTTGTGATTTTTAATGCTCGTTTGGTAACCAACAAGTAGTTTTTTTATTTTTTATTTTTATTTTTAATTTTTTTTGGAATGCTTATTTTTCAACGCTTCATGAAGTAGCATTTAGTAGCGTTGATGATTTAGGAGTTATTTTACACATTATGATTACAGCTACAATTACGTTACCAAACTGTTTTATAGAAGAAAAAAAAATCTACTGCTCACAACTAGTAGCTCACTGTTAATGCTTACTGCTAATACTCACTGATACTGCTACTTCTGCCAAACACACCCTATAACAATCAATTTAAGGTAATGGACCAAGAACAATCATACATTTTGATGAAGGTGGTAAACAATTGTTAGAATTAATAATCAAATGGCGAGTTTGTTCTCAAACTTAACATTAAATTGTAAAAATATTCTTTCGCGGTTTGCCTATATTAACATAAACCAATTATGTAAAAAAACATATTGGCAAAAATCAAGTATATGACCCACTCGCTCAAAGGTTATCGAACTTATGGCTCTTGTCTCGTACATATTTTTAGGGCCACTAACTGAAAGTGTTGGATCTCAAAGCCATTTGATCTTTTCATGTGTTCTTCTTAGGGTATTGTTTTGTTTTTGGTCTTGGTTTCTTTGGTACAATTTTTAGTCTATGTATAATTTTCTTTGCTTTGGCTTCCCCTGTACAATTCCTCCTTTTGTTGGAGTTTGTTAATACATTAGCTTTTCCAAAAAAAAAAAAAAAAAAAAAAAAAAAGCTAATAAACATCAACTCTGGAAAAAATGATTTTAATCAAAAATTTTGCATGAATCATTTGAGAATATTTTTCTTTAAACTTTTGTTCTATTAAAGATAATTTTACTAATAATGAATGACATAAATGGCTTATGTCAAAATGTACAAATCACAAAGACGATTTTAGTATTTTACTAAAAATTAATACTCCGTATAAGTTTTGGGTAAACTACGAAATTCATTAGGGAAAATGATTAAGATGAATAATTAATGTGACTAATTTTATGTCTAAACTATTCATTTTGTGACACATGTATTACGCTTATTCTTATGTGACTAATTGATTGAGCCACGTGTTTCAAGATCTTTATTAGGCATAAAATTAGGCACATGAATTAGTCATGCCAATCACTACTCATTCATTAGTGTGGTTTTCTGTTTAGCACAAACTATCATTTTCGAAAACTCTTAACATCAGTTATTTTAAACAGAACAAGAATCTTAACAACAAATCGAGAACTATCTTTTCTGAATGAATTTCGTTAAACTTTTTTGATTCACGTCAACAATTTATAATATAAATGGTTGAGTTAGGATCCTGCAAACAAAGAAAGTAAAAAAGGAAGGAAGCGGTGACATGTGTTATTATTTGATGTAAAAGAAAGAAATTTGTTAAAAAAAAAATACTCGCTCTGTTTTTAAATAAATGTCCAATTTAACTTATTTCAGTCTTTTTTATTTAATTTTAACATTAAATATTTTTGTTTGTGTTATATAAAATATTTGATACAAATTATACCAATGAAAATATATTTAAAACATAATCCACTAATATATTTTGCATCAAGTATTATATAATACAAACAAAAATATTTAAGATAAAAGTTGAACAGAAAAAACTACAAAAAATTAAAGTAAACATTTATTTAGGGACGAAGAGGGTATAATTTTTTTTCACAACATAACATAAGAGAAAAAAAATAATACAAAAAGATTGTGCAAGATTTTTTGATAATCTCTTTTTATTTTTATTATTTTTTTATCAATGTAGTTTTGATGATCTTTCTATTAGCTTGCCATTCTTTTTTCATAATTTTTCTTTTGATCTTAGTTAAAATAGTGTTGTTTCCCTAATTATTTTTCTGCTATTTTTGGTTTGTATGATAAGATGTAATGTAATCGATAATATAAAAACTAAAATACCCTTTGATGATATGATGTTTATTCAATGTGGTTAGTTAATGATAGAGTTTTATGTAATTTTAATTCCATTTATAAGATGTAATGAAAATAAGTAGGGGACCCCTAAGGAATGGTTTTGGTGTAATGCGTCATTCGTTGTAATGAATCATTACATTCTATAAATGTAAACAAACAACATTTTTTCATTACACCGTAATAATCTTTTTCACTCCAGCTTTGATTACAACATACCAAAAACTACGTAAGTCATAAATAGTTTGTATCAAAATGGACTAATGACAAGAACAATTTTTACAATCTACATTACATTTAAATTACTTTTCTATCTCTTTTCAGATAATAGATGAAATATTCTTTTTAATAAAAAGTGCTCTCAAAGAAATTTCCCATTTTGCACAATTTCCCTTATAAAAAAGTACTTTATTAAACATAATTTGATTATATATATTTTTTTTGGAGCAAACATAATTTGATTATCTAAACTCCAATAATAATCATTTAATAATCTCATTACAACAACATAAATACCATGTCCAAAAAACATGAAAAACACAAACCAAGAAGAAAATAGTATAATAATAATCACATTTTCTAACACAAATAATCCCATAAATTAAAGCCTTCATCCAAGGGGCAATATAATCATTGCAAACACATGCTACTCTCCCTGTTCCTTCCAACACATGACCCTTGCCCACAACACAAACACTTTGATCACTTTAACACAAACTCAAACACACACACAACACTTAAAACATATTCCTTGTGACACAACAAACAAAAAACACTTGTAAACAAACCATTTACTTAAAAGGGTATTAGTTTTATTTGGTGATGGAAATGATGGGAGGAGGAGGTGGCGGCGGGGGTGGCGGCGGAGGGAGGAGGAAGCCGTCATGGAGAGAGAAAGAGAATAACAGGAGGAGAGAAAGGCGGCGGAGGGCGATTGCGGCTAATATTTATAATGGGTTAAGAGCACAAGGGAATTATGATTTACCAAAACACTGTGATAATAATGAGGTCTTAAAAGCTCTTTGTAAAGAGGCTGGTTGGGTTGTTCTTCCTGATGGCACTACATTTCGTAAGGTATATAAATTTTTTATAATTCTTTTCTTTTTGATTGATTTATTGTTTTAAGCAATACCCATTTGTTAGATCTAGTTAAAAGTTGTGTTTTGTTCTTGAATTTTGGGATTTTTGTTTAGGTTTTTAAAGGTTTAGATCTGCTCAAAACTTTATGTTATTCACAAATTAAACCTCTTTATACAAAAATGAGAAATTTTATGTTTTATGCATAAATGGTAAAGTTAACATTTTTAGACATTGATGTAACATTTTTACTCTGAATTTCTTGTAATGAGAGTATGAGACAATTTGTTACTTAGTTTTGATATAAAAGTTTGATCTTTTTTAGATTTTTGGCTAAAAGTTCCCAAATTTGTTGATAATTTGGTATAAAGATTTGATCTTTTGTATATTATTACCTTAAAGTTTCCAAATTTGTTTATAGTTTTAGTGTAAAGATTTGATTTTTGTTATAAAGTTTGTGATTTTGGGTGAATCTTGATATGAATGATGAATGACAGGGTTCAAGGCCACCATTGCCTACTATTGATATTGGTGGTGCATCAACCTCCACAACACCAAGTTCTTCGCAGAAGCCGAGCCCGATTATGAGCCCCATTATGAGCCCGATTATGAGCCCTTCGTATCAATGCAGCCCGTCGTCCTCGTCTTTCCCTAGCCCGTCGAAGTTTGACATGAATGAAAACCCCTTTGCTTATCTTCGTAATGCTATTCCATCTTCACTACCCCCTTTGCGTATCTCAAACAGTGCCCCTGTGACTCCACCTCTCTCGTCCCCGACTTCAAAGTGTCCTAAGCCCAACAACAATTTCAACTGGGAGTCGTTTACTAAGCAGTCGATTTCTACTTTCAATTTGCCGTTCTTTGCCTCTTCTGCTCCTACAAGTCCTACAAAGTACCAAAGGTTTACTCCTGCTACTATACCTGAGTGTGATGAATCTGATTCTTCAACTATCGACTCGTGTCAGTGGGTGAGGTTTAAGAACTTTGAGCCGATGCTGACTAACCCCAACTCGCCAACGTTTAACTTGGTTAAACCAATGGCTCAAGTGACCGTAACTAAAGATTCTGGTGGTTCTGATAAGGGGAAAGGGATGGAGTTTGAGTTTGAGAACGGTGGAGTGAAGGCGTGGGAAGGTGAGCGGATCCATGATGTCGGGTGGGAAGGTGAGCGGATTCATGATGTCGGGTTGGATGATCTCGAGCTTACTCTTGGAAGCGGAACTGCTAAATAATTTGTGGTTTAAGTTATGATCTTTTTACAGCTTTTTAAGGGTTTAGAGATTAGCATACAAGTGAATTCTATTGAAGATGCACATTATATTAGTAGAAATTATTATGAGGTTTTATGTGAATTTTGATCCATTGATTGAAGAACCATTTTATATTTTGTGAAAAAGATTGGATCTTTTCAACAGTTTGATCAAAAAGTATGAATAGATGTTGTGTTTGTCAAAGTTTATTTGTGGTCTTTAAAAGATGCAAGCTTTGAATAATTTGTTTTGTGTCCCCCTTTGTTTATTGGCTCATCTTTGCACATTGTACGTTTTTTGTTCTGATATTTCTCTTTTTTTTTGCATGTATTGTGTGGTGTAATTTTATTTGTACAATAATAATGTAGCACAATCTGAAACTAAGTTATACGAATTAAACAAGTGGAATATAAAATACTTGTACATTATTACACACTTATTAGTTTATACGTGTCGATGTTTATTCATTTTAGTAGTGAATTAACATTATGAGATCTTGTGCTATTTATTGAATGATAAATGAGTATTTTTCATTATAACTAGAAAAACAATCAATGATTTACACTTTATAAAATAAAATTCTTGTGAAGCATAAACTTATAAGATAAGTTCGTCACTCACATTTATCCGCGTTCGGTGTATAAGAGGTGAGATCAACAAAGAATATTTTTGTTATTTATCCGCGTTCGATGTATAAGAGTTGAGATCAACAAAGAATATTTTTTGTTTCCTAAAGAACAAATAGGTGAATTCTGGCCATCTATTTTTTTATCTAACAAAAAAACCAATTTTCCATCTTTTTTTTACACAACATATCTTGAAAACGTTAAATTTTCAAGCTACGAAAAATACACAATCGCGACGAGAAAATTATCTTTCTATCGATATACACTTCTATATACTTTCGACGATTTTTTTTTTAAATTTTCGCCTAGAAAAATCACACGTGATTTGTAAAATCACTTGTGATTTGTTATTTTTCTGATTTGTAAAATTTTTGTCTAGAAAATCACTTGTGATTTGTTATATTTCTGATTTGTAAAATCACTTGTGATTTGTTATTTTTCACAAGTCACATGTGATTTTTAAAGTAATAAATCACATGTGATTTTTCTGGGCAGAAATTTTGAAAAAATAGTTCGTCGAAAGTATATAGAAGTGCATATCTACAGAAAGATAATATAATTCTCGTCGCGATGGTAGAATTAATTTCGCGTAACGATTAATAGTTTGCGATATATTTTTATTAAAAAAAATGAAAGTGGGTTTTCCTTATTTGATGAAAAAAAATGGATGACTCAGATTGCATGATTTGTTCTTTAGATAAAAACTGTTCCGCATGTAATTTTTGTCCGGTGTATAAATTATATGGCAATCTGATTTGCTTGAAACAAGATTTATTTTAAAAGAAGAGTTATTTTACATATCAAAAGTTTTTAACGGGATAAATTCCTGCCACTTATTTTTCTGTTGAAAGAAAACAGGGAGATTAATTAATATTTAAATTTAAATGTTAATTACACATATTTTTTTTATAATTTAAATATATAATAAACCGTTAATCGTTGGAAAAAACAAATTATACCGTTACGAAGAGCATTTAATTATTTCTATATAAAGACACTTTGATATACTTTTGACAAACTTTTTTTGATCGTTTTTTTCACGTTTTATTTTTGATATTGAAATTCGCATGACATATCACATGTGAGTTAACACTAATATCGAAGTTCGAATATTAAACATTTGTATTAAAATTGACATAAGTATTCGTCTATAAATCAAAGACTTTTCCCGTTTTTTGCAATGAAAAACACACATTCATGGGTTTTCAGCCATATATCACACATTGTATTTGAATTATAGATTATAGTAGTTTTTTCATGAAACTTCTATAATCACATGGGAAAACAATAGTAAAATTCACATGGGATTGAGATCACGCGTGGTCAAAATCACATGTGATTTTATGTGTTTTATCCAACTTTGATGAATTAATTGGACTAGTCTACAATTCGAAATATAATGTGTTGTATATGGTTGGGAAAGCTATGAGTGTCTAGTTTCAAAAAAAAAAAAAAAAAAAAAAAAAAAAGGTGAAACTTTTAAAATATTGTAGAAAAAGTTATGTTCATTTTATTAGATGTTTGGATATTCGAATATTTAAATTAGTGTTTAATCGCATGTGATTTCTCATGCAAGTTTCAACAACGAAAAAAGACAAAAAACGTTAAAAGAAACGAAAAAAAAAAAAGTTTGTAAAAATTATATCAAAATGCCCATCTATAGAAAGATAATTAAATGCTCGTCGAGGAAGGTGTGATCTTTTTCGCTTAACGATTAACAGTTTAAGAGATAAATTTTTGAAAAATAAGGCGGTAAAAAGTGAGTTTGTTATCTAATCTAAAAATGAGTGGCTATGATTGATCCCTTGGTATGTAAATAAAGTTCTGATATGTAAATGGACTTAAAGCTTATTTTAAATGCCTAAGAGCATCAAGGGTCTTCGTTGCATTACCCAAATTCCCCCGTCATCGCTTATCACACGCGCACCTTTTGAAAAGCTACTAAAGAAAAGGATGAGGATGGGCATTTGGTTGGCATGTCCCCATCCTGAACGCGTTGGTCAAGGGGGTGGGACGACGCCAGCGCACCCAAGCCAATCCCATACACAAACACATTGTATGCTCTAAGTTGGTTTTTTCAATAAGATTGAAAACTTAAGTTGTGTTTTATTTTTTCATAGTATTTTTTTTTTCCTTCTATATTTGAATACACATAGACGTTTCTTGAACATAACACTTGTTTTTTCCTTTTATGTCTGCACAAACATTTTCAAAAATGTTTGTTTGCTTTTTTCTATTATATATGCAAGTGCGAAGACGTTAGTGGTTTTGTTTAACTTTAGACATAAGAGTAAAGAAAAAAGACGTTTTCCACTTCAATTTTACGGATTTTTTCTAAAGTCTAATCACCGCTTCTCATTTTTAAAAGAGTTCATATTCACTCTTCTATCACAAACATGATAGTGCAAATCAGACATACCGAAAATCAGACATAAGAGTAAAAGATCATTGTGTGTTGTTAGGTATTTGTTTTTTTAAATCTTTATATGTTTTGAAGTTTAAAATCAAGTATACATCTAAAGGTAAAATATACAAGGAATATGGGTGTTTGATTGAGGTGGTCGGAATTTGATGAAGTTAGCCGAAAATATTGATGACCGAAAATAATGGTGGTGCCGTGGTGGAAGGTGGGTGTTTGTGGGTGAAAGAAATCAGACCAGACCGGAAGTTAAAGAAATCAGACTCCTATTTGGGCTACATTACTTCCTATTTATTTTTCTATGGTAGATTAATTTAGTTTTTTATTAGCTAGATGACTACTATTAGATATTTGTTTCCAATCAGTTTTCTAATATAAACGGGATTCTTATGGTGGTTTAGTCGGGGGGAAAACACCCATTGTTTTCCACAAAATGTTTTGGGGAAAACAAGAAAAACAGAGATATTTATTTTCCAAATAAGCGTTTTCCAACAAAATGTTTTGCAACATACAAAATCCCCTATTTCCTAACTTAACAAGAAAAATTACAAAACAAATTTTATTTGTTTTCCTTTGTAACCCACAACCCTGTTAGGAATAAAATAAACGTAATACAAATTGTTTTGTATATAATCGTAAGATTACAACAACAGATTGAGGCCTGCGATTAGCAGTGTCCTTAAACAGAAATTCGCCCTATCTAGTACGAACTGTTTAGAGGATACAACAATCAAATCAAGTATGAAACTTGAATCTAGCGAATCGGTTATGTTACAATGATGAAAATGAATGATGTTTTTGTGTTTTTGATGATTCCAAAGTGAAAAATTCGTCCTCTATATATAGGCACATGGTGACCTTTCAAAACAGTCACAATACCCCTTCAAATGGCCTTAGAGACGCTTCTTTTCGTAATAGTCACAATGGTTCAGAATTAGTGACGCTTTAGCGACGACCTAGCGACAGAATAACCGTCGCTAACTGCCACTGGTTCAAACAGTCGCGATGGTTCGCTCAATGATGCCTTTTTAATAGATCTAACCATCACCATTGCGATTAGGCACGTCTTTACCTTCGTGATGGTTAATTAGAGACGGTTTAGTGACGGTTTACCGACAGAAAAACTGTCACTAATCTCTAATTCGTGGCAATCACTAAAAACAACAAAACAATAATAAGTAATGTTCCAACAATACCCCACATTTTCTATTCAAACATCAATAATACCCCACATTTGAATAGAAAATAAGACAATTACTTATTATTCTATTTCCATCAAATGTAATATGACATGCATTAGATTAGGTGTCTTTTGGACTTGAACCTATCCTAGTGAGTACATATCGGATCTACTTTGTGGATAGTGAACATAAGTCTTGAACTAGCCACGTTTTGTAGTAAATCGAGACAATAAGTATCACACATATCATATTTATGTAATAACAGATTCTTACCGTTGTGTTCATTTCAGTCGTGAACATATCCTTATTCATGAGAATTTTAGAGAACTTAGCCATCTGGTTCCCAAAGATGCGACCCCACATCAATCTCGTATAGGTAACGCTAATCAAGAATATTCCGTAGTATTCCACTGTGAAAAGCCATTAGCATTATTAAGAATTAAAATTCAGCCCTCAATCATCAACGGAAAAACACACAAAAAAATCATGTTAGGAATGGGCATACCTGTGTGTTAGTACTTTTGAGTTTTCCTTAACTAGTTTTCCTATTGAACCTAGACCATGGGATCTCCAATTTTGCTAGGTTAGGTTTCCGCCGAGTAGTCACTCATTGTGTTGGCTTTAAGCCCATACCCCTCGATGTAAATATGACTTGTTCTCTACAAAGGCCTTTTGTCAAAGGATCTGCTAAATTTTCCTTTGACTTAACGTAGTCGATGGAAATGATTCCATTTCTTAACAAGTCATTTATCGTATTGTGGCGACGTCTTATATGTCTTGACTTGCCGTTATAGATTTGATTCTTTGCTCTGGTAAGAGCAGCCATACTATCACAATGTATACACACAGCAGTCACAGGTTTTGGCCACAAGGGAATACCCTCTAGAAAGCTTTTAAGCCATTCTGCTTCTTCAGCAGCTTTGTCTAAGGCTACAAATTCTGCTTCCATTGTTGATCTGGTATTCACAGTTTGCTTAGACGATTTCCATGATACAGCAGCCCCTCCAAGTGTAAATACATAGCCACTTGTGGACTTTCCTTCATTGTGGTTGGAAATCCACTTTGCTCTGGTAAGAGCAGCCATACTATCACAATGTATACACACAGCAGTCACAGGTTTTGGCCACAAGGGAATACCCTCTAGAAAGCTTTTAAGCCATTCTGCTTCTTCAGCAGCTTTGTCTAAGGCTACAAATTCTGCTTCCATTGTTGATCTGGTATTCACAGTTTGCTTAGACGATTTCCATGATACAGCAGCCCCTCCAAGTGTAAATACATAGCCACTTGTGGACTTTCCTTCATTATGGTTGGAAATCCAATTGGCATCACAAAATCCTTCTAATACAGGAGGATACTTAGTGTAATGTAACCCATAAGCCATTGTATGCTTAAGATATTGAAGCACTCTTACTAGTGCATCCCAATGATCTCTCCCAGGGTTATGTGAGTATCGACTAAGTCGACTTAGACTATATGCCAAATCTGGTCGTGTACAATTCATTATATACATCAAGCTTCCTAGTACTTGTGTATATTGTAACTGAGATACACTTTGTCCTTTGTTCTTCTTGAGTTGAACCTTAGGATCAAAGGGAGTTACAACTGGTATATCATCATAGTGCCCAAATTTCTTAAGGGTCTTCTCAATGTAATGAGATTGGGTAAGGATGTATCCATTAGAATTCTTTTGAATTCTTATACCAAGAATGACATCTGCTTCTCCCATGTCTTTCATATCAAATGAAGAATGAAGCATTTTCTTGGTTTGGTTTATAACATCCATATTTGTACCCATGATTAGCATATCATCTACATATAAACAAATGATGACAAATGCATTTTTGTATTGTTTAACATAGACACATTTATCACATTCATTTATTTGATAGCCGTTCGATAATAGAGTGTTATCAAACTTCTCATGCCATTGCTTTGGAGCTTGTTTAAGGCCGTAAAGAGATTTAATCCATTTACATACCTTATGCTCTTGACCTTTGACAACAAACCCCTCAGGTTATTGCATATAGATTTCTTCATCTAATTCACCATTTAAGAACGCAGTTTTCACATCCATTTGATGTATAATCAGGTTGTGAATTGCTGCTATTGCCATTAACGTTCTTATAGAGGTTATCCTTGTAACCGGGGAGTAAGTGTCAAAGAAATCTTGACCTTCTTTTTGACGGTATCCTTTTGCTACTAAACGAGCCTTATACTTCTCTATGGTACCATCAGGTCTTAGTTTCCTTTTGAAGATCCACTTATGGCCTATGGGTTTATGTCCCGAAGGTAGATCAACCAATTTCCATGTATTATTGTGCACAATTGAGTCTATCTCGCTTTGAATAGCCTCTTGCCAATAAGGTGCTTCTGATGAATCCATAGCAGCCTTATATGTTTGTGGTTCTTCATTAACAATATAGGTCATATAATCTGGTCCAAAGTCTTTAGAGACTTTTGCACGCTTACTTCTTCTAGGTTCATCATTCTCTTGTTGAACCTCAGAATTGTTGTCTCTTTGATCTTGAGACAATAGATCATCTAATACTCTTTTCCTTGAATTTGAGATTTGTTTCTCTTTATCCTTATAAGGAAAGATATTCTCAAAGAAATCTGCTTCAGCAGATTCTATAATTGTGTTGTTGCTTATGTCCTCTACATTGGATTTGTAAACCAGGAACCTATAAGCAGCACTATTCTTTGCTGGACCGAGATAAACACAATCAACTGTTTTTGGTCCAAGTTTGGTTCTCTTTGGTAAAGGTATTTGAACCTTTGCCAAACAACCCCACACTTTCATCCTTTTATAAGAAGGTTGCTTTCCTTTCCATAATTTATATGGAGATTTGTCACTCTTCTTATGAGGAATTTTATTCAACACTATATTTGCAGCAAGACATGCTTCACCCCATAGACTATGAGGAGCCCCTGAAGTAATTAACATTGAATTAATCATGTTCTTCAATGTTCTATTCTTTCGTTCAGCCACGCCATTTTGTTGTGGGGTGTATGGGGCTGTAGTTTGGTGTAAAATACCATAAGTAGAACAAAATTCAGCAAAGTCATTGGATTCATATTCTCCTCCTCTATCAGACCTTAGAATTTTGATCTTTTTGTCTAGTTGATTTTCAACTTCTGCCTTATATGTCTTAAACATATTCAAGGCTTCATCTTTGGTATTTATTAAGTACACATAACAAAATTTGCTGCAATCATCAATGAAAGTAATATAATAATTCTTTCCTCCTCTTGATGGTGTTGCTTTGAAATCACATAAATCTGTATGGATTAAACTAAGTATTTCATTTGATTTTTCTACAGATTTGTGTGAATGACTTGTGTATTTAGATTCAACACATATCTCACACTTGGATATTTTATCCATTGTGCATTTAGGCAACATGCCTAAGTTTATCATTCTTTTCAAGGAACGGAAATTAACATGGCCTAATCTAGAATGCCATAAGTAAGAAGGATCAATCATGTACACAGAAGCGGTGCTAGTGCCCGCGTTATTATTATTAATAACATTGTCATCAGTTACAACACTTAGTTTAAAGAGTCCCTAATCAAGGTAACCCTTTCCTACATACACACCACCCTTGGTAATTACAAACTTATCTGATTCAAATACAAGTTTAAATCCCTTATTACTAAGAATAGGGCCAGAAATCAGATTCTTGGTGATGTTAGGCACATGCAACACGTTTGAGAGCACAAGATCTTTTCCAGAAGTCAACTTTAATATGACTTTGCCTTTTCCTTCAATCTTTGAAGAAGTTCCATTCCCCATGAACATTGGTTCAGTTTCATTCACCTTTTGGTAAGATACAAACATCCTTCTTGAATTACATATGTGCTTTGTTGCACCAGTATCAAACCACCAATCAACATTATTTGTGGTTAAGAAGGCTTCAATTACTCCAGCAAATTCTGTTGGAGATTCCACATGGTTTGCTTGGTTGGAATTTCCTCCAGAATTTCCCCCTCCATGTTCTTTCTTGTGGCGACAATCCTTGGCTTTATGACCAGGTTTCCCACAGACCCAACAGTGATAAACTTTCTTGAAGTTGTTCTTCTTTTGTTGGGTGTAATCCTTCTTTTTATCCTTGGACGAATTATGTCCAGAACCACCACCCTTTTTGTTGTTTTTGTGGTAGTTCTTCGGTTTTGAAAAGCTTTCTCCAACCATGTTTGCATTTGGTTCTATCGAATTTAGATCAGCCTTTTCTTGCATCCTGTTATCTTCCTCAACACGAATTTTAAGAACAAGTTGCTCAAAACTCATATCGTCAGTCAAATGTTTAAGATATAACTTAAAATTTTTCCAGGATTGAGGCAATTTTTCAATAATAGAACCAACAAGAAAGTTAGAGTTTATACCCATGCCTTCTACTTCCAATTCATGGACTATGATTTGGAGTTCTTCCACTTGCTTCACAACTGGCTTTGCATCATTCATCTTGAAGTTCAAGAATTTGCCAACAACAAACTTCTTGGAACATGCAACTTCAGTCCTGTATTTCTTTTCCAACGATATCCATATATCCCTTGCATTTGCAAAGGTAGAATAAATATCATACAAGGAATCATCCAGAGCATTCAGAAGATAATTTCTGCAATTATATTCATTATGATTCCATTGTGAGGCGGCCCTTTCATATTCTGCCACTTGTGCCTCAGTAGGAACATTCTGTCCTTCCACATACGGATCTGTTGGTTCAGGATCCGTGAGAACATTTGACACATGCAACGTTGTCAAATAAAACAACATCTTTTGTTGCCAACGACGAAAATCAGTTCCTTTGAACTTTTCAGGTTTTTCAACATGCGGTTTCTGAATCGTTTGATCCATCTCTGAAATTTCTGTTTAAGATTGTTAGGAATAAAATAAACGTAATACAAATTGTTTTGTATATAATCGTAAGATTACAACAACAGATTGAGGCCTGCGATTAGCAGTGTCCTTAAACAGAAATTCGCCCTATCTAGTACGAACTGTTTAGAGGATACAACAATCAAATCAAGTATGAAACTTGAATCTAGCGAATCGGTTATGTTACAATGATGAAAATGAATGATGTTTTTGTGTTTTTGATGATTCCAAAGTGAAAAATTCGTCCTCTATATATAGGCACATGGTGACCCTTCAAAACAGTCACAATACCCCTTCAAATGGCCTTAGAGACGCTTCTTTTCGTAATAGTCACAATGGTTCAGAATTAGTGACGCTTTAGCGACGACCTAGCGACAGAATAACCGTCGCTAACTGCCACTGGTTCAAACAGTCGCGATGGTTCGCTCAATGATGCCTTTTTAATAGATCTAACTGTCACCATTGCGATTAGGCACGTCTTTACCTTCGTGATGGTTAATTAGAGACGGTTTAGTGACGGTTTACCGACAGAAAAACTGTCACTAATCTCTAATTCGTGGCAATCACTAAAAACAACAAAACAATAATAAGTAATGTTCCAACAAACCCTCCCTCCCTTTCTTCAAAATAGAAAACGGAAACATCAACAAAACACGTTTTCTATATTTTCAAGTGTTTTGTGGAGATAAATTTCCTTTCCAAATTTTTACAAAACTAGAGATAGAAAACAAGATAATTTCATTATAATTTACTGGTTTTGTTTCGTTATAAATACTTATGCATTACGATAGTTACCACTTAATCGAATACATTGCGAAGAGTGTTTGTCTTCTCGAAATCAATCCTGTGTTAATAATGAGGATGAATGTTTTGATGATTATATTCATATTGTTCAACCTAGTTAACAATCTTGATGCGTCCTTGAGTCGTGTGAGTAATCTTGAATCTAAATCCAAAGTCGACTTAGTATCTAACCGTGTGATTAATCACGATTCAGAATCAAGGGCCTATATTGGTTCGGTTAATGAGAGTGGAGATAGAGCAAGTAACGGAGAAGGTAGTCCAGGAGTCCCGGTTGGCGGTCGTAGAATGTCTTTGTATGTCCAAACCCCTACCCATGATGCAGGTGCCGGGAGCATGGACATTATTCTTCGAATTGATTTGATTTTGGGGGGCTTTGTAGTAGTTGGCTTAGTAGTTATTTACGTAGTAACTTGTTTTTGTTAACGTAGCTAGGCTATTCATGCATATCTTGTTATTTAGAAAATGACGGATTTTGTTTTAGCTCCCAAGATTAACATGATTAGATTTTTAGTTAGAATTTATAATTTTTTATAAATTACGTTTTAGGAAGTTTTTGATGATATATAATACATTTTTTGTTAATTTGATAGATATAAAGAAGTGTCGATGTTATGTAGTTTTAATAATGTTGTTCTTCGAGTTGATTTTATGGAGTTTCCTAATTATATCTATACTTCTATAGCCCCACAGACACATTATTTAGTTCACGTATGCAAATTTATTGATTGATGTTATTAAAAAGGGGGAATTTCATAAATCACTATTTAGAAGATACAAAGTCCTTTTTGGAAAAAAGTGAGTGATAAACAAAACTCACTATTTAGAAGATGCAAAGTCCTTTTTGGATCAATAAGATGTTATTAAAAAGATCATCTGAAGATTTTGAAGTATCAGCTTAATGCCTTCACAAAAGAAGATAATTGGTTGTATATCTCAGCTAGTTATGGCTACAAATTGACTTTAGAATCGAATACAAGCTTTTAGCTTATAATTCAACTGTTTTTTTGTATGTGTATATATGCAACTACAAGGTTTAATCGATTAAGACTAGTTGTTCATCTAGGTTCAAGAGTCAGCTCAGCTATATTTGCATCGGCTTGACTTGTTATCAGTGTCACGCATTTATATATTTTTGTTCTATCTTAGATTATGAACGCGTATTATCTTGGTTCGTTGCTATAGGGCACAGCTATATCATATTGGTTTATAGTTCACCCTTCAATAATGGTGATAATACTACACTACATTTGGCCATCTTGTAAGCATTTACCAAGAGTAACATGGCATGTTTTGGGGGCCAAAACATTCTCTTTAATATGCCCCAACTTACATTTTATACAAATAAACATATCTAGAAGAGACAGAGTAATAGACCCTATTGTTCACATTACATGAGACATAAACATGTTGCCTAATCAGGCAAAACAGCTGAGCATGTCTTATATGTCCAACCTAAATGACTAAACAAAACCTTTAGAACCTTCTTAAGAGCATAAAACATAACAACATATTTAAATATCACAAAAAACCCAAACAATTTATTGTAAAGAATATCATTACAGAAGAAACCACAAAACAAACCATTTTCACTAATATAAACATTCTAATCTTCATCATGTTAAATGATACAAAAACCTACTAGAATCATCGACCGTTAGATTAGCTACATTAACTTTTAGCAATCAATCTTATACTAGTATCAAATAATTCATTTACTCGTGTGAACGTTTAGTGTCATCTAAGAAGTTGGTTTTTTGGTTTGCTTCTTTAGCAATGGGCTTTAGATCCTTTTTGACAATGCTATTGCACTCCGTGTATCTGAAACATGATATAAGATGATCATTGACCATACCAGATACTTGCATGAATGAATAGATGACGGTAGGGCCCACACAACGAAAGCCTCTCTTCATTAAATCCTTGCTTATGAGTTCTGCCTTAGGTGTTTTAGCTGGTACTTGACGAGCATAGCGAAATCCATTCTTTTGGGGCTTGTTATTTAGGAAGCGCCAGCAGTAGTAACTGAAGGAACCAAACTCTTGCTGGATCTGCAAAAGACGAGAAACATATATGAGGTGACAATATTTAGTCAAACTTCTTGCTAAGTTCACTTTGTCACAAAAGAAATGGGAGGGTAGTGGGATCTGTAACATTAGACTATGCAACCCAAATTTTTAAAAAGGAACCAGCCCATCATGGGCAATCATCACCTAATCCATTTGCATTTATAGTAAACCGGGTCAATTTGAACCAACTAACTCATTTGGGCCTAGGCCGGTGTCCAACAACGAACCAGTCATGGCCAATGCATTTCCATCTAAAGTTAAATGGATCAGGTTTTGACCAAACCAACTTTTGCAGTGGCTATAGTTGGTTGGATCTCTTTATTTGGCCAGTTCAGATAACATCTAAACTGACCACCTATAGGCAAACTTTGGCCATCCCATCTGCATTTAACAAAATTGAGGCAGTTTTGCACCAACCCCTTTGGGACTGAGCTTAGGTGGCCAATAACCCTATTTTAGTCTATTACTGGACAATTCCATACTATTAGTACCTTAAGCAATGCGTCAGCATTTCCCACGATGGCACGTACTTTTTGCTCTGATAGTAACCGGCTACCATTTTGACGGGCTGACAACAACCTGTCTTCCGGCAACTTAGCAACTGATGATGGACTGAAGTTCTCAAAAAGATTTCTGTATAAGAATAATTAAATGTTACTAGTGATCCTAATATATTCACAATGATTAAATGACCATACTCACTCTACAGTTCTTTACCTGAATTTGTCTCTCTTATAAAGAATTTCTGGCCAAGTGAGTTCTGCAGATGCTTGTGACAAAACAAGTAGCTCAAATAACTTGTTGTCATCATGAACTGGAACTCCCCATTCTTCATCATGGAAAGAAACATGAAGTGGATCTACAACAAAAAAAGTAGCAAGAAAGAAGGTGAACAATTGATTAGAAACTGTTACTCCTATAATCCGCTTATACAATGATCGAGTTCACAGCTATATATGCAACTCTAGTTACATAATATACATCCCTACTGGCTACTGTGGCATTATTGCCTTTGCTTTTACTAAATAAATTACCCTATTGTAGCTATGAAACGCTAATTTCAGACTCATTCCGTTCAAATTAAAATATAAAGTAATGTTTTCAGTCTCTCTTAACCCTCAACGAAGGTAATCTGATGACATGTTTGCTCATGTGTAATGGACCTTTTGGCCTTTTTATAAAAAAGTCAGTTCAATGTGTAGTTTTTTAGCTCACATTAGCACACTTCTTAATGGCAATAATTATCCTAGATGACATCCATAGATCATGATCATGGCACAGTTATCATCATAAGTTTTTTTGACATGATCATGATCATGGCACAGTTATAATCCATAGATGATCATGATCATGGCACAGTTATCATCATAAGTTTTTTTGACATGATCATGATCATGGCACAGTTATAATCCATAGATGACATGATCATGGCACAGTTATCATCATAAGTTTTTTTGACAGTAATAATGTGTAGAAATCAACACTATTTTTTAAAAGAATGACTCTTAATCTATCTATAGACTGTTATGGTTCTTGATTAGGAAAATCACCAAATTGACAACCTTTTGCACAAAAACGGACCAAAAGGGTAAAAAAAGGCCAAAATGCCCATAGATCTTTTCTTGCCACGGTTTTACTTACGTTTCGAGATTTTACCAACTTTTTGAAAATTTACCTACTTTTTTGAGGTTTTACTACTTCTGTACACAACCTCAGAAAAATTCAATGAGCATGGTCAATTGGAATTTCGCGTGCATACAGGTATGAGGTGTTCATGGACTCCACACTGTTTGAGCAAATATCAAAAAAGTAGGTAAACCGTAAAATCTCAGATATAGGTGCTTCCTCAAACAAAATGTTCCGTGGCATTTTAGCTTTTTATAGTAGATGCGGTCCATTTTTGCGCAAAAGATCGACCACATGATTTCCTTTTTTTATTTACAACAGCAACTTAAAATTAAACATGTATATGTCTATAAAAAGAACACATTTACTAAATCCAGATCATGGATGGAAAATAAACTTTAAAGCAATTAGCATACGATATAATCCATTACACAATCGACGTCTAAAATATGAACTCCGATAGATTAGACTTCTTGCTATATAGTTTAGGCCTCTCCTGTATAAGTTTTGGTTACATGCTATAAGAATAATGTTTAAATTTCAAACAAAAGTATCTCATACAGACATACCTGAGAACTGAGTAATCCAGTCACACCGTTTAAGCGGACCAGAAAACACGATCACCTCAGCTTCATCTCTTTCCAACTTCAAGCTCTTACCATCACGTTTCTCTCTTTTTTTAGAACTCGGCACCTTCTCAGAGCTACCGTTAGAAGAAGACGACTTCAACGAACACGAATTATCTACAGATACATCTTTCTTCTTAACAACAACTTGTGACGCCTTCTTCGCTAATTTCACAGTTACCGGAGTCTTGGGCTTTTTTGGCACCACATTATCCTTATTATTCTTACTTTTCATAGTCTCGTCATTTTTAACCTTGACTCTGTTTCCAGCTGGCCCGAGTATTTTCCTCGATTCCAAATCGATATCATCAACTGATGAAGACATTAGCAATTTGAAAAAATATAAGGTTTTTTTTAAGAATAGAGTTTGGTTTGAGAGCACTAACTATGGAGAATTGAGGTGTAAATGTGTTTGATTTTGGATTGTTTAATGGAAGAGTAGAGTAGAATTAAAAATTTAAGGTTTCAAAAAAAAAAGAGAGGGGGGGGGGGTTGGAAAAAGAAACAGAAATTTGAAAATGACTTCAAATCCGAACGGATGTATTAATAAGCGGGTTTTTTTTTTTTTTTTTTTTTTTAAGATGACATTTGATATAGTGATGTAATGTTTAGGTCATGGATGATGAGGATTGTAAACGAGTTGACCGAAGTTTGAGCTCGAGCTTGACAGGGTTTGATCTCGGCTAGAGATAGTTTTAGCCTAAGTTTGAGCTCGGTTAGATAGCTGGCGAGTATATTTTGTAAGCTCAAACTAATTTTTTTTTTTTTTTTTTGGCTCAATCTCAGTTTGAACACAATAAAGCGTGACACAAGGGTCCCTGTTCAGTCTACCCGGCGAAAGGTAAGCCTATTTTAACTCTGTTGTACGCCACGTAACCGGTATTCACCTACGTAATCATCCCCGAGATGTTTATATTATTTCTTTCTAAGGAAATAATTATATAAATATGAAACTAGTATCAAATGCCCAAAATGCACAGTTAAATAAAATTGATACGCAAATTACACATAACTAAGACAAAACAGAACTAATAACAATCATGCTTATCATACAAGACGTGTACGAAATATTTTGTTTATATAATTGTGGTAAAAAATCTCAATATTATGTACTTTTTTTTTGTAAGGTAGGCGATGGGTAGCATTCGTGATTTGGTTACGAGTGGAAAGTGGAGGGGTATCCTTTTACCGTTACTTTAAAGTATCCAAAGCCAACCAAATAAAGTGAACAAAACAAACAACGGCTACACGACTTTAATTCCCATCTAACTCTTACGGCCCAACTAACCTTCACATCACATTGGCCCATTAGCTAACCTTTTTCCATTCTTATGTTAATTTGGTTTGATCAACATTTCTAAGGTTTAGGTATTGTTTGGTTTGGTAGCTTTTTATATGAATAAAAATATCATAGAGTTCTAAAGTCATTTGGACAGAGTTCTCAATTAATTTTAGAGTAAATTACACGGATGGTCCTGTGGTTTGTCGAAAATTTCACCTATCGTCCCTCAAACTTAAAAGTTGCATGTATCGTCCCTATCGCTGCCAAAGAATAACATGAATGGTCCTTTTGAGGGACGATAGGTGTAATTTTCGACAAACCAAATAATAACATAAATGGTCCTTTGAGGGACCATTCATGTTATTCTTTGGCAACGATAGGGACGATACATGCAACTTTTAAGTTTGAGGGACGATAAGTGAAATTTTCGACAAACCACAGGGACCATCCGTGTAATTTACTCTTAATTTTATTTGGATTATGAATTAGGTTGCAAACAATAGGCACATATATGTAATTGCCCCTATAAAAGAAAAGGGCCAAGATTCTCTCATGTTCATGTTGGTAACAACGTGAGATGTGAGAGGGAACAAAAAAGTGAGACGTCGTTTTTATATATACTTATCAATTGGTCAACATTAACTATCATGTTGAAGCACACCGCGTACAACATGACAAAAAAGGCTCGTCTTTTTTTGTGAAAATGGATCTCTCACCGTTATCATTTTTAACTATATGTTGAAGCACGCCGCGTATAGCATGACAAAAAAGGCTCGTCTTTTTCCATGAAAATGTACCTCCCACCATTACCGTTTTTACCCATCGTACTGATACCAATATCAAACGATCTTACTCCAAAATAAAGGAGGGAAAACTTGTCTATCTGATACGTTTTGAATGACAAGATTGTGCTTTGACGTTGATATGTAGTAGTAACGGCAACAAGAAGGAAGACGATTACAAAGTAGATAACTAATTGACCCGTTTGATCTGTTTGACCCATAAGTTAACTCGTTAGATCTATTACAGTATTTGTTACAAAATTCATTAAATGAAAGCTAAGAGTCCAAGAAAGAAGACAAAGCATAACAAATACTTCTACAATTTGTCATTGTCATTAAATACTACATTACAACATGATCCTAACGACAATTCTGAATATGAACATATTATCAGGAACACGATACCCGTTACTGAACATATGTTCACTACACTATGTTAATTTTGCAGCAGTCGATGAAGAATGGGATCATCATTTTCAACAACATACCAATTCACCAAATCTCAGGTCTGTGCTTCCTTACATACATTTTTCAAAGAACAGAAAGCATACTGCGTTTCCTTTTTCTTCCCATCTTTCTTTCCCACCAAAAGAACAATAAATGGGTATACTTTTGACATAACATTTCTGAGGTTTATCTTTTTTGAGAAAACAGACCTGCATAAAGACAAAGAGAATGCTTCAGATTCAGGATGGCGAACTCACACCTAAACTACTATATATACATTTTCACACAGCCACAACAATCTCACTTTTGTCCCTGGCGGGACTTAGTGAGTGGCCATTGTCGTCTCCATCCTTATTTTCAATGCCTATCAATCGGCTTTCTGATGCAAAACAGTAGGCATACCATGGATAGCTGCATGATAAACTCTCTTCTCCGGCAACCCAATATCTGACATTTTTAGGTTCCCCTGCACGCATCACACCAAATAAAACATTGACTTGCTTTAAAAATAGATATCAGAGATGCATGAGTAATTAACTCTACATTTGGTCATGACAAAAACATACTGATCCATATGATGATTTCAGCATCAAGAATATACCAGTAGCTTTTTACGATGTCACATATTGAATAGTTGGCTTATGACAACTAATATGTATATGTAAGAAGAAAACATCCCTTATTAACGGCAACAAGTTTTTTGGGATTTAGTTCTTACAGATTACACAAATTTTGAGTTTCAAAGGCAATAAAATGTTCCACCAAAATGATAATGTATACTGAAAGAAATAAACAAGCATACCTCACGAGCCATTAATCTCCTAACATTCTCCGCGTATAACTTTGGATTGTCCTTTTCTTCTTGTGAGGGGTAATAAAGCGGCAACCTCGTTACTGTTATATGATTTACAAATTGACACAGTAGTAAAAGTACATGACGCCTCTGCAAGTGAAACAAAGAGAACTATTACTGTAACAAACTGTTCAGTCGAATAGTCCCTTTTCCATATTCATAGACCACTCACCCCAGATATGGTGTCCCATGCTGGGCTAAATTTCTGATATGGATATCTCAAGATAACAGGAAGAACGGGAGCTTTTGACAAAAATGCGCCAGTCTTAAAAGGAAGTATATAATCCCCATTTGTAGTTGTCCCTTCTGTATAAAGACGATAAAAGTCGCCAAAGCAGATTAACTAACCATAAAAGACAATAAAGGAATAACAAGGGACAGAGCAAGACAAAAAAATGAGAACCTGGAAATAGCATCATCATGGGTGCAGACTTATCCTGAAGAGATTCGTTAATTCTATCATTCACGACACCTGGAAGCAACAAAAGAGATGATATCTTTATTGTACGCAAATTGCCAAAAAGAATAGGTCGAACAACAATAAGTCTAGTATGAATCCACTTGAATAAAATTGCATTAACAAATCAGTTCAGAATGTGCGCAGATAGATACCTGAAACACCCTTGAAATCTGGTGATTTTGACTCCCGCTGGACATATACACAACCCAGGCACTTGCTGAGAAACAAAAAAGCATTTCTTATTAACTAGAAAATACCTTTTTTTTCTTTTTTTTCTTTATATATACTAAGCATTTCTATGTGCAAAACGGTCTTAAGTCATATTTTACACATCCAATTAAGCTGTACGTCGAACCAACCTGATGAGACCAACAAGAGGAAGTTTTCCCACTGATCTCTTCAGCAATGACATCAAAAAGAAAGTAAAGCATCTCAGTTATATCACGCAACATACAAACTAAGTACCAAATTTATTTGTTTAAAAAAACCGACAAACCTTGGCAACAAAGCATGGGAATGAAGACGACATATGGTATAAGATATCCATATGTGAAACATGATTTGATATAATTGCTCCTGGTCTTTTAACTTCCTTAGATTTATCATTTGCTTCCAACTGAACATTAAAATGAACCAAGGTAATCAAATGCTTGTCAATTCACAAAGATTGAAAGGATAACCTTATCAAGATAATAAAATAGCAAACTTTCAAACCAATACGCTAACTTTACAAACAAAATAAACCAACATGGCAACATGAAATCTTCCCGCATTATGCAAGACCACGTAACATATTTATGAAGATATCATTCTGGGATTCCTAATCAAAATTTTCAACAGGTTTTCTCACACTCAAAAAAGACATTTAACCACGGACCAGCCGGCAAGACCCATAGAGCTTGGTAAATCACTAGCCTTCCACGACCGTGGATTATATGGCTAGGACGGGTGGAGCCAACTCCCAAGGAGACGGTAGATAACGTAATACAAATTTCACAAACAAGTATTATAACTTGCCGTAACATTAATAACCAACTAATCATACAACAGAAAGCTACCTCATTGTCGGATTCGCTATCATTAACTGGGGGATTCCTGTACGTCTCCTTAATCCAATAAAATCCGAAAACAAAAAGCAACAACCTCGAAAGAACCCTCCCAAACCAAAACACAACTTTTCTTCTCCACCCACCCATATGCCCATAATCCTCTTGTTCACTTTCCTTTTTTGGCGCCAAAAACAATGTACAACATTTACATATCAAATAATAAACACAAACAACCAATGTACCAAATACAACGCGTAACGGAAGCAATGTCATCAATGAAACCAAAAACAGAATCTTCTGAGACCAAGGTAATGTCCCACGTCCCATGATTCCGTACATGTCATGTCGTGCAAAAGGTGCGTATTTGTTATCAAGGCTTTCTGGTTCTTGTTCTTGTTCGGACGTTGATGTGTCGTCGTCGTTGATAAGACCGTGTTCGAGATTGGGGTCGTCGTGATTATGAGGGGATTGTGGTTGTGATGATGATCTGCGCGATGAGGATTTGCGTATGTTGTTGAGTTCTGAATCCATTTATAAATTCTGAAACCTTAATGGCGCTCGATTATGTTTTTGAACATCATGAGTTCGATGGAATGCAAGGTTTGACGGATGCCGGCAGCGTTAACTGTTAATGATGCCGTGCAGGTGGTTAGGGGATATTCTGAATTTGGTCCCACAATGACAGTTAGAAATTTTGATTCTGATACAAATGTGTTTATTTTTTTATAACTGAAATGTAAAAGTCCCTAAAAGAATCCCTGTGACGATACAATCTCATTTTTAACCACTTTTAAAACAAACAAAAAAAAGACAATACAATCTCAACGGCTCACATTTTATGGCAGTAAAACCACACTAACATTTTTAAGAAGTAGCATCCAAAAACATATTACCGAAAATCAAATTTTCTTGTACAATATGAGTGATATCTTTAAATGAGATCACTCGATAGTCGATGTTGTGACTATTTTCGTCTAAATATCCACATCACCAGCGAAACCACCTGACTCCATATGCCGGCATTATAGGCTATAGCTCAAAGTTGTGGTGATAACAACATGAAAAAAGTGCTTGTGTGTTTTGGGTAGATTGTAGTGGATCTCACTGTTCAATGTTACCACTGTGCGAATGAAAAAATATTAGTGCAATTTGCGTGTTATAGGGATCAATGTTTTGCAAATGTGACAATGCATATAATACATGATGCTCTTATGAAGTATAAGCAATTTTGACTAGACTTTGCAAGCAAGCTAAAAAAGAAATTTGCGAATTATAGGGATCAATGTATAATCAACAAATGTGTAATCAAAACATCAACATTAGTAAAAATTCAATGAAGACAATGTATAACCTTTATTCATATCAATTTCAATTTTCACGTTAATCACCTATCAATCCTCAACAAGACACCCAATTCTTATGAGTACTAATAACCGCAGACACCATCCCGGCACAGGCCAACAACAACGGCCCGGACAACACTCCTTTCCCATCCCTCACATCCGCAACGGCCATCAAACCATCAGCGACATCTTGAACAACCGACAACTTTTTCAACATCTTCTTTTCCCTAACTTTCCTCAACTTGTCCACCTCAACACCCTCCCCCTCCCCTCTCAAACTCTTAATCTCAATACTCGAAACCAAACACTCCTCATCTCTTTTAATCCTATCTAATTCCTTAACTTTTAAACAAACACTCCCGAAATAACCAAACAGTTCAGCCCAGGCACTAATTAACTGTAACTTATACCCATATTTCTTATCTAATAAACCCGACTTAACTAACCAAACAAACTGTTCCACAAAATAATACAACCCTTCACAACTGTATGCTATCAAAGCCATTATAAATTCTTGTTTGGTTGCCGGGTTTAATGATCTTAAAGAGTTGACATCTTGTATGAATTTTCCTATACGGAAGGCTTTTCGGCTTATGCCCACGTTTGTTTCAAAGGTTTTGAGACGAATGTGGATTGAGGGGTGTTTGGATATGTTTGAGGATAAGATGATTTTGGTGGCGTAACGTGTGATTTTTAAGAGCTTGTCTACACCGTCGCGTTTGGATAGGTATGATTCCAGATGGGTTAGGAAGTCTCGTTTAGGGGTGTTTGGATTTGGGTTTTGTTTGGGTTCCATGGTGATCGGGAAATGTTTTTGAAGTTGAAGGTGTTCGAAAGGAGGAGATTCAGTGGTGGAGCAAGGCCCACATTGCGATTCTTTCTTGACTTGCGTGCCAGACTCTATTGTTTATGTTCAGACGTTAGGGGGTGTTTGGCATTGTTTATTACGAGTATATATATCAAACAAACGGGCCCTTAGAGTAAACTGCGAAAAATGTCCTTAAACTTTGCAAAAATTGCAAAAGTTGTCATCGAAAAAATAAAATTGCGAAAAATGTCCTTAAACTTTCAATTTCTGCAAGTTATGTCCTTTCCGTGTTATTGTAGTTGCAAATTTAGTTTTTGGACTAACGCTCGTTAACTTTTTCACGTTATTGGCGTGTGAAATGACTATTTTACCCTCATCTTCATCCCACAATTATTTTTTTTTTTGTATTTGCAATTAATGCCCCTCCACCACCTCCATCACCACCACTATCCTCCATTATCCAACATCACCACCACCACCACCCTCAACCACCACCCTGTCATTGTATACTTTGTATGGAATTCAAAATGGATTCACTGTTAGGATTGGTCAACTCTATAGATCCAGAACTGACGGGTCAGTTACTTCACGAAGATATGTTTGTTCGAAAGAGGGTTTCCAGACCAACATGAGAACCGACTGTCCAGCTTTCATAAAAGTAAATAAGCTTGACTTTGGGAAGTGGGAACTAGTGACCATAAAAACGGAGCATAATCATGATCTCGATATCTCAGGTGAAGTTCGTAGTCCGATCACACAAAGAAAAGCTACTCTCACTCCAAAATCGGCACCAGTTGTGTCATCAAGAACCGGAATCAGATCATTTGAAGATGATGATGATCCCTTGATAACATCAAATAGTCCTGATATTTTAGTGTCAATTTCCCCCTAATATGCTCATCATTTGCATCAATTTACTTGAATATATACTCTTATTCGTTTATATTTCATTTTCAGGTTACTAATGAGCATTGGAACGAAGAGACGCGGATTTAGAAGGTTTTTAATGCAAATACACAAGAGTATGCTGACCAGACAAAGGTTACGGCGTAAATCCATACTCTACTTACGCCGTAACATGGATTTATACTATAAGTCAACGTTGACCAAGGTTACGGCGTAACTCCTTCAGAGGTTACGCCGTAGATATGTTTCCAAGACGTAGAAGATTTTCGTGGTCTAAAGAAGTTACGACGTAACCAATTACAAGGTTACGGCGTAAAACTGTTAACGAGGGTTCGACGTTCGTAACCCATTTTTAGGTTACGCTGTAACATTATCACTATGGATAAGATTGTCCCAGATCCAAAGGTTACGGCGTAACTAACCCTAGAGGTTACGCCGTAACTTAGTCGATGCTATAAATACAAGCCATAATTCCGCATTTTTACATATCCTCTCAATACACAACAACCAGAGACGTTTTAGGGGTTCAAGGAGGATGATTTCCAGCAGCATACAAGTCATTTATAAGGGAGAATTCACGCTTAACACTACATAAGTTTTAGTATTTCGTATTCAATTCCATGTCTTCATTCATGATGTTAAACATTGAATTTTCTGCATGCTTTAATATGAGAGGCTAAACACCTTTGGTGTTAGCCTAGTTATGAAATTGTTAATAATATGATGTAGTTTTCTCGTTCTTTATCGCTTTATATGTATACTTTCTTTGCTTGTTTTGGGACACCCTTGTTTTGGTAGCATGGAATTTTGGGTAGTATCTAGGAAGCTAGGAGAATTGACCATAGGACCCTAGTGAATCAGGTTGCGAGTAGTAGTAAGAATTGATCATAGGACGATCACTACCTTGCATGCAAATTATACTAAACGAGCACCTTCCAAACTGAAATGCTTAAGAAGTTAGGGGGAACCTAAGATCCGAAAGGCCGGGTTCCATTAAATAAGTCTTAGATCGTAGCGGAACTCAGTGACTCTTCCATTTCGTAAACCCACGAACTCTCGTCATCATTTTAGTTATGGAAGATAGGACTAGATGAATTGACCAACCGAGTCTAGTTGACTTAAAACCCCATGTGAAGCGATAGAAAACATTAATTAAAAAACGTAATCATAGCTTAACAAGATTAGTAACTAGGCTGACACATTTCTCCCTATTGATATCTCTTCCACGTTTATTTGCTTTCGTATTTTACTTTCATTTCTTTAGTTTATTAATCAATTTATAAAACCCCATTTTAAACCAGTGACACTAGAACTTAAATTAGATCCACACGCATAGCTCTTGGGACGACCTTGGATTTACCGAATACTACACTACACACGACCGGGTACACTGCCCTTTAGTGCATTAGGTAGACTATAGGTAGACGAGTACTTTATAAATATAAAACCTGGTCAGAAATCCTGCATCAAGTTTTTGGCGACGCTGCCGGGGAGCTATTTTAGGATTTTATTTAAGTTTTAATTTTTGTTTAAATTTTCTTGTGATCTCATGATTTCTTTTCAAGTTTCAGGTACCATGGGTGAAGTTGACATCGATACACTTACCCTCGAGGAATACCTCGCATTGAAGCGAGAAGAGCAAGGGCCTGGCGTGGTTAGGCCGGTTATTGGAGCGGGTGTTCACTTCGAGATCAAGAATCAATTCATACGAGAATTGAGAAAAGACACTTTTTCCGATAACAAGACCGAAGATGCTTACGAGCATATTGAAAATGTCTTGTACATAGCGAGCCTTTTCAACATTCCTGGAGTTTCTCACGATGCAGTTATGCTCCGAGTGTTTCCTATGACACTCACGGGAGCCGCAAAAAGATGGATTGATCTGTTGCCCGCAGGAACCGTTAGTACATGGAATCTCCTCAAGAAATCATTCATCCAACGTTATTGCCCTCCTTCAAAGACGGCAAAATAGCTTGAAAAAATTCACAACTTCAAGCAAGACGGTGACGAGACATTGTACCAAGCTTGGGAAAGGTACAATGATCTCCTTTACAGCAAATGGTTAACATCTTCTACAAAGGAATCAACATTGCCACGAGAAAAATGCTTGACTCCCAGGGGCCGATCTCTGGGATGAATTCTATTCAAGCCCTTGCAACTATTCAAGACATGGCAGACCATTCGCAAAAATGGCATAATAGAGGAAACAACAGGAGAATTGGTGGTAACATGGATGGGATTGCGGCTATCACCAACAAGCTTGAGAGTCTAGGTAGAGACATGAAGAAGTTGAAGGAGAATGTGCATGCTATTCTGGTAGGATGCGAGACTTGTGGTGGAGCTCACCTAGCCAAAGACTGTCCATTGAATGATGAAGATGAAAGAGTTGAGGAAGTCAAATATGGTGAAAGCATACCTTTTCAAGGAAACAACAATGGGGCAAGATATCGTGTAGGACCACAAGGCTATTACTCAAGAGTTGAAAACCGACCACCTTTTGGATTGCGGAAATCTAGTTTGGAAGAGTCAATTCAAAAGTACCTTGATGATTCTACTAAGAAGCATGCTGAGCGTGAGGAATGGTCGAAGAACTTTCAAGAAGGAACCAATTTGAATCTCAAGGTTCATGATGAAACACTTAGGAGTCTTGAGGCTAAAATTGGGCTGCTAACAAATGAGGTTCAAGAGCAAAACAAGAGAGACAAGGCTAGTTGTTCTAAGTACCCAGAAGCATGCAAAGCAATATTTACCACCAGTGGAGAACCCCTTTACACTCCTTTCAGGTAATCGGACGAAGAACTTGATTACTTTTCTAACTTGTCTAAACAGGATGAACCAGAGTGCGAGGATGGAAATGAAGACTTCATAGATCCATCTCCGGAAAAGAGAAGATGGTCTATTGATGAACCAATAACAGTGTGAAAGGAAATCAAGTTGAATGAGCGTTGTTCAGCTGTCGTTCAAAACCTCTTACCTCAAAAGGAAAAAGACACAGGAAGTTTTCTTCTTCCTTGTTCCATTAATAATTTATGTGTCAATAATGCTCTAGCCGACCTTGGGGCTAGTATTAGCATCATGTCATTCTCTATGTGCAAAAGACTTAACTTAGGTCCTATCAAACCTATTTGCATGACTATAGAGATGGCCGACAGAACTGTTAGCATACCTAAGGGAGTTTTAGAAAATGTTTTAGTTAAGATTGATAAGTTCACTTTTCCGGTGGATTTTGTCATTCTTGATATGGAAGAGGACCTAGAAATACCTTTGATTCTAGGAAGACCCCTCCTTGCTACAGCACGGGCTGAAATTGATGTTTTTAATAAACGCATTTCTTTAGAAGTTGAGAATGATAAACTAGTTTTTAATATGGATGAAAGGGGAAAATGTCATCCGATTCAGTCTGTGTGTGTCGTTAACAAGGAAACAACAAGGAAGGGTAGGTCTAGTAATAATGACATAACCCCTATCCATCAAACAACACAGGAGCACCATGAAACTAATAATGTCAATTCTTCTAGTGCTGTTTTGCAGGAAATTAATGTTGGTTTGGAAGACAGAAGAAAGTTACGCCGTAACTTTACCAGCGAGTTACGGCGTAACCAAGGTACTGATGTGGTAGGAATTAGTTTACCACCAAATGCTAAATGCGTATTGATAGAAGGAAATCCTGAACTTAAAGTGATCGTTAGCTCATCCTTAACAAGCAAAGAAACGAAGACCATCACAAGACTCGCTACTCAGAATGAGAAGAAAATTAATGATGGTCGAAAGAAGGTAGAGTTAAAATATCATTGGTGTGAAGCTATACCGGTGGACCATGCAAAAGGATACGACTTATGGGCATCATGTGACCCAAATGTGGATCTGTGTGATGGTGGTGGTGACGAAGTTATAGGTGATGTTGAATATTGAAAAACATATTAAACAAATAAACGCAGCGGATACATCACCTAGAGACGGATCCATATAGCCATATGATCAATCAAATAAATAAATATAACAATTTATACCTTTGTAGCGTGATCACGGATTCACCAATGCACCAATACCTACAAGATGTAATGAGAAACCCCAAGAGATCAATAAGGTTGATCTCCTCTAAGTGTGAAACACACTACACGTCCTAGATCACCAATTAGATGCTAGTTTTGACTTGTAATCTCAATCCTTGCAACACCTACAATAGAATTATGCAAAGTGGGATGAAAAACACAAACCCTAAAGGGGGGAGGGGAGTTTGTGTGCCGTGAGATAAGAGGGAGAGGGGGGGGGGGGGAGAGATTCTCTCCTAAATTGTGGTAAGTAGTAATTGCTAATTGATATGATTAATTAGTGATTGATCTTATCAATTTGCATGTTAGATTTAGCACCTACGAAAACTTCATCAAGCCCTTTAGCCCCTCCCCTATGGCTGACCATATAGTGGGCCCATAATGGGCTTGCCCATTGTTGGTCCACTCTAAAAATGCTAAGTCTAACTTAGTATTTAATGGCCCGATATAGATCCCGAGTTACGTAGTCATTTATATATTGTAAATACGATAAATACAATCTATAAAATGATATCTCTGTGTATAAGTGGGTGACCCCATAGGCTCACATATGTCTAGCCATATAATTATTTATTATAACACGAGCATACTCCAACAGCTCCCACTTGCGACGTCATAATAATCAAGTAATTATACAAGCAAAGGTTAGCGTCTAGCAATACGACAATGCCCCTAGAGATATGTGAGAATAGTTTCTTAAACGTCTCATTTTAAATGGTTTATATGCCATCTATCCTTTTGTTACAGATACCATGTTGAACATTAGACATGGATCAAATGTCATTCTAATTGTTCAACTATTATGTTTCTCGATATAGGTATTGAACAAGATTACCAAGTGGATCACGATTCATCTTAATCTCATTTGGGTATGGCCATACAAACATCTGTCCAATTCATCGAGGGGCCCAATAGTATCTTACTCCATAACATGTGGAGGAACAAATCCTATTTTGACTGCACGTGTCATTCATGTGTTTCATATCACTCCTAAAGATGGGTTTTATAACTACCTTATTGATGCGCGTGATGTGTCGTTGCGGTTTAGCAGTTTTAATGCCTACTCAAGTTTTAAATTTATATTTAGCCGACTTATCAATAACACACACACTTAACGAGCAGTGTACCCGGTCAGTATGAAGATAATGGTAAGTAGAGTGTCGATCACTAAGAGTGGAACGTATAATCTCGTTAATCTAATCAGTATTTTAATATCCTAACGCAAGGGGGTTTCAGCCTGAGAGACTGGCACAGTTTTGTTTGCAATTAAATAATAAAATAAACAAATAGGCACGAATCAGCAAGTAGCACACACGTACACAGATAGATACTTGAGACAATAAGAGGGCTGTCCTTATGATTAAGTAGATTGTCACTTGTTTTATTGATAGCTTTATATGAAGTGTATGTAATTAACCCTTTCTCGTTGGTCCTATTCTCATCGGCGAGTAAACCCTTAATGACGACTTATGTCTAAAAGTTATTCCTAAGTGATCAATTTAGAAACAACCGTGGGAGCCACACCTTGTCCCGCAGTCGGGTGCCCGCAAGCCACTGATAAACACAGAGGTGGTCAATGCACTAATAAGTAGTAACCAAAGACATCAACATATAAACTTTAATTGATGGGAAAGCAAGTATTAAAGGGAGTGCAATCTTTCCGTTGTCACATTACACAAGCCACCAATCCTGATGAATTAAAGTTTGCTAAAACAATAAAACAAAACTACTTAATGAATTAAATACATGCAGCACCTTCTTACAGCTCTTGTATCTTCGATTTGGGTGTGTCTTGTGCTGCCTTCTTGACTGAATTCGTCCTTCTCTTCTGTTCGGTCTTTAGGTTTTCGAACTTCCGAATCTCTGTCACCCCTTTAATGTGTCTGGTCTACGGGGTATTTATAGTTTGTGTCTGAGGGAAGATGCGGCGCATCTACTTAAGTAGATGCGGCGCATGTACTTAACTTCGCGTGGGGTCCAAGATTATAATATTCAGGAATATTCGTACACCGCCAGAAGATGCGGCGTAACTCTTTATTAGATGCGGCGCATGTCCTCTTGTATCTTGGATCGTATCTGGTGATATCTTGATAGAGATGCGGCGCATGTTGATAGTGAGATGCGGCGCATCTGGAGCAGAATTGACTTGATCTTGTCCATGTCAGTAGACTTCCACTTTATGTACGTTTTGCTCCATTATTAGTCCAAAATCGCCAAGTTTCACCAAATGCTTGTTTTTACCTGAGAATTACAAAAGTAAACGATTAAGTATCAATCCTCATACATAATATAGTAAAACAAGTCAAATTAATAGGATAAATGATAGTAATAAAATGTACTTATTTGAGTTCATCAAATATCCCCCCACTTGAACTTTACTTGTCCCCAAGTAAACCTTAGATTAAATCTCATGAAAATGTATCCTAAAAGAAGTTAGGATTTATTTTTATATTTAAGCATGTATTCGTTTATTTCGTAATCACACAACTAAACACTTAACGAATTAGAAGTAAAATAAAATAAGTCGATAAAAGCAAATCTAATCGTTTAACTGTCCAGTCGCGACGAATATTCTATCATAGGCTTGGCAAGTATACACATCTCCACCACTAAAGCTAAGGAATAACAAGTCTAAAGCGGTAAAAAGGGTTTTTAGGTTTAAGGGTTAATTATTCTTATTTACACTATCGATCTCAAATTCCAGAAAAGGCGACAAAATCACAAATACATGATCGAATCCACGAACACGATACTTGCAATTGCTCAAATCCTTAACTCGAATAGGCTAAAGATAGGTCCAAACTTTACCAATAATAATATATCAAAAAGGGCGACAAAATCATAAATACATAGTCGAATCCACGACTACGATACTTAAGATTGCTCAAATCCCTAATCTCAATAAATCAAAGGTTTGGTTGGATAAAGAACAATACAGGGTATGGATAACATTTAGGATATAAATTGGTGTAAAAATAAAAATAAACAAAACAAATAAATTAAAATCCTAAGTGTGGTTAATCACTATCCCAACCATCCCATGAATAAGACTCATATCATTGAATAACTCACGCTTTAACACTTGAAACACACGCTTTAGGTAGACACGAATTATACTCAACAAAACCTTAATCAAAGAATAATCCTTAATTGGCATTCCCATAACTGCCAATTCCCATTCAATCCATAGATATAATACAACAAATAGTGGCCATATGAACCACTTACATAACTCTACATTGTTGGCTTAAAATAAACATCCAACTCTTTTTTCTTTCTTTTTCTTTTCTCATTTTTTCGATTTTTTTTTTTTTTTTTTTTTTTTTTTTTTTTTTTTTTTTTTTTTTTTTTTTTTTTTTTTAACTTGAAACATAAACATAGATGTGTAAAATTTCACCACATCACTATAATTTTCTTTCCGGATAATTTTTCCATACTTTTCATAACTTCAGAAATAATGGTAAATAGTGAAAGTAGTAAACACACGAAAAATAAACTCTAAAATATACAATATTTACTTTCACTTCAATTGCATTGTGCAATTTCCCGACCTAACCATATATAATGAATTACGCACGCGAACACAGGTAATGTAAGGAAACACACTCTGCCTATAGCAATTAACCAACCACGGATTCTAATCTACAGGGTAGGCTAAGGTTTAAGGTGTAACGAAACATTTTAAACATAGGTGTAAGAAACGAAAGGAATGGCTCTGAGTGTTTTTCTAGGGGTATCTTACTCTAAAAGTGAGAGTAACAAAAGGTTTTATACGGGGGTTAACTAACCAGTGTAGTTAGCTAATAACACATAACATATAAAGGCTTTTTGGGTGTAATCCTAGAATTTTACCAAGTTAGACAAGTCATTCCAATTAAATAAATAATACTCATTATGGTGGTCTCGAATAGTATACAAGCCAAGTTCTAAAGTTTACAAGTCACCGGCACACTCATAGATTTGTGAATTTTGGAAAATCACAATTTTTGAAAATAATGTCATGTGTGCAGTTATGCAACTTAGATCTTAAACAAAAACATGCTAAAAATTTTTAAGTTTGATATATTAAGCACATTTTAAGCATAATTTTTGAAAAAGTTTAGGACAAGTAAGTGTTAAGTGTTCTAATTCTCCTATCCCCCCACTTAAGTTAAACAACGTCCTCGTTGTTTGTATAAAAGGTTAAAAACTGGAAATAAAAGAATTAGAACGGAAAAACTCCCCTGAGATTTGCTCGGTATGATCCTCCATTAGTATATGAGCAAAAATCATCTTTCTTGTGGATTAGAACGTTAAAGCTTCATACTTGATGTATCCACAGGAAATTCAGGAAACTATAATACCACCAACACTTTAAAACACACCTAAGATAAGAAAGGTTCAACTTGCATAATACATTAGTAGTTAGGTAAAATAAAACTAAAAAAAATTAAAACTGAAAATCATCAGGTCAGTCGATGCGCCGTATCCTATTGAAGAAGATACGCCGTATCGAGCCTGGAATAAATACGGATCAGAATAAAGATGCGCCGCATCCTTAACCAGGGATGCGCCGCATTAAAATAAACTGATAAAAGGTTTTAAAGTCGAAAATAAAAATGCAGAAAAATAAAATAAGATATGACCATTGCAGAGGATGCGTCGCATCTCAGGACTGAGATGCGCCGTATCTTCGTGCGGCCTGGACTGACTCGACACAGAAAACAGAATAATAAAAGATAAATCCGGGTTGTCTCCCGGTCAGCACTTGTCTTTATTCCAGAGTCTTCAAGTTAGACTCACGTTCAGCTCTTTAGTATCGATCATTGAAGGAGTCGGAAACATCACGCTCCTTCATCCCCAATTTAGTAATATTGAACACTCCTTGCTCGTCCTTAATTTCCACGCCGTTTTTCTTTAATATCTGTATAAACAAAGTCCTGTCCCTTTCGGGCAGAGATGACAAAATGATAGACGGGAAATTCTTATTATCATACAGGCACAAATAAGCAAGGTGGGGTGGTAGTTCAATAAACACATCATGATTCAAATTCGTTTTCTCAACTATTCTCCTACGTTTATTAATTACTACACAATCATACCACTCATCATCAGAATCACTAACAACATCGCGTCTAAGTTCGGTAGGTACATTAAGGTCAATGAATTCCTCAAAGTTTTCATGATTAGGATTAGTTGAGTTGTTTTGAATCAATGTTTCTCCCATAAGTCTAGCTTCAAGATCGAGGTCCATACGCTCCCTTAATCCTAGCACATAAACACCTCTAATAATGCTTTTAACCGGATCTTGGCACTTGTAGACTAGTTTATTATTCCCTACCCTTAATGAAATTTTTCTCTTAAACACATCAATCTTAGCATGGGCAGTAGACAAGAAAGGTCTTCCGAGGATTAAAGGAATCTTAACATCCTCGGGCATGTCTAGTATAACAAAGTCTACGGGAAAAATAAATTGCTCAATCTTAACTAGCACATTATTAGCAATCCCTTCAGGTCGTTTTACTGTTTTATCAGCCAATTCAATAAGTAATTTAGTTGGTGCTAATTTTCCTAGTCCTAGGGTAGCGAATGTCTTAAGAGGCATAACACTAACACTAGCTCCTAAGTCAGCCAACACATTATTGAAAGATATATTATTAATAGAACAAGGTAGAGTAAAACTTCCTGGGTCTCTTTCTTTATGAGGCAAGGCATTTGAATCGGTTGCAGGGCTCTCTTCTTTCATTGTTGCCTTGATCTCCTCTTCAATTTTTGTTTTCTCTTTTAGTAGTCTCCTTAAGCTGATTGAAGAGTTAAAGAAAAATTCGGGTCTTGCACCATCATTACCATTCATCGATCTTCTAGGTATATTAGGAGTGACTTCTTCAGTAGTGCTTATGGCCTTGACATGATCCCTTGGGTTGGTTTCAGTTGAGCTCGGTAAACTTCCATATCCCCTTTCTTGAAGAACTTTGCTCATTTGACCAATTTGTTGTTCCAATGCTTTGATCGAAGCTCCTTGATTTCTTGTAGTAGTGTCCGTTGAAGCTCTAATTTCCTTGATCATAGCAGTATTCTCTTCATGTCTTTTAGCAGCATCGGCCATAATTTGCTTTAAAGTATCATCTAAAGTCTGCCTCCTCTCTTGATAAGCGGGATTGAAGTTGTTCTTTTGATAGAATCCCGGACTAGCTTCCCTAAATCTTGCTGAAGGTCGGAATGGTTGTCCAAATTGGGTGTAATAAGCTTCTTCAAACGTCTCACTTTCATTCTTGCTCGGGCAATCCTTAGTGTAGTGCGGTCCTTCACACTTTTCACATCCAACTTGGGCAGCATATGCTCTTTCATCGCGCTTCTTCATTTCTCTACTGATTTTATCCAATTGAGCTTGAATAGCAGCAATCCCGTCAAAATTAGTGCTGCTCTTAGATCTAGTAGAGGTCCCATCGTGCCACTTCTGAGAATGATCAGCAGCTTCTTGGATCGCTTTCCTAGCATTAGTTGCACTCATCTGAGGTACAGCTCCCTTAGCATCCAAAATCTGTCTTGTAGGCACGTCCAATCCCTGATAAAACAATATTATTTCCTGCATAGGGGTTAGATAGTGTTGAGGACATTTTATCAATAAATCTTTAAATCGTTCCCAAGCTTGATAAAGGGTTTCATCAGGCTCTTGCTTGAAACTATTGATAGCCTCCATCTTCTTAGCAGTCTTAGCAGGTGGACAATATCTCTTCAGGAATTTGCTCTTCAAACCTTCCCACGTAGTGATTGAACTAGCAGGTTCATTCCTTAGCCACTTGTTAGCAGCTCCTTTTAGTGAGATTGGGAAGATTCTTAGCATGAGTTGATCGGTATTGACACTTTCTGTAGTAAACAAATCTGTAATCTCCAGGACCTTTTCAACATGCTCATTAGCATCCTCTTGTTCCGTCCCACTGAAAGCATTCTCTCTTAGTTCTTTGAGAAATTGTCCCTTCAACTCAAATTTTGACTTGTCATCAAACTTAGGTCTAGCAACTCCTGAAGTGTAATCAGCACGGGTATTGTTTATGTATTCCTCCATAGTAGTGTTTTCGCCCATTGTTTCTGTTTCTACTTCCTCTTTCTCTTCAGAAAAATAATCAAGCTCGAGTGAACTTGAAAGATCAAAGCTTCTTGTGTTGAAAAGCCTTTTAAGCGAATGTAGGGCTCGTTCAGGATCTTCGAAAGGTTGAATTAAGTTCTTAGTCGAACTCCTGGTCATGCACTTCCTGAAATCAATCACAAAAGCATCAGTAGGGTATGCCCAAGAAAGTAGTATATCAGAAAATCAACAACGAAAACGGAATACGAAAAATTTAAAGTTACTGATATCTGCAGACGATGCGCCGTATCCAAAAAGTTGGATACGCCGTATCTTATAATCGTTAAAATTAAATCAGACTTTATCCAGAAAATAGATACGCCGCTTAGAATTTATGAATGCGCCGTATCGAATTAATTAATCAAAAATCAGTTTATCTAATTAAAATTAAATGCGTCGTATTAACGAAAGTTAATGCGCCGTATTTTCGTTACGTTTAAAAATAAAAGATTTTTGATTCAGTAAGATGCGCCGTATCGACGGAAATCGATACGCCGTATTTATTTAATAATTCGCAAACTGTTTTTAATTAAAATAATAGATACGCCGTATCTTCAAAAGAAGATGCGTCGTATGGCGTTAACGTTTTAGAAAAGTTTTTATCAAAAACAGATACGCCGTATCTACAAAAGCAGATGCGTCGTATTACTTTATCGCTTAGAAAAATTTTCTTATTAAAAACAGATACGCCGTATCTTGGGGAAAAGATGCGTCGTATCGAATTAATTAAACGCGTTGTATTAAAAAAATTAAACGCAATACGCCGTATCTGAGAGATCAGATGCGCCGTATCGTTTGATTTAGCACAGTACAACGATAGCAGAACAGAAAAATACGAAAAATAAAAATAAAAATTAAACACACCAAACAAAAAAAATAAAACACACAAAAATAAAAACAAAAGCAAACAAATAACACACAATACAACAAATATGCAAAATAGTACAATGATGCAATTAATCTAATAAAAAGAAAAATAACCTAATTAAAATACTAATCAAATTAACAGAAAATAACAATTCACTCCCCGGCAGCGGCGCCAAAAACTTGATGCGCGTGATGTGTCGTTGCGGTTTAGCAGTTTTAATGCCTACTCAAGTTTTAAATTTATATTTAGCCGACTTATCAATAACACACACACTTAACGAGCAGTGTACCCGGTCAGTATGAAGATAATGGTAAGTAGAGTGTCGATCACTAAGAGTGGAACGTATAATCTCGTTAATCTAATCAGTATTTTAATATCCTAACGCAAGGGGGTTTCAGCCTGAGAGACTGGCACAGTTTTGTTTGCAATTAAATAATAAAATAAACAAATAGGCACGAATCAGCAAGTAGCACACACGTACACAGATAGATACTTGAGACAATAAGAGGGCTGTCCTTATGATTAAGTAGATTGTCACTTGTTTTATTGATAGCTTTATATGAAGTGTATGTAATTAACCCTTTCTCGTTGGTCCTATTCTCATCGGCGAGTAAACCCTTAATGACGACTTATGTCTAAAAGTTATTCCTAAGTGATCAATTTAGAAACAACCGTGGGAGCCACACCTTGTCCCGCAGTCGGGTGCCCGCAAGCCACTGATAAACACAGAGGTGGTCAATGCACTAATAAGTAGTAACCAAAGACATCAACATATAAACTTTAATTGATGGGAAAGCAAGTATTAAAGGGAGTGCAATCTTTCCGTTGTCACATTACACAAGCCACCAATCCTGATGAATTAAAGTTTGCTAAAACAATAAAACAAAACTACTTAATGAATTAAATACATGCAGCACCTTCTTACAGCTCTTGTATCTTCGATTTGGGTGTGTCTTGTGCTGCCTTCTTGACTGAATTCGTCCTTCTCTTCTGTTCGGTCTTTAGGTTTTCGAACTTCCGAATCTCTGTCACCCCTTTAATGTGTCTGGTCTACGGGGTATTTATAGTTTGTGTCTGAGGGAAGATGCGGCGCATCTACTTAAGTAGATGCGGCGCATGTACTTAACTTCGCGTGGGGTCCAAGATTATAATATTCAGGAATATTCGTACACCGCCAGAAGATGCGGCGTAACTCTTTATTAGATGCGGCGCATGTCCTCTTGTATCTTGGATCGTATCTGGTGATATCTTGATAGAGATGCGGCGCATGTTGATAGTGAGATGCGGCGCATCTGGAGCAGAATTGACTTGATCTTGTCCATGTCAGTAGACTTCCACTTTATGTACGTTTTGCTCCATTATTAGTCCAAAATCGCCAAGTTTCACCAAATGCTTGTTTTTACCTGAGAATTACAAAAGTAAACGATTAAGTATCAATCCTCATACATAATATAGTAAAACAAGTCAAATTAATAGGATAAATGATAGTAATAAAATGTACTTATTTGAGTTCATCACTTATTCAGGACAACGTTTAACCATATCAAGGAATGAAATTCCACGCATGCAAGACCTACTTGCATCTCAAGTCTAAGGATAAGAGACATAACCACTTGCGAGATTCACTATTGATGACGATCCATGTAGTGAATACTCGTAGGTTGGGTCAGTCCAATGTTCATCACAATGAACAACATGTGAGTTTGGTAACTAATCACGAACACGCTCACATTTGCCTTAATTTGATGATACTCCCGTATCTTCAACCGACAATGGACAATTTTAGAATAACTAAATCATTCATGGATTAAATATGCAAATATAGAATACAATTGATATAAATGAAAACAATCATACCCAATACATCAATTCATTATAAATATAAACTGCTTAACATTCCAATTATTCAAATATTAAAAAAATAGATCTACATGAGACTACTAGCAGGTCGAAGCCCAATGTTCCTAGCATGCTCGACATGTTTGGTACAAGACATTGGTTTCATTAAAGGATCAACTAAGTTGTCATCTGTGTGAACTTTGAGAAGAGGAATATCACCACTTTCGATAAATTCTCGAATGTAGTGAACCTTCCGACGAAAGTGTTTGGCACCCTTTAGAACACCTGGTTCATTGGCTATGACAATGGCACCGGAATTATCACAGTACATATCCATAGGTCGTTCATTGCTGGGGACAACGCCTAGCCCATAAATGAACTTTCGTATCCAAATTGCTTCCATTGCAGCTTCACTTGGCACTTTTCCAGTCAACATCACCTCCATTTATGACGAAAACATATCCTGTCTGGGATTTGGTGTCATCACGATCCGTCTCCCAGCTTGTGTCAGTGTAACAAGTAACATTGAGTTCGCGCTTGTCATCACCACCATAAACAAGAAACATATCTTTAGTATTTCGCAGATACTTCAATATGTTCTTAACAGCAGTCCAGTGACATTCTCCTGGATTCTGTTGAAATCTACTCGTTAGGTTCTGAGAGAACGCTACATCAGGTCTAGTGCACCTAACCGCATACATTATGGATCCCACATCCGAAGCATAAGGGATTCCTTTCATCCTCTTCACCTCTGTGGGTGTAGAGGGTCCTTGAGTCTTACTCAATTATGTATTTGGTTGCATTGGAAGACTTCCACGTTTGGAATCTTGCATCCTAAATCGTTTCAGGATTTTGTCAATGTATGCACTTTGATACAAGCCGATTAACTGCTTTGATCTATCCCGATAGATTTTGACTCCAAGTATGTACGCAGCATCTCCTAAGTCTTTCATGGCAAAGCAATTTCCAAGCCAGGATTTTACATCTTGTAGCATTGGAATGTTGTTTCCCATGAGTAATATGTCATCGACATATAAGACTAGGAACACGACAATACTTCCACTAGTTTTCATATATACACATGGCTCATCGAGATTTTGAGTGAAACCAATCTTTTTGATTTCCTCATCAAATCTCTTGTTCCAGCTTCTGGATGCTTGCTTTAATCCATAAATGGATCTTTGAAGCTTGCATACTTTACTGGGATGTTTAGGATTCACAAAGCCCTCGGGTTGCACCATATAAACGTCTTCGTTTAGGTGGCCATTCAAGAAGGCTGTCTTGACATCCATTTGCCAAATCTCATAGTCATAGTACGTTGCTATGGCTATGAGAATCCTAATTGCTTTAACGTCTGCAACAGGCGAGAAGTGTTAGGAAATTAAGCTTTAGCAGTTAAGACTGTTGAAGGTAACAGTTAGGACTGTTGAAGATGGAAGTTAAGACTGCTGAAGAGTTTTGAAGCATGAGCAGTTAGGACTGCTGAGTAAAGAAGTTAGTACGGTTTATGATTTATGTAATAGATAAATATGGAAAAGATATTGTGTATATCGTATAAGATTAGAATGATAGTTATCTTGTAAAGGAATCCTTGGTCTATAAAAGGATTGCCTAGGTTAACATACAGAGATATAGAATTACGAATTAGTTCATAGAGATTCAAGGTTGTAAACCCTAGTGATAGGAGATCACTCGTATTATTATTCTAATAATATTGAATCGTTGAAGGTTATTATTCTGTGTTCATTCATTGCTTTATTCAAATCATACAAAACACATAAAGTCTTCTAAGTGCTAGCTAGTAAATTCCGCGTGCTAGACTACGTATAATTCTTAGTATCACATCTAACACAAGGAGTGTGTGTAGATCCGGTCAAGTGGTATCAGAGCCAGGTTTACTGATACTTAGATTTAGAAGATCCGAGAAGAACAAAGATGGACATGGAAACAACACCATCCACAACCAACATTGCTGCTAAGCTTCCTATGCTTAAACCTAATGAGTTCGACATGTGGAGACTTCGTATCGAGCAGTTTTTCCAAGTGCAAGACTATGCACTGTGGGAGATCATTTAAGATGGAAACTCTTTTACACCTGTAACAACAACAACTGTTGTTGATGGTAAATCTGAGAGTACAGTGCAGACAAAGCCAACCACTAATGAAGAGAAGGCAAGGTACAAGAATGATGTTAAGGCTAGAAGTTTGCTTCTGATGACTATTCCCAATGATCAGTTGCTGAATTTTAGTAAGTTCAAGTGTGCTAAATCTCTTTTTGAAGCTATTGTTGCAAGATATGGTGGGAATGAAGCCACCAAGAAAACCCAGAAGACCTTTCTCAAGCATCAGTTTGAGAATTTTACTGCAACAAGCAATGAGTCGTTGGATCATATGTTCAATAGGCTTCAAAAACTGGTGAGTCAATTGGCTGTTCTAGGAATTGAGATGCCTCAGGAAGATCTCAACTCCAAATTTTTGAGGAGTCTACCAGCTGAATGGGCTATGCATGTGGTAGTATGGAAAAACAAGCCTGATATAGATTCCATGAGCTTAATGGATCTCTATAGCAACTTCAAGATAGTTGAACATGAGATTAAGAAGTCTGCTGGATCAAGCTCAAGCTCAGGCAATTTGGCCTTTGTATCAACTCCCAGTTCCTCAAGTCCAGATGAAGAAGTGCAAGTTGCTGGAGCAGTTGGTACTGCTAGTGCAAACCTTGGTACTGCTAGCACCTCAAGCAGTACTAGTGGACTTTTGAATGATGATACTTATTGTGCTTTCTTGACTACTCAGCACAATGGAAGTATGTTGACTCATTCAGATCTTCAAGAGATTGATGAAGATGATATTGAAGAGATGGATATTAAGTGGCAGCTCTCTCTTCTCAGTTTGAGAGCTAGGAGATTCTTGAAGAAGACTGGCAAGAAGATTGTCATAAACAGTAATGATGTTGCAGGGTATGACAAGTCCAAGATTGAGTGCTTCAACTGCCACAAGAAAGGTCACTATTCAAGGGAGTGTAGATTGCCAAGCCAACAAGATGGAAAGAGTAGAGCATATGGAAACAAGTCAAGAGTTGTGGAGGTTACTGATTCAAGCTCGAAAGCCATGGTTGCCATTGATGGCTTAGGATTTGACTGGAGCTATATTGCAGAGGAGGAAGCAGAAGCATCTACAGAGGTTGCTCTCATGGCATTCTCAGATTCTGAGGTACAAGTTTCAAAATGTTCTAAATCTTGTGAAGCTTTAAAAGATCTAGAAACACTTAAAACAAGATATGAGAATCAGAGAAAAGAATTAGTTGAAACTGCTTTTAGCTTAGCAAATCATAAGAGAGCTTTAGCTGTGTTAGAAGAAAAAATTGTTCATTATCAAAACAATGAGTCTAAGTTTTCTGATGATATGATTATTGTTAAGAGAGACTTAATGTTTAGAGAAAATGAGATCACTATTTTAAAACATGAGCTAGAACAGGTTAAGAAAGCTAAGGAGAACATTCAGATGAGTGTAGACACACTAGAATACACATCAAAAGGTGTTCAAAAGATAATTGAGAGTCAGATCCAAAATAAAGCTACGTCAAGCCTAGGATATAAGTCAGTTCCACCTCCCTATAGAGGAATTCCATTACCCAAAGGTGTAGACTTAGAATACACAGGACTCCCTGAATTTCAATTACCTGTGCTTAACTATGGTCCTCAACCCAAGAAGGATGTAGTTGATAAACCTGTGTTTGAAAGTGCAAGTGATAAATCACTATCTGAGGACAAGGTGCCTTCTGATAGGTCCTCACCTAAGGACTCAGATGCTCCAACCATTGAGGAATGGACTTCTGATGATGAGGATGATCAGGATGTGGTTAAGCCTGTTAGTGCTAAAGTGGAGGAACCAAAAGTTCCAAAGATGGTTAAACCTGAGACTGTTAGGCCTAGATCAAATGCTAAACCTTTTAGACCAACAGTTAGGTATGCAGAAATGTATAGAACCACAAACAAGCCAAGAGGTAACCAAAGGAATTGGAATGACCTCAAATCCCACCAATTAGGAAAGGATTTTGTTTGCTATAGGAAAGCTTGTTACTCTTGTGGTAGCTTTGACCATCTTGCAGATTATTGTGATAAATGGGTATCTGGATATACAAATCATAGGTTGAGCATTGCAAGACCTCAATCTTTTCTTAGGAATGATAGAATGATACCTAGATCAGTTCTTTTAAGGTCTGGACCTAAAGCAGTTCAAACTGCTAGACCAGCAGTTCAGACTGTCAGACCTATGAGACCAATTCACCCAAGGAAATTATGTTGATGCTAGAGGAAAGCCTAAGTCTGTTTTGGCTTGGGTTCCACAAGGAAATTAATTTTTCTTGTTATATGCATTGTTAGTCATATGCTTGTATCTTGTTTCTTTGTTTTTGGACTAACAATTGCAGGATTGGAGAGAAAACACCAAGGGATTATGAATGCTTGATGTTTTGGACTAAATGGTGTTCTGGAGATTAGTATGTGATCTTTGCATACAACAAATGGTAATTGGTTCACCATGTCTTATCCACATAAGAACCAACTAGTCCAGAGCAAACGGTTTCTGGTAAAGACTAATCAAATCCGTTGATGGTTGACAATTTACCAAAAATTGTATGGTTATCAGCTCACCATATCTAAATGTGAAGAGTTGGCTAGTCCAAAGCAAACGGCTATTGGTAAAGACATATCAAATCCGTTGATAGCTGATAGTTTGCTAAAAACTATATTTGAGCCATGGTATTTTAAAATTTTATTTCAAACAATTCGTACGGCTCAACAAAATTTTTGCAACAGTTGGTACGGTTAGTACAAAGTTGGGACGGCTCAACTAGCCGTTGTAAAAATCTGTCAGTAATTAATTTTCTAGCCGTTGGGGTAAAAACCGTTATTCTCAAGATACTTATAGGGATTTTTATATATGATAATTATCTTTTTACCATAAATTCATTTATTCTCTTTCTAAAGATAATTTATCTCATACGCATATTTCGCAAAACCCTAAACAGTACCAATAAACCCCAAGCGACTGCATAAACTTTAATTCCAATTTACAAGATCATTGTATTGCTAAAATATTTCATTTTTCATCATTAAGAATGGCTGGATTGGATTTTGTTAAGCGTCACAACCAGGTTGCGTTTTTAGAGAAAACAGAGCAAGGAGATGGGCCGAAGTTTTATGAGATTGTGGATTTTCTCAATCACTCTCACATAAGGTATGCTCTAACTGTTTGTCCTACTCTTTATGTTTCGCATATCACACAGTTCTGGCAGAATTCATCTGTCTTGACAAGTGATGACGGAGACTTAGAAATTCATACTGAAGTAGATGGCATTAAATTTGTTGTTACCGAGTCTATACTTAGGAGACATCTTAAATTAAGTGACTCAGATGGTATCCACACTATGCTAAATACTGAAATTTGGGAAGAACTTACAAAAATGGGGTATAATACATCTGAACATAAATTGACTTTTCAAAAAGGATGTTTTTCACCTCAATGGAGATTTTTGATACATACTCTTCTCTGTTGTTTAAGTCCTAAAAAGACTGCTTGGGAGCAGTTCAGTAGCAATATTGCTATTGCTCTCATTTGCTTGTCTACAAACAAAGTTTTTAACTTTTCAAAATATATTTTTGAGGGTATGGCATCAAATGTTGATAGTAAAACAAAGTTTTTAATGTATCCCAGGTTTGTTCAAACAATTTTAAATAAAAAGACATACCTGCTTACAAAACCAACTGAAACTTTTGCTACGCCTAGTCCACAATCAAAGGTTTTTCAAAATATGGCTATGGCTAGTAGGCTTTTTGAAGGGGAACCAGTTCCCTTGTTTCCTCAAATGCTTCAAACTGAGTTAGGTGAAGGCTCAGCAGTTCCAACTGATCCCCATCACACATCCACTCAAGAATTTGAAACAACTCAACAACCACCCATCACTTATAGGAGAAGGTCTAAACCTAGTCTAACTAGGGTTGTGACTATATCCTTGCCCAAAGATTCACCTCTCCTAGCAGGTAATACAGCTAGAAGTGATGAGGTGTAACCACTCGTAAAATTTCCTATTTACTTTACAGAATTATTATCCTTTTTCCACGGGTAAATTTTTTATTTTATTTTATTTTATTTTATACGAATGTATCTCTCATCTTATGTGACGTAGATCACATCATTGATAAACGTGCTCCCACAAGACCTGCCTAACAAATCTAATGTTTATTTTATAAACATCATGATATAAAATATTACAGAATACCATTTACCACTTTACGATAAAATCCTTAACAAAACATTCATTATCTGTATAGAGTTTCTAGGAACCACAACACCAAATATGAATAACAAAACCTCATAACATAAAAATATGACATATCTAAGTTAATGTACAAGTTCCTAAAGCACCAAAAACCCTAATTCTATTTTCTTCCCGGTAAAACCCTAATTTCACCTAAGTGTTATTTTATACATACATTTCACAAACCTTAATTTATTTCTATAATATTTTTATAAAATATTAAGTTTACAAGTTATTTAAGCTATAGTACAAGTCATTTATGCATAAAATCATTTATTTACAAAACCTTTATTAAAATCTCATTTATATTATTTTTTAAAGCACAAAATACAAAATATTTATGCATAACTTTTATAAATGATATTTTCTAAACTCCTTAAATATATTTACAAGTCTTTTAGCCTAAAGTACAAGTACCTAATACATAAAAACCAAAAATCATATTTATTTATTTTTAAAACATGATAAAAATTAACAAATAATTTTTATAAATTACGAAATTGTTAAAACTATATTTTTCATAAATTCTACATGATAGTACAACTCAATTAAGTATGTTTTACAACCCTTTTAAGCTCAACATGTTTTTCTTTCTCTTCTTGTATAATTCGAATTACATACAAATGAAACAACCTTAAATAATTTCCTAGGTATCTAAATACATAAACTAATCAAAGTAACTAAACCCTAAACCTAAGATACTACCCACTAAAGCTTGTTGTACCATTACCTTAAGCCTCACACGCCCCTCCTACAAAAACCTGTTCGATCCCAACTAGAAAACCAAACCGAATTGTACATTAAGGAAACATTGAACCTAGCCATTCCATGCCCTCTCCTATAAACCCCTCCACATGTCATGCTTCTCCTTCAAGAACCCTTCCTATTGGTAGTTTAAAACTATGGCTGGAAACTTGAACACATCACCCCCTCTTCTCCCTCCTCCTCCTCCTATCCAAGTGGCATCTCCTATAGTTTCTGTCAGCCCTTGCTCCCTTACCATGTCCCCCTCCATTAATTAACAAAACCCTAGTTTCTCCCTTCTATAAATAGCAACTCAATACCCTTCTCACTTCACAGCCAAATCGAACCAAAACACTAAACCAGCTCTAACATATTTCTGTCCTAATCCCAACTCTAAAACACTCTCACAACACACTTAGGAAGTCCAGAAGAGAGGGGAATTGTCGAGTCCAAGGCATCACTTCATTCATTCCTTAAACCCTAACCGAACCTACAACTTAAGTAAGTCCCTAACTCTATTTTAAATTCAGTTGTTTTATGTTACTTATTATTAAAAGCATCTAAAAACATTAAAAACTAAACAATAATAATAAAACAAGGTCATAAAATCTAAACTTTCATTTCTTTGTTTTATTCTGTTCGAACTCAGTAATCAAACGCACCCTTTATGTTTGAATAATGGTCTAAACAAATCAAGAACATGTGAAATATGTTCAAACATATCTAAGTATATCATATCTCATGTAAGAAGTAGGTTAAAAACGTTTAAAAATCAAAAACCCTAATCGGGTGTTTTGTCAGCGTTTTTATCGAGTCCAAAATAGCCCCACAGCCCCACTTTCGACTTGAAAACCAACACTCAAACGATCTTATTAAATTCTGATGTTTGGCATGCGTTTAGATCACCCAGCTAGCTTTATTTAGAAACAAGAATCAATGAAAATAGTTAAGTATTCATTGAGTTATCGAGTTTTAAAATCCACTTCAAATCACTATAAGTAGAAACTAATTTTCAGTAATTTGTTTTTCATTATTAAGTCGACCAGTCACCCTACTTAGGATCTAATTTTCGACCCTCAAACGACTTTGGAAAAATCTAATTTTTGGTATGATAAAAGTTCACTTGGCAAACTCTAATTAGGAAGAAGAATCGTAGAAAATGGTTTGTTTTTCAAAAAGATATCGAGTCTTGAATTTGGTTGCATATCGCTAAACCAAACCTTTAATGATCAGTTATTTATTTTTCTATTCTAGTCGACCCACCTACCAATTTCCAACTAAACTTTCGACCCTTATTAGATCTCTATAAATACTAAGTTTTTGGCATATAAGAGATCATATAGTGAACTATTTTTAGAAAGAAAAATCATTTAAAACCGTCGAGTGGTTCAAAAGTTATTCAATTTCAAATATTGGTCGAGCGCTAGTTTAAAATCTATTTTCAAAATTTCATTTAAATCATGTTCGACTACTCGACTTTTGGAACATATTTCGAATCCTAAACGAATTTTATAAATTATGATCTTTGACATGTTTAAAGTCGACCTAGGTGACTTTTTATAGAAACCAAGAGCTCGTTAAATGGTTCCGTCTTGGTTAAGTTATTCGCGTCCAAAGTTCTAGCCAAGTCGTGTATAACCTAAGTGTGATTTTTATTTAATTAAGGTTTTCATATGTTAATTTTGTAAATAAATATTATCAAGGGTATTTTCTGTCAATAACAAATAAAAAGAGGTGAAATTGTTATTTTTGAAACTTGAGGGTAGAAACTGTCATTTTCCAAAAGTCCAGGGTATAAACCGTCATTTGACCAAACCTTAGGGATTAAAACGTAACTTTTCTTATCAACATTTTTATCCTTTCTATTTTTATTTTCCGACTCAATATTAACATAACATGATTATTTTATTAACGAACAAACCGAACCGAAACTTATAAATAAAAGATAAAATAAAATCTTACTTTTGAAACTACATATTGGCTCAATTAAAATATTTAACCATCAACCAAACAAAGAAACATAACGAAACAAAATAAACATATAATCATTAGAAATAATTACTAAATATTGGCATAACAACCCAGGTTCATTGTCCGGAGACGTTTATCAACTTTCTTTCATTTGTTTTCCATCCAGACTGATCAGGTGAGTTCGTAACCCCTTCTTTCACTTGTTTTAAATTACTTTTGGGGGAGATACATGCTTAACTATTTTTATATACTCTAAACTTTTATATGGATTATCGTGAGTTCATAACCCCTACTTTTACATGTTTTTGAACTATTTTTGGGGGAGATACATGCTCATAACATTTATAAACATTGTTCGCATTTACATGACTTATGAATCACTAATGGACTTTTTTTCCCTTATTAAACACAAGTATTATTCCAACGTTATTCTTATTTTATTGCCTTACGCTAAGTTTAATTAAAGCCAAAAAGACCTCCCATCATGAACCTCTAATCACCGACTCTCTTAGGGTGAGCGCGAATATTGTGGATAGTACTATCGGGCTGACAACCCCTTTGTGTTACCGTAAAGTAACCCAAAGCATTATATTTGAGATTAATAAAGAGATGTGGCAATCTCCTACCCTGGGGCAAAGTTACCTACATTTAATTATGGGGTAATTATTACATCATTAGTTCATGACTGTTGATGTTCTGTTAAGGTTTTGCGTGTCATGAGGCTTAGCGCAATAAAATATATTTTTCCCTAATGGTAATTGTATATGTTGCAATTATTTTCATCTAATCTTGTGTTTAAATGGTTTGAACTGAACTGAACGAAGTTTTTCCGAATAACTGAAAAAGGGCTTATTTTCCGAAATATAAAAAGAGCTTATTTTCTGAAATATTGAGAAGGGCTTATTTCTGAATAACTGGAACCAACATAATTTCTGAATAACTAAAATGGATTATTTTCACTTATAAAACTTTATGAATTCACTCAACCTTTGTGTTGACGTTTTAGCATGTATTCTCAGGTTATCGGAAGCATGGATTGGCACGGGATTGGCCATGGACTATGTTAACATTCAAACTAATAACATGTTTTTATAAATGTATTTTGAGAACCTCCTGCTGGGACCTGCATATTGTAACTCTGATATAAATGAATGATAACAATTTTATCTAAAACGTCTCATTTTCGAGTCGTTTTCTATTATCATGACTGTGAACTGTTTAGTAGCACCCCAACTTATATTTCCGCTGCGAATATCGAAAACGGGGGTGTTACAGAGTGGTATCAGAGCTCATGGTTATAGAGAACCAAGTGTTTTTAAACATTGGACTATAACCGCGTTTTCAAAAATAAATAAACTTACATCATAAAGTCCTATGCCTTCCGTGCCAGGTATGTTTCAGTATTTAGAGCATCCTTTATTTTGATTATTTGGCATTAATAATCCCCCCTATCTGATAACTATTTTATTTGCTTTATTTGCAAATATTAGAATTGCTTATTTTCATTTTACAGGTTACTACAGTATCATGTTCCCCGAAACTCCCGAACTTAACGAAACAGATCTCCGTTCTATAAGTACACCACCTACCGATTCCCTTAGGAAATCCCCATCTGATGAAAAGTTTATTGGTTGCCCAACAACATTTGATGTTGGACAAAATTCACGCCAAGAAACAATTCAGAAAGATGATGAATCGAATCCTCTAGAACCTAATACTCCCGAAACCCCGATACTTAATTTCCCAGATGCTATATCTACTCCTAATTCCCCTGAACCTAAAGATCCCATGTGGACTCTTCTTTATGAACACGCCAGTATTCTCGACAATCACGCTAAACATTTGGAGGAGTTACCACATTTACGTTTCGAGTGGTATGACCGTAATTTCGACACTTTGTTTAGAAGAACCAATGACGAAAGAAGAACGGTGTTCGATTTGGAAGCAAGTGTTGAATGAATGAAGAATACACACGAACATAAATATAAAAGCCTAGATTATAGGATTCGTCATGCGAGAAGGGAAAACAGTCAACTACGTGGCAGAGTAGCGGAGATTGAGAGAACCCTATGGATGGCCAGAGAGACGGCAATCTGCCAGGGTCAGAAGATTTTCACTTTGGAATCTATGCTGGACAGTCAGATAAAGGTGAATACGGAATTTCAAGAGCGTTTCTTGGAAATGGAAATTTCACAACTACAACTTGAGAATGAAATTAAGCTTTTACGTCAAGTACGTGGCTGATCTCAAACTCATGTGTAACAACGTTGTGTTTACTGTACCAAATAGTATTTGGTTAGGTACTTCCATAGTTTCCAATAAACCTGAAATCCTCAGAGTTTGTAATCTATCAATAAATGTATGACAAATATCTTTTGTTGTATGTATTATTGTTGAGAATAAATTCCTTTCCATCATGTCTTACAATAATGCTGTGCATTTATGTAATGACTTTCCATAAAACCCTATCATTTGTTTAATAAACAAATGGTTTCGTATAAACTATACCTAGAGCCCAATAAGTGTCACTTACCTAGTTAACTAAACATAGAGCCCATTAAGCAACAGAGGTATTTTGAGGACTAAACCCTTATGATAAAGATAGAAGATCCTAAAACTACTACCTACAGTATTAATAAAAGACCTTGTATTAATTGTTTTTGTAAAAACAATTGATCAAGTTATTAATATTATTCTATCCTCAACCAGACGTATCATAACCATAGAACCCCATAAGATAAAATTTCGGAAGAGAACCTTGATGAATGAAGAGAAAGTTGCTGAAATCTAAGAGAATTAGTTAATTCCTTAGCAGCTATACCAACAATTAATCCTTTATCCCCGATATTTAATCAGACATATCCGGAAGAACGTTAGTATGAGAAATACTATGCCAATGACTCCCGAAGTTATCCAGAAGTTGGTGATCAACCTCATTACAACAGTACTCGAAGTGACCACGACAGCTCGTTTGGGAAGCAATGAGATGGCAATAGGAGAGAAGAGAGTTGAACGAAATAACCAAAAGCGAAAACATAGTGAAATAGAAACCACCATCCCTACTCACTACCCCGCCTGCCATCACAAGCATCTTACCCCTAAAGTTGGTTATCAAGGAAAACAACCTCTATGTCCTAGTATGACCTTTAAGTTTGATATCTCGGAAGTAATGAATAAATTGAGGTTTAGAACTCTTTAAGTTATATTTTCCTTTCAGAACTATCATAGTTACGATAAATTAGCATTCTACCTTATGAAATCTCTATCCTATAACAATTCCTTCATATTCCCAAATCTGCGTATAGCTTTCATATCTATTCTATTTTCTCCAAACTCTATTCATAAACGTTGCCTAGTAAAACCTTAGAAGAACTCTAAGATTTATTTTGAGGATATCCCATTGATACTTTAGGAAACCTTAACCCATCACTGTAGTGTGGACAGAAAATTTTCCAATGCTTTTGAAAATTATTTATGAAGCTATTATTTAAAAATAAAGCGTTGAACACCATCTAAAACTTTTTGAATAAATACCACAGCGACTGTACAAAACATTATATCATTTGGTCCTCAATTATACATAACCTGATCAACTATGTATAATTTTGGAAGAATCATGTGATGAATTGGAACAGTTATATTTTCAGATTTTCTACTAGTAATTTTCATTCAAAAGCAAAGTATTGAAACAAAACAAATTGTTCATAAATCATTATTTTGATTTCATACAACAAAAGTCTACAACTACTACACATCATCTTTAAGATAAGAATTCGACAACATTATGGATAGAAAAGCCCTAAGATTTTATTCATAACCTCGAAAGTTCATACATAGTGAAATGATTAAGAACGGAAATACTAAGGTTACAATGATTACAAGATAAGGAATAGATTCTTTGAAAGGTTGACCCGTCATGAATATGAGGATAGCCACCAACAACACAATAGCTAGAGCCACAACCGGATGAATCACTTTGATTATCCTACGAGAACAAAAACTAGGCGTAAGAATAAATACGAGATTTTTGGAAGATTACTTAGAAAAACAAACCTTACCCCCATATCTTGTCAACTCCAATAGCAAAGACCACGATAGGCATAACGATTGCTAGAACGCAAATTAGGAAAGCATGATCTTCGCTGGGGACGTAAGCCAAATAAGAAACCGCAAGGACCACGTAGACAATCGCTAAGAATGTAACAAGGTGTGGCATATTTCAGGTTTTAGAAAGAAATTTTGTGATGAAAAAATGAGGATTAGAATGAAGTACTTATAGGTGGAGAAACTAGCCAATTCGACCGTTTATTCAAACGTTAAAATCACTATTCACCCACTTTAAAATCTGACCGTTGCACAGTGACGCATTAGGTGGCAAAACATTCAAATTTAGTTCATTCTGTAGAGATGAAACTGACTAAACCTTGATCCTTTAGTATTAAACGGAGAACCAAGGAGTATCAGTGAAATGACGTTATCGAAAATCAGGCCTAAGAATGAAATAATATTTTAAGTAATATTATTTTTAACTTGAGGCATTTTAAGCATATCAAACTCTCATCCTAACCCAAATCGTTGTACGATTTTCCTTTTTCGCGTTCCCTATCGGAAAAGGTTAGAAATCTGAACCTAGTCATCCATATGCATCATTTTTCCCAACTTTCCAACCAACACAGGCCGAATCTCGGGATGAGATTCCCTTCAACAGGGGGATACTGTAACCACTCGTAAAATTTCCTATTTACTTTACAGAATTATTATCCTTTTTCCACGGGTAAATTTTTTTATTTTATTTTATTTGAATGTATCTCTCATCTTATGTGACGTAGATCACATCATTGATAAACGTGCTCCCACAAGACCTGCCTAACAAATCTAATGTTTATTTTATAAACATCATGATATAAAATATTACAGAATACCATTTACCACTTTACGATAAAATCCTTAACAAAACATTCATTATCTGTATAGAGTTTCTAGGAACCACAACACCAAATATGAATAACAAAACCTCATAACATAAAAATATGACATATCTAAGTTAATGTACAAGTTCCTAAAGCACCAAAAACCCTAATTCTATTTTCTTCCCGGTAAAACCCTAATTTCACCTAAGTGTTATTTTATACATACATTTCACAAACCTTAATTTATTTTTATAATATTTTTACAAAATATTAAGTTTACAAGTTATTTAAGCTATAGTACAAGTCATTTATGCATAAAATCATTTATTTACAAAACCTTTATTAAAATCTCATTTATATTATTTTTTAAAGCACAAAATACAAAATATTTATGCATAACTTTTATAAATGATATTTTCTAAACTCCTTAAATATATTTACAAGTCTTTTAGCCTAAAGTACAAGTACCTAATGCATAAAAACCAAAAATCATATTTATTTATTTTTAAAACATGATAAAAATTAACAAATAATTTTTATAAATTACGAAACTGTTAAAACTATATTTTTCATAAATTCTACATGATAGTACAACTCAATTAAGTATGTTTTACAACCCTTTTAAGCTCAACATGTTTTTCTTTCTCTTCTTGTATAATTCGAATTACATACAAATGAAACAACCTTAAATAATTTCCTAGGTATCTAAATACATAAACTAATCAAAGTAACTAAACCCTAAACCTAAGATAATACCCACTAAAGCTTGTTGTACAATTACCTTAAGCCTCACACGCCCCTCCTACAAAAACCTGTTCGATCCCAACTAGAAAACCAAACCGAATTGTACATTAAGGAAACATTGAACCTAGCCATTCCATGCCCTCTCCTATAAACCCCTCCACATGTCATGCTTCTCCTTCAAGAACCCTTCCTATTGGTAGTTTAAAACTATGGCTGGAAACTTGAACACATCACCCCCTCTTCTCCCTCCTCCTCCTCCTATCCAAGTGGCATCTCCCATAGTTTCTGTCAGCCCTTGCTCCCTTACCATGTCCCCCTCCATTAATTAACAAAACCCTAGTTTCTCCCTTCTATAAATAGCAACACAATACCCATCTCACTTCACAGCCAAATCGAACCAAAACACTAAACCAGCTCTAACATATTTTTGTCCTAATCCCAACTCTAAAACACTCTCACAACACACTTAGGAAGTCCAGAAGAGAGGGGAATTGTCGAGTCCAAGGCATCACTTCATTCATTCCTTAAACCCTAACCGAACCTACAACTTAAGTAAGTCCCTAACTCTATTTTAAATTCAGTTGTTTTATGTTACTTATTATTAAAAGCATCTAAAAACATTAAAAACTAAACAATAATAATAAAACAAGGTCATAAAATCTAAACTTTCATTTCTTTGTTTTATTTTGTTCGAACTCAGTAATCAAACGCACCCTTTATGTTCGAATAATGGTCTAAACAAATCAAGAACATGTGAAATATGTTCAAACATATCTAAGTATATCATATCTCATGTAAGAAGTAGGTTAAAAACGTTTAAAAAATCAAAAACCCTAATCGGGTGTTTTGTCAGCATTTTTATCGAGTCCAAAATAGCCCCACAGCCCCACTTTCGACTTGAAAACCAACACTCAAACGATCTTATTAAATTCTGATGTTTGGCATGCGTTTAGATCACCCAGCTAGCTTTATTTAGAAACAAGAATCAATGAAAATAGTTAAGTATTCATTGAGTTATCGAGTTTTAAAATCCGCTTCAAATCACTATAAGTAGAAACTAATTTTCAGTAATTTGTTTTTCATAATTAAGTCGACCAGTCACCCTACTTAGGATCTAATTTTCGACCCTCAAACGACTTTGGAAAAATCTAATTTTTGGTATGATAAAAGTTCAATTGGCAAACTCTAATTAGGAAGAAGAATCGTAGAAAATGGTTTGTTTTTCAAAAAGATATCGAGTCTTGAATTTGGTTGCATATCGCTAAACCAAACCTTTAATGATCAGTTATTTATTTTTCTATTCTAGTCGACCCACTTACCAATTTCCAACTAAACTTTCGACCTTTATTAGATCTCTATAAATACTAAGTTTTTGGCATATAACAGATCATATAGTGAACTATTTTTAGAAAGAAAAATCATTTAAAACCGTCGAGTGGTTCAAAAGTTAGCAAGTTCAAATATTGGTCGAGCGCTAGTTTAAAATCTATTTTCAAAATTTCATTTAAATCATGTTCGACTACTCGACTTTTGGAACATATTTCGAATCCCAAACGAATTTTATAAATTATGATCTTTGACATGTTTAAAGTCGACCTAGGTGACTTTTTATAGAAACCAAGAGCTCGTTAAATGGTTCCGTTTTCGTTAAGTTATTCGCGTCCAAAGTTCTAGCCAAGTCGTGTATAACCTAAGTGTGATTTTTATATAATTAAGGTTTTCATATGTTAATTTTGTAAATAAATATTATCAAGGGTATTTTCTGTCAATAACAAATAAAAAGAGGTGAAATTGTTATTTTTAAAACTTGAGGGTAGAAACTGTCATTTTCCAAAAGTCCAGGGTATAAACCGTCATTTGACCAAACCTTAGGGATTAAAACGTAATTTTTCTTAATCAACATTTTTATCCTTTCTATTTTTATTTTCCAACTCAATATTAACATAACATGATTATTTTATTAACGAACAAACTGAACCGAAACTTATAAATAAAGGATAAGATAAAATCTTACTTTTGAAACTACATATTGGCTCAATTAAAATATTTAACCATTAACCAAACAAAGAAACATAACGAAACAAAATAAACATATAATCATTAGAAATAATTACTAAATATTGGCATAACAACCCAGGTTCATTGTCCGGAGACGTTTATCAACTTTCTTTCATTTGTTTTCCATCCAGACTGATCAGGTGAGTTCGTAACCCCTTCTTTCACTTGTTTTAAATTACTTTTGGGGGAGATACATGCTTAACTATTTTTATATACTCTAAACTTTTATATGGATTATCGTGAGTTCATAACCCCTACTTTTACATGTTTTTGAACTATTTTTGGGGGAGATACATGCTCATAACATTTATAAACATTGTTTGCATTTACATGACTTATGAATCACTAATGGACTTTTTTTTCCCTTATTAAACACAAGTATTATTCCAACGTTATTCTTATTTTATTGCCTTACGCTAAGTTTAATTAAAGCCAAAAGACCTCCCATCATGAACCTCTAATCACCGACTCTCTTAGGGTGAGCGCGAATATTGTGGATAGTACTATCGGGCTGACAACCCCTTTGTGTTACCGTAACGTAACCCAAAGCATTATATTTGAGATTAATAAAGAGATGTGGCAATCTCCTACCCGGGGGCAAAGTTACCTACATTTAATTATGGGGTAATTATTACATCATTAGTTCATGACTGTTGATGTTCTGTTAAGGTTTTGCGTGTCATGAGGCTTAGCGCAATAAAATATATTTTTCCCTAATGGTAATTGTATATGTTGCAATTATTTTCATCTAATCTTGTGTTTAAATGGTTTGAACTGAACTGAACGAAGTTTTTCCGAATAACTGAAAAAGGGCTTATTTTCCGAAATATGAAAAGAGCTTATTTTCTGAAATATTGAGAAGGGCTTATTTCTGAATAACTGGAACTAACATAATTTTTGAATAACCAAAACGGATTATTTTCACTTATAAAACTTTATGAATTCACTCAACCTTTGTGTTGACGTTTTAGCATGTATTCTCAGGTTATCTGAAGCATGGATTGGCACGGGATTGGCTATGGACTCTGTTATCATTCAAACTAATAACATATTTTTATAAATGTATTTTGAGAACCTCCTGCTGGGACCTGCATATTGTAACTCTGATATAAATGAATGATAACAATTTTATCTAAAACGTCTCATTTTCGAGTCGTTTTCTATTATCATGACTGTGAACCGTTTAGTAGCACCCCAACTTATATTTCCGCTGCGAATATCGAAAACGGGGGTGTTACATGAGGGTAGCTCTTCACAAACTGAATTGACGGCTTTATGTACCAAGTTAGTAGCCAAGGTTGACACTTTGGAGAAGGAGCTAAAGAAAACCAAGGAGGAATTCAAAGCTCACAAGGAGAATTTTGCCAAAGTCTATACCAAGCTAACGAAAAGGGTGAAGAAGCTTGAAGAATAGTTGAAGCAGAAAAGGGCAAGAGTGATATTGGATGATGATTCTGATGATGATGATTCAGATGGTTCAGACGGGGATGATGAAAATTCTTCCAAACAGGGGAGGAAATTTAGTAAAGATAAGGATAGATCAGGTTCTCAGGGGAGGTATGAAGAAGGTTCTGAACAAGATGAAGGTTTTGATATTGGTTCAGGTTCTGGTTATGTTCAAGAAGAAACAGCTGAGACACATCAAGCAGTTCCAAATGTTGAAGCAGTTCAAACTGCTGAGATAGAGCAACAAACAGTTCAAACTGCTGAGACAGAGCAACAAGCAGTTCCAACTGATGAAACTTCTGCTGAACAAGTTTATGAAAGGAGAAGAGCAGATAAAGGGAAGAAGCCTATGACATCTGAAGAAGTGGCTGCTGCTCAAGAACTTGAAAGGCTTAAAAGGTTGAAACCAAAAACTCAAGAACAGATAGATCATGATGCAGAAGTTGCAAGGCAATTGGTAGAAGAAGATTTGGCTGGTGAAGAAGCTAAACAAGCTCAGATTGCTCAAGATGAAGAATTTGCAAGAAAAATGGCTGCTGATGATATAAGAAATATAGCTGAATTCATGGAAAGAAAAATATCAAATGAAGTAAATCAAGAGGAGTTCAATGAACAGTTACAATATTTGTTGGATTCTGATATGATTGTAAGAGCTCAAGCTTCAATGGTTCTTAAAGATAAACAGTTGAATGAAGAAGAAAAGACAGAGGAGCTTAAGGAATTCATACTCAAAAAGAATGGAGTTGCAACATGGGAAGATCTGATTCATAGGATAAGAGAAAGACAGAAGTCAGGGTACAAGACAAAGTTGCCAAAAAAGAAGGAACAAGTTGAGTCCATGAAGCATTATTTGAAGAACTCAGCAAATTACTCCATGAATGACTTCAAGGGAAAATCTTATGCTATAATTGAAAAAGAATTCTATGAAACTTATGCTATTTTGAATACTCCAAGAAGAAGTTTCAAAACAGGTAAGAAGAGGGAAGCAGAAACTATGGAATCAGAAGTTGCTAAGAAACAAAAGTCTGAGGAAGAAGGGTTAACTAATGAGAAGATCAGAAGCATGATGATGATTGTTCCAGAGTCTTCTTACATTAAACCTTTGCAGGTAAAACATCCAATCATTGACTGGGAAGTGTTCACTGATGGAAGAATGAAAAGATGGAAGATTATCAAACTTGGAGATATTTCTGAAAGATATAAGTTGTTTGAAGATTTACTCAAAGGCTTTGACAGAGAAGATCTAAATCAACTATGGAGCTTAGTGAAAGAGAAATTCAGAGATATTGATCCTATTGAAGATAAAGATAAAGAACTATGGGTTCAATTGAAGAGAATTTATGAACCAGATGGTGGAGAGTCGATATGCAGATTTCAAGCACAAGTCAAGGACATCACTTGGAAGTTATTTGGAACGTGTGGAGTACACAGAGTGTCTACCAAGGATGGAATAGAGATCTATATGCTGGTTGTAAAAGATTATCCACTCAGACCAGGTGTTTTGACAATGATGGCATGTGTTAGACTAGAAGCTAATGAAGAATCTGAGATGGCTGATATGCTGGTGACAAAGATATTCAACCTTGCACAAGAAGTGAAAGCTAGATCTAAGAGATTTGCTTGATAGGTGTTTGAAAGAATTTTCAGAATTAAGAAGAAGAAGCTTAATTTGAAGAAACTTAGTGATTTAGATAGAAATCATAAGTTTAGGGGAGGATTGTTAGGAAATTAAGCTTTAGCAGTTAAGACTGTTGAAGGTAACAGTTAGGACTGTTGAAGATGGAAGTTAAGACTGCTGAAGAGTTTTGAAGACATGAGCAGTTAGGACTGCTGAGTAAAGAAGTTAGTACGGTTTATGATTTATGTAATAGATAAATATGGAAAAGATATTGTGTATATCGTATAAGATTAGAATGATAGTTATCTTGTAAAGGAATCCTTAGTCTATAAAAGGATTGCCTAGGTTAACATACAGAGATATAGAAGTACGAATTAGTTAATAGAGATTCAAGGTTGTAAACCCTAGTGATAGGAGATCACTCGTATTTGTGTTCATTCATTGCTTTATTCAAATCATACAAAACACATAAAGTCTTCTAAGTGCTAGCTAGTAAATTCCGCGTGCTAGACTACGTATAATTCTTAGTATCACATCTAACACAAGGAGTGTGTGTAGATCCGGTCAAGAAGGTTTCTTCATAGTCAATCCCGTAGGTTTGAGTGAAACCTTTTGCTACTAGACGAGCTTTATAGGTGTGTACATTGCCATCCATGACGGTCTTCTTCTTGAAGAGCCATTTACTCCCAACGGTTTTAGAATTAGGAGGTAGGTCGACTTCGGCCTATACATCATTGTCTTTCATGGATTGCATCTCCGCATTCATAGCTTCGATCCATTTATCGTGTTCAGGACTCGATAATGCATCTCGATAGTTAGCAGGTTCACCATGATCCCCTAACTCATGTTCCTCAGCATCGACATAGAAACCATATCGCTCAGGTGCTTGAGGTATCCTTGCGGATCTACGAATGGGAGCAACATCTTGATGAGGTTCAACATTTTCATGTTCAGTCTCATTTTGATGTTCACTAGTGTTACCAGAAGGTTGTGCATCTTCCTCTTGAATTTCATCAAGATCTACTTTGCTCCCACTTGCTTCCTGTGAAATGAGACTATTCTCAAGAAACTCAGCATACCGAGCAACAAATATTTTGTTCTCGGGTGGGTAGTAGAAGTAGTAACCCATTGTTTCCTTTGGGTATCCTACAAAGATACATTTGATAGTTCTGGGCACAAGTTTGTTAGGTGTGTCTCGTTTCACGAGAGCCTCACAACCCCAGACTTTCAAGTAAGATAGATTAGGGACCTTCCCATGCCATATTTCATATGGTGTCTTATCAACCTTCTTGGTTGGAACCATGTTGAGAATGCGTGCAGCAGACTCTAGAGCATAACTCCAAAAGGACGTTGGCAATGTTGTTAGACTCATCATAGATCAAACCATGTCTAGAAAAGTTCGATTTCTCCTTTCAGATACACCATTATGTTGTGGTGTGTATGGAGGAGTGAATTGTGAGACGATCCCACACCTTTTTAGATGATCTAAAAACTCTTGACTCATATATTCACCTCCTCGATCGAATCGAAGAGCCATTATGGTCTTGCCGAGTTGATTTTCTACTTCACTTTGAAAAACTTTGAACGTTTCAAAGACTTCATGTTTATGCTTAATCAAGTAAACATAACCATATCTACTGAAATCATCAGTGAAAGTAATGAAGTAGTTAGCTCCTTCCCTAGACATTGTTCTAAATAGGCCACATACGTCAGTATGTGTGAGTCCAAGTAGATCTTTAGCTCTTTCTCCAACATGGGAAAAAGGCTTTCGTGACATCTTACCAGATATGCAAGAAATGCATTTATCAAACGACTCTTGGTCGGTTGACTCTAAAAGCCCATCGCGTTGCAGCTTCGTAATGCGTTTCTTGTTTATGTGGCAAAGACGGCAATGCCATAGAAAAGTGGAATCCAAGTCACGTTTGGATTTCTTTTTGCTAACATTATATATAGAACCATTTTTTGAAATAGAATCACGTATATCAATTTCAAAAATACCATCACGAGGAATATCATTCAAATAAAAAACATTATCCTTAGAAACTGAAATGCCAAAATCCGTAAAAGTATGAATGTAACCATCATCTTTCAAATGTGAAAGTGAAACAACACCTCTAGTAATAGTAGGTGCAAAAATGGCAATTATTCAAAACAATAACTAGTCCATTAGGGAGGATGAGATCAAAGCTCCCTATCGCTTCGACAGCTGCACGGTTGCCATTACCAACGTACAGGTTCAAAGCTCCTTGTTTCAACTTCCTGCTTCCCCTAAGACCCTGCACATTATTACAAATGTGAGTACCACAACCTGTATCATATACTCAGGATTTGTTAGGAAAAGTATAGAGTTCTATAGTGAAGATACATGATGTGCTAGCGCCGCTAGCTTTGTTCTTCTTTAACTCTTATAGGTAGACCGGACAGTTCCGTCTCCAATGCCCCTTCACTCCACAGTGGTGGTAGGGGTTGTCCTTAGCCGGGTGCTCCTTCTTGGCAGGTGGGGGGACTTTTGGTTTGGGGGCGTAAGCACGCTTACCCTTTTCCTTACCTTGTCCCTTGCCATGTGCCAGCGGCTTGTTCTTTTTCTGGATTCTACCTTGCTTGATAGCTAGGACCACTGGAGCCTTCTTGGGCATGCCTTTTTCTGCAAGTTTAAGCATGTTGTGCAGTTCGGCAATGGTCTTCCCCATGTTGTGCACGTTGTAGTTCTGCACAAATTGATCATAATCCTTCGACAGTGAGGTAAGAATCAAGCTTACTCCAAGGATTTGAGGCATGGGGTATCCCAGACGCTCCATCTGGTCCATATAGCCTTTCATTTTCATGACATAGCTACTGACCGATTGGCCCTCCTCCTGCTTGCAAGCATGAAAAGCTCTGACAATGTCAAACAGTTCTTGCTCAGCTTGCTGTTCGAACATGGTTTTCAGTTCTCTCAGCGTGTCAAATGCTGCAAGGTCCTCTAAGTTCTTTTGGAGCTCAGGGATCATGCTTGCCAGCATGAGACAAGCCACCTCTTGTTGCTCATTAACCCTACGAGTGTAGGCATTACGAACAGTAGCAGAGGCATTAGTAGGAGGTGCTTCAGGTAAAGCTTCTTCCAGATGGTAAAACTTTTGTTCAGCCTTGAGGACGATCCTCAGGTTGCGATACCAGCCCAAAAAGTTGTTACAATTCAATTTTTCTTTTTCGAGAATTGATCTGATTGACGAGTTATTGACGGTTTGATTAGGAGTTGTCATCTACAAAATAAACAAAGTTCAAATTTTAGTAATTTTCAATAATTAATCTTTTTTAAAATTAACTACCCAAGTTTACCATATTAAAACAATTAATTTTACGAAAAGGATAAGATCCTCATTGAGGTTCCACCATCACATCAATTGATCTGCTAGCAATGGTGAATTCAATAGGTAGGTAACGTCGACCGATTGCATTACAAGTGCAACTCTTAGAACTTTATGGGACTCATGGCACTAGTGAACAAGCAACTAGTGTCAAGATGGCATGTTTAGTCCCATCTTTGCCTCGGGTTAAGGTCTTACCACTTAACTCGATTAAGTCATCCAATTTGAAAACGTGTGAGAATATATGTAGGTCCCACGCATAAAGAATAGTCACCTTGGATTACAATTCAACCTAGGTCCCATGCATAGGCAAAAGGTAATTGCAAGTGTTCACAACGATTGGACGGCACGACTTAAATTTTGACGGGTAAAATATTTGATGTGAATCAAAAAGTGTACGAAAGAAGCATGCATTCATTCTTCGTAGCACAAGTTAAAAACTTTTCTTAACTTAAGTCTAATCATTGTTTTAATTTATATGTGTCAAGTTGTCCATTTTCAAGACTAATATTAATCCTAAGTGGGTTATAATTAAGTTTGGACAATACAATGAATAAATAAACAAGCTTAACAAGTTTAAGTGTTATTTAGAAAACAATGATTTTAAGTTTCAAATACATATTTAAACTTAGTTAAACTAAATCATAGGACTTAGTTAAAAAAAAAAATTGGTTTGTGTTTCGTTTCAAGTTTTTAGTAAACAATTTGTATTTTACATACAATCATAGCATATATAAAAGCAAACACACAACCACAATATGAAAAGCCTCGACCGATGAAAATCCTATGCTCGGTCTCGTGAGGGTTAACTAGGGACACACAACCACACGGAGGGCTCCCACTTGCTCCAAGACAATCAAGTGCAAGTAGAGGCCCATTATGCACATGAAACGGTGATTCTGTCAACCCAGAATTTCTGTATTGGGAGGCCCAAAACGTTTGGAAGGAGTCTTCCCCACTCTTAGGTACAAACAGAAAAGTTGTAGGTCCATGTCTTGTGTACCTGCAAAAAAAATTTCAGCCCATAACTCCTTACCAATCTCCTAGAAACTACATTTTACTGCAGCATGTTCCAGCAGCCATTCTTCGCTTTTACGTCTTTCACTCTTTTGCCATTCCATTCCAAGCTTCGGTTACAATATATATGAAGTAAAATACAGCTAATCTACTTCCTATCTACTATAAAAATTCCCAAACAATGGCAAAAACCAAAATGAAATACATTACATAAAAAGCCGAAACAATGGCAAACACCAAAACATGAAATTAACGACAAATCACAACACACATGGCACAAGGGTCTAAGTTTTCATCGGCTTTGCATATCCACATAATAATACAATAATATTATGAACAAAACAAGGTGTTAGCTAAGTCCATGGACAAACATGCATGTATTTGCCATGGATACAAAAAAATTAACAACAAGAATTAAATATTTAGCCAACGAAACGAAGAAATTAATTAACAAGAATTAAAAACCCCGTTTGGTACTCGTGTCAAATGGCCTTAGGTTCAAAACCCATTGATATTAGGACCTTATAATTATCATTTTACCACATAAAATTAAGCCATAGGGGCTGTTTTGAAATCATTTCACAAACCGATCAAAATAATGCATTTTAGGCCATTTTACGCGTACCCGACAAGTAAACCAATTAACATATGCATAACAAATGGCTATGAGGTCAAAAATCACAGATCTTAAGACCTCTTAAACATTTGTGAGAAAATGCAGCCCTAAGGGCTGTTTTAATTGTGGTTTCATAAATCATAAAAAAAAAACACCCGTTTTAGCCATTTTTATGCATACTCGATAATCATATGGCACATATGATGGCTCATGATACCACTATAGGTGATATTGAATATTGAAAAACATATTAAACAAGTAAACGCGGCGGATACATCACCTAGAGACGGATCCATATAGCCATATGATCAATCAAATAAATAAATAAAACAATTTATACATTTGTAGCGTGATCACGGATTCACCAATGCACCAATACCTACAAGATGTAATGAGAAACCCCAAGAGATCAATAAGGTTGATCTCCTCTAAGTGTGAAACACACTACACGTCCTAGATCACCAATTAGATGCTAGTCTTGACTTGTAACCTCAATCCTAGCAACACCTACAATAGAATTATGCAAAGTGGGATGAAAAACACAAACCCTAAGGGTGGGGGGGAGTTTGTGTGCCGTGAGATAAGAGGGAGAGGGGGGGGGGAGAGATTCTCTCCTAAATTATGGTAAGTAGTAATTGCTAATTGATATGATTAATTGGTGATTGATCTTATCAATTTGCATGTTACATTTAGCACCTAGGAAAACTTCATCAAGCCCTTTAGCCCCTCCCCTATGGCCGGCCATATAGTGGGCCCATAATTGGCTTGCCCATTGTTGGTCCACTCCAAAAACGCTAAGTCTAACTTAGTATTTAATGGCCCGATATAGATCTCGAGTTACGTAGTCATTTATATATTGTAAATACGATAAATACAATCTATAAAATGATGTCTCTGTGTATAAGTGTGTGACCCCATAGGCTCACATTTGTCAGCCATATAATTATTTATTATGACACGAGCATACTCCAACAGAATTCAGGTTACAAAATAACAAGCATCTATGGACTTCGACTAATGACCAAGAGAGAAGGAACCTCAAATGGGAAGGAACAATACCATTCGACGATTGGATTCGTATCGTGTATGGTAAGATTGATAGAGAAGAGAAAGGTAACATTTGAGAGAACCTGAACCGTTTCCATGATAATGAAGTACCCATCACCAAGGACGACCATGAAGCACGCGAAATGAAGCTCACTGATAACAAGGTTGAGCCAAAGGATGATACGAGAAGTACAAATGAAAGAAATCATTGGTGCGAGAAGATTAGAGTTGGAGGCGCTAATGGGGTTGAATTTTGGGCCTCTTGTGTAACACCCCCAAATTACCGCAGCGGAACAGTTGAGTCAAGGGAGTATTACTTCAAAATATAGATCAAGGTATAGAAAACGACCTCTAAATGAGACATTTTAAAATGTTACCATTCGAATTATTAAAATCATAGTTAAACATGAAATTCAAAGTATGATGTTGTTTTTATTATATATTTTTCCAAAGAAATCGTAACGAATACAATTTCCCCGGGTCGTTCTCCCAACGAAGGTTTGACGGCGTTTAAGTCGATTCGGTCGTGAAAATGTGAAGTGAATAAGTGACGTGAAAGATTATTATTTTTAGAATTGATTATACTATAATAAGAAAAATTAAAAACAATCTACGCTATTTAAATAAATGCACACAAAGAGAATTCAAATAAATGCAAATCCCGGGCTAATCCTGAGATTTATAAAACTAATAGTGAAATTATAAAGCTAAAATGCAAAGATTAAAAGCTAAGGGACTAAGACTGCAATTAACAAAACTAATTTTTAAAGAAATAAAGAAAATAAAAAGTTTAATAAAAGTTAAGGGACTGAAAAAGTAATTTTTGAAACTTAAATTTAAACTAAAACTTTTAAAACAAAGACAAGGACTGAAACTGCTATTTCTAAAACTTATTTAAAACTAAAAACGTTCTTATTAAAAGACAGGGACTAAATATGCCAATAACAAAACTATTTTATTCTAAAAACTACCAAGCCCGATTTCAACTTAAATTGAAAGACTAGGGGCCAAAGGTGACAACTCATAAAACTTATGAACACCCATTTAAACACAGATAGTAAGCTAACTAGCACTTTTCAAAAGCTTATAAAAAGCTCAAATCAAAACCGAATTTAAAAAGAAAAACTGTTTTAGAAAGCTTAACAAGCAGAGATTACTAAAATCTTAAAACCCCTATGTCTAGATCTCAACTGCTAGGTCGAATTGGATCAAATACAGATGATCAGAAGAGGAGCATGCAGCAGTCATTACACAAGCAGACTTTCGACAAACTTCAAGAGCAAATAAAGGTTATCAGATTTTGTTGCTACTACTTGAATTTAAAAATGCTAAAACTATGCTAGATGAACTATTTAGAAACTCAAAATCACACAATATCAAGCACTAATGATCAATCAAATGGATTCACAAAATCAGCATCAAGCATTACCTTCTATTATCACTAGATTTCAAAATGGCAACAAACAACATCAATATTCCTCAAATTCTCAGATTTTTAGTCATTATCAAAACAGCAATTATATTGAGACAAATGCAAACTAAACTATCAACTACTGATTAAACAAGCTCAACTAAAATTAGATTCTAGCAGACAAACATCAAATAGCTAACATTAAACAAAAGTAAAATAGCAGCAGACACTAATTTGACAGTGGACTGAAAAATTTAACCAAATGAAATTAACTCCCAAAGATACTGATAAAAACTTTTAAATCAAACTTACTTTAAACCAAATCGACTCAAAGTTGAACTCCTACAAGTCCTTTAACTGTTTCATCCAAATAAGCAAATCTAACGCTGTTTTGCAATTTTACACTAGATAAAACTGATTAAATCTATGTAACAGATTAACTACTTAATATTTAACATGTTTCACCCTAGATTACTAACTTTTAACATCAAAACAAGCACGTAATAAACTATATCCTAAATGACTGCATTTAAACCTTAACCAACTAATAAACTGTATAAAGCGATAAGTAAAAGACATAAACTGAGATTAAGAAGAAAAGGCAGTACCAGAAGCAGAATTAAGCAGAGTAGCAGTAACATTCACCAAACTATGACTTGCATTAAAATACTAAATTGAAATTACACATCGATCTAAAAACTGAAATAAAATTACAATAAGCTAAAAAGACACAAATTAAGCTTAACTACACTACTCCTAATTCCTAAATCCTAACCACTAACTAGCTAACATCCTTCAAGTGAGGTGAGAAGGGCGCCTTTATAGCCACGGGGTGAAAGTTCTCGATTGTCCAGGTCACCAATCCGTGTGCTCATCAGTCCAATACTACCCTTAGATCAAATCCCCAACGTCCTCAGCCCTAGGATCATACTTCATGAGGTGTTCGGACCAATCATTGCCTGCCACGTGTCATTCCTTGCGTCAGGATTATCCTCGAAGTCCGTGCAATGACAATCTTACCCTTAATTGTGGTAATTTTTCGGGTTAGGTAATTAGGGTTCATGGTGAATTGGGGGTGGGGTGAATATTGGGGATCGGCTTGTGAGAGATAAGTGAGGTAAGTGTGAGATTATTTCTTTTGTTGTTGACTCTATTGACCGAATTCTTTTTAGCTAAAAAGCTTTGACCGGGTGTGGGTTTTATCTTGGTATGACCGGTATTAAGTGTTGGGTCGGGTAAGGGATTAGTCAAGGTTGGGCCGGTGGTAGTGGGCTAGGATGGTTTGTGGGTTTAAAAGGGTTAAAACTTAAAAGGGGTTGTGGGTTTAAATGGTTGGGCGGGTGGATTTATTTTGGGTTAGTGTTTTGGGCTTTTAAATGTCCGGATAGTTAAAGTGTTTTAGGATTTAGATAACAATCACAAGGACTAAATTTGTATTTTCTGAAACCATGAGGACTAATTCTGCCATCTTCCAATAATATTTCCCAAGGGATACTTTTGACAATCTTAGATAATTGGAGGGCTATTCTTGACCATTTGAGCGTACTTTGACTGTTTGACTTCCCCGGCCTCGGCTTTTGAACACTCTTCCAGTCTCGTGCTCGTTTTCCCGGTTTTCTTGTGTCTTTTGTCATTTTTCCTTGATATCCGTGCCTGCACATGTAAAAACACAAAAACACAATATATTTGGCATTTTGGACGGGTTTTTGGTCTTTTTGGGTCCGGTTTTGGTCAAGAAAAGGTATGTGTTTTAGCACATACCAAAATTCCCCCAGACTAAGCTATTGCAATGTCCTCATGCAATGTTATAAAAACTCCCCGATTTTCCTTTTTATTCTATTTTTGTATTTTCTAATTATTCACATGACGGTTTTGATGATAATCATTATCTATCGATAATTTTTAGGGTCATAGAGCAGGAAACACGACTCATAAAGAAGTGACCATACGGATAAAATTCGTCGTTCCTGATTTTTCACGAGTCCCCAAACTAAGCTTAAAAACGAGATCATTGTCATTTACAAGTTAGATTGCCAACACTACCCATAAAAGCTAATTGTGGACTTCTCGTTCCCAAATTCCTATTTTCCTCTAATTATTTTATTTTTGGTGAGAAATGAATTTCTTCAAATTCTCGTTTCGATAATTTTTAATCCGATAAAGATACCTAGTTTAGACGCTAAGTAGTTTCCAAACCTTCCCTCGAAAACCGTTGCATACGAAAATGAGGTCCACATCAAGGTCTCTGATTTAACACGATTTTGAGAATATCCCTTTTATTTGCGACCGAAACAACTCATCTACGAGTCCAGAGACGGAAGCCTTTATTAGGATACCTCGGAGTCGAAATTTGGCATTTTTAACATTATTAAGCACATATTATTATTGATCCTTGGCCCTTTATAACAATCACAACATCGGCTGCGAACCGGCAAGATGTGATAGTCTATTATGACCTTGGAATTTTTCCTCTGCCTTTATTAGAAGTCTACAACATCGGCTGCGAACCGGCAAGATGCAGAAAACTTTTTATGGCTTTGGATTATTATTATTATTCATTGTTCATTATATATTTTGCCAAATCCCGAGTCCTACGGCTTTTATAACAATCCCAACATCGGTTGTGAGCCGGCAAGATGGAATAGTCTATTACACCGTAACACTGACAGTACCTTGATGTGTACCCAACTTCCATAAGCAATGATTCTCTTAAGAAGGATTAAAAACTAAATTTCGCCAAAACTTAAATAGCTTTAATTATTCCTATTTTTATTTTTGAGTGAAACAAGCTTATGGGAACAAAAAGCCACAAATAACTTCGATGAGCTCTAAAGAGATCCAACTACTCCACGTTTAGCAATCTGACTTATAAACAACTCTATCATTTCTCGTTCTTCGCAAATTTAAAATCTTAAATAATAAGACCCGCGAATGCTTAGCCTTATAATCAAGCCATGCATATATAAAGTCAAATACGGGAACTTGCAAATTCTTAAAAAGAATTCGCGTTTTCTAGCTCCTTGTGTAAAAGACTAGCACAAGCTTATAGATTACAAAAGGTTAAGGGAACAAGCTAGGGCTCAACACGCCCGGTCAAGTCAGAATTTTATTCCTACTCTCTCCAGCGGAAAATCAACAAAAATGTCAAAATTTATTATATTTTTGCACAAAATTTTTAAATTTTTCTCTTTTTTTTTTTTTTTTTTTTTTTTTTTTTTTTTTTTTTTTTTTTTCAATTTTTTGAGGAAAAACGGGGTTGCATGAGAAAATGGCAAAAATGCAAGGCAAAAATCAGATCGAAAGATTACCCCCCAGACTAAAACGAGACATTGTCCTCAATGTCTTAAAGGTAAGGGTTCTCCTACATAAATCTAAGGCCGTTTATTAATTATGCCAAAAGATAAATGTAAAACGATAAGATTTAGGATATCGGATAAGCAGCGGATGATGAAACTCGAGTAGCGTGAAGGAAACTTCGAGCACGAGAGTCTTCATCATCGGGCATTCCTGGACACAGCACAGAAAACACGAAACACAAGATACGGAAGAGGGAGCCCTCCTCACTCACTTTATTAAAAAATAGAAAAGAAGATAGAAGGATAAGCATGGGGTGCCTCCCACGAAGCGCTTGTTTATTTATCGAGTCGTATAGCTTAGACTCGCCCCGAATTTACTTAATCTTGGGGAGCAAATGGAACGGACACCCGGTACGAAGAACGGAGATGCCGGGGTCGAAGACGGTATCCTCACTCCCGGAGGAGTGGAAAGATGGAGAAATGAGGGGATAAGAAAAGAAAGGGTGAAACACTCGGATGGTGAAAGCATAAACATCATTGGAGTCACGGGTGGTTTGGGTGGGGAAAATAGTAAGCACGTAATCATCAATATCATAAGTCTCGTCCACCACTCCATCAATTACTTCATTCACACCGGAGCCAAGATCTTCATCCGGTGGTTTCGCGGGAGGGCGAGAAGACGGCAAATCAAAGATAAATGAATCAGCCTCAGAAAGTAAATCATCATCATTAATTTCTTCAATAAGACCATTCTCGTCATTCTCAATACCCGGTGGTATCGAGTCATCCGAAGCAAGAAATCGATCGACATCCTCTAAAAGAGGATTACGTGACGGATTATCGGAAATAGGTTCGGAATCAATCTCAAAATGAAAGTACTCATAATCCGGAAGAGAGATATCAGCATGAATAGTGGGACTGCCACTACTCGTCTCTTCAAATCGAAAAATTTCAAGCTCGGGTAAGAAATCACTATCCATATCGGGGATAGGAAATGAAGAGGTGATCACGGCATTAGTAGACGGAGTCGGATTATTTAAAGCTTCGATCTTTGAAATGAGAAGATTGATATTAGATAATTTTTCACGAAGTAAATCATCTCGATCTCATCTTCATCTAGGTCGAAATCCTTTATCTCCTCTAAGCTAATGAACTCATAATCGGAACGCGATTCCTCAACATCATCGATATCTCCACAAGAGTCTTCAATACTCGGAGTATACTCATTGTGAGAATCGGCATAACTTTCAACGTCATCATCCGCAGCGTGATCAAACGGCATCTCATCCGTATCAACGGTTTCAAAAAGAGGGTTCGAATAAATAATGATATTTTCGTTTGGAACATCCTCATCTGGAAGCGTATCATCATCGGACTCATCAAAAGCTTCACTACTCATCGGAGGGAGGGAAGATAATGGTTCTTCATTCAATAACTCTTCAAGAAAACGAATATCTCCCTCCGAATCAAAAGTAGAGTCATCAACCATCGTTGAATCGGAATTATCATTAGCAAGAGAAGTATCGACCTCTTCCAAAACGGGGTCACTTCCCTCAACCGGTGTGAGGGAAGGATTGGAAGAGTCGGGGAGGATAGATTCAGAAGACGGAGTGGGATTGCCACTCGAAGAGTAATTAATGTCATGTGTACAATATAAAGCTATTACAACCCGCCTCTGCTCCTCAAACAACAATTCTTCCATGCTTTTTGTTCCATCATCTTCGACGGTTGTGGTAAAAAATGGTGAAGAGTTATAATAAGAATTAAACATGAGAAGGAGAAAGAGATAGAATTATACGGTTTAGAGGGTTAAAGAAGAAGAATTATATATATAAGAGGATAAGAAGATTATTTTTAGGATTTTATAATTAAGAAACATTGAATAACACAAAAGAAAAGGAAAATAAAATTTGAAAAGAAAAATCTTTTTGGATTTTTAATATTTATAAAAACCTTGAAAAACAAATTTATTTTATTTTTGGTAACCGTTACGTTATCCGTAACCGTTTCCTTCAAAACTACGCGCTATCCGGTTGTAGAATTAAAGTAGTCCGATAACGTTTAATTTCACGATTTGTTTTGTTGTTTATTCGGAATGGTTTACAACCGCCCTCCTTCAACGGAAGACCGAGGATGTTTATTAAGATGAAAAACACTTTAAGAAAAGTGTTTTTTTTTTTTTTTTTTTTTTTTTTTTTTTTTTTTTTTTTTTTTTTTTTTTGTTATTGTGAATACTTGGTGACAAGTATTCAAATGGTTTTTTTTTTTATTTATTATTTTTTTATTTTTCAAAAACAATTTATTTACAAAACAAGATGATAACTTCCACGGGGAAGGTTCTTCAATACACAAAATACGATACGAATCAACGACAACGTTTCAAGCCTTCCCCGGCAGCGGCGCCATTTTATTGATGTTGTTTTTATTATATATTTTTCCAAAGAAATTGTAACGAATACAATTCCCCCGGGTCGTTCTCCCAACGAAGGTTTGACGGCGTTTAAGTCGATTCGGTCGTGAAAATGTGAAGTGAATAAGTGACGTGAAAGATTATTATTTTTAGAATTGATTATACTATAATAAGAAAAATTAAAAACAATCTACGCTATTAAAATAAATGCACACAAAGAGAATTCAAATAAATGCAAATCCCGGGCTAATCCCGAGATTTATAAAACTAATAGTGAAATTATAAAGCTAAAATGCAAAGATTAAAAGCTAAGGGACTAAGACTGCAATTAACAAAACTAATTTTTAAAGAAATAAAGAAAATAAAAAGTTTAATAAAAGTTAAGGGACTGAAAAAGTAATTTTTGAAACTTAAATTTAAACTAAAACTTTTAAAACAAAGACAAGGACTGAAACTGCTATTTCTAAAACTTATTTAAAACTAAAAACGTTCTTATTAAAAGACAGGGACTAAATATGCCAATAACAAAACTATTTTATTCTAAAAACTACCAAGCCCGATTTCAACTTAAATTGAAAGACTAGGGGCCAAAGGTGACAACTCATAAAACTTATGAACACCCATTTAAACACAGATAGTAAGCTAACTAGCACTTTTCAAAAGCTTATAAAAAGCTCAAATCAAAACCGAATTTAAAAAGAAAAACTGTTTTAGAAAGCTTAACAAGCAGAGATTACTAAAATCTTAAAACCCCTATGTCTAGATCTCAACTGCTAGGTCGAATTGGATCAAATACAGATGATCAGAAGAGGAGCATGCAGCAGTCATTACACAAGCAGACTTTCGACAAACTTCAAGAGCAAATAAAGGTTATCAGATTTTGTTGCTACTACTTGAATTTAAAAATGCTAAAACTATGCTAGATGAACTATTTAGAAACTCAAAATCACACAATATCAAGCACTAATGATCAATCAAATGGATTCACAAAATCAGCATCAAGCATTACCTTCTATTATCACTAGATTTCAAAATGGCAACAAACAACATCAATATTCCTCAAATTCTCAGATTTTTAGTCATTATCAAAACAGCAATTATATTGAGACAAATGCAAACTAAACTATCAACTACTGATTAAACAAGCTCAACTAAAATTAGATTCTAGCAGACAAACATCAAATAGCTAACATTAAACAAAAAGTAAAATAGCAGCAGACACTAATTTGACAGTGGACTGAAAAAAATTTAACCAAATGAAATTAACTCCCAAAGATACTGATAAAAACTTTTAAATCAAACTTACTTTAAACCAAATCGACTCAAAGTTGAACTCCTACAAGTCCTTTAACTGTTTCATCCAAATAAGCAAATCTAACGCTGTTTTGCAATTTTACACTAGATAAAACTGATTAAATCTATGTAACAGATTAACTACTTAATATCTAACATGTTTCACCCTAGATTACTAACTTTTAACATCAAAACAAGCACGTAATAAACTATATCCTAAATGACTGCATTTAAACCTTAACCAACTAATAAACTGTATAAAGCGATAAGTAAGAGACATAAACTGAGATAAGAAGAAAAAGGCAGTACCAGAAGCAGAATTAAGCAGAGTAGCAGTAACATTCACCAAACTATGACTTGCATTAAAATACTAAATTGAAATTACACATCGATCTAAAAACTGAAATAAAATTACAATAAGCTAAAAAGACACAAATTAAGCTTAGCTACACTACTCCTAATTCCTAAATCCTAACCACTAACTAGCTAACATTCTTCAAGTGAGGTGAGAAGGGCGCCTTTATAGCCACGGGGTGAAAGTTCTCGATTGTCCAGGTCACCAATCCGTGTGCTCATCAGTCCAATACTACCCTTAGATCAAATCCCCAACGTCCTCAGCCCTAGGATCATACTTCATGAGGTGTTCGGACCAATCATTGCCTGCCACGTGTCATTCCTTGCGTCAGGATTATCCTCGAAGTCCGTGCAATGACAATCTTACCCTTAATTGTGGTAATTTTTCGGGTTAGGTAATTAGGGTTCATGGTGAATTGGGGGTGGGGTGAATATTGGGGATCGGCTTGTGAGAGATAAGTGAGGTAAGTGTGAGATTATTTCTTTTGTTGTTGACTCTATTGACCGAATTCTTTTTAGCTAAAAAGCTTTGACCGGGTGTGGGTTTTATCTTGGTATGACCGGTATTAAGTGTTGGGTCGGGTAAGGGATTAGTCAAGGTTGGGCCGGTGGTAGTGGGCTAGGATGGTTTGTGGGTTTAAAAGGGTTAAAACTTAAAAGGGGTTGTGGGTTTAAATGGTTGGGCGGGTGGATTTATTTTGGGTTAGTGTTTTGGGCTTTTAAATGTCCGGATAGTTAAAGTGTTTTAGGATTTAGATAACAATCACAAGGACTAAATTTGTATTTTCTGAAACCATGAGGACTAATTCTGCCATCTTCCAATAATATTTCCCAAGGGATACTTTTGACAATCTTAGATAATTGGAGGGCTATTCTTGACCATTTGAGCGTACTTTGACTGTTTGACTTCCCCGGCCTCGGCTTTTGAACACTCTTCCAGTCTCGTGCTCGTTTTCCCGGTTTTCTTGTGTCTTTTGTCATTTTTCCTTGATATCCGTGCCTGCACATGTAAAAACACAAAAACACAATATATTTGGCATTTTGGACGGGTTTTTGGTCTTTTTGGGTCCGGTTTTGGTCAAGAAAAGGTATGTGTTTTAGCACATACCAAACATGAAATTCAAAGTATAATGTTACATAGATGTTTCGAATGGTAAAAGATAAAGATATGAGTCTCCAAGTATGCAAATGACTCTATAATCCATGCATCCACTATCGCCTTATAAACCTGAGATAGACATGCTAAAAAGTGTCAACCAACGGTTGGTGAGTTCATAGAGTTTAGTTTGGCTGTAAAGCTTTTGAATAAAGATTTCAAAGCAAAGGCCTTGTAAATCCACTCAGTCCCAAGCCCCGCCCATACAAGACTTGCAACCTGTGTGTTTATAATCCATTGCCAACATAGTATGAATAGCACAAGTTCAGTACAGATGTGTATAGAAATACGTATCAATGTAAGTATAGGACAAGTACAATACAGATGTGTATAGAAATACGTATCAATGTATGTATAGGATAAGTACAGATGTGTATAGAAATACGTATCAATATATGTATAGGACATATGAGTATATAAATACGTATCAATGTCATATGTATTTTGTTAAACGCGTAAAGTATTTTAAACATGTTAACAATGCATAATGTTGTTAAACAATTTAATGATAGAAACGGTGGGGCTATGATTCACGATGAACCTTGAAAGTTTCTAGAGAACTTTGTAAAAGTAGATAAATATGGTTTGAGCATGTATCTACCCTAAAGAGTAAATCAAAACGTATAAAAGTAGGGGCTATGAATTCTCACCTTGGCTGTAAGGTCAAAGTATTGTGATGTTATGTCAATATTCTCATGGGAACGGCTCCAACACACTACCTGAATAATAGGGAAGTTTAAGATTTCGGTGGTTTGAGATTTGACATGATGTGAATAGTGATCGTGAATGAATATTGGATAACGAATCGGTTCGTGATGAAAATGATTTGATATGCTTAAAATGCTTAAAGTTCAAAAATAATATTATATATAATATTATCTTGTTTATATGTTTTTGATTCTATAATTATCGTTTTCTCGAAGGTCGTTAAATTAATATGTTAAGTGATTCGTTAAAAGTTCGTTATATAAATATAACCGTAACGAAAAATAAATATACTGAAATGAATGACAAAATGCATATGAAATGAGTAAAACATGAAATAGAATTGATTATAAATAATGTTACTGATTCGCTGGAATCAATACATAAATATTTTCAAGGAATACAGTGGAAGTTGTATTCCCGGGTCGTTATCCCCAACGAAGGCGTGAATGGAATTCGTGTTCTCGAATCGTGATTGCATGTGCTGAATGGTGAATAAGAGGGATTTTGGGTTTCTAAGCTAACATTGGTGAACATAAATTAAAAACAATTTAAAAGGACAAGAAAAACAATTTAAGAAAAACATATATGATTAAAAACGTGAACGGACTAAAGAAAACGCAAATTATAGAAAACGGGAACTGACAGCGAATCTAAAAACGTCAAAACGATGAAATATTAACTCTACGGGAACAAATCTATTTTTCCTACATTCTAAATAATAAAAGAAAATTTTACAAAAAAGAAATATATTTTTTTGACTTTTTAATTATTTAATATGAATTAAAAACTAAATTAAACTATTTAAATGATTTAAAAATAGCAAAACAGTTTAGAAAAATCTGAAAAAATTCAAGTAAATCTAAAATTTAATTTAAAAGCTAGGAAAAATAAAAGCAGAGCTGTCTAACCCATAATAAGCTGAATGGGACAAATAAGCAGTTTACACATAAGCTAAAAATAAGCTAAAGGGAACAAAAAATTACCAAAAGCTAAGAAACTGATCTAACAACTAATAGAAGCTTAAAAAAACATAAAAAGGTCAAATAAGCAGATGGAATAAGCATTCACGCAGCTGAACAGATTCACCAAATTTGTAGAAGTGAATGAGTCAGAAGCACATTTGCAGCTAAATTAAAAGCTAGGAATAAGCTTATTTGAGAAATCAAAAAGCGCAAACCTAAAGCTCATATAACAAGCTACATATAAACTAAAAACGCCCAAATTTCAACCACAATTGCTACCTTAATTCCCCCCTAGATCAGATGACAGAAAACAATAAAACTGAGTGCAGAGTCAAGAACAGTGCTAAAGGCTAATTGCAGACCAGATTTTAAGCTAACAAATAAGCTACAAACACAGATTTAATCTAAAACAGATAAAGTTTACCCAGAAAGCTACTGATGACAACAAAAATCATGCAAAGGGAACAACTAAATAAGCAGATACATTAAATTGAAAAAGCTGAGAAAATCTCAGTAAGAACTGATGCAGCAGAAAGACTTATTTGAACTTAACTCTAAAAATGCCAATGGAACTGAACCAAGTTATAATCCTACACTTAAAACACTAAATGGAACTTAAAAATGCTAAAAATATTGATCCAAATAAGCTCAGCTTATCTGTGCTTATTTTGGCAGTTAAAAACACAAAAATCACCCTATAAGTCAAATTCCTATTAATAAGCTAAAAACCTCAAAAACCCTACTGATAAGTGATCACTACACCTTAATACAACTTAATCTAAACTTATTGATGTGCAAATGAACAGTACAAGACAAAATAGAAGCTAATCCAAACACTACTTAACTAAACTGATTTGCAATTTTACCCTGTTCCTATCTAATTTGAGCTATGATTTCATCTAAACTATCATTATTTAATCTATTTTTAATCTAAGAAACAGAAATAACAGGCAAATAAGTGGTGAAATAAGCTGATCACAATAAGCATAAAATAAGCTAGAAAGGAAATTAGAGACTCACAAGTGAACTGCTGATCCTGAATGAACCCAACTAATAATCCAACCCAGGCTTATCCAATAAGCCAGAATATACCCAAATAAGCTTGTCACATCAGCTTATTCTTCAAACTGCTTAATTGACCCCTTGGTTGACTTTTTGACTAAGTTTGACTTTTGAAATTAAAACTGAATTCATGAAATTAAATTCAACAAAGGCTAAAATAAGCTCAGGAGAGCTTAAAGAAAAGTAAATGAGCTTGTTATCTAATTTAAGGAATCTGGAAATAAAATTCGAATTACTCAGAAAAACTTTAAATTTGAATTAAACATGAAAGTTAAGTACAATGCTTGTAAAAGTTGAATAAAACTGAAATCAAATTACATTTAACTGAAATTTAAATGACAATAAAAACTTAACTAAAATTCTACACTACGAAATTGTGGTCTAAAAACGGTGACAGAATATTTCTCTTGGCTTCTTTTCTTTTTATATCACTCCAAATGCTCCTTGGTCTCTCCTGAACGTTTCCCACCCGTTGGATTAAATTTAAGCAATCCCATTCGTTCATCTCAAAATTGGCGGGAAAACGGCCAAGTGGGATTTTAGCTATTCTGAGCACACGTGGGTTTGGTATCATGTGAGGGGCTAAGTGTAGGAGGGGGGAGGTTGGCGTGTCTCAGAAAAAGGGGTATGGGGGGACATGATTGTCTAGCCTGGGGAATTGAACATGGTATCCTGGTTTTGTGGTTTAGGCGGGTTAGTGGTAAAAAGGAAGGAGGTTTTGACTTTTTGGGTTGACTGGGTGTTTAGCTAAAAGGAATAAAACGGGTTGGGGTTTTGGGCTTATGTTTAATGGTGTGGGCTGAGGTTAAGTTGGTGATGGGTTGTAGCTGGGTTTAATGATTGGGATAATAGGATAAGGGTTTTTAGTATTTTGGGTTAGGTTTAATTTAGGGGTTAAGGGATTAGGTTATTTTTGGAATTGGTTTTAGTTAAATTTTAGGGACCTATTTTGCCAATTCAGAAACTCCAAGGACCATATTTGTCATTTGTGCAAAATTAATTCCAAAGGTCCCTCCTGACAACTTGATATTCTTGAAGGTTGAATTTGACATTTTGATCAATTTCCCGGTCCAAACTCGTACATTTCCTTTCCCGGCTTCAGCTTTTCACGACTTTTCCAATCTTGTGCTCGGTTTTGCCCGTTTTTGCCCTGTTTTCGATACTTTTGTACCTGAAACACATAAAAACACAAACCAAGGATATCTGCAGTATAATATGGTCTATTTTGGTGTTTTTGGTATTTTTATGGTCTAAAATGGGCATAAAATGATGAGTATTTACACACTCATCAATTATAAATAATGTAACTGTTCAGCCCTTGGTCTTTTATAGAATTTATACTTTTTACCCTAACGGTGTAAGTTTTGCACCGTTAGTCCCTAGTTAGTAATTATTTATATTTTAAGTCCAAAAAGTTTCCAATTTGTCATTTTGTGACTTTTATATACTGTTTCTTCATTATCTATCCATAAATTGAATAAATGGCAGCTTGGTCCTTAGTTTTCCGAAAGTTCAGTTTAAACCCTAATAGTAAAATATTTTTGCATTTTTAGTCCAAAATGTACAAAACTTGTATAATAAAATTTCCGAAAATTACAATAACTTTATAAAGCTTATTTAAACTTATAGAAACTGCTTATTTTACGAAATAGCTTATTTTTACATTATTGGGCTTTTAGCGAGACTAGTAAAAGCCCATTAAGAGATTTAGAGCCGAGGACATTCAAACAAGTTTGGGCCTGAAATTGGGCTATTTTTATAGTCCTAAAAATGTATTCGATGTGCATATTAGACTGCTTATTCGCAATGGCTTATTGGGCTTTTAATAAGCCCACTCGACATATATGTTAAGTTAAAAATAGTTCCGACTAGTGTTTAGTTTAGGACTTTTAAAGAGCTTATATGAGCTTATGAGAGGAAACTTAAAACATGAACTTGATTAATGAGCTTATAAAGAAACGAGTTGAACAAAAATATTAATATGGTGTGTATTCGAATCCGATTTTATTCATCCTTTTCTTAGTCAATTTAACATGTTTCGAATAAATAATAAAATGACATATAAGTGTGTTAAATGAATATGCGATTCGAAATAAATAAAAATGAATGCGATAAGTAAAGGTACGAGTATGTAAGTGTCGAATATAGATAAAACGCAAGTTCTTAGCCATCCATTGAGGAGGTCATTGCATAAAACGTAAAATAAATAAAATGAAAAGCGTATAAATGTAACAAAAATGATATACGATCGAAATAAAGGAAATACGATGCATGAGATGAATATAAATCGATAATAATGAATTGAAAGGAGTTAAGGAAAAACTTACAACACCTTTAAGGTGGAGTTTAACGTTCGAATGAATCAAGAACAAGGGAAATACGTTTGTAGCTCGCTAGAACCAATCACTAGGACATTCGAATGAGTGTTAAACGTTTGGAAATCTGCTCGAATAAATGGGAGAAAAACTATTGGCTTTCTTGTGGCTCTCGGCAGTGATGAATTTCTCAGAGGAAATAGTTTGTGAAATGGTTTTATGGTCTCACGTATATATACGCATGTATGAACATAAAGTCTTTAATGTATTTTTAATGCACAAGTTGAGTGTGAAAGGAATGAAGTATTTGTCCATGTTCATGCATGTATGTCTCGTATATATATATATATATATATATATATATATATATATATATATATATATATATATATATATATATATATATATATATATATATATATATTGTTGACATAAATAAATGCCTAAAAACATTATCAATATTTATTCATATCTCTATGTTTTGATGATCACAAAATGTAAACTCATTAAAACATAAACTTATAAATTAAACAAGTACTTAGTTGTAAATATTCACTTCTACAACTAAAATCACTTAAGGTATGAATGAACTAATGCTTAATGCATTATATGATCAAAGGAACATTTTCTTAAAAACTAGATTTTTTATAAAACATCAAAAACATTTTATATATTTTTGAAAAACATTTTTGGCATTAAATAAAAATGTTTAATCTTTTATAAAAATATGAATTCAAAATTTTAACCAAAATCAGTTAAAATGTTCCAGAAAAACCTTCCTCACAAAAGGACAAAATTGGCCAACGTTCAGTAGGGGCGGCCCCCTTAATTTTACTAGGCGGCCCCCTTAATAATTAAGGGGACCGCCCCCTATTTAAGGGGACCGCCCCCGCTCCAGTAGGCTTCCAGCTGTCCAGTTTTTCTCCTATAAATACCAGCCTTCTCCTGGATTTTTACTCACCCTTTTGCACTAAAACTTTCTGTTGTAGATCTCATTTCATATCTTAAATAAACCTTTGATCATGTAATCTTAAGCATTGGTTTCCAAGTGATCCAAGCTTCCACCATCCAAGTGCAAAAGAAGAATACTTCTATCAATCAAGATTAGAAGTATTACAACTTAGTATCATTTTGTTACTTAAGTTGTGTGTTTAACAAAGTTTGTAAATCATTCATTCATTTGTATGTAAGGTGTGTGTTGTAGATTAGTGTTGTGTGTAAGTAGTGAAGATGTTGTATAAGTAGTTGTGGTATAGAAGTTGTGAGGTCAAAGTGTAGAAGTCGTGAAGCCATTGTGTAGAAGTCGTGAACCCGTGGTGTTGAAGTCGTGAAGCCGTAGCATAGAAGCTGTGAAGCGGTCGTGTTAAAGTTGTGAAGTCCTAGTCGTGAAGTCCTTGTGTTGAAGTCGTGAAGCCATAGCATAGAAGTTGTGTAGCGGTCGTGTTGAAGCAATGAAGTCCTAGTGTTGAAGTCGTGAAGCCGTAGCATAGAAGTTGTGTAGCGGTCATGTTGAAGCCGTGAAGTCCTAGTAGTGAAGTCGTGAAGCCGTAGCATAGAGGTTGTGTAGCGGTCATGTTGAAGTCGTGAAGTCTTAGTCATGAAGACATGGTGTTGAAGTCGTGAAGCCGCATCATAGAGGTTGTAAGGAATTAAATATTCCATAGATTTGATGATCACAAACAAGAAGAATGAAACATATTATATACTGAATGATAAGCAAAATACAAGGTACTGCTGGTCCAAAAGCAAGGTACTGCTAGACCAACAAGGTACTGCTAGTGTATTTTAAGGTACTGCTGGTCCAAAGAGCAAGGTACTGTTGGTCCAAAGAACAAGGTACTGCTAGACCAACAAGGTACTGCTGATTCAAGAGCAAAGTACTGTTCCTGCTAAGAACTATGCTGATAAGACAGAGCACTCTGCTGATAGTATTACAACTCTGCTGATAGTTCAAATGAAGTAACTGCTGAATCAATGAGTCACTCTGCTGCTACAGAAGATAAGAACGAAGAAGATATTATTTTGTATGAGTCATGTTTATGCAAATATAATATCTAGATATTTATCAAGTCATCAAGTTGAACACTCAACTTGACACATGTTAAAGCAAGTGGATGACTAAGAGCTTATCAATTTGTAAATGATCTCCTTATGTTATAAAAGGAAGATCATACCCCTTAGATAAAGGTGTGGGTCACTGTGGACAATGAGTGTGTCACTGTGAGATTAGTGATCAACCAAAGTGCTTCGTACTCTCAAATTACAACAACACAAAGTTGTGTTAAAATGTAAGAGCACTTAAAGAGTGTGTGTGGGAACATTAGACATGGGGTCTAATGTTGTTAGTTTGTTTAGCCTCAAGGATCTAGTATCCCTAATTGGAGTGTAATCGCGCTTAGTTGATCACCAAGCATTGAGGCTGTGAAAGTGCAATAAACAAACATTGAAACACCACAAAACCTTATTGATAGTATTGTGTTCTTCATTAGAATATTCCGCCAATATTATCATTGTTCTTTAAACGTAGAAATCCTAGATCAAAGGCTTAACAGCCTAGAGCCTACAAAAGATGAGCGTAGCTTATTTTAGTTGATCTAAGTTAGTTTAAAATAAGCTTCCACAATTGGTATCAGAGCAGGGGGCTCTGGATTTAGGAAAAGAAAAGGTTTTTATAGAAAGAAGAAAAATTCGTATTGCTTATATTTTACAAAACTGTTGCAGAGCTGTTTTCAAAAGGCGATAACTCCTTCGTTAACCGTTGGATCGGGCTGAAATTTTTGTTGAAGGTTCTTGGTATATCAAGGTAGATTCTCACCGAAGGGATCTTCAATCTGAGCCTTAAGTTGCAAGATATGCATCGTTGAAAACTGCTGCAGAAACAGTTGAGGTATTGTCGAATTTTTGGTTTTTCTTTCTTAGTTTACACACACATAGGAGAAGAATCACACACAAGAGAAGAGTTGGTTCTTAAAAGATAAAAAGGCTTGTTTATCAAGGTATTATTGGTAAAGAAGATTAGTTGTTGCTTATTTGAAGTTGAGGTTGAGTTTTTTCAAGATTGTGTTTTGTCATATCTTTGGAAGAAAAGATAACTTGTTTGTGCTTCAATAATTATGGCGATGACTTGTTAAATCTAGTTTTCATAGGTCAAGGGGAGGATGGACGAAGACCTAGTTAACTATCACTTAAAGGAGTTGCTTTGTCGCGCTCAGTGTCTCATAGGAAATGAGGATTTTATCAAGAGATTTCGATCTACTTATATGGTGTTAGTATAAGTTCAAAGTCAGTTTTAATACAAGATATAGGACACAAGATTGGTTTATTCTACTTCATCAACAAGTTGGTAATGATTGGTTTTTCTTCATCAGTCATAAAAGCCTACAGAATGGAGATTCGAATGGTTAACATATTAGTTTCAGGGGAAGCTTCAATGTTAAAGATGTTTAACCATTTATATGTGCATCACCACAGGGAAAGTTATTGATTCTTATTATTATTGATTAGTATTGCTACTGATGGTTTAAATTTTTTATGTCTCAAGTTCATTTTTAGTGCGGAAAGCTTAATGGAGGGTAATTTGAGATATTAGAAGTATAGATTTGATTTGTAATATTAGTTTGTAGTTGTAAAAATCATATTTGTAATATTCTCTATTTGTTGATAACAAAAAGGGGAAGAGACGTGGTGTATAGCATAGATTAAGGGGAAGTCAGTATAGTTTCATTCATGGTGAGATTTAGTTATCTCAATTTCTCTACTTCGTCTAGGGAAATTCGTACAAGAAAGTGTTTGTTTTGTAATCATCAAATAGGGGAAGATTGTAAGGAATTAAATATTCCATAGATTTGATGATCACAAACAAGAAGAATGAAACATATTATATACTGAATGATAAGCAAAATACAAGGTACTGCTGGTCCAAAAGCAAGGTACTGCTAGACCAACAAGGTACTGCTAGTGTATTTTAAGGTACTGCTGGTCCAAAGAGCAAGGTACTGTTGGTCCAAAGAACAAGGTACTGCTAGACCAACAAGGTACTGCTGATTCAAGAGCAAAGTACTGTTCCTGCTAAGAACTCTGCTGATAAGACAGAGCACTCTGCTGATAGTATTACAACTCTGCTGATAGTTCAAATGAAGTAACTGCTGAATCAATGAGTCACTCTGCTGCTACAGAAGATAAGAACGAAGAAGATATTATTTTGTATGAGTCATGTTTATACAAATATAATATCTAGATATTTATCAAGTCATCAAGTTGAACACTCAACTTGACACATGTTAAAGCAAGTGGATGACTAAGAGCTTATCAATTTGTAAATGATCTCCTTATGTTATAAAAGGAAGATCATACCCCTTAGATAAAGGTGTGGGTCACTGTGGACAGTGAGTGTGTCACTGTGAGATTAGTGATCAACCAAAGTGCTTCGTACTCTCAAATTACAACAACACAAAGTTGTGTTAAAATGTAAGAGCACTTAAAGAGTGTGTGTGGGAACATTAGACATGGGGTCTAATGTTGTTAGTTTGTTTAGCCTCAAGGATCTAGTATCCCTGATTGGAGTGTAATCGTGCTTAGTTGATCACCAAGCATTGAGGCTGTGAAAGTGCAATAAACAAACATTGAAACACCACAAAACCTTATTGATAGTATTGTGTTCTTCATTAGAATATTCCGCCAATATTATCATTGTTCTTTAAACGTAGAAATCCTAGATCAAAGGCTTAACAGCCTAGAGCCTACAAAAGATGAGCGTAGCTTATTTTAGTTGATCTAAGTTAGTTTAAAATAAGCTTCCACAGAGGTTGTGTAGCGGTCGTGTTGAAGTCGTGAAGAAGTCGTGAAGCAGTCGTGAAGCCGTTGTGAAGTAGTCGTGAATAAGTTGTGTTGTGAAGTTGTGATATTGGTTCTAGCTACTATTAGAACCCGACATTTAGCTTTGTGTCGTTAAACCCGTGTAAGCCAAAGTTGTGTACGGTTTTCTCCGCCGTAAGGGAGCTTATTGAAGTTGTGAAGAAAACTCTCGAGCAAGGTGTGCTCGGGGAGTGGAGTAGGGCAAGGAAGGTGTCCTTGTAGCCGAACCACTATAAATCTCTCGTGTCTCGGTTAGATCTTTCCATACCTTATTTATTTCTTTACTTGCATCGTCATTACTTTCATACACATAGGTTTATATAATTGCTAGTATTAATTAGAGGTCGACTTCACATAAAGATCAATTTGAAAATCCATTCAAGAAACCAAAACTTTTACAATCAATTTAAAAGAATACATATATAACTAATAATAAGGTTCAAGTTTTATTTTTCATACAAACTTGAATATAAGTGTTTTAAAAATAAACAAAGGTTTTTATAATAAAATTAAAAAGACATAAAACTATTCAACCCCCCCTTCTAGTTTTCCACAATTGGTATCAGGAGCCACGTCAATCAAGATCTTTAAAATATATTGTATTTTAAAACTTGAATCGATCTATGGAATTCGAAAAATATCTAGAAGGGGAATCTTTGCTAAAACCACCACTATTTGAAAACTATACTTTTCTTGAATGGAAAAATAAATTTGAAACTTATGTGAAATCAATTGATCTAGATCTTTGGCATGTCATTTCGATTGGTGATTTTGAAAGTCAAACAAAAACGGATTTTGAAAGACAAACAAAAACGAATTTTGAAAGTCAAATTGATTATTTGAAAACAAAGAATGAAATAAATAATAAAGCTAAAATAATTATTTATAAAACCTTGCCGAAAGTTGAATATGAAAGAATATTCTTCTGTAAAACGGCAAATGATATTTGGAAAAATTTCTTAAACTTTCATCAAGAAAAATGTCAAGCCAAAGATGAGGATTTTGATCTTGTACATGAATTAGTTATCTTAGAAAATTTAATAGATAAACATTTAGATAAAATAGATACATGTGCTACTAGTTCAAATGTTGTTAATGTAGGTATTAGCGACGAAGACTACATGAATCAACTCAAAAGTGAACTCAATCCAAGATCATGGAGTGACACAGACGAAGGAGAAGATCATCATCCGACTCACCTATCATTCACACGTCGATCATCATCTGATACATTACGAAGAAAAGCTAGGACGTGAGGTAAGTTCTCTTTTTAAATTTCATAAGTAATTACTTCATGCATATAATCTTATTAATGCCTTAGGATACGCTTAGTCTGATAGGTTGCTTTGCCTTTACACTTTAGTTATATTCGTTCTGTGGCTTAATGAACTAGAAACCCTTTAGTTAGCCCCCCTAAGTATTAGTAAACCAAGCAATCTTCATATTTGGTACTCTTCGATAGGTAAATTTAGGAACTTAATTTCTTCTAAAAAGAGAATGACTACTGGAGAATCTATTGACTAGAAACTCAATTTGACCTAACGGTTGAATTGCTTCTATGTGAGAAGTTGGGTGTGTGTAACCTGTAAAAACGATCGTGTTTAGCCTGAATTGAGCACCACTAGTAATAGTCTCATACTCATTCTCCAACTTGAATACATTATTCTTCCTAAATATACCTAACGATAGTTTACTGTTATGAACTTTGCTTTTCACTAAAGCTTTTCATTCCTAGATGTATGTCATCCTGCATATATAAAATTTCTAGATGTTTACTTGCTCCTATGTGATTTGACTGCATGCCTTCGTAATTATTTGTTTAGTTGTTGAATGCATTGTCATTATAATAGCTTTTGTTTTTCTCTAACTACTCTGACATGATGTATCTTTGTATTTAGTCATAATACATGCATAAATGTCATAGGATATGTAGAAAGAGGTAGCATGTGACAATAGACTTGAGCATGAGATCTTTTAAAAACCATTATTTATTAAACCTATAATTAATGGGACTTATTTTTAAATTTGCAAAAACTTCACATTTTGGAAAAATAATTTTTCAAAAGATTATGACACATTTCTATTTTACATGTTTCACCATCCTACTTTTCTTCCAAACTTGTGTCCATAATTACGTGTTTATCAAAACCAAAGATTGGAAAAATATGTTTTCTTTCCTCATAAAAACATTTTGAAATAAAACCAAAACTATTTCATTAAAATATTTTTCACATCCACATAAAAACCCACTTTCAAACATTGTTGAATAATGCCAAAAACATTTCTTTAAATCATGCATGGTGATCTCATATCTGTCATCTATATTTATGTATGTGACATTTATAAGTGAACTAAATTTGAAAATAACCATAATTTATTCACTAAGACCTCTCTTGGTACAAGTCTAGAAGTCCATGCTATCACAACTCTACATTCCCTTGCACATAGATATTCATTAGGATTATTTAACTTGCTTATCAATCTTCCTAAATATGATACTATGAATTACTTGATGCTATGTAGTGTTTTCTTGTCTAACATATATATGTTACATGCTAAATGAGTTGTTTGCATGCTAGATAATAATGTCTAATGAATATGCTTAGCATACATAAGTTATTAAATCCTAAATTGCCTCAAAAGAAGTTGGACTTGCTTGAAACTAAACCCCAAAACACAACCCTTTCAACAATTTTCTGCCAAAAACCCATTTCCAGTAACCTGGAAATCAGCAGATGGGCGGCCCCCTTAATTCATTAGGCGGCCCCCTTAATATTTAAGGGGACCGGCCCCTTAATTAAGGGGACCGGCCATCTGATGGTCGAAGGTGCTGCTCCCTTTTTCTATTTTTAAACCCATTTTATCCTATACTTCCCAAAATTCACAAACACATTTTGTCACAAACCACCCTCCAAAATTTACCTTCCACAATCACATCATCACTACGCCATAAATACCCATTTGGAGGAGGAAGCTTGACATTTGCCATAACCCAACAAATGATGTTGTTCAAACTCAACCAACACCTAAACCTCATCCTAATGAACCCTTTCACACACATAACCAATCATCCATATGTCCACCTTCATTCACTTATAATTACCCAAGTTCACAAATGTCTCCACCACCAAAAGTGTCACCACCACTTCCACCAAATAACAACCACTCTCCATCATCATCACCTTCCACTCAACACTTGAAGTTCATTGAAGAACTCAAGGAAGCCCATGAGCTTAATGCTCTCCTTGCTTTGCACCTTGCTCAAAGCAACTTAAACCCATCACCATCCATATCACCATCATTACCATCATCACCACATCACTTGAGTCAAATTGAGAAACATTTCAACAATTGTCCTTGTTGCATCTTTCTCCAAAATCGAACCATCATTACCATCATCACCATCCATCTTACCATCATTACCATCATCACCACATCACTTGAGTCAAATTGAGAAACATGTCAACAATAGTCCTTGTTGCATCTTTCTCCAAAATCAAACCATCACCTTAAATGAGCGTCTCACTTGGATTGAGTATCTTCTCACTAGATCTAATCCAACACCACCACTTGAACAACATCAAAACCCTCATTCAACATGGTCAAGTCCAAGCTCTCCACCTCCAATTCCTCTATCAACACTCTCTCCAACATCCATACACCCAAACTTACAACTTCATTAATCCAACATTTTTTTTTACCCCCTCTTTACCATCATCCATCCAAAATAATCCAAGTTTTCATGTCTCAAGCAAGTCCAATGGATCTCGTAGGCAATTTAAAATTTTCTACTTATTGCACGCTATAAGCAAAATATGTGTTGTATCAATAATTATGTTTTTAACATAATTATTTTCAACTAATGAATGCTTTATTTCTTGTCTTTAATATATGATTGTTATGCTTATTGCTTGTATACTTGATATCATGATATATATATATACATGCTTGATGATTAATAACATGTTTATTCCATAATATGTTTTAAATGTATGCATGCGTAATTAACATGTTTATGTCACTATTTAATCATTCTTGATGTACATGATTCAAATGGAGCTTGCTGCAAAAACAACCTAAAAATGACCCTTTTCTGGAAATTTTTCAAATTTGGTCGCCTGGGAAAACACCAGATGGGCGGCCCCCTTAATTACATAGGCGGTCCCCTTAATTTTAAGGGGGCCGGCCTACAATTAAGGGGACCGGCCATCTGGGCAGTAAAATTTACTGTTTTCTTTTGCATCTTGCGACCCCTTTTATCTAGCCCAAACCTTACCTAAATCAACCATCACCTCCATCAAACACCCATTTTTATTCACCATGCTATCACCAAAATCATCTCTAAGACACCAAAACTCCATCACCACCACCTCAATGTTAATCCCCAAGTGCACCAAATGCACCATCAAAAACACCCTTCACTCATGGCACAACATCTTCATCCATACCTTCCACTTCATCCATCAATAACTACATCAACTCACACCTTTCATCACCACCATCAAGAGCATCAACTCCACCTCCTACTCAAGAACCTCCATTCACCCAACTTGTCATTTCCATATCACCAATAACACCTCTTGATGCTCATTTCTCATCATCACCAATACCACCACACCCACAAACGAACCATCATCTTTGGTCTTAGAGATGAGATACACTACATGTTTTCATCCCTTGAACACATGCTTAACAACCAACCTCCACCACAACCTCCATCATTTTCACCCACTACACTACCACCAACTTCATTCTCACCAAATTAAGCATATGCAATGCTTAATCAAAAATAATTTTTCAAACCATTTTGTGTGCAAGCCCATGGAAGATCATGTACTCCTAGAATGATTATGTAGATTGCATTACTTACTAGCTAATGTAGGATTGAATATAATCTTGGATGGTTGTGTATTGATACACAACATTTTTAATGAATGTCTTTATATGCATGCTTATTTTTGCTATATATATGCTTGTGCTTCTAATATTTTTCTTGCAAGTATTCCATATATCGATTCCTTGGTGCCCCCAAACGAGGGGGAGTACACATCAAGGGGGATTTTTCGTCCCGACAAATTTCACTTTTGAATTTTGTCGGCTTAACCTTTTTGATTCTACAAAAAGGGGGAGAAGTGAATGTAAACTCACTAAATACTTGTCCAAAAATAAACTTTTTGGTTTAATGAGTTTAGGTTTTGTAATCATCAAAAAGGGGGAGATTGTTGACATAAATAAATGCCTAAAAACATTATCAATATTTATTCATATCTCTATGTTTTGATGATCACAAAATGTAAACTGATTAAAACATAAACTTATAAATTAAACAAGTACTTAGTTGTAAATATTCACTTCTACAACTAAAATCACTTAAGGTATGAATGAACTAATGCTTAATGCATTATATGATCAAAGGAACATTTTCTTAAAAACTAGATTTTTTATAAAACATCAAAAACATTTTATATATTTTTGAAAAACATTTTTGGCATTAAATAAAAATGTTTAATCTTTTATAAAAATATGAATTCAAATTTTTAACCAAAATCAGTTAAAATGTTCCAGAAAAACCTTCCTCACAAAGGACAAAATTGGCCAACGTTCAGTAGGGGCGGCCCCTTAATTTTACTAGGCGGCCCCCTTAATAATTAAGGGGACCGCCCCCTATTTAAGGGGACCGCCCCCGCTCCAGTAGGCCTCCAGCTGTCCAGTTTTTCTCCTATAAATACCAGCCTTCTCCTGGATTTTTACTCACCCTTTTGCACTAAAACTTTCTGTTGTAGATCTCATTTCATATCTTAAATAAACCTTTGATCATGTAATCTTAAGCATTGGTTTCCAAGTGATCCAAGCTTCCACCATCCAAGTGCAAAAGAAGAATACTTCTATCAATCAAGATTAGAAGTATTACAACTTAGTATCATTTTGTTACTTAAGTTGTGTGTTTAACAAAGTTTGTAAATCATTCATTCATTTGTATGTAAGGTGTGTGTTGTAGATTAGTGTTGTGTGTAAGTAGTGAAGATGTTGTATAAGTAGTTGTGGTATAGAAGTTGTGAGGTCAAAGTGTAGAAGTCGTGAAGCCATTGTGTAGAAGTCGTGAACCCGTGGTGTTGAAGTCGTGAAGCCGTAGCATAGAAGCTGTGAAGCGGTCGTGTTAAAGTTGTGAAGTCCTAGTCGTGAAGTTCTTGTGTTGAAGTCGTGAAGCCATAGCATATAAGCTGTGTAGCGGTCGTGTTGAAGCAATGAAGTCCTAGTCGTGAAGTCCTAGTGTTGAAGTCATGAAGCCGTAGCATAGAAGTTGTGTAGCGGTCGTGTTGAAGCCGTGAAGTCCTAGTAGTGAAGTCGTGAAGCCGTAGCATAGAGGTTGTGTAGCGGTCATGTTGAAGTCGTGAAGTCTTAGTCATGAAGACATGGTGTTGAAGTCGTGAAGCCGCATCATAGAGGTTGTGTAGCGGTCGTGTTGAAGTCGTGAAGAAGTCGTGAAGAAGTCGTGAAGCCGTTGTGAAGTAGTCGTGAATAAGTTGTGTTGTGAAGTTGTGATATTGGTTCTAGCTACTATTAGAACTCGACATTTAGCTTTGTGTCGTTAAACCCGTGTAAGCCAAAGTTGTGTACGGTTTTCTCCGCCATAAGGGAGCTTATTGAAGTTGTGAAGAAAACTCTCGAGCAAGGTGTGCTCGGGGAGTGGAGTAGGGCAAGGAAGGTGTCCTTGTAGCCGAACCACTATAAATCTCTCGTGTCTCGGTTAGATCTTTCCATACCTTATTTATTTCTTTACTTGCATCGTCATTACTTTCATACACATAGGTTTATATAATTGCTAGTATTAATTAGAGGTCGACTTCACATAAAGATCAATTTGAAAATCCATTCAAGAAACCAAAACTTTTACAATCAATTTAAAAGAATACATATATAACTAATAATAAGGTTCAAGTTTTATTTTTCATACAAACTTGAATATAAGTGTTTTAAAAATAAACAAAGGTTTTTATAATAAAATTAAAAAGACATAAAACTATTCAACCCCCCTTTCTAGTTTTCCACATATATATATATATATATATATATATATATATATATATATATATATATATATATATATATATATATATATATATATATATATATTGTAAAGAAAGGAGGCAAGTTGGGAGAGAATATATTCGTTTATGGCAGAATTTTAGATAGGATTAGATATCATTTTAGATCAAGTGGTATACTTGATTGAGCGTGTTTTATTACAACTGAGTAGATTGATAAAATGTGTTGTTTTATGATGTTTGAGAAGCGTTAACCAAAATCGGTACTTATTTCAATTAGTTGTGATAGATTGTAGTTTTATGGTAATGATGCGGATTTGGAAATGTAGATGTAGTGACAAGCTTCTAATCGGAAATTTCCTTGTTTAGTTTTCAGTATTAATTGCTATTTTGAATGCTATATAATTGTCTGATAACGAGCTGAATGTACTCGAGTTATGTTGCAGTTGAACTTATGTAGTGTTAACGTGTGATATTGTAATAAAAGATGGGAAATATGTTTACGACTTCATATTCGATCTTAGCAAATGAAGAGATATAGGGGAAAATAAGTTTGATCGAGTTTGGCTTAATATGGATTAATATGGAATGATCTTGAAATCGTGTCGAGAGTAATTAGTTTTTGTTCTCGTTTTCATAGCAAACGTTCGATCTAGATGAAAAGTTTTGTCATTCCTAAATCTTAGGAATGTAGAGATTTGAGACATGTAATATAATGTGTTGATTGTATGTCGAATTTAGAATTAAAACGGGCCAAGTAAATGAGTCTTGATCGAATTGTATAAAAGAAAGAAAAATGAAATTGGGCTGAAATTGTGTTGGGCCATTAATAGTAACAGGCCAAATTTTAATTAAGGGTCCGTTTGGTTATTTATTGTGTTTTGGATTTTCGTGACGCGTGTGTGAGCTCGTTTCAACGTATCGTGAATAATGTAACAATGTTTGAATTATAAAAATGTAATAAACAAAATTTTTAAATTTGCTCGTAAAATGGTTAAGTGAACAGTAATGAAGTGTTAATACTAGATTAACGTTTACTAATGACCAGTAGATTTACGGGTTGCTACAGTGCCTACCCCTTATTTTTGAATCTCATCCCGAGATTCAGCCTGTGTTATCTGTTAAAAGGTGCTAGCGAATAGTCGATGTGTAAAGTTTTGAGAAATCATGCAAAAACTTACGTATCTATGGTAGAATACTACTTAAAAAGGTAAAATGTACCCATTATTTGTTAGCTGCATCCAATCTATACTTAACGTTCTCACAAAACCTCGTTACTAGCTGTTATCCTAAAGGGGTCAATGCCGATTAACGTACGCCTGATTACAGATGTCTACGTGAGTCGTGATGCACTTATAATTATGTTGGCCACCATAATTATACTTGCCTCCTTTCACACGTGTACATATCACCAAGCACACATATCTCGACGTTATTTAAATGGTGAAAGAGTAGGGTGATTATCTCTCAAAATCCTCGAGTGAATTCATCAAATTTCTGCAGTTAAGTGATAACTTTTATTTAACTTAATCTCATGTCTCATCAAACAAGAACTGTCACAAGATCAAGTTAAATAGGCAGTTATCACTGAGCTCCACTCTTTTGATGTCTCGATCAAATTCTGAGATTTTCCCCTAAAAAGTATCCTCAAGAGAAATCCCAATTTTTAGAAAAATCATCAAATTTCTCTGTGGCTAAGTGATAACCTTTATTTAACTTAATCCCATGTCTCATCAAACAAGAACTGTCACAAGATTAAGTTAAATAGCCAGTTATCACTGAGCTCCACACCTTTGATGACTCGACTAAATGATGAGATTCCTCTATCGGTGCAGGTACTTATAACATTCAACAGCGCGCACATAAATGGGAAAAGTCTTACGTATGTAAGGCGATAGGGATAAGAGTCTCAATGTATATAGTAGTTATAGTCTAGGCACCTAAATGCAACCTAGTTCTCAATAACCAAGTCTCTGATACCAATCTGTAACACCCCCAAATTACCGTAGCGGAACAGTAGAGTCAAGGGAGTATTACTTCATAATATAGATCAAGGTATAGAAAACGACCTCTAAATGAGACGTTTTAAAATGTTACCATTTTAATTATTAAAATCAGAGTTAAACATGAAATTCAAAGTATAAAGTTACATAGATGTTTCGAATGGTAAAAGATAAAGATATGAGTCTCAAAGTATGCAAATGACTCTAGAATCCATGCATCCACTATCGCCTTATAAACCTGAGATAAACATGCTAAAAAGTGTCAACCAACGGTTGGTGAGTTCATAGAGTTTAGTTTGACTGTAAAGCTTTTGAATAAAGATTTCAAAGCAAAGGCCTTATAAATACACTCAGTCCCAAGCCCCGCCCATACAAGACTTGCAACCTGTGTGTTTACAATCCATTGCCAACATAGTATGAATAGCACAAGTTCAGTACAGATGTGTATAGAAATACGTATCAATGTAAGTATAGGACAAGTACAGTACAGATGTGTATAGAAATACGTATCAATGTATGTATAGGACAAGTACAGATGTGTATAGAAATACGTATCAATGTATGTATAGGACAGATGAGTATATAAATACGTATCAATGTCATATGTATTTTGTTAAACGCATAAAGTATTTTAAACATGTTAACAATGCATAATGTATAAGAGAACAAATATGTATATAAATACGAATCATGTCATAAGTATTTTGAGTACTTGTAAAAGCAAATAAGTATAGTTTGAGCATGTATCTTCCCCTAAAGAGTTGTTAAACAATTTAACGATAGAAACGGTGGGGCTATGACTCACGATGAACCTTGAAAGTTTCTAGAGAACTTTGTAAAAGTAGATAAATATGGTTTGAGCACGTGTCTACCCTAAAGAGTAAATCAAAACGTATAAAAGTAGGGGCTATGAATTCTCACCTTGGCTGTAAGGTCAAAGTATTGTGATGTTATGTCAATATTCTCACGGGAACGGCTCCAACACACTACCTGAATAATAGGGAAGTTTAAGATTTCGGTGGTTTGAGATTTGACATGATGTGAATAGTGATCGTGAATGAATATTGGATAACGAATCGGTTCGTGATGAAAATGATTTGATATGCTTAAAATGCTTAAAGTTCAAAAATAATATTATATATAATATTATCTTGTTTTTATGTTTTTGATACCATAATTATCGTTTTCTCGAAGGTCGTTAAATTAATATGTTAAGTGATTCGTTAAAAGTTCGTTATATAAATATAACCGTAACGAAAAATAAATATACTGAAATGAATGACAAAATGCATATGAAATGAGTAAAACATGAAATAGAATTGATTATAAATAATGTTACTGTTTAGCCCTTGGTCATTTACAGAATTTACACTTTTTACCTTAACGGTGTAAGTTTTGCACCGTTAGTCCCTGGTTAGTAATTATTTATATTTTAAGTCCAAAAAGGTTCCAATTTGTCATTTTGTGACTTTTATTTAGTGTTTCTTCATTATCTGTCCATAAATTGCATAAATGGCAGTTTGGTCCTTAGTTTTCCGAAAGTTACAGTTTAAACCCTAATAGTAAAATGTTTTTGCATTTTTAGTCCAAAATGTACAAAACTTGTATAATAAAATTTCCGAAAATTACAATAACTTTATAAAGCTTATTTAAACTTATAGAAACTGCTTATTTTACGAAATAGCTTATTTTTACATTATTGGGCTTTTAGCGAGACTAGTAAAAGCCCATTAAGTGATTTAGAGCCGAGGACATTCAAACAAGTTTGGGCATGAAATTGGGCTATTTTTATAGTCCTAAAAATGTATTCGATGTGCTTATTAGACTGCTTATTCGCAATGGCTTATTGGGCTTTTAATAAGCCCACTCGACATATATGTTAAGTTAAAAATAGTCCGACTAGTGTTTAGTTTAGGACTTTTAAAGAGCTTATATGAGCTTATGAGAGGAAACTTAAAATATGAACTTGATTAATGAGCTTATAAAGAAACGAGTTGAACAAAAATATTAATATGGTGTGTATTCGAATCCGATTTTATTCATCCTTTTCTTAGTCGATTTAACATGTTCCGAATAAATAATAAAATGACATATAAGTGTGTTAAATGAATATGCGATTCGAAATAAATAAAAATGAATGCGATAAGTAAAGGTACGAGTATGTAAGTGTCAAATATAGATAAAACGCAAGTTCTTAGCCATCCATTGAGGAGGTCATTGCATAAAACGTAAAATAAATAAAATGAAAAGCGTATAAATGTAACAAAAATGATATACGATCGAAATAAAGGAAATACGATGCATGAGATGAATATAAACCGATAATAATGAATTGAAAGGAGTTAAGGAAAAACTTACAACACCTTTAAGGTGGAGTTTAACGTTCGAATGAATCAAGAACAAGGGAAATACGTTTATAGCTCGCTAGAACCGATCACTAGGACATTCGAATGAGTGTTAAACGTTTGGAAATCTGCTCGAATGAATGGGAGAAAAACTCTTGGCTTTCTTGTGGCTCTCGGCAATGATGAATTTCTTAGAGGAAATAGTTTGTGAAATGGTTTTATGGTCTCACGTATATATATGAATGTATGAACATAAAGTCTTTAATGTATTTTTAATGCACAAGTTGAGTGTGAAATGAATGAAGTATTTGTCCATGTTCATGCATGTATGTCTCGTATATATATATATACTAGTTTATTGACCCGTGAAATTCACGGGATTAAATTTAAAACCGTGAAATATTAGTTTTATATTTATTATCAAAAGAAATATGCTTATATAAACGATCAATTTGTGATGTCATGCGAATAAATGATATGTTAGATGTATTAATAGATAATAGTCATGTTACATAAGAATAAAATAAAGTTTAAAAACAATACCAAAGGCATAAAATATTTTTTGGTATGTACTATTGACAACATTTTCCTTTAACAAAAGAAGTAACATAATTTAATAACAAAATAAATAAAATTTGTAACAACAAACACATAAAACATTTTATGCCATTTAACAAAAGCTTGATAAAAAAAATACTCTTTTATATTAAAACTTATAAATATGTGAGATATAATTCCATAAGCTATAATATGTGTGTATGAATATAAAAATAAAATGAAAAAAATAAACAAATGACAAAATACACTTCCTAAATTGATGGAGCAAAAAAAAAGGGTTATATTATATGCATGGATATGAGTTTTATATTAACACACACATACCCATGAAAAGTTTAACTAATCACACAATTAGATCATAAATATATCTAAATACAAAAACTGATCAAGTTGCAACCATAAAAACATCGTATCAGATCTAAAGAGAAACGGCGGTAATCTTTCTCAATATTTAGTGTTTGCGATTTCATTCAACATTGTTTATCTTAATTTTTGTGATTTCATTCAACATTTTTTATCCTAACATTGTTTGATAACCGGATATTTGAAAAAGTATATTGTTATCAAATGAATTTAACCCTTACTTATAATCTAAGTTTAAAGGTACTAAGCTTGACATATATTTCAATGATAAAAATATCCAAGCTACAAATAAAAAGTACTGTAAACTACCATAAATATATGAAAACACCCTAGATAAGAAACCCCTCTGGATATGTATATATAAAAATCTGTTTTGTATTGTTAACAGTTTATTAACCCTTGAATTCATGGTGTTAAATAGAAAACCGTGAAATAAGAGTTTCTTATTTATTATGAAAAGTAATATATTTATAAAAGCGATTGGTTGTTGAGATTAGGTAAATATATGTGAGATATGAGTCGTTAAACTACAGTAGTATTATATAGTTAACAGATGTATGAAACGAAAAAAATCATGCTACATGAAAATAAAGTAAATTTTATAAACGATACAAAAGGCCAAAATCAATTTTTGTATGTAATTTTGACAAAATATTAACAGCGCAAATTAAAAATAAAATCATTTGTTGTTTGTAATTTTCCCGTACAAACAAAGTAACACAAATTAACAAAAAAGTACATTGTCTTGAAAGTTTACATTCTATGTTACTTTCATCGGGTGCATTTGAAGGAAGTCTTTAGTATATGATGCTTCATGAAGTAATCTACGAAACTTGATATGAGCTTTGAACGATTATCTTCTTCTTCATCCGCTTTCCTATGTAAGATAGACATGTAACCTGCAAAAAGTATTATAGGCGTATACTTAACATAACATTGGACATTAAATAGATGTATGAAAGAAGTAGAACTGATTCTTTTCAATGGTGAAAAAGAAATTGGATAAGCTAAGTATGTTTCATTTTCATATCAGTTTTTGTTCTTTTAAGTTATTTTAATGAATAGATATTCTTCAAGTTATTTTAATGAATAGATAAATTTGTTTTGTGAAATTACTTTTCAACTCCAAATATCGAGCGACCTTTAGGTAAGATGAGGTGTCAAATTGTTAGCAATTGGTCAAGACAATGTTCGAACTGTTTGACCAATTTCGTATTTAACCAGCCATTAATTTTAACATGTTTGATCCTTTGAAAATAAACTTGCATTGACATAGTAATAATTACATCGATCAGAAACATCACCCTTACCTGCAAGCATTATCACCTCTGATGATCCCACAGTTCCCATACCAACTGCAGTATCGTCTCTTCTAACCGAGCATGGAACAAATGTGCAATCATATTAACGCAATGACTCTGAAATGTTAAACAACATAAGCTAAGTGCAGACCAACAAATCATCACTTAAAATGGGTAAGAGAGCACACTTCATTGATAACGGCACAAACTTACGTAAGAATCATCACTGAAATGCTCTATAGTAAGAGGTTCCACTACCATTTTCATAGTCCTGTATATAATTAAAAAAATAAAAACTTAGCATAAACTTGTGTAATAGACCTAATCTTAATCAAAAGAATATCTAAAGTAACAAAACATAGGCCAGCCTAATTACGGCAAGATATTGACCCCAAGAGTGTAACATACCACTTAAAATGGGTAAGAGAGCACACTTCGTCAATAACTGCACATAGGTTAGCTGAATCAGATTTAGGGCCTTGATAAAGGCATGGTATGCATAAAATATTTTATAATGTCCTATAATCCTTCATCAATAACCCAGGTACTCAAATATTTTATATAATCAATACCTCAGACTTTCACCTGATATTCCAGTTTTTTCATCAAGACCCTGAAACTATTGGAACTACTGGGTGTTCGGGTTAGCTTATGTGTAAGGCTTATACACCAAACATCTTACTAAACACGAAGTCTATATGGATGTGTTAGTACTTGTTCTTTGAGTCTTTTACATCCAACAACATCCATCATTTTAAGTGGCGACCCATTCTGAAAACTTAAGTGTATCCAGTGTCTCCAACAACATCCATCTCTCGCATATACGAACAAATATGGCCGTCTTTCTCTCCCCACCTAAAGTAGCATATCATCCAAAAAACCATAAGTCTTCAATTTGTAAGAAATAAATAAAGGGAATAAAGCTTTTGTTTACTAAAAGATTGCATGTGTATACAAAGTGACTCTTGTAGTACAATACTATTTTAAGTTTTCTATTTCTGTAGTACAGTATTAGAAACTTAATTAGTGGTTTAACTCCATCACTCATATGGCATACTTCATCATAATGAGTAGGAAAAAGCATTTAGTACATCAATTTGTTCACATGTATGTGTAAAATTCAGGATATCCATAGTTTCATGGTAACATGTAAAGAGGACAAACATGTCCAATGTAAACACTCATGAAATAGCTACATATTAAAGGAGTTCCTGAACTTAACACCTTCAGCATCTAGTGGCTTGATTTTATATAAAGTACAAAATTTGAAGATCCACAATCTGAAGGTAAGAACTAAAACACATGGCTATAAGCAACATTGTTGACACAAACCGCTATCATATATAGGTACCAACCATCACACATATATTCGGTGAGCAACATGATCACAACATTTTTATTATAGTTTCTCAATAAAGTAGCAGCTCATAATCAAATACTAAATTAACACGAATTGTCTTTTGGAACATATATAATAGGCTACCAACGATAACACATATATTATATAGGCTACCAACGCTATATACCTTCACCTATAATATGTCAATTAAAAGAGACACTAACCATCTGTTAACAAAAGAGACTAACCTGATCTGTTGAGCTTGTGTAACCTGCATAATAGCCTTATCCAACAAACTAAATGCCTTCTCATTTGATCAACCGGTCTAAGCTTTTAAAGAAGCAACCCTATAATACTCTCATATCACTATTAGTACCATTTTGTCAACAAAACATACAATACCATTTCAAGAAAAAACCAAACAGCCCCTATCTTTCTAAACATTAAAAAAAAAAAAAAAAAAAGGCTTTGTGATCTTCTATAATATAAAGTACCGAAAAATACAAACACTTGCAACGTTTCACCAACTCTATTGTTGTGATTTTGATATCAATATAAAGAACCAAAATTATGCAATAACTGAAGTTAATTTCAAAACCATCAAAAAAAGACAGGAAACAAAAATCATTTTTTTACATAAATGCATTAAACTCCTTACATCAATTAAATTGAATTAAACTCCCAACATTTCAAGCAAAGCCCAAAACATGTTTAAAAAAACAATGAAAATTGAACTCTAATATTGAATCAAAATTTTGCAGATTAGACGGAGAGTTCTCCATTCAATTCATTTTTTCATACATGCATTTAATCAAACAATTTGTGTTCATCATGAACAGAAAGTAACAAAAAAATTTATTTGTGCGTCAAAACTCTCATAAGCAAAAAATGACCAAATTCTTGTATAAATTGGAAGAGATTTACCTACAATGATTACAATGTATAGCCTTCTCAGTATATCTCAAGTAAAAAGCATAATGAACAGTTTATTCAAAGACACAAAACTGATTTATATATTTGAAAATCAAGCAGATAAGCACTTATGTAAGCAATCGAAACACGGTTAAGGTGGTTAAACCTTTTGTTCTTTATGTGTATGATATATTGCGTTAATATGTGATGCGCGTGATGTGTCGTTGCGGTTTAGCAGTTTTAATGCCTATTCAAGTTTTAAATTTATATTTAGCCGACTTATCAATAACACACACACTTAACGAGCAGTGTACCCGGTCAGTATGAAGATAATGGTAAGTAGAGTGTCGATCACTAAGAGTGGAACGTATTATCTCGTTATTCTAATCAGTATTTTAATATCCTAACGCAAGGGGGTTTCAGCCTGAGAGACTGGCACGGTTTGTTGCAATTAAATAATAAAATAAACCAATAGGCACGAATCAGCAAGTAGCACACACGTACACAGATAGATACTTGAGACAATAAGAGGGCTGTCCTTATGATTAAGTAGATTGTCACTTGTTTTATTGATAGCTTTATATGAAGTGTATGTAGTTAACCCTTTCTCGTTGGTCCTATTCTTATCGGCGAGTAAACCCTTAATGATTACTTATGTCTAAAAGTTATTCCTAAGTGATCAATTTAGAAACAACCGTGGGAGCCACATTATGTCCCGCAGTCAAATGCCCGCAAGCCACTAATAAACACAGAGGTTATCAATGCACTAATAAGTAGTAACCAAAGACATCAACATATAAACTTTAATTGATGGGAAAGCAAGTATTAAAGGGAGTGCAATCTTTCGTTGTCACATTACACAAGCCACCAATCCTGATGAATTAAAGTTTGCTAACACAATAAAACAAAACTACTTAATGAATTAAACACATGCAGCACCTTCTTACAGCTCTTGTATCTTTGATTTGGGTGTGTCTTGTGCTGCCTTCTTGACTGAATTCGTCCTTTGTTCCTCCTGTTTGGTCTTCGGATTTAGGGTTTTCGGAACTTGTAATTCGTCTGGTCTACGGGGTATTTATACTTTCTGTCTGAGGGAAGATGCGGCGCATCTACTAAGTAGATGCGGCGCATGTACTTAACTTCGCGTGGGGTCCAAGATTATAATATTCAGGAATATTCGTACACCGCCAGAAGATGCGGCGTAACTCCATGATTAGATGCGGTGCATGTCCTCTTGTATCTTGGATCGTATCTGGTGATATCTTGATAGAGATGCGGCGCATGTTGAGATTGAGATGCGGCGCATCTGGAGCAGAATTGACTTAATCTTGTCCATGTCAGTAGACTTTCACTTTATGCACGTTTTGCTCCATTATTAGTCCAAAATCATTAAGTTTCACCAAATGCTTGTTTTTACCTGAGAATTACAAAAGTAAACGATTAAGTATCAATCCTCATACATAATATAGTAAAACAAGTCAAATTAATAGGATAAATGATAGTAATAAAATGTACTTATTTGAGTTCATCAAATATCCCCCCACTTGAACTTTACTTGTCCCCAAGTAAACCTTAGAATTTCTTTTATGAAAATGTATCCTAAAAGATGTTAGGATTTATTTTTATATTTAAGCATGTATTCGTTCATTTCATAATCACACAACTAAACACTTAACGAATTAGAAGTAAAATAAAATAAGTCGATAAAAGCAAATCTAATCGTTTAACTGTCCAGTCGCGACGAATATTCTATCATAAGCTTGGCAAGTATACACATCTCCACCACTAAAGCTAAGGAATAACAAGTCTAAAGCGGTAAAAAGGGTTTTTAGGCTTAAGGGTTAATTATTCTCTTTCACTATCGATCTCAAATTCCAGAAAAGGCGACAAAATCACAAATACATGATCGAATCCACGAACACAATACTTGCAATTGCTCAAATCCTTAACTCGAATAGGCTAAAGATAGGTCCAAACTTCACCAATAATAATATATCAAAAAGGGCGACAAAATCATAAATACATAGCCGAATCCACGACTACGATACTTAAGATTGCTCAAATCCCCAATCTCAATAAATCAAAGGTTCGGTTGGATAAAGAATAATAAAGGGCATGGATAACATTTGGGATATAAATTGGTGTAAAAATAAAAAATAAACAAAACAAATAAATTAAAATCCTAAGTGTGGTTAATCACTATCCCAACCATCCCATGAATAAGACTTATATCATCGAATAACTCACGCTTTAACACTTGAAACACACGCTTTAGGTAGACACGAATTATACTCAACAAGGTCTTAATCAAAGAATAAACCTTAATTGGCGTTCCCATAACTGCCAATTCCCATTCAATCCATAGATATAGTACAACAAATAGTGGTGATATCGACCACTTACATAACTTTACATAAGTTGGTTAAAACTAACTTCCAACTTTTCTTTCTTTCTTTTTCTTTTCTTATTTTTTCGATTTTTTTTTTTTTTTTTTTTTTTTTTTTTTTTTTGCATAAACATAGATGTGTGAAATTTCACCACATCACTATAACTTTCTTTCCGGATAATTTTTCCATACTTTTCATGACTTCAGAAATAATGGTAATAGTGAAAGTAGTAAACACACGAAAAATAAACTCCAAAATATACAATATTTACTTTCACTCCAATTGCATTGTGCAATTTCCCGACCTAACCATAGATAATGAATTACGCACGCGAACACAGGTAATGTAAGGAAACACACTTTGCCTATAGCAATCAACCAACCACGGATTCTAATCTACAGGGTAGGCTAAGGTGTAAGGGTGTAACGAAACATTTTAAACATAGGTGTAAGAAACGAAAGGAATGGCTCTGAGTGTTTTTCTAGGGGTATCTTACTCTAAAAATGAGAGTAACAAAAGGGTTTATACGGGGGTTAACTAACCAGTGTAGTTAGCTAATAACACATAACATATAAAGGCTATTTGGGTGTAATCCTAGAATTTTACCAATTTAGACAAGTCATTCCAATTATATAAATAATACTCATTATGGTGGTCTCGAATAGTATACAAGCCAAGTTCTAAAGTTTACAAGTCACCGGCACACTCATAGATTTGTGAATTTTGAAAAATCACAATTTTTGAAAAAGTTTAGGACAAGTAAGTGTTAAGTGTTCTAATTCTCCAATCCCCCCACTTAAGTTAAACAACGTCCTCGTTGTTTGTATAAAAGGTTAAAAACTGGAAAATAAAAGAATTAGAACAGAAAAACTCCCCTGAGATTTGCTCGGTATGATCCTCCATTAGTATAAGAGCAAAAATCATCTTCTTGTGGATTAGAACGTTAAAGCTTCATACTTGATGTATCCACAGGAAATCCAGGAAACTATAATACCACCAACACTTTAAAACACACCTAAGATAACAATGCTTCAACTTGCATAATACATTAGTAGTTAGGAAAAAATAAAACTTAAAAATTAAAACTGAAAATCATCAGGTCAGTCGATGCGCCGTATCTTATCGAAGAAGATACGCCGTATCGAGCCTGGAATTAATACGGATCAGAATAAAGATGCGCCGCATCCTTAACCAGGGATGCGCCGCATTAAAATAAACTGATAAATAGTTTTAAAGTCGAAAATAAAAATGCAGAAAAATAAAATAAGATATGACCATTGCAGGAGATGCGTCGCATCTCAGAATTGAGATGCGCCGTATCCTCATGCGGCCTGGACTGACTCGACACAGAAAACAGAATAATAAAAGATAAATCCGGGTTGTCTCCCGGTAAGCACTTGTCTTTATTCCAGAGTCTTCAAGTTAGACTCACGTTCAGCTCTTTAATATCGATCATTGACTCCTACATTGCCGTGTAGGATCCACTTAGCAACTAATTCGTCACGTATATATTCAGGTCCCAAGTTCAAAACTCCTTTATAGAATCCTTCCATCATCTGATACGGGTATTCAATCCCTCTCTTCATGTCATCATTACTAATAAAAAGGAATGGAGAGAATTTGTGGCAGACCCTATTAGTATCATGTTTAAATCCAGGGTGAGTTCGGGGCATCATATAAGTGATAACGTCGCTTCCACATTGAAAGGTGATCTTTCCTTCAAATCGCTTTGCATTAATAGTGATCTCCCTACAGAATGGTTTTCCAACAATCACGTCGCCCATACTGCTGTCACGATAGGCATTCATGTCTTCAACAACGGCGAACTCAGTTACAATAGTAAAGCGTCCAACGAAGATCGGGACATTAATGAAGGCTCCAACTACATTCTTTCCCCTACACTCCACTTTATTTCTCATAATAGAATTGTAAAAGCTTCTTGACATAACATTGATCGGCAAAATAGGAAAGAAATTGGCGTTAATACATTTGTATCCAATCATGCATGGGAATTGCAAATTGTAAGCACAATTGGCGTGGATCCTTCTACCATAATCCCAAGAACCATCATATCCCTCAAATTCATTGTAATTCCTAGTATTAATAACGTTGACTTTTGGACTATCCACAATTTCTCCGTCTTCTAACTTAGATTCAGCATCATCCATGAACAGGTCATTGGATTCCAATGGTCCATTAAGGTCATTAAGTTCAATGTAGTCCCCATCGTAACGTTCGAGTGATTTATCATGCACTAATACTTCATTCATAAAATTGGCTTCGAAGTCGAAGTCAATCAGTTCTCCGTATCCTTCCATTATCCTTCTGAAACAATCACGAAAAGCATCAGTAGGATTTGTTCGCTAGAAGAGAAATTAATGAATATAGAAACGGATATAAGAATAAAAATAGCTGATATCTGCAGACGATGCGCCGTATCCAAAAAGTTGGATACGCCGTATCTTATAATCGTTAAAATTTAATCAGACTTTATTCAGAAAATAGATACGCCGCTTAGAATTTAAGAATGCGCCGTATCGAATTAATTAATCAAAAATCAACTTATCTAATTAAAATTAAATGCGTCGTATTAACGAAAGTTAATGCGCCGTATTTTCGTTACTTTTAAGAATTAAAGATTTTTGATTCAGTAAGATGCGCCGTATCGACAGAGATCGATACGCCGTATCTGTTTAATAATTCGCAAACTGTTTTTAATTAAAATAATAGATACGCCGTATCTGCAAAAGCAGATGCGTCGTATGGCGTTAACGTTTAGAAAATTTTTTTTTTTATTAAAAACAGATACGCCGTATCTGCAAATGCAGATGCGTCGTATTACTTTATCGCTTAGAAAAATTTTCTTATTAAAAACAGATACGCCGTATCTTGGGGAAAAGATGCGTCGTATCGAATTAATTAAACGCGTTGTATTAAAAAAATTAAACGCAATACGCCGTATCTGAGAGATCAGATGCGCCGTATCGTTTGATTTAGCACAGTACAACGATAGCAGAACAGAAAAATACGAAAAATAAAAAAAACAAATAAAACACACAACGAAAATAAACACACAAAAATAAAAAGAAAACAATTAACACACAATACAACAAATATGCAAAATAGTACAATGATGCAATTAATCTAATAAAAAAGAAAAACCTAATTAAAATACTAATTAAATTAACAGATAATAACAATTCACTCCCCGGAAGCGGCGCCAAAAAACTTGATGCGCGTGATGTGTCGTTGCGGTTTAGCAGTTTTAATGCCTATTCAAGTTTTAAATTTATATTTAGCCGACTTATCAATAACACACACACTTAACGAGCAGTGTACCCGGTCAGTATGAAGATAATGGTAAGTAGAGTGTCGATCACTAAGAGTGGAACGTATTATCTCGTTATTCTAATCAGTATTTTAATATCCTAACGCAAGGGGGTTTCAGCCTGAGAGACTGGCACGGTTTGTTGCAATTAAATAATAAAATAAACCAATAGGCACGAATCAGCAAGTAGCACACACGTACACAGATAGATACTTGAGACAATAAGAGGGCTGTCCTTATGATTAAGTAGATTGTCACTTGTTTTATTGATAGCTTTATATGAAGTGTATGTAGTTAACCCTTTCTCGTTGGTCCTATTCTTATCGGCGAGTAAACCCTTAATGATTACTTATGTCTAAAAGTTATTCCTAAGTGATCAATTTAGAAACAACCGTGGGAGCCACATTATGTCCCGCAGTCAAATGCCCGCAAGCCACTAATAAACACAGAGGTTATCAATGCACTAATAAGTAGTAACCAAAGACATCAACATATAAACTTTAATTGATGGGAAAGCAAGTATTAAAGGGAGTGCAATCTTTCGTTGTCACATTACACAAGCCACCAATCCTGATGAATTAAAGTTTGCTAACACAATAAAACAAAACTACTTAATGAATTAAACACATGCAGCACCTTCTTACAGCTCTTGTATCTTTGATTTGGGTGTGTCTTGTGCTGCCTTCTTGACTGAATTCGTCCTTTGTTCCTCCTGTTTGGTCTTCGGATTTAGGGTTTTCGGAACTTGTAATTCGTCTGGTCTACGGGGTATTTATACTTTCTGTCTGAGGGAAGATGCGGCGCATCTACTAAGTAGATGCGGCGCATGTACTTAACTTCGCGTGGGGTCCAAGATTATAATATTCAGGAATATTCGTACACCGCCAGAAGATGCGGCGTAACTCCATGATTAGATGCGGTGCATGTCCTCTTGTATCTTGGATCGTATCTGGTGATATCTTGATAGAGATGCGGCGCATGTTGAGATTGAGATGCGGCGCATCTGGAGCAGAATTGACTTAATCTTGTCCATGTCAGTAGACTTTCACTTTATGCACGTTTTGCTCCATTATTAGTCCAAAATCATTAAGTTTCACCAAATGCTTGTTTTTACCTGAGAATTACAAAAGTAAACGATTAAGTATCAATCCTCATACATAATATAGTAAAACAAGTCAAATTAATAGGATAAATGATAGTAATAAAATGTACTTATTTGAGTTCATCATATGCGGAATCTACTTAATCACACTTAGAAGGTTATTTTTGTTATGGAAATGGAACAGTTGTGATTATTTTATGATAATGAACAATGAAAGATTATCACCAAACGATTCAATATTATTAAGATAATAATACGAGTGATCTTGAGTTATCACTAGGGTTACAACCTTGAATCTTAAGTTTCCATATCTTGTGATATATGTGTTTGTTCTAGTTCTAACAATTATGAAAGTTCTAAGTATTTTTAACACACAACTATCTTATTGACATATAATATCGAGTCTAAGATCTTCTTTTATAGTCCAAGAAGATCTTTACAATATTGCTTAAAGTCTAGTCGAACTACTTGCTAACTTATCTTGAGTGTGTCAGTACATAAGATACAACATGTATCTGTGTACACAACTTGTTAACTAAGCACATGGGGTAAGATATTATCTACCGTATATTGTTGACCAAAATATACATAATATCTTTTCATACTTATCCACTTAGCAGCAGAATGTACATTAGCAGCAGCAATGAGTTATCACTAGCAGCAGAATCCTTCAGCAGCAGAATCAATTATCGCTAGCAGCAGAATCAAATGTTCTAGCAGCAGGAACAAACATTACCAGCAGGAACCAAATGCACTAGCAGCAGAATCACACTTAACGTTTTTCTTTGAATAGAAACTGATATTAAACTTCTTGAATATTTAATTCCCAACAGATAAGCACTTAAGTAAGCAATCTGAAACATCCCCGTATATTTTAAACCAACTCTCTATTTACCTGATTGCTTCGGGATCTTTTGGCACTGGAAAATGCTTCCCAATGGTCTATATGGTTCTGTATAAATGTTTTTAGTGTGATGTAAATAAACAAAAAATTTATGGAATCAGAATTTTGTGGTTTAAGAAAAAATAAAAAACATACTTTGTAAGTTATAACTGAGAGGATTCGATACACTATAAGGTGGTTAAACCTTTGATGCTTTGTGTATGTGATAAGTTGAGTTAATATGATCAAGTACGCGGAATTTACTTAATCACACTTAGAAGGTTATTTTTGTGTTATGGAAATGGAACAGTTATGCTTGTGTATATTGAACAAAGAACATGCAATGTTAACACCAAACGATTCAATATTTTTCAAGATAATACGAGTGATCTTCACTATCACTAGGGTTACAAAGACCTTGAATCTTATGTTTTCTATGACTTGTGATATATGTGTTTGTTCTATGTTCTTAAGAGTTATTTTCTAAGCACTTAATAATTCACTCTTAGTCACTAGTCTAAGATCTTTCTTTTATATAATAAGAAAGATCTTTACATTATTGTTAAGTCTTATTAAACTACTTGCTAACTTATCTTGAGTGTGTCAGTACATAAGATACAACATGTATCTGTGTACACAACTTGTTACTGATCATTTTGTCCAAAGATATTATCTACCGTATATACTTGACTTTAGTACACAAATATCTTTTCAATACTTATCCAATCAGCAGTGGTATCACTCAGCAGTATCGAATAGCAATACCTTCTTTATACTACCAGTACTAACTTCAGTTAGTACGGTTAGTTATAACTTGAACAGTCCTAAGTATACACTAGCAGTTGGAACTGTTAGAGTATTCTTCTCAGCAGTACTAACCTTCAACACTTGTAATTCTTGATACTTAATCTTCAGAACATTTAATTCCCAACAATCCTCCCCTAAACATGTGGATTCTCTAATCATCATGTTTCTTCTGAATTAAATCATGATTGTGAGGATCTTGCAAATACTTCATAGTCAGACCCTTGGACTGAACTTTCTTCTGTTCTGTGAGATTGAATATCTTTCTCAGTAGTTCATATGCCATTTACTTTGACTTTAACAATATCAATACACATCTTCAGGCTTCAAACATGACCTAAAAGATGGTGCAATTTCCTTGGATGGAGGAATTATAAGAGGCAATGGTGCTGTGTATCTTGGATGCTTGTTTCAACAAGTGAAATCATCTATCAGCATGCCTTTGCAAGTGATGAACAAACGTAGTGAACTGAAATTGAAACTTTTCTCCGTTTGACCTAGATAGAACTTTCTCCTTTGGAATGCTTCATCCCTTCTGAATATATATAATACTCCAGAATCAGCTCTGTTCTTGTCATTTTCAACCTCCATGTCATCATCTTGTATGCTCTTGTCTTTTCCTCCCTTTCATTGGTTAAACTTCCTTCTTTGGGCTTTATTTCCTCTCCTGAGATATTTCCTCCCCTGAGATGCAAATAACATTTTATCCTCCCCTGTTTGGAAGATCTCTCACCATCATCCCATCATTATCTGATCTACCAATGTGAACTTGTTTTCAGACAATGTTGTACATGAAGCCATCAATTCCTTAAGAGTTTAATTTGCTGCCCTCATCACTTCTAGGTGTGTTAACTCCTATGAGAGGTGATTCATGGGGCATTTGACTCATGGTCCATCATTTGATGGTTTTTGTGAGTCTCTTTTAAAATCCTTTTTAAGAAACTTTTTCCATTAGCAGTATGTACATGATTTTATTATGAAAAACCATACTGCTTTCAACCATTTTGAAGGGATTAAGTGTATAACAGACACTTAATCAAAATTTCGGTTTAAAGCAACCTCTGGTTGTGTGAGAACCAATGTTTTCAGTTATAAATAACTGCCTGTGTAAAGATAAACCTATTCAAAAGGCTTTCTTGACAGGGTTTCCAGCTCATAGCAATTGTTGCCTCTAACACAAGCGTTAGATTCACTTTTACTAGCTGTTCTTTCTATCAGATGTCCTTAGACTTGCTCATTATACTTAAAAGTATAAAATGATAGAAAGTGAGTTGTATCAGTTACTATCTGATCAACTAAGTCATCAATTCAATGTGAAATATGATAACTAGGTTTCAAGAAAGCAGTTTTAAAGAATTAGTTAACTTAGATGTTAATCTTTGTTAAGAATTCCCAAACTCAGTCCATCATAAACCTATTATGTCAGCAACTGATATCATCATTCTGCTGCTTCCATTTCACTTGAAATTTCCTTTTTGCTCAAAGTTCATACCTGAAATTGTTAGTCCAAAACCAGGAAACAAAATGCATAGCATTTGTCTTATAGCAGTATTTAAAATATGACCAACAGTATGAACTGTTTAAACAAAATATGAACTAGCAGTATAAACTGTTCTATTAACAGTATCAATTTACAAAGATATCAGTACAAACGTAAGATATATATAAAAACCACACAGATTAAAAATCTTAAGGATTTAGCATGCCAATACTTGCTACCAAGTATTGAAACCTTCCAACATCAAAAGCTTTTGTTAGCAGATCTGCAAAGTTGTATTCTGAAGCAATTTTAAGAACTTGAATTAATCTTTTCTCATTGCAGTCTCTTATAAAGTGATGTCTAATTTCAATGTGTTTTGTTTTAGAATGTTGTATTGGATTTTTAATGATGCAAATTGTACTACTATTATCAATATGAATGACAGTGTTTAAGAAATTGTACCCATAATCAAGAAGTTGGTTTTGAAGCCATAGAACTTGAGCACAGCAACTTGCAGCAGCTACATATTCAACTTCAGTTGTTGAAGTAGCCACAATAGTTTGCTTCTTACACTGCCATGAGATAAGTCTACACCCAAGGAATTGACATCCTCCAGTTGTTGACTTTCTGTCCAAGCTAGCACCAGCATAATCACTATCTGAGAATGCTACCAAGTCAAAAGGTGACTCTCTAGAATACCATAACCCAACCTAGGTTGACCCTTGAGATATCTAAAAATCCTCTTGACTGCTGTTAAATGAGAAACCTTTGGAGTTACTTGAAATCTTGCACAAGCACAAACAGAGAACATGATGTCAAGTCTTGATGATGTAAGATACATCAAAGATCCTATCATAGATCTGTAAGTGTGTACATCTACATTTTCTCCATCTAAGTCTTTAGGAAGTGGCTTCTCAGAGTCCATTGGTGTGCTTGCCAATTTTGAATCAGCAAATTTTAACTTCCTTAGTATCTCAGCAACATATTTATCTTGACTAATAAATATGCCTTCATATGACTGTTTAACTTGCAAACCCAAAAAGAATGTAAGTTCCCCCATGGAACTCATCTAAAACTTATGATGCATAAGCTTCTCAAACTCCAAACACATTTCCTTCCTTGTAGACCCAAAGTTAATGTCATCCACATACACCTGCACTAACAGAAGATCCTTCTTGTGATGTTTGATGAATAGTGTCTGATCAATCTTGCCTCTTTGAAATCCATTCTCTATTAAGTAGGAAGCCAGTGTTTCATACCAAGCTCTAGGTGCCTGATGAAGGCCATAAAGAGCCTTAACTACTCTGTACACTTTTTCTGGATGGTCAGGATCAATGAACCCTGGAGGTTGTGAGACATACACCTCTTCTTCAATAGTACCATATAAAAATGCACTCTTGACATCCATTTGATAAACTGTGAAGCCTAAAAATGAAGCATAAGCTAAGAAAAGCCTAATTGCCTCAAGTCTTGCTACTGGAGCAAAGACCTCATCATAGTCTATACCTTCTTGTTGTGTGTACCCTTGGGCTACTAATCTAGCCTTATTCCTAATCGCTATGCCCCTTTCATCCCTTTTATTCTTGAAAACCCATCTAGTGCCAATTACCTTTGCATCCTTTGGTAAACCAACTAGCACCCAGACCTTCTGAATCTTGAACTGAAGAAGCTCCTCTTGCATAGCCTCTACCCAGCTTGAATCATCTAAGGCTTTCAGAATGTTCTTTCGTTCATCTTGTGAGAGAAAACATACAAACAAGCAAGAGTTTGAAAACTCATGCTATTTTGAAGCATAAAGGGCATCAAGAAGCCCTTGTTGGTCTGAAGACATCAGTTGTTGCCTTGTCTTCACCCCTGATTGTACATCTCCTATCACATTTTCTAGGGAATGGACTTTGTGAATCCTATTTGATAATTACAAAACAAACACGTTTATGATCATTTGTGAATACTGTTGAAAACTTATTTTAGAGGTTATTTTAGAGGTTACTGTTGAAAACTTATTTTAGGGAGTGGACTTTGTGATCGTTTATGATCATTTCTAGGGAGTGGACTTTGTGAATACTGTTGAAAACTTATTTTAGAGGTTACTAACAATAAGTTTTGTGATCGTTTATGGGCTCAAGGCTGTTAAGCCTTTATTTAGGATTTTATCTATGACGAGCATGATGATAATATTGACGGAATATTCTAATGAAAGAAACAATACTATCACAACAAGGTTTTGCCAACTTCACCGTTTGTTATTCAAACTAGCCCCAATACTACTTGATCAATAGCAGTACAATTACATACTAATCAGGGATCAAAGATCCTTGAGGCTAAACAAACCTAACAACATTAGACCCCATGTCTAATGTTCCCACACACATTCTTTTAGGTGCTTTACATTTTAACACACTTGGTGTTGTTGTAATTTGTAAGTATGAAGCACCTTGGTGATTAACATCTAACCACGTTTTTTATCTAAGGGTAAGATCTTCCTTTTATAGCACAAGGAAGATCTTTTACAATATGATAAGTCTTGTCATCTACTTGCTTTACATGTGTTAGTCATTAAGATACAACTTGTATCTTTGTTTACAACTTTGTTGACTGAACAAGTATCTAGATATTATTTATAAGTGACTCATATAAATAATATCTTCTTCATCTTTATCCATCCAGCAGTAGTATGACTCATAGCAGCACCTGATACACTAGAAGACTTAACTGTGTAACCAGACTTAACGAGGAGACTTAACTGGGAGAAGACTTAACCACCAGACTTAACTGGGAGAAGACTTAACCACAAGACTTAACAACTCCTGCAACAGCTTCATTAGCCTATTTTGCTTATCATTTCAGTATTCTTCATGTTTCATTCTTCTTGTTCTGTGATCATCAAATCTATAAAAATATAATTCCCAACAATAACTACTCTTCCGACGTACACTTGCTTCAAAGTTGTTAGATTGCTTTTGGATTTTCTCATATAGAGACAATGGGAGTGAGGGGGTGATCGTGAAGACGTCTTTGCTGATGATCATTGTTTTCGGGATGACATAAATTGTGCTTAAATCTGATATTGATTTCATCACGTGACTTGCAACATCAGATATTTACAATCTACCGTCACAAATGTTTCAATGATTACCTTATCAAAAGGGAAAGACCTTCTTCAAAACATACATGTATCTATTGGATGTGTTTAGCAACTTCAATTCACTTCAAGATCGAAACAATTAATCAATCAATTAAACAAATCATAGGAAATAATAAGAAATAAAAATGCAATCAAAACAATGAAAAAATTGAAGACCATGTTGTTGACATTACATGTGAGAAATGCATCATCGATTGGAATGAACTAAGTGTGATGGGCAACCCACGATTTTACCCATTTGACTCAGTTTTATGTATACGTTTTTGGGTAGATAGTCAAACGGGTATGTTACCGCCTGCATTATTCCTACAACATCAAAGCTTTATGTGTATACGCTTTTGGTGACTATCTACGCATTTGACTCACTTAAACCACTCAAATGTCTAGACTATATTACAGGAACATGAAGGCTCTCATAGCTACTACTCTTTCTTGGTGTTAATGATCTAACACCTTGAATTTAAGACAATTGTCTCATACCCGCCCCAAAGATTAAATTAGCAAACCCATCTAAAGGCTTATTCTTTGAATTTTAATCAGTAGTGGCGTTTATCTACTTGTAAGTCAATGTATAATTGATAGAAGAATTCCATGGTGTCTATCTACTTGCAAGCGGATGATCTCATTAATATGTTAAAAATATTGTCAAAACATGAGGTTTATTAAAGTAAGAACTAACCTGGTAAGTGTTGCATATTGTCTTTGACACATCTAGGCATCCATGAGCCACAATCATTAACAAATCTCCAGACCATCCACCTGCACAAAACAAACAAACCGAACTCATTCAGACATTATCACAAACACTTGGTGTGCATATTTCCTGCGATTTCATAAATGGTGATGAGAAAGAAATTGCCACCTTGAATTTAGAAGTAACCAAAGCAAGAACCCTATAAAAAAATAAGGCAAACTTTAACAAATTAGCCACTTCAAAAAAATCAAGTACCAATGGAAAACACATTAATGATGAATGTTTTTGAAGAATCAATAGTCTGGAAACAAACGGGTAAAGATATAAAAATAATCATTGTGGAATTTCTTTTCTGTGATTATATAATCGTTCCAGTAAATTATATAATTGCCAACAAAAAATCAAAGGATGGGATACATTTTTGTGATTTGTCTTATCAAAAAACAATTATTTGTTCTTATCACAGTTGAAATCTTGATACAAAAGATAAATATACTTATTGTTTTGAATTGAAAAACAATATCCTTGCTAGGATTAAACCCCTGAAGATGCAATTTTGTGTTGATTCTTTGATGATGATGGGGGCATAGGTTTTGTGTTGGTTTTATAAGGATTCGGCAAAAAAACCAAGGGAAATTTTGAGAGTGAGGGCCGAATATTGTGATAGAAGCTTTGACTAATTAGTTTTTAACCTTTGGAATGAGCTGCAGTTGGTCCGAAAAAGTTGGTTCTTCCATTGAAAGATTTGACATTTTAAATTGTTACCGAAAATAATGTTTGACTTCCTTTATTAATTGGTAATTTAATTTTTGTGTATGCAAAATGACCAATCTAGACACTCTAAAAATTCAGCATTCATTTTTTTAAAGGGCATTTAACGTCTTTTTCAACTGCTGTATATTAGAATATATAGATATATTGTAAAGAAAGGAGGCAAGTTGGGAGAGAATATATTCGTTTATGGCAGAATTTTAGATAGGATTAGATATCATTTTAGATCAAGTGGTATACTTGATTGAGCGTGTTTTATTACAACTGAGTAGATTGATAAAATGTGTTGTTTTATGATGTTTGAGAAGCGTTAACCAAAATCGGTACTTATTTCAATTAGTTGTGATAGATTGTAGTTTTATGGTAATGATGTGGATTTGGAAATGTAGATGTAGTGACAAGCTTCTAATCGGAAATTTCCTTGTTTAGTTTTCAGTATTAATTGCTAATCTGCATGCCATATAATTGTCTGATAACGAGCTGAATGTACTCGAGTTATGTTGCGGTTGAACTTATGTAGTGTTAACGTGTGATATTGTAATAAAAGATGGGAAATATGTTTACGACTTCATATTCGATCATAGCAAATGAAGAGATATAGGGGAAAATAAGTTTGATCGAGTTTGGCTTAATATGGATTAATATGGAATGATCTTGAAATCGTGTCGAGAGTGATTAGTTTTTGTTCTCGTTCTCATAGCAAACGTTCGATCTAGATGAAAAGTTTTGTCATTCCTAAATCTTAGGAATGTAGAGATTTGAGACATGTAATATAATGTGTTGATTGTATGTCGAATTTAGAATTAAAACGGGCCAAGTAAATGAGTCTTGGTCGAATTGTATAAAAGAAAGAAAAATGAAATTGGGATGAAATTTTGTTTGGCCATGAATAGTAACAGGCCAAATTTTAATTAAGGGTCCGTTTGGTGATTTATTGTGTTTTGGATTTTCGTGACGCGTGTGTGAGCTCGTTTCAATGTATCGTGAATAATGTAACAATGTTTGAATTATAAAAATGTAATAAACAAAATTTTCAAATTTGCTCGTAAAATGGTTAAGTGAACAGTGATGATGTGTTAATACTAGATTAACGTTTACTAATGAACAGGAAATTTACGGGTTGCTACATCTTGTGAACCCTATGACGAAGACTGTAATGGAGGAAGTAGCAAGGTAAGGATTGGAGATGATGAGTATTTTTGGACATCCACAAACGATGATAAAAGAAGTGAGCTACCGTGGGTACACTACTAGAAAAAGGGCTATTCTTGACTCCAAATGCGAGTCAAGAAGAGGCTTTATGACGCGCAAATGCGAGTCAAAGATGGACCCGTCATAAAGCTTCATGACTCGCATTTGTGCGTCATCCCTCTATGACGCGCAATTATGACCCACGTTTTATGACTCTCCTTTTTGCGTGTCATAACCTAATTTTTTTTTTTTTTATTTAAATTAATTTTTTCCAGTTCCTAATTTTCTATTAAATGACAATTAAAAACCTGATAATACAAAATTAAAAACACAAATATCAAAATAACTCATTTCATATATATATATATATATATATATATATATATATATATATATATATATATATATATATATATATCAAAACAATGAGGTTAATTCAAGTACTAATTCACGATAAGTCACAAGTTAATTAACTACAAAAATTACATATCGATAGTAATTCACAAGTTAGTTTGACAGCTTCCACATCGACCACTGAGTATACAACAAGACTACCCGAGTCATCCGTGCAGCTCTCCTGATGCAGTAGTTCGACATTTTGGGACGAGTTGCTAGCCACCTGTTCCCAAAATAACAAAAAAAGTATTATAATTATTGACATAGTTACACCGATTAATCAAAGCAATAAAAATGAAAAAAGCTTCCAAGCAAACTTATCCATCAACAACATGCACATGATCAAACAAAGTAAAAAAAAAAAAAAAAAAAAAAAAAAAAAAAAAAAAAAAAAAAAAACTTGGAGAGCACCTATCGCAAACAGTTGGGGTAACAGTTGCTTCTGATAGTGATCCAGGAAGCCAGATAGTGTTTGCGCACTGCAAGAGTGTATTGAGTTAATACATAAGGTGGCAAGACGGGCCGAGCAGGTTACAGGTTGAAAAGGGTAAAAGAAAAAATTATGGGTCTGGTCTGATTGCGCTAAACTAGACACTTTCTTAGTTTACTTTTTAGAAAATATGATTAATAATAAGTGAACACAATAATATTACACTAGTAAGTCTAAATCTTTAATTAAAGCGGTTTAGGAGGTTGTATGCATTAAAAACCAACTAAAAATGAATTTCAACTTTGTATACTATTTGGTCCATTTGATTCGTTCTCTTTCTAAAGTTACTGTTTCTTTGACGCATTTGGGATTCACAGAATCACAGTATCCAGAATCGACCCCTTCATAAGTCAATGTTGGTAAAGGAAATCTATATGAAATTAGTACACGCATGTGGTGCCAAAGTGGTCAAAACTTAAAATGATGCATTGATCGGTTAAAATCAAGTCATTATTTTTCCTAGGAAACACAAGTGAGGTATGTGTAACCCGGGTCGTTATCCCCGATGAGAGTTGAATGGAATTTGTGGAATCGGGTTTGTGAATCGTGTTTGAGATATAAAAATTTGAGAGATTTTGGATTTGGATTACAACTACGTAAAACAATAAATAAGCTAGGAAATAAAAATACAACTAAAAATAATTAACGCAATTAAAAACGTGAATAAAATACACGAATAAAAACGTGAAATAATGAAATACAAAACCTAGGGGTGCAAATGCAATAAAAACTAATTTTATAACAGAAAATAAAATTCTACAAAAGTTTAGGGGCCAAAAGTGTAAAAATTTCAGCTTTAAAAAATACTAAAACAAAGGCAGGGACTGATTTTGACTTTTCTGAAACTTATTTATAACTAAAAACGGTTTTAGAATAAAGACAGGGACCAAATTGGATTAAACTGAAACTTAGTGGACTGACTTGTAAAACTTTAAAAATTAAAAACGATTTTTAAACAAAAAACGGCCCAGGTTCGAACCTGGGCAACCACACTTGATTAACACTATATTTTTTACTTTTCTCTTAAGAACTACTAACCACTTAATCAAATAAGCTGATTCAATTAATTTTAGCTTTTTCTGACTCGAAATAAGATCAAAAATAAGCTCTAATTGAGCTAGAACTCACACGGGTCTGCTGCTAACCTTAGTGTGCAGGGGAAAACTAATGGACTGTCAAAGCTAATAAAGAAGCTATTCTAAACTATTCTCTACAAACACTAAGATCAGAACAACAAAAGCAGAACAACAAGAGCAGTAATTCTAAACTATTCTCCACAAACACAAACAATAACCATAATCCGATCCAAGTCAAACTCGAACTAAAGCTACACTTAAACTATAATAAAGCAACACTTAACTAATTTTTTTTTTCTTTTTCGCTTACTGAAACACAAACACAAACTAGAACTAAAACTACCAAACCATTTATATAATCATAGATAACAAGATAGCAGTAAGGTAACAAGAACACAAAAAGTAAAGTAACAAGACAGCAGTAACAAGATCGAAATAAACAGATATTAAGCAGTAATTCACTAAACAATAAACTTCGACTTAAATTAAATTAAAAAGTAAAAGTTACAATCGAAATAAAGAAATTCAAATCACCTTAAATTACTTAGCTAAATTAAACCTACTGCTTAACTAAAGTTACAAATAAAAACATACCGAATTTTAAAGCTAAAATAATCCTCCTTACTACAATAACCTCCTACTCTATTTATACTACTAAGAAAAAAATAAAATACTCCGGTCCCTCTTCTTGTGTTTCTCTTGTGAGAGGAATCTTCATAAAATAGGTACTTGTGCTTCTTGGACTCTTTCCCAGCCGTTGGATGAAAGATAAGTGATCCCAGCCTTTAAAATAGTCTTGGCGCTCAAAACTTCCCTCGGATAGGTGAGGTGGCTGATGGGGAGGTATAAGGGGAAGGGTTTTGGTGTTGGGGAGAAGAGAAGTGGGTAAAACGGTGAAAGTTTTGGGGAGTAGGATGGATAGTGATGGGTTTTTTGGCTGTGTTAGCTTGTGTTCTTGGCGGGAGGGAGGAAGAGGACAAGATGGTGTTGGCTGCTTGTGTTAGGGATTTTGACTATTTCTTTTGAATCCGGTGTTTAGTAGTCATTTGGATCCGGGTTTGGTTTTAGAAGGTGGGCTTGGGTATTTATTTTTGGGATAGATGGGGTTGGGCCAAAGGGTGAAGTGGCTTGTGTACTCTCTTTTGGATCCGGTTGTTAGTTCTTGTTTAGGATAGATACCAAGGACCAAAGTTGTACTTTATGAAACCTCAAGGACCATTCTTGTAAATCTTGAAACTGCAGGGACCTGAGTTGACATTTCACCAAAATATTCCAAGTGACCAAAAATGCCAAGCTTATTATTCCGAGGACCAAAACTTTATTTTTTACTATTTTTTTTTTTTTTTTTTTTTTTAAAGCTTGAGGGACTAGACTTGCCATTTGCAAATTTTATTTGTTTTTCAAACGTTTTCAATCATTTTGCATATGGAATACAAAAACACATCTCAAAGATATTTTTAACATTTTTTGATCGTTTTAAAGTGTTTTTGGTTGTTTTGACTCGAAAATTGGACGAAAAGATATGTGTAAAACGACACATATCAAATCCCCCACACTGAGCAATTGCTAGTCCCTAGCAATTTTTTATGAAAAGTTGATGGATGTATCTCTTTACCAGAAGCCATCACCTTTGGAGTAGCCAAATGTTTCAGTTCAAGTAAGAACTATGGTACACTGATAACCATATGATTTTGAGCAAATCACCAGCTGCCAACGGATTTGATTTGTCTTTACCAGAAGCCGTTTGCTTCTGGACTAGCCAACTCTTAGATAAAACCACTTATTATCTTTGGTGAGCTGATGACCAATTATGGTTTTCCAACTGCCTTTACCACAAGCCATAATCTTGCGGGCTAGCCAACTCTTCATCTTTTTAGGATATGGTGAGTCGAATACCATACAATTTTTGGCAAATTGTAAGCCGTAAACGGATTTGATATATCTTTACCAAGAACCGTTTGCTCTTGGATTAGCCAATCCTTTTGTGTGTTAGACATGGTGGACTGATAACCATTTGTTGTGTAAGTGCAAAACACTTACACCAAAAAAATTTTGGCCAAAAATGGGGGAATTAGATGGTATATATACGTGATTAAATTCGTGAGAATTCCCCCCACACTAGAAATGAATATTGTCCTCAATATTCAAAGTACCGGCTGTTATGCCGAAACTGAGAACGTAAAAGGGAAATATTACGGGCCATTTATTTTATTTTTGTGTTTGCAAATTTTTTTTTTTTTTTTTTTTTTTGTCCATGGGGAAGCAAGTGGAAACCAATCTCAATCGGACTTTCATTCAAATTGTTTGGATAAACATTTGAACATGAGAAAGTTCCACACCGATGAGATAAAACCCGCGGTATTTCAATAGAAGAAACTATTAAGGGTGATACCGGGGTCAAATATGGTGTCCTCATTCCCGTAGGAGAAAAGGGAAAGAGCAATCACACCATATGTGATGAAGAGAAGCAAGATTTTTATTATTATCATGTAAAACTCTTCATCATCAGAAGCATCATCGGCTTCAACGGGAGGGAGGGTTGGGATAAAATCTTCAAGAAGTAAATCTTTGAATACTCCTCCCCCCACACTAGAATCATCCTCCAGATCAAAACAAAAATGATCATATTCAGGAGGAGATATCACATGAGGGAGTTCAATCGAGAACTCCTCATGATATCGATCATTTTCATCAAAATGAAATACATCATACTCGGGAAGAGACATATAAGAATGGGGAGTGGTATTTACACTTCCCGTCTCTTCCAAATGATCGATATCAAAACGAAAGGCTTCATAAGCCGAGAGTGAATAATCGGGATGAGGAGTGGGATTGCCACTTCTCTCCTCTTGATCATTAAACACAAAGCTCTCAAATTCGGGAAAAGCATCCTCGAGCTCGAGCTCGGAAGGATAAGACGGCTTTTCCACAACAACATCATCCTTTGGGGGGAGAGCAAACAATGGTTCATCAAAAATCATTTTTTCTAAAATCGGGCCATCTCCCCCCGGATCAACATCGGGCTCAACAATTTGAGCATCAAACAAGAAGACCTCGAACTCTTCCTTAGAAATATCACTTTCCTCAAACGGAGGAGAAGAGTCGGAAATGAGTGATGCGGAAGTAAGAGTGGGATTTTTGGCAATATCAATACGACAAACCGATTCTGAAAGTGGGGCAAGTGGTGTGCTCTTAGAGCTAGCAGTTTTTACCACTTCCGTTGTATCTTCCGATTCGTGTTCATCGTAATCAAAAATACTCTTAATTTCCGCATTACAACTTTTGAACCATTCACTTGAACCAGGGGCTATGTTCATTGCTTTGAGCTCAGAACGTTTTTGTGCAACACTTTTGACCGTGAATCTTGAAAGTTTTGAATCAATTTTTTCAGATTTTTTATCAATAGTATCAACGTTGCAATTAGACCCCTGATTAATGTTGAACGTGATCTCTTCATTTTCAACACGAATGGTTAATTCTTCGGCGTACACATCAATAAGAGCACGACTTATTCTTAGAAAAGCTCTACCCAAAATGAGTGGAACTCGTGGATCGGCATCAAAGTCTACAACAACAAAATCTGTGGGAAATTGGAACTTTCCCACTTTCACGACAACATCCTCGGCTATTCCAAGCGGATAAGTAGTAGTACGATCCGCTAGCTCGAGTGTCATGCACGTGGATGTAAGCTTTGGAAGAGATAGTTTTTTCCATATCGAGAGTGGCATGAGGTTAATACTTGCGCCAAGATCGGCCAAGGCGGAGCATTTCACCATCCCCGAGAAATCACATGGGATTAAGAACTTGCCGGGGTCTCCAAGCTTTTCGGGAAGCTTCTTGAGGATGACCGCCGAGCATTGCTCGTTTAATGGGGTTTTTGCCATATCGACTAACTTATCCTTGTTGCTTAACAACCCTTTGAGTGTAGTTGCAAACTTTGGCATGAGAACGAGAGCATCAGCAAAGCTTATGTCGAAGTGCATCTCATTGAAGATTTGGAAGAACTTTTCCATTTGTGCATTGTTTTTCTCTTTAAGCTTTTGATCATTAAGCCTTGAAGGATATGGTATTGAAGGCTTTGGATTTGTCTTCGGAACATCGGGTTCCGGAATTGGGGTTGGGATTTTTGGAGGTTGGGTGACCGGAGGTTGGACGTGTGCAGTACTTCGTGAGCTTGTGGAATGCACCTTGTCCGTTGTCTCCTCGGTCTCAATTTCAACTACCTTTGGAGGAAGAAGAAGAAGAGGTAGTTGGAATTTTGGGTCCATTATATTGGACACCACTCCTTGTTGTGATCGCCTTCACATCGCCCCTCGGGTTAGCGATCGTGGTGCTAGGAAGAGTTCCTGAGCCCGAGGGTCGATCATTTAAAGACTTTCTGATTTCATTTATTTGAGTGGCCATCAACCGATTGGTTTCATTTTGGGATATCATGAATTGTTTTAATAATTCCTCCGTGGACGTTTGATTTTGGTTTAAAACTTGGTCTTGATTAAAATTTTGTCCACGGTTTTGAACATTTCCCAAATTTTGATTGAAATTTTGACCACGGTTTTGATTTCCTTGAAAACCTTGGTGATTACCTTGGTTTTGAAAACCTTGATTTTGGAAACCTTGGTTTTGGAAATTTTGGTTCACCCGACCTTGGTTTTGGTTAAATTGGGCATTTCGGTTTTGCCCATTTGGATTTTGGGGGTTGAAACCAGGTGGTCCAAGATAATTGTTGGAGCGATAGCTTAGAAGATTACGGTCTCCTTGAGGTTGGTAAGAATTACCTCCCGAATTGTAGGATCCCGAAGCAGCATAAACGCTCTCTTGAGTGTTGCCATTGGTGGCTGGACACTCGAAATATGGGTGTGGACCACCACATGTTACACAGCTTTGATTCACCACATTTGCTTGTTGAGTTTGGTTTTGAAGATTATTTTGATGTAGCCTCAAAACAGCAGTGGATAAATCATCCATTCTTTTTGTGAGTGAAGCTATCTCGGATGAAGAGTCCGTAGTGATAGATTTAGATGACTCACTCCTCTCGGCGGAGGAATCCCAATAATTGTGGTGGGCGGTCATGTTTTCAATTAAATCATAGCACTCTTCGGGTCGCCTTTTCATAAAGGTACCACCGGCCGCAGCATTGATCGTTTCACGATGTCGTAATGTTAAACCATTATAGAATGTGTCTATTATGGTAACAAGCAACATATTATGATTAGGACATCGATCAATAGATAGCTTATAACGTTCCCAAGCTTCGAATAAAGATTCATCGGGAAGCTGGCGAAAGTTGCTTATATCATTCCTTAATTTCGTCACCATTGATGGTGGGAAATATTTTGCCAAGAATTTTGAAGTCATTTCATCGAAACTATGAATTGAATTCTTGGGAAGACGATCAAACCAAGCGGTGGCATGATGCGTCAATGAATAAGGAAAAAGATACAAGCGAAGGGCGTCATCGGTGACACCTTGTTGTTTCATGCTTTGGGTTACCGTGATGAATTTATCGAGATGCTTGTTTGCATCTTCACCCGGCAAACCATGAAATTGGCACGAAGTTTGAACTTGTTGGATCATATGATGTTTAAGTCCAAAATCCGCGGCTTGGATATTGACGGGAGCAATAGGTCCGCCCCGTCCTTGCATGGTCGGTTGGCACAACTCCTCCATCGTTCGGAGATCGGGAGCTGGCCCATTATTACCCGCGTTATTATCAGCAGCCATATTCTCAACGTCTTGAAAATCAAGACGTCGATTTCGGCGAATAATTCTTTCGGGATTAGAAACGGGTGAACAAAGATTGGGTGTGGAAGAACGGGTGCTCATGCACCAATAAAACAACAAAAGTTTAAAAACAAATTTTTGAAAATGAAAATCTTTTTTTTTTTTTTTTTTGTATTTTAAGGATAATTACACAATTTTTTTTTTTTTTTTTTTTTTTTGGAATCGATTCGTCAATCAAAATTCGTTTCTCACAAAATTACTCGCAGAGTGGCGGAGAAGCAAAGGTGGGCAATAAATGCTCCTTAAAAACCCGCCTCTTTCGGTTCGTCAATTTAATGTCAAACCATCCTTAAACCACTTGATTAGGTTGTAATTTCACGATAATCCGAAAATAACTAACTCACGATTTGTTTTGTTGGAACTTATTATGGTTTACAACACTTTCAAAGAAGTGAGGATGTTTATTTTATTTTCTTTTGTTTTTGTAAAACACCTTAGACAAAGTGTTTTGTTTTGGCTATTTTTTTTTTTTTTTTTTTTTTTTTTTTTTTTTTTTTTTTTTTTTAGAAAATATACACAAATATACTATAAACCTTCACAAAGAAAGTTTATAAAACACGATTTGACAAACGAGATTTTAAAAATTCGCTACAGCCCTCCCCGGCAGCGGCGCCAAAATTTGATCGGTTAAAATCAAGTCATTATTTTTCCTAGGAAACACAAGTGAGGTATGTGTAACCCGGGTCGTTATCCCCGATGAGAGTTGAATGGAATTTGTGGAATCGGGTTTGTGAATCGTGTTTGAGATATAAAAATTTGAGAGATTTTGGATTTGGATTACAACTACGTAAAACAATAAATAAGCTAGGAAATAAAAATACAACTAAAAACAATTAACGCAATTAAAAACGTGAATAAAATACACGAATAAAAACGTGAAATAATGAAATACAAAACCTAGGGGTGCAAATGCAATAAAAACTAATTTTATAACAGAAAATAAAATTCTACAAAAGTTTAGGGGCCAAAAGTGTAAAAATTTCAGCTTTAAAAAATACTAAAACAAAGGCAGGGACTGATTTTGACTTTTCTGAAACTTATTTATAACTAAAAACGGTTTTAGAATAAAGACAGGGACCAAATTGGATTAAACTGAAACTTAGTGGACTGACTTGTAAAACTTTAAAAATTAAAAACGATTTTTAAACAAAAAACGGCCCAGGTTCGAACCTGGGCAACCACACTTGATTAACACTATATTTTTTACTTTTCTCTTAAGAACTACTAACCACTTAATCAAATAAGCTGATTCAATTAATTTTAGCTTTTTCTGACTCGAAATAAGATCAAAAATAAGCTCTAATTGAGCTAGAACTCACACGGGTCTGCTGCTAACCTTAGTGTGCAGGGGAAAACTAATGGACTGTCAAAGCTAATAAAGAAGCTATTCTAAACTATTCTCTACAAACACTAAGATCAGAACAACAAAAGCAGAACAACAAGAGCAGTAATTCTAAACTATTCTCCACAAACACAAACAATAACCATAATCCGATCCAAGTCAAACTCGAACTAAAGCTACACTTAAACTATAATAAAGCAACACTTAACTAATTTTTTTTTTCTTTTTCGCTTACTGAAACACAAACACAAACTAGAACTAAAACTACCAAACCATTTATATAATCATAGATAACAAGATAGCAGTAAGGTAACAAGAACACAAAAAGTAAAGTAACAAGACAGCAGTAACAAGATCGAAATAAACAGATATTAAGCAGTAATTCACTAAACAATAAACTTCGACTTAAATTAAATTAAAAAGTAAAAGTTACAATCGAAATAAAGAAATTCAAATCACCTTAAATTACTTAGCTAAATTAAACCTACTGCTTAACTAAAGTTACAAATAAAAACATACCGAATTTTAAAGCTAAAATAATCCTCCTTACTACAATAACCTCCTACTCTATTTATACTACTAAGAAAAAAATAAAATACTCCGGTCCCTCTTCTTGTGTTTCTCTTGTGAGAGGAATCTTCACAAAATAGGTACTTGTGCTTCTTGGACTCTTTCCCAGCCGTTGGATGAAAGATAAGTGATCCCAGCCTTTAAAATAGTCTTGGCGCTCAAAACTTCCCTCGGATAGGTGAGGTGGCTGATGGGGAGGTATAAGGGGAAGGGTTTTGGTGTTGGGGAGAAGAGAAGTGGGTAAAACGGTGAAAGTTTTGGGGAGTAGGATGGATAGTGATGGGTTTTTTGGCTGTGTTAGCTTGTGTTCTTGGCGGGAGGGAGGAAGAGGACAAGATGGTGTTGGCTGCTTGTGTTAGGGATTTTGACTATTTCTTTTGAATCCGGTGTTTAGTAGTCATTTGGATCCGGGTTTGGTTTTAGAAGGTGGGCTTGGGTATTTATTTTTGGGATAGATGGGGTTGGGCCAAAGGGTGAAGTGGCTTGTGTACTCTCTTTTGGATCCGGTTGTTAGTTCTTGTTTAGGATAGATACCAAGGACCAAAGTTGTACTTTATGAAACCTCAAGGACCATTCTTGTAAATCTTGAAACTGCAGGGACCTGAGTTGACATTTCACCAAAATATTCCAAGTGACCAAAAATGCCAAGCTTATTATTCCGAGGACCAAAAATTTATTTTTTACTATTTTTTTTATTTTATTTTATTTTTTTAAAGCTTGAGGGACTAGACTTGCCATTTGCAAATTTTATTTGTTTTTCAAACGTTTTCAATCATTTTGCATATGGAATACAAAAACACATCTCAAAGATATTTTTAACATTTTTTGATCGTTTTAAAGTGTTTTTGGTTGTTTTGACTTGAAAATTGGACGAAAAGATATGTGTAAAACGACACATATCATGCATACATCCAAGCATCATTAAAGGTCCAATAATGCATACACAGGTGAAAAATTAATTGTAGATGCACAATCTAGCATATTTTATGCTTATACATGAAATAAATGAATTATATATAAAAAAAGATGTCCACTTTTATGTACCATGGAAGATTCAACAAAAAAATACCTGTGTTTTCTTAAGAACCAAATCTGATTCCTGGCAAACATCACATTTCCGCACACGTTGCTCATCTCCACCTGTTCTGTTAGTTCTGTCAAAAAAAACTTCAAAGGCTTCGAATAGCTTATCTTTATTTAACCTGGTCTGCAAAGTATATCAGTTTAAGTCAACAACTTAACGCAAAATATGCACATGTGCCACATAAAAACACATTACCTACTATTATAACATAGGGAAGTAGACCTGGGTTTAGTGGCAAAATAGCCTGGTCAGTTGGGTTGTGTAACAAGTAAAAACAGGTAACTTTAATGGTGCCGTTCAAAACAGATCTGTCAAGTTGAGGCCAAAACTTTTCATGTAACTTTTTTTTATATTGTTATGAAATTCATATATATGGCATGATGTAGGGACGTTGTAATTATTTGAATACATTCTAGGAGACTAATGACGTGTTCAACCCATCTGAAGCGTTTCCACTTGTAAATTAAACATGAACGGATAGCAATAGATAAAAAGCAAACCTTCTTTTCCTTTTCCAAAATTTCTCTTATTAGACGGTGGGCGGCTGTCACACAAAGATTCTGCAAATTTTAACAGATAACCAACAGTTCAAATAACCGCAACAAAAAGGAAAGTGAGATGAAAAATAAAATAGATTCAACACATAGGCAAGAAGAAAAAAAGATAGACCTTCAAATCACTTCCTGAGTACCCATCAGTCATAGCAGCCACTGCTTCAAGATCCATACCAGGTGCTAATTCTTCTTTTTCCAAAATTACTCTCAGATTTTTCTCCCTGTTTGTGGCATCTGGTAAATTTATCATCAACCTGCGACTGAGCCAGAAACAATAGCTCGGTGAGCACATACCTGCCAGGGATCTTAAAACTGGCACCATTAGTTGATGTACCAACAGCAATGTTACCCCATTCATGATTAAGGCATCCATTGTACTTTCGCCATTCTCATCCGGACTTCCACCAGGTCCAACTGTTTAACAAATACCCATTTAAAAAACTATACAAATCTCAGCAATTATTAAAGTACGAATGAATACTTGTTGATTAGCAATTTGTAGGGACCTACCTGTACCATCACATTGAAGTACCTCACATGTGGAACAACCTTCCACAACAGCATCAACGGAAGATAAACCAGCACTGATAGCCGTCCATCCGGATCTAACAGCATCTAAGAAGGGCCAAGTGCTAATTACTAACGGAAACTTACTTGAACTCTCAGCCTCATCTAAAACAATGATATCTCATCCAAAATCCAAACCAAACACCAACCAATCTAACCTAAATACAACAATAATTCAACAAATATTCTAACACAAACAACAATTCAACAATTACAACAAATCAAATGAAATATAACAAAACCAACACTGCCTAAACCTAATCCACATGATTTATTTAATAAAAACAATTAGGGTTTCGAATAAAATGGTGAAAAAGAACGCGTGGGTTACCGAATCGAAGAGAGAGGTGGCGGGGAAGGCACGATGTGGTGGCGATGGCTGACTGTTGCGGCGGTGGTGGTGCTGGTTGCCGGAGGAGGCGGAGGCGTGTGTGTTTTTTTTATGGGTGGGAGCGAGAGAGAGTTATGGGAAGTGTTGATTTTGAGAGCGGGAGTGTTTTAATTTGGCCAAAATTTTAACTGATTATGACCCCTATTTGGGACGAAGCAAACGAGCGTCATCTAGCAGGCTAAATTTTAACTGATTATGACCCTACGTTATGACGCTTTTGAAAACGAGTCATCCCCAATAAAAAATTTACTCGTTATGACTCTTATTTTATGACTCTGCTATTTGTGCGTCATCTTGTAGCGTGCGTCATAAAATGCGAGTCAAGGATAGACCTTTTTCTAGTAGTGGTAGATAGGTTAGGATTTGACGATTGGATCAAGATTAGGTACAGTAAAGTGGATGCTTTAACTAAAGAGAAAATTTGGAACGGGTGCATGAATGAAGAAGCATACATGGAAGAAGAAGCTTCAAGCAATGACGTGAATCTTGATGATGCCAAGGATGATGATAAGAATGAATACCAAACAAGGTGGGGTGAAGAGAAGGACCGTTGCAAACGTGAGCTTATCGAGGATAAGCTTGATGATGAATGGTTTAAAGGTACGGAGTCCGACGACGACTATATAGATGGAATCATGGACTACCTTGATATAAAAGGGCATGATGGGTTCACGGATCTCGATGATGAAGCGTATGAACAACGAAGATGCAAGCTTTTAGGCATACCGTACAAAAGACCCCTCCGATTATTGCGGAAAAATTTGAAATCACTAGGTAACATTTAGGGCCTGATGAGAAGTTCTCTAAGGTACGAAGAATTGAGAAGAAGGAGTTTCTACACACCACAACAAATGTTGCATGGGTAAGGCACAATCTTATGAGAGAGATGGATGAGGTTGGGCAAATCCTTCGGGAACCTTGATCCGTGGCCTTGAGCCTAACTTAAAGACTCGTTAATAAACAAAAGTGCTCTTTCGGGAGACAACCTGAATTATCCTTTCTCTTTCATTTTTATTAGTTTAGCTGGGTTTGGTTTGTCTTGTTATGACTTTTTGCAGGTTTGGAGAAAAGCGGATGGCTTGTAAATGCACCATGGAGTCTTTCACACCTGGAATTTGTCTCAGAGAGTTTCTACGGCGTAACTTACAGATATGGTTACGCCGTAACCATCGTCAGATATCTGCAATTTTGTCAGGTGTCATTACTTACGGCGTAACTCAATCCTGAGTTTATGCCGTAACTTTCCCCTATACCAGAAATTTTTTTAATTTTTAAATAACATTCATACCAAAATCTTGTATTAGTTTTTAAATGAAATTTGTAGGTTTGTTCCCTATAAACCCTCATGAGAATTCACTCGTCCACTCAGGACACCGAGTGGTTTGAAAGGCTTGTTTCATACGCTAAATGCAAGCGTGATTCCTACGAAAGTGAGTTAGGATTTTGTTTGTTTTTATTTTTCTTTTTATTTTAGATTTATGCTGGTGGTAGTGATGTAATTTAAGGGATTTGGAGTTTGCTCATTAGGCAAAGCGAAGGCACGTTTTCTCAAACATGATCCTTCTACCATTTTAAAGAGCAAATTTTAGGGGTGTTCTCGTTCTAATTCTTCTTTTTTCTCCTTTATTATTTCATGATTACGTACAAAATGGACTTTGTACATTTCAAGTGGGGTTACAGGAGTAGAATTATAACTTGAACTTTATTTTGCCCATTTTTCTAGTTTATTTTGAAAAATTATGCCATATTTAAAATTTTGACATGTTTTTCTTAACCTAACTAGAATAGACCTTAGCCGAGCGCACTATACTCTTTGATTTCCTTAGTGAGGTTTAGCCTTTCAGTCCCCATTTTACCCAAATCCACCAAATATTGAGTGTGTCGGTTGTTTGTAAACTTTAGAACTTAACTTTTACATCATTTCGAGACCATAGACGAGTAGTGTGTCAAGTTAGCTTAATACATTTGGAAGAGACATTTTGAGAAGGCAATGTTTAGGATTTACACCAAATAGCCCATATGTGTTTAATTGTGTGCGTTTATTGATTAGTCACCTCAACTTTTTGACCCCCGTGTTAAACCCTTTTGTTGCACTTACCTTTAGTGCAAGATACCCCTAGTTACACCCTTTCGAGCCATTCTTTTAATTTCTTCATCCATATATTATTGTTTCGTTACACCTATTCGCCTTAGCCTATCGTGTAGTCTTAGTTTGTGATTGGGAAGTCGCCGTTTGCCTAAGTTTGAGGTTTGGGTAGAGAGATTCGGGAATCATGCATACATACTCAAGTGGGGGGATGTCTATTTATTGTTTATTGTAGTTATGAAAAAAAAATAGTTTATTTGTTTAATATTGTAAAAAGGATAGTGTATGTAAGCACTAATCCTTAAGTATTGGAGCTTATTGGACGAAGAATCGAGGAGCCTACCTCGATCACATTTGATTAAAGATTGAACTTGATGGCTAATCTACATCAACTATTTAAAAAGACTAAGTTAGTGTGCACCTCGCCATATGGCATCTACATTGGCACACTAACTTATTACATCATGATCCGGTTTTTGCATCTTGAAGCTTAGACTTTGGATGGACGGTGGGCAGTGACGACTTGGTTATAGGCTAAGACTATTTGCTTGTTTATTTTTTATTTTTCACCATTTATGTGCATCCCATGTCTTATCCTACCCTTAATTCATGAACCATACTTAGGTGAGGGAGTGAGCAGTCATTGGTGTCTTGGCCATGGATTTGGTCATGTATCGATGGTCTTTGTCGCCTTTTCCGTAGTATGCTAGTAATGACAAATCACCCCTAGCCTTATATTTATTCATCCAACATTGCCTTTAAAGAGTGTCTTGACCTTAGCTCCAGTGGTGGAGGTTTGTGTAACTGCCAAACCTATGATAGAATACATGCTACGACCATGCAATGAGTGACCACCCCGAAATTGACACTTAGAATAGAGAGAGTATGAGTGTTTTGGTCCCATTTAGTGAGGTGTTCATCTTTGATATATTCTAGCATAGGAAGTTTTTAAACTCATATCTTCCAAATCTTGGGAGATATCTTTTTAAGAATTATTCTAATAAGGTCTACTTGATGGCAAGTAGAGTTCAAGTGGGGGATATTTGATAACATCAAATAGTCCTGATATTTAAGTGTCAATTTCCCCCTAATATGCTCATCATTTGTATCAATTTACTTGAATATATACTCTTATTCGTTTATATTTCATTTTCAGGTTACTAATGAGCATTGGAATGAAGAGACGCGGATTTGGAAGGTTTTTAAAGCAAATACACAAGAGTATACTGGCCAGACAAAGGTTACGGCGTAAATCCATACTCTACTTACGCCGTAACTTGGATTTATACTAGAAGACCAAAGTCAACGCTGTAACACCCCCATTTTTTATATACGTAGCGGAATATAAGTTAGGTATTACTTCAGGTATCGTAGTCATGAAAATAGAAAACGACTCAAAAAGAGACGTTTTAAATAAAGTGTTATCATTCATTTATTTAAATCAGAGTACATAATATAGGTCCCAATGGGAAGTTTCGAAATACGTTATAAAATATACATTATGTGTTGAATGATAACAAAGTGGACACTCTTTTTATAAGGAGAAAGTCCATTGCCACTCCGTGCCAAGTTGTGCTTTTTAGTTACCTGAGATAAAACATGCTAAAAAGTCAACACAAAGGTTGAGTGAATTCATAGTGTTTAAAGTTATAATCATTTGAACACAAGCTAAGTAGAAAGAAAATCAGTAATATTTCAGTTCAATATATTGCCCTAAGTCTCATGACACGCAAAACATTAACAGGATGGACATCATAGTATGGTTCGTTGGCAAAAATGACCCTTGTTTTAATAACTTTGAAATATTTACAATTTTGGCCCAAGAAAACTCCATCTTTTAGATTTGACATGTTTTACCCTTAAGCTTTATGTCGATTTCAGATTTGGTCCTAGTTATAAAAACAAGTAGAGTTTTGGCAGTTTTGACCCTCAAGGCATTTATGTTGTTTCATGCGACATCCTTTTTCCATTTTAACGCGTTTTAAGCTTGTGAAAAAGACAGGACTTGCTACCGACTCTTTTATACAGTTTATGTTAAGTTTTTAAACATCACATTCACAGCTTATTAGCTTATAAATCGAGCTTATAAGCTCGGATTAATTAAAAAGGGTACGCTAGTTTCAGTTTGCGACAGGGTAGAAAGGGACGCGAATAAAGACGAGGCAAAGCAATGTTTTTACGACATTCTTGATCCTAAAATTAGCTAGCTGGGAGGTCTTTAAGTTGGCAAGTTTTCAGAATTTATGGGTGTCGTTTAAGGGTCGAAACAATTGTCCCAAGTTAGTCACTTGGGGACTGTTTCGGTAAGAAAAAGAAAAAGGAAAACAAGTTGGTTTTTGATTTTCAGGTTCACGTCATTATTTTTAATGCATGTTAACATGATCATAAACCTATTAAATCCATCTCTTGTGTATTTTAAAGCCTCTTGATTAGTAATGCTAAAAAAATATAATTAGGGTGTGTTTGGTTTTGCTCGACAAAAGAAAGAAAAGAAAGAAAAATTAGTTTTTGACCTAGCTATCTATTAGAACTTATTTTGCATCATTTTTAGGAGTATTTAAAGATTATATCAGAATTGAAAAGGGTCTAGTTTACTTACTTGTATAGTTATTCGATTATAAGTGATTTTTGGCGAAATGGCTTGGAATTTGAACACCCAAGGTTCTCCTCCTTCTAAGCCTTCTCAAGACCTTTCTTTAGCTTCTAAATGGACTATGGGATCAGTAGATAAGTGACGGTGGACTATTTTTGTGTTGTTCGAATAATGTGGGTAAAATGGGAAAAAGGGGGGTGTTCGATTTATATAGTGGAGAAGTCCTAGGGTTGCACAAAGCTTCTAGTCATCATGTCATGAGGAATGGGAGACTTGATGATGTAGTTTTTATCATTTGAAGACAAGTGTAAGGAGGGGGAAAATGATATGGTGTGGTTAAACCCTAACCAAATATTTTACCTAGTTTATTTGACCTAAAGTAAAAATCTAATAGACATGATTATGTGTTGTTATTTGTAACCTAGGAAATACTTATGGTGTATGATATACTTAGGAGTTAGTGAAGAATGATCCTAGTTTAGTTTTAACTAGAATCGAACTAGGGAATTTATTATGGATCGAATAGCTTTGAACACTTGTACATGGGCTATGGAATGTTGTACCTAGGGTTTATGTGAAGTAACATGTTTGGTTTAAAGCTTGGTTTGGTTAGTTATTGGGTGAAAATTAAGTTAGGGTTTGTTTATTTACTAAATATGTCGAATTGTATATAAAAGGAAAAGAAATCATGTTGTGCTTTAAGGGGTTGTACCATGGGCTTATTAGGGTTGTACTAGGGATTAAGAAATATAGAAAATATATTTTTAGGGTTTGCTTAAGTTAATTTAAATATATGTTGTTTTAATTAAGTTTAAAAGTATATAAATGTAGTTTTTAGGTTCTTGTGCTTTAATGACTTGTACCTTAGGTTTAGAGACTTGTACACTTATAATTTGTAGAATATATATATATATTAATTAGGGTTTGTGATTTTATTACATAAAATCATAATTTTGCAAGTTTAGGGTTTGTATCGGGAGTTAAAGTGAATTTAGGGTTTTTGTGCTTTAGGAGCTTGTACACTAGCTTGGATGAGTTATACTTTAGTGTTTTAGGGTTTAGTTACTCATATTCATTGTTATAATGGTTTAGGGTTTCGTAGAAACTCTAATAGATAAGAAATGTTTAGTTTGAACGTTTATTAATCGTACGTTAACGAATTAACGTAAAGTGGCAATTGGAATATCGTAGGATTTTTATACTTGACATATATAAATGTTTATGTGAAATAAACATTAAGTAATTTGGTGTTGGTACGCGTGAGAGCACGTTTATCGAGGATGTGAGTTACGTCACATTAGATAGTAGTTATGCTCAGATAAATAAATAAAAAATTATACGTAGAAAAAGGATAAATATTCTTTATTAGAATATGAAATAGTTTATTACAGAGCAAAATTTTATGGGTGGTTACAGTATCCCCCCATTGAAGGAATCTCGTCTCGAGATTCAGTCTGTGTTGGTCGAGGTATTGGGAAAAAGGTGGGGGTATTTTGCCCGGATTTGATCTTCTCGTTCCCAGGTGAATTCTGGTCCTCCCTTAGAGTTCCATCTAACCTTAACGATGGGAACACGGCTTCGCTTTAATTGTTTGACTTCTCTGTCCATGGTCTCCACATGTTCTTCCATAAAATTGAGTTTGTCATTGAGACGAAGCTCTTTCATGGGAATAACAAGTGTTTCATCTGATAGACACTTCTTTAGATTAAAGACGTGGAAGATAGGATGTATTTTATTGAGCTCTACAGGAAGTTCAAGTCTGTAGGCTACTGGGCTGATTCTCTCCAGAATCTTAAATGGCCTGATGTATCTGGGATTCAACTTTCCCCGCTTTCCGAATCTAACCATACCTTTCCATGGTGATACCTTTAACATGACTCTGTCTCCAACTTCAAATTCCATAGGCTTCCGCCTTACATCTGCGTAGCTCTTTTGCCTATCTCGTGTGGCTTGTAAACGTTGTCGAATTTCCACTATTTTATCGGTAGTTTCCTGAATTATTTTCGGTCCGGTAAGTTGGAATTCTCCGACTTCCGCCCAGAAAACAGGTGATCGGCACTTTCGTCCATAAAGTGCTTCAAATGGTGCTGCTTTAATACTCGCATGGTAACTATTGTTGTATGAGAATTCTGCTAAAGGAAAATGTCTATCCCATCCTTTACCAAAATCTATTACGCATGCCCTGAGCATATCTTCCAATGTTTGTATCGTTCTCTCGCTTTGTCCGTCGGTCTGTGGATGATAAGCAGTGCTCATATCTAACTGAGTACCCAAGGCTTTCTGAAGCATTTCCCAAAATCGGGATGTGAAACAAGAATCACGATCCGAGATAAAGAAAATCTGTACTCCATGTCGTGAGACTACTTCTTTCAGATATAATCGCGCAAGACTTTCTATCTCATCTGTCTCCTTGATTGGCAGAAAATGCGCTGATTTCGTAAGACGATAAACGATGACCCAAATAGTGTCATATCCGCTTGATGTCCTAGGTAACTTGGTGATGAAATCCATGGTTATTCTTTCCCACTTCCATTCAAGAATCTCTAGTTGAGTCAATAAGCCGGACGGCCTTTGATGTTCAGCCTTAACTCGTGCACATGTCAAACATTTTCTGACATACTCGGCGATGTCAGCTTTCATGTTTGGCCACCAGTAAAGCTTTTTGAGGTCCTGATACATCTTTTTAGAACCTGGGTGGATAGAATATTTTGACTTATGTGATTCATGCATAATCACATTTCTTATATCACCAAAGAGTGGTAACCAACTTCTGTTCTTTATACAACGGGTTCCATCAGGACGAAGTTCAAACGCCTTGTCCATACCTCTTAAATTCTCAGCTTGAATGTTTTATTCCTTTACTGCTTCAGCTTGTGCATTGAGAATTTGGGATGGCAAATCCAAGTTAATGGTCATGACTAAAGCTCTAACTCGAAGAGGCTTAATTCGTTCTTTCCTGCTTAAAGCATCTGCTACGACATTTGCTTTCCCAGGGTGGTAACGAATTTCATAGTCATAGTCACTTAACAACTCTAACCATCGGCGTTGCCTCATGTTTAATTCTTTCTGGTCAAGAATATGTTGGAGCTCTTGTGATATGTGAACACGACACACTTTGTTCCGTACAGATAATGTCTCTAGATTTTTAGAGCAAATACAACGGCTCCTAGCTCGAGATCATGAGTCGTGTAATTTTCCTCATGAGACTTGAGTTATCGAGAGGCATAAGCAATAAACTTGTTCCTTTGCATCAATACCGCGCCTAACCCTTGGTGTGATGCGCCACAATAAACAACGAAATCATCGTTTCCTTTAGGTAAGGCTAGGATTGGAGCTTCGCAAAGCTTTTGCTTTAACAGCTGGAAAGCTTTCTCTTGATCTTCTCCCCAAACGTATTTCTTGTTCTTTTGTGTCAACTCCGTTAATGACTTGGCAATCTTTGAGAATCCCTCGATGAATCTCCGATAATAGCCAGCAGGTCCTAAAAATTGACGCACCTCAGTGGGTGTTGTAGGTGTCGGCCAATTCTTGACTGCTTCTATTTTGGAAGGATCCACGTGAATGCCATGGCGGTCAATCACATGCCCAAGAAACTGCACTGTGTGAATCCAAAAATCACACTTGGAAAATTTAGCGTACAACTGTTCTTTCTTGAGTAATTCCAAAATAATTCTTAAATGCTCTGTATGTTCTTCTTCACTTCGAGAGTAGATGAGAATATCATCAATGAACACAATCATGAATTTATCTAGATAGGGTTTGCACACGCGGTTCATGAGATCCATAAACACGGCTGGTGCATTAGTTAACCCAAATGGCATCACTTAAAATTCATAGTGACCGTATCTTGTTCTGAAAGCTGTTTTAGGAATATCTTCTTCCTTGACACGCAGCTGATGATAACCCGATCTTAAATCAATCTTCGAGTAAACACTCGATCCTTGTAGTTGGTCAAACAGATCATCGATCCTTGGAAATGGATATCGATTTTTCACCGTAAGTTTATTCAACTCTCGGTAATCGATACACATCCTAAAAGATCCGTCCTTCTTCTTGACAAATAGGACAGGAGCTCCCCAAGGCGAAGAGCTTAGTCGGATAAAACCTCTATCCAACAACTCTTGCAGTTAGTCGGATAGTTCTTGCATCTCGGATGGTGCTAAACGGTAAGGTGCTCGCGCTACTGGTGCTGCTCCCGGCACCAAGTCGATCTGAAACTCTACCTGACGAACAGGTGGTAGTCCAGCAAAATTCTTCAAGAAAAACTTTCGGAAAATCTCGTACTAAAGGTACATCTTCCAGTCGTTTCTCATCCAACTTCTTCTCGGTCACATGAGCTAAGAAGGCGTGACATCCTCTGTCAATATATTTCATGGTTTTGAGACAAGTTATAATGCTTAATCTAGTCTTGCTTTGATTACCCCGAATAATCAAAGTTTCACCATCAAAAGGGATGTGAACTACTTTCTCGTCACACAAAATCCTTGCATGGTATTTGGATAACCAATCCATACCAATGATTACGTCGAAGCTACCGAGTTCGATGGCCATGAGATCGATGTCGAAAGGTTGGTTTAGTAAAGTTAAGGTACAACCTCGGATTATAGAGTTAGTGGCTACTAATTTTCCATTAACTAGCTCAATTTTGTAGGCGTTGTCTAAGGCAGTGGGGGTAAGTTTGAGTAAAGAAGCAAAAGTAAGAGATGTAAAGCTTTTATCGGCTCCTGTATCAAATAATACTTTAGCTAGATGTTGGTTGAGAGGGAACGTACCCGTGACCACATCCGGGTTTTGCTATGCATTTCCATCTCCTAGCACATAAGCTCGTCCGCGGGCACCGTTGTTCTGGTTGGCATTCGGCTTCGGGCACTGGCTCTTGTAATGCCCCTTCTCACCACATCCGTGGCAAGTTATGACTACTGGCTGTAGATTGGCTCCTGTTGCTTTACAGTCTTTGGTCTGATGTCCAACTTTCTGACACTTTGAGCACTTAACAGCACATGGACCATAGTGGTGCAACGAGCATCGATTGCAAAATGGTTTTCTTCCGATATAACCACTCCCTTCAGCAGGTGTGGCTGCATAGGCTCTGGCAGTTTCCTGCCTGCGGTTTTGTTGGTGGTGGTGATTGTTACGATTTTGTTGATAGTTGTTCTGATTGTTGCGGTTGTTGTTGTTGTTATGGTTGTGGTAGATGTTGTTGGGATGGTTGTTGTGGTGATGCATGGTTCTCCGATCATCAAACTTTCGCTTGTTATCATTATTTCCTTGGGTGGAACTACGCTTGATTTCGCGATCCATTAGCTGTTGAGCTATGGTAATCGCCTCTTCCAATGATTGCGGCTTGGATGCAGTAACATTTCCCTCGATACTTCGAGATAATCCTTCAGTGTACTTCTCCAATGTCTTCTCAAGATCAGGCACAACAGTTGGGCACAGGATAGCAAGTTCCTGAAACCTCCTATTGTAGGCCTTAAGATCAGTTCCTTTCACAACTAGCTAGTGAAATTCATCCTCTAGCTTTTTAATCTCAGTACGGGGGCAATATTTCTTTAGCATTTTCTTCTTGAATTCATCCCAAGTGAGTTGGTGAGCTGCTTCAACACCCATAGTTTGGGCGATAGATGTCCACCAAGACAGGGCATCATCCAAGAAAGTTCCTGTAGCAAAAGTAACTTTACAGTCTTCGGTACACCCACTTCTCACGAAGACTATTTCTGTAGTTCAAACCAACGAGCCAACTCAGTTGCTCCTTCTGTTCCTTTAATGAAAGTTGGTTTACAGTTTATGAAGTCCTTATAGGTGCATTTGCGAGCTGTAGTTGTCTCGCTTTCTCCATTGGGTCCGCTAGTGCTTCCAGAACGGGCCATTGCTGCTGCTTGAGTCTCGAGTGCTGCAGCAACACTGTCTGCAACTAGTTTTCGGATAGCAGCTTGGGACATGGCTTGTTCCGGGTTTGCAATTGATTTTCTTGGAGGCATATTTCTATTAATACCACAAGAAAACATTTGTTTAGAATTCGCATAATAACATTGCCACAGTATAAGACCATAACAATTTAAATCCACAATAATCGTAAGATCACAACATGTCTAAATACTGTCATACATGTATGTAAAATGATCAACACTGGCCTACATCAGTCAATATCGTAACATAGCAAAATACTTCAAAATCACAACCACATATAGCCATAAATAACTTGCTGATTTGTTATATATATAACAAAATTGATACAAGTGTTATATTTATGCCACACGCCCCGTGGCTGGGATATGTTACAAAAGCTGATAGATAAAGACCAAATCTAATGACCGCCAGGTGCTCCTCTGATACGATTATCAAGATCTACCATCATGCTGAGAAGGGTCTGTGTATCCTCCCGATGCTGAGCCTGGATATCCATCACTATCTCCTCTAGTGTGGCAATCCTAGAGTAAGCCACTACTAACTCATTACTCTGCATCATCATAGCCTGTGATATTAACTCGTCGTTGTCGTATAGTAGTGGTATTTCATGACACAGCTGTCCATGTTGTTCCTCCAATTCATGTACTTACTCACGAGTTTCCTATAACTCGGTGTTCAAGGCACCTAACTCTTCCTGTATGGTCGTTTGGCTATTTATCAAGTTCTCAGATGTATACTCCATCGTCTCTATACGCTCGAGAGGTAGCTCATCGAGATGACCCAATGCAGTCTCAATCTATTCCTCATGGCGATCCATACGTGCCATGAGGGTAGAGATAGTAGGCTGCCGGTCTGCTGCTGCCTGAGAACTCTCGCCTGTCTCGAACACACGTGGTGGAGGAGTGATATCTGGTGAGGGTGATCTAGGTAATGAGTGGTATCGGAAAATAGCGGCTTTAGCCTCCTCACTGAGCCTAAATGGCCGAGACAGGGGAGTAAAATCTGTCGATACTGGTGTAGAGAAGCGTGTCATCTTTCGAGTTGGCATAGCTTCCTTAGGGACAGCATCTCGGGAAGGAAGTGATGGTGTAGGTGGTGGTGAAGATACCGGAACTGAGGGTGGTACATACGTAGGTAGCATGTACGAATGTGGAGGTGAAGGTGGTGATACTGGTGGTGAGGGCACGAAAAATGTCCTTTTTCGTGCGGACTCACGGGTTCTCCTGGGGCGAACTGGTGGTGTATCCAGTGAAGATGATGGTGGTGGTGTTAATGGTGCAGATGGTGGTACTTCAGCAACACGTGGTTGGATACGAAGGACCCGTTTTCGTGGCGTATTCTTCCTGACTAGACCGTTAGGATGAAGACGGAATGCTTGCATGAACGGTTCTGGTTCATATGGTTGCAAGACTCGAACTCTCCTGTGTCTAACCGGAGAAGGTGGTGCTAGTAGCGACTCAGAAGACGAAGAAGAATCTGACTCGGACGGATCTGCCTCTGCAAATGTACGATATCCTCTCCTAGCAAGTATATACGGATCTTCAGGTAATGGAGCGATATCAGGTACCGTCATAACGTCATCTGACTCCGTAATATGCCTCGGTGCTGGGTCGATATCAGGTACAACTGCAAACTCCTCTGATGACTCCTCTGAATCCTCTGAAGGATCAGACTCCGTATCTGATGTAGCATGGCTGGGTACTGGGGAATGAACTGGTGTGGAGGGAATAATCTCCTCGGGCTCAGAATCCGAATCCGATAAGATAATAATAAGGGGAGTAGAGGGAGACATAACTCTGTAACAACCCGGTAATCATAAATATTTCACTATGTAATTAAATAATCAGCATAAACATGCATAAGTAATGTTTTAGTGGCCTTGTGGCACGAAGGACTTTAGTTAAGTTTGTGAAAATTGGTTATAGTTTGGGTTTACACCCTGTTCTCTATAACCATGGCTCTGATACCAATCTGTAACACCCCCATTTTCGATATACGCGGCGGAATATAAGTTGGGGTATTACTTCAGGTATCGTAGTCATGAAAATAGAAAACGACTCGAAAAGAGACGTTTTAAATAAAATGTTATCATTCATTTATTTAAATCAGAGTACATAATATAGGTCCCAATGGGAAGTTTCAAAATACGTTATAAAAGATACATTATTTGTTGAATGATAACAAAGTGGACACTCTTTTTATAAGAAGAAAGCCCATTACCACTCCGTGCCAAGTTGTGCTTTTTAGTTACCTGAGATAAAACATGCTAAAAAGTCAACACAAAGGTTGAGTGAATTCATAGTGTTTAAAGTTATAATCAGTTGAACACAAGCTAAGTAGAAAGTAAATCAGTAATATTTCAGTTCAATATATTGCCCTAAGTCTCATGACACGCAAAACATTAACAGGATGGACATCATAGTAATGAACTATTGACGTAAATTACTACATAATTAAATGTAGCAATTATGCCCTCGAGTAGGAGATGGTCAGTCTCTTTATTGATCTCAAATATAAGGTGCATTTGGTTACCTATCCGGCTAACACAAATGGGATGTCAATTCCAATAGATCTATTCACTATATTCGCGCTCACCCGAAAGTGATTAATGGCTCATGATAGAGGGACTTTTAAGGACAACAGTTAAACTTAGGCAATATCAATCAGGATAGCATACAGAAAAGTACTTGTGTTCGGTTTGAAGCAAGTATCTCCCCACAAATTTGGAAAACGTATGAAAAGTGGGACTATGAACTCACCTTAGCAGTCTGGATGGAAAACAATTTAAATAGAGTTGATAAACGTCCCCGGCACGCGACCTGGGTTGGTATGTCAAGTTTTAGTATTCGTATTCAAATATACGTGAGTTTTAGTATTCGTTTCCTAACGTTTTGGTTGATAGTTAAATGTTTAAATGAGACAACATGAAGTCTCTTCAAAAGTTGGTAGATGATAGGATTTTATCTTATTTCATGTTTTTATGTTTATGTTTTCGTTTGATTGATATCGAGATAAATATATCTCGTTTATTAGTTTCTATTATAAATCGAGTCGAATATTTCTAATAATAATTATAAAATGTTACGCTTTTTACCCTTATAGTTTCATATATTGACAGTTCATACCCCTGAACTTTCATAAAATGACAATTTTTACCCCTGAACTTTCATAAAATGACAATTTTTACCCCTAAACTTTGGTAAAATGATAGTTTTTACCCTCGTAGTTTCAAAAATGACAATTTATACCCTCAACTATGGTTCGTTGGCAAAAATGACCCTTGTTTTAATAACTTTGAAATATTTACACTTTTGGCCTAAGAAAACTCCATCTTTCAGATTTGACATGTTTTACCCTTAAGCTTTATGTCGATTTCAGATTTGGTCCTAGTTATAAAAACAAGTAGAGTTTTGGCAGTTTTGACCCTCAAGGCATTTATGTTGTTTCATGCGACATCCTTTTTCCATTTTAACGCGTTTTAAGCTTGTGAAAAAGACACGACTTGCTACGACTCTTTTATACAAGTTATGTTAAGTTTGTAAACATCACATTCACAGCTTATTAGCTTATAAATCGAGCTTATAAGCTCGGATTAATTAAAAAGGGTACGCTAGTTTCAGTTTGCGACAGGGTAGAAAGGGACGCGAATAAAGACGAGGCAAAGCAATGTTTTTACGACGTTCTTGATCCTACAATTAGCTAGCTGGGAGGTCTTTAAGTTGGCAAGTTTTCAGATTTTATGGGTGTCGTTTAAGGGTCCGAACAATTGTCCCAAGTTGTCACTTGGGGACTGTTTCGGTAAGAAAAAGAAAAAGGAAAACAAGTTGGTTTTTGATTTTCAGGTTCACATCATTATTTTTAATGCATGTTAACATGATCATAAACCTATTAAATCTATCTCTTGTGTATTTTAAAGCCTCTTGATTAGTAATGCTAAAAAACTATAATTAGGGTGTGTTTTGGTTTTCCTCGACAAAAGAAAGAAAAGAAAGAAAAATTAGTTTTTGACCTAGCTATCTATTAGAACTTATTTTGTATCATTTTTAGGAGTATTTAAAGATTATATCAGAATTGAAAAGGGTCTAGTTTACTTACTTGTATAGTTATTCGATTATAAGTGATTTTTGAAGAAAAGGCTTGGAATTTGAACACCCAAGGTTCTCCTCCTTCTAAGCCTTCTCAAGACCTTTCTTTAGCTTCTAAATGGACTATGGGATCAGTAGATAAGTGAGGGTGGACTGTTTTTGTGTTGTTCGAATAATGTGGGTAAAATGGGAAAAGGGAGGGTGTTCGATTTATATAGTGGAGAAGTCCTAGGGTTGCACAAAGATTCTAGTCATCATGTCATGAGGTAAGGGAGACATGATGATGTAGTTTTTATCATTTGAAGACAAGTGTAAGGAGGGGGAAAAATGATATGGTGTGGTTAAACCCTAACCAAATATTTTACATACTTTATTTGGCCTAAAGTAAAAATCTAATAGACATGTTTATGTGTAGTTATTTGTAACGTAGGAAATACTTATGGTGTACGATATACTTAGGAGTTAGTGAGGAATGATCCTAGTTTAGTTTTAACTAGAATCGAACTAGGGAATTTATTATGGATCGAATAGCTTTGAACACTTGTACATGGGCTATGGAATGTTGTACCTAGGGTTTATGTGAAGTAACATGTTTGGTTTAAAGCTTGGTTTGGTTAGTTATTGGGTGAAAATTAAGTTAGGGTTTGTTTATTTACTAAATATATCGAATTGTATATAAAAGGAAAAGAAATCATGTTGTGCTTTAAGGGGTTGTACCATGGGCTTATTAGGGTTGTACTAGGGTTTAAGAAATATAGAAAATATATTTTTAGGGTTTGCTTAAGTTAATTTAAATATATATTGTTTTAATTAAGTTCAAAAGTATATAAATGTAGTTTTTAGGTTCTTGTGCTTTAATGACTTGTACCTTAGGTTTAGGGATTTGTACACTTATAATTTGTAGAAAACATATATATATCAATTAGGGTTTGTGATTTTATTACATAAAATCATAGTTTTGTAAGTTTAGGGTTTGTATCGGGAGTTAAAGTGAATTTAGGGTTTTTGTGCTTTAGGAGCTTGTACATTAGCTTGGATGAGTTGTACTTTAGTGTTTTAGGGTTTAGTTACTCATATTCATTGTTATAATGGTTTAGGGCATCGTAGAAACTCTAATAGATAAGAAATGTTTAGTTTGAACATTTATTAATCGTACGTTAATGAATTAACGTAAAGTGGCAAATGGAATATCGTAGGATTTTTATACTTGACATATATAAATGTTTATGTGAAATAAACATTAAGTAAGTTGGTGTTGGTCCGCGTGAGAGCACGTTTATCGAGGATGTGAGTTACGTCACATTAGATAGTAGTTATGATCAGATAAATAAAAAAATTTATACGTAGAAAAAAGATAAGTATTCTTTATTAAAATATGAAATAGTTTATTACAGAGCGAAATTTTACAATTGGTTACAAACGCTGACCAAGGTTACGGCGTAACTCCTTCAGAGGTTACGCTATAGATATGTTTCCAAGATTTAGAAGATTTTCGTGGTCTAAAGAAGTTACGACGTAACCAATTTCAAGGTTCCGGCGTAAAACCGTTAACGAGGGTTCTACATTCGTAACCCATCTTTAGGTTACGCCGTAACATTATCACTATGGATAAGATCGTCCCAGATCCAAAGATTACGACGTAAATAACCCTAGAGGTTACGCCGTAACTTAGTCGAGGCTATAAATACAAGCCCTAATAACGCATTTTTACATATCCTCTCAACACACAACAACCAGAGACATTTAAGGGCTTCAAGGAGGACAATTTCTAGCAGCATACAATTCATTTCCAAGGGAGAATTCATGCTTAACACTACATAAATTTTAGTATTTCGTATTTAATTCTATGTCTTCATTCATGATGTTAAACATTGAATTTTCTGCATGCTTTAATATGAGAGGCTAAACACCTTTTGTGTTAGCCTAGTTATGAAATTGTTAATAATATGATGTAGTTTTCTCATTCTTTATCGCTTTATATGTATACTTTCTTTGCTTGTTTTGGGACACCCTTGTTTTGGTAGCATGGAAGTTTGGGTAGTATCTAGGAAGCTAAGAGAATTGACCATAGTACCCTAGTGAATCAGGTTGCGAGTAGTGGTAAGAATTGACCATAGGACGATCACTACCTTGCGTGCAAATTATACTAAACGAGCACCTTCCAAACTGAAATGCTCAAGAAGTTAGGGGGAACCTAAGATCCGAAAGGCCGGGTTCCGTTAAATAAGTCTTAGATCGTAGCGGCACTCAATGATTCTTCCATTTCGTACACCCACGAACTCTCATCATCATTTTAGTTACGGAATAGGACGTTATGGAAGATAGGACTAGACAAATTGACCAAGTGAGTCTAGTTGACTTAAAATGTAACACCCCCAAAATCTGGTTTAGCGGAAGCATACATGTTTGGGTGCTACTAAATTGGTATCATGACACAAGGTACAAAGAACGGTTTTACCTCAACCGTTTAAAATATATTTCATAATAAAAAATGATTTGTTTACAACATTTCAAAAATGGTACGGAAATATAAGCCCATAAAAGATTTCAAGTGGTCCCAAATATATCAGAGTCTTCTATGACCATGCCATGCCATGCCAAAAGCCTTCACCACTAGATTATCGCCTTAAACCTGAAAATACATGCTAAAAGGGTCAACACGAGGTTGGTGAGTTCATAGATTTAATAAAAGTTAATAAAAGTTTTGTGAGCATTATGTTGCTCAAAAAGTCATGATAATAAAGGTTAATAAAAGTTGTGTGAGCATTGTGTTGCTCAAAAAGTCATGATAATAAAGTTTAATAAAAGTTGTGTGAGCATTGTGTTGCTCAAAATTAGAGATGTGGACTATGTGTAGGGTATGTGTCCCAAAATAAAATAGACTATTACGCTAGCTCCAAGTTCATGCAACCGAAGCTCGACAGTTCAGTGCGCTAAATCCTAGCACATAAACAATAATAATAGGGGCCCATAGCGAGTGCTTAACCCAATACACTCATAATCCGACTTAATATACGCCCGCATTGACCCGTCTGGCCAACCGAACGGGGGAGTCACCCCAATAGATATATTTATATTAATCGCGCTCCCTAACCGGAATTAACGGCGCATGAAGGTGGGCATAGTTGTGGGTTCTAGAGGCTTAGGCTAACTACGCAATAGTTTGATAAAAATAGTGTTGGTCCATAAAATAGTTTTGTATGTTTCTCACCCTAATTGTAAAACAAGTGTAAATAGGGTGGGGCTATAAATTCTCAAATATTTCAGTCAAACATTCAAATATTAAGCAAACAGTTTGCATATTCCAAATAAACAGTCATTTAGTTTAATTTAAAAACGAGCATGTATTCTCCCCCAAAACAGTTATAAAACAAGTAAAGGTAGGGGCCATGAACTCACCTTAGCTTGCAGCAACGCAAAAATATCACAACGGTCACAACTGGCATCAAGGGCAAAACACAACGATATCGAGGGTACGGGCACAATGGTGTCGGATCGGCACAACCTAATATATATATTTATCTCAGAATACACCTCGAAAAATAAAGAGTTTTGAAAAGACGAGAGTTTTAGTTTTCGTGGATTACTCTTATTAAAGTTTGTAAAAAGTTTAGTGTTAATGTTTCGTGTTGTGGTAAGAAAACATAGACTCAAGAATACTCACGCCAAAAAGGAGTAGAGGATCGACACAGTCGAGAAAAGTACGGACGGGAATTTGAGTCGAGAAATGAATGACAAACGAAGACAAAGAAAATACTGACAAAGGAAAATGTCAACAAATATGTTTCGGTGTTTACCCAATAACCCCAAATAGTTTGGAAACAATCAATAAAGTTTTGGAAATGTAATTTAAGTTTTATAAGAAAACTCCAATTTGTATGTCACATGGTAAATGTTTTTCATGTTAATAAAACTACAAGTTTCAATTATTGTCGGGTTTTTATAAGATAAAAGGTTTTTGAAATATAAGTCTAGAGAGTTTTATAAAATCTGGCATGACGCGTCCATTTACAAAGTTTTCACAAGTTGTCGTGACTTTAATAAAACTCAGTTTCCTCAAAGTAATATTTCCCGACAAGTTTATACTGAGAACAATTTATAGTAATAATTAATCATACTTTTTAGAATATCTATTAGTTGTCGAGTTTTACAATTTGTTATTAGTTTAATAGGTTTTAGTTTGGCATTTTAGATCCGATATGAGCCTAATGAGTCTAATAATTTTTCCAATTATTCAAGTTTGATATATATCCATTTGTTATAATATTAAATTGATATAAATCTAATAATGTCAAGTCGATGTCCAAGGTGTTACAAGTATCAATTATCACACCATTAATCAAACAATTATATTTTCCAAAAGTTAAATATATATTTGGCAAACCAATTTATTTTAAATCCAACACACCCTTTATGGGCTTTTGAGACCAACCCAAACCGATCAAATTTCTTACTTGGGCTGTTGAGCCCATAACGAAAAAAGAAAGACACCAAAATGTACCCAATGGTTGAGACACCACAAACAAACTTATCTTACCTTGACTTAAAAAAACGAACAAACCACTGGACGATGAGTTCAAACGCAACTCTACTTGACAAAATTATCATCTTCACAACCAATTATGCCTTATAATGAAAACCCAACACATTTAATTTCAAAACACAAGACACAACCTCGATTCTTTTATTAACCCGCAACGCACCCTATTTTTAGTTTACCCAAAACGCACCCAAATGGAATGAAATTTCAACTCGGCTCAAATAACAATACACCGGAAATGAGGCATCAATTATATACACTCCATGGGTTTGAACCCGAGACCGAAATAATGCATCCGAGACCAAGGTGGTCTCGGCTCAACCCTAAACGAGTCCAAAACATTTTAACAATAACCAAAAATATAGACAAGAGATAAGAACACTCAAGTTCACGCTAACACGATTAGAATCCGAGTCAACACACCCCTAATGAGCTGACTCGGCCGAGTTGACTCGGTTCAAAACAATAAACACCCTCTTAATCTTTGTCGTACCACACGAAATCAGTTTCAAAACAAGTTTAATTAAGTTTTAACCACGAAAACTTTATTACAATCGGTTTAAATCGAATGAGAAACGAAATGAGTTAAACGATTACCATACCAAGACTGACGGGGAGGAGAAAGAGGGACGGGAGATAGAGGGACGGCGAGATGAGTAGTGACACACGAACCATAACCCATGAACAAAACCCTAATCGACCCCTTTTTACTTCAACCCGTAGCAACAAATAAATCAACAGACCCTTAGTCTTTTCGATTTCTTGGTGTAGGTGGTGGCTGACGATGGTGGAGCTGAGGTGGTGGCTGGCGTAGGAGGCGGCAGATGATGTGGGTAACGTCGGTGAAGAGGGAAGAAGGAAAATGAGATGAAGACTGTGATGAGTTTTGAGTTGGGGCTTGTGATGCCTCCCCCTTGGTCTTCGAACGGGATTAAAAAGGCATCAAGGAGGTAGTTTTAAGACCTGCTTTTGTGGTCAAAACCCCGTGAATGGATGAACTTAGCTGAAATCCCTTTCCATTGAAGAACCTTAGATAGTCTCGTGATCTTGCTTGGGAAGATGGGACGGTGGACAAAAGAAGATGGCGATGGGTCGATGGTGCTATGCGTTGGGGAAGGAGCAAAACCAGGGAGGAAAGAGATATATATATATATATATATATATATATATATATATATATAATATATATAGGGGAAGGTTAATGTGAGATCAAACTTAAAATTTTAAAAGTAAGACCCAATCTGAACCATTGAATCATTATATGTGTGTTAGATGAGATTAACATTAAATGAGTGACATTATGATCATTAAATAGAGTTTGAAGGGTAGTTTGGACAATTCAAATCACATTTTTTGAATTAATTTTTGGTGTATTTTCTTTTTACCAACCATTTTTGTTTTTAATACATGTTCCACCAGCCATTTTTTTTACACTACTACAATTAATCTTCAAACCAAAACCGAACAACAACAGATTCTGGTACATCAGAATCCGTGCTTTTACCCAGAAATACGATACATAAACAGATGAGATACATGCACAGATATGTGTATCAAGAACGTATCTAAAAAAACTGCTACATTCCAATAAATCTTCAAACCAAAACCGAATAGCAGCAGATTCCGGTGCACCGGTATCCGTGCAATTTACCCAGAAGCAGATACATAAACATATGAGATACATATACAGATCTTGTGTACCAAAAACTACTACACTACTACAATAAATCTTCAAAATCAAAACCGAATACCGGCGACAACAACGGCATACCATGACGTATCCGGTTTACCGGCGACACATACCATGATGTACCCGGTGTACCTGCCATCAAGAAACAGCTTAAGACAGCAGATTCCGGTACACCGGATAAACCGAATGTAAAGCTCCACCATCTTTTATACAAATCTGATACATAAACATATCGGCGTATCAAGAACAAATCAAAACCGAAACAAAAGGGCAGATTCATAAAAAGATCTGGGTTCCAAAACCTGTGTATCAAACCGACCTCGAATGTAAACAGATCTGTGTATCTTACTTCGGTGTTTCCTCCAATGAAAACATATATGTGTATCAAACCAACCCCGTCGCAACTGAGCCATCCACCGCCGTCGACAATAAAGCTGCTCCGTCGACAAGAAAGCTCAATTCTCGCCATAGTTTTCGCAGTTCATTAAAACGAATATTTAGAGAGGGATTGTGTTGGTTGTGATATTTTTTCTTAAACAAATATTTAACAAAATAATCTACTACTCTCAAGTAATTACAGTTACACGTACAAAACAAGAAATTCGAAATTAAAATAAAATTATACCGATTCCGAGATCAGGGTGAATGATTGCGATCTTCATTTTCGAGTTCTCCATTATTCTTTTTGCTTTTGTTGAAAGTTATACAAAAAAGGGGGTGACAAGCGAATTAGGTAAGATCAGTTTATGTAACTTTTTTTTGATATATGCAACTTTAGATTGCTATAGCAACTTTTTGTCTGGTGGCGAGAGAAAATAAACAAATGTAGTACATCAGATCTTTTAGATTAAAAAAATGAGGAGAGGATAAGGCTAGTTGTTATTGTGATATTTTCAAAAGAAAAAAGTTGTTATTGTGATGGACCAAATGTACCTTCAATGCGAAATACCCTCAATGCCCTTTTAGATTAATAATAAATTTTAATTAAAATAAATGCTTAAGTTACTCTTAATGTCACTTGTCTTTCTTTTATTGGTTCTTGATTATATCTTATTTTTATAATTTTAAGAATGATCTTATTTGATCTCAATTCTATATATATATATATATATATATATATATATATATATATATATATATATATATATATATATATATATATATATATATATATAAAACGTGTGATGTATGTGGACCGGATTAAGGATAAGGGAGATTGTTTATTATATGTGGGAGTGTAAATTGTGTACCCCATGTCCCGTTGAGCTAAATTTTAAACGTGATCCCTCGGTTTGGTAAAAATACGAGAAATGCATTTTTGAAAACGTTCTTATAAAATGGTTTAAAAATAAAGTTATTGACTCCGAAAATTAACCATAAAATTTTAAGTTGTTACCAACGTGGTGCCGGTACACGTTTGGTGTCGTGTTTTTCAAAAAGTGAAATGACTTCTCGGTTTTGTAAATAAATTGCCAGTAACTGATTACTTTACTTTTCTTGATAAAATTAAGTGATTTGGAAGGTTACTGTATTGCTACAGTGTGCGAAAGAATTTTTATGAAATAGTTAAATACGCTCAAAATGCTCAAATAAATTGTCAAGTAAAAATAAGTAAATTTTTATTATTAAAATAATGTTTGGAAATTTACGGGTGGTTACATAAAACCCCATGTGGAGCGATAGAAAACATTAATTAGAAAACGTAATCATACCTTAACAAGATTAGTAACTAGGCTGGCACATTTCTCCCTATTGATATCTCTTCCACGTACGTTTAATTGCTTTCGTATTTTACTTTCATTTCTTTAGTTTATTAATCAATTTATAAAACTCCCTTTTAAACCAGTGACACTAGAACTTCAATTAGATCCACACGCATAGCTCTTGGGACGACCTCGGTTTTACCGAATACTACACTACACACGACCGTGTACACTGCCCGTTAGTGCATTAGGTAGACCATAGGTAGACGAAAACTTTATAAATATAAAACCTGGTCAGAAATCCTGCATCATCCCTCAAGTGCTATTGATCTTAAATGTTTGAAAAGAGAAGAACTTGAAACATAACCCATAGGTGAACCGTACAAGTATCTTTACTTTACATGTGCTACCGATGCATACAAATTTTACCTAACATATGCAGCCAACATGGGTTTCAAAGTGCGTATTGGTCAGTTGTTTCGTTCAAAAAACGATGGGTCAATAACATCTCGTAGATTTGTGTGCTAAAAAGAAGGTTATCAACACCCGTCAAGGCTAGGTTGTGGAGCATTTATGAGGATTCGAATAGACGAATTGAGTAAATGGGCAGTTGATCGTTTTTCAAATGACCGCGATCATGAACTTGATTCACTAGAAGATCTAAGTCAGATCTGCTGCAAAGAAAAAAAGTTAGGGTGAAAGCTAAAGATACGCAACATATTTTTTCAAATAAACAGGTCTACGCAATGTACTTTGTAAATTGTCATAGCTTAGTAATAAGAGAGAGACGAAGTGGTATTGAAAGTCAACTGTATGACATACTTCTTAAATACTTTTTAAGTATGTGTATGTATAGCAAAAAGTTACACCTTAGTATGGGTTGAGATTAAGGCGACGACGAGGGGTGGACGACAAAAGTATTTGATGTTGGTGCGTGTGTGGTGGTAGAGGGTGGTGGTGGTGGTTGAGGGTAATGGTGATGTTAGATAATGGAGGATAGTGATGGTGATGGAGGGGCATTAATTGCAAATACAAAAAAAAAAAATTGTGGGATGAAGATGAGGGTAAAATAGCCATTTCACACGCCACTAACGTGAAAAGTTAACAAGCGTTAGTCCAAAAACTAAATTTGCAACTACAGTAACGCGGAAAGGACATAACTTGCAGAAAATTGAACTTTTGGGACATTTTTCGCAATTTTTCTTTCGAGGACAAATTTCGCAATTTTCGCAAAGTTTAGGGACATTTTTCGCAGTTTACTCATATATTTATTTTATTTTATTTAAAACAAAAAATTGATATAAAATTTTATTTTCAGGTACAAAAAAGTTAGGGTGAAAGCTAAAGATACGCAACATATTTTATTCAAATAAACAGGTCTACGCAATGTACTTTGTAAATTGTCAAATATACGCAACATTTTTTCAAATAATCTTCGGTCTAGCTAATACGACCGGTTACTAACAGGTTACCCAAGATTAAAAGTTACACCTTTGGTCCCCAAACTTGAACAAATTCGCGCATTTGATCCTATTTTGTTAACGCTCGTTAAAATATTTTTTTTTTTAACTTTTAATTTTTTTTTCTTAAAATCTAGATAATTTTTTTTATTTAAATTTAAAAAAAAATCGATAATTCTTTTATACATTTTTTTTAAGTTTTTTTTGTTATTTATTTATTATTTTTTTTTAATCTGGATAAATTTTTTATAGTTTTTTAAAAAATCTTGAAAATTGTAATTTAAAATAAATAAATAAATAAACCTAAAAAAAATAAACAATGTATAAAAAAAAATTTAAGAAAAATTAGATAAATTTTTTTGTATAACATAAAAATTTTAAAAAAAAATGTAAAAAAAAAATTTAAGAAAAATTGGATAAATTTTTTTGTACATTTTTTTTTAAATTACAATTTTCAAGATTAAAAAAAAAAAAAAAAAAAAAAAAAAAAAAAAAAAAAAAAAAAAAAAAAAAAAAAAAAAAACTTGTTAACCTGCTAGTAACCGATCATATTATCTAGATCGTAGATTATTTGAATATATGTTGCATATCTTTGACATTTTACAAAGTACATTGCGTAAACCTGTTTATTTGAAAAAATATGTTGCGTATCTTTAACTTTCACCCAAAATGTTAATAACTGATAACTTGAATCGGCTGACTTTCTACAATGTGAGGTGCATACTTGACGTTGTGCTTTCAAGTGCAAATTTACCCTCACCCATTACCAGTTGAGCTAAAAAAAATAAGTAAAATAATAAAGTGTATAACTAATTTTGTAAAGATAAACAACTTAATTTTATGAAAGAAATGATTGCAATGATTAAAAACAAGCTTAACTTTATGTCTAATACGACAGTGTAAGTAACTTGTTAATGATAAAGATTCACTTCTTAATAAAGTAATAAATTATTGTTATACAGTTTAACTACTATATATAAGATACAGTATAATTTTAGTCATGTCAATCATTTTTTATTGAATAAATGCTAATTTCCTTTCTTTTTAAGTTCTCTTAACGGCTATGTTATCTAGCGGTGCGTAAATTATCTAGTAACTTTTTCGTGAATTATCTTGTAACCGAGAGATTACAGGTTTAAGTTTGAATGAGACATAGTTTATGTACCTATGTATTAGAACACACATTTTCACTTTTGGTGCTTGAATAACTTATGACCTTAAAATAGTAAAATAATTAAAATAGAAAACAAATCTTGCAAGTGGAGAACAAGCAAAAAGTTGGGGGGGGGGGGGGGGGGGGGAAATTTATTTTTGGGTTTTATATTTGAGTTGATAAATACAAAACTACAAGTGAAGAAAGAAGACAATACAAAACAAAGGGGACTTGCTTGATAAAGAAGATTTTACTTATTAGTCCTTTGTAAACCTAATTCTCTATTATATAAAGAGAATACAGGTCGTTAGTTTTAGTGTGTGTGTCAAGATGTAAACACCAAAGGGGTGTGTGTGTTATACCAGGCGTGTTTCTACACCATGTAGATGCCTAGGTTTGTGTTTGGTTTAAGCCTCAAGGATCATTGATTCCTGTTAGATTAGTAACCGTACTACACTTGATCACGTAGTATTGGGACTTATCGTGTTTGTAATTGCAGTTGTTAGAGATGATGACGAAGAAACCTTGATACAATAACATTGTTCTTACTTATTCCGCTGTGCATCTTATTGACTTTGTTATTGTTATCCCTAGTGCTCTAAACGATCCATGGAGTTATTCTTAAACTCCACAATTGGTATCAGAGATTGGGGAGCTCGTGATCTAGGGATTCACAAGGTTTTTAGTCGAAGAAAATCGATTTTGGTTTCAATTTTCGGAACTTTCAGCAGAGCTGTTTTCAAAAGGCAATAGCTCATTCGTTAACCGTTGGATCGGGCTGAAATTTTTATTGGAGGTTCTTTGCATATCAAGGTATATTCTCACGGGAGGGATCTTCAATCTGAGCTCTTAATCGTCAGGTATAAATTTTTGAAAACTGCTACAGAGAAGTTCAAGTTTTTCGATTTTTAGGGTTTCTATATGAAAGTCGGATATGGATTATTTGATAACCCTAATATTGATCGATATTGGTGGTATGTTGCTGCTATACGTGGTTTACTGGGTTTACATTAGCGATCATGGATCTTTAAACAGGTTAGTGACACTAAAAAGTGTCACTAAAGACTAAAAAGTGTCGTCTTTATAATTAAAAAAATAAATAAATAAAATAAAAGAAAAGAAAAAAAGGGACGATCTTTTTGTTTGCTTATTAGGTTTTCTGGATCTGTTATTAATCGTTGTGTTTTATCATGACTAATTGCTGTACTTACACGATATTCTTGGATACGAGAGCAGTTATGTAGATGTGTTTGATGCTAAATTAATGAACGCAACAGCTGAATGTTGAAGGTGATTCGTGGTCTGCTAGTGATTGCTAGGGTTTGTTTAACTCTAGTTGCTCGTTATTTGATTCGTATTATTCTCAGATCTAGAGTATTACTATTGTCACGTTACTACTGCTGTTGAACAAATTGATGCTAAAATCTACTTTATACTGCTCAATGTAAGGTTAATACTGCTCATTGCAAGTTTGTACTGCCCACTTTAATTAGTACTGCTCGTACGAATCAGTGCTACAAGTTTGTACTGCTAGTTCATGTTTGTGGTTAGTACTGCTCTCCATGGTTCATACTACTGCTCTATATTTGTTTATACTGCTAGGCTTGAAATAGTTTATACTGCCAGCGGTGTCCGAGATATTTATTTGTACTGCTAGCTTTGTCTGATATCGGACATAACTAATTTGGTTCTCAGGGGAAGATCTCGGACAACACAAACAGATGGAATTGATTTAGTATTTGGCAGATTTGGATTGTTGACACACACAGGTGTTTGGTTTTTGGATTTTAACAGATTATAAAGGCTCATTTTATTTGTTCTAATTGATTACGAAGAAGTTTAATTATCACTTATTTGACGATGAAGTGGAGTTTCACAGGTTTGTGTTCTTATCATATCTTAAAGTGGGTGTTACACTTTAAAAATAACTTGTTTGTGCGTTAATGTTGTGACGAAGACTTGTCAAATCTAGCAATAGGTCTTTGCTATCACTTAAAGGAGTTACATTGTAGTGCTCAGTGTCTGATTGAAGATGAAGATTTTGTCAAGAGATTGCGGTCTACTTATATGGTGTTAGTATAAGTTTAAAGTCACGTGGATAGTGCAAGACATAAGTTTGGGATTTTTCTACTTCAATATCAAGTTCGTAATATTTAGTTTTCTAAATTAGTAATCATTACATAGAGCTTACAGAATTGAAGATTCAAGAAATGGTTAACATATGGGTTTCAGGGGAAGCTTAATGTTAAAATGTTTAACCATTTACATGCATCATTTGAGGGGAAGGTTTTTACAATTGCTAGTCATTATTACTACTGCTGGTTAAGGTTTCTTTTGTCTTCAATTCATTTATAGTAAGCTTTTTGGTGTTCTTTATGGCGGGTAGTTCGAGACATTGGAAGACTGTATTGGAAGTATGATAGTGGTTTGTAGCTGTCGAAATCAAAGTTGCATTTTACTTAGAGTTCCCTAGTGGATAATACAAAAAGGGGAAGAACAAAGAAGAATTGCAACTTGAAGATCCTTGGTGGTATATGTTATTTAAAGTTCACGAGGTGAGCTTAAGGGTAAGATTGTTTCATTCATGGAAGGTCAAGACGAAGGTTTTGTAATTATCAACTAGGGGAAGATTGTTGGATTTTATATTTGAGTTGATAAATACAAAACTACAAGTGAAGAATAAAGACAATACAAAACACAAGGGACTTGCTTGATAAAGAAGATTTTACTTATTAGTCCCTTGTAAACCTAATTCTCTATTATATAAAGAGAATACATGTCGTCAGTTTTATTGTGTGTGTTAAGATGTAAACACCAAAGGGGGGTGTGTGTTATACCAGGCATGTTTCTACACCATGTAGACGCCTAGGTTTGTGTTTGGTTTAAGCCTCAAGGATCATTGATTCCTGTTAGATTAGTAACCGTACTACACTTGATCACGTAGTATTGGGGCTTATCGTGTTTGTAATTATAGTTGTTAGAGATGATGACGAAGAAACCATGATACAATAACATTGTTCTTACTTATTCCGTTGTGCATCTTATTGTCTTTGTTATTGTTATCCCTAGTAATCTAAACGATCCATGGAGTTATTCTTAAACTCCACATTTATGATAAATAGTCGGTTTAAACAACATAGGACTTATGAGTTTTGATATATCGGTATCTGAGCGAGTGATTTATGAACAAAGATTTTATGCATTCGAGTTTCGCCTAAAACATGTGGGAATTAGTTTAAGAAATTAGATGGTATGTAGGTATGCCAGTAAATTTATATGCCTAAAAAAGATAGTGTTTTAAGCCACATTAGAGGTGCACATACAAACCGGTTAACCGAACTGGAACCAAAAGCAAACCAAAAAATTGAACCGGTCAAAATCGGTTTTGACCCAAACCGGTTCGGTTTTTCCACAAACCGACGGTTTGGAACCGGTTTGAGATTTTCAATTATAGACCGATTAGGGGACCGGAACCGGTTAGGAACCAGTTTGGGCGGGAAGGAGCGAATTTTTTGGATTTCTTTGAAATTTCAAATTTTGAATTTTGAACTTGAGTGGGAAGGAGCTAGGGGGGGTTTAAATTATTTGGGTTCAAAATTTACTATTTTGCCATTTATTGTTTTGTATAAATATAGGGGTGATGTTTTGCTTTATTTACAACTTTCATAGTATCAAAATACACTATAAAAAATCAAAACCGAAAGTATTTCACAAATGGCAAGTTTAAACACCACCACCGGTAACACCGAGGCTGGTTCAACAAGTGCACCGACGATTGTTAAAATTTTACCATGCGACCGTGTACAAGATCCTTAGGCTAACTTCAACTACGTCCTAATGTCGGACGGCAAGAAAAAGGCTCAATGTAAGCATTGCTTGAGTATAATGTCGGCGAGTTCCAACTCGACGTTGAGGGCTCATAACAAACAGAAGTATTGTAAGGCACTCAAAACGGTTCCGGAAGCGGGTCAATGGTCTATGGGTCGGGACGGGAGTATTTTTGTATACGATCATGAAGTTGTTCATCAACAATTGATTCGACGAGGTTTGCCGTTCAACCATTGGGATGACGAATTGACGACGGAAGTGATGTAGACTCATGTCCAACTCCTTCTGTGAATGCGACTTCTTCATCATCGAGGTCGTCGCATAGAGGGAATCCGATACAAGGCTTGCTACAAAAGTTAAGAGAAAATCCCAACAAACGGGCAAAGAGTGATCGTTTCACAAACAATGAATATGCAAGATATACCGGAACCGATTTTATCTCACATATTCCGGCCAACCAACATGAAAACTTTGATGTTTTGGCATTTTGGAAAGCAAAGGAAACAATGTTTCCGGTTCTATCTCGAATGGCTCGAGATATAATAAGTGTACAAGCTACTTCGGTAGCTTCTGAATCCGTTTTTTCAACAAGTGGAAGGGTGTTATAAAACAGAAGAAAAAGGCTCACACCGGCTTTTTTGGAAATGTGTATGTGTTTGAAAGATCACTTGGACGCAACCAAGCGAGTGCAACACAAATCAAGTCTTGAAAACCCCTTAGAATTCGAAGAAGAGATCTACGAGGTAGAGGTGCAAGAGGGTGCAATCGAATTGCTTTCCAATGAAGAAATAAGACAAGATGAAGCTGCTAACGAAGCTAGGTCCATCGGATCCGATGAAGACATTTACGAGTAGCTTTTCGATGTATTATGTTTTGTATTATGTTTTAAGTTAATGTATTACGTTTGATGTATTTCCTTTCACGATGTATTTCCTCTCAGTTGTATTTTCGATGTATTAAATAAAAGTTGAAGTTTATTCATTTTACTTTGTATAAACGACGAAAAACGAAAAAAAAAAAAAAAAAAAAAAAAAAAAAAAAAAAAAAAGGTTAACGGGTTAAAAACCGGTCAAACCGGTTGGGTGTTATTTGAATTTTCAAATTTTTAATTGGCGTACCCAAACCGGTTTCAACCGGTTGGGGTTTTTCCTCCCCAGGGCCGGTTTGTAACCGAACCGGTTAACCGACCGGATCGGTCTTTTTTTTTGACCGGTCGTTGACTCGGACCGGTTAACCGGAAATGTGCACCTCTCTGCATGGCTTGGCTTCTTTACTTTATCTAAAAATTAAATTAACACTACTACGTTTTAACTGGTTGGATTTGGTGTGTGGCACATGATATGAAACGAGTAAATGGAGGAGGGTTTTCCTGTTCAAGTTACTCCGAGAAGTGAGTTTTTAACTTGGATGTATGCGACCTAACATTCCAACTCTTTCTCTGATCACTCCTAAAAATATGTACCTAGTGAGATTTGAACCGAACTCTTGTGAGGACATCAAATACTTGACCACTAGAGTATCTAGACCGTCTTCAGGCACATACTCTAGCAAGCCTAAAACAATACAGTGATGTATTATGATCAAACTTCCGTTCAATACAACGTACAAAGATTTCAACACGCTAATGTGATGATGCAAGAGTAGCAAACCTCCAGTAATATACAGCTTCTCCACCCCAGAAACTACCAATTTTGTCCCTAAATATAGCTTCAGTTAATTTGAATTCTTGATACTGATGACACACTAATGCACACTCAAACGACTACTTATTTACAAGATTTTAGAGGAAAAAGGAGCAAATCAAAATGAATCTAAACTAAAGGAGCATTAAGTAACAGAACTCTTCCATTATATTACTGGTTGTTCAGCACCACGGTTCTGGATCGTCTCAACTCCCAAGGCCGTAAGCAACCCTTTAATGGAGACTGTAGAAACAATGAAGAAAACGAAAACTGTTTCTGCCTTGACGATAAGAAACTAAAACTACTACTTCTTAGCTTTTGCTTCTCATTCTCGTATGGTATAAATTGAGGATCATGTTGCACTGCTGAAACTCTAAGTGCTTCTGGTAAAACACAGCTAAACACCGAACCTACAAATGTAAAGCACAAAGAAATAAATAAAAAGTTTATGTATTCAAGAATATTGCAGAGGAGTTAGGAAGAATTGTTACCTAGTCTAGCAAGTCTATTGACCCATCCCGGTATCTGCTTCCCTGTTAAATTGTAACAAATGTCGTTGCAGAAATGGTTGCAGTTTTTTACAATTAGGTGATACGTGTCGCCAAAGTAGTTAGCAGCATGCTCCTCCATAAACTCTCTGACTTGGACCGGGTCCAGACATGTAGTCCCGATCAATATTGACCTCCTAAAAGTGAATCCTGGGCATTGCCGTGGTTCAACCTCAAATACACCACTACTCGGATAGTCATGAGCTCCATATGCATATTCTACACCATGAACTGTCATTTAAAAGTATATTAATTTACTTAAATTGTGAAAGTTGGTTAATTTACAGTAAAGAAATGGGAAAAGTGTTACCTTCGACACCGGAATGAAAAATGCCGAGGCCAGCCCAGTAAGCATAGCCGTTCATGGGTGTTAAGTCATATACGTTGAGATAAACCGGTGAATTTCCGGGCCCATATCCTGATTTAGCTTTTTGAAATAAACAGAAACAAGGGGTTGATTTTCCTTTCAAACGAAATGGCGCTATAGATGTTAATCCCTTCTTTTTTACTAGCTTCATGGTGCACCAAGAGGTGTGTGTATGCTGAAGTCAGTCGGTACAAGCCATCCTATACATGTATATACAATATCAATAATTTAATCAACGCAAAATTCCTAAAATGGAAATAGATCATGTGGTAGATATAACAATATAATTTGATATTTTGATGATGACAAAGATTTCGCATTTAAAGCCTCTCTATAGAATCCTCATAGGAATCTTCAAACCAATAGAAACTATAGTCCCAATTTGTGATATATACTTCAAACCAACAGAAACAAGGAGTAAAGTTAACTCAGCTTAACCTCTAAATCTATGTTATTTGAAATTGTGAATGACATTTCAATTGGATACTCTTTGGTCCTATTGACTATCTAACATGCAGGTGAGACTTGATGACTATAATAATCTTGAAGGGCCACTCACATAGGCCACACTGCAACAAGTGAAAAACTGAAAGTAAATTATTGGTTTTTCCTTTCTCACATGACAAATTATAGCTGGCTTCAGTACAGTACCTCACATGAAGAAGAAGGGGGAGGGGACCGTGTGATGGGTAAGAGATTTGATTACAAGTGCAGTATCTTACAAAAGCGCAATAAAACTTTTTCTTGATAAGCAACTACAACTGGTGGCGGGGTGAGTTTCTACCCTAGATATAGCACTAAACTTACCAAGTATGACTCATGAAATTAGTTACTATCAAAATCAACAAGAGTCTATCTATCTTGAATCAGTTAACTATATTTTGTTGGTATTTTAGTGTAAAATAGATTGCGTTTAATATGCAAATAAGAGTCGACGCTTATTTGGATATTAACGGGACTAACGGGGGTTCGAAGGGGGCGTAGCCCCCTGCCCCTGAGAGAAGCGGGGTCCATGAGGCGACAGCCCCTGGCAGGGTCCAAAGGGCAGCGCCCCTGGCTGCCAGGTCAGCTTGGAAATTTTTATTTGGTGTAACGTTGCTATGTTAAAAATTCATTAGAATTTTTATTTTCCGCCAAAAATACATATAACTGAAAAACAGTTATTAGGCCCTAAAAACCGCCCATAAACCGTTTTTGGGATATATGCTCAATTTCGGACATTGAAGATTCTTCTTATCGAAAATCTTTGATCACGAAATTCTGCAAACATATTAATATACATAATCTTGAATCAAATTCGATTTTATCCGATCATAAATTGGTATCACTCCATTTTATTGATCTGAAAGTGTACTCACATGACTTCGGATTTCTATCGGGTTACAACTAATAACAAGATATTTGCTATAGGTGCCGCACCATGGTCCATTGACAATTAAACATTCTCTTAGCTCAAGTACCACATCATGGTCCTTTGACAAGATCATTTACTTGCCGCCTTTAGTTTAATATTTTAACATGTAGTGGTTACACATGTCTAAAGATAATGACGATAATTATTCTTTAGCTTAATTTCTTATTTTTCATCATCATAATCATATAAAGGACCTTTTCAAAATAATATTTAAACAACGGTAGGTAGTTACTAATTATAGCAATTCCAATGTGCACAAAGGTCATGAAATGGACCAAATGTCCAAATTTTCAATAAAATACGCCTACGCTAACGGATCTGTTGATAAGAACAAGAATTCAAGAAAAAAACAAAGAGATAAAAATGGATTCTGCACCCATGGTGATATAAATGACAAAAAGTACAAACTGAAAAAAACAAAGAAATGCAACTGTGTTATTGAGCCAGGTGAAAGGAGTCTATTCTTAAAACTCTGTAAAATAAGGGGCAACTCAATCATATATTTATATTCAGGTACTGTTTTATTTTATTAAGAGTGTATTTGGGATTGCATTTTGGAGGAGATTATTTGATTATTGCGTTCGTTAAACACTAGTAATTGGAAAGAAGCACGTGTTTGACAAACCAAATGAAGAAGTGATCATCTTCAACCATGTGAATAAGTTTTGAAAATGCAGTTTTGAAGTTTAAAACCCAACCCAACCCAATCGCAACCTAAGCTTGGTATCACATAATCAAGCTAGCAAATGGAGTCGTGTAACACTTCACATGGTACGGGGCAAGCCTTTCAGATTTCGAACATGAGACCTAATAACTTCATGAAAGCCCAAGTCCTAGTAAATCACACTAGGCCAAGCCCTTTGATTAAAGGGTAAGGTAACTAAATGTTACTGTATTTAACCAAACTTGTTACACTATTTTTCATCAATAAACCACCATATTAGTTCAACCTTTTTGTTGCTTATTTATCATGTAGACGAAACAAAGTGATGCAAGTAGACATCCTTATCATCCACAATAATTAATATGACAACTCATCAACCAACAATTTGCTAACACACCATTTACAACTCTACGACTGAATTATTTCAGATCTTGCTAATTTAAGCATTCGATATAGCCAACAAATCATGAATAAAAACTAAACATCAAGAACAAATAGAATAAAGAAAATGTTGCAAATGATGATAATAACTAACATAACATTACTTGATACTCCTTCACTCCTAAAACAAGTGTCCACGTTATTATTTCAGTTATGTTTCAAAATAAATGTAGATGTTTAATTGGTTAACATAAAATCTTTTTATGTTCCTAAATTTGCGTGTCACCTCCAAAATGAATACTTATTTTGAGAGAAAGTCTTAGCAATTAAGAAAGAAAGAAATATATGAAAACAATGAAATGAACATTACATAGGAAAAGTAACTTTAACTTACAAAGCAGAGAAGAAGAAGACATATATGTAGCAACTGGAATGAAATTTTGAAAGAAAAAAGTGTGGAGAATTTAATATCAGGGTAATGAAGAATATGAGGAAAGTTTACAGAAAGCAAGCTAATTTTGAGGTTTGAGCCACAACTTGAAACAGAGACTGGTGGGCATGTGTGTGTGGGGGAGAGAAGTAAGGAAAGACAGCCTAAACCTCTCAAATTTCAATAATAGAATGTAGTATGTATCAGCTAGCATGGTCCACTATCCAGCAAGCCACTACTATTCTTTTCTATTTTATTTTATCTTTTAGTCTTTGTTTTTAATCTATTATTTAGGAACAATTGCATCTATATTTTTGGGATTAATATTCACTCATGTTCAATTTAAACATAAAAGGTTATGTTGAGATTTATGTGTGGAGAAAAAAATAAATCATCAATTGCGAGTCCTCTATTTTGTTAAAATATAAGCTTTCATTCTCAATAAAACTAACATGACATCTCATATTCAAATAGAACATGAGAGGATCACAATCCATATTTTTGATAAAGTTTAATATTAAATCAATTTCCTTCTTATTTTTTTATTCACAAAAATATATTTTTCAAACTTTTATATTCTCATATATATCATAAATCAATTAAATTTTATTTATTTTGATACAAATTTCTAAAACTATTATTGCCTCTTATTTTTAACAAGACAAATGACCATTTTACCATTCACTAAATATTACAAATATGTTCTCTTAATACATCGAAAATACTCATATTGACCCATGCCAAATCAAGCAAGTTAAAACTAAAACTGCTCGTCGCTATTTTCTTTTATAGAATTTTTAGAACACTACCCATATAGGTTAGTAATAGTTTTTCTAATAACCATCTTTGAGGTGTTAGTAACATGTTATTTCATCATTCGATGCCAAAAAGTGTATATGAACAATCGGTTGAAGCACTAAGATAAAGAAACATGATATCAAATTCGAGAATAAAAAGCAAATGCATTGAAAGCTCAGGAATCAGTCCATGGTAAATCATTCGGCAAAACACATAACTCAAAACATAATATTGTACTGTTAAAGTCAAATTTTCAATACACTACTAATAAAAATTGTTGGGAATTAAATGATCAAACACTTTGTACTGTCAAGATAAACAGTTGGAACTGCTGAAGAATATAACTAACAGTACTAACTGAGTTAGTAATGCTAGTTATAATATTGGTACTGCTAGTCTCAGACTTAGTACTGCTGAAGACTGCTGATGAAGAAGGTACTGCCAGAAATGAAGACGCGTAATGTTATATGTATAGAAGATATTTAGTGTATATATCTTATATGTTTAGAAAGATACGAATATTGTATATTGATAGTTATCTTGTAAATGACTCATTGTACAAATAAAAGGAGGTCCTAGGTTAAGGTGTTATATACATCTCTCACACATCTCTAGAATACGTTTTTTGTAAAGCTTCAAGGTTGTAAACCCTAGTACTAAGCATGAGTACTCGTATTATTGAGCTAATAATATTGAAGCATTTGGGTGAATTGTTCTTATTAATATAACACAGTTTACTGTTTCATTGTTTACTGTTATATTATAATTCTTCTAAGTATTGAAGAGTAGATTCCGAATACTCTTTTATATCATTCAAAGTTTCTAACACAAGCTCAAAGTGTTTGTGATCAACAAGTGGTATCAGAGCACTTGTAACTTTGTAAGTGATGAGGGCAGAGTGACACTTAATGAATTGATGGCTATTTGTACACAACTGACAAACAGGGTTACTGGCTTGGAGGCGGAATTGAAAGAGACAAAGAAACTCTATGGTGCTGCCTACACAAAACTCATTCTGAAGGTGAAGAAATTGCAGCACAAAGTCAGGTCCCTTAAGGCTAAGCGAAAGACAAATATTATAGAGTCCTCAAGTTCAGAAGATAATGATGATGATGACGATTTGGATGATTCTTCCAAACAGGGAAGGAAGATTGCAGACATTGATCAAGACCCAAATATTTCCTTGGCACATGATAATGCTAAGACTCAGGGGAGGCAGTTTGATCAAGATATGGGTGGTGACCAACATGATCAAGTTGAAGAAGTTAGTACTGCTGATGTAATAGTTAGTACTGCCAGTGCTGCAGACAAAGGTAAAGGAATTATGCAAGAGTCTGAGCCACCAAAGAAGATCATGAGGAGAGTTCAAGTGCAGTTAAGTCTTGATGAGGAAGTGGCAAAGAAAGCACAGGATGAAGAGCAAGCCAAGTTTGATGAACAACAGAAGATTGCTAGGTTTCTGGTTGAACAGAAGCTTAGAAGTGAAGAAGAAGAGAGGTTAGCTCAAGAACAATCTGATGCACTCTTAGCTCAGCAATTGTATGAACAAGACAGAGCAGCTATTCCAGATGAAGAAAGAGAAAATGCTCTCAACGATTTGCTTGAGATGATAAAGAAGAATCAGAGTAAAAAGATGGCTGCTGCAAGAAGAAACAAACCTCCAACTCAAGCACAGATGATGAAATACATGAAGGAGTACTTGAAGAACCAAGATCATTGGACTACCAGTCAACTAAAAGGCAGACCATTTGATGAAATTGAAGGATTGTACTTCAAGGTTTACAAGAAGGTACAAGATTTCATCCCTATGGATACTGAAGAAGAAACCAGAAGTACAAAGAGGGCTGGAATTTCATTGGAGTCAGAGTCTTTTAAAAGACAAAAGATTGATGACGACTTACCTACAACAGAAGAGGAAGAAGAAGAGGAGTTAACTGATGAACAGCTAAAACAGATGATGGTTGTTATTCCAGAAGAAGGTATGAATGTTGAACCATTACAGGCCAAATATCCAATTATAGATTGGGAGATCTACACTGATGACTTAGGGAAGTTCTGGAAGATAATCAAGGTTAGAAATCACTCTGAGGTGTACAAACACTTTGAAGACATGCTTAAAGCATTTGACAGAGATGATTTAGTGAAGCTATGGAGTATAGTCAGAGAAAGGTTCAACTTAACAGAAATAGCTGATGACAAGGAGAAAGAATTATGGGTTGAGTTGAAGAGAATATTTGAACCTGATCTAGAAGATTGTCTATGGAAGTTTCAAGCAAACAATCTAGGTTTAAAATGGAAGTTGTATGATACATGTGGAGTTCACCATGTATCTACAAAAACTGGAGTTGATGTATATATGCTTGTTGAAAAGGAATATCCATTGAGAAATGGTATTCTCAGTGTAATGTTATCTACTAAACTCATAGTAGATGAAGAGACAGAGATGGCAAGAGAACTACTAAGAAAGATCTTCATTCAGGCTGAAGAAAAGATGTAGAGAAGATAAAGTGTTTGGAAGAATCCTCTCAAGCTTAAAGGTTTAATTCAGAAACTTGATGATTTGGAGGTAAATCACAAGTTTAGGGGAGGATTGTTGGGAATTAAATGATCAAACACTTTGTACTATCAAGATAAACAGTTAGAACTGCTGAAGAATATAACTAACAGTACTAACTGAGTTAGTACTACTAGTTATAATATTGGTACTGCTAGTCTCAGACTTAGTACTGCTGAAGACTGCTGATGAAGAAGGTACTGCTAGAGATGAAGACGCGTAATGTGATATGTATAGAAGATATTTAGCGTATATCTTATATGTTTAGAAAGATACGAATATTGTATATTGATAGTTATCTTGTAAAGGACTCCTTGTGCATATAAAAGGAGGTCCTAGGTTAAGGTGTTATATACATCTCTCATACATCTCTAGAATACGTTTTTGTAAAGCTTCAAGGTTGTAAACCACTATACTCGTATTATTGAGCTAATAATATTGAAGCATTTTGGTGAATTGTTCTTGTTAATATAATAGAGTTTACGGTTTCATTGTTTACTGTTATATTATAATTCTTCTAAGTATTGAAGAGTAGATTCCGCATACTCTTTGATATCATTCAAGTTTCTAACACAAGCTCAAGTGTTTGGGATCAACAAAAGTCCTTCATGATAAGCTCTTGAACTAATGACTAAAAGAAAATCTAGCAGTTCCTTAATCTAGATTGTTTAGTTTGGCTTCGACGTGTTACTTTCACAAGCTTTTGTATTATTCACTCGTCCCTTAAAATAACAAAAATACCTAATTAGCATTCCCATAATGTTATTGAGATTGTTTATGAAAACTATATAATAAACGATCAAGAACTATTTCACCTTTTACATAGGGGTGTTTGACATGGTTCAGATACTTGAGATGTACTCGCATCAGATGGAGATTTCTTGCATGTTTTTTGAAGGTGTCCATATCCACCAATTCGTTTACATTTTCGTCTATTCTTTTTCTCATCTTGTGGCACAATTATATTATTTTGGTCGTCAAAGAGGGCGTTTAATAGTAGTGGGTAGATCTTCTCACTTGTGTCTATGGGTGCCCACTGATCCTTTCTGTGAATTGGAGAAATCTCTAAAGCGTAGGCTTCTTTAAATTATTGATTGTGAAGTAAGGATCAACATAACTATCCCATCCAGCATGCTAAGCATCAACTTGAAATTCGAGAAATCTCTAAAGCGTAGGCTTCTTTAAATTATTGATTGTGAAGTAAGGATCAACATAACTATCCCATCCAGCATGCTAAGCATCAACTTGAAATTCTCACTAATTTCAAGTTGAATAAAAGTTTGTTCTTTTGCATACTTGTTGTTGGTGGTTATTAGTGTGCCCAGAGCAGGATTAAAATAATCAATAGCAGACAATTACCAATGAATGATTACCGGATATCACTTGGAATCATGTTATCACTTTTCAAAGTAAACTATTCGACCCTATTGCCTGGGTATCACGAATATCTACTTGGGATAAGACCAAATGTATGTTATTGAATTAGGCACAAATCAATAACCGTTGCGCATCCAAGTGTTTATATTTTATGTATATCTATTCATGCATGATATGATTTTCTATTTATAAGAAAATACTCTTAGCTAGTCAAATGGAATCATGATGATTAATCAGCCCATTAATCGCCTCATAATTATCCCCATTATAGCTAATAGTAGTTACACGACCAATTAAACGTGGTCATTAAATGCAGTTATAACTGACACTTGAATAGGTCAAAGTCGTTACAAGTTAACTTCCAGCAGAGTTACGGTTCACCAATCAGAGATACTCATCAGCATAATCACTTAAGAACTAACATGCTGTCTCTGATGGAGACCACTCGCTGATGAACATTCACACTCTGATGAGAATTGCTCTCTGATGAGATAACTCACTGAAGTATTGAACCTTCTGATGAGCTACTCCCTGATGAGTACATTAGAACCATAAACCACTTATCAGAGTCAGGGTAGTCAGGGACGTGATGGGTGTACACTCCGTACCTTCAAGCCCATTATCAGGTGTGACCTGATCCCTCAAGTACACTAAATTTTCCAACACTTGTCTAACAAAAAGTATCGACAAAACTACATCGTTGTGGGATAGATATTGTTTTGTCACTTCTTCAACTAGTTTTCAAGTTGTATGATCACGTGTATAAGTAGATACACTTTCTTTTGCCAAAACAATATACTATATTACTTGATTTTGTCGCTAGTCGAAATAACCCTTTATATTTCAAATTAAGATTGTAGTTAGGCGTCAAAAACCTTAACAATTATGCAATTATAGTGTGCAATGTAGATATGGTTTAAGCTTGATGTAGGGCTAGGGTCCAATAAAGTGAGGTTATCATATGTAATATGCATTATAAATGGTTAATCAATAAAGATAACACCTTACGAGGTTTACAATGTTCTAACATGGTATCATGAGTGGGATCCCGAGACTTAGTCGGCCGCCATGAGCCACTGCCTCTACGCCACCCCCGTCAAACCCTAGCAGCCACCATTTATCCCTTCCCAATTATTGTTTTTTTCTTTTCCATTTTTGGCCAAAACCATATTCTTGTAGTTTTGGCCATAACTTCTTAATTGTTTGGAGTTACCTGACGCAATCTGCGTCATTATTTTCGTTTTTCAAATCTACACAAAATTCAACATGAATCATCTTCGTCGGCCACACAAATTTAAGGATAAGCTTGTAGCTAATAAAACCAATCATTTTCGCACCAAAAAATTAGTAGAAACTTACTTAATTATTGGTGATTGAACCATGTTTCCCGTCTTGGTCTTGAAAAGTCGCTCATTCTAGTATCAACAATATTATCCATCTTTAACCCTAATTTACCATGCTTTGTTATTTTCACCTTAAAAATTAGGCCTCATGTCATACATGCAAGGAAAGTTTGTACAGTTTAAAAGTCGGTGGAAATGCACTAACGCTGTGTTTTTGAGTTTTTTTAGTAAAGAAAAGTAAAGTAATAGGAAGTAAACATTTTCAGCGCACTTTTGGATGAAACACTTTACTTTCAAAATCAACCAAATTACACTATTTTTCACTCATTTTTCTTTTCTTTTCCTCTTTAAGTGAAACTCAAGAAAATAACTTTTTCTATTTCTTTTCATTTTCTTTCCTTTTCTTCTTTAATCAAGACTCGAGAACACAGTGTAAAGGTTTCCTTGTATTTAACAAGTTTAGTAATGAAATTTGAGTAGTTTGGATTACAAAAATGAAATGTGTGAAAGATTAGAAAATCTTACAGTATTATATATTCTATACAAGAAAAGTCGTTATCTAGATTTAAAAAAAGGTAAAATACGTCGCACGTCATAGTTATAGGTAAAACCCAAAAGAAAACATAGAAGATTTGGATATTTAAACGTTTGAAAAGGATTAGTGGAGTAACATACAAGGCTTAAAAAAAATGTATTAAAGTAAAAGTGGAAGAGTGAGTGTGAAGTAGAGTTAAAAATTCGTCACATGAACACACGAGATACATGCGCTTTTGTCCTTTTTCTACTTTTGACCCTTCTTCATGCTCCATGTTTTAGAAGAGAAATGATTGGCACATTTAAAAGTTATGATTAATTTTGTGACTAAACATGTGTGTCAATAATTTATTGGTTGTATCAATCGGACCCACTTCTTCACAATTCAATGAGTTAATGACGCATAAGTTAGGCACAAGATTAGTCATATCTTTGAGGTCTCCCGATCTTTTTCCATCTTAGAAATCATACAATTATAAAAATAAAACTAAGGGATCATACAATTACAAAAAATCAAGGTTGCAAAAATCGTGAATCGGTAGTCGGGCGGTCGACCACCTTATAGCTTGTAATCGGTGTAGGCGGGATTAATCGGTGATTAATCGGATTGGTATTATTGACAAATTTTAGTTATTTCCAGCAAGTTTTGTGTATTTTCGATGAGTTTTAGGTATTTCTTGCAAGGTATTTTCTAAAAAAACAACTTGTAATAGACTTAAACAGTTACTATAAGTGATCAAAATAAGTTTACAGTGAGTTTTGAGTACTTCCGACAAGATTTATAGGTTTCTGGTAAGTTTGACCACCATTGACCACCGTTGACCACGGTTGACCTATTTGTTTGACCCAGTTACATAAATTGGCAAGGTCGATAGCCTTGTAGCACCTAATCGTCAATTAATCGGCCTTGTAGACTTTTTTTGCAACACTGCAAAAAACTATAACACGAGAGTATATTAAATGTATTTTATACTATTGACCAACTACTTTATACTATGTTTTATCACGAGAGTATATTATTTACATTGTACTTTTTTTTTTTTTTTTTGCACTAGAAGTGTAGCAATCTACATTTGATACTTCAATTAATTATTTATACATATCGGATGATGTGGTCATTTGAGTATCAAAATTTCATTTATAAAATACATTCCAATAGGCATGAAGTTGCTTGGGGTGGGAGGGGGTCGGGGTCAAGGGTGCGTGTTGATTGCCATTGCAGCCGACCTCCTAGCTGTTGGCTCGGCGTTGAGTGGATCGTGTTGACAACCACAAGTAAACCACAAGTAAAACACACACATTCTCGTTTCCTTTTTTTCCTTTTTTTTGTGTTATAGAAACTAGATAGTAGTCAAATGTAATTGATGTGACGTTGATATGTCAATAATAATAAGTAGGGGTGACGTTGCACCGTTGTGAATGATTTAAAAAAAAAAAAAAAAAAACTTACTTAATTTAATGATATCCATGTGCTAATATTATAACAAAAAGATACAACTTACAATGTATAAAGGCACTTGTGCATTTCTAAAGTTTCTTATATAGCCAAAGAATAAAGTAAAAAAGTTGTGGTATATAATCTAGTTTTGTGTCCAAACCATAAAAAGCCAACTCCTTTATGCAGAATAAAAATGATGATATTCACGATTCAAATATTGTCTTGTTTGTTTGGTGGTGGGTGCAATCATAATAATGTCACCAGAAAATGGGGCCTTCAATGGTTAAAGAAGTGTACCAAGTGTGTTGAAATGATCCCACGCTTCCTGTACCACAACACCCAATTTCAAATCATATATACTTTTCTTTTATCGTCATTGTCGTTTATCAACATTTTGCAAAAAAATAAATAAATAAATAATAATAAAAAATTAAGGGTGGCCTAGTGTGAAAAGAGCTTGTGACTATCACTCTAAAATGTGTGAGGTCTCAAGTTCAATTTCTGCTATGTGCAAACAAACTTAAGTGGTCACGCCAACCTCTTGAAAAGGGAGGGCTTTACCTGGTTTGATTCTGTGTGGCGGTGCGTTCTAACCCGTGGATTAGTCGGCAAAAAGGTAGGAAAAAAAAAAATTGCAAAAAAATTGCAAAAAAATAATGATAAGGAAAGTTCACAAAATACCATTTATTACCTGAAGCATATCGAAGACCTTTTCGGCCGTGTATTTCTTCTGTGCATCAGCGCCTTTCTGTTGTAACTTATCGGGGTGCAAACATAGCATTGCTCGATTATAAGATTTTTTTACTGCATTTGCTTCTATTATATCAACAAGTGCAACCGGCTTCCATCCACTCCCAGCCCAAAGGACCTGTGCCAAAATAAAATATGAACCCAAAAGTTTTGGCTTTCTGAAATATGATATGAACTATAAAACAGTGCTTGGGCTTACAAGTTGTAAAGTCGAGAGCAGTGAGCGAATGTTTCCTTTTCTTCCACTTGACCACATATGGATCTTTGAGTCTATCGCCTGCGTTTATGTGAATTGTTTTAGTATCATGGTGGACTCAGACAGACACCTTATACATACAGAATTTGATGGAACAAAAAATACGCCCTTACTTTAAAGGCCTCGGATTCTTCTTGAGTATTTAAATCTGTGTCCTCTACGGGAGCCAATTCTTCTACCTGGAAGTTATCCAAAGAGGGATCATCTATATTTTCAGCATTAGCCTTAGAATCATTAGGTACCGGTCCTGAGAAACAGAAACAAAGAGCGTCACTGCATTAGAGTCACCCAAACGACATATAGCAAAAATTAAAAACAAATACTTTAGTGTGTCATATCATTAGGGTCCAAATGAAAGCTAAAAGGCAGCTTGTTCTAGTTATCTAATGTGATTCTTAATTTCACCATTTCGGTTTGACTAACCAGAAGCTGGTGAAGCATCCTTCTGAAAGTTGATATCCTCAAGTTTTCTTATAGTACGATTCTGTGGAAATTTGGGCTTGTTGGGCTTCATAACATTCTCCGTCACCTTTAAACCGTAAATCATGTAAGAACATGGAAACTATACAAGTAATAATTTGGTTAAAATAGATCATTTATTAGTAAAATTACCTTATATGAAGCATCTGGCACTGTATTCACATTGTCTGTAGGCACTTTACTATCCAATGGTATCGCGCTTGAGGCAGAACATGATACTTTCACATTTTCTGCATGCACTTTACTATCTAACGGTTTTGTGCTTGAAGCATCTGGCACCATTTTAACATTATCTTCATGCAAATTTGCTGTGTTTGAAGCATCTTGCATCTTTTCTACATCAACTGATGCGAGTCTACTAACTAAATTTGGTTTGCTAATAACAACCTCTTCTTGAGATTGGCTTTTGGAATTAGTTTTCCATCTAGAGCTCAAACCTCCGGAAACAACATTCGTTTTAGCCTTTGGAGGACTTTCTTGATTAGACATCTTGAAGAAATCTTTGACTATACCCTTGACGCGGCTTTTAGGCGATCCAATAGCAGGTTTATTTGTTTTGGCTTTTTTACTTGTATTCTTTTTCGCATCAGTTTTTTTCTTACTGCTAGATGTCTCCATGTTTTCTTTCCTTTCCGCTTCTCTACCAGCCTCTTCATAACCTGTTTCACAGGAAAATATAATCAGCTCTCACATTTTATAAATTTCATCTTATACTGCAAAGTGAAACCATTAACCACACACCTTGTCTTTCAGTCTCATCGTGTAATAAAGAGCTTGGAAGTATGACCTCCTCCTCGTTTACTACAGGTTTTACAGTTGCAGTTTCTTTTTCAATAACTTCTGCTAAACTAATTCCAGAAACAGGCTTCACGTCTTCCTTCTGTGCAGATAAATCGTCATTTGGAAAACCAGTATCTTGACTATTTTCAATTGAGACCGCACTAACTTTACTACTTCCTTTCAATGAAGGACCACGAAGAGACATAAGTAACGGTACTCCCACGTTGGCCCATTTATGTATAGAAAAGTGAAAGTCACTACTTGGAGATCCTGATCCTGTTCTTGTTGTTCTATTCTTTGACTTATTTTCATCTTCTGTGGATCTTGGTGAGTTTAGCGACTCCTTAACACTAGATGATTCACGGGATAACAAAGTCTGAGCAGGTGATTGACCTGAATTATTACTAAGAACAGCATGCCCTTGCGTTGATGGGCTTGAAAATCTGGAGCGAGAGGTATTCGATGTATACACATTTGAACCAAATACAGGAATATCTACGGTTTTTGTCGACTTGGCTGGGAGGCTGATGAATAAACAATAATATCATATACAAGAACCCTTAATGAAAAATAATAATCGAAAATTTAAGAAAATAATAAAAATCTACCCAACAGTTAATTACAAACAGGAATTTGGGGAAAACAGCAGCTAATCATTCAGATCAAATAAAAAGCTAAATTTTAAGGTTGTGCATCCGCTTTATTGATTCACAACAGTAAAAGCTGATGCACAACTTATAACACCTGAGATGAGTATCTAGCATCTTACAGATTCTATATTTAGCTACCTGATCAAACTCAAAATTGACTTTAGAAGCAATCGTAAGTTCATCTAAGAGGGTGTTTGGGATTGCGTATTTAACTAAACTTCTTATTTGCTTATTTATAACCAGAAAACTGTTTGAAGTGTTTGGATAAAACTACATATTTGCTTACATAAATCTAACATAAGCGCTTAGCAATTGGCAAATCGCAACACCCCTAACTTATTTACACAATGAAATATAAATTCACATATTATAACAAAACAGGACTGATGAGAACCTGAACTCAGAAGGAACAGAACCACCAAATGGCTCAGATTTCCCATTCGAAGGGCTTAAATTTCTTGAACCAGGCGTCGCATTAGACCACCTAGGCGACCGAACAGACTCATCACTTCTCCTAAAAATATCATCATAGAAATCATCACTAGTTTTTTTTCTAGGCGAACTATACGACTCACCAAAAACCGGCCTCTCACCTAATCCACTAGGAGAACCAGTCGACTCTTCCAACGACTTAATCCTCCCACCTCCAAAACTATACCTCGTACGTGTTGGAGGTCCACCAAACACATCATCAAAATCAACCTCGTTGTCCAAGTTTCTCACTGTCTGCTCCATTGCAGAAGAGCTAGCTTCGTTGTCAAATGATCTGTGTGTTAGACCGTATCTCAGCGACACGTTTACTTTGTCCATTTAATGGAAATTGTGACAACAACTGAATGTAGAGCTGTTGTTTCATATGTTTGATTGTTTGATGATTCAGTTAAGGGAAAGGGACAAAGAACAAACGACTGTGGGGTAAGTTTAGTAAAATTGTGGCCACTAGATTGTTGTAGGGGACCAGATGGATAAGGTGACTGTGAGAGTGGCCGGTTCGTTAGGTGTGTTATTTGGTGGTTTTGTTCTTGTATGCAATGTTTTTCTTGGCGCCAATTAATTGCCACATATATACTCCTATCCACAAATAAAAATATATAGTAATACAAATTTCATGAATAAGTTTTGGTATAGTCAAATTTGGTGCATATTGAACTTCTAAGTCACTATCTAATATGAGCTTTCGATATTATTCGGGAAAACATTTGGTCATTTCAGAACCAATACTTTCCATGGTAATGATTTTGATGCAAATCCAGCTTGTCTGATTCAAATTTACGAAGCTCATGAGGACTATAGATTTAGATTTTTTAGTTCAACTGATTGATGTCTGACATTGTCAAAAAATGACATCACATACGCAAAATCAAGAGTCTGGTTAGTTATGAGTTTAATGGTTGTTTCGGCATCCACAAATTCATGTGAATTGTCAACATATGTTCGGTATATGTTGTTTGCAAATCTTGCATCAGTCCTTTTATTTAGTAATACAAGATCTATGTTGTTTGCTTGCAAGTCTTGACAGTTAACAGAAAGTGGTTAAAGTATTTGTACTGCATATATTAGTGACATAATAGATGGTGTTATCTGTCTTTTCCAGAAAATGAAAAGATGGTCTTATCTTCTACTACACGGCTGATCTTTATACATCCCTTTATTCCTGTAAATTATATTGTTTAAGATTTTAAAGAGCCAGAAAATCTATTAAAGAAGTGGCATTTGTCGATTTGATTTATGATTTTATCCCTAAAAGCCTTAACCTCTATTGGTTGGAAGAGTTGAAGGAGACAGCTGCATTTGTTGGATTGTTTTCTGCCTCCTTCACTAAACACCACTGTGATGATAAAAAACATATAAGCACAAAGATGATCATGAACCCAGGTGAATGGTACACTACAAGAAGCGTATGTTCAAAAGATACAAATTATATTCGACAAAAGACAAATCTCGTTAGCGAAAAGGAGAAGATAAAACAAGATCAAACTATAGCATTTATGTAAATGACTGAAAATAAACAAAATTACATTAACAGATTCCGAATCCCATCCAGCATACAAGTTATCATTAAGCACTCCAGTTTTGTTACCAATCAGAACCATCAGGAAACGGTTCCAAAGCCTCTTGCTTCCCATTGACATAAAACTCCATGACTGCTTTCATCCTCGGTAACTTATCTGGATGGTAATTCACATGAACAATCACAGGCTTCAACTTCTTTAACTCGTCACTTTTTCTCACTTCTTTAAAAAGAGCCTTACTGTTCATAAACATATAACGATCCATAGTTCTTTTAGAAGCATGAAGTCCAACATAACCAGGATAAGAAGGAAAGAACAACTCTTCGTTAAAAACTGCCTGATCCCAAGCTGGTGGTGGGTGTGACAACCTGTCAGCCACACGATCTAAAAGTTCAATTGCAGGTAAAGTAGGCCTTAAATAAAAGAACCCGGAATTATAAACCCATATCCTCATTGTATGAGCGTATCTAGCCCACCCCATAGATGGGTCATCAGAAACATCATTATATCCATAAGCAGTCATATTACTATGACCATCAGACATAGACTCAACATCTGAATCCCGATATATATAATCAAAAGGGTTTTGTATATATACAATATCGACATCTGACAAAAGAACACTATAACCCAACTGCAAAAATTCCCTCAAGATTCTGAATTTTAGTCCTGAAACGGCATGATTGCTTCCTGTTTTAGCAATCGTGTCAATGCCCTCATCTGGATCTCTCGAGTAATATGGCACATCATTTTCTTTGCAATAGTCCACAATCCCATCATCTAACGCCACAACAAGATAATTAGGTATGCCTACTTTTTTAATGCTCGTGAACCACACCTCTAACATGGCTTTTACATTAGAATTTGCAAGTGCAACTATAAGCTCGTTTTTTACAGCTACCTTCTTCAATATCTCTGCAAGTCTTGGGTTAACGGTGTCGTCTGAAAGTACTGTTGGGTTAGTTCTTATACCCTTAACACTACCAAATGGCCCGGCCTTTTGTGGCTCCCCTACTACCACAACTTGCTTCTCAGCATTTCCGTTTTTCTGTTCAGCTGCCATTAACTGTTTAGTTAAATCCCTGATTTCTTTCTTTAATTCATCGTTCTTGGTTGATAAATCAGCAAGGTCTGACTTTAACATGTTAACTCGCTCTGATGATTCACATGAAGCTGATCCAATCTGTAAAAACAACACCCTTCACAAATTAAGTCTCATGCAATCGATTTTGGAAAACCAGTAGATTCCTTCTAGTAGCAAATGAAGGGTGTTTCTAGCAAAAAAAAAAAAAAAAAATAGTTGGAAACCGGAGCTAATTTTAAATGCTACTTGGAGTAGCCATAAAGCTCTTGATAAGCTTTGTCAACCAAAAAAAGTTTATATTTTAAGGTGAACTTATTTTTTAGAAAAATAAGCTTAAGTTCTCATAAACTCCTATAAACTTATGTAGCATATAAGGGGGTGTTTGGATTAGCTTATTTCATGGGCCTATTGGCTTAACAAGGTTTAGAAAAGCAGATAAGTCATAAAGCCCAAGTTGATAGACAAAGAGGGCGTTTGTCTAAGCTTGAGTTTTGGGCTTAGCTTATGTTTCATAAGCACTTTAGGACTTATAAATAATAAGCTCATAAGCCCATTCTTAGCGTTTGGATTAGCTTATTATATTTAAAGAGGTAAAATGACCAAAAAGTATATGCAGGTTCAAGATTGAAGTTGTTGGGTATGAAAGTGTTTCGCTATGACAACCCCACCCCTCCTTTATAAATTTTGGGCTTATATAAACCCTATAAATCTAAGCTTACCCAAACACTAGTGTAAATCTAAGCTTACCCAAACACTAGTGTAATAGTGTTAGCTTATTTTAGTTATATAAGCTAGTAAGCCCATAAAAGCTTAAACAAACACCCCCTATAAGCCAAAAAAGTGAGTTTGTTGGCTTTATTAATAATCCAATTGATTTCAAATTAAGTCAACCATAAACATGGAGTAACAACCAACATAAGTACATAAAAAGCAAATCATCATCATCATAAGTTATAAAGCCGGATCAAATAAAGCTAAAAGCACACCCTTAAAAGTTAAAATAATCCTTCTTCTTTTTTTCTTTTTTTCTTTTCATTAAAGCAAAACATAAACCACCTTCTGGGCACAAACCAAAAACCCCTTAAACCACCTATACTAAACCATTAATAACAAACCCAAAATATTAAAAAATTAAACAAACCTGAAGGATTGATTTAGCAAGACGACGACCTTGAAACTTGGGAGGATGATTAGAAGAAGTAAATAAGCCATTTGGGTATAAAAACGCCAAGATGGTACCGAGTATGATTCCGGCCACTATTGCGAACACGATCCGTGATTTACGTATTGATGATTGAACTGTGTTTTTGTCTCTGCGGCCCAAAATACCCGCCATTTTGATTCACGGTTGAGTTTGACTGTGTCGGTATGTTATAGTGGTGAGTTGGTGGTGTGTGCTTGTTTGTTGACATTTGAGCTTGTTGAGTTTATGTTAGTTTGACTTTTCAATACTGACAATCTGACATCATAGATTTAGTTTATGGCCTATTGTGTTTTTTTACAAATAAAATCCTAGAGTAAAATGAAAAAGGGTCTTTCAGTATAGCCAATAAGGTTATAACCCTCTATACTAGTGAGTGTGTACTTTTGTTTTTTTTTTTTGTTTTGTTTTTTTTTTATTATTATTTTTTTTTAATATTTGAATTTTTTTTTTTTTTTTTTTTTTTTTTTTTTTGTAATATTTTTTTAGTGTTTATTTTTTATATTTTTACGTTATATTATTTGTATTCATCTAATGTGTTTCTATTTAATTAAACAACAACAACAACAATAACGCGTTAAACATTAACACATTAAACAACTACAAAAACAACTGTTATTATTCAATTAAGCAACAACATTAACACATTATTTAAAACAACAACACCTACTACACATGAAGATTATTTATCTCATCTAAAAGCTCATGGAGCATTGCACCCGACTGACATGCGTGATCCTCAGGATTCCTTGCCAATTCCAGTGATGCCTCCAGCGTCTTTATTCTTGTCATCAACATCTTGTTTTGAGACAACAACATCTTGTTTTGAGATTGTTTCAAGCTTGTCAATCTTATTATCTTTAGCTACGCAGTTTGAGCACTGCGTTGAAGAAGAGGCTTGACTAAAGTGCTTGTTTTGAAAAGCATCCACACCCATAGTCTTCTGTTCCTGGCTGTTACATGTTAAGAAAATTATAAGAAATGTATTCTTAACAAACAAATTATTTACATAACTAAGCAAACGTATGATTATTTACCACTGAAAAAGGACATGCATAATACGGTTGACCATAAGTAACGTCTTTACGGGATGTCCTTTCTATAATCAATCCTCTCCGACAGCGACACAAGAAAGGATTTTTTCGTTCCACCTGGCCAAAGAATTTGTATAATAATTTACAACATAAATCAGTAACGTTATTATTAATTTAAATAATACAAACAGTTATTTACAACATAGATCAGTAATCGTTCACTATGTTTTGTCGGTATAATTATTTACAACATAAATCAGTAATCATTTACAATGTTTTGTCTGTACAATTATTTACAACATAAATCAGTAATCATTTACTATGTTTGTCTTCGTCTATTCTCAGTATACATGTGTTGTCGATCGGAATATAAAGTTGCCCATTCGGATGCATTGCCAACTCTGTACGTCCCCCATTGTGGGTGAGTATCCGGAAGTGATGAATTTTCGTCTAGCGTCACATAAATGAAGTGAGCACAGGCGTCATCCCCACACGGGCAATCACAAGGGGGCCAGTTCCTTGTGATAAGTCTGGACCGAAAAAAAGCGGAAAACATGTATGACTTTGTCGCTGGGATATAAATACAACAGGCCGGTTAATCACTGAAGCAATAACCAACCCCGTGCTTGGCATACTCATCGAGTATTCTCACGGTGCAAATCCATTTTCGAACCAATCTATTGATCTCCGAATTTGGTCAAAGTCATTTTTCCACCACATATTTATGTAAAAGCCACTATTAGTGTTTAACTCTTGCAATAACCAAGCTCGAATTTCGCACCACCTATCTTCGTGTTGACCAATACCGTGGGCAACGCACCGAAACCCACAATTTCCATCACCTCGCACATTATAAATACTTATGATGTATCGACGGAAAATCTCTGGAATCTGCTCCATCAAATTGTCGCTAACTTCATCTCAAACGTATAACCTGTGTCTTATATTTTGTTCAACTCTAGGACCCATGTAAGAACTATATCTCGCAGGTTCTTTGTTCAAATCCGGGACTTTTGTAGATCTTGAATTTGTGCTTCTTCGGTGATCTACGGTTGGTACTTTATTCAAGTCTGGGACTTTTGTAGCCTGGGACTTTTTATCCTTTGTGCTTGGACGTCCACGAGTACTTTTGTGAACAGCAGGTTCACGTATATCAACAGATTCGGGATCGTATATCCCTCTCACCTTCTTTAACATATTTTTCTTAACAAACAACGAGATTTTGCCATAAACATTCTTGAATTTTCGTATGTCATTTTCACAAGAAGGACCATATTCAGATTCACAAGAAGGACCATCTTCAGGCGTAGGAGTATTGATATTAGGCCACGGAATAGATAGGGTTCTCCAAAAAATATCAATTGTATCCAGTGGAATGACCCTTTTCTCATTCATTAAAAGTAACTTATATAAATTACTGATATTAATGGGGAAAACAACTTGATAGTCATAAATTTAATATACTTACTATGAATTCGATAGTAAAGCAGTTCGTGAAAGCATGGTAGCCCATAAATTGACCGCAACTGATGACTACAATCTTCTGCGGCGATTAACAGTTGGAGTTCATCAAACATGAGTTTCAAAGTATATTTGGAAACTTTATAACACAATTCTGCAAATAGTGGTATATTACATTTATTAATTTTCTCGTTTTTGCTTCTATTAAAAGTTTCCTTTATCGCAGTTTCTTGCGCAATGAGAATCTTATCGATCGAACTCAACAACGTGTCTAAGTTGGACTGTGTGCTGCCCAAGTATAATTTCAACAACGCGTGTTGACTCTCAACTCTGCATGTTGTTGACTGGCCGTAGCTGCGATATCGATCGGTAATAAACGCGAGAAACATGTCTGAATAACCTTGCAGCCAGTTATTCAGATACGAAGAAATATCTGAAAAAAACAATGAATTAATAAAAAGTCATTCGGGTACTTATTTATTAAATAATAAAAACAATGAATTAATAATTAAGTACCTGCATGTTCGACCAATAACTGTTGTAGGTGTTCATAATAATGCACGAATATGCCGCGTGTCGGAGCTTTAACCATCCAATCCCATGTTCCTTTAATGGACTCATACTCCTTTAGCGTATCGCATCTATTTCTGCAATACTGAAGCACATTTTTTGAAATATGCCATTGACAGAGTAATTTGTTTGCGTTCGGGAATTCTTATCTGCATGCCCCAACCAACGCTAAATCTCTGTCAGTGATGATAACACGCGGGTAATATTTTTCGTCTATCACCTCCTTCACACATTGTAATACCCATTGAAAATTAGGCCCCTTTTCTTTGTCTAAAAATCAAAACGCCTTTGAAAATATTTTGTTTGTTGAAGTTAATCCGACAATTTCAAAAAATGGCAATTTAAACAATGTGGTATTGTATGTTGAGTCCATTAGCATGATTTCAGGGAATGTACACCATAGAGCATATGACGTGGGGTGAACAAAAAATAGTTCCTCAAGCTCATTATGCTCATTTACCCTCTCGTAATATGTATACCCTGAATGCATTAAATGTGAGTAAAGGACTTGGATTGGAGTTCTGTAACCTATTATGGCTCCACGGATCTTATTTTGTGCGTTATATATAGTTCTAATGCTAGACACGTTATCCGGATTACGCTCCTTTATTGACGAAAGTATATGAGGTGGTGGTACGTGATACTCTGTCAATTGTTTCTCCAAACTGAACTCATAATCCTTTAATCGCATTGCATATGGGAAACCATGCAACGACTCTGCAAAATCATGATTATGCCTATCACACTTCACCCTCAACCTCCAAAAATCTTGTGTTTTAGAATATTTCGCCACTAATTTGAATGGACAATCGGTTTTAGAGGTATTGGTTTGCCGTTGAATTTCATATTCTAAACCTTCACGTTCATACTTCCCACCCCTTTAACACCCATAATTGATTTCATACAAATACCCCTTCTGAGATTTGGTTCTTTTTTTAACAATAACAAAACCGATCCCTCGAGCTATATTTTGCACCCAATCAGTTAGTTGCTCGGAGAAATGAACACCTGAAAATACATTACAACTTTTACAACTTTTATTTTTTTTAACAAAATACTTTATTTTTTTAAACTTTTACAACTTTTATTTTTTTAACAAAATACTTTTTTACAACTTTTATTTATTTAACTTTTACAACTTTTTCTAAAAAAAAAACTCTTTTGCTACAATATTTTTTTACAACTTTTTTTTTTTTACATTGTCTTTGAAAAAAAAAATAATAAAGTAAAACCTCTTCTTTATACCCACAGTTTTATCCCATATCCCACCCCACCCCATCCTCCACCCCATCCTGTCTGTCTCACTCTCTTTCTCACTCTTTTCACCTCCCTCTCTCTCTCTCTCACTATCTCCAGTGATAATCTCTCCTCTCCCTCTCACAAAACTGCTGGTGGTTTCTTGGAACCATGGTTTTGATGTAAATGGTTTGGTTGTGTTTTGGATCTTTTTAGATCTAAAAAAAAGTTGTACGTATGTGGTTTCTTGGAACCTGCTAGTGTTATATCTTTTTAGATCTAAAAAAAAGTTGTACGTATGTGAAATGAGTGAGAGAGAGAGAGTGAGACAGACAAGATGGGATGGGGTGGGGTGGGATAAGGGATTGTGGCTGGTTTCTTGGAACCATGGTTGTTGCTGTGGTGGTTTAGATCCGTGGTAAAAACCATGGTGGTTTCTGTGGTGGTTTAGATCCGTGGTAAAAACCATGGTGGTTTCTGTGGTGGTTTAGATCCATGGTGTTAATACAAATATCGTCCCAAAAACGTTATTTATATTTTACGATCTTTGCTTAATTTTGTTAATGACAAATACAAAGTTTATCTTTAAGCAAAAGCATAAATATAAGAATAAGCCTTTTACATTTATAGTGATAAGTCTTTTAAAACATATTTACATATTACATGATCTCTAGGAGTAACATTATATACATATATACATTTACAAGTTTCTTCCTTAATTAAAAACTTTATTTCTTAAATATTAGGATGACATCATGGCATGCATCATGAACACAATCTTAGAAAGATTTTGAGATATCTTGTATTGATCTTCAAGCCAAAGAGTTGACATTGGAAGATATGGCAAGATATGGAAAGATTTGAGAATCTCTTAGCTGTCCTGAAGTGGCGGATCCAAACCCATACAAGGGCGGATCCAATTTTTGGGATCCGCCAGATCCGCCAACTGTTGAATCAGTTTGCCTATAAATAGCAAGCTGATCATTTGGGCATTTTCATCACTCATATAGCTTAAATACATACTCATTCATTTACATATCACTAACCCATATCATTCTTTCATTTCATTGATCTTTCCTTTTGTAGCAAAGAGATCAAAGCATATAAGGATCAACCTACTGTTGTTATCCTTATAGTATAGACTCTGTGTGATTTTGTATTAGTTCACACATCATTGTTTGTATCATTTATTCAGTAGAGTTTGGTTAGTGTTTTAGTCCTTAAAACACAAAGAGTGTCGGGAGTGGTTGTACCCTTGTGAAAGAACCAACGGGAGTGGTTGTACCCTTGTTAAAGAACCAACGGGAGTGATTGTACCCTGGTAAAGAACCCGGTGTTTAGCTTAGTACCAGATAAAGTGTAAGCGACGTGTTTAAAGGTTTTCTCCGCCGAGAAGGGAGTTTGTTTCTTAGTGAAGAAAAACTCTCGAGTTAGAAGCTCTAGGAGTGGAGTAGGGCAAGGAAGAGAGTCCTTGTAGCCGAACCACTATAAATCTCCGTGTTGTGGTTTGATTGTTCATATCCTTACTTACTTTACTTATATTGCTTGTTTGTGAGTATTTACTTTGAAATCACGTTAAGTCACAAAGCGAATTAATTTAAAAACGGTAAAAACTATTCAACCCCCCTTCTAGTTTTCCACAATTGGCATCAGAGCTACGTTACTCAAGATTTTCAAATATATTGTATTTTAAAACTTGAAACGATCAATGGATTTTGAAAACTTTAAAGAAGGGCAATCTATGCAAAGACCACCACTATTTGAACCAAATTGTTTCACATACTGGAAAAACCGCTTTGAGACATATGTGAAGTCAAATGACATAGATCTATGGTATATAATTGTAGAGGGTGATTACAAGCCCATAAGTAATAATATTTCAGGTGGTCGGGATGAAGGTGCTTCTCTTACTCGTCACAGTGATGAGCAAAAGAAGTTGATTGCCAAAAATAACGAAGCCAAAATGATGCTTTACAATGCTTTACCTAAGAAAGAATATAAAATACTTTTTATGTGTAAAACGGCTAAGGATATTTGGCAATCATTAATTATCACTCATCAAGGGAACTCACTAGTCAAAGATAACAAAATTGATCTTCTTGTTCAACAATATGAACAATTTGTTATCTCTGAAGATGAGACCATTGATAGTGCGTTTGCTAGGTTTAATACTATCATTATATCTCTTAAAGCACTTGATGAATCTTTTTCTAGTAAGAATTTTGTCAGGAAATTTCTAAGAGCACTCCATCCGAAGTGGAGAGCAAAGGTGACGGCTATTGAAGAATCTAAGGATCTTTCAAGCATGACACTGGACAAGCTCATTGGAAATCTCAAAGTTCACGAAATGGTGATGGAAAAAGACTCAGAAATAGTTAAAGGCAAGAAGGAGAAGATGAAGTCCATTGCCTTGAAAGCTAAAGTTGAGTCAAGTGATGATGAAGAGTCTTGTTCTAGTAGCGAAGACGAAGAGTATGCCATGGCCGTAAGAGATTTCAAGAAGTTCTTTAGGAGACGAGGAAAGTTCGTAAGACCACCTCGTGAAGAAAAGAAATCCTTCCGGAAAGACCGTGATGATAGAAAAGGAAAGGTAGATAGAAAGTGTTATAGGTGTGGAGATTCTATCATCCGGAAAGACCGTGATGATAGAAGAATATCCAAAGCCTCCAAAGAACATCCAAAGCCTCCAAAGAACAAATCTCAAAGAGCGTTTCTTAGTGGAGCTTAGAGTGACAGTGAAGGTGATGACGACGAGCCTAAGAACGACGAAGTTACTCTCATGGCTCATAACTCAGAAGAGGTACATTCTGACTCGTCATACTCCTCTATTGATGATGAAACCTTAGAAGTAGAATATAACAAACTGTGTGAAATTACCCTTAAAATCATAAACAAGAATAAGTTCTTAAAAACCAAAACAACGCTTTTAGAAAACGAAGTTCATTGGTTAAAAGAAAAAGAGATAAGAATAGAAAAAGGTAAAAGTGTTAAAGAAACATGTGTATCGTGTCAGGAACTTAAATTAGAACTAGAAACACTTAAGTCCACACAGGAAGAACTTATCAAACAAAATTCTAAGTTTAAAAAGTTTGATAAAAATATAAGTTGTATAGATGAGATAATGAAGATGCAAAAATTACCTCATGATAAAACCGGACTAGGTTTTATGAAACTAGAAAGCTTAAGTGACTTTAAGAAACAAACAGTGAAAGAAAAAGAAACTGTTCCAACTGAGTCAGACACCCACAGATCCGACAGATCCAAAATTTTGGATCCGCCAGTTGTACCCAAGGGATCCGCAGGTACTGTTGATGAACAGAAAGGTCGTAATTCGAATCATACTGAATTTGTTAAGGTCACTAGAAAACCTAGCACTAGTACAACTGTTAACAAACAAAAACCATCAGTCTCTATAGGAAAATGTCAAGTTAGAAATGAGTATAGAGTTAAAACGGTTCAACAGACACCCAAAACTAGTTTTCCCAAACACCCCTTTCCAAAGAGTAATTTTAACTCACAACATCATTATCAAAATAATTGGAACCAAAACATGTCTAGAAATTTTCAAGGTCCCAACTTCATGCCATGGAACACGTGTCCACCATTTCCATACATGAACCATGATAATGTTATGTTTAACCCAAACGGACCCATGAGATATTGGGGACCAAACACTTGAGTTTTTCTTGAACCTAGGTGTGCTTAAAAGTTGAGTTAGAACCAGATGAGTGGATTAAAGATAGTGGGTGTTCAAGACACATGACGGGGAAAAAAAGCCTTTTCTCATCCTACCAAGTGTACGACGTAGGTAATGTCACATTCGGTAGCAAGCTTAAAAGTAAAATCATCGGAAAATGTACAATCTCTCATGACTCTCTCACTATTGATGATGTTGCTCATGTAGATAATTTAGGATTTAACTTGCTTAGTATTAGTCAATTATGCCGCAAAAAGTATAACGTCCTTTTCAGTGAAAATGGAAGTAAAATACTTAAGGATGGCATAACCGTAGGAAAAGGTGTTTTGAAGAATAACGTTTACGTTATGAAATTAGATAAAACTCCTAAAGACAAACTTTGTCTCACTTATTTGGACGATAACTCAACTCTATGGCATCAACGCTTAGGTCATGCAAATATGACGTTAATTCAATCCTTATCATCTAAGGAACTCGTTAGGAACCTGCCCAAGTTGAAATATGACCAACACTTTTGTGATGCTTGCAAAATAGGAAAACAAGTTCATAATAGCCATAAGGCTAAAAACATGGTGTCTACATCTAGGTGTCTAGAATTGTTACATATGGATTTATTTGGTTCATCCGCTATACAAAGTTACGGGGGAAACTTCTATACTTTGGTAATAGTAGATGATTACTCTAGGTATACATGGACTAAGTTTTTGAAAACTAAAAACGAAGCGTTTGATAAATTTGAAATCTTAAGTAAGAAAATTCAAAATCAAATGGGAAGGAACATAGTGTCAATAAGAACTGACCATGGTCGTGAATTTGACAACGAAATCCAATTCGGAGATTTTTGTGATGCTAATGGCATAACACATAATTTCTCAGCTCCTCGAACTCCTCAATCTAATGGTGTAGTAGAACGCAAAAATAGGACAATTCAAGAAATGAGTAGAACCATGTTAAATGAACAAAACATACCTCAAAAGTTTTGGTGTCACGTTGTAGATACATCCACATATATCCTAAATCGAGTTCTAATTAGACCATTCTTGAAAAATACTCCATATGAGTTATACGGAGGCAAAAAGCCTACTTTAGGATATTTTAGAGTGTTTGGAAGCAAGTGCTTCATTTTAAACACAAAGGATTATCTCACCAAGTTCGACCCAAAGTCGTATGAAGGTGTATTTCTAGGATATTCACAAAATAGTAAAGCATATATAGTTTTAAAAAAAGAAACCTCAAGAGTCGAGGAATCATTGAACGTAACATTCGATGAAAGTCCACCTCCCTCTAAGACATCACCTTTGGTAGATGATGACTTAGTTGAAAGTCAAATTGTTGATAATCAGGAAAATATTGAAAGTGAGAAAGAATATGAACCGGTAAAAGGAGAAATAGTTAATATCAAAGAAACCAAAAGTCATCCATTAGAAAACGTCATAGGAAAAATCAATGAAAGAACATTAAGGTCTAAAGCTCAAAATGAAAGTAATTTCTTTTTTTCTTTTTTTTTTCCACAATTGAACCTAAAAATATTAATGAAGCCATAAAAGATGAATCTTGGGTCATTGCGATGCAAGAGAAATTAAATCAATTTGTTAGAAATGACGTTTGGACATTAGTCCCACAACCTAAAAATCAAACCATAATATGTACAAAATGGGTTTTTAGAAGCAAAATGGATGAAAATGGAGTAGTATCTAGAAACAAAGCTAGGCTAGTAGCACACGGCTACAATCAACAAGAAGGTATAGATTATGATGAGACTTTTGCACCCGTAGCTAGACTTAAGTCAATTAGGATATTACTTGCATATACATGTGCACATGAATTTAAATTATTTCAAATGGATGTCAAAAGTGCATTTCTAAATGGTTTCATAAATGAGGAAGTGTATGTAGCACAACCTCCCGGCTTTGCCCATTTTGAAAAACCAAATCATGTCTACAAACATAAGAAAGCTTTATACGGACTTAAGCAAGCACCAAAAGCTTGGTATGATCGATTTAAGACTTTCCTAGTTGACCACAAGTATACCATGGGCCTAGTAGACAATACTCTTTTCACCAAGAAAAAGGGATCACATATTATCATAGTCCAGATATATGTGGATGACATTATATTCGGTTCAACTTGTCAAGAGTTATGCGATGAATTTTCGAAAATCATGCATGATGAGTTTGAAATGAGTATGATGGGGGAACACAACTTTTTCTTAGGTCTCCAAATAAAACAATTGGAAGATGAGATATTCTTCAACCAATCTAAGTATATTAAGGACATGCTTAAGAAATTTGGTCTTGAAGATTCTAAACCCATGAAAACACCAATTTCTTCCGAAACCAAACTCACCAAGGATGACGAAAGTAAATCCGTAGATAGCACTAAATATAGAGGGATGATTGGTAGTTTACTCTACCTAACGGCTAGTAGACCGGACATTATGTTTAGTGTTTGTCTTTGTGCACGCTTTCAAGAAGATCTAAAAACATCCCATCTTGAAGCCGTTAAACGGATATTTAGGTTCATAAAAGGCACTACACATCTAGGATTATGGTATCCCAAAGGGATGGGAATGGAAACCATAGTGTATGCCGACTCAGACCATGTTGGTGATTATGTTGATAGTAAAAGTACAAGCGGTATTTGTACTTTTGTAGGAAATTGTCTCACCTCATGGTTTGCTAAGAAACAAACAGCCCTCGCCATATCAACAACTGAAGCCGAGTACGTGTCAGCAGGAAAAGCTTGCCAACAAGCACTGTGGATGAAACAAGCTCTCGTCGACTATGGAATTGTACTCAACGACATTCCCATTCTTTGTGACAACAAAGGAGCTATCGATCTTAGCAAAAATACAGTCCAACATGCTAGAACCAAACACATAGAAATACGTCACCACTTCCTACGTGACAATGTTCAGAAGGGAAACATCTCAATTGAGAAAGTTTCCTCAAAGGAAAACATTGCCGATATCCTCACAAAACCTCTCAAGAGAGAACCTTTCAACTATCTTAGACTTGGTTTAGGATTAATGGAACCTAGTGAGTAGATTAAACATTAACTCGAACCTTAGATTAACCAAACACGGCAATAACCAAACCTGTGTTTTGATCCTGCGGATCCAAACGACAACAAGGGCGGATCCCTTGTTTTGGATCCGCCGGATCCGTCACTTGGTGAGCCAGTTTTTATATATTAAATAAACTCCTATACTATTCATCACACTTCCCAAAAACATATCACCTACTGGAATTCGACCCATAATTCACCAAACTCACAATTTAGGCTATCTTCTTCAACCAAATTAAGCTCTAAACATCACTGTAAGTATCCTTATCATGTTTGCATTCCTGATCTACGTCTAGGATTTCTATTTCATGCACAAAATCAAAACTTGTGGTTTATGAATAATTCTTGTAAAATCATGAAACATATTTACTGAACTGCATAACAAATCATGTTTTTCATAGTTAGGAATTGCATCTTGTAGTACATTATCATTATTTATCAAAAACCCCATGAGAAATTTTTGCTAAAATCTTCTCACGACTAGGAAAAACGGTTTTTGAACATTGTTCATACAAATACAAAAATGTTATTGTGGAAAACTAGAAGGGGGGGTTGAATAGTTTTAAGTCCTTTTTAATTTATGAAAACTTTTGTTTACTTTTTTTTAAAAAAACTTCGATTCTATCTTATGTGAATTCAACTCTTGATCAATATGAACATATATACACAAATATAAATAAGTAATGCAAGTAAGGTAAATATAATGAAATGAAAGAGAGAGATGGAAAGATCAAACCACAACACGGAGATTTATAGTGGTTCGGCTACAAGGACACCTTCCTTGCCCTACTCCACTCCTCGAGTCACCTACTCGAGAGTTTTCTTCACTATGTCAACAAACTCCCTTATGGCGGAGAAACCTTACACAACTTTAGCTTACACCGGCTTAACGACACAAAGCTAGATGTCGAGTCCTAATCGTAGCTAGAACCAATCTCACAACTTATACACAACTTCTACACGACTTAATCACGACTTCTTCACGACTTCTTCACAACTACTTTTCCACAACTACTTCACAACTACTTCTACACTACTTCTTTACAACACAACTAGTTACTTACACTAGGATCTACTTATCACAACTACACAACACTTTACACAACAACACAATTGAATGAGGTAAGTAATAACACTTCTTCACTAGTTGAAGTAGAGTTCTTCTTTTGCACTTTTGGTGGTGGAAGCTTGGATCACTTAGAAACCAATGCTTAAGAAAATATGATCAAAGGATTTACAATGTTTAGAATGAATTTAGAACAGAAAGTTTTAGTGTGCAAAAGGTGAGTAAAAGTCCAGGAGAAGGCTGGTATTTATAGGAGAAAAACTGGACAGCTGGAGACCTACTGGAGCGTGGCCGGCCCCCTTAAATAGTGGGGCGGTCCCCTTAATTTTAAGGGGGCCACCTAGTAAAATTAAGGGGGCCGCCCTAGGTGTCCGTTGCCCAGATTTGTCCTTTTGTGGGGAAGGTTTTTCTGAAACATTTTAACTTATTTTGGTTAAAAATTTGAATTCATATTTTTATAAAGGATTAAACATTATCAATATATATTAAAACCAATAGGAAACTACGTCGTTTTTTCACGCCGTTTTCCCGCCAAATTTCCGGCCCAATTGTTGGGCTGTTTTAAGCCTTATCATCTCCTCTGGCTTTCTTTGTTGATTGATCCATCTCCACTGGGTTTCTTAGTATAAGACCGACTCCTGAACCTTCTAGACATATCAAAACATCAACGTCACCACCGGTATTCTAGATGCAGAAAATGTTCGGTTTCAAGATGGAGATGAAAAAGACGAATAGTGCAAAAAGAAAATCAGAAATCGCAGGTTTGATGTTTATGAGAATTAGGGTATTGTATTAATTTTGGGATTTTTGTGAATTGGGGGTTTCGTTTAAATTTAAGGGTTTTTTATGAAATTAGGGGTCTTTGGGATTGGGATTTCATAAATGATTATTTAATTATTGGGGGTGTTTGACTTAGCTTATTTATCAGCCTTATGGGCTTATTTTGATATCTGAAGTATGTTTTCGGGTTTTCAGGTACTGGATAGTTGGACAACTAATATTCGGGTATGGTTTTCTGATTTATCTTTTTTTAAAAATTAATTCTCACCCTTACGGTTAGATATCTTGAAAATTAGCCTTATGTTCATTTGGGTATGGTTTAATTTAGGATTAGAAAGTTCATAAGCTTATCGTGCTGATGTGTAACCCAAATATCAGGATACCAAGGATTGAAGGCTATTGCATATGGGAAGTTGGGTGTATTGGTTTTATCCGCCGGGTAGGTATGTATTTTGTTCACAGTAAATGCATTTTAACATAAATGTTAACTATAGTTTTTACCTTTTTTTAATTTCAGGAAACATTCGTGTTATGTTGTATTGTGTAAAAGTGAAGACGCTGCCATGCCTTCTGCAATGTGCGTGTGTGTGCATTGTGCGTTATCATGTTGTTTAAAATATGTTTCATTAAATGATTGTTTGGGTAAGCTTATTTTTGGGGTAACTTTTGTGATCTTCAGGTTAAGGTTAAGGGCCTCGAGAAGACCATTTATAGGCTATAGCATACGTTCCATGGGGTGACGCGATGGGTTAGCATTTTATGGTTGTGTCGACCTCTTCTATGTACTTTGTTGAGTTAAAGTAAGTATTATTAATGGTTGAATATTTTAGGGGTGTTTGGATAATTAGCGTTCTTGAGTTAAAGGGTGTTTGGATTATTAGCTTATGAGCTTATTTGAAATTGAAACGGCTGATATGCACATAAACCATAGGTCCATTTAGTGGTGTCACTGGTCTGAGACCAAAGTGTATTTCTGGCGAAAGTTGTGGTAGGCTTAAGAGTGTATTCTTCATTTTCGTCAAATGTTGTAAATAGGTTTTAGCTTCTATTTTATTTTTTTTAATTTATAAGGTAAGGGTAAAAAAAACTTGGGTGGGCTTTAGAAGTCAACGTGTAAAATTTACCATATTTTTTACCCATTTCAAATTCAAGAAATATCCATTCTGTACAATGCACTTTCAATTACACTGTTAGTCAATATCACATTGTTGACCTTTTGCTGTTAGCTTGACTAATTCTGAGGTCGTTTTAACTATATTTAGTTGTAATATAAATGTATAAGTAAAAAGTAGGTACCGGAAATTGATTACCTAATTACATTTGCACGTATATTCGGATACTCCAGCGGATTCGGGTTGTGTATTTTGATGATAGCTGAAATACCAATTCCAAACACCCAAATTGAAACAGGTATGTATCATGCTTGAAACTTGGCTTTAAAAATGTATAACGTGTTAAGAAAGGGGTCTTTCGCTTAGCTTATTATCACAGTTTGGATACCACTGCTCAAAATTTCGCGTATTGTGTTAGGGCGACGTTCCTGAACATGTTTTGTCGCCTGCGCAGGGTATAGCCGCGCTGGTTGTAAGCACTCATAAAAAGAAGACCGTGATTTCTGCTGGCGTGTTGAAACAAAAGGACCAGTTGAATATTTTAGAATGTCTGGAGGAGGTATTGAAGCCTCTAAAGGGAAAGAAGGTCGAAAAGGTGTTTTTGGGCAACCCCAGGTATGAGGGTTTAGGTTACCATTATAGCATTCTACTAAAGTACGGCCGGTTAGGTAACAGGGCAATAAATGTGCAGCTCACAATGGTCAAGTACATGTGCATTACCCATGCTCCTACCTTTGGATGCGGGATAGAATTGCAGATGGTCACTTACAAATTAAGGTTTGGGTTTTAGTTGCTTTACCCTTAATGTATGTGGGATTATTTATTTTGTGAAGGAAATAGAGCTCTTAATGTATGCAGGATTATTTATTTTGTCAGGCTGTATTAAGTCGACTCAATAAAGATGCAGAAATATTTGACAATGAGGAACTTCAGTGTCACCAAAAACTTCAGGATCTTTGTAGGTCTACTAGGGAAACTAAGGTATATATGCTTAATATTTCTTTCTGAAGTTTTTTAATTGTTTATTTCTTATGTCCAGAAACCGTGAATCCATGGCCCCTGATGCAAGTTAACACTTAGTGTTCTTTGTTTTAGCATTTTCAAAAGGACATTGTTAGTGGCGTTGAAGGTTTTGTTTCAATCGGCCAAAAAGAAAAGCAAATAGGTGCGTGTTTCGTTAGTTTTCTGTTTTATGCCCAACTCTTATGGCAAAATGCCCAATAATACCATCATGTCGTAGATTTCTTATTAATGTTCAACATGGTTGAGCTTTTTTATACGTTTTGTCAAAATGGAAGATGAATAGTTTGCCTTTATATATGCAGCAAAAAGGTTGGCTGAAGACTGTCGCAAATATGGGACTGAGAATGTAAATGCTCATTTCCCCCTTACAAGAGCCGCTGTGGAACTTGGCACTTCTTATACTTCTATCGAAGACAAGAGGGAAACTATGCTTGAGATATTTAACAATCAGGTAGCTCCACCTTTATTCATCAAGGATCACTGTGATATCACTTTGACCTTCATAAAGTAAAAAAATATTGTTTGCATGTGTATAAAATTAGCTAATTCCTCAGGTTTCTTATATGTATGCTTATTCCAATTAACCTCATTATTAGTATGTGATGTATCTATAGTTTATATTTGAGCCCACTCTCCTTTTCATGTATAACAAGGCCTATTGGAGAGGCATCCACCTCCCATTCTCATTTTCATGTAGCCCACTGCTAAAGATTCATGTAGTGGGAGTAAAAATGTTATTGTTGCTACTGATGTGGGTAATAGACAAACCCAACCTGTTATTCGTGTAATATATTTATCGTATTGATGTCGTTATTTGTGTCGCCAAAAGCTTTATATTTTCTCATTTTTTTTGGGTACGGTAGCCCTGTTGAAAAATGTATCTGTTGTTTCGCGTCAACGCACGCAGGTGTAAACTATAGCTGGTAACCCCGCCAGGCCGCAACGCGGCCGACCGCCGCCATACTTGTTTTTATTTAATACCAAAAATGTTTTTCAAAAATATATAAAATGTTTTTGATGTTTTATAAAAATCTAATTATTAAGAAAATGTTCCTTTGATCATATAATGCATTAAGCATTAGTTCATTCATACCTTAAGTGATTTGAGTTGTAGAAATAGATATTTACAACTAAATACTTGTTTACGTCATAATTTTCCGATTAATGATTTTACATTTTGTGATTATCAAAACATAGAGATATCGAAAAATATTAATAACGTGTTTAGGCATTATTTATATCAACAATCTCCCCCTTTTTGATGATTACAAAATCTAAACTCATTAAATCTAAAAATTAGTTTTTAGACAAGTATTTAGTGAGTTTACATCTATTTCTCCCCCTTTTTGTAGAATCAAAAAGGTTATGCCGACAAGTGTTAGAATCTAAATTGTCAGGACGAGAACTCCCCCTTGATGTGTACTCCCCCTCGTTTGGGGGCACCAAGGAAATGAGCTATGGAACGCTTGCAAGAAAAATGTTAGAAGCACAAGTATATGTAACAACAATAAGCAAGCATGTAGAATAAGACCATTCATTAAATAAAAGTGTTGTGTATAAATACACAACCAAGTAGATTACAACAAGAGTCATACAAACATTCAATTAAAAATAACTAATGATACTACATAATCGTCCTAGTAGTACATGATCTTCCATGGAGCTTGCATACAAAAAGGGTTTGAAAATTATTTATAAGCATTGCATATGCTTAATTGGATGAAAAAGGAGGTGGTGGTGGTGTAGTGGGTGAAGGTGGTGGAGGTGGTGGTGGTGGTGGGTTGGTAAGCATGTGTTCAAGAGATGAAAACATGTAGTGTATCTCATCTCTAAGACCAAAGATTATGGTCCGGTTATGGATGCAACAAAGACAATTGTCACCATGGGCTTCAAGCAATGCCCAAGGTATAGGAAAGAGTGGTTGTGGGGTTGGTGATGGTGAGAAGTGAGCATCAAGAGGTGTGATGGGTGATAAGGAAATGGCAAGTTGGGTGTATGAAGGTTCTTGAGTGGATGGTGGTGATGATGCTCTTGGTGATGATGTTAGGTGAGTGTGGATGTAGTCATTGATGGATGAAGTGGATGGAATGGAGGAAGATGAAGCTCCATGGGTAGAGGGTGTTTTTTATGGTGCATTTGGTGCACTTGGGGATGAATTTTGAGGTGGTGGTGATGGAGTTTTGATGTCATCTTGGGTTAGGTCTATGAAAGGTTGTTTTGGTGGTATGATAACAAGTCTTTGCTTCCTTGGAGTCTTAGAGATGGAGGATTTTGGTGATAACATGGTGGTTTTGGATGATGAAGGATGATGGAATGAGAGGTGATTGTATGGAGGAAATTTATAGTATGAAAATGTGGTTGGTTTAGGTTGATTTTTGAGGTTTTGTAGAAAGATTCCAACACCAGTTCGTCCATAAGGAAAAATGGTAGCTGGGGCTAGGTAAAAGTGGTCACAAGATGCAAAAGAAAACAGTAAATTTTACTGTCCAGATGGTCGGTCCCCTTAATTGCTGGCCGGCCCCCTTAAAATTAAGGGGACCGCCTAAGGAATTAAGGAGGCCGCCCATCTGGTGTTTTCCCAGGCGACCAAATTTGAAAATTTTCCAGAAAAAAAAATCATTTTTAGGGTGTATTTGCAGCAAGTTCCATTTGGATCATGTACATCAAGAATGATTAAATATTATCAATAGCATATTAAACAAATAATATACATATTAAGACTAAAAAAAATCATATTAGAAGCATAGGCATATAATTTCAAATAAACTAGTAGCTTAGTTCTAATAAGTTTATCATCTAACATAATAAAAGTCATAACAAACAAATGTTAAGATAATAATACTACATATAAATGTCTGATCATAACATCAATAAAAATCAACTAAACACTCATCAAACATGTCTATTTCTTCTTCTTTCCAAACATCCTTCCAAGTGTCTTTCCAATAGACTTGAAACCGCCTCGTACTTCTTGGTGCATCTGCTGTGTGGTGTTGAGTAGTTCGGTTTGTCTTTCAAACAGTAGTTCGTCTGTTCGTTCGGAACGAGAAGGAACTTGATACTCGGTGTAATCAAGATCCGGAAGATTTTCAACGAAGGTCCTAGGTGATGGGGTACTAGCACGTGTTGTGCCCTCATCATCATCATCATCATCATCATCATCGTCTCCTTGATGTGACGTGGAACCACGAGGTGGAAGTGAGACAGATTTACGAGATTTTCCCTTGTCGCTTCGGGGGCGACGTTCACGGACACGAACAAGTGGATTAAGGACCGGTTGAACAGTCTCATAAATTGGACTCTGAAGATGTGGATAATGCATCATGACATGATTGTAGAGGCGAGTGAGAAACATGCCATACGGAAGATTTGCATTATGAGTGTTTTTGGCGAACATGATGCGGAAGACAAAGAGATATGCCAAATTGTACGGCTGTTCAGCGACAATACAATACAACATATGAGCTATGCTCGCCGTGACATGATCACGGTGACCACCGGTACCGAACGCATTCTCACGAATGAGTTCTTCCCAACGCTTCATGTCGGGGCGTAACTCCTTGAGGAGGATTTGGTTAGCATGGATGTCAACATCTTTTGACTTGATTCTCCGGCTAGTCGTACCACGAGCTAGCCCAAGATATTGACGAATTTCTTCGGAGGATGGAATCTCAGAGTAGTAAGGACCCTGTTGAGGTCGATATTGCTCAAGAGATGAGAGATCCCACTCATTAGAGAAGACAGCTTGACCGGAGTAGGGGATTCTTAGAATTTGACCGAATTGAGCGAGAGTAAGAGTAATGAATTCGCGTTGAATCATAAAGGATATGAGGATACAGCCATTGGGATCGGTTTGCACCGTCACTTGGCTATAGAAGTCAAGAACAAAGCGGGGAATGATAAGCTCATTGATTTTGTAGAGACAATCAAGACTAACGTTGGAGAACATTCATTCGATATAGTCGGATTCATAGAACGATGGATAGACAACTCTCCCTTCATGAATGTTTCTATCTTCAATGGGACGATAGAAACAAGCAACAGCGGGAGAAATGCCTGGAGTGGCAGAGACTTTAGGAATGTATTCTTTTGTTTTTGAGACATCACCGACTGTAGTTTTGGGCATTTTCACCTATACAAGAAAGCAACAAACAAAGAAAAATAAGAAAATGACATGCATATATTATATATGCTACTTATGTGGAACGTAAACATACTTCGACTCTAAAACTTAAATCCTAAGAAGTAGTTTACAATGTTCCTTAGTTTTAATTTTTAACTCACTTAAAATGTATTTTATGATGTTAAAGAATAGTTTTAGGGACATTATGATAAGAAATCAAAAACATCCGAACGTTCTTTTATACGTCATAAGCTACTTTGAAATGTGGCTAGACAAACATTGGATTGTATATCTAGCTATTTCTTACGAGTGTTCATGTTAAGTAACTTAGATTTTGACTCAAAAATTTCTTTCAAAATGTTGTGCCAAATGCTCCTTTAAATATGAAAATAACTAGTAAAATTTCAATATACATATGAATTATGTATCTTGATGACTTAAAACAACTAATTGCGTGTTTATAAACTTGACAAGTAGTTGTGAACTTAATTTTGATCAAATTTTGATGATTCTAGCTCCTAATCCAAACACTCTCTTATATTTAACAAAAACATTTTTTATGATTCGAAAAATATATTTTTAAGATTAGTGAGTTGTAATAAACCAATGTGATTAGTTTTAACAAGTGATTAGTTTATCAATGCTTTGACATAATGGTGTTTAATTACTTAGTTTCTAGGTTGATTAAGCATGCTAATCCTATGGGGAGCATTTGGTTATAAGATTTCTAGACTTAATTTTAACAAAATTTGGATTAAAAGAAAATTAAGTAAAAGACCTAATTATGATTAGACTCAAAATTGAATGGAATTAGATGAAATGTGAATTAGAAAACTTACAAAATGTGTTGCTAATCTAAATATAGGTGTTTGCCCCTTGTGAAATTAGTCGGGAATGATGATTTGGTGAATGGTTTTGGGTTTTGGTTCGTTCACAGCAGCAGCAAGTATGGGTGTGTTTGAAAAGTGGGGTGTTTGGCAAATGAAATTGGAAGAAAAACGTTTTTGGAAGCTACAGTAGGCCGGTCCCCTTAATTATTAAGGGGGCCGCCCCCGTTTACTAGCCGGTCCCCTTAAACATTAAGGGGGCCGCCTACCAAACTTGGAATTAGTTCGGGTTTAGTTTCTGATAGCAAAATAATTTTATGTATATATATATAGATTTATTATATATCAAAAATACGTTGGGTTTTAATGGCACGAGGAAGGAATACTTGACATTTTATTAACATTTCGTTAAGAAAACATTTCTTGAGAATTTTGGATAAAATGATCAAGATGTCAAGTCGACAGAGGTTTTAGGGAGTGAGAGTAAAAGTGCATATTTATATATATAATAACGGAGATAGGTGCTGACGGCGACGGGAGATAATGACGGAGATAGGTGCTGACGGCGACAGGAGTTTGTTTCATCCATAGTTTTCTTGACGCGACGGTCGAAGTGCTACTTCTACGTTAATCCACTTAACTCACTTCTCTTCATCACCATGAGTTATGTGATAGTGGACACGGAAGATTTTCGTGTTGAACGTTAAAGTTCAAAAGAGGCAAAGGGGGAAGAAAAGGTTCGAGGACGAACAATTTCTTTTAGTTCTAGATAGTCAACAAATGACGTATCTAGGTTATGTGCGGATATATTTATATATGTATATAGTATATATAATAATATGGATATATATATATATATAATATATATATATATATATATATATATATATATATATATATATATATATATATATATATATATATATATATATATATATATATATATTTATATTTATATTATGTATATGTATAAGAGATTATCTACTAACTACCATACAAGTACTGACTAAACTAGGCATTAAAAACTTATGGGGGCATGCAATTGGCTAGTTCATTAATCTACGCACATAATGATGAGCATGAAAGAGGGGCGTACCTTTTAGTCTTCAACATGTGGTCTTCAAGCGCTTCAAAGCGTTTATGTTTGACTTGTAGAAGTCAATCAAGGAAGAGATGCCAATAATCCAATGAAATAGCAATTTAGCCACTTGGTCCCCATTGTCTCATTGATCCAAAGTTGTTTGAACCAAAAATGGGTTGTAGTTGACTAGGATGCATGTATGGTGGAAGTATTCCCCAATGATTAAAGCTTGGTGGATTCGGGTAATTCCACATTGGGTAACGATTATTATGACGGTTTGGTCTATTTTGGTTTCTTTTAGGTTGAGGTGTTTTAGGCCGAGGGTGAGGACTAGGTGGTCTTCTAGGAGGAGGTGTTTTTGACCTAAGCTTTGGTTTAGAGTTTTCTACTTCGGTTTTTAAAGATGGTTTGTAGAAAGCTTCTATTTCCTCATTATTGGCTATGGGTATTTTTCTATCTTTTATAAGTATATATTTAGGCTTTGACTCTAATAATTTTTGATTACTAGTTTCACTTTCAAACTTTACATTTTTAGTTTCACTAGTTGTAGCCTTAGTTGAGTTAAATCCTAATCCGGTTTTATCTCCTGATATTCTTTGAATGCTTATTATATCTCTAAGTGAATTACTACTATTTTCAAATTTGTTAAGTCTGCAAATTTCTTCCTTAAGTATTTCATTTTCATTTTTAGTTTCTTGACATGTTTTACATTCCAGGACTTCTTTGCCTTTTTCTAAGTTATGTAGTTTAATTTTTAATTCCAGCATTTCTTTTTCTAATTGGCTATTTATGTGTTTTAGTGATTTATTTTTAGTCATTACTTTTTGACCTAATATACATAACCTATTATATTCGTTATCTAGGTCTTTTTCATCTAATGATAAATTTTCATCACTAAAGTATTCGGTTTCGGAACGTACCTCACTTGATGTCTTAGCCATAAGACATTTCTCCTCTTTTGTGGTTTCTTTCTCGTCTTCTTCACTGTCACTCCATGCTCCTCCAATGAACGCCTTTTGGTTTTGCTCCTTTGACATCAGAGGACATCTTCCAATGAGATGATTTGGATCACCGCATTTGAAGCACTTCCTCTCGCTCTTGCTACCTTTGTCGTCTTTGTTTCTTTGGAGTGTTTTCCTTTCATCATGTGGTTTTCTAACGAATCTTCCTCGTCTTTTGAAAAACTTCTTGAAGTCTCTTACGGCCATGGCATATTCTTCATCATCACTTTCGGAGGTTGAGCTATCCTCGTCACTTGATGCTTTCCTAGCTTTCAACGCGATTGACTTGCTTTGCTCTTTCTTTCCTTTGACCATCTCGATGTCTTTCTTGATTATTGCTTCGTAGACTTTTAAGTTGCCAATCAACTCGTCAAGTTGAAGAGTTGACAAGTTCTTCGATTCTTCAATCGCCGTAACTTTAGCTCGCCATTTTGGATGAAGAGCCCTAAGAAATTTTCTGACAAAATTTTTACTAGAAAAACTCTCATCAAGTGCCTTTAAACTTGTGATGATTGTGTTAAACCTAGCAAATGCATTATCAATTGATTCCTCTTCCGGAATCGTGAATTGTTCATATTGTTGAACAAGAAGATCTATTTTATTATCTTTGACTTGACTATTACCTTGGTGAGTTATTAGTAAAGAATTCCAAATTTCTTTTGCGGTTTCGCACATAAAGATTCTTTCGTATTCTTTACGTGGTAACGCATTATAAATAACCATTTTAGCCTCATTATTTTTAGAATGTTTTCTTTTTAAATCATCACTTTGTTTTTCAAAAGGTACAATTTCATCCTTTTTAGTTTCAAGATTATGTTGAATAGGTAAAAAATCACCATTAGTAATAACATGCCAAAGATCTAGATCTTTTGATTTCACATAAGTTTCGAATCGATTTTTCCAATATAAAAATCCATCACTTTCAAATAGTGGTGGTCTTTGCATAGATTGCCCTTCTAAATATTTTTCAGATTCCATAGATCGTTTCAAGTTTTAAAATACAGTTTATTTTAAAAATCTTGTTTGACGTGGCTCTTGATACCAATTGTGGAAAACTAGAAGGGGGGTTGAATAGTTTTAAGTCCTTTTTAATTTATGAAAACTTTTGTTTACTTTTTTTTAAAAAAACTTCGATTCTATCTTATGTGAATTCAACTCTTGATCAATATGAACATATATACACAAATATAAATAAGTAATGCAAGTAAGGTAAATATAATGAAATGAAAGAGAGAGATGGAAAGATCAAACCACAACACGGAGATTTATAGTGGTTTGGCTACAAGGACACCTTCCTTGCCCTACTCCACTCCTCGAGTCACCTACTCGAGAGTTTTCTTCACTATGTCAACAAACTCCCTTATGGCGGAGAAACCTTACACAACTTTAGCTTACACCGGCTTAACGACACAAAGCTAGATGTCGAGTTCTAATCGTAGCTAGAACCAATCTCACAACTTATACACAACTTCTACACGACTTAATCACGACTTATTCACGACTTCTTCACGACTTTTTCACGACTTCTTCACAACTACTTTTCCACAACTACTTCACAACTACTTCTACACTACTTCTTTACAACACAACAAATTACTTACACTAGGATCTACTTATCACAACTATAAAACACTTTACACAACAACACAATTGAATGAGGTAAGTAATAACACTTCTTCACTAGTTGAAGTAGAGTTCTTCTTTTGCACTTTTGGTGGTTGAAGCTTGGATCACTTAGAAACCAATGCTTAAGAAAATATGATCAAAGGATTTACAATGTTTAGAAAGGTTTTAAAACAGAAAGTTTTAGTGTGCAAAAGGTGAGTAAAAATCCAGGAGAAGGCTGGTATTTATAGGAGAAAAACTGGACAGCTGGAGACCTACTGGAGCGTGGCCGGCCCCCTTAAATAGGGGGGCGGTCCCCTTAATTTTAAGGGGGCCGCCTAGTAAAATTAAAGGGGCCGCCCTAGGTGTCCGTTGCCCAGATTTGTCCTTTTGTGGGGAAGGTTTTTCTGGAACATTTTAACTGATTTTGGTTAAAAATTTGAATTCATATTTTTATAAAGGATTAAACATTTTTATTTAATACCAAAAATGTTTTTCAAAAATATATAAAATATTTTTGATGTTTTATAAAAAATCTAATTATTAAGAAAATGTTCCTTTGATCATATAATGCATTAAGCATTAGTTCATTCATACCTTAAGTGATTTGAGTTGTAGAAATAGATATTTACAACTAAATACTTGTTTACGTCATAATTTTCCGATTAATGATTTTGCATTTTGTGATTATCAAAACATAGAGATATCGAAAAATATTAATAACGTGTTTAGGCATTATTTATATCAACAGTTATGTTTTAAACATCACTTGCATAATGTCTCTTGAATGCTAAAGGGAATACATAACTAATATGTATTTTCGGATACATTCAAATGAAGCTACATTGAAGTAGGAGCGTTTGGGTTATCTCTCGTTTTATCATATAACTTGCATAAACTAAATTTTCGTGCATCGAAAGGAGTCGAGATAACCGTACCTCCACGTTGTCCCCATGTAGGCACACACTAGACATATATACGTATTTTCGATAATTTCAACTAAACTACATATCTTTCGTGTTTAGGATAATCATGCCTCCCGCAACTAATTATGATCACAAAAACACCATCAAATACCTACCCAAACACCACAAAACCAAGGGTCTCACCGAAGCTCAAGTAAATATTTTTAAAGCACTAGAAAAACGATATGTCCATGAGGGTAGGGTTGTAGACTCCTCATTTTATGAAGGAATCATGCTTAGAGAACAACTAGCCGCAATTCACTTCGATTGTCTTCTAGATATCGATGAACCCATAGTCCCTAGGTTTATACTTGAATTTTATGCAACTGTAGGTCTTAGTTCAAACGACAATGGTTACATGAACATTCACTTTTGAGTCAATGAAACCCAATTCAACATTCCTTTTGATCAATTTGGAGATGTCTTAGGAGTTCCAAATCAAGGAACATGTGTCTATTCGGATAAATGGTCATTGACAATCTTAGAATCAAACCTTGATCGAACGGCACCATATGCCACACCTTTAACCGCAAAAGAAACCATTCGGGAGCATCTCTTCTTACCTAGGAACAACCCAACTAGGTTGCATCGAGGTCGTCTAGTAAATAGAGATCCTTTTGCCATGGAACTCAATGAACTTAGGCCTCAATTCAAGAAGCTAGAAGAAGTTTTGAGGGCAAATGTCATAAGCACCATAGGGAATCGAGACCATATCAATGCATGTCTTTGTTACATGATGTATTGTGTGTCAAAACATCAACCGTTCAACCTTGCATACTATATCGCCAAGCGAATGGCCGATATTCCGGTACAAGGTACCACCGCAATGCCCTACGGGATGCTCTTGACCTGTCTCTATAAAGCCTTTGAACCCATTCCTAGAAATGCTTTAGGTTTTGTTCCTGACTACGACGAGATTCCACACACTTTTGTTCCTTTAAGTGATCATAGGGTAGCGGTTGCAAAAGGCAAACGTCCTCATCCTCCTACATCATCATCATCATCATCAATGAGCGAAGATGATGGTTTGCCCAACTCTAGGATCTCTCCACCGGAATACTTAAGTCAACTTCCACCAATCCCAAATGAATCAGCGGAATTTCGGCAAACTAAAGGAATGGTGAAGAATTTGGGCCGATGGATCATGAAGCTTCACAAGGGTTACAAGAAAATAATCAAGAAAATGAACGACAAGTGAGGTTTGAGGAGTGTTTGGCATTAGACGTTTTCAAACAATGATGTGTTGGACTTGTATGTTTCTTAAGACATTATGTCTGTACTTAACTTGTGTGTGAACTAACTCAAAATTGCAAGTCGATAACACATGTTGTTATCAATTTTCCGAGATTAAGCCCCCGTTTGGCTTAACTCCCTTTATGGTAAGATATTATGATCGGATTAATCTATGTGTAAACATGTGTTAGAACCTATATATTTAGTATTTTTCTATCACATATTAGCTATTACATATGTTTTAGGAGATTTTTCGGGTTTTGACCGAGAAACGAAAATTTTGACATTCATTATGTTTAGAATTCGCACTTTCATATGGCGGATTTGGTGGATCCCAAATTTTGAATCCGCCTAGTGTATCCTTTGGCTCCGCCATTCCTAAACCTGCGGATTCCACGGCTCCCAAATTTTGGATCCGTCTTTGTTGTCGATTGGATCCGCAGGTGCCAATAGTAACATTTTTCAAAAATTCCCGACTAATCCCGATAGTTAGATTTTGGATTATAGTTTTTAGAAATTCTTTACTGATCATTAGACTCTTTAGAATGTTTTAGGGACTCTTAGAACCTTAAAAAATCAATTTCCCACCAAAATTTGAATTTTCAAATTTAACATGTGAGTTACCTTTCTAATACAAGCAAGGAACCCTTTTATGGGATCCGTCAAATCCGTGGGAACATCATATCAACAGATTTTCCACTCACTCTTTGCATTAACTGCAAATCTCCCACATTTCACTCAACTCCATTTGTATGGATTGACCTTAGGATGTGACAAGCTTGATTTTTTTGTTCCAAATCATTAGGAACCAACATTCCTCATTGGATTCACATCAAATCCAAACACTAACTTCAAAAAATCTTACTGTCTATAAATTAGAAAGTTCAAGTTCATTCAAAACTCACTCACTCATCATCTTCTCTACATATCTCTCATGTACTTCTTAGCTACATTATCAATCTTAACCATGACAAAATCAAGTAACTCATCTACAAGCAGACCCGCAAGAAGGACAGCTCGTATGAGTGTCCGTCCTTGTTGCTTCGTGAACCTAACCAACTCATCATCAGACGAGTCTTCTCCTCTAAACATCTCTTCACCAATCGCAAATGAGAATTTTCTCAATCTTGCTACTCCAACACCATCTCACACCATTATCTCCACACCACCACCAACAATCACACCTGTTGCTACAACTCCACCGCCTGCCCCAACCCAACCTAGCAAATCACCTTCACCACCACATTCACCTCAACTACAGCCCTTGGAACTTTTTAGAACTCCACCAACTTCACCTCATCCTCACCTTGAGGATTTGGAGGATCTTCCACCAAGATCAACCAATCCTCCTCCTATGACCTTTGAAGGTCAAGAACCCATTCTTTTTCATCCACTTTATCAGGATATCCACGGTCCTTTATACCGTGATCCACAACCACCTCAACCACAAACACAACCCCTCTCACCAACATCCACACTAGTTGCCATTGATGAGGCAATGTGGATCAATCAACCACAAACCCAAGAGGAAATCAATGAGGAACTCACCCGCCTCTATGCTCTCTCTCATATGGTGGATTCCCGCCTTGGTGAAGCAATGGATCTCCAATCCATCTTGATGAACTCCATCCCCACTCCACCATCATCCAACCAACAACAACAACCACCATCAAACAACCAATCACCACCACCACCACAAAATAATGAGCCTACCCTTCCTCCTGGTTTTCCAAGGCATGATTGCTCGCAATGCGAGAGAACCGCTCACTTGGCCCAAAGGACCAACATTTTAGTCCATGAGCTCCAAAATGAAATGAGGTTCATCTTGAACCACATTCTCGAGCGTCTCAATGCAATCTCTCATCCTCCTCAATAGGAGCTCTTTAGTTTCCTCTTATAGGAACTTTTAGGATTTTGTTTTAGAATTTTTCTTTTTAGGATTTATTTTCTTTGTTTAAATGTAACATCATTTTTTCCAAGTAATGAATGTTATGTTTTTATGCTTGTGGGTGATCAACATTTAGCATATTATCTTATTTTAGATTACTAACATCATAGTATAGTTGTTTTAACTTCACATAATGCTTTGATCAATTGTACTTAGGTACTTAATTTTGATCAGACCCTTCATTTTGACTTTTTAAAGTCAAATGGGTTGACCTTTCTTGTTTGGTTGACCATTACATATGCATTTTGCTTCTTGGTTGAAGTTTTTCATTACTAACTTTTATTTTGTAGCGTATCATATCCTTGAAATGTATACGTTGGTACCCTAGCAATGGGGAGTATACATCAAGGGGGAGCATATCATATTCTAATCATTTGTTTTGTAGGATCATACATCATATACTTGGCACTCCATTTAGGGGGAGTATAATCCAAGGGGGAGCTTTACAGTTTTCAAAATCACATTCCGCTATGCATATCTTCTTTTTGTTTAGACAAAAAGGGGGAGAAAAGATTAAGTTTACATCACTGTGAAACATCACAGTACATACTTTTTGCTTAAAATAGATTTTAAAACTTGCATAAACTAACTTAATCTATATTTTTAAAAGACTCATCCTTTATTTAAGCTCTTTACTTAAAAATACACTTTATGTTTTGTCATCAACAAAAAGGGGGAGATTGTTAATACAAATATCGTCCCAAAAACGTTATTTATATTTTACGATCTTTGCTTAATTTTGTTAATGACAAATACAAAGTTTATCCTTAAGCAAAAGCATAAATATAAGAATAAGCCTTTTACATTTATAGTGATAAGTCTTTTAAAACATATTTACATATTACAAGATCTCTAGGAGTAACATTATATACATATATACATTTACAAGTTTCTTCCTTAAATTAGAAACTTTATTTTTTAAATATTAGGATGACATCATGGCATGCATCATGAACACAATCTTAGAAAGATTTTGAGATATCTTGTATTGATCTTCAAGCCAAAGAGTTGACATTGGAAGATATGGCAAGATATGGAAAGATTTGAGAATCTCTTAGCTGTCCTGAAGTGGCGGATCCAAACCCATACAAGGGCGGATCCAATTTTAGGGATCCGCCAAATCCGCCAACTGTTGAATCAGTTTGCCTATAAATAGCAAGCTGATCATTTGGGCATTTTCATCACTGATATAGCTTAAATACATACCCATTCATTTACATATCACTAACCCATATCATTCTTTCATTTCATTGATCTTTCCTTTTGTAGCAAAGAGATCAAAGCATATAAGGATCAACCTACTGTTGTTATCCTTTTAGTATAGACTCTGTGTGATTTTGTATTAGTTCACACATCATTGTTTGTATCTTTTATTCAGTAGAGTTTGGTTAGTGTTTTAGTCCTTAAAACACAAAGAGTGTCGGGAGTGGTTGTACCCTTGTAAAAGAACCAACGGGAGTGGTTGTACCCTTGTTAAAGAACCAACGGGTACCCTTGTTAAAGAACCAACGGGAGTGGTTGTACCCTTGTAAAGAAGGGAGTTTGTTTCTTAGCAAGCTGATCATTTGGGCATTTTCATCACTGATATAGCTTAAATACATACTCATTCATTTACATATCACTAACCCATATCATTCTTTCATTTCATTGATCTTTCCTTTTGTAGCAAAGAGATCAAAGCATATAAGGATCAACCTACTGTTGTTATCCTTTTAGTATAGACTCTGTGTGATTTTGTATTAGTTCACACATCATTGTTTGTATCATTTATTCAGTAGAGTTTGGTTAGTGTTTTAGTCCTTAAAACACAAAGAGTGTCGGGAGTGGTTGTACCCTTGTGAAAGAACCAACGGGAGTGGTTGTACCCTTGTTAAAGAACCAACGGGAGTGGTTGTACCCTTGTTAAAGAACCAACGGGAGTGGTTGTACCCTTGTAAAGAAGGGAGTTTGTTTCTTAGTGAAGAAAAACTCTCGAGTTAGAGGCTCGAGGAGTGGAGTAGGGCAAGGAAGAGAGTCCTTGTAGCCGAACCACTATAAATCTCCGTGTTGTGGTTTGATTGTTCCTATCCTTACTTACTTTACTTATATTGCTTGTTTGTGAGTATTTACTTTGAAATCACGTTAAGTCACAAAGCGAATTAATTTAAAAACGGTAAAAACTATTCAACCCCCTTCTAGTTTTCCACACATGGTAAAAACCATGGTTGTTTCTGTGGTGGTTTAGATCTGTGTTAAAAACCATGGTAAAAACCATGGTTGTTTAGATATGTGGTTGTTTAGATCTTTGGTGGTTTAGATCTTTGGTAAATATGTGAAACCATTAAAAACCATGGTGGTTTCTGTGGTGGTTTAGATCCGTGGTAAAAACCATGGTGGTTTCTGTGGTGGTTTAGATCCATGGTAAAAACCATGGTTGTTGATGTTCTTGGTGAAAAACTGCTTATGTGCTTATGTGGTTTCTTAGATCTTGGTGTTTCTTGGTTTGTTAGATCTTAAAAAAGCAGTTATGAAACTGCTTATGTGCTTATGTGGTTTGTTAGATCTTGGTGTTTCTTGGTTTGTTAGATCTTTTTAGATCTTGGTGAATGCAAGTTTGATCACTGCTAGTTTTTGTTTTGTGAATGCAAGTTTGATCACTGCTAGTGGTTTATAATCTCAAAAGTGAATATTCAATAGATCTTGATGGTGATGCTTTTTCATAACTGCTTTTTTAGATCTTTTTAGTTCTTAAAAAAGCAATTATAAAACTGCTTATATTCTTATGTGGTTTGCTTATGTGATGGTGTTCTGGTGTTCTTGGATGGTGATGGTGTGTTCTGGTGTATTTGGATATGTGATGGTGTTCTGGTGTTCTTGGATGGTGATGGTTTGTTGAAACTGCTTATTATTAAAATAAGCAGTTGTGATGGTTTGTTGAAACTGCTTATTATCAAATAAGCAGTTGTGATGGTTTGTTGAAACTGCTTATTATTAAAATAAGCAGTTTTTTTCTAAACTTGGTTTTTTAAAATGGTTTCTTAAAAAAAACCGAGATACGGCGATGATGATAAAAAAAATAAAAAAAAAAATAATAAAAAAAAATAAAAAAAATCTTGTTTTGATTGGCATGGCATAACCGAATGGACGGTAAAGTGAGTTTTTTCCACTTTGCAACCTTCAAATTTGCAGCTAAAATGATAAAACGATAATAATCTGAGCCTATTAAAAATCTTGATTTATCATTTTTTTATAAACGTTACACATTTTTTAAAGTAATATGTGTAATAGCGTAAAATTATACCTCAGTCGTGTAAAACGGTGATGTATTCATCGTTCCTTTCTGCAAGCAAGTATTGATATGTTAGTTTTTGTTTTGTGAATGCTAGTTTGATCACTGCTAATGTTTGTTTTGTAAATGCAAGTTTGATCACTACTAGTGGTTTATAATCTCAAAAGGGAATATTAAATAGTGAAAAAAGGACTTCTACTCCCGTGACTAAATGATCACTCCTGTGAAAAAAGGACTAAGTAAAAAAAAAGGGGCAGTGATCAAAAATACAAAACATTGAGTAAAAGAAGGACTATAAAAAAAATAAGACAACTAGGATATAAAAAAAAAGGACTTCTACACAAGTAAAAGAGGGCAGTTGATATTAAAAAAAAAAAAAACAAGATGACAAAAATACAAAAACACAAAAACATAAGGACACCCTAGTATAGGGAGGGTTTTGGGTAGGGAGGGGTAGGGAGGGTTTGTATAGTATGACCCAATGAAAAAATGTCTTTCAGTATAGCCAAAAATGCAAGTTTAGTTATAGAAAAGATAAATCTGCAAATTATGCCATTACTGTAGATGTTTATTTGCAAATTGTGTCCCTCGGCCTAACTATCGTTAGAAAATCTCGTTAGTTACTGTTCCAAGTGGGTATTTTAGTCATTTCAATGTTCCTGCTTTTTGTTAAGTATTTAATTATTTGTATGCACTAGTCCCAAGAAACCCTGTAGTTTTAGGGACATAATTTGCAACCTAAGTTCATCATATAATTGCTACCATCTTGTTTGATCTCACTCATTCAGCCACCACTACCGATCAAAAGTCACACCATATAACTCAACTAGTCCCCAACTAGTTACTTCACACCTTCGTTCTCATCCACACCATCACCTACATATCTCTCTCAAAAGCTATTGTCATTGTTCATCATCTTCTTCATCTGAAAAATGGTTCTTTGTGCCTGTGGTCTACAAGCTGTGGTCCGAACATCATGGACCAACAGAAATCATGGGCGTGGATTCTATGTATGCCCGACCTACGTAAGTTTTACTCTTGATCAAAACAAAATAATGTTGTATTTTACAAGTTGCCTTTGTTTTCTTCATTTTATTTACATTTCTTTCATTTTACAGAACTCGAGCAGTCCGTTCATTGGTTGGGTAGATCCGCCAATGTGCGACAGATCTCTTGATATCATCCCTGGTTTGCTTAAGACTATGGATGCTTTGGAAGATGTTCTTGCATTAGAGCAAGAAAGGGCTGACTATGAAGAGCATATGGAAAACGAGGAGGAGATGCGGGCAAACCAGGAGGAGATGCGGGTAAACATGGAGGAGCTGCGAGCAAACAAGTTGCGAAAATACTTGATCATCAGTTGGGTGTTCTTCGTTCTTATGTTTACTTGCAAAGTTGACCAATTGGGTTTGGTCAATGTGGGTTTTTTTTTGGGTTGTCTATTTGTTGATGGTTTATGTTATGGGTTTATGAACAATATATTTTGTTAATGGTGTAACTTATGGAATTAGGTTATGTACATCATGGTTTTTCATCAATATTTCAAGTTTCTTGATTATCTACTTTGATTCTTGTTATTTGTTTGTTAAATCGGATTATGATTGTTTATGATCCAAATATAAGTGGATTGCTTGATGTTTATGATCCAAATATGTTGCAGAGTATGATTTAGTTTACAGTAAAAAGTTAACTACATTACAAATATATTCATGACATTCTGCAAGTTCATAAATGTGCTTTAAAAGTCAAACAAAAACCTTTGGTTGATGGTGGGTTGGATGGCTAACATGAGTAGAAGTTGTTGTATGTGTGTTCAGTAAGGATTGGTGGAGTAGAAGCAGTGTTTGGGGTATGTGTTGAAGATAAAGAATTGTCAGTATGAGGAGTGTTGATGCGGATATTGTAAATCTCAAGAAGTTTTACAATCCTCCTAGGTAGTGAACCTAACCGTTGTAGTGTAGTATAGGCAAGACACGGGGGATTGATCGTTCTCTAGGGGAATAGTGTTGTGAAGGCCGAAATTTATGACGAGATAGGTCTAAAGGTAAGGGATGATTCTTTTTGTATTTTTATATTTTGTTTAAAGCAAATTAAAATATCTCGGGGTTTGAAGATTGGGTTTTTAAAACTAATAATTAAACTAATAAAATGGAAACTAAATTAAAACTAATACTCCCTCCGTCCCTAAATAAATGTCCACTATTTACTTTTAAAGTTATTTTCTTTAAACTTTGACCTTAAATTATTTCATTTGTGTTATGTAATACTTGATAAAAATTATACAAATGAAAATACAATTAAAACTCAATCCATTCATATATTTTGCATTAAGTATTACATAACACAAATAAAATAATTTAAAGTCGAAGTTAAAAAGAGAAGAAATTTAAAAGTCAATAATGGACATTTATTTAGGGCCGGAGGGAGTAAAACGGAAAATAAATGGTGGTAACTCTTATGATAGGTAAATGTGTTTACTTATATTAACCTTACTCCCCAGTTATCTCTTATTGATTAGTCGAATTGTCACGTCCTTATTTTAATTCGTGCGTTGTATTCCTTAATGTTGGTCGTAGGGAGGTGCCATATGCCCTAACTCTATGAATGTATAAGTCTCCTTTAAGAATCTTAAGCTCATTAAAACTCTTACTATCAACAAGCCGCAATTCATGCAATAAATATAGCGGGGGGAAAAAAATAAAAAAAATAAATAAATAAATTAGTTCACTCTAGTGTTGCGTTTAGTCGGACGTCCAAGCTAATACATATAAGAATGAAGACAGTTTTCCTACTCCTAACGCGAGGCAACCAATTAAACAAGAGACGACAATCAATAATTAATAACTATGTTTCATTCAAATCTAAGCAAACACTAATTAGTTTAGCCGAGCATGTTAAAGAGAAAAGAAGAAAAACATATAATCAAACAACACATAGACATATTGAATGATTAAAGAGGAATTACTTAACTTTAATTAAACATAGGGTTTGGGGGCTAAAAAATCCCTTACAAAAGCTCTGAAAATAGTGCACAATGTGATCCTCCAAGATGTTACACCAATAAGGGAAAACATAAGAAAATATATATAGGTTTACACTGGTGACACCTTCACTTTATGATTGTGACGCCGTCAGCCCGCCGTTATTAGGGTTTCGTCTGTAGCTGTGCCGCCGTTGTGACGCCGTTACTATGTAATCTCTGACGCCGTCGTGGACTGTGATGCCGTCAACTTCTAGACCATCATAAAAAGTCTGAACCGTCGCGGGTAACTTGTGACGCCGTCAAGTCCCCTTTTCCTGAAGAATTCGTGACTTGGTTGTTTTCTTCGTTTTCATGTCCTAAATAACCAAAAACGTGTCGATTTCCAGCTTTCGCGTCCCAAGTACCTAAAATGTGAAAAGAAACGATTTAGGGCAATAATTGATCATATATGTACGAGTTTAGAGACTAAATAACCCCCTAAAAACGCACGTTTTAAATCCTTATCAAATATCCCTATACTTGGGAATTATTATGGATCTGGATCAGGGGTTGATAAGTATTTGTTTCAGCAACAAGAACTGGAGCAGGGATTTATGAGAGATGAGATCGACACCTTAAGGAATGCACAAGAAGATCGGTCCAGGAAGCTAGCTCAAGTTCTGGAAGCCCAAGCATCGTACAAGCAGAACCTAAAAAAGATTGTCTATGAGGACGTTACTAAAGTGGTTGCTCAAGAAGTCGGGAAGGTCGTCGCTTAAGAAATGTCAAAAGCCACTCGTTAAATTCTGAAAGCAATTGGTAATCGGTAAGAAGGTTTGATAGTGTTGTTTTTTTAGTACTTTAACAAGTTGTAACTAGATGATAACTAGTTCAAAAATTGTTGATGGAGTTCTTAGCCACATTAGTTTACACTAGTACATTCGTTAAGTTCCCTGACGACATTTTTTCCCTCGTGCCGACGTCATGACGTCGGCACCATCAAATGCCGACGACATGACGTCGACACCTATTTGTCGACACTACTCCGTCGCTATTCACTTTCCCGACGACATGGTGGGACCCACACATTTTCCCAGTCAAAGTTTTTTGTGGTTCGACAATATGGTCCCGACGACATGTCGTCGGGACCATACTACTAATTAACAATTAGATTAGTAAAGCCTAATTACGTTTTAAAAAATACCGACGACATGACGTCGGTATTAATTTATCACGGTCAACAAAAAAGTCAACAAAATTCTAATAATACCGACGACATGACGTCGGTATTAATTTATGAAGGTCAACACGAAAGTCAACGAAGTGTAATAATGCCGACGACATGTCGTCGGCATCTTATTATAGTGCAGCTGCACAGCTGCAATTTTCTAGATATTTTCCGAAAAAAATTTCGTGAAAAATCTACCAAAACCTGTAAGCAACAAAGCCTTTCAACCAATCAATACTAACACGTCCAAAACCGTACCACTTTATAACGGCTAAAACACTTATATAACCACTAAACACCCTCAAAATACATTAAAACATTATAAACTTTACAAAACGGGTGTTATAATCGCTAGACCTAGCTGCCATATCTACAAATGTTGCAATATCCGCAATGTTCAAGTCGCCAAAAGGTTAAACTATACAATAATAAGATTCGGGTCACCAAAATATAGTTTCAAAGATAAGTACAATACAAAATAACACATATACCTCTACCGGCCCTCGTCATCATCCATATCATCACTACGACGATCCTCATCATCACCACTCTTGACTCCTCCACTCCCGCTCCCGCCTGCCTCACTCCCTACTGCGCCACACCCACTGGCTGAGCCTACCTCACCTCAAGAAGGCATCTGACTAATAAACTTGTGCCATTGCGGGTTGCTCCGGACAAAACCCATCAACAAAGCGAGCTGCTTCTTAACTTCCATAGCTCCTGCTGTAGCTGCATCACTCTTCTTCTCAGCTTCATCAATCTTCTTTTGAGCTTCAGCAAGCTTCTCGTCGATCTGGGGCCCACTATACACACCTAAAAACGAAATAATCAAAATTTAAAAACGGCCATTTCAATACATAAGATGAGTCATGAGTAATCTATTAGTATTATCCCACTTTACATACCTGGAGGTGGAGGCGGGGTGTATGGTAACGGTGGCCTGCTCATGCCGGGTACTACCCTGCCCCTGCCGGCTATATGACCCCGCTGCTTGCCCTTTATAACCAGAGCAAGTAACTCCTCCTTTGTGTACGCTACCCCTGTAGGCGTATCCGATCCCAGATCCCGTAGCCGGACCATCTCTTCCTATGTAGTTGAAAAAAAATGAGAAAATTAATATATTAGTCGGGTTAATTACTAGATTATGTTTCAATAAATCATTAAAGTGCGTGTTTGGAGGGGGAAAAAAAAAACGATACTTACATATTGAAGCCGAGCCTCATCCTGCAACCATACATCATCCTTGCAGTGCGTGTCAAAAAAGCTCTGGATGAGGGACGGGTACTGGCGGTTCTCGCTGTTCCTCAAACTGTATATACACATGCATATAGGATGAAACAAATTAAAATGACAAATCAAACACCATATATATTTTAATTAAACTTAAATACTTTTATAAAATTAAAATATATAATTAAAATTAATTACTTTTATAAAATTAAAAATTTTATTTAGTATAAATACTTTTAATTAATATATAATTAAAATTAAATAATCTTATAAAAATAAAATGTGTCTTACATATTCGTGTCAAGAAGCGGCCAATGATCTGGAACCGTGGCGGCTGTAAACCTTATTCTTCTTCCGGTTCTCTTTGTTCACAGCAGCTCGTTTGAGGGTCTTCTCCGTCATGTAGAACTTGACATGCTCCTCCCATACAGACTGCTCCATGTTCGGAGGAGGGTTTCTTCGTATCACATCCACATTCGCAGGCCCACCCTCCCTGGTAAAGTAATCGCGCTTCAGGTCATGTTTGTTGTCCGAGTAGCGCCTAGCCAGATACGCATTGATGCCGGTCAGAATGGTCTGCCAGCGTGATTCGCGCATGTGGCGCTCCAAATCAAACATGCGCTGCAATCAAATATAGTTAAAATTAATATAAAGATATAAAAAAATAAACAAATTTAAATAAATATACACATTTAAACAAATTTAAATAAATGTACACATTCAAATAATTAAATATAGAGATATAAATAAATAAACAAATTTAAATAAATATGCACATTTAAATAAATAAACACGATAACATAACAATATAAGGAAAATGAAATAACTGACCCCAAGTCGGACCATGACGTGCGCCTTCTTCTCCTCTTCGATATCATACCAGGAGGGATAGTACAACGGGATCTCCCTAATCAGCTCGCCAATGTAGTTACTGAACCACTTGGCATTCTTGCCGACATGAACGTAAGTCCCCTGATCACCATACTCGAACTCTATCGACTGCGGGCCGTTAAGTTCCACGAATTTCTTGAGGGCCACGTTCTTCATGGCTTGACGGACCCGCGGCCTGCCGCCATCCCGACCTCCACCCCTGCCTCCCCCCTCGCCCTACCTCCTCTTCGGGGTCGTTGTGATCCTACAATTGGAGTGAGTGAAAACGTCATAAAGTAACATGTAACCAAATTCAAATGATCAAGTTTAAGTTTCTTTGAAAATAATCCATAAATTCTTACCACCACGGCAACCGCTCTCAATCTGACGGGGAGGGGAAGGTGGGTCACCGGCACCGTCACCACCGTGACCGCGCGCGATTGCTGCTGCGATCTGTAAAAGTACAAATTGAATAACATATAGAAATTCGGGAACAAATTAACATAAGCATGCACACATTCAAATACATACACATTCAAAATAAATATACACATTTAAACAATCCATAACAATTTCATTAAAATAAGTGTCGTTTTACAAGTTGACACATTTTCCGAAATTAATCACTAAAATCCTAAAACATTCACAAAAGTCTAACAATAATACAGGTGACATTTTACCGAGGCATTACGATATAACCAGGTAGACTCCTATAGTACAACCAAAAAAACATGACTCGATGTCTTTAGTTAACCATGATTCATACGATACACTATCTATAAGTAACCTGTTTTTTTTAAACCCGCAACTATTCGTCCTTCCTACTAGTGATTTGATTAGGCTTTTAATATATATGTGCCACATTGACATCGTATAACCCTTTAGGCTGAATTCAGGTTCGACTTAAGAGATAGGAAAACACCACTCGATATCACTTGTTAACAAAACTCTCATTGTTTTCACGTTCTGTTCTCTTTTATATATATATGTTTTCGTATGACACTCATGAATTATTTGACGAGGTATAGCAACAACCTGATTAAGTTTACGGTTCTAACTAGATAATCATTTTTTCATATTAACTACTCATATGATATTAATTTATACGCAACACTAATTAACCAAACGCAATACTAACTAACCAAACGCAATACTAACTAACCATAAAAATGAAAAAACAATACGGATATGTAACAAATAACAACATACTGTTGTCGTCTAGCGCGGGCTGTGGTTTCTCTCGGGCTGTCGTCTAGTGCGGGCTGTAACAAAGAGAGCAATGTATAACGGTTGCTTAAAATTAAAGAGCAAAAACTTTTGACGATGACATGTCGACGGGATACCAAAAGTTAATAAAAAAAATTTAAAAGGAGGTACATTACCTTTGTCTTGGTTGTCTCGGCTCTCACCCTCGGCTCTCGCTCTCGGCTGTATCAAAAAAATAAATAATAATAAAAATAAAAAAATTAACAATTATAAATTAACAATTAACATTTATTAACAAAATCAAAAAATTAACCTTCGTTAAACAAGAAATAGTGGGGAAGAAGAAGAGGAAGAATTAAACAATAGAGGGGTTGAGTGGTGGAGCTGTGGAGCTGTGGTGGTGTAGTGGTGGCGTAGTGGAGCTGTGGTGGTGTAGTGGAGTTGTGTTGGTGTAGTGGAGCTGTGGTGGTGTAGTGGAGCTGTGTTGGTGTATTGGTGGAGCTGTGGTGGTGCAGTGGAGCTGTGATGATAGTGCTGGTGGAGATGTGGTGGAGCTGCTAGAGAGAAAAATTTTAATTTTTATAACTTTTTTTTTCTAAGTTTTTGACCAGATCTGGTTTTGGTATACTTTTTAATCGTCCCGACGACATGTCGCCAGGACCAATAAAGTTATTTTGTCGTTTGTGATTTGGCTGGATAAATGAAATTTTTTGGGGGGTAAATGAAAATTTTGGGTTTATGTTACCGACGACATGTCGTCGGTAACAAGTATATACTTAAAAATTTTATTTATTATAAATACTTTTATTTAATATATAATTAACTTAAATACTTTATATTTAAAAGTAAATACTTTAGTTTAAAATTAAATACTTTAATTTAAAATTAAATACTTTGATTTAAAATTAAATACTTTTATAAAATTAAAATTTTTATTTATTATAAATACTTTTATTTAATATATAATTAACTTAAATACTTTATATTTAAAATTAAATACTTTTATAATTAAATTTTATAAAATTATTTAATTTTAAAATATATTACTTTTATATAATTAATTTTTTTTATTTATTATAAATACTTTTATTTAATATATAATTAAAATTAAATATTTTATATTTAAAATTAAATACTTTTAAAAAATTTAAGTGTCCTGGTTTTAGGTTGAATTGAATCAGAAAGATGGAATAGATGTGTACAACTTCCTTAACTTGGTTAGAGGAGTATCCGAAGAGGAAGCTGATAATGAGTGTCTAGGTGGTGATCTCGACTATTATCAACTTGGCCGAGATGATATGGTTGTACACGAGGTGTTAAACGAATGAATCAGAAAGATGGAATAGATGTGTACAACTTCCTTAACTTGGTTAGAGGAGTATCTGAAGAGGAAGCTGATAATGAGTGTCTAGGTGGTAATCTCCTGAGCTCGAACCCGGTTCTAAACTTGTATTTGTAGACGGTTTAGATCTGAATATTGATGAAATGGATGTTAATCGGACTGGTGGCAAATCAAGTTGGCCGAGATGATATGGTTGTACACGAGGTGTTAAACGAATGAATCAGAAAGATGGAATAGATGTGTACAACTTCCTTAACTTGGTTAGAGGAGTATCTGAAGTGGAAGCTGATAATGAGTGTCTAGGTGGTGATCTCTTGAGCTTGAATCCGGTTCTAAACTTGCATTTGAAGACGGTTTAGATCTGAATATTGATGAAATGGATGTTGATCGGACTGGTGGCAAATCAACTTGGCCGAGATGATATGGTTGTACACGAGGTGTTAAACGAATGAATCAGAAAGATGGAATAGATGTGTACAACTTCCTTAACTTGGTTAGAGGAGTATCTGAAGAGGAAGCTGATAATGAGTGTCTAGGTGGTGATCTCCTGAGCTCGAATCCGGTTCTAAACCTGTATTTGAAGACGGTTTAGATCTGAATATTGATGAAATGGATGTTGATCGGACTGGTGGCAAATCAACTTGGCCGAGATGATATGGAGTACAAATCAACTTCCCGCCAAAACTTCCCACCAAACACTTCCCGCCAAAACACTTCCCACCAAAATTTCCCACCAAAATTTATGACCAAAATATTGGCGCCAAAATATCCCACCAAAACGTTTGTGTAAAATATCTGCTCTATCCTCACAAACACATTATATACACTTTTATCCTCAAAACCACTCAACCTCACAACCTCTTATCTTCACACCAATTTCAAAACCTGAGATGTAGCGATATAATCCTTTTATGTGTTCTTGTGGAACAGGAAATATAAAACTAAGAAAATCACATAAAAAAGATACATTTGGATTGGAATATTATGCATGTCCTCTTTCGAAGGTGAACAATCATACATTTCTTATTTATGTAAATATACAGTCATAACATTTCCTTATTTATGTAACAGCCAAGAGAAAAAGATCATGGATGTGGATATTTTATGTGGAAGAGTGAATTTGATGACCGTTACGAGTAATCTCTTCTGCTTCAACATCTCAAGGTGATGGATCTGCACCAACAGAGTGCTCAAACTGTAATGCCAAAGATCTTAGGATAAACATGCTGGAATCACAAAAACAGGTGCTAGAGACAAGAGTAAGGATGCTGGAGGCAAGACTTGAAATGGCAACGAATCCCGACGACCACGACCACGCATGTCAGTCGGCTGCAATACTCCGTGAGCTGTTAGGTGACATGGACAATCTTCATATGTAGTGTTGTTGTTGTTGTTATTTAATAAAATGTTGTGTTATTGTAATGATGAAAAGAATGTTGTCGTTTGGGCTCCATTGCAAATTGTCCATGTTTGGATTTTGGAGAGGTTTCGTAAGATTAGTCCTAATTGTGGAGATAGTTGCAATCCGTATGGTAATGTTTATCAAGAAAAGGGAAGGTTGGTTGATGTTGTTGGTGAGTGTTTAGATGAAGAGTTGGAGTCATGGGTTCGATGTATAAGAGTTTCCGAGTTAGTTGGGCTAAATGGAAAATGTATTGAACAGTATTTACCTCGTAGAGTGCACAAGGATTTCTGAACTATTAGTTAATGAAGATTCATGCTGATTTCTATTATGGATTCAAGATTAGTTATCCTATTTCCCAGATCATCAATTTTGGTTTCCAACGTGCTTTCTCCTCCAACATCATCAGCTTGAGCGTCCAACATCTCTCTGTAGTACGGCTTTTTCCTCAACCATTCTAGAATCTGGTCTCTCATCCACGGGCTAATGTTCTTATAAGAACCATATTCATCATAAATTTCGTAGCCATATGTATTAAGAACTTCATTAAAGAGACCCTCTGACGATAAAACCTTTGACCACTCCTCTTCCGGCGTGTAACCAGCCATTGTTATGTATGTTTTGTGAGAATTGACGATTGGGTTATGTGCGTTTTGCCGAGTTGAGGATGATTCATTATATATAAGCAAAAAATTGGCGGGACAAAGGTAAAATAAGGCGGGAAGAAAATCCCGGCGACATGTCGTCGGTACAAAACAGGCGGAAAAAAATCCCGCCCAATTATTCGCTATTATTCACAAGCGTGACAAGACAAAAATTGGTTTAAATAAGTCTTAACGACATGTCATCGGGACAATAACACTAATGACAAAATAAATGCTAATCAAACGCTAATTAAAAGCTAATTACAATATTTTTTTTGGTTTATATGTTACCGACGACGTAACATCTTGGCGGGGCAAATTTTCGCCCAATTTTTCACTATTATTAGAGAAGTCAAATGTTACCAATATGATCCCAACGACATGTCGTCGGGATTTTAACATCTTAAAAATTCAACGCATTCTTGGATCGGTCACGCGTATTTTTTGTCGGTTAGTATTGTCGTCGGCATTTTACTCGTCGCCCGTTCTCCTGATTCTTGTAGTGTTTAGATGTTACGTTGGAATGGAATGCTTGGCAAAACTTCATGTATCGACATTTTATTATATATATAATATCTTGGATCTTCATATGTATGTGGCGACATTTTAATATATATGCTAATATCTTGGATCTTCATATGTATTATTCTAACTAGCTTATAGACCCGTGAAATTTACGGGGCTTTAATAAACCGTTGATGGTGTCTATATAAGGGATCGATTTTCACGTGCCGTGAAGTAACCGTGGACAACGTTTTTATAACATATCGATTCGTGATATTATAAAAAAATGTACATATAAGATGTATGAATAGAAAATATTAATGCTAAACATTTAATTTGATTGTCAGCTATAAACGTGGAACAAATTTATTTTGGTTAATGTGTTATAAATGTTTACTTCAACGTAATTATTGTGACGTAATACCTTTAATATAGTTGATTTTCAAAGGAAAAGGTACTTTAAGGATACTATGTTGCTAATCTTATCTACAAATTTATAATTAAGAACAACATGTTAAATTTGTGTTAAAGACTTAAAGTTACATTTTTTTTTTTAAATTTAGAACTAACATTTTCATGAAATATGTATATAATATTGTGTTAATTATATCTAATAATAGTTTATTGATCCGTGAAATTCATGGGGCCTTAAGAAACTGTTGACAATGTTTATATAAGAGATTGATTTGTGATATTATGTAAAAAAAATTAGATGTTAAATGTATGAATAGAAAATATTAATGCTAAGCATTTAATATGATTGTAGACTATAAACGGCAAACAAATACTTTTGTTCATGTTTATTTGAACGTAATTATTGTTACGGAATAACTTTAATATGACTTTATTATATTCAATATTATTTAATATACTAAAATTACATTTACCTTTTAGATCATGTTTGTTCATACAATTAAACTCGTTTAAACTTTTAAAATGGTTAATCGTGAACCGAATTATGGGTAACCGCTTATTTCGGGTACCCACATGTTCGGTTACCCGCTTAATGCGGTTGATTTCGGTTAGTATTAATACTGCAAATACAAGAAAACTACCAACTGTTAGTGTATATACCATTGAAAACTACAAATTTTTCATTGCCATACAAAATGTTGACTATATGGAGTCAATAACCATTACAATAGCCTAAAACTGCTAATCATCTACCTAAATCAGTTTCCTACTTTCATTCCAAAGACAACAAAAAAGACTATTAAAATCTCAATCAAAATAAGAAAAATTCTGTCATACAATTGTAATTTTGACTTTGTGCAAGTCAATTCATTAACCAAATGCTTCTTTTCCATTGTTAGAATAACAATGTCTTCTTGCATCTCATTGTTTTGATTCCCTCTCTTAGCCCTTTTGACGCTCTTCATATAGCAATTCCCTATAATACTCACTAGGTAAATCATCATCAAAAAATTCATAATACCCACACTTACTACGCTTGTCCTGTAATTATCAAAGAAAATCACCATCAAATGGAGTATAATTCTTCAAAGAAAACACAATTAAATTAGGGCTTACATCTTTGGGACAAGCAATGAATCGTTTCCCTGGATTCTCCTTAGTCCATGTCGTTTTCACTGTCATAGCTAGTCCACATCCACAGTAAGGTGTAACATACTTATGAGTCACTCTTGGTGTTCCTGGAGCGTAATGAGCCATGATCAATTTGTGTGTGTGTGTGTGTTTTTTTTTTTTTTTTTTTTTTTTTTTTTTTTTTTTTTTGGATTATAACGTTATACAGTTATGATGGTGGTGGTGGGTTTTTATTAGTGATTGTGGAGGAAAGAAGTGGTGGTGGGTTTTTATTAGTGATTGTGGAGGAAAGAGGGAAAAAAGATACGTTATATAAGCTGACAAAAATAGGCCAGTGTGGATGCCAACGTGGATGCCAGCGTGTTAAGCAAAAACGTAAAACACCTTAATCACCCCGTTAGTACACAAGATAGCAAAGATTAGTAAGTTCAGACAATTACTTCGTAAAATTAAAAGTTTGATACACAACTTAGTAAAACGTGGAAAGTTAGATACATTTAAAACTCATTATCCCTTATCTATGTATATAGATAAGTTGACTCACATATATGTTCAACTCTAATGGGTCAAACACGCTTAATAAAAGATTGATTAAAAGGTATAGGACTCATTGGGTCAGATGCAGTTGATAAAAACTGAAATCAAAACCTGTAGAAACTTGGGTTTGGTAACAAATATCACATATTGGGTTCTTTTGTATGTAAAGGATACAAATTTAAATTTTTGTATACAAAAATTAAAATGACTTTAAACACTCTGAAGTAAATTCTTTCGATGTAGAACAAATGAAAGACAAAGTTAAGCTATCAAACCTCTCTGCAAACTCAATGGCTGTTTCTCCAGGCTTTATCTTTTGGGGCTCAAGGTACCAAACATCACACACCACATCCCATTGACACATTATAGCTGCAATAGGTGAATTGTGAAGGATTGTCTGCAAAATGAAATCACATTTAAGGCAATAACTTAAGAAAAGAATATTGAAATAAAATAATAATAATAATAATAATAATTAAAAAAAAAATTGTCGAAGGAAAATTCTTACTTTATGCTATTCCATAAGGCATCAACAAATATCTTGTAGTGCTTAATTGCAATTGGGCAAACAGTAACTGCGAGTTCAAACTCACCTTGAAAGACCAATGCAAAAAACAATTAAAAAAAAGAAAGATTATTCTTGATTTTTGTTTGAAGATTGAAAACAACAGTCAACGTTTTCCCTCATTTGGAAGTTTTGACCATTTGCTTGGTTTACCTTGATACTTACATTAGTACATCCCTTTCCACGCCAAACCTGGTTAAATGTGACAAACACTTACTCGTACTTCATATCATCACAAATGGATAAAAGTGCACAATGCATATGATGCATTAGCACAATAAATATCACTCGAAGGAACACATCCAAATCATGTCTTGTTTAAAGAACATACCTTTCTTGCATATAAGCTCTTCTAGTTATTATGTGGGTCACATTTACCTTTGAAGTCAAATAAAAGCAAATAAGATTCTCGAGTCTACAAAATCAAACACATTAATAAGATTAATCCTATTAGCATAATTCCAGAAACCTAAAATCATCACATCTCTTACAACCAAAAACCAATACCATTAATAAAACCTAATCCGACCCGTGTCAATCTAAGATGTAAATGATTTACCCATTAAACACATACTAAATTGTCACATTTTTTCTCATTTTGGTTTTGGCCTTTCTTCGCTTGCACCAATCATTCAATAAAAATAAATAAAATATTAACCTAGTCTCGATTCATAATTCTAAAAAAACGTCATAAACAATAAAGAAATACGAATCCAACTTACATAGTAAAAACTTGAAAAAAAGAAATTGAAACCATGGTAGAATTGATAATTCAACTGCATAAACAAAGTAATACTCAAGTTAGTTATTCTAGGTTACAAGATTTTTTTCTTAAATCATATTGAGAATCAATAAATTTATGCTGGTAAAAGAACCTATCTTATATACTAAATAAGTTTCTGAAAACATATACCTTCAAAAAACAATGTCAATGTGCTAGAATCATCATGCGCTGCTATCTTTTCCTTGCAAAAAACAATGACACAAAGAATATTAGTTCATGAACAATTTAAGTAACTCATATTTAATCAATTCTATAAACAAAAATCAAAATAACACAAGATAAATCAATCATAAGCAAGTTAAGTAAAAGACTGAGAACCTGATTAGAAAACTAATATGTTTTTTTAATAATGATCCATTTAAAAGATGTGATCAATAAAAGCTTTTTGAATTGTAAAAACCATTTGGATGAAGCCAAGGTTTAAAATCCACAAGAATTTTTTCAACCATGGCGGGTTTTTGAAATATGTTTAGGTCGGTGAGATTTTGCAAAGCCCGGTTATAACTGGTGAAAGGGAAGAAGTGGTCCGGATTTTGCGAGGCTTCCCTCATAAGTTTCGGTATTTTCTTAATTATATAAAATTACTTTTTTTTTAAGGTTTACTAAAAATTAGTGTGTAAAATGACTAATGTAGACATCCTCAAAATTCAGCATTCACTTTTTCAAAGGGCATTTAAAGTCTTTTTCAAGTGCTGTATATTAGTAAGTATAGATTATGGTTTAGAGAAAGTTACCGAAATGCAACGTCTTAGACGGCGACGTATAATAATGTTGTTGCTAAAAATAGCGATTCAAAACTGAAATGTTGCTATAAACAAACAAAAATAGCGACTTAAACAGTGTCATATTACACCAAATGTGACATAGCTAACGACATAAAAAACGTCAGGGGTGGACCAATTGCGACACACGTAGTAACCCGATTAGCGATAGGTGGCACAAATAGCAACTTAGTTAGGGACACAAAGAGATGTGACGCTATTTTAAATAGCGACTTATGAAAGGAAGTCGCTATAGTTGTCTCTATATGTAGTGACTTGTCTTAGATGACACATAATTTAGCGACTTCCTCGTAGCTACTTCTAGTGTCGCGTAACTAAATGCTTCGCTGAGCCAAAATAAGTCGCTAAAAGCGTCGATAAAAACGTGAATAAATGGATGTTTTCTTGTAGTGAATTCCTAAAATTTGCAAAAAGCATAAAAGTTTCAACCACTCTCAAACACACTGATTCGTTACGGAAAAATTGTAACTTAAAGAAAAATAATAATAATAACAATAATATTAAAAAAAATAATAATAATAAAAAAAAAGAAAAAAAAAAAATCATGCGAATTCTTCTTTGTCATGAAAAAAATTAGAATATGTTGATGACTATGGAGTGTATTGTGCCTTTTTAGTAACAAGATTATTAGCCGATATGTTTTTATATTAAAAGTGGCTTACCAAAAGAGTTTCTAAAAAGTTGCTTTTTATCTTGAATATATTTGGAAGTGCTCCTTTTCTTAAATAAGTTTTAGAAAGACCACGGTCCATAAAAAAACTCAAATTATTTCACGTGTATAACGAGCCACGATAGTTAATGCAACAATTTTTATCATGTAAGATGATAGGTTGACTAATTTGATAATTTTTTTTTCTTCATAAAACACTTGTCGTGTGAGAAAAATCAGTTTTTCCAACACTTACAGATGACATCTTATTTTTTTATGCTGTAATATTTCGACAATGACCCATGAAACAAAAATGTTACACCGAGATATGATATAGAATTAATCACAAATTTCTAACAAATTTACAAACGAAAACGATTCCTAACGCACACACTAAAAACTCACCCTTTTTAGAGGTGGTTGTTTATGCAATCTCTCTAATTAACATGTCTAACAAAAAAACAAGCAAACATGAAATAAAAAATAAAGTGACATTTTCAAGATTATGGTGCTAATGACTCGCTAAAAAGTAACAAAGCTTCCATATAATCTACACCCAAATCTTGAAACACCACCGTAGGTTTTTCCTCAGGCGCCACTTTCCGCTTTTCGGCCTTCGGTTTTCTTATTTTTCGCAAAGAGTGTCTTTTCTTGAGTGTCATGACAGGAGAACACCCTTCTTCGAACCCATATTTCATTTCCTTTAATGATTCCTTAACTCTATCAACAGGAAAATTTAATACAGCTAGTGTGCCTCGTGTCGAAAATGCGGCTTGATCATAAGCCATAGCGGCTGCTTCAGCACTATCAAATGTCCCGATCCATACACGAATTCCATTTCTTGTCGAGTCTCTTATTTCAGCTGCAAATTTGCCCCATGGACGTTTTCTTACACCGCGATATGACTTGGTTTTTTTAGGGGTTTTGGATGTGGTTTCTTCCTTTTTTAGGGTTGGATTTGTTATTGTAGGGCTTTCTATTTTTGGGAAGAATGTGTCGATGGAGTTGAATAGATTAAAAGGGTGTGCATTGTATTGGTAGAGAAGCTCATCCCAAGAACACGATGATTCCGATGAGTATTCGGGTGTCGAGTGCTCGAGTTGCATGAAAGAAGTAGTCATTTGTCGTGGCGGACGCGGTGGATAACGATGTTGGTGGTGGTGATGATGGTACTAATGTGTTGAAGTGAGTTTGATGGAGGTTGGTCCTGGTTTTATACACCTTTTAAAAAAGTCTAACGCTTTTAAAGAAATAAGAGTTAATTTCATAAATGGTCCCTGTGGTCTGTCGGGTTTAAACGGGTTCAGTCACTAAACTTTTTTTTAACGGATCCAGTCTCTGTGGTTGTGACCCGTAATGGATTTGGTCCCTAAAACTAACTATCGTTAGTTTTTTCCGTTAGTCCTTTATACTAACATTTGCACTGTTAGTCCTTTAAAGACCGTTTGCAACAAACATTTGCACTGTTAGTCCTTTATACTAACGACCATTTATACTTAACAAAAAAATTTTTTTTATTTATTTATTTATTTTAAATTAAAAAAAAATTGGTTTTCTCATAATTTTTTTTTTTTTCTAAATATCTTTAAAATTTATACACGTTTTTATACACATTTTCATATACACATTTTTATACACACATTTTATTACACGTTTTTTATACACACATTTTTATACACGTTTTTATACACATTTTTATACACATTTTTACACACGTTTTTATACACACATTTTTATACTCGTTTTTTTACACATGTTTTTATATACACATTTTTATACACGTTTTTATACACACGTTTTTTATTAAGCCATGTCACGTGGCACCATTCAGGTGGTGACACGTGGCAACCCGACCCGACTTGACCCGTTAACTGACCCGACCCGACCCGATGCCACGTGACACCACTCAGGTGGTGACACGTGGCGACCCGACAATAAGGACGATTTATGTAAATAACTCTAACTGACAATAAGGACTGTCGTTGCAATTTGGTCCTAACCACAAGAACGATTTATGTAAATAACTCTAACCGAAAAACCTTAATCACCTTTTCATACATGAGATAGCAAGGATTAGCAAATTCAGTATCTAACTTAGTAAAATAAAAAGTTTAATACACAACTCAGTAAAAAATTTAATTTTTAGCTTAAATACTGCTTATAGCTTAATTGTTCTGCTTACTGCTTATTATGTGCTTATTTCTGCTTGTTTCTTGCTATTTTATCTTTTATATGTCTTATATGCTTAGATCTAGTAGAGTGTTACTTATTTCATTGTTTAGAAGTTATTTTGTCTAATTAGTTTATAAACAGTAAAAAACACCAATAAGCCTTAACTTATTGGTGATTGCTTATTAATTAGTTAAAACTGCTTTTATTTAGTTATTTAGTAATAATAATCAGTTTTTATCAAAATCTTACACGTTTTATAGTGAAAAATAGTTTTAAAAAGTTAATTCAAGTTTTAAAGGGGTGTTTGGGATAGTAGTACTAACTCTAAGTTAGTACTGCTGGTATTGGTTTTGGCTATTAAGCCAAATTTGTTTAGCTTAAAAATTAGTTTATTAAGTAGTTTTCAAGTATTTTAAAGCATTTTTACAAAGTGTTATAGATTTTAGCTTAGTTTTCAAAGTTTCATAGTCTTAAAAACTATTTTATCAGCATAATATTTTAATCCTTTTCAAAAGTCATTTAGTTGGTAAATTTTTTCTTCTAAGTCAGTCTAAAATGCATATTTCATCTTATGGTTAAGTGTCAAAAATGTTGAGTCATTTTTAGTCTATTTTTTAAGTTTGTCAAAAGATAAAAAAAAAAGCCAAAAATATTAGTCTGAGTAGCCTAGTTATCAGCATGTTTTTAAGCTTATTTTTAGCTCAAAATGTCTGAAATTGATTTTATGTATTCATTTGCCTATGAATTTGATCTGTTTTAGGTTTTCAAAGTTTAGCTTGTTGGTTTAGTAGCTTAAAAGTGCCACTTCAGGCTGTTTGGATAACAGCTTTTGCCTTATAGTTTAGTTTAGTACTTGAGCTTTTTACTTATTGTTTCTGGCTTATTTTAGGTCCTCAGTGCTTATTAGGATTAGATTTTTAGGTTTTATCAGTTTGTTAGCTTATTAGAATGCTTATCAGTTGTTTTTTTTTTAGCTTTAGCAGTTAAGTAGCAGTACTAACCTTAAGTTAGTACTGCTGAGCTTATTCTCAGCTTTTCTAGCTTATTTTACAAGTTTTAAAAATATTGCTTTTACAAAAAGTGCTTATTTTTAAGTTGTTTATAAGTTTCAAAAAAGGGTTTTGCAAATAAAAAAACTTGGGAAACTGGTAAGCCAAGGCTCGAACCCGAGACCTCAACCAGTCTTAACCAAGTTATAACAAACACACTACCAACTGCGCCCTTGGGTATTTTACGTTTAAGGGTGCATTGGTTATTTATTTATAGTCATTTATCCAGTTTTGCTTATCAGCTCTTTTAGCTTATTTTCAGCTTATTTTAATAAGCTGGATCTTTAGTTTTATTTTTCCTAGAATCTTTATATCTTGAAGTACTTTTTCTAAATTTTTCAGATTTTTCTTAATTAGTTTAGTATTTTTAATAATATTTTTAGTTTAAAAATGTTTTTAATTCATAATAAATAATATAAGAATCAAAAAAATATAATTCTTTTTTCTAAAATTATTTTTAATCATTTAGGACTTTTAGAAATTAAATTTGCATTTCTAGGGTTAAATTTTGATAATTTAGGTTTTTATGCCCGTTAAAAGTTTAATTTGCGTTAGGACTTAATTGTGCTTTGATTTCTTGATTTGTTTGCTTATTATTTGCTTTCTCGTTTATGTATTCTATTTTAAGTACCATAATCCAAAACATCTTGATTATTCAATCATCTCATCACGAACCGAATCTGATTTTCCATTTCCGGAAAAATATATAGTTTGACTTTCTTTGACCACTTGGGATTTTCACTCTTTGTTAGAGAGCGAATTGACTATTTGGTCGGTTAAGTAAGTATTACTTACTATTTTATATATATATATATATATATATATATATATATATATATATATATATATAATATATATATATATATATATATATATATATATATATATATATATATATATATATATATATATATATATTGACGAATACCAGTTAGCCATCCAACCCACCATCAGCCAAAGGTATTTGTTAGACTTTTAAAGCACATTTATGAACTTGCAGAATGTCATGAATATATTTGTGATGTAGTTAACCTTTTACTGTAAACTAAATCATACTCTGCAAAACATATTTGGATCATAAACATCAAGCAATCCACTTAAATTTGGATCATAAACAATCAAAATCCTAGTTAACAAACAAATAACACAAATTAGAGTAGATAATCAAGAAACTTGAAACATTGATGAAAAACCATAGCGTACATAACCTAATACCATAATTTACACCGTTAACAAAATATATTGTTCATAAACCCATAACTTAAACCATCAACAAACAGACAGCCCAAAAAACAACCCACATTGACCAAACCCAACCGATCAACTTTGCAAGTAAACATAAGAAACGAAGAACACCCAACTGATGATCAAGTATTTCCTCAATTTTTTGCCCGCATCTCCTCCATGTTTGCCCGCATCTCCTCCTCGTTTGCCATGTGCTCCTCATAGTCAGCCCTTGCTTGCTCTAATGTAAAAGCAAACCAGGGATGATATCAAGATATCTGTCGCAGGATCATAAACAATCCTCCTCTTTTAAAATGTAACATTATTTTGTTCTGATCAAGAGTAAAACTTACATAGGTCGGGCATACATAAAATCGACGCCCAGGATTTCTGTTGGCCCATGATGTTAGGACCACAGCTTGAAGACCACAGGCACAAAGAACCATTTTTCAGATGAAGAAGATGATGAACAGTGACAATAGCTTGTGAGAGAGAAATGTAGGTGATGGTGTGGATGAGAAGGAAGGTGTGAGGTAACTAGTTGAGGAAACTAGTTGGGGACTAGTTGAGTTATATGGTGTGACTTTTGATCGGTAGTGGTGCCTGAATGAGTGAGTTCAAACCAGATGGTAGCTTATATCATGAACTTAGGTTGCAAATTATGTCCCTGAAACTGTATGCATATAGGGTTTCTTGGGACTAGTGCGGACAACTAATTAAATACTTAACAAAAAGCGGGAACAGTGAAATGATTAAAATAACCCCACTTGAAACAGTAACTAACGAGATTTTTTAACGATAGTTAGGCCGATGGACACAATTTGAAAACAAACATCCACAGTAATGGCATAATTTGCAGATTTATCTTTTCGATGGCTAAACTTGCATTTTTGGCTATAATCAAGGACATTTTTTGCAGTTTACTCTAAAATCCTACTATCCCACCACACATTTTTACATCCTCTACCCCCTGGCCTACTCCTTTTTACCGTAAAACACAGTTTTTTATCAGTTTTTGTTTCGTATTTTTTGTCAGTTTAATACTTTTGAATTATTAAACTTTATATTTTATGTTTCATACTTTTAGTTTTATAGTTTTTTAATATAAATAAATTGTAAAAATAAAAAAGTAATAAAAAAATAAAAAATAAATAAAACACAAAAAACATAGAGGATATTATTAGTGTTTTAAGGGTACTATTAACCTATCCTTAAAATTACTTACATGATTCCCTGATGTGTTCTAATCTTTAAGGGTGTTTCTTTAACATTATTTTAAGTTTATTACATTATCCGACTTGTCGGTAAAACAAATAATTGTAATGATTAAAAAAAGAGTAAATTACATAAATGATCACTATGGTTTGTTCATTTTTTCATATTTAGTCACCGAATTTTTTTTTTGTTGACATAAATGGTCACTGAAGTTTCAAATCGTTACATAAATGTTCACTAAGGTTTCAATTCATTACATAAATAGTCACTGTGGTTTGTCCAAAAATTACATAAATGGTCACTGAGGTTGACTAAATTTGTAACGATTTGAAACTTCAGTGACCTTTTATGTAAAAAAAAAGGTTCAGTGACTAAATGTGAAAAAATGGACAAACCATAGTGACCATTTATGTAATTTACTCTTAAAAACACGTCTAATTACGGTATATGTTTGTGTTTAAAATTAGGGTATATGTTGTTTTTAAAACAAATAATTGGAATGATTAAAAACACCTCTGATAAAACCTTTAAAATTATGTGTCAACAGTATACTAGTTTTTGAATAAATAGGTTTCTTTATTGAAACCAATAAAGCATTCACAGTCATTTCAAATAAGATGTTACATAATTTAGTTATTGGAACACCTTTCAAATATATGTTTGTGTTTAAAATTAGGGTATATGTTGTTTTTAAAACAAATAATTGGAATGATTAAAAACACCTCTGATAAAACCTTAAAATTATGTGTCAACAGTATACTAGTTTTTGAATAAATAGGTTTCTTTATTGAAACCAATAAAGCATTCACAGTCATTTCAAATAAGATGTTACATAATTTAGTTATTGGAACACCTTTCAAATTTCAAATAATTAGAATATGTTTGGCGCGATGGGCTGAAGTTGGAGCTGGCGCTGGGGATTATATTATAAGCCGAAAGTTGAAGTTTATATTTTTATAAAGCTGTTTGGCGAATTAGTTGAAGCTGAAGCTTATTAATGTAAAATCACATAAAAATACATCAAATAAAATTCACATATATTTTCAGCTTTTACATGATAATTTATTATATTTTTAAGGGTATTTAAATAATTTAACTATTCATAAGCCCCTATAAGCCCCATTTTATGGGCTTGTGCTTATGGAGGCTTGTGGTTTATTTTATAAGTCATTAACCTCCATAAGCCTATATGACAAACAAAACTTATTTTATAAGCCGGTTTATTTTAAAAGACCAAACCCCGATAAGCCCCTATAAGCCTCTTGCCAAACATAGCCTTAGAATATAGGGCTAACGGCTATGTAACAAGTAAATTTTATTACAATTAATTAGAGCTTGGAATTTGATTAAAGTTGACATGTATGTTTGACGAAATGGGTTGAAACTGGGCTGAAGCTAGAGCTAGAGCTGAGGATGGAGGTGGAGCTTATATTATAAGCTGGAAGTTGGAGCTTATATTTTTATAAAGTTGTTTGACGAATTAGTTGGAGCTGAAGGTTATTTAAGTAATTTAACTAACTATAAGCCACCATAAGCCAGTTTCACTTGGCTTGGGCTTATGAAAGTTTGTGGCATATAAAAGACTTCATAAGCCTGTGTTACCATCAAAACTTATTTTATAAGCTAACTTATTTTAAAAGCTCAAGCCCTTATAAGTCTCTATAAACCTCGCGCCAAACACAACCAATTGAAGAACTCATCTAACTTCAGTGATGACTGAAGACTTATAAACTGGTCTGGAAGGCAATTAGTTTGTTGATTTACAGACATCTTGGGTGGCTGACAGAGATCCGACAATGAACACATGAAATAACCGTCGTTTATATCTTTAACAACACCATTCGTTTCGGACAAATTTGCCTAATGCAATATTTGTGAGATTTGTAGTTTTGTGATATTCATCTTCAAGAAAGAACCAGTTCACTCAGACCATAACATTACATGCAAAAAAATGAATTATGTTTAACTATTACAAGCAAGGCTGTCAAGATCGCGATCCCGCGCAAGATCGTTTTTGTCTTTGCAAGATCGAGATCGTAGGATCGGATCGAGATCCTACGATCCTACCAATTTATCATATTTTATAAGCAAATGATAAATGAGTCAAACTTTTTATATTTCTACTCTTCATGAGATGTTCTCTACCTTTTTTTTTAATCATAAACCATAATAATTGAATTAAAACCATTGCATTTTCATAACAAGATCCAACTGTTTCACTAAATCAAACATTTATAAACATACAATCTAATCAAACACCTATAACTAACACCTTCTACTAACACAGATTCAGAAACAACTCAAAAACCTAACATCCCACATTCAGCAAGAACCACCACCACGCCCTAATCATCATCAACAGATGGATTTGAACCAACAGCCTTCTTTGGTAGCAAAAGGTTGTGGATGTTGGGCATAACTCCACCATTAGCAATGGTCACGCCATTTCTTTCTCTACCTACTCTTCATCCTTATTCAATTACAAGAGATACTTACAATCCCACCTAACAAGAGCTGCTAAGTTACTAGAACAAGAAAACAACTAACAAGAGCTGCTTACGATCCCACCTACAAACAAGCGATCACACAATCTTACAAACGATTTTACGTAAGATCGTACGATCCCACCTAAAGTGCGATCCTATGACGAGTTTACACGATTTTGACTGGTGTGCACGTAAGATCGTACGATCTTACGTGTAAACTCACGAGTTTGATAACGCAGCTTTGATTACAAGTAAAAAAATGACTTCTATTAAATTAGAGTTAATTTCATAAATGGTCCCTGTGGTCTGTCGGGTTTTATGGGTTTAGTCCCTAAACTTTTTTTTAACGGATCCAGTCCTTGTGGTTGCGACCCTTAACGGTTTTGGTCCCTGAGACTAACTGTCGTTAGTTTTTTCCGTTAGCTGACGACTGTTTGCAACAAATATTTGCACCGTTAGTCCTTTATACTAACGACCGTTTATACTTGACTCAAATTTTTTTTTTTCTTCTAAAAAAGTTTTAAAAAAAATTGGTTTTCTTATAAAAAAAATTTTCCTAAATATATGTAAAATTTATACACGTTTTTATACACATTTTTATACACGTTTTCATACACACATTTTTATACACACATTTTTTATACACACGTTTTTATACATTTCTTTTTATACATGTTTTATGCACAACTTTTTTTTACATGTTTTTTTACACACTTTTTTATACACGTTTTTATACACATTTTTATACACACATTTATACACATATTTTTATACACGTTTTTATACACATGTTTTTTATACACATGTTTTTATGCACATGCTTTTATACTCACATTTTTATACACACATTTATACACACATTTTTATGCACACATTTATACACACATTTTCATCCTCATGTATAAAAACGTGTATAAAATATGTGTATAAATGTGTATATAAAAACGTGTGTATAAAAATGTGTATATAATGTGTGTATAAATGTGTGTATAAAAATGTGTGTATAAAAACGTGTGTATATAAACGTGTATAAAAATGTGTATAAATGTATGTATAAAAATGTGTATAGAAAGGCGTGTATATAATGTGTGTATTAAAAAATGTGTATAAAAAAATGTGTATAAAAACATGTGTATAAAAACATGTATAAAAATGTGTATAAAAACATGTATAAAAATGTGTGTATAAAAACATGTGTATAAAAACGCTTGTATAAAAATGTGTATAAAAAATGTGTATAAAAACGTGCATATAAAAAATGTATATAAAAACGTGTAATAAAATGTGTGTATATGAAAACGTGTATAAAAATGTGTATAAAAACGTGTATAAATTTTAAAGATATTTAATATATATATATATATATATATATATATATATATATATATATATATATATATATATATATATATATATATAAGAAAACCAATTAAACAAATTTGTTGTTAAGTATAAACGGTCGTTAGTATAAAAGACTAACGGTGCAAATGTTTGTTGCAAACGGTCGTTAAAGGACTAACAGTGCAAATGTTAGTATAAAGGACTAATGAAAAAAACTAACGACAGTTAGTCTCAAGGACCAAAACCGTTATGGGTCGCAACCACAGGGACTAGATCTGTTAGAAAAAGAGTTTAGGGACTAAACCCGTAAAACCTGACAAACCACAGGAACCATTTATGAAATTAACTCATTAAATTATCATCTGTAGTGCAACTCTTAGGCTACTCGGAGTCACAGCGGTATGCTTATAACCGGCGGTAACACCGCCGCCGATTCCAAATTTATGCCAAAAATCTTTGGTCACCGGTTTGGCAAACCGCTGGCGACAAGTTCGATTTCAAAAAAAAAGAGACGTTGGTGTGCAGCAAAAGAGACGTTGGTGTGCTTAAGGGAAAATGGAGGAACAAGAACAAGAACAAAAGATTAAAAAGGAAAAAAAAAAAACAAAGAACAATCACCTACCCGAGACCTTGAAAGTAAAAGATATAAGCATAAATTCATTCAAGTTCTTCATCACAATATAAGTAGTTGTGTATTGCTTTTGTTTTTCTCTGGTGATTGTGGTATGAAATTTTAGATAGAAAAAGATCATAAAGATAAGGTTGTGATAGTGTTGTGTTGTGTGGTGGCTGATGTTACAAGAAATATAAATTTTGTGGTGCGGGTGAGTGGTAATCTTATTATTGACCAGTCAATAAGTGAGTTAATTTAGTGTTATGTAGTTTTTTTATTTTTAAAAATAATGTTGCAATGTAGTTTTCTTTTTAGTTTGTAGTGAAATGTTATGTTTTTAATAAAATGTTTATGTTTTTAATTAAATTGATTTTAGTTTAATTAAAAAAAAATAATAATAATAATAATAATAATAATAATAATAATAATAATAATAATTGGGAGGTATGAGAATTTATGAGCCGCCAGTGATTTAGGTTGGGAGGTATGGGAATTTATGAGTATGAGTTGGCTGAAGCTTATTAGTTGAATTTATGAAATAGTGAGAATCATGACTCCTAATACCCCTATCAACTGTAGTGCTACTCTTATCTTCATGAACTCTATTTCTTTTTCCAAGCATTTTCATTGTTGATTTCGGACCAGGCATACCGCTTCTGTCACATAATCCATGATGCAGGTTTAGTAGTTTTCACCCTTTGCACGTTTACAAATCCGTTTTATCATTCGTTTTCATGGCCATGATTTGGATGTGTTTATAGTTTTGCTAGACATTACTCGGAGCGTAGCTAGTGCAATCCCAATTCTTAATTTGGGTAGGGAGTGTAAAAACCAACTCCTTAAGCCAAAAAAAAACAAAAAAAAAAGACACTCCCATTTGGGTTGGTCACTTCGTCATGAACACACAACATGCATTCGCATACAAAAGATGGTACACTAATCAGTCCTGTTATGTACAACTTTCACTACCCCAATGTTTGATATACGAGTAACAACATATAGCCAACTTCTATCCAAAACATACTTCTATCACAAAAGCAGCAAAAGGCAAGTATAGCACTACAAACTGTTTCTGGATTGATTAACTGCTTCAATGGAATTATCTAAGATGAGCTTGCTGCTGATGATAATGTTGAAGAGTCGTCCTGCACAGCAATGAGCACATACCGAGCATTAGAAGCACATCCACAATTTACATGAGAAAACATTTCATGTGTATTTGAATTGGAGGCTCGTAAGTAAGAGTTTGACATGGGGGTGTTTTTGGATGTGCGTCTTAGAAGGGATTACGTGGAGTTTAATAATTACAATTAGATAATCAGCTTTAATAAAAAGAGTTTTGGTAGATAGTGATTTACATTAAAGTAGTGCTTAAAAGTCACAAATCATGTTGAAATAAACAACTTTATTTTACCCTTTTAAGGTGATTTTTAAGTGTATGAAACAGATTATCCAAAACTGATTTCGACTCTTAGACAATCATATAATTAGAAGCCGAATATGCTTATTCAAACATCAAAAACTCACTACTGCATTATCAACGCTCAATAATAAGATAATCACACACATCAGAACACCACCTAGAAAAAGGTCCGCTTAAATTTTTTCTTCTCTTTTCCATCTACCATTACATATTTAAATGGAACCCAAATAACATAGTTTTTGTTTACGAGTAATGTGGGGTGTCTTCAATAATTAATTCATTACAAATATCACATTATCTCTCCAATTCACATCTTCCTAGGAAGGAAGGCGCAGAGACTAAAGATGCAACTCAATCCATTAAGAATCCTATATATGCCATATAAGTGAAAATTGGACGAAAACATATATAGACTATTAGACTGTCATAAAAAATATCAAGAATCTAAAAAGTTCAGAAACTGGTATTTTTACAACCGTGTTCATCAATCATACAAAATTTAATCCTGTATGAGATTTTAGAAAGAGGCTGGTCTTGTAGGAACAGAATGTTCATGTTATGCAACTATATTTGATGTGTGCATACGTGCATTTGTGTCTCTGTGTGTGTGAGAGAGAGAGAGACAGATAAAGGGGCTTACATCTTTGGTGGCAGTGATATAGGATACAACAACGGTAATATCATCAAGCTTCCCACCATAGTAACGAAATCCAGCTTCTTGAGCTGCAGCTGAGAAAGGTGTCTGCCTGTCCTTTTCCAGTGCCCTTTGCCGAGCCAAAGCTGCTATCTTTTGAGCTGTCACCTGTGGCTCCAAACGAGCTCTCACCGCATGAACCACAATTGCAGTTATATCACTATTGTACAAATTATCAAACAATCCATCGGTCCCTGCAACTATCACATCTCCCGGAGCAACAGGAATTGAAAATACCTGCATCATTATTTGCTCTATCAAACTTAAAACTGAATTTATAATGTAATTTGGCAGCGTAATAAGAAGATATATGGTTAGATATCAAACAGACAGGATGGTTCTTAACAAACCTGGCCAGAGCTTGGCAAATCACTATTACTTCCATTCTCCAGTTGGTATGTGAAATTAAAATCATGCTGTTGTGCAGGTGATCTGAAAACAGTACATCCGTCTCTAACTATCATGAAACCACTATCACCCAAGTTAATGGCATTAAGACCCTGTAAAAAGAGGACAAAATTACTTAAAAAATAAAAGACCTGTATTCACTATACTAAATGGATAATATCATAATAATAATAACAATAAAGAGAACAATAATAAGTATGTATAATTAGATTATGGTCAACATGTTGGCTCACCATATATGTGACATACATGAATTGCTCCACATTTTATGGTACCTGATTTGTGAGCGCAATAATGCAAGCAGTAGATGATCCTTTAGCTTTTGTGTTTATGTAAGCTTTATCCAAGACCCTAGCAGGATCAACAGAGCCCTTGGGTTCATCTTGTACTGCACTTACTGAATTTGACATAAGTTCACGCGCGTATTTCCCAGCATCAATACCAAGATCAGCCCAGCCACCTACACCATCTGCTACACCTATTGCTTGCTCATCCGAGCAAATGAAGTGAGCATCCTCGCCACCCGTCTCTTCCTTATCAGGATGTGGCAGATAACACGATCCTGAGAGCAGTTTGAGTGATCTGTCTGATAATGTCTTCCTGAAGACAACACGAACATGATATGTGTCACTAACATGCGTTCACTTCCCTGTGCCTTGTTCAGATATACAGAGTTGGTCCCTCGCTGATACTAGTTACGGATACAGTCACATGAAAGCATAGTGTTTCAAGGGACAATATCCATAATAAGTATTTGACGAGAGACAAATGTACTTTTGATCTACCAGGTAGACCATTTAAGTAATTAACTTTTTTTCTTTGAATTTCAAAATCTTTACTGATTAATAAATTTGAAGAAAAGCAAAACATTACCTATCAGAAGCATATGCGGAATTTGTACCCTGATCATCACGTACACCATTGTCCGAGAACACATCAGAGGCTGTTTCAGCAGTTAAAAATGCTGGAACAGATATGTGGAAGCTCCTCAATTGACACTCTAGAAATTGGTTGAAGTGGCCGTTTGTCTTAGCAACATGGTATATAAAGTATTCATACATAGGGAAGCTATCTCTATCTGATTGTTCCTTTTTTATCGAGTTCATACTAATTTTGCTGCAACTGTGGAAACTTCTGCTAGCATAAGATATATTCGAATTATCAACGGAGCTCATAAGGTGTCCACGCGTGGTGGTTATGTTACTTAAACAACCACCTCCAAGTAAAGCTTTAGAACTAGAAAGAGCCATAGGCATTTTATGATTGTCAATATCCGAATAAAAATGACTAGGCTCCGAAAGCAGATTATCCGCGTGATACCCACAAACTTGAATTGACGGTCCTGACACAGATGGGGTCGAGAACGTCCGTGTAACAGCTCCAATAACGGAAATATTTTTCTTTTTACTTGCCGAGTGTGAGTTCAACTGATCAACACAAGGTGTAAAACGCTGCAATAGGATATTTAGGTCACCAGATTCTACAAACGGTCCAGCGTAGAACCTAGGTTTACCAAACAGAGATTTACCATGACCAACTAGAGCTTCTAACGAGTCATGAAAGCTGCCTTCTATAGCAACATTGGTTCGGTAAATCCCCTGTCTTAATGAGCTTTTTAGTCTTGAGAAATACTTATATGGCATCTTGCCTTTGCACCAGGTATACTCTCATAACTCCAAGCACATTTATATGTGGACCCAATCCAATGAATTTCCTCTGCGGCTACGTACAAACCTGCCTCAGAAAGAGGTTTTTTATACCCTGTAAGCGAAGGTCGATAAAACAAAGCAATCAGGTTACCCAAACTACAGAAGTAAGAATAATGGTCTGCCGCAGATTAAATAAAAAAAAAAAAAAAGGGGGATACAGTGTCCAAAGTCCAAACTATTCGAGTATGATGCTTATCATCATTTTCTTTTAGAAAACATGGCTCTGAACTAATAATGATTAAAACACCATTTGTATAACTGTTGGTCAGGGACACTTATGTTCATCAATACATTAAGCTGAAAGTCTAAAACTTCCTTCGTAACTAGCTAACGAAACCAATCAAATAAAATCTAATTTTCTCTAAATAAGGATTATCGGACACGTATCTTCTAAAATCCATCAGTTTTTGTTCAGGAACATTCATGTTTAAAAGTTCATTTGCTGAAACTTTATTAGTAATCAACTTAGCAGAACCAATAAAAGACAATCTAGAATCCTTTTATTAAACTTATCTGTTAAGTAAACCAGAATATCGTAAGTAAAAAACCTATCATAATAACTTGTCGATTACGGTTCTAAGCTTCAAACTCTCAACTTTTGTTCTTAGACCTTTCGCCTAGTTTAGTACATCATTTCTAACTATAACATCAATAAGAATGAAATATTCCTTGACTTTCCTACCTCGCTCCTACGGGATTGAGTATTTTTGTTATATTTTCTATTAAAAACAAAAACACTAATCCTTAATCCTAAATAACCAAATCACTCCCCTACTTAACAAATACTACTAATTCATCATACCTAAGTTAAAAACAAAAACATCATGGAACAAAATATTACCCGTGTGATCGAAGGAAAGCGGCTCCGGGATTTTTGGGTATGTGATAAAATAAAAGCCCTAACGTTGAAAAAGACCGGAGATCTTGCTAGGTGTTCGTGTTGCCCGAACCATATTCCTGCCTAAAGGGTATTTTTGTAATTTACATAAATGACCAAAAGTCAACCAAATGATGTCTAGAAGAAACCAGCTAATGAGTACTTTACCCATTGGGCTGAGTCCTTTGGGCCATGTCGTTAATATACTTTACACAATTGTCAATCCACATATGTTTCAAAGACAACATTATCGAGATGGGCCTATACAATACAAATCTATAACCTCTTTACAAATGGGTGCGACAACATTATCAAAACGAGCATTGCTGCGAACCACCGCGTTGCGGCGGGGCAGCGAAAACCTGATACGAATTTACATAACCAAAGCGTTTTAATCGTTTTAAAGCATTAAAGAGTTAGGACATCACCGAGTTATAGCACTTCTACTTTATATTACATGATTGCATAGACCAATTACTTTTCCACTGTCATTCTTAATCTCAAAAATGCTACCATTTGCTTGCAATGACCTAAATCATCGCCTACCATTCTAAGGAACCTCTGCGTATGATGGTGGTATGTTTCCTGCATAATAGCCAAAATCAGAACAAAGAAATATTAAAATTCAGAACATTTGTAATCTGAATTCATTGTTAAAACATAAAGTTACTATAAACTCATAATCATAATATCACACATCTTATTAGTAATTAGATATCAATAATATTGCTCAACCGGATTGAATGGTACTTACTTGTCAATGAGTCTGGAGTTTTAGAGTAGATATTAGCAACATAAACCACATTGTGCTTGATATTCAGCTTCAATATCATCATTTTAAGTAGTCGTGTAATGTCCTGATCTGTTGGATCTGTATCCGACTCAACATCTTCAGCTTCAAACAAATGCGAGTCAATGTATTCAACCTCTTCCTCCTCAAAACGTAGCATCATTGATCAGTAACTGCCAAAAATGAAACAGCAACAAATCTTGCATTAAAACATACTACATATCATGTAAACGGAACAACATATCTTACCCCAATTAGATCCATAATTATATCAAAGCACCTTTTTATGATAGGACTTGAATTGGATGAACACGAAATTAATGGAATGAACCACCTGATTAACACACTAATGCACTAATCACTTAACCGATGCAACCAAACTGATACACTCATCTAGTAGTGAGAAAGCTCAGGAGATCCTAACACACACATAAAATCCGCAAACCTACCAAACACCAACTATCTTGTGGTTATTTTAAAGTTTATTTAACAACTTGCTTATAAAGAATAATTAAAGTAATCCGAAACACCCTAGAAACTACTGGTGTGTTGTCCAAGGCTGTAGCTGAGCATATGAGCCATGATTTGCAATACCACTTTCTTCAGGTTGATGCTAGTATGAAACAAATCAGTAATAGAATATACTAATGGCAACACTAAGGACGTCATGCCATCACAGAGTAGGCAGTTTTTTTATATGAATAACCAAACTCTTTTTAGTGGTCAACTTAAGCTGACAAGCATGTTTTGATCCGAATCCATTTTGACCCAGTAGCCAACATAAATAACAAACCCACCTTGCCACCATCATACAGGGAACATACCTGATTGCAAAGACACGTATCTTTCTTGAGGTTACTTCTTGGTCTTGCAGGACGATGAGTCATTACTCTGCTGTTGCAACTACCACAATGCCTTATCCTGTAAAAAAGTATCGTATCCTTTAGGAGAAAAAGAAAGCGGATGTAAACCTTAATTATAAGGGAGAAAAAGAAAGCGGAGGTAACCCATATTGTTGATGAAACATTACAAAATTGAAAGCAAAAGCTCATGTCAATCCCCTTGGGTGAAATACAACACATAAAACATTAAATCTAGAAACAAATTTGTTACCTGCAATTTACTAATTTGTTTGAAAGAGATTAGGGTCTTGATTGACATCAATCCTGCTCACGTCACCTGTTATAAGATCATTATATCATAATTAAGTATTTAACATTGTAAGATCAACTTATTTAATTTTTTCTCAATGTGATATTTATTCTTGTAAAAAGAAAAGAAACTGAAAACATATCATTGTTTCCATTGAATGGAATAAATTATAAAACAACAACCCAAGTAGTGTAAATGTGTAATCATATGAAAAGGATTCATATATACCTTGATATTTTTCTTCCATAGCAGTCTCTACGTGAGTTATAGGTTCAGAATTTTCTCCTTGTTGTTTTTGCTTGTCTGCCTCGTCAGTCGTCGCAGATTCATGCCTGATATCTTGGATGAGAGTTGGACAACAATAAAGACTTAAGGGCTTCACAACATCGTCTCTTGGCAAGCTCTCAACCATTATATCAGAATCAGATACCAATTCATTATCTTTCAAACAATTGCCAAAATTGTTATTCTTAGGTTGTTCGTGGACCAGAATTACTACTTGCTCCACCCATTTAGATCACCATTCTAAAAGATCAAATCAGTGAACGTTCGCTACCTGTTGAAGGCGGAAAAACAACATATATTCAAATTTTATTAACAAAAAACACAAACGTTCGCTAGCTTTGAAGACGACGTATTTGTACAACTGACAGCGACGACCTGTAGAACAAATAACATGTTCTGTGATAACAATCAACATAGTCTAAATGTAGACAACAAAGAGAACACATGGTATAAAGTACATCTAAAAGAAGAGAATACGGTCTGCGATTCGAAGTCTATCATCATCGGAGCACGAAGTGTTTCCACAAAATTTTATGCAAAGTTTATGAAATGTGTCAAAAGCAAAGTTAGACGATCTAATACCTATAGGTTGACAAAAACCCCATAACGACTGCATTTCACACGAATGAGACTCACCACTGGCATCAGCAGGTATTGTCAACTGGTCACAATCAAAAAGTATATATTGTATCATAGTCTAATCATAGGAAAAACCAACATAAACAATCTGAAAAGAAGCAAAATACTAATCATACAGGATTATGAGCATGTTGAAGAAGATAAGGACCATGCTCAGAAGCAAGACCATTAGTATGTTCCTTTTCACAGAAGCGGAACAAAGACGTAAGAACAAAAGCGCGAAGACCATGAGAATTTTATAAAAAAAATTTACCTAAAGAAGACAATGTGTGAGCAACAGCCTCAGGAACACATTCCTGAAAATCAGTTTCGCGAGTCGAAGAGTAACAGGTATCAGCAGTACCTTTAGCTGTTTGAGCATAGGTGCCGACATCTTCATTGGAACAGAGCACCCGAGGCCGAAAATCAAGAACAACCGGTTCTGCAAATCGAATCGCAGTAGCTTTAAAAAATATTATGAAATGTGACTTTTTTTTAAAGCAACTGTGAAACGGGAAACCGAAAGAATAACATACCTGCATGACCACCTCGCTGTAAAACATATCCAAAAACATCTTCCATAACCGGTGCTGAATGTGCGTTAACTACTGACGATGAGATCACCTCGAAGCAAGAGCAGCAGACACATACGCGGTTGAACTTGAGGCTGCAAAAGATATGTCATGAGAAACGGTAGTCTCCAGTAAAAAAAAAAGCTTGCAAACGAAAAAAAAGACATCCAACAGAATCTAATATCAGATTACAATAACACCATATATCGCGCGCAGATGTTGGCATTGTATGGTTACGAAAAGGTGGTTCTCGCCCCTCAAATGTATCACGTACATGAATAATAACGGGTTCAACAAACGATGAGATCGTTTTAAAAGATATGTCATGAGAAAGACATCCAATAGAATCTAATATCAGATTACAATAATACCATATACCTCGCGCAGACGTTGGCATTGTATGGTTACGAAAAGGTGGTTCTCGTCCCTCAAATGTATCACCTACATGAATAATAACGGGTTCACCAAACGATGAGATCGTTTTCTAAAATATATGAAAGAATAACAGCATCTACAACACACTACCTTCGCAAGCGTTATAAGCTCTTCCATGACTAAAATCCAAAGTAACTGGCTCTCGAATTGGATGAGCAACAGTCTCTGAAAAAGTAACAGAAGCGGAACGAAGACGCAAGAACAAAAGCATGAACACCATGAGAATTTTATAAAAAAAAATTTACCTAAAGAAGACAATGTGTGAGGAACAGCCTCAGGAACACATTCCTAAAAATCTGTTTCGTGAGTCGAAGAGTAACAGGTATCAGCAGTACCTTTAGCTGTTTGAGCATAGGTGCCGGCATCTTCATCGGAACGGAGCAACCGAGGCCGAAAATCAAGAACAACCGGTTCTGCAAATCGCATCGCAGTAGGTTAAAAAAGATTATGAAATGTGACTTTTTTTTAAAGCAACTGTGAAACGGAAAACGGGAACAATAACATACCTGCATGACCACCTCATTGTAAAACAGATCCAAAAACATCTTCCATAACCGGTGCTGAATGTGCGTTAACTACTGACCGACGTACGTCAATGTGTCCAGCTGGAAGCATCGTTCCGGACTCAAAGTCAAGAACAGCCGGTTTTGAAAACGGCACTACAGGTACACGAAAAACATGGTAACGTATCAGAAACAAAGTATTCAAGAACAGCCGGTTGCAGAGAAATAACATTTTTCTGATTTTGACCTACTATTTAAGTTATTTGAACTACTTATTTCCATGTAACTCAAATGGTCATATCTACGTTTTTTTCTACAGAACAGGTTTAGTGAAAATATGTTTTTACCTTCACGATACGCAGCCACATCCTTAGAAATTGGACGGAACTTCTCTTGACATACCTCAATGAATTAAAGCAACACACACATCTGCCCTTATTGTCAGTCAGTTCAAACCTCCTATGATGTATATGTACGATAATTTACTGTCAATGCAGTGGTGCCATTGATTACATACCGATTCAGGAACGGAAAGCTTTGTAGACCTTTTAATAAGTCCAGCAGCCATGTTATTAAAATTTGTGGGCACTTGCGACAAATATCTACACCTGCATATGAAATGTGGGTTGCCTTGGTTTAGAATGTTTCTAACCGTTTCTCCAAAAGCAAATGTTACAAAACCAAACATTCTCTTCTGTTGACATGGAATCCTCACATTCTGAACTGGCCCGAATTTCCTACATGAATATATGACAGCATAAATCAGCATAAATCTGTTGACATTTTCTTCACCTCATCCAGATCCACTTCATTATCCTGTATCAGAAATATAAGTTGAATCAGCAGCACAAATTGTACCAAATAAATCAGCAAGCATATATATTTAAGGGATTAAAAGTTGTTTATTATCCTTGAGGTTAAATGTAAAACCGGATCACTATCCATAACATAACTAATAAATATATTATTATCTGATTTGGATAAATTGAATCGATACTCACCAGGTCTTTAAATTAAATAAATAAAATCCAACGACAACCATTTATATCCAGAATTTCATGTAAATCTACACACACCTGCGTTTTATCCTTGGAAGCAACATTCATAACATCCGAAACCTGCATAACAAACACACCAAATCAGCAAATCAAAAACCCCTAAACGTAAAAACCAAAAGCTTTTGAAAAAAAAACCAACAGTAATCTAGCATTTGAAGTTCCGTTGATATCCGCAACAAATTGAAACTATGTCTTCCGTCAAGACCTTCACCCTCCGGTTGGACGCCACCGACTCGTATGTAGATGTGTTTGAGAGACAGAAACTGGATAACTATAAACTCTGGAGTCGGTTGATATCAAACAGGGAAAAAAAGAAAAAAGGAAAAAGGACCTGTATATGCTGTGGAAGTATTTAGTTTTTCTTCGTGGCAGAATCTAGCCTGACAGTGACGACACACACGATTGCATTCCCCAAAAGCCTTGTATTCACTCGGCGGACCTATATTAAGATCCAAAGAAAAGTAATTAAATACAATAACAAAATAATCGCTGCAAAAGATCAGGTTACTAAAATGCGTCACAAAATCTACCTGATCTAACTGCAGGCGTTGGGGGCTGAGGAATTTGTGTAGTAAAATATCCATGTTCGGCAGCTGTAAATATAGCGTTAGCAATAGGCAAATCGCATCCACAAAGTTAAACACTGAACAAATGTGAATGGCGCACACCAACATACCGTGTCGAAAAGTATGAACGGGACTATCTGGTAGCGACAGCGGATTAACTTCTTCACCGATGGCAACTGCAACAATGATCAGACATTGAGTTGATCGCGTTTACGCAAACACTCACGTGTAAGAAATGCTATAAATACTAACCATAAAATCCAACCGTGCCAACATTTGGCAAAGAATTTTCCAAACGTTCATGGCCCTATGAAGAGGCGCAACAATATTTGGCCGCCCTAACCTGTCCCGACTGGAAGACCAAAATGAAAGGTACCTTCAGCAAACCTGTAAACAGTGATAAAGTAAATGAGTATAAAAAAACTGAATAATGACAGGTTTATAAAAATACACTACGAAATGATGAAGCTAAGAAGAGTTAGGTAACCAAACCTCCAAAGGTATGCGCATTGTTTGGCAACGCGCCTTGAATGAGCGAACTGAAAAGTAATAATTTTTGTATACCGGTTTAGATTCAAAGTAATCCAATTCAGTTATTCCTGAATCCGCCCAATTTCAACCTTAAAATTAAGAAAATATATATATATATATATATATATATATATATATATATATATATATATATATATATATATATATATATATATATATATATATATATATATATATATATATATATATAACTCTGCTTCAGGAATGGCAAGATGTTCACTATCAATGTCCATGAGCTTCATCTCAATAGAAGCAGTCATAAACATAATACGACAATCCACAACCTAAAAAGAATCAATAGAAGTAGTCATAAACATAATACATCACCACATAAGGCATAAAAAAATTCATACACTTATTTAGTTGATATATTTACCTGTCCACAATTGATAAAGAGGGCAGCAAGCTGTTCTTCAGTAACTTAAAGCCGTGACATAACAAATAAGTAAGAAAGAATCAAACTTGGTTAAAAATATGAAAACCACGAAATGAAATTCACCTGCTGATCAATATCAGACACATGAACGGTTCTACGAATAACATCTTCCCTTTGTGCCATATTAGTTCGGTTATTCATCCTTCGCTTCCCATGATTAAAGTTCCCCTTGTTCTAACCACAAACACAAAACAATAAACACCAAAAAGCACACATCTTTACACAAACCAAACAAAACAAAAGAGAGTAAAATACCCTTCTTGGCGAAACGCCATTCATGTTAGCAAAAGGGGTTTGGTTAGTTTGCATCAAGAAATCATTAACAACCGGGTAACCAAACGGAGCACCAGCAGGCGGTGGCGGCAAAAGTATTAGACAATATCCCTCTTCGATTTCATTAGTCAAAGGTCACCTACTTGTTCTACCTATAAACTCATATGCTAAAATCAAAATACGAAAAATCAATCGGAAAACAATAACCTTATGAAAAAAACCCACAAAAATGCATCAGTAACTTAACTATAATGGAAACGACGGTGCAAGCTTCACCGGAAAAAGTGGGTTCATTTGTTGTGTTACTTCCATCCTTCGATCATCATCATCTTCCTATCATCGTCGTTTTCCTTCCACACCGTTCGATCATCATCAGCAGTAGCAGGCAGCAGAGATGTGTGGAAATAAGTGGAATGTTCTAGGTTTATCAGCCTCTATTATTGACACGAAGGCGGGCAAAAAAACAGAAGATTGGACCAGGCCATGGGAAAAAGCGGGAGCCCACAAAGCAGCCAGTAGCCCGGCACTGTAGGGACAACTGTAGCAAAACTCGACGCTCCATTATATATAGAGTATCAAAATGTTAATAATCGGCAACGTTAATTAACTTGTGTTTTGTTTCAAAGACAATACGTAGAAGTCAATGTTTAAGCTTACTAATCAACACGTTCAAGCGAGGGTCTATTAGCTTTGTTGAATGTGACTATTTGTTGCAAAGTCATTTTCTTCGTTATCAATGAGTTAGCGTCTCGAGATTGATCCAAGATATTCTACCGGTATTTGTTAGAATTTTTTTGTCTCAACCGGTGAATTTCAAACCCTCGCTACTAAAATGCTGCATAGTGAAACGATATTAGTGTGTGAGAGCAAAAGAAATTACAAGTTGGTGAAATAGTTGCATTAGAGTGGATGATGCAACATTACTCTTGGCATGTGAGAATAAGATACTGACTTCAGTGTTATTCTTGGCGTTATGGTTCAAAGTTAACTCACTTTGTAACATAATGTGTGCATATATGTTTGCATGAGTATGTTTGCATGTATTTTAGTTGTGATTTACAAGGTCTGTGTTTTTAATGTTAAAAGTGATTGGTAAACATTATTTATTGTTATTTTAATGTTATGTTGATGTGTCTATTAGGCCACTCTCATCAGTTAACTCAGCTTTAAAATTTAAGGCCTGCCACGTCAGCTTTTTCACCCTTTAACTTAACTCAGCTTTAACCCACACATCAATAACTCAGCTTTAACACACCTTAACTCAACTTTACCCATAAATTTTTAAATTCAACCCCTAACTTATAAACTACTTCATTTTTTTTAAAAACAACACATTTATTAAAACATAACATTACATTTATTAAAACATAACACACTTAAAAAAAAAACCTTACAACGAAATTAAAGAAACAAATAAAAATAACGACGAAATTAAAAATTACATTTATTAAAACATAACACACTTAAATCTACTCTGGAACATAATCCCCGAGGTTGTATTTTGCCACGATGCGAGCCTTTTCTTGGTTGATCCACCACACCACCTCTGGTGGCTCCCCGTCGGTCTTCTCTTTCAAAAACTTAATTTCTTCCAGCCTTGTTATCGCCTCCTCCTTTTCTTTTGTAGCCCGATACGCGGCTATTGCCATTTCCCGTTTGTGACGATACTCTTGTGTCATATTCTCCACGAATTGCATTGACGAGCTCCCTCCCGTACTAGCTCCCGTGCTCGTTCCTCCCGTGCTCTCGGATCGAGCTTTCTTTGAAGCACGCCTCCCCATTGGCCTTGGTATTTCATCATGACCAAACAACTGTTCATTTGTTTGGCTTGGTGGTTCCTCGCCGGTTAAATCAACTGCCTCCGGCGTGTCCCACTTCACATGACCGCGTAGAACCTCCCAAGCCTCCTCGTTGCTAAAAGGAGCAGTTTTGTGTTCGTCCCGGTACATTTCACGGGCACGTTTCAGGATATCAAGCTCACTTTCGCCACTTCTTTCTTGGCGTTTGGAACGTTTGTAGTAAGCGTTGAACTTTGAACAGTCACGGTTCAAAGTCCTCCACTTGCTTTGGAGCATATCCTTGTTCCTTTGTTGGTAGTTGACTCGGTTAAACTCACGTTGGACACGTTGCCAAAACGTATCCCGGCTTTGATTTTTTCCCACATGTCCGTCTTCCGACGCTGCAACATAGCACTGAGCAAGCACCTTTTCTTCTTGTGGGTTCCAACGTTTGCACTTGTTGGCAACGGGCTCTTCATCAGCATCATCCTCCGGTTCAGGGTTTTTTGATTTTCTCGACCTTCGTTTGATACGCCCGAACTTGGTTTTCTTTGGTGGAGACGTTGGAGTCTCGGGAACTTCGTTGGTTGCGGTTTGAGATTGTTGTGAATGTTGGGTGAAGTTGATGTTGGAGAAATTTTGGGTGTTTAGGTTGGTTTGTTGTTCGTAATAGAGCATTCGTTGATGTTGTTGGTAAACTTCTTCGTCCGACAAGCCAAGTGTGTTCGGGTTAGAAGATGAGCCGACATTGGGGTTGTTAACTTGTGTTCCTAAGAGATCTAAGAACGATCCGTCATCGTTTAGGTTGAATCCAGACATTTTTTTTTTGGTTGAAGGTTGAAAAAATAGTGTAAATATGTTGTGTATTGAGTTGTGGAAGTGTGAAAAAAAATATGGTGTGAAATGGGTATTTATAGGGGATTAAAAATGATTTTGAAATTTTTTTTTTTTTTTTTTTTTTTTAAACTTAGCCGCGCATGTTTAACGGCTAGAAACTCAGAGGGGCCAAATTGCAAAAGTTCAAAAGTTCCAACGGTAAGAAGGAGGGGGCGCTAGTGTAAATTTTTTTTTTTTTTTTTTTTTTGGCAAGAACACCCCTTAACGCTGCGTTAGGGTGTTAACGCAGCCCCTAACGCAGCGTTAACGCCCGTTATCTCCAACGCTTAACGCCCCTTAACGCGCGTTAACGTTGCGTTTTTGGTCCTTAACGTGCATGTTTAACGCACCGCTGCAAGTGGTCTTAGGCTGAATTTAATAAGACCAAACCACATCAGCGTTATCTTAGCTTTATCTCTCTTAAATCAAACACTCGTAGTAAGAGGACCGCACTAACCAAAAACATACCCCACAAAATTAAATAAAAACATAAAACACACACACAAACCAAACCATCTCATTTGGTCCGCAAGTAGACCAAAACATTTGATTTTGGGGGAGGGGGACGCGTCGGGTTTGGTTTAGGTAGAGGAGGGGACCGAACAAAATGGGGTAGACCAACCGAATGATTGAGTCTTGTTACGTTTAGTCTTTTGACAACTTTTATATTGGGATTTGATTTACACGCGCTCAATATTAAATTTCATATAACATTATATGATATATACGGTTGAACATCGTTTATATTACCACACTGCATGCACCGTATGAGCACCGTTGCGTGATTAAGAATCTAGCTAGCTCAAAATGTGACAACAATCACGCTAAAATTTACAAAACAACATTTTATAATAAGAAAATAAAAAGTGAATAGAGATCCTCTTATATTTATTTCAACATGAGAGGTCATGTAAGCAAAAAAGTGGGCCTTATATTTTTTACTTGAAGTGGTCCCATTTCATTTGGGTTTACAAGTTGTACCCCCCTCACATTTTGCAATTTTTTATTTTTATTTATTTATTTATAATTTTGAATATATTAAAAAGCTATAAATCTGAAAGTACATAACAGAAAGTATAAAGTTTAATAAGTTAAAGTATTAAACTCACAGAAAATACGGAACAGAAACTAATAAAAATATGTGTTGTACTGTAAACAAGGTGAGCCAAGGAAGATGAGAACAAAATATCACGTCCCAGGTGAGCCAAGGTACCTATAACAAATCTCATCATTTATCATCTATTTGACTGGACAACATGATATATTATGTTCAACTTTTTTAGCTTACATTTTATAATTGGGGCATGTTATATATACACTCCCTATGGGCTATATGTACAAATCGCGAAGCACATGGTACAATCGCTCGGAACTTGCAATCATTGGATACCCTCCCTATAAGGAGGGTCCTGATAAACTGCCTCTTTATAATTCAGTCGGATTATAGATTTCAGAAACCATGTCCACTTCAAAATAATAAGATTCCAAGTACAAATTTCAAAAACCATGTTCATTGTTTGTAAAAACATTACACGAAACACTTAATCACAAACTTCGTAAATATAACTGTTTGCCAATATAAAATCTCATTGTTAGACACAAGTACACACCTAATAAATATAAAGGTGTATATGATAATCAATGAGGGTGCAAATATGATTAAAAACATGATGTGAAAAAACAAAGACGTAAAAAGGTAAAATTAATTTACTTATTTCCAATCAAAGTGTAATAATACAACACACCAAATAATCATGCAGGTCAATTATAATCTAATAAAAACATCCCAAACTTAGAAATAACTTACATAACAAGAACACAATTGATCAAGTCAATTACTCCAATAACACAATCGATTGCTGGCAGAAGTTATTAAAGTTCGTTATATATGAATTTATAAACTTTAAGATTAAAAAATTGCCATATCCACATAGCTCTTTCCATTCGTCTCTTGAGATATTTTAAAATTACGTAATCTGACAATAAATTATATGTATACTTTTTTTTATCACAAAATAAATGTTCACTTCGTAATCAAAGTATATTTACTACTCCTTAGACTATGTGTAGTGGGGAGAAGTGGAGAGCGGGGGGTTGTTCGCCACGTGGCATGTGAGGTAAGATGAGGCTTTGTTGAAAAAGTGATGTAGTGGAGAGTGGGGGGTTATTTGACAAAAAAAAACAATTGAAACACATACAACATAGGCGTTGTCAGGACAACCCAGGAAGCAATTTTAGGAGCAACAGCGCCCCGACGTTTTGCACGAAGGGGCGTTGTTAGGCGCTGTTGGGCAAAAAAATAGGGTGCAACAAAGCCCGCTACGCATGGTTTTATGAGTAATAGAAATGTTGACTGAAATTGTCAGGTTTGACTATCATTAACTACATATGGGCATATGGCCTATTTATCTGCCTGCTGTCCCTATCCCAGATCCTCTTTGAGCTGTTCCACACTCGATAGGATTTAGCCTCTGCCATCCACTCGCACTCATAAATATATTAGAAACGTGTTACGAGTATTAATACATTTGGTATAACCTACTATCATTTCATTCTACAAATCATTCTACGCACATAATAATATTATATAATTTTATTTCACTCATTCTCTTTTTTCATAAAAAACGTTCGTTCTAACATTTGTCAGGATCATGTGAGTAGAATTGTTTGTAGAAAGAAGTTGTAAGAGGTTTTAGCATTTTTGTACGAGTAAATCCTTTTACCATAATCTCGTGCTCAAGCTCTTATTCACAAAATAGTAACACCTGTAAAATTTATAGGAGCAAGAAAAGTAAAAAAATCGATGAATGAACAAGTGTCACAATTATACAATTATGTATGAGTAGAAGATGGTATGAAATTTTGATGAGATGATTTAGTTTTCAACAATTTTATAAGACAAAGATTTTCGTAAAGACATTTATATTAATAGCGTTAATTAGCAAAAACGTCCTAAACAACAAATCCTGACTTGGACCCAAAAAGTAACAAACATTTAGAAATTATTACGAACTCAAACAACCAACTAGACCTAAACAACCATCTCGACTCAAACGACCCTAAAACTAATAACCGTTTTGAAATTACAATTGTAATAATGCAAAATATCCAAAGAGAAAACGTTGTATCTAAGACCAACAAAACACACAACCAATTAAAGAGAATCACTCAATAGAAAGAACGAAAAAAGTGTAAAAACGACCACAACCCTCAAAACTGATATATACCCGCTTTCACTTCAGCGTAATACCATTCATCACTCTTACCTTTTCAAATGTGAACGGACATAAACTTACAAAATTACCGGTCGTGGCAACCATCTTCTTCCATTTTTATACCACCATGTGTAATGCCTCACTATCCGTAATATATAGGTTACGACCCCAAGGTCTTTGAATGTAGTTTTTAAAAGACTAAGTTTTGCTATTCAAAAAGGGCTAGCGGCGCAGCTTGTTGCCCGCTTGCCTGTTGTTTCAGTGTAAAACTCTTTCGTTTAAATATTTATGTATTCAAAATGTGAAATGCCTCACTATCCGTAATATATAGCTTGCTCGCGCATGATCTACCACCTCCACCGTGGTTGAGCCCCCCGTTACTACGTCGATCATCTCTAAGTTGTATTTAATAAAGCTTGAAACATACAAACTAAGTTAACCTAAGAAAGTTATAAAATGTAAAATCCATATTGTCATGTGTAGTTTTGAAACTAGTACAAAGTTATTCAAGTTAGTCAAACATGTTGCCGACCTACACGCAAGCTCAAGATTCGATTGAAACATAAGTAGTACTGTATTGAGTAATATCTTGACGGATCTATGGATGACTACCAATTTCGATATTTATAGACATCACATGTGACATGTATGTGTAAGATAATTTGCTAGATGTAAGGATATATACGTGCGACATTACTTATACGAGTTATTGACCATCTCCAACAGGTGGTTTTTCTTGGTTCAAACCAAGCCAAAAACCACCCCAACCATTGGAGCCCTCGTTCAAACCAAGTGAGGTTTGATTTTTCAAACCACCAAAAACGGGCCCCACCATGGTTCAAACCACCAAAAACCACTCCAATGGTTGGTTTTTGGTTGGTTTTTGAAATGTAAAGATGGTTTGAGAAGGTGTATTGTTGGAGTAAAAAATGTGGTTTTTAAGAAAGCTGATGTGGCAGTGATGTGGCTGGTTTGAACCAGAAACCGTTGGAGATATATACGTGCGGTCTTACTTATACGAGTTATTGAACATATTAAATGTGATCTTATTTTGTAGGTTAATTACGTGTCATCTCACATGGAATGAAATCATCATCATGCACGTACTAAAATGGATCGAAATACACTTTGTGTATCCTTTTATTTAAGCGGTAAACGAACTGAACGTTTAATTACTATTTTATTAATTGTTCAGTAAAAATTTTGTTATATTTGTTTATTTATCAAATAAACGAACATGAACAATATTTTATTTTTGTTTAGTTAAATGAACGGTCATAAACAAAAGTCGCATCCGTTTATTGATATTCGTGAACGTCCGATTATGTGTTTATTAATGTTCGTTTATTTTCATTTATTTGTTTATGTTCGTATATTATATCTTTTAATTATATACTTTTAAAACTGGTTTGTTTAAATAAAATAAGACTTATAAAACAAAATATTATGCATAATTTAATGAAATTTATGCTTGTTTTTCTACGTTCATTTATGATTGATCGTTTATGTTCGTTTAAGATTTGTTTAGCGTCTTAATGAATTAACATACACGAACATAAACAACTGATTTTCTTAATAAACAAACATGAACAAGAAAACTCATATGTTTAAGCGTTTGTCTCCATTTATTTGACCAACTAAATTAAATGAACATATTTAAACAAAGTTTCATCCGTGTTTGTTCAGTTTATTTACAGCCTAGTTTTACATGTTTGAAACAAAGTCATAGGGAAAAGTTAACCAATATTGAGGCGTACAAAAATTACCACATGTAAATAGATACTTCATTGTGTTTTTAGACTTTGTAATACATAACATTTGTTTAGTTTAAATACAGATGTTCCTGTTTTCTTGTCTCGGTTTAGTCTACCAATGCAAGTATATTACACTAAAATAAGATGCTCATATAATAGAAATATGAGTAATTAACATACTATTTAAATATAAATAAATAAATACTGTATCTGTTTTATATCAGATTTTTTCACTTACCATAAACCCACAAGAATTAAAAAAAAAAAAAAAAAAAAGACACGACATGTGAACTCTTGATCTCATCATGCCAACTGCCAAACATAAGTCCCCATCTTTTATCTCACACATCACTATACCCAACATCCACCCTTAAATTCAAATTCATTAATCATATCATAAGATAAAACAAAGATTGCTTATCCCTCCAAAACATCTATTCCGTATATCGTTTCATTAAAAAATTCCGTGCAATCAATTGATATTTCCATTTTCCAGTTGTGATATTTAATTTCATATAGATAAAAATATATATTTTAATAATAATATGATAACATAAGTATAAATCTAACTTAAAGACGTCAAGTTAGTGAAAAATAAACCCCACAAATCTTGTCACAAATGTTTCGACATGTGTGACTATTCACTATTGTGATGTATCACCAAGTAGAAGAGAGTTGCATCATATTCGTAACCTATAATGTAATATCGTCATCTTTGAGTTTGACTCATAGTTTTGGTTTATTTTATCAAATAAGACATACTAAGGGCCCATATGGTTGGATTCGGATTTTGATTTAGAATAGGATTTTGATTTGAGGTAGGATTAAGAGAGATAAAAAAGATAAACTTTGTTTATTTAAATATGATTTATAATTAAATAAAAATAAAAATTATTATTATCTAATTAAAAAAAGTAAAAACATGTGGATAAGAAAAAGAGAGAGAATGAGGTACAATTGAGTTGTCAGAATTTCACCATAAATGCCACCCCTTATGCTCGGATTCAATTTTTAGAATTCATTTCATTGTTTGATACCAATTGACATGTACCAAACTAATTTTTTGGGTCAATTCCATTTCAAAGTGTCCAAAAACCCCATAACAAACAGCTTGTAAAAGATTGATCACAGTTTTAACTTATATAATCGTATATGTGTAGCAGACCGATATCAGTGTCCTAAAAATTTGTCATTTAGCAGGTTCATAGATTTTGGACTTTGCTCACCAATGATTAGGCAACCCAGTTCGTCTCTTCTATTAAAAAGACAGAAAAAAGAATGCTCCAATTGTTTATGTCTTGGTCACCAATGATTAGGCAACCAAGTTCGTCTCTTCTAGTCAAAATCTAGTATTGTTAACAAGAGTATCAAGTTATTGTTTTCGTTTAGACTTTTCACTATCATTTGGACATATCGTAATTCATTGTTAGTTACCAACACGTAACATTTTGTCGAAAACTGATAACACCTCTAACCGTTTCAATCTTTTCGCCGATCTTTCTTCTTGCACGAGAACACGTCTATTCATGTCTGTCCTTTCACCGATCCTCTTGCATTATCCCGTTTTATCTCTTCCATGTTTGTTAGGCGTGAAGTTTAATCGACCTAGTTCACTTGTTCGCTTGTCGCTTTTTCTAGCAACTACATTGTTCAATTCTTTTCACATCACACCTAAGATCTTTACCACTTTGTCTCAATTCATTGCTACACTTTCTATTATTATCACTTGCTTAGTTATACTTTTTCAGTTTTTCAATTATTGGTGATGGAGGTTTCGGTTTTAGTTCAATCATCTTCACTAAAGGAAGGATCATACGTAATCCATTAAGTTTGAAGTTATGTACATTGTTATAGCTCCTTCTTATATCCAAATTAGCAATGGTTTTATCAACTAGTAGTTTAAAGTACACAACCATTATTAACATAGTTTTAACAAGATTCTAGTCTTCATTCAGTCGTAATTGCATCTGTACAAAGATTCTCGTCGACACAATTCAACTTTCTATATAAAAAAATAACACTTATTAATAACCCAAGATCATTAAACATAGGAGTATATAATTTAATGTCACGTGATTACTATAAAACATACAAAGTCACTTGTGCTAACTATCCAACCTCTCTCTTTCACCATTAAAAATTTGAGAGAAGAAGAAAAGCTAAATTGGCGGTTTAGTGTCACCAGAATCATCCCAATCCTTATTTTGGACCGAAAACGGAACTCTAGCAGCTGCGGCCGCAGCTACATTAAGACTATTTCCACCAATCGAACTTAAAAACGCCGAATACCCATTACTGGAACCACCCGTCCCAAGCCCAAGAAAATCTAGAGTCGTGGTTGCCGGAGGACCCATAAGTCCAATAATACCCGAGTTGTCATTACGCTCTTGTTTGTTTTGCATACTACTCCAATGACCAATGTTGGCTTCTTGGTAGTGATCAGTCGTTGTAGTTGTCGATGTTGGTGCTAATCCAAGTGCATGAAGAAATGAGGTGTTGGACGATGCTGAACCCATTTGAGCTGCTTTTTGGAGCAATGCAGTTGCGGAAAGAGCTGGTAGTTGAGTTTGAACGTAACGAGGTTGTAGCGATTGATCTTGTTGTGGGAATAAGGATGGGGCAACATTGCTTGATCGATACAACGAAGATGATAAAGATAGTGACATTGGTTCTATAGCTGTGTTCAAATCAGCTCCAGTAACACCACATATCATATTTGAGTAAGAGGCTGGAGACGATTGTGATGATTGTATAACAGATGATGATGCAAAAATACTTGCAAAGACGCCTGTACTGTTAGAGGCAGCATTGTTACCACTCGAAGTGGAACCACCGCCACTAACAGTTGTTACGACGGTTGTGGTATCAACAGCAGTATCAGCTGTATCCACAACCGCCACATTTTGATGCGGTGAAATCGCCAAAGCTTTTTCCGGCACATCTGCAATAATAGAAACTTTTTTTAATGAAAATTATTATCGTACAAAAGTTGATAGTACGTAGCAATTGTTTATGATTTTTTTTTGAACTTAAGCAATTGTTTATGACATTGAAGTACTTTGCTACTACAAGCAAAAAGAAGGAATAACAATCATGGCGTCCTTTTTAGCACAAAATCCCTCTTTTTAATTACTTGGATCTTTGAACTACACCTTTAATTAACAAAGTCCATACATACACTAAAAAACAATACAATACATGACAAATGCGTTACAACATGACACGCAAATTTGAAACAGAACCTAGTGCACTATCCAGCTAGCTCAACTTAACTTTATCTATAAAAAAAAAAAATTCAAATCTTTCTATTAATATTATTAACATACCTGAGCTATGCACAGACTGAACAGGAGATAGTACACCAGTCGACGGAGTTAGCGGCTGAGGTGGTGGACTATTTGTCTCCACTTGCGGCTGAGATCTCACACTCTCTTTTGCTAATGCATCACAAAACGCTCTATGTGTAATAAAACTATCCCTCCTACAATACAATTCACAGTCACTAGTTATATTATGATATGTTACTACAGTACTATATTATATACTAGTAGTAAGTAATGAAAATGAATTGCACCTTGAAAACAAGGTGCCACAATCACATCGATACTCTTTAGTACCACAAGTTTTCATATGCGCCTTCCAATCCGATTGAACCGCGTATTTCTTCGAACATCTTTCACACTTCCATTTTTTCTCACCATGTTTTCTCGAAAAGTGTTTCTTAATTCCTGTTAAATCGCCGAGTGCTCGTGACGGATCGTGATGAATACAGCTCACTTCCGGACACACGTACACTCGTTTTCTTATTTCTTTACCGTCTCTTTGCTTTAACTTCCATGGCAAGTTATGTCCTCGTCTATGTAGCTGAAGGTTTTGATCTCTTTGAAATCCTTTGTTACAGATCTCGCATACGAATCTGTTTGTAGCGAGTAACGTTGTCGGTGACAACGCTATTACTATCGCTTCAGGATCTATAATAAATCACACAAAATTTAAACTTCGTAAAAAGTTGTTTTATAATTATAAAAGTTTAAATTTTGAGTAATCTATTACCAGGCATTCCAGGTAGGTTCCGCTTCTTTTTAACCGGTTGTGTATCTGGATTAGCCACAACTGATGAGCATTCAGTTGTGGAAACGGAAACTGAAACCGCCATTGTTGTTGTAGATGAATCTTTGAAATCAACCATAAGTTACCTAAAAATTTGAAATCCAAACAAAAGTATAAAATAAAATTTATAGGATCATTTTGAAAGGTGTTTTTTAGAAAAAAAATGAGTGAAGAATAAAAATGATTGAGAAGGAAATTGGAATGGTTAAAAGTGGCGGCTTGTTAACTAACCATGGTTAAGAGTGAGGTACTTCGGGCACAAGTTAAGAGTATAGTGAATGAAAAATTGGATGAAATCATGACCGTCCACGTGGCTGAATCTGCGAGAGAGTGGCATGTGTCGGAGAAGACGTAGTACTACGACGCGTTTGGTTTGTCGTTTTGTGTGAGAGCTTGAAAATGAGTTCACGTATGGATGAGTAACGCGTAACGACAAAATATGACATAGGGTTTGAAAATGAGTCATGGTTGGCGCTATGGCCACCGGCCCAATTTCTGCGACATCGCATCACATTATGGGTGGCGTCATTGCTGCTCGTGTCATGATAGCTAGCCCACACGGTGGTATTTTCAAATTTTCTTTTTTTATACATTTTTTTTTAAAAAATTTTACAATTACAATGGTGAAATCATTTTTTTTTTTTCTTTTTCGAATTTAATATTTAAAAAACTTAAATTTTAAACCTTTAAAAATATTATAAATACCCCTTATTATTTCATACTTTGCTCACACTTCCAATATATTACTATTCTCTACTTCTTTCATTTTTTTTCCAACCAAAATGAATCACAACTCACCATTGATTAACAACATGCTAAACTACCCGTCGAACCAAATGACGGGCTCGTCTTCGAATCCCGCCAACAATTCGGCCTCGTCTTCAAATCCATACCTCAAGCGCCTTACTTTCCCACATTCCCAAACCCATATATGAATCCCGAAGAACAAATGCAATTTAGTCAATGAAAATTACAACAACAACAACAACGATATACTCAATTTACTCAACCACAACAAACAAACCAAGCCACCCTTTTCCCAACCAAATTCGGACCATGCATTCTTCCATCTACGAGACGAAGACGAAGATGAAGATGAAGATGAAGAAGAGGCAGTTCCGACCCCTACGTCAAAAAAAACGAGGACAAAGACGAAGGCGAAGAAGAAAAAGACAAATACGAATACGAAGAAAATCAACGTAGATGAAGAAAAAGAGGCGGTCCCGTCCCGACCTCGAGCTTTTTGGACCCAAGAAGAGGAGTATCTATTAACGGAGTGTTTCATTCAAATATCCGAGGATCCAAAAACGGGTGCGGGTCAAAAAAGGGATACGTTTTGGTGCAAAGTGCTCGACGCATGCAACAAGGAAGCCAAAAGGCTCAACTACGCTATTCGTAGCAAAAATATGTTTACGAGAAAGTGGACTCCAGTGAATAAAGATGTCAAGAAGTGGAATACGGTAGTGGATGAAACGGCTGTTATTAGTGGGGAGAATGATAGAGATTTTATGACCCGTTGTCACGTATTGTTTAAAAAAACATCGGGTTATGACTTTAGACACATGAGCGCTTTGGACTTTTTGAAAGACAAGCACAAGTGAAAAAATCCCGACTCGACTTTGGCAAGACGTAATCGTTTTCGGGTTACGGACGAGGACCCCGAGCATTTTGGAGCAGACGCGTTGCCACGGCCATACGGCATGTACCGGATTTCTAAGAGTCAACGTTCGTCAAACTCGACCGCTAGTTCCGGTTCAAACCCGACAATGTTTCAAGAAATGCTGCAACAACAATACGAGTTAGACCGCAAGGCAAAGATGGATGTTCTCGAATGAGAGTCACACGCAAGAGTTACTTTATATGAATCTCAAAAGATTGCCGAGGAGATGCGAGTGCTACAAATGGATACAAGCAAGATGGATCCGATCGACGCGGCGGTCGTGAAAGCCCAAAAAGCACGAATCCGGGCAAAGTATCCGACCAATGAGCACTAGATTTTTATTTCTATGTTTATGAACTAGGTTTTTATTTTTATGCAACTCTTTTTCTTCTTTTTTCTTCATTTTTTTATTTTTTTATTTTTTTTTTTTTTTTTTTTTTATGTAATTTTTGTTTTGATTAATGAAGTTTATTTTAGTTAACATTGTGTATGTTTTATTTTATGTTAAAAAAAAAAAAAAACTGGACGACGGCACCACATTTTCTGGTGCCAACGGTAACGGCCAGAATGTGGTGCCATAGGATTTCTGATGCCATAGAGACTTTTGCTGGCGTAGCAACACTTTTTGTCCATGGCACGAGAGCCACGGCACCACTGTACCCAATGCTCATAGTTTATTTGGATATGAAAAACTTGCCCGTTTACCGTATCATTTGATGGAAATTTCTTTTCAATTACCTTTAAAATATGTACAAAGTTACGAGTATTTTACTAGAAAAATTTTAAATTGCACACGAGTTAATATCTAAACCGCATATAAAGCACGATAATCATTATTATTTTTTGAAAAACCAACTTATGTTTAGAAATCTTAGAGTAAATTGCAAAACTCGTCCTTGTGGTTTGGTTAAATTGCACGTTTGGTCCCTTTGGTTCAATAATTGCAAAAATGGTCCGGATTTGGCACTGTTTCATTCACTTTTGGTCCCCCATGTTAACCGGCGTTAAGTGAGTTCCGTTAAGTGGCACTGTTTCATTCACTTTTGGTCCCCATTATACACGTTAGCCCCTTAAGGCTAACAATCGTTGCAGCGCCCGTCCTTTTTTTGATTTTTTTTTTTTTTTAAATTCGAAAAATTTATAAAAACTCAAAAAAAATTTAAAAAATTCGAAATATTTATAAAAATTTGAAAAATTTATAAAAATTCAAAAAAACTTATAAAAATTCGAAAAATATAAAAATTCGAAAAAATTTATAAAAATCCGAAAAAATTTATAAAAATTAGAAAAATTTATAAAAATTCGAAAAACTTATAAAAATTCGAAAAGATTTATAAAAATTCAAAAAATTTATAAAAATTCGAAAAAACTTATAAAAATTCGAAATAATTTATAAAAATTCAAAAAATTTATAAAAATTCGAAAAAATTTATGAAAATACGAAAAATTTATAAAAAATCGAAAAACTTATAAAAATTCGAAAAATTTTATAAAAATCCGAAAAAATTCATAAAAATTCGAAAAAAACATATGATCAATTTGTAAAAATTCAAAAAAACTTATAAATTTTCCAAAAATATAAAAATTCGAAAAAAATTTATAAAAATTCGAAAGAAACATACGATCAATTTACAATAAGTCTTTTTGTCTATATCAATTTAGTTACACGTTTGTGAGATATACACATATGCTACAAGAATTGAATTTGATATAGAAGCTTGGTTTATTTATAAACTAATTCATGTTTATTACGTTTTTTCTAATTACAATAGTAGTTTAAAATTATTACATCTAAATAAATATGAAATGTCTTTTGTTAAGTACATCCTCGAATTCAAAAAAAAAAATTCAAATTTTTATAAAATTTTTGAATTTTTCGGATTTTTAAAAAAATTTTGAATTTTTATTAGTTTTTTTTCAAATTTTTATAAGTTTTTTTCGAATTTTTATAAATTTTTTCGGATTTTTATAAGTTTTTTCGGATTTTTTATATTTTTCGAATTTTTATATGTTTTTTCGAATTTTTATAAATTTTTTGAATTTTTATAAGTTTTTTCAATTTTTATAAATTTTTTCGAATTTTTATATATTTTTCGAATTTATATAAGTTTTTTCGAATATTTATAAATTTTTTTGAATTTTTATAAATTTTTCGGATTTTTATTAATTTTTTTCGAATTTTTATAAATTTTTCAAATTTTTATAATTTTTTTTCGAATTTTTATATATTTTTCGAATTTCTATAAGTTTTTTTCGAATTTTTATAAATTTTTTTGAATTTTTATATTTTTCGAATTTTTATAAGAATTTTTAAATTTTTTCGAATTTTTATAAATTTTTCGAATTTTTAAAATTTTTTTCGAATTCAAAAAAAAAAAAAAATCCAAAAAAAGGACGGGCGCTGCAATGATTGTTAGCCTTAAGGGGCTAACGTGTAACATGAGGGACCAAAAGTGAATGAAACAGTGCCACTAAACGGAACTCACTTAACGCCGGTTACCATGGGGGACCAAAAGTGAATGAAACAGTGCCAAATCCGGACCATTTTTGCAATTATTGAACCACAGGGACCAAACGTGCAATTTTGCCAAACCTCAAGGACGATTTTTGCAATTTACTCGTAATCTTATAAAAAAACAAAACCAAATACAAAAAGAGGCAGTCACTCAAAACGCATAAGTCACCGACCTGAGCAGCATTAACCAACGGCCACAAACCCTCATGGCTTAAATAAAATAGAACAACGAATGCTAATGCAAAAAGATTAGTTGAGCAACAAATCGCATCTCAGACTAAACCAATGACAAATCGCAAAAAGATGCATTGAAGCACGAGAACAACCCGAAACACTACACGAACATAAATTTAGGGGCAAATTGCTTAAAAAGTTACCCATCCTAGGTACAATTTCAATTAAAGCTACTACTCTTTATATCCCAATTTAAGGTACCCGACTTTTTTTTTGGCCGATTTAGGTTTTTTTCTAACTTCCGTTAACCATTTCGTTGTTTGGTCATTGAGTTTGGATAGGCATTTCATGTTTGGTCCATTTTCGTCCTTTTTCATACGTTTGCATACGTTTTAGTCAGTTTTTGTACGTTTTCGTCCGTTTTGACACGTTTTCGTCCGTTTTGACATGTTTCTGTCCGTTTTTACTAGTTTCCGTCTGTTTTTGCACGTTTCTTTCTGTTTTTGCACGTTTTTGTCCATTTTTGCACGTTTTCATGGAAACGTGTAAAAACGGACGAAAACGTGTAAAACAGACAAAAACGTGCAAAAACAGACAGAAACGTGTAAAAACGGATGGAAACGTGTAAAAACGGACGTAAACGTGCAAAAACGGATGGAAACGTGTAAAAACGGATGGAATCATGTAAAAACGGACGAAAACGTGCAAAAACGGACGAAAACGTGCAAAAACAGACGGAAACATTTAAAAACGGACGAAAATGTGCAAAAACATACGAAAACATGCAAAAACGGACGAAAACGTTTAAAAACGGACAAAAACGTGTAAAAACGAATGAAAACGTATGAAAACGGATGAAAATGTACCAAACATGAAATGCCTATACAAACTCAAGGACCAAACATGTAATTTACTAACGAAAATGTTAACGGAAGTTAGAAAAAAACCTAAATCAGCCAAAAAAAAAGTCGGGTACCTTAAATTGAGGGGAAAAAAAGTAGTACCTTTAATTGAAATTGTACCTAAGATGGGTACCTTTTTATGCAATTTGCCCTAGATTTAGATAAAATGTGTAAGTCCATTAGACCAATCGACCCAACTATACTTGAGACTATTTAGGGGTGAAAACGCATCTCTCTCTCTAAAAAAAAAAAAAAAAAAAACTATTGCATCTCTCTCTAAAAAAAAAAAAAAAAAAAAAAAAAAGATGTAAGTTAATCTCTAACACCAAATCAGCAGCCGAAATCTGTTTAGCTTGTAAAACTTTATTATTTGAATACAAGTAAATAGTTGAATTCCCTTGAATATTATTGAAACTACACATTAAAATTGTCATTTAACAAGGTGAAAGTGCCCGCCGTGTTGCGGCGGGTCTTTTTTGCGCTAATTTTGATTAGATCTGTGTGTTGTTTGAATATTATAGTACAAACCACAACCAATAAAATTGATCAAAGTGAGTATAAAGTTACTGCTGCTGTGTGGATTCCATCTTCTGAAACAAACTTAGAGTTGCCACAATAGGACCAACTGGCATATACAAAAGATTTAAACTTTACATGAGCTTTAAATAGGACCAACATTAACAACAAATACCTGAGTTTTAAATAGAACCAACATTATCAGCAAATCGTTATATACACATTGGCAGAACCATGATTTCCAATCAGAATATACACTGACACAATTAGTTATAATAACATTTTTTGCCATTCTTTTTTTTTTAAAAGCATAAAACACTAACAAAAAAAACATTTTCTAGAAATTCTCAACTGTAGATATGACTGCATTCTAATGCTAACCTTGAGTTTTGTCTCATGAACTGTAAGGCAACTGGAATGGGTCTCTGTCGTAACGATATCCTCCTCATTCTTGGCCAGCTCTTTTTTGTTTAAGGGTCTCTTGCGCACCTGTATTTAACCCACATTAGTCTCTCAAGCAACAAATAGTAACATCCTAACATAATCTATTCTTCAAGATATCAATTATTTATGTAACAATTCTCAAAAGTAAGTTTACGAAATAGGCCAGCATACCACAACTTTGATCTTTGCAACGCTGCTTGCCTTCTCTTTTTCTAGAGCAAAACTTTTCATAAGATTGTTATCGGGCAAACCTCGTGCTTTATTAGTCTGTTTAGTATTCCCAAAATACAGCTCTACATCATCAAAGCTACTGCCTTGAGCATTATTGTACATTGGAGCACCATAATTTGTAGTTACAGGCATCTGTCAGCATATCAACACAGATAAAAATTTCAGGCTAAATAATTGTATGAAATGAAATAGACAATGTCATTCACTTCAATTAAAGATATTTGTCGAATGATAGCAGACAGAATTGGTATTAGACAATCAGATCTATGAAGCCATATATATGGGTATTTAGGACTTTAGGATTGCTTATCTTTTCTACTTATTTACTTATTTTTAAGCAGAATCACCTTAGGATTGCTTATGCTTCTGTCTATCTGCTTAATTTCAGGTAAAATAAGCACTTTCTAATAAGAATGTAGGAAGCTGCGTATTTCAAAGTGCTTATTTCAGATGAAGTTAAACCTTTTACAACTGAATGTAATCAAAACTTACTAAAAACTGTTACTTCCCCGAGTATTATCACATTTTTTACAAAATAAGCAAATCCAAACACTATTTCATAAAGTGCTTATATTTAAGCAGCTTTTAAGTAGTCATTCATAATCAGATAAAATAAGCAATCCCAAAGCAGCTAACTCTACATTGTCTGGATAATCATTTCTAATATTTAGACCCAAAAAAACACTCAACTAATTATCGCAACTTCAATTAACAAAACAACTTAAACCAAGAATGTGCAACAAAAAATGGATCTCAGAAATAACCTCGGTATCAAACGAATGCAGATCCAACAACCCCGGACTAAATCCATTAAGCTCCTCACCACCACTTTGCTTCTTTTGTCGCCCGGGCGGCGTTGACAGCTCGTTAAACAAATCATTTCCACCACTTAAGAACATGTTAAGACAACAAAGCAATCGCTGTTAACTCCTGATTCGACAACTTTCCAATACCTTCAACTTCAACTGATTCGATAAAATTACTGTATATGTTAACACACTATATATAACAGAAAAAATAAAGATATAAACGAACGAAAGCAAACACTGTTAGCACGTATCAAATCAATCGATCAAAAGAAGTGTGTTGCAATTATCGGAGATAAGAACCGACTAAATTAGGTGTGCGTTTCATCCAATCCGTTACCATAAACCCCCAAGAAACAAAGATAAAAATTATGAAGAGGGCCAGGATGTTTGGACCAGGGTTCGTCAAAAAGTTGGGCCTACGATGATGCAAGTGTGACATCATAGTGACCGAAGTTACAAAGCTATCATCACGGCCGCAATCATATGACACATGACCTTGTATATGTTGAATGAATATAGTAGACCAGATAAGCAAACAACAGTTTAACGAAAAGAAAATGGGCATTAAGTAAATGCGGCTAAAAAATGGAACAAATGAGGTTCAGAGTTGTGAATGGTGAATCAGTGGCCAATACTCGCAATGGCTGCAACCACCATCTGAGTGTGGACGCGTTGCTAAGGTACGGGCCTCAGTACAGTACCCCCAACCAAGATATCGGCCATGGCTGCAACCACAATTTAACTCAGGTTGCCCTACCAACCAACCAAGATATTGGCCATGGCTGCAACCACAATTTAACTCAGGTTGCCCTACCAAGCTGCCGTTCTCGATAAATTATGGTAAAAAAATGCAGCTAATCATCATTGCCTCGATAAATAAACAACTAAGTAGCGTATTTCGTTTTTGGTTTATACAGCCTTATGCAATATGCGTTACACATACATACAGATACTAAAATCATATTACCATAAACCAATGTTTCAGGTCTGCAAATATAGTAGCAAAGGTGAATGCCAGCCATGGCTGCAGCCGCAAGTCGGGGCAAGCTGCCTTGCCAAGATACTGGTGACGCCAAATACATAGGCTCAGATATACAAATTCACCATCAGTACAAAACTCCTGCCATGGCTGCAACCACATCTCTAGTATGGCTGCCACGCCAAGATACGGAGTTGCCCGGCATGGCTGCAACTATTATAAGTCGCCCCGCCAAGGTGCCCTGCATGGCTGCAACCATTGAGCTTTATGTGGCATTATAAGGGCTCACAAAGTTTAGTTGCGGCTGCGAAGTATAACCCACACCTGCACAAACAAATATTGGACATCAGCGCCACTTTTAATAGAAGCCCATAAAACATTTTAACTGCAAGAACGCGGCATAACACAATCAAAATACACACCATCATATTGTTTGATCACTTTTCATCTAGTAGTTCAATACATTTTACCCTTACAAACAGTGACACAAACCAACCTACTGAGTATCATCTTTCGGCAATAAGTTTTGAAATCGCATCTACTAATTTAATAGGCTTGTTAGTATCAGTGACCTAGAGATGATGGTTTCATGAATTAGACGAAACAATGGCAATCAACCATACCTCAGTCTAAACATCTCACATTACGACTAATTTATCTCGGCCGCGCATCAATAACCTGCTGCTTGTTTACCGGATCCTCTTCATTCTCCATCAGGAACTACAAGCAAAACAAACCAAAACTGTGACTACTATTTTTACCTAGACATTTCATCGAACATTTGGTGTGCAACCAAACAAAAACCCAACATTTTCATTAAAAAAAAAATAGACTTTTTTTTTTTTTTTTTTTTTTTTTTTTTTTTTTTTTTTTAACCCTCAATCTCACTGACAGTCTTCCTCACCAACAACAAAGAAACCAAAAAAACCACTCTCTAATAGTTAACGAAGACAAACCTGGAAAAGAAAAAAGAAAAACCCAACAGCAAAGATCTATTAACCTGGAAAAAAAAAGAAGACAACCATAAGTACCATATATTTTATAAAATTACCTCAGCAAGTTGTCCATTCTGATTTCCGTATACCTACCTTTTAGGTTACCCGTCAACAAAATATGAATTCAGCGTGTTATGTTCGCTAAAAAGTTGCATAGCTCATCAAATAACAAAAAAGATTAGAAGAAGTCAATTAAAAATTATCATCACCAAAAAGGCAAATACTTTTTAAACGCACTAACCTTTAATCCTCGAATCCTCGCTATGAAATCAGATATGACACTGTAGATCAAGGGCAAAACATAAAACGTATTCTATAAGTCACAACATAAATAAAAGAAAAAAATTATAAAAATCTATTAACAAAGAAACAATATAAATAAAAACTTGACCAAAGACAACTTTCGGTATATGAGGAAGATAAGGCGGTGACACCGATTGGTATGATTGATAGAAGCGAAAAGTGTACCGCTTTTAAGGGGTCATTTAAGCCCTAAATCGTATTTATTTGATCAAATATTGCCCTAAATCGTTCCTTTTGTCATTTTAGGTACTTTTGAGGAGAAATCTGGAAAAGGAGGCATTTTGGACGTTTTTGGAGCATAAAAGTGAAGAAAACGACAAAGTCTCAAAATTGTGCTTGAAATTACCTTTGACGGCGTCAGGATTTGTTCTGGACGGCGTCATGGCTTGGCAAAAGTGGTGGATGTGAAAATTACTCATGATAAGCCAGAGAAATTTGCATGGAATTCTGACGGCGTCACGCTTTAATGTGATCAAGGTCGTCACGGCTTAATTTAAAGAGGGACGGCGTCACCCCTAAGTCTGACGGCGTCAAGCCTTGATAAGCCAGAACGGATTTTGGAGAGCTAAAGAGGGACGGCGTCAAGAAGGCCATCCGGGAACCCTAAAAGCGGCGAGGTGACGGCGTCACACTCCATAACGTGACGCCGTCAGATCTGAAAGTCTATATATAGTTTTGCAATTTTTTGTCATTGGTGTGGAACTTATTGAGGAACTTTGTGTGTGAAAACCCTAAGACGAATTTGGCAGCTTTTTCAAGGATTTTTGCCTTGAGATCTTCCATGTTACATTGAAGATAAGTTATCAATTAATCATTCAATATGTCTATGTGTTGTTTGATTCTATCTTGTTCTTGTCTTTTGTTTAACATGCTAGGCTAGATTTATCTTGTGTTTGCTTAGATCTAATGAAACATAGCTATTGATTATTGGTTATTAGTGTGTTATTAGTTGTATTGGATGATTGTTCATCTATGTTAGGCTTAAGAAAACTGGCTAACTTCCTATTCGGTAACTTGCTTGAACGTCTTAAGAAACATGAACCAATGCGTACTAAGGTTTTTATGGTTGTATTTAATGCACAAGCGAATTCTAGTGATCCCATGTTAGGAGCTTCCTAGCCGGCTCGACATAGGAGTGAAGTAGGAGCTTGTAGAGTTGGGGAAGTACGTACGCCACCCCACGATTGGTATTAAGGAATACACCCGTCATCCACGCGATTAATGCACACTAATTAACCGGTAAAAGATAGTTAGGGAGTAAGGAAATATAAGTAAACACATTTCTCTCCACATAAGTTTCACCACATTTTCATTTTCTGTTATTTTATTTTATTTGCATTCATAGTTATTTGGGTTAGTTGACTAGCAACTAATTCCGCCCACTCTTTCAAACCCGATATTTTACTTGCTTTCATAAAAAAATATAAAAACATAAAAAAGAATCTTCTCTCACCCTTAGACCTATTAGAGTAGTTTTTCATACCTAACGAACACTATTCCCTGTGGAGAACGATCAATCTCCCGTACTTACCACTTCACTATACTACATCGGTCAGGTACACTGCCTGGTGGGGTTGTAAGCCTCTTGAGATCCCTTGAGAGGTAAAACCTGTTGTAAGGTTGCAAAACCATGCATCAAGTTTTTGGCGCCGCTGCCGGGGAATAGTTATTGTTTAGGTTGAATTTTTATTTTATAGGTCTACTCACTAGATTCCTTTCTAGTGAGATTTTTATTTTCTTTTTCTAGGTTTTCTTTAGTTTATCTATTTTCTTCGTTTCTTTGTTCGTAACCATTACCATCCGACATTATGGAAGATGGTAATATCCTTAATCCCAACAACCCACCACCACAACAACCACCACCAACTCCTAGAGCCCGTACTTTAGGAGAGTACTCCCGTCCTAGCCACCATGGCTATCGAAACACCATTGAGCTCACTCAAGGAGCCAATGTCACTCCCTTGCGATCCGACACCATCCGGTTGGTGCAAAGCGGATGCGTATTCCATGGACTTCGTTCTGAAGATCCTAACCAACATCTCAAGGACTTTCTCAAAATCGTTGATTCCATAGACCTTGATGTTGCAACTCGAGAGACGACCCGACTGCGTCTCTTTCAATTCTCTTTGCGGGACCAAGCTAGTCAATGGCTAGAGCGTCAACCCGCAGGATCCATCACCTCTTGGGATGATCTCACCACTCGTTTCCTTGCTCAGTTTTTCCCGCCGGGATGAACTACCAAGCTAAGGAATGATATCTTGATGTTCCAACAACGTCAAGGCGAAACCCTCTACGAGGCATGGACTCGATTCAAGGACTTACTCCAAAAAGTCCCTCACCATGGCATAGAACTTTGGCTCCAAGTCCAAATCTTTTATGACCATGTAAATCTCTCCATGAAGCAAACCATTGACCAATCGGCTGGTGGTAAGCTACGTGATCTAAGTGCGGAACAATCATGGGCTCTCCTAGAAGACCTTGCTCTTTATGACAACGAAAGTTGGAATGATCCCCGTGATTTGAATAAAACGGTCAAGGCAATATCTTTGCCTTCGAACAATTCAAGCACTTCCGACCGTAGGATCATAGAACTTGAAGACCAAGTCAAGTTTTTCATGAAATCCTACGAGGCTCCTAAACCTTCAAGCCAAGTGAACAAAATCACTTCTTCATGTGAATTATGTAGTGGTCCCCACGACACTCGTGATTGCATGGAACTCCCCGAACAAGCTTTTGCGGACTACGCATCCTCGCGTACCGACGGAGCGGGAGACAAGTGGTACACTTTCAAACCCGAGCCAAACCCCTACGGTGATACATACAACCCCTCATGGAAAAATCACCCGAACCTTAGGTGGAAACAAAACCAAAACGCACAACAAACCAATTCTTCCAACCCACCTAATCGTTTCCAATCAAGCGGTTCCAACTCGAACCGTACTTTCAACAACAATCCTTCCGACAATGGTTGTACCAATAACTTTGAAGGATTGATGTCCCAATTTATGGCATCTCAAGAAGCTCGTTTAGCCAAGTTTGAAGCCGATTTCAAACAAAAACAAAGCGAGATGACCAATAAGATTGACACTTTGTTGAAAGCCCTCAATGACCGAGAAATGGGAGCACTCCCTAGCAACACGGTCAAGAACCCGAAACTAAACGTCAACGCTATTTCATCGGTTTCGTCCCCTAGTTCTTGTCCACAATATTATTCGGTCAATTCCATGAGCACGTGTTTCAAACAAACCCAAGTCGTTCCAAATGACCAAGAAGTTATAACATCCAAATTGGTCAACAACATAGTTGAAACACCTCCCACTCAAAACCTTGACGAAGAACTCAAGGAGCTCCACCATGAAAGTCCGGTTGTTGATGTGTTGGATGAGAAGAAGCTCAAGTTAGGCGAAAAAGGGACCGCCTTCGTTCAAAACAAACTACCTAAGAAATTAGATGATCCGGGCTTATTTGTTCTACCTTGCAAGATCGGTAATTCGGAGGCTTATGACACATTAGCCGATCTTGGATCAAGCCTTAACCTACTTCCGTTACCTCTCTACACCTCTTTAAAACTAGGAAAACTTGAAGAAACCGAGGTGATAATTGGTTTAGCGGATGGGAGTGTTGCTTACCCGGTTGGAGTAGTCAAAGACGTGTTAGTACACATAGGAAAACTAACCATTTTAGCCGATTTCCACGTCCTTGATATGGTTAGCGACCCTACATGCCCCTTGTTAATAGGTAGAGGATTTTTGGCGACCGCTAGTGCTATGATTGATTGTAAGGAATCTAAGATAGCGGTAGGAGAAGGTGATACTTGGTCAGTCTATGATGTTAAGAAACATGCCTATGATACTAGTGAGGAACCAACACCCCATTGGTTAGAATTAAATAGGAGACCATCTAGATATGGACCTTGGATCGATAGAGACTTCATAGGACCCCAACGCCCATTTTACCTAGAAGAGGACTTTGTGAACCGAACACATACGGTAGAGCAACTCTTAGCTAGGGACACCGAATTGGATCCATTTGAAGACCCTCTAGTTTTTAGGAAGATGATTGATTTCCTAGGAGTTTTGCCAATTAACCTAGGAATGAATAAGTGGACTCGTGAGGAAGATGATCATAAATGGGATTGGGACAAACCAACCAAAGATGGAGATGGGTCATGGCATATTAAGATGACATTGTATGACCCGGATGGAGAGAAGTTTGAAAAGATATATCGTACTAAGCGGACCAATAGGAAACTTCAATCCAAGCTTAACCCTAAAGACGTCCTCGATGACGAGCTCACTTACGTAGGGTAGCGTGACTTTGAGTCTAGCTACAAGACTCGTTAATAAAGAAAAGCGCTTCTTGGGAGGCAACCCAAGTTTTATTTGCTTTGTGTGTTTATTTATTTGTTTGTTTGATTTTATTTGTTTCCGTATGTGTGTTTAAATTTTATTATTATTGATTCATGTTAAAAACTAATTTGTGAAAATGCTTTATCTTATTTTTAACTTCGTCTTAACTACATATAAAGGTATTTTGCAAAAGTTAAGTGTAAGGGAAATCTAAATCGGTTTATTAGAACACAAATGAACATGAATCATAATAATAATAAATTAACATACATATTAGTATTTGTTTGAGTCAAATGCTTGTATCGAGTCATAATGATGTTTTGCAGGATTTCCAGGAAGTAAGGTATAGGTTTTTCCAAAAAATTTTCGGAAACATAACATGAGAATTCTGTCAGATTATTTCTGACGGCGTCAGGATCTACAACCTGACGGCGTCAGATTTAATTTTCTGAAAATTTTTGAAAGTTTTGTTTTCATAAAAAGTTTTTATTAAATTTCTAACTTATAATCTCCAGGAATCTGCAAAATAATCATTCCACAAGCATTATATCCTTATATATAGAGTTTATCCCGCCGATGTTATGCAGGTTTTCGTGTTTGTTTTCTCAGGTTTAACAGGTTATTTTGGACAAGGAAATGTTTGTTGGATCAAGCTTATGGCGATGCATTAGTTATGGAGCTTCAACATTACTTTGGAAGAAGATCTAACCATGTTACTTCTTTATCCACCGAACGAATCAGGGGAGTATTTGATTTCATTCTTTTACTTTATGCTTTTACATCTTGTTATTTGAACATTGGGGACAATGTTCATCTTAAGTGTAAGGGGGGGGGGGGTAAAAGTACGATTAGAGAATGCTATTACACTTGATTTTTGTTTGTTTAATAGTAGATGTGTAATAAAACTGAGATAAATACTTGTTAGGGCAATTTTAGTGCCAAATTTAAAATTTTTTACAACATTTAGGAGTGAAACTTTAGTCCTAATAAGTGTCTCATGGATAGGAATTATATGAGTAGCACAAAAACCGTACCACTAAAAAATTTTCCACCCCCAAATATGTGAGGTTCGCCCCTAGAATTGGTAGGAAAAGCATTAATGCTATGATGTGTATACCGGTAGCACTTAGATTCTAGAACTTGCGTTAGGACCATTCCAAGACCACAAGTGAGACTACATTCATGTAGTTAGATTTACTACATGATAAGAGGCATTAGGATAAACCCATTGTTTTACACCTGTGTTTTTGTTATAATTACATTGGCTACATTGGTCAAGTAATTCTCCCCACACCTTTGCGTTGTACTCATTTTTAGTACACGATACCCCTAGTACACCCCTCAGAGCCTATCTTTTCGTTTCGACCTTTAAGCATTTTACTTAAAGGAAGAATTTGTTACACCCCACTTAAATGTACACCCAAATCGCCTTAGCCTACCTTGTATGCACTCATCTTTAGTGCATTATTGTTACAACATTTGTTTAAACCCAAGTTAATTATCTAGTTGATTACATGGTTGCTAAGTCGAGTCATATCCTTGTACATATTGTTTTGGGACGATTGGGACTCATGGGTAAAGTACTAGTGTAATGGAGTAATGGGGAAGAACATCATTTATTACCCCCATATGTGCTAAATATTTTAAAAGTACTCCAAGTGTTTTAATTATCTTAATTCGAGTCATTAGAATAGTAATTTGTAAAGTTATGTAAAAGTTCAAGTGTAAGGGGAATGCAACGCCCCTATGATGTATTATTTTGGATGGTAGGGCAAAAGTGTATGCAAAAAAAAAAAAAAAAAAAATCAAAAAAAAAAAAAAAAATGAAGAAAAAGAAAAGTAGAAAAAACATACGGACTACCATCCCGTTTCATTTTATGTTTATTTTATGTTCTTGTTATTTTCTTTCATTAGCTTAAGATCGAGTCGAGTCTTGGCTTAGCAACATTGTATAGTACATGTAATTAATCAAGATCTTTAACTCGCCACCAGTAAAATATCCTTTATCCAGCAAAACCGTGTTTATCATATCCCTACACCTAACGTTATAACCCATTTAAAAGCCCTCTTTGATAGTTTATCTTAGGTGCTTACGCCTAGTGGAGGAGGTTTTCGATCCTTTCCCAAGCCTATGGTAATCTATTTGCTATGACAGGTAGTGAGAGATATTATCCGTTTTCATTTATGAGATTTATTTTGATGACACTTGAGAGATGTGAGTATTTAAACACTACTTGTGAGGTGCTAGTTTGTAATCTCCGTGCTTATTATGATTAAAGTGGAACGACTATTTGTTGCAATTACTTTTATATTAGTGTTAAATGACCCCTAACTTGTATTTTGATTAGAATAAAAGCGCATTTGCTTGAGGACAAGCAAATCTCTAGTGTAAGGGTATTTGATGAAGCGAAAAGTGTACCGCTTTTAAGGGGTCATTTAAGCCTTAAATCGTATTTATTTGATCAAATATTACCCTAAATCGTTCCTTTTGTCATTTTAGGTACTTTTGAGGAGAAATCTGGAAAAGGAGGCATTTTGGACGTTTTTGGAGCATAAAAGTGAAGAAAACGACAAAGTCTCAAAATTGTGCTTGAAATTACCTTTGACGGCGTCAGGATTTGTTCTGGACGGCGTCATGGCTTGGCAAAAGTGGTGGATGTGAAAATTACTCATGATAAGCCAGAGAAATTTGCATGGAATTCTGACGGCGTCACGCTTTAATGTGATCAAGGTCGTCACGGCTTAATTCAAAGAGGGACGGCGTCACCCCTAAGTCTGACGGCGTCAAGCCTTGATAAGCCATAACGGATTTTGGAGAGCTAAAGAGGGACGGCGTCAAGAAGGCCATCCGGGAACCCTAAAAGCGGCGAGGTGACGGCGTCACACTCCATAACGTGACGCCGTCAGATCTGAAAGTCTATATATAGTTTTGCAATTTTTTTTCATTGGTGTGGAACTTATTGAGGAACTTTGTGTGTGAAAACCCTAAGACGAATTTGGCAGCTTTTTCAAGGCTTTTTTGCCTTGAGATCTTCCATGTTACATTGAAGATAAGTTATCAATTAATCATTCAATATGTCTATGTGTTGTTTGATTCTATCTTGTTCTTGTCTTTTGTTTAACATGCTAGGCTAGATTTATCTTGTGTTTGCTTAGATCTAATGAAACCTAGCTATTGATTATTGGTTATTAGTGTGTTATTAGTTGTATTGGATGATTGTTCATCTATGTTAGGCTTAAGAAAACTGGCTAACTTCCTATTCGGTAACTTGCTTGAACGTCTTAAGAAACATGAACCAATGCGTACTAAGGTTTTTATGGTTGTATTTAATGCACAAACGAATTCTAGTGATCCCATGTTAGGAGCTTCCTAGCCGGCTCGACATAGGAGTGAAGTAGGAGCTTGTAGAGTTGGGGAAGTACGTACGCCACCCCACGATTGTATTAAGGAATACACCCGTCATCCACGCGATTAATGCACACTAATTAACCGGTAAAAGATAGTTAGGGAGTAAGGAAATCTAAGTAAACACATTTCTCTCCACATAAGTTTCACCACATTTTCATTTTCTGTTATTTTATTTTATTTGCATTCATAGTTATTTGGGTTAGTTGACTAGCAACTAATTCCGCCCACTCTTTCAAACCCGATATTTTACTTGCTTTCATAAAAAAATATAAAAACATAAAAAAGAATCTTCTCTCACCCTTAGACCTATTAGAGTAGTTTTTCATACCTAACGAACACTATTCCCTGTGGAGAACGATCAATCTCCCGTACTTACCACTTCACTATACTACATCGGTCAGGTACACTGCCTGGTGGGGTTGTAAGCCTTTTGAGATCCCTTGAGAGGTAAAACCTGTTGTAAGGTTGCAAAACCACGCATCACCGATTGGTATGATGAAGGCGGTGAAAAGTGGAATAGATAAGATCTGGAAGATGGTGGAAGGTTAGTGAATATTTGTTATTTTTACTCTATCGGGAAAACGGACCACAAACATGGGCCCAAACTACCACGCGTTGGACTGAAAATGTTGGGCTGCAGAAAAATTATTATAATAACAAACCTTGGGAATTGGTCCCTTGTCCCTTGTATTATTGATATAATGTTGTCATATGGCTTTCTAGTTTATCATTACAGAATTATCCATCAATCACTTTTAATCTTGCACCAACTTAACATAATTAAGTGCATATTTCATATAGCATTGCATACATTACAAATTAGTGAATTACATTATAACAATCCGAAAACAAAAAGATAGAAAAAAAAAATACTTCTTTTGAAAAGTACAGTATATACCGTTCATATAAAGCGAATTTACAAAAAATTATTTTATTAATAAAATAATAAGACGAATGATTGTATGTTATGATATGAATACCCTCCCCCAAAAGTAAAAAAAGGTGATTCCAATGGTCAAATGGTGATGGTTGATGGTATTGTCGTATAGATTCTAAAGGCGTGTCGTGTGGTGATACGGATGGTACATCATCAGTAGCTACTGTCTTGCCGATTTTCCATGGTTTTATTTTATAATCATCTGTTATCAACGAGAAAGATCTTTAGCTACGCCTTTGTCTATTAACACCCTCTTTATCTTGTGGTTGATTTGTTTGGTGGGTCGGAATGCTTTGTCTCTTGACACCCTCTTTATCTTTTGGTTGATTTGTTTGGTGGGACGACACGTCTTGCTGCTATTGGAATCCTATCACTTTTTATTTTAGGAATTTGGATTGCTTGATCTGTTTGATTAATTTATCCAATCTTGTTTTTGAGTCTTGTTTCTTATAGATTCGATTAGAGTCGCGGCTTGTTTCAGCCGCTGTTATTCTCAAGACCCTTACTGCTGTTAGGGTTTCATGCGTATTAGTCCTAGATCGTTATGATCTAGGGTTTTGATCGTTTGTTTTACCCTAGATCTATTGGATCGACTGCATTGGTTCGTGAGTTGCTGGAGGGTTGAGGTCTGATCATGCATACTCTAGGCCTTGGTTGGTCTTGTGCATGTGTTTGGATGTATGAAATGCATATTACAAATCTCTTAGAGGTATTGACTCTTTGTTCGTCTTTATGGAAGTTAGCCGCGAAGGCTATTTGGAATTGGCTTCATTGTCGGATTTCAGACTTAATTGAACTGGAGCAATTGTTTGGCCTATTCATACCAGCTATATATGGGGATGGAGTGGCTATTCGGTTGGTGAGTTCCTGGCCTGCTATTGGTTGTCTAGAAACTTGGTTACTGCTTCTTTCTTTATTAGTAATAAGAATGGTTGTGTCATTCTTTATTAGTGGTTTGGTTAGTAGCTTGTTGTAAGCTCGTGCATGAGTTTTGTTTTTCATTCTCATGCTGTTTGGTTTGTTGCATTACGGTGCACTCTTATTGCCAATGTAATGGGCTGGGTTGTAGGACTTCACCTACACCTTTTGTACTTCAACGATTTTTGGTATAATACAGTAGAACCTCTATAAATTAATAATGTTGGGACCGGGATATTTTATTAATTTAGCGAGATATTATTATATCGATAAATTAATAAATTATTAATTTAAAGAGGTTCATGTATGACCTTCAAAATTTCCATATCCAATGTATATTCACGCATTAAATGAAGTTGTCAAGTTCATTGTTTTGAATTAAAGATAGTTCAATGTATATGGTTCTAAATTGATCACTATAAAATGTCCAATGATAAGTTTTATAATCACATCAACTATGGCTTCTAAACTAAAAGGTGTTAAAAAATCAACCATGACCAATCAACAACGAAAATTGTTATGCGAGTATAAGAGAGATCACCAAGGATGCACTCAACAAGATTTGGTGCAGTGGGTTGACAAATATTTTGATTTGAAAGTTAGTCAAGGCACAATATCAAACACTCTCAAGAGATCATCGGAGTTCCTATCTGCTGACTTTGACAAAGATGGATCTTCCAAGCGTCACAAAGCAGCCTAGTACCCGAACATGGAGAAAGTTTTTTATGAATGGTTTCTCCAACATCAAGAGCGTGTGAATATAACAGGAGAGCTAATCATAGAGAAGGCGGTTGAGGCGTTGAAGCTTTTGTATCCACAGGATTCTTCAGAGCATAAACTTTCACAAGGTGACTTGAGAAATTCAAGTTAAGGCATGGTATCAAATCGTTTCGCCGATTCGGAGAAAGTGGCTCAGTTGACACCACATGACATGGAGAATAAATTGGTGTCTATAAGGGATAAAATTAATCAATTTCCAATGAAAGATGTTTTTAATATGGATGAAACTGGTTTGTTTTACAGGTTACAAGCTGACCATTCACTTGCAACAAAACAACTTGAAGGTAGGAAACAGGACAAGGAAAGACTTACAATTGTTATTTGTTGCAATGAGGATGGCTCGGAAAAAATTCCTCTATGGATCGTTGGTAAGTATGCAAAGCCACGTTGTTTTAAGAATGTCAACATGAATAGCCTAGATTGTGAATACCGTGCCAACAAAAGAGCATGGATGACTGGGTTGCTTTTGGAAGAATATGTTCGTTGGCTAGATGATCAAATGCATGGTCGAAAAATTCTCTTGGTAGTGGATAATTGTCCAGCCCATTCAAATAATATTCAAGGGTTGCAAAACATTGAGTTGTTTTTTCTACCGCCAAACATGACTTCAAAAATTCAACCATGTGATGCTGGGATAATTAGAGCCTTTAAAATGTACTACCGTAAAAGGTTTTATCGTAAGATTTTGGAAGGTTATGAGTTGGACATTTCTTCTCCAGAAAAGATTAATGTTTTAGATGCTATCAATTTGGCCGTCTCAGCTTGGAGAAATGTGAAACAAAAGTTCATCGCAAATTGCTTTCGGCACTGTAAAATTCGTTCGGCGAATACAAATGGCTCAAGTGATTTAAATGATGTAAATTATGGAGAAGACATTCATGAGCTTGAGAACTTGATTACGGGTATGCATTATCGGCATAAAATGGATGTGAATGAGTTGTTGGATTATCCTGGTGAAAATAATGAATGTTACAACGTTCAAAACATTGAAGAAATTGTGGTGGATACCGTTCAAAATCCAGTTGATGATGAAGTTGAGGATGATTCGGTAGCTTTGGAACCGGTCACTCGAAAAGAAGCATTGCAAGCGGCAACAACTCTTCATAACTTTTTGTTGCAATACGAGAACACAATGCCTACTCTATTAAGTGCACTGGGGAAATTTAAAGATGAACTCAATATAGATTTGAAGTTTACAAAAAAAAAAAGTGACTATAGATTCTTTTTTTTACTAGATAATCTTAGAATTTTGGAATATTTTGGGGAATTATTAATTTATAGTTTCGTTGGGACCAATATATTTACATTGGGATTTCAAAAAAATTATTATCTTATTATTTTATCGATTGGGGTCCAATTTTGTACTGATCCCAAGTTGGGACCGGATAAATTATTAGTTTTATCGAGTATTAATTTATAGAGGTTCTACTGTACATGGGTAACTTATAGAGTTTTTTTTCCTTTACCCCAATAAAACTTGAAACTTGAGTAAAGAATATGCGTTTTTTTTTTCAACAGAGTGACCAAAGTTTTAAATTGCAACCAAATCAATGAAATTCTTTTTTTTTTTTTTTTTCTTGACTGGATAGAGTCGTAGCCTTTTATGAGAACGAAATTAATGATTTCTATATATTAACCTTCGGCTAAAATCATTGCATATAATCTGAAAGGGTGATGTCGCGTTTAAATAAATTCGGCTTGATGTTTTGCACGAGTAGGTGATATTCATTTATTCATTGTGTAGCTCCTTCTCTTGCCTTACAGCGGAATGTTTAGAGTTTCGCTTTTTATTTCAAACACTAAAATAGTAGCTTCAAATTTAGTTATGCACCATTCTAACTTATAAATATGTAATATATCTATATGTGCATAATATGCATGTACGCATCACGTATAAATGTATGCATGCATGCAAGAGCACACCTCAGGTTACGCTCAAACATACAATGTAGTATATAAACAAATCTCACATTATATATATATAGGATCCGGTTCTAGAGAAAAGTATAATTAGATAGAAAAGTGAGAAAAAAAGTTATAGGGTAGATTTTACAAATGTCTCAAACTTCAGGGTAAAAAAATAAATAAAAAAGGGCGGAACCCATCATTCCAATCCCGATCACCACCATTTTATTGGTAACAAAAAACACACACTCCAATCATTCAATCCCGATCAAAAACCCATTATCTCCATCACCACCATCTCCGTCTCTATCGCCACCATCTCTGTCTCTATCGCCACCATCATCTAAATCGCCACCACTCCGATAAAAAAAACCCAAATTCTGACAATTACCGATCAAAATCAAAGCAAAATTAGATAAAACACTCGTGAATGCCATAACTTTGCTCTCCGATCATCAAAAAATTGACGAAAAAGAAGTTTCGAAATCGTAAGTGCCCTAATTTTGGATATTCATCATTTTGTTGGTTTAAACATGTTATAATTATGTATAATTTTTATGATTGAGGCAAATGTAAAGATTATGTTATTTTAGTGCATTCCGGCAATTGTAGGTTTTTAATTACAGATTTTTTTAATTTTTATCTTATTTTAGTGTATCATCGTGAAAATTATAAAATAATTAGTTTTATTATGGAATTGAATGACATTTAATGAATTTGTATGTATAAAATTATATTTTAGTGCATCTGTGTAAATAATATGTTATAGCTTTTGTTTGTGTGTATCGTGATATATGCTAATTGTTATCTCATATGCAGATTTTAACCAGATTGTCAGTCCAGTATCAGTGGCACATTTTTCACAATACAAACTTAATGCATTAGAGGGGAGGGAGTGCCCTTCGGTTAGCAATCGGCGTTCTTCGGCAAAACCACCGCCGGTGTTCGGCAAAATTCGGCAATTGTGATTTTCGGTATCTTTTACCGATTGGACATGTGGAGAAAACAAGGCATATACACATTATATTTTTCAAGCACGTGATCTGCACCACTCATTTTATCATGTATTAAAAATATATTTAAAAAAAATGATTTGGTAAACTTTGGTGACCGCCGCCACTATTTTGGTAAACTTTGACATGGAAGGTTGTGATTGGTAGATGATGATGTGGCAATTTGGTAAACTTTGGTAAACTTGTGAACACTCCCTCCCCCTTAGCTTACATTTATTCTGCTCAAATGTAGGCCTATATGTTTTGCACGCCTTTTTGTTTTAAATTATTTATCTTGTTCGAACAATTGAAGGTTGCCTGGGCTTTAGAGTCACATGTGCACTGGTTTAAATTGTTATGAAGTGTTTAATAGTTATACCTAATCTTTAGTTACTCTTTGTACCTTCTATTTTGTTATTTATAGGTGTCCTATTATGCCTAGTGACCTTAATCTTGTAGTTAATCGGATTTAGTGTGCAATGATCTATCCCAAATGGACTAGTTATAAGCAAGTATATTGTGGAAGTAAGGAATTACATGCTACTTTTGACATGCTATCTCCAAGTTCGATAAGCTATATTGTTATCTAGAATGAATATGGCATGTCTTCATAGCTTTGTTTGTGTGTTTGGTGCATCGCTGAACATATTAGAGCATCAGTGAGTATGATTAGTGCATCAGTGAGCATGACTAGTGCATCAGTGAGTAATGATTAGTGCATCAGTGAGTAATGATTAGTGCATCAGTAAGTAATGATTAGGGCATCAATGAGTATGATTAGTGCATCGTCAGACAAAGTAAACACACCTTGTCAAATAACCATCAAATTCACGATCTTTTTCTCGATTTAATGTTAGATTTGCTGACTGTTTTACTCCGTTTTCTAATTATTTACAGGAAGGAACTTTTTATTTTCCGAATATATCAGTAAACATCCTAATATATCAGTAACTGGCATGTTATGTCCAAATCCTCTACTCGAAAGTACTTTAGTTTAGTTTGCATAATGTATGATTGGAGCAGGTTTTTGTGTCTTTAGCAGAAAGTACTATTTATTTCGAACGTCGTTAATTGATATATGATATAAGCTTTATGTATTATGCTGAGATATTTATGTATTATGCTGAGTCGAGAAAAGTTAGATATTAGGGCATCTATGAGTATGATTAGTGCATCGAATAGGTAGATATTAGTGCATCCGTTTGCGTTTTTAGAGCATCTGTTTGTTTTTTCCCTCATGACGCGTTTTTTACTGTTCCTGTATTTGAGTTGTAGATGTTCTTTTAGGAGAACCATATGTGTCAATAGCCATGTAAAGTTTCTTTAAGCCAAGTTGTCATATAGATATTTTGAACTCTGTATATTGAAGGTGTAATCTGTTTGCCTTTCTTTCTTTGTGCTTTTTGTTTTTGAATAAGGTTGTCGATGCTAATATAGATGCAATCCCTACCCGCATCCGCATTGCCATTTTCTTCCTCTGTTGCTAAACTAATCTCTGAAACAAATGCAAATATACAAATTTTTAATCGAAAAGAAAATCAATATAGTTTAGCATGCTGAGATATGCTAAAAAAATACTGAAGATTATGCAAAAACACAGAAACTACTAACCTTGCCTAGTTTTTCAAAGGTACAAAAGAACCATGTAAATGGCTACAAGAAGTTGCAGGTTGTCTTGCAGACCATAATGTTCCGACGCACCAAAGGTACAAATTTGAGAAAATTGTTTTTCACTTTTATTATAAGCTTTTAATTACATTAGTTTATTGCATCCATTAGAAGATTGTCTTTTACTTTTATTATAAGCTTTTACTTTTATCCTAAGCTTTTAGTCGTATTTGGGTCAAAATGGGGAAATTTTGTAATGGGTCAAACGAATTTGGGTCTAAACTCGTTTAGTGCATCCATTTGCATGTTTAGAGCATCTATTTGGACATATTAGTGCATACATTTGTATTGTAAGAGTTTTGATAATGGCTTCTGACCGATAATGGCTTCTGGACTGATAATGCTTCTAACATAATCATCTAGTGGCTGGAATGGATCTCGCCCCAAACTTTCTGGTAAATGAATCTGGTCTAGGATGTCGCATTTCGAGAAGATGGAAACACACTAGCAGCTGGAAAAACTACTAGACAAGTGGTATTATAGCATCAGTGAGTATAATTAGGGCATCAGTGAGTATATTTTTTAAGGAAAACTCACCCACTAACTTTTCAGGCTAGTTGGTGTTGGCGAGGCTTCATTCATCAGTCTTGCTACTCCATTTATTGATGATAATGCTCCAGTAACTCAGGTTTGATATATCAGACCTAAGACCGCCTTTGCTATCTACAAATCTACGGTTTCATCTTTTATGAAAATGGGTAAAATTGTATAATTTTTTGTTGCAGGTAACAACTTGGATGGGAATATTCTACATGTGCATACCGAATGGAATAGCCTTTGGTTATGTTTATGGTGGATGGGTAAGTAGCAGCATGTAAATGCTTCTTTACTTCTTCTTTTTTCTTTAGACTGCTGATGATTCCGACCATTTTACTAGGAATATTTATCCCCTCAGAATCATATATGCACATGATTGTTTCAATAGGCCATCCATTATATGGCTCCAGCTCTTACAATATCCGTAAAATGAAGAATTAAACCTTTTTCAGTCTAGTCAAGAATGAGTCTAAAATAAGCGTTATCGCACCTATTTGCATGTTTAGAGCATCCATTTGCATGTTTTAGTGCATCTATTTGGACATATTAGTGCATCCATTTGCATATTTAGTGCATCCATTTACATTTAATTTGATGCACAGAAGGCAGTTGCTAGTTATGAAGGAATTTGGTGGTATTTGTTGGATGAAGCCTTTTTTAGCGTTGAAGTAGCCGCACTTGTTCCTTTTCATGTGTTTTCTTGTTCCTTTTCATGTGTTTTCTTTGTATGTTAACACTAAGATACTGGTACTCATATGTCTCTAGTTTGTGGACTGCAGGGAGTGTTGTGTTTTACAGGTTAAGATTTGGCAAAAAAGAAATTGGGGGTATCCTTTATAGCAGTAAATAAATAATTGCCTTTGGTTAGTTTCATTATTCTTGACGTGTTAGCAGCCTTACAAATCCATAGTAAAGCTTTTAGGTTGGTGCATAGGATTTCTTTGAGCTCGTTGTAATCACGTTCGAGAAAGTCTCTTCTGCATCTCGTGGATGCTATACTAAGATGACTAGGATTCTCGAACATTTAAGCTTTGGTAAATTTCCGGTGCTGATGTGTGACCTGCAGCTGGATGGACTAATAGTTCGCCTATTTACACAGTTTTTAACCGCTGCTGAGTAAGAACTCTAATTCTTTGCTAGTGAAAGACTTGTATAGTTGTATGCTAAACTAATATTTTTCTTTCTTCTTCTGACTTTTTAGCTTTAATTCCACTGCTGTTGTACTTATGATGAAGAGAATCATGACCATGGTCATAAAGGAAAGTAAGCCGCTAAATTCCGAGCTAGTAAAACTTCTAGTCAGATGCGTAAGAAGAGAGAATCAGGTGATAATTAGTTTCCATTCATCAATGAATTCACAACATCAAAATACTGAAGTATTGTTTCTCTTTTAGATTCCTTTGTCAAAGCGACTAGGGGGAGACGTTCTCAAGAACTGTGCTGCTCAACTCAAACCGTATCTTCCAGATAGGGTCCGGGATATTCGTTGATCCTTATGATTATTTCAAAATGGCACTTAGATGTATCATTTGTCACTCTGCTCCTGCTAATGTCAAATCAATTCACTCTGGGATTTTTGCTACAGAAAATTAATATTTTTCATATCTGACATCACCCCTATCCCAAAGTTATTGTGCAATGTGCAATAATTACATTTCTTTTTCCAGATGGTAAACGAAGTTTACAATTTTCTGGGAGAAACTATTCTATCTACAACTGATATGAGCAATTTGAGGAAGGACGCAACTCACAAGAGAAAACTTGATTGTCTAGAGGGAAGTAGCAACTTAGAATACGCGATTTAAACCTAATTTAGTGCATCTATTTTGTTTATTAAGCGCATCAGTTTGTTTAGAAAAACAATGTATTAGTCTATTTAGAAAGCAGTGCATCAATGTAATAAATCGCTTACCAACTTAGAATACGTGACACCACTAAGTTGTTAAAGTGTAATTGGATGTGACAAGCCGACAAGTGCAAATGTCAAAAACCAGTCAAATATATATTGAACTTTAGTCATAGACTTTAACAAGAAAGGAAACAATACAACAAAAGAAGGACATTTCAAATATATATTAAACATGATCTACATTTTTTATGTACATCTGTTTAAATATTAAACTTATTATACCAGCATGTAAACATTCAATTCCCCCAGGATAGAACCCACCATAATGGCAATCAGTAATAGATCGTATGGAATGATGGATTAGAGACTCCTGGTATACTCTTCATATATCAATGATATTCTTTGCATCTATTTGCTTTAAAGTTGCCAAAAAAGACTCCCTGTTGCACAGCTATGATATTATCCATTTATGCACGTTCTAGACCATCTGTATGTGCCTAGACCATCTGTTGTAATCCCCAAGTGCGCGGACGCTATAGAGTTTAAATGAGTAATATAGATGTATTCCGCGCATAACCATAATCCATTGTGTATTTGCGACAACAGAAGATAAGACCATCGCTCTGCCAACTTAGAGGTCAACTGCGGAGACCAAACTTTGATGTTGCTTACACTTTTTCTATACAACACACATCAACACGTGCATGCCAGGTCTCTGTAGATAGAAAATAACCATCAGTACATGGCACTGAGGTGGTGAGACAGAAAGTAACCAGGTGCTTTGATGCGTGGTTTTGCGACCTTACAACAGGTTTTACCTCTCGAGGGATCTCAAGAGGCTTGCAATCCCCACCAGGCAGTGTACCTGACCGATGTAGTATAGTGGAGTGGCAAGTACCGGGGGATTGATCGTTCTCTAGGGAAATAGTGTCGTTAGGATTGAAAAACTACTCTAATAGGTCTAAGGGTGAGGGAAGATTCTTTTTGTATTTTTATATTTTTTGTAAAAGCAAGTAAAATCTCGGGTTTGAAGGAGTGGGCGGAATTAGTTGCTAGTCAACTAACCCAAATAACTACAAATGCAAATAAAATAAAATAACTGAAAATGAAAAGGTCGTGAAACTTATATGGGGAGAAATGTGTTTACTTAGATTTCCTTACTCCCTAACTATCTTTTACCGGTTGATTAGTGTGTATTAATTGCGTGGATGACGGGTGTATTCCTTAATACCAATCGTGGGGTGGCGTACGTACTTCCCCAACTCTACAAGCTCCTACTTCACTCCTATGTCGAGCCGGCTAGGAAGCTCCTAACATGGGATCACTAGAATTCGCTCATGCATTAAATACAACCATAAAAACCTTAGTACGCATTGGTTCATGTTTCTTAAGACGTTCAAGCAAGTTACCGTATAGGAAGTTAGCCAGTTTTCTTAAGCCTAACATCGATAAACAATCACCAATACAATTAATAACACACTAATAACCGATAATCAATAGTTAGGTTTCATTAGATCTAAGCAAACACAAGATAAATCTAGCCTAGCATGTTAATTAAAAGACAAGAACAAGATATAATCAAACATCACATAAACATATTGATTGATTAAATGATTACTTATCTTCAATTAAACATGAGAGATCCAAGGGTATGAAAACCCTTAAAAATGGCAGAAATTCGTCTTAGGGTTTTCCTCACAAAGTTGCACACTCATGACAAAAAATTGCAAAACTATATATAGAACTTAGTGGCTGACGGCGTCACGTTGTAGATCTGACGTCGTCACCTCGCCGTGTCTAGGGTTCCCGGATGGCCTTCTTGACGCCGTCCCTCTTTAGTGCTCCAAAATCCGCTCTGGCTTATCAAAGGTTGACGCCGTCATAAATGGGCTTGACGCCGTCTCTCTTTAACTTAAACCGTGATGGCCTTGATCACCTTAAAGGGTGACGCCGACAGACTTCCTTTGTAAAACTCCCTGGCTTATCATGTGTATTTTTCATATCCACCTTTTTTGCCAAGCCGTGACGCCATCAGGAGCAATCCTTGACGCCGTCAAAGGCACTTTTCCAGCCGATTTTGAGACTTTGTCGTTTTCTTCACTTTTATGCTCCAAAAACGTCCAAAATGCTTCCTTTTACAGATTTCTTCTCCAAAGTACCTAAAATGACAAAAGGAACGATTTAGGGCAATATTTGATCAAATAAATACGATTTAGGGCTTAAATGACCCCCTAAAAGCGGTACACTTTTCACTTCATCAAATACCCTTACACTTGAGATTTGCTTGTCCTCAAGCAAATGCGCTTTTATTCTAATCAAAATACAAGTTAGGGGTCATTTAATGCTAATATAAAAGTAATTACAATAAATAGTCATTCGAATTTAATCATAATAAGCACGGAGATTACAAACTAGCACCTCACAAGTAGTGTTTAGATACTCACATCTCTTAGGTGTCATAAAAGTATATCTCATAAATGAAAACGGATAATATCTCTCACTACCTGTCATAGCAAATAGATTACCATAGGCTTGGGAAAGGATCAAAAACCTTCTCCACTAGGCGTAAGCACCTAAGATAAACTATCAAAGAGGGCTTTTAAACGGGTTATAACGTTAGGTGTAAGGATATGATAAACACGGATTTGTTGGATAAGGGATATTTTACTGGTGGCGAGTTAAAGATCTTGATTAATTACATGTACAATATGGTGTTGCTAAGCCAAGACTAGACTCGACTTAAGCTAAAAACAAAATAACAAAAACATAAAATAAACATAAAATGAAACGGGATGGTAGTCCGTATGTTTTTCTACTTTTCTTTTTCCCTTTTTTTTTTTTTTTTTTTTTTTTTTTTTTTTTTTTTTTTCATACACTCATGCCCTACCATCCAAAATAATACATCATAGGGGCGTTGCATCCCCTTACACTTGAACTTTTACATAACTTTACAAATAACTATTCTAATGACTCGAATTAAGATAATCGAAACATTTGGAGTACTTTTAAAATATTTAGCACATACGGGGGTAATAATGTTGTTCTTCCCCATTACTCCATTACACTAGTACTTTACCCATGAGTCCCAATCGTCCCAAAACAATATGTACAAGGATATGACTTGACTTAGCAACCATGTAATCAATTAGATAATTAACTTGGGGTTTAAACAAACGTTGTCACAATAATGCACTAAAGATGAGTGCATACAAGGTAGGCTAAGGCGATTTGGGTGTACATTTAAGTGGGGTGTAAACAAATTCTTCCTTTAAGTAAAATGCTTAAAGGTCGAAACGAAAAGATAGGCTCTGAGGGGTGTACTAGGGGTATCGTGTACTAAAAATGAGTACAACGCAAAGGGTGTGGGAGAATTACTTGACCAATATAGCCAACGTAATTATAACAAAAACACAGGTGTAAAACAATGGGTTAATCCTAATGCCTCTTATCATGTAGTAAATCTAACTACACGAATGTAGTCTCACTTGTGGCCTCGGAATGGTCCTAACGCAAGTTCTAGAATCTAAGTGCTACCGGTACACACATCATAGCATAAATGCTTTTCCTACCAATTCTAGGGGCGAACCTCACATATTTGGGGTGAAAATTTTTTTTAGTGGTACGGTTTTGTGCTAGTCATATGACTCCTATCCATGAGACCTCATTAAGATCAAAGTTTCACTCCTTATATGTTGTAAAAAATTTTAAAATTTGGCACTAAAATTGCCCTAACAGGTATTTATCTCAGTTTTATTACACATCTACCATTAAACAAACAAAAATCAAGCGTAATAGCATTCTCTAAAGTATCGTACTTTACCCCCCCCTTACACTTAAGATGAACATTGTCCCCAATGTTCAAATAACAAGATGTAAAAGTAAATAAGGTAAAAGAATGAAATGAAATACTCCCCCTGATTCGTTTAGTGGATAAAGAGGTAACATGGTTAGATCTTCTTCCAAGAGAATGTAGAAACTTCAAGACTAAAGCATCGCCAAAAGCTTGATTCTACATGCATCTCCTTGTCCAAAATAACCTGTTAAACCTGAGAAAACAAACAAGAAAACCTGCATAACATCGGCGGGATAAATCTGTATAAGGATATAATGCTTGTGGAATGATAATTTTGCAGATTCCTGGAGTTTATAAGTTAGAGATTAAATAAAAAAATTTTATGAAAACAAAACTTTCAAAAATTCAGAAAATTAAAACCTGACGCCGTCAGGTTGTAAGGCCTGACGCCGTCAGAAATGATCTGACAGAATTCTCATGTTAAGTTTTCGAAAATTTCTGGAAAAAACCATATACCTTACTTCCTGGAATTCCTGCAAAATATCATTATGACTCGATACAAGCATTTGACTCAAACAATTACTAATATGTATGTTAATATAATATTGTTATGATTCATGTTCATTTGTTCTAATAAACCGATTTGGATTTCCCTTACACTTATCTTTTGCAAAATACCTTTATATGTAGTTAAGACAAAGTTAAAAACAAGATAAAGCATTTTCACAATTTAGTTTCGAACATGAATCAATAATAATAAAAATTAAACATACATACGGAAGCAAATAAAATCAAACAAACAAATAAATAAAACACACATAGCAAATAAAGCTTGGGCTGCCTCCCAAGAAGCGCTTGTTTTTGTTCGAGTCACGAGCCTGACTCTACCCTTATTTAACGGAAATAGGGGAGGTTTTCCCTACACTTAGGGTTAAGTGCGGGTGATAGTAGCGATACACACCAGCTCGGTAGGAGTATGCCACTTTGAGGAAAGATTGGTGGATGAATTATATGCTCAGAGGGGTGTGCTCCTTTCATCATAACCTTACCTAGTTCACTTTGGTCAATGGGTGAGTTAAAGTGTTCTCCTAAAAAGGGATCATTTTCTAACAACTTCGAGAGACTCCTAATTGGGAATCCATCTTGACCCAATAGACCCGGTTTTAAATCCATAATGTTTCTTGTGATCATTCATGAATGGGTGATGTAGACATGTAAGGTCATTTTTCACTCCTAATATTGTCTTCCTCACTACAAGGCTTAATGTCTACTACCTTAAAACTTAAGACTACCCGGACTATATGTTTTGATGGGTGGATCGGGACCTAATTCAATTCCTAAATTTTCATCCAAGGATGGAAGATTAGGTAACGGTTTTGGTTGAGGCTCCGGCTCATCAAAACTAGGAACTTCCATAAGGACTAAAAGAAAGGTTGTGATCACTAAAAGCATTCAAACCTATTTCTTCTAGTTGTGTTTGGTCCAAGGGCTCTACCTCTATTGGGGTTCCTATAGTCTCCTCAACTTTCTTCTGGGTAAGTCACGGGCGGTGTGTGTGCCCTCAAATGATGGTAGGACTTGTGGGGTACTTAGTGGGCTTGCATTTCTAACCTCATTCTCCATGTATCTAAATCACCTATATGTTCATCATCATTGTTTTGGTGAAATCTATCCCACTCATGCAACTAGGTAGTTCAACACTAACCATCTCAGGATCTTGGTTTGATTCTAAGTCCATGTTCTTAGAAACTAGGTCTCTTTGCTCATACGAATCCCACCAATTCGTTCCACTTATGGGTCATGGTTAGGAAGCTTTCCTCAAAATTCATCCAAAGGGCCTGACTAAAAGGAATTGATCCAGATAATGCTCGTCTAATAGAAATCTACATGCATAGAATTCATTAAACCCATCTAACCTTACCCCTAACTCCTTTTGGAAATCACAAAGATCCACACAAAATTCATGGAATGATAGGAAACAAATCTATTGGTGAAATATATATGTTTCTCTTTGTCAATGATCTAAAATGAAATTTCATCCATCATAGTGACAAATGAAAATGGTTTTACAAACAAAGGGCACAAAGAAAAAGATAGACTACAAGAAAATCCAAGAAAAATAAAATAAAAAAATCTCACTAGAAAGGAATCTAGTGAGTAGACATAATAAAATAAAAATTCAACCTAAACAATAACTATTTCCCCGCGGCAGCGCGCCAAAAACTTGATGCGTGGTTTTGCGACCTTACAACAGGTTTTACCTCTCGAGGGATCTCAAGAGGCTTGCAATCCCCACCAGGCAGTGTACCTGACCGTGTAGTATAGTGGAGTGGCAAGTTACGGGGGATTGATCGTTCTCTAGGGGAATAGTGTCGTTGAGGATTGAAAAAAAATACTCTAATAGGTCTAAGGGTGAGGGAAGATTCTTTTTGTATTTTTATATTTTTTATAAAAGCAAGTAAAATCTCGGGTTTGAAGGAGTGGGCGGAATTAGTTGCTAGTCAACTAACCAAATAACTACAAATGCAAATAAAATAAAATAACTGAAAATGAAAGGCCGTGAAACTTATATGGGAGAAATGTGGGTTTACTTAGATTTCCTTACTCCCTAACTATCTTTTAACCGGTTGATTAGTGTGTATTAAATTGCGTAGATGACGGGTGGTATTTCCTTAATACCAATCGTGGGGGGGGCGTACGTACTTCCCCAACTCTACAAGCTCCTACTTCACTTTCCCATGTCGAGCCGGCTAGGAAGCTCCTAACATGGGATCACTAGAATTCGCTCATGCATTAAATACAACCATAAAAACCTTAGTACGCATTTGGTTCATGTTTCTTAAGACGTTCAAGCAAGTTACCGTATAGGAAGTTAGCCAGTTTTCTTAAGCCTAACATCGATAAACAATCATCCAATACAATTAACAACACACTAATAACCGATAATCAATAGTTATGTTTCATTTGATCTAAGCAAACACAAGATAAATCTAGCCTAGCATGTTAATTAAAAGACAAGAACAAGATATAATCAAACAACACATAGACATATTGATTGATTAATGATTACTTATCTTCAATTAAACATGGGAGATCCAAGGGTATGAAAACCCTTAAAAATGGCAGAAATTCATCTTAGGGTTTCTCCTCACAAAGTTGCACACTCATGACAAAAAATTGCAAAACTATATATAGAACTTAGTGGCTGTCGGCGTCACGTTGTAGATCTTGACACCGTCACCTCGCCGTGTGCTAGGGTTCCCGGATGGCCTTCTTGACGCCGTCCCTCTTTAAGTGCTCCAAAATCCGCTCTGGCTTATCAAAGGTTGACGCCGTCAGAAATGGGCTTGACGTCGTCTTCTTTAACTTAAACCGTGATGGCCTTGATCACCTTAAAGAGTGACGCCGTCAGACTTCCTTTGTAAAACTCCCTGGCTTATCATGTGTATTTTTCATATCCACCTTTTTTGCCAAGCCGTTGACGCCGTCGGAGCAATCCTTGACGCCGTCAAAGTTACTTTTTCCAGCCGATTTTGAGACTTTGTCGTTTTTCTTCACTTTTATGCTCCAAAAACGTCCAAAATGCTTCCTTTTCCAGTTTTCTTCTCACAAGTACCTAAAAATGACAAAAGGAACGATTTAGGGCAATATTTGATCAAATAAATACGATTTAGGGCTTAAATGCCCCCTAAAAGCGGTACACTTTTCGCTTCATCATGCTTGATCTAAAAAAAGTACACACAATCTCGCTCAAGCATTTCGTCGAACACTTGGTATACTAATGCAATCCACACCATTTTGAACAAAAAAATACACACAACTTTGTGAGTTATTTCGTCGAACACTTGGTCGACGCATACAATCCGCAACATTTTTAACACAGTCACACACCACATTTAAATCATATCAGATTATAAAGTATTCTTTAGATTTATCACATTGAAATTCACAACACAAAAACATAATCAACTTCGTGCAGCGAAGATACCTTAGTATTCAAAAGAAGCTCAAAAATTGGTTAATAAACCTATATTGATGTTCACAAGTGGTTGTTGTTATTCCTCATTTCGATTGAACCCTAACTGAAATAGCTAATTATCGAAACAATTACGATTCTAGCCTGATAAAGTGATAAATATATATATGTGTACGATTGAACACTTCGAGTGATTGTTTATGAAATTGATTTCGTTAATCTTCGATTTGAAAAGTCTGGAACTGAAAAAGGAATAAGATAAAATGAGAGAAGGCGTGAAATGATAGAAAGAAGAAAAAGAAAAAATGAGAGAAAATTAGGCATTATATATGAAAGGTGCGAATTTACAAAACACTCCATTAAAGAATAAAGGAAGTTACAATCAGGTCCCTTGAGTTAGAGAAAAAAAGGAGGTGGGAATGGAGGGGGTGATTTGCACTATTTTCTCACTTTTCCATTAAAAAGTGGGTTTTTTTTTTAGAACGCAAATATCTATATCTAGTATATATAATATATATATTTCACACACACATAATATGAGCACAAGGTGCAGTGCTTGTAGTAGGTCGAAATCCTACTTTATCATACCCATCAAAACTCTAGATCGATGGATAAAGAAAATAAAAGATAAATGATGGAAAATAAGAGAAAGAGAATAAGAATGAAGATAGAAATAGATGAGGAAGATTGGGACAGTAAAGAAGAAAGAATAAACTGGGAACAAGTGTGATATTAGATTAGAGAGAAAAGATACAAGAGAAGAGAAACAACCACACACACTCCCACCTTAATCACAATTACTGCCACCGAACATATGTGGTGGGAGTGTGTTAATACATAAGAGAAATGCCCTAGTGGGATTTAAGATTGGGCTAATGAGTGAGCTTATGTTTATTCTTGACTTACCTAAAGTCTTACATGTTTGCTAACCAAAAGCCCCCTCATATTAGACTAAACTAAATATACAACACACCCTTTTACTTAGACATAAATGACCATCACTTTTTCATTTATAAATTAAATGCTAACAATTCCCCCTAAGGGATGGTCATTGCAATGATGCTCCCAGTGATTTGGGCCTTCATCTTTGTTTTCTTTAACTTTGTTTTGTTTTAGAGTAATAGTTCTTATTCATTGTTCCCCTTTATGCTTTTTTGATCTTCAAGTATTGACTTTGAATGTTCTTGCCTTGATCTACTTCTTTGATTCAGATGCGTCTTGTTGTAGATGATGATGGTTTAATGGACTTTCGTCGGTACCCTGCATAAGACAGTTTTGCAATAAATCGTTCCAGCAGCCCTCATGTCGTGAGGCAAAATCTAAAAATCTCTTTTAAAACTCATACAACTTGTATCCTTTGATGAACACAAGTGTATTGCATAGGAAGTGTCCTAGGGGATCTTTGATGAATCTTAAAGGGCTCTTTGACTCAAAAATGTGCATTTTGGTTTTAGTCGTCGGAGGCAAAGGGGCAGAGTGCCACCTTTTCAATATCAACCACATCTCGGAGGAGAGGTTTGATAGAGTTTTTGCAGTGTTCTCCGTGGGGAAATGAAACCAAATATCTTTTGAGAGATATCTGAGTGGATAAAAGGGGTGGTGCAATGCGTCATGGGTCCATTTTGGGCTTGTCTTCAATACCAGTTCACCTTAGTGAATACCGATGCATTTGTTTTTGAACCTGTTTTCTGACCTAAGTTTTCATGGGAGGGTAAATTTTTTTTCAAACCCCTTTCAAAAACTTTTCTTTTTCATTCTTCAACCCCTTCTTTCTCCTTTCTATTTACTCCTTTTTTCAATCTTACCTAAGGATTTCTAATTCTAGACTATTGGAGTTGTCCTTGGGAAGATCCCTCCGGCTTGGCGGATCATGGGGGACATAACCTAACCATAATAACCTTTTTAACACCATGATTATCCTAGGTTTGTTGATCCACTTGCCATAAAAACCATTTGTGAAAATCTTCTCAAAGTTTTCATGAATAAAAACACTTTTTGGATAACACTTAGAGATGAGTTTTGGCATTTTCGGGAAATACTCCCCCTTCACATGTGCTTAGGGAGATTAAGAAAGAATACCCACATTTTTGGGTAGAGCTTGCACATTTTTGAAGGATCGATTTTCAATTAATATGACCATTGGAGACACGTTTACATCACTAGTTAGACTGCTTGAAGTTATTACCCTTTCCGGGTTTCATATCAAAAGATCATCTCTCGAATTGGTACATTCTACTCAGGACAAGTCCTTTGCGGGGACAGTTTAATCAATGGATAACCTTTCTTGAAATTTTTACCCGCCCAGATTTAGTCTTTTCGATTACTGACATTTCTCTTTCGTCAATTTGAGGGTTCATGCTGAAAACTTTTTGAAGAATCTTTTTGAGATTCTCTTTTGATCCCTTTTTAATCACATCTTCTTCCCCCTCAAAAATAGCATGCAGTGATATCTTTTGATACAACTGATTAAAATGAAACCTTATTGGGAGATAGAGGATTTGAGCATGAAATGGAACATTTTGATTTTTTTAAACTCCCCCTTAAACAAAGGCTTTATGGTTAAAACATTTTAGTTTAAAAGCAGTTTTAAGGGTTTAGGAGGGATTTATCTTGAGCACTTTATGAAAGATTTGGAAAATCTTATTAAAAAAATCTTGAAAAAAAAAATGTGCTTAAGAGGGAGAAGATTTTGAAAATCTTTGAAGATATGTAAGGAGAAATATCTTCATTTGTTTTTAGGATAAGTGTTAGAAAAAGAATTGGTTTTGCACAACCACTTTCCTTTTTTTTGAAGTTCAGGTTCCGAAACTGAGATGTTTTCCCAAGCATTAAATTAAGCACGGGTCCTAATCCGATATGATTTTGAAGCCATTAAATTTAAGCGGGGGTTCCGTACTGAAATGCACGAAAGCCATTGGGTTTTAGGATTTTAAATGCTCGAAAGATTTTGACTAAGACTTTCCTTTCTTGAAACGGGGGTTTTGCACTGACATGTGTTGCATAAGCATTGGGTTAAGCTCGGGTTCTGGATGGTCTCTCAGGGAAACCATTTGAGGGAAAAAAATTTGAGAAAAAGACCCTGTTTCGATCACATTTAAAGAACTCCCCGCTCAGCATCTGTACATGCCCGTATCATTTTTGAATAATATTTCTAAGTACGTACAGAATATTGATTAACGGGAGAGACATGTCGGAGAAGAAAATTTTTGGATTTTTGTTTATTTTTTTTTTGTTTTTGTAAATTTTTTGGGAAAAATTTTTCCATTTTTGTATATTCTTTTTTGATGTTTTCAAAAAATGTATATTCACCAAAGAAAAATTTTGTATGAACAAATAAAAGTGGAGTTTTTAAAAAAGGAACAAGACAGGATTTCCAAAAGCGATGTTGGATAAAGGTCTTCCTTCCACATTTAGCGAGTGAAATCTCAAAACTTCACGAGTACCCCGAATCAAGAATCCACAAAAAAAAGAATAGCCCCAAATAATATGTTAGAAGAAAATGAACTCACATTTAGGGTGTCCACTATCGACGGTTTTAAATGGTTTCTACTCCTTATCCTGATGACACTATTCTAGTTGTGGTGCAGCTATCAAGAAACTTTCTTGGGAATCCTCTAAGACCAACTGTTTTTTTTTAAAAAATTTCCGTGGGAATCCACCTAGGGCTAGGGTCTATGTTTTCCTTTTTCGATGCAGCGGAAGTCTCATTGAGAAACAATTTTCGTCCTGTAGAGTTTCCACCTAGTTGGTTTCTTAGCCTTTTGCTTCTTAGCAAAGGGTTTGTTGCTATTGGTGTCTTAGAGGATTGTGCCTTTCACTGCATTTTCTTTTTTGATATATTGTGCAACCATGCATCATGAAAAGCTGAAAAAACACATTTTTGACATGTAGGACAAAAAAAATTCAACATTCTTGTTTAAACAGCAAACCCTTTAAATTTTTCACTACAGTCATTTTAAGCTTGTTTCTGGGCGAAGGGGGAATTTGATCATAGTGGTTTTGTTTCTAACGTGGGTACATTTTCTTTTTCGCAAAAAACTCTTAGATGCAGCCCTCCCTAGACTTTAGTTGGGAAAGATCCTAGGTAGTGGTTTTACTTGTAGCAGTGCTTTGTAATGTTTTTGGGGGGGAATCATCACTCTAGGTTTGTTCCAAAATTCCGTCTTTTTTTTAACCCTTTCTTTTTGCCAACCTGTTCCAGAACCGGATCACTTAAAAACACCCGACCATTATCCATCTGCTTACCCAGTCTAGAAAATTTATAAAATTCTACGAAAATTCCAGTAATTAGCTAACATGTGTTATATTACTCAGTTCAAAGGACATGCTCTAATTCGTTATGGTTTTAAAATGATAAATGAAAAACCCGGACTGTTTTCTCAGACTTCACAAATCCGATCAGACACATAATTTTACAAAAATCAAAAAGATGCCTTCCAGGCCTCCAAAAATTACAAACTAAATTTTCCCAGGTAGCCCTTTCATTGAACTTAGTTTTAGACTCAAAAACCATCCCAATACCCATTCACATCATTGAGTTGTAGCCGGTTAAAGTCGAACCAATTTCCAGGTCAGTAGCAGATTGTCACAGATTCATATATAACTTAGGGTTTTCTTTACTTACAATTCGAAAGGATCATAGTATGAGTTACATGGTTACCTTAGAATGGATGAGACACGAATTAAGATCAAGATTAAGCCTCCTTTTTGGGTTGTTTGGATCGACACAGCAGCAAACAAAACAAAGGCAGCAGAACTTTTTGTTTTTAGGGTTTTCTTTTGTGTTTTTGGATGTTCGGTTATTGTGTGGAGGACAAAAAGGGTGTGGGCTGATTTAAGGGGGTCTTTGGTCGTGGGTTTGGAAGGGGGAGAGGGCTTGGATCGGCCCAAGGCCTCAACAAAACAAAACCCATGATTTTTGAACCATTTACTGACCTTTAATTGCCTTTAAACCTTATATCATAACTTTTAAAGATACAATTACATAAGTATTTATGATTTTCGGCTCAAGTAACTAAGTAATGTGTCATCAATCTTATTGGTAGTTAGTATAATTATCTTATGGTGCCTCATAATCATTTCATGTCATGTTTGTTTCGTTTTCATACGTTTTGTGATTTATTTGTAAGTTATATATATTTTAATTAAATTTCAAAGTTATGAGGGCATTTTGGTCTTTTAATACGTTTTAGATTTTCGGGTTTTACACCAACAGTTAGGTATGCAGAGATGTATAGGACCACAAACAAGCCAAGAGGTAACCAGAGGAATTGGAATGACCTCAAATCCCACCAATTAGGAAAGGATTTTGTTTGCTATAGGAAAGCTTGTTACTCTTGTGGTAGCTTTGATCATCTTGCAGCTTTTTGTGATAAGTATGTTAGAGGGTATTCAAACAAGAGCATGTGTCTAGAGAGACCTAAAACTCCTCCTAGGAATGATAAGATGATACCCAGGTCAGTTCTTTTGAGGTCTGGACCTAGAGCAGTTCCAACTGCTAGACCAGCAGTTCCAACTGTCAGACCTATGAGACAGATTCACCCAAGGCCACCAGTTCAAAATCAAATAAATGTTTTTAAACCATCATACACAACTGGTAAAAGAACTTTTTATGAGAAAGCAGTGGTGAAAAACCAAGTTTGGAAACCTAAGATAACAACTGCCAAGCCAGCAGTTCCAACTGCTAGCAAGGTAATTGGTACTGGTGTGAATAAAAACACTGCTAAGGGAAACATGGGTAATGGGGTGAATGCTTCAGCATGTTGGGTATGGAGACCAATTCAATCTAATGGTGCTAAGACTGTTTTAAAAAGAATGAATTATGTTGATGCTAGAGGAAAGCCTAAGTCCGTTTTGGCTTGGGTTCGACAAGAAAACTAATTTTTCTTGTTATATGCATTGTTAGTCATATGCTTGTATTTGGTTTCTTTGTTTTTGGACTAACAATTGCAGGATTGGAGAGTAAACACCAAGGGATTATGAATGCTTGATGTTTTGGACTAAATGGTGTTCTGGAGATTAGTATGTGATTCTTGCATACAACAAATGGTAATTGGTTCACCATGTCTTATCCACATAAGAAGCAACTAGTCCAGAGCAAACGATTTCTGGTAAAGACTAATCAAATCCGTTTATGGTTGACAATTTACCAAAAATTGTATGGTTATCAGCTCACCATATCTAAATGTGAAGAGTTGGCCAGTCCAAAGCAAACGGCTATTGGTAAATACATATCAAATCCGTTGATAGCTGATAGTTTGCTAAAAACTATGTATGAGCCATGTTATTTTAAAATTCTTATTTCAAAACGTTGGGACGGCTCAATAAAATTTTTCAACAGTTGGGACGGTTAGTACAAAATATTGGTACGGTTCAACTAGCCGTTATGACTGACGTGTCGGTTATTAATTTTGGAGTAAAAACTAGCCGTTGGCGGTTTGTTGCGATTTTTACTGGATGAATTACGGATTTCGAGGGATCCTCTTATAGATATTTTTTAACTTTTATTTTATTATATCCTTATACTAAAATAAATAGTTACCATATTCTTTAAGTCGGTCAACTTAAAACCCTAACTCTCTCCATAAACTCTCAATATTACTTTCATCTTCTATCTTTTCACTCAACATTATTACTATTCACGACTGTTAACTAATATTTACTGCTAAGAATGGCAAGATTGGAGTTTGTTAAACGTCACAACCAGGTTGCATTTTTAGAGAAAATAGAGCAAGGAGATGGGCCAAAATTTTATGAGATTGTGGATTTTCTCAATCACTCTCACATAAGGTATGCTCTAACTGTTTCTCCTACTCTTTATGTTTCGCACATCACACAGTTCTGGCAGAATTCATCTATCTTGACAAGTGATGATGGAAACTTAGAAATTCATACTAAAGTAGATGGCATTAAATTTGTTGTTACCGAGTCTATACTTAGGAGACATCTTAAATTAAAAGACTCAGATGGTATCCACACTATGCTAAATACTGAAATTTGGGAAGAACTTGAAAAAATGGGGTATAATACATCTGAACATAAATTGACTTTCCAAAAGGCATGTTTTTCACCCGAATGGAGATTTTTGATACATACTCTTCTGTGTTGTTTAAGTAATAAAAAGACTGCTTTGGAACAATTCAGTAGCAATATTGCTATTGCTCTCATTTGCTTGACTACAAACAGGGTTTTTAACTTTTCAAAATATATTTTTGAGGGTATGGCATCAAATGTTGATAGTAAAACAAAGTTTTTAATGTATCCCAGGTTTGTTCAAACAATTTTAAATAAAAAGAAAAACCTGCTTACACAACCAACTGAAATTTTTGATACGCCTAGTCTACAATCAAAGGTTTTTCAAAATATGACTATGGCTAGTAAACTTTTTCAAGGGGAACCAGTTCCATTATTTCCTCAAATGATTCAAACTGAGTTGGGTGAAGGTTCAGCAGTTCCAACTGATCCCCATCACACATCCACTCAAGTATTTGAAACAACCCAACAACCACCTATCACTTATAGTAGAAGGTCTAAACCTAGTCTAACTAGGGTATGACTGAATCCTTGCCCAAAGATTCACCTCTCATAGCAGGTAACACAGCTAGAAGTGATGAGGGTAGTTCTTCACAAACTGAATTGACGGCTTTATGTACCAAGTTAGTAAACAAGGTTGATACTTTGGAGAAGGAGCTAAAGCAAACCAAGGAGGAATTTAAAGCTCACAAGGAGACTTTTGCCCAAGTTTATACAAAGCTAACAAAAAGGGTGAAGAAACTTGAAGACCAGTTGAAAAAGAAAAGGGCAAGAGTGGTATTGGATGAAGATTCTGATGATGATGATTCAGATGGCTCTGAAGGGGATGATGAAAATTCTTCCAAACAGGGGAGGAAATTTGGTAAAGAGAGGAAATTTGAAGATAAGGATAGATCAGCATCTCAGGGGAGGTATGAAGAAGGTTCTGAACAAGATCAAGGTTTTGATATTGGTTTAGGTTCTGGTAATGTTCATGAAGAAACAGCTGAGACACATCAAGCAGTTGCAAATGAAGAAGCAGTTCAAACTACTGAAACAGAGCAAGAGATAGAGCAAGTAACAGTTCAAACTGCTGAGTCAGAACAACAAGCAGTTCCAACTGAAGAAACTTCTGATGAAAAAGAATTCAAGAGAAGAGCAGATAAAGGAAAGAATCCTATGACATCTGAAGAAGTGGCTGCTGTTCAAGAACTTGAAAGGCTTAAAAGTTTGAAACCAAAAACTCAAGAACAGATTGCTCATGATGCAGAGGTTGCAAGGCAAATGTTAGAAGAAGATTTGGCTGATAAGGAAGCTGAAAAGGAAGCTAAACAAGACCAGATGGATCATAATGAAGAATTTGCAAGGAAATTGGCTGCTGATGATATAAGGAATATAGCTGAATTCATGGGAAGTGATGAAGCGAAAAGTGTACCACTTTTAGGGGGTCATTTAAGCCCTAAATCGTATTTATTTGATCAAATATTGCCCTAAATCGTTCCTTTTGTCATTTTAGGTACTTTGGAGAAGAAATCTGGAAAAGGAAGCATTTTGGACGTTTTTGGAGCATAAAAGTGAAGAAAACGACAAAGTCTCAAAATCGGCTGGAAAAGTACCTGTGACGGCGTCAAGCACCATTGTGACGGCGTCAACCCTTGACGCGCCAGAGAGGATTTTGGACGATTAAAAGGGGACGGCGTCAAGAAGGCCATCAAGAAACCCTAACCGCGGCGAGGTGACGGCGTCAGCTCTATAACGTGACGCCGTCAGATCTGATTTTCTATATATATTCTCATAATTTTTAGTCATTAGTGTGCAACTTTGTGAGGAGAAACCCTAAGACGATTTTTCTGCTATTTTTAAGGGTTTTATACCCTTGGATCTCCCATGTTCAATTGAAGATAAGTAATCAATTAATCATTCAATATGTCTATGTGTTGTTTGATTATATCTTGTTCTTGTCTTTTATTTAACATGCTAGGCTAGATTTATCTTGTGTTTGCTTAGATCTAATGAAACCTAACTATTGATTATTGGTTGTTGGTGTGTTATTAATTGTATTGGATGATTGTTTATCGATGTTAGGCTTAAGAAAACTGGCTAACCTCCTATACGGTAACTTGCTTGAACGTCTTAAGAAACATGAACCAATGCGTACTAAGGTTTTTATGGTTGTATTTAATGCATGAGCGAATTCTAGTGATCCCATGTTAGGAGCTTCTTAGCCGGCTCGACATAGGAGTGAAGTAGGAGCTTATAGAGTTGGGGAAGTACGTACGCCACCCCACGATTGGTATTAAGGAATACACCCGTCATCCACGCAATTAATACACACTAATCAACCGGTAAAAGATAGTTAGGGAGTAAGGAAATCTAAGTAAACACATTTCTCTCCGTATAAGTTCCACAACCTTTTTATTTTCAGTTATTTTATTTTATTTGCAATTGTAGTTATTTGGGTTAGTTGACTTGCAACTAATTCCGCCCACTCCTTCAAACCCGAGATTTTACTTGCTTTCATAAAAAATATAAAAAAAATACAAAAAGAATCTTCCCTCACCCTTAGACCTATTAGAGTAGTTTTTCAATCCTAACGACACTATTCCCCTAGAGAACGATCAATCCCCCGGTACTTGCCACTACACTATACTACATCGGTCAGGTACACTGCCTGGTGGGGATTGCAAGCCTCTTGAGATCCCTCGAGAGGTAAAACCTGTTGTAAGGTCGCAAAACCACGCATCAAGTTTTTGGCGCCGCTGCCGAGGAGTAGTTATTGCTTAGGTTGAAATTTTATTTTTATTAGGTCTACTCACAAGATTCCTATCAAGTGAGATTTTTTCTTTTTATTTTGTAGCTTTATCTTAGTCTATCTTTTTCTTTGTGCCCTTTGTTTGTAAAACCATTTTCATTTGTCACTATGGCGGATGAAACTCCATTTAGATCATTGACAATAGAGGAACAACTATATTTCACTAATAGATTTGCTTCCTATCATTCCAATGAATTTTTGTGTGCTTTTAGTGATTTCCAAGAGGAGTTGGGGGTAAAGTTAGATGGGTTTAATGAATTCTATGCATGTGTGATTTCTATTAGACGATCATTATCAGGATCAATTCCTTTTAGTAAGACCCTTTGGATGAATTTTGAGGAAAGCTTCCTAACCATGACCTATAAGTGGAACGAATTAGTGGATTTGTATGAGCAAAAAGACCTAGTTTCTAAGAACATGGACTTAGAGTCAAACCAAGATTCTGAGATGGTTAGTGTTGAACTACCTAGTTGCATGAGTGGGATAGAATTCACCAAAACATACGACACACATGAGGGTAGAGTTGAGCCACCTAAGTGCATGTCATGGTTAGGCACTACCATAATACATGATGAACACATAGGTAATCTTGATGTGATGGAGGATATAGTAGAAACCCCAAGCCCACCAAGTACCCCACAAATCCTACCATCATTTGAGGCACACACACCGCCCGTGACTTACCCGGAAGAAGTTGAGGAGACTATAGGAACCCCAATAGAGGTAGAGCCCTTGGACCAAACACAACTAGAAGAAATAGGTTTGAATGCTTATAGTGATCACAACCTTACTCTTAGTTCTAGGGGATTTCCTATTTTTGATGAACCGGAGCCTCAACCAAAACCGTTACCTAATCTTCCATCTTTAGATGTGAATTTAGGAATTAAAAAAGGTCCCGATCCACCCATCAAACCATGTAGTCCGGGTAATGTTAAGATTAAGGTAGAAGACTCTAGGCCATGTGGAGTGGAAGCTAATATAGGAGTGAACCATGACCTTACATACTTACATCACCCATTCATGATTGATCACAAGAAACATTATGGGTTTAAACCGGGTTTATTAGATCAAGATGGATTCCCAACTAGGAATCTCTCGAAGTTGATAGAAGATGATCCCTTTTTAGGAGAAAACTTTAATTCACCCATTGACCAAATTGAACTATGTAAGGTTATGATGAAAGGAGCACACCCCTTTGAGTATATAATTCATCCACCACTCTTTTCTCACGCGGCATACTTCCACCAAGATGGTGTGTATCGCTACTATCACCCGCACTTAATCCTAAGTGTAGGAAAAACCTCTCCTTTATCCGTTAAATAAGGGTAGAGTCAGGCTCGTGACTCGAACAAAAACAAGCGCTTCTTGGGAGGCAACCCAAGCTTTATTTGCTTTGTGTGTTTATTTATTTGTTTGTTTGATTTTATTTGCTTCCGTATGTATGTTTAATTTTTATTATTATTGATTCATGTTCGAAACTAAATTGTGAAAATGCTTTATCTTGTTTTTAACTTCGTCTTAACTACATATAAAGGTATTTTGCAAAAGATAAGTGTAAGGGAAATCCAAATCGGTTTATTAGAACAGATGAACATGAATCATAACAATATTAAATTAACATACATATTAGTAATTGTTTGAGTCAAATGCTTGTATCGAGTCATAATGATGTTTTGCAGGATTTCCAGGAAATAAGGATTGAGTTTTTCTAGAAATTTTTCGGAAACTTAACATGAAAAATCGGTCAGATCACTTCTGACGGCGTCAGACTGGGCGGCGTCAGGAACAGTTTTCTGGAATTTTTTTTGAAAGTTTTGTTTTTCTTTCGGAATCATAAAATGCTTTATTAAATCTCTAACTTATAAACTCCAGGAATCTGCAAAATTATCATTCCACAAGCATTATATCCTTATACAGATTTATCCCGCCGATGTTATGCAGGTTTTCGTGTTTGTTTTCTCAGGTTTAACAGGTTATTTTGGACAAGGAGATGTATGTGGAATCTAGCTTTTGGCGCTGCTTTAGTCTTGAAGCTTCAACATTACCTTGGAAGAAGATCTAACCATGTTACCTCTTTATCCACCGAGCGAATCAGGGGAGTATTTGATTTCATTCTTTTACCTTATTTACTTTTACATCTTGTTATTTGAACATTGGGTACAATGTTCATCTTAAGTGTAAGGGGGGGGGGGGTAAAGTACGATACCTTAGAGAATGCTATTACGCTTGATTTTTCATTTGTTTAATGGTAGATGTGTAATAAAACTGAGAGAAATACCTGTTAAGGCAATTTTAGTGCCAAATTTAAAATTTTTTACAACATATAGGAGTGAAACTTTGGTCTTAATGAGCGTCTCATGGATAGGAAGTTATATGACTAGCACAAAACCGTACCACTAAAAAAATTTTCACCCCCAAATATGTGAGGTTCGCCCCTAGAATTGGTAGGAAAAGCATTTATGCTATGATGTGTGTACCGGTAGCACTTAGATTCTAGAACTTGCGTTAGGACCATTCCGAGGCCACAAGTGAGACTACATTCGTGTAGTTAGATTTACTACATGATAAGAGGCATTAGGATTAACCCATTGTTTTACACCTGTGTTTTTGTTATAATTACATTGGCTACATTGGTCAAGTAATTCTCCCACACCCTTTGCGTTGTACTCATTTTTAGTACACGATGCACCTAGTACCCCCCTCAGAGCCTATCTTTTCGTTTCTAACTTTAAGCATTTTACTTAATGTAAGAATTTGTTTACACCCCACTTAAATGTACACCCAAATCGCCTTAGCCTACCTAGTATGCACTCATTTTTAGTGCATTAATGTGACAACATTTGTTTAAACCCCAAGTTAATTATCTAATTGATTACATGGTTGCTAAGTCGAGTCATATCCTTGTACATATTGTTTTGGGACGATTGGGACTCATGGGTAAAGTACTAGTGTAATGGAGTAATGGGGAAGAACAACATTATTACCCCCATATGTGCTAAATATTTTAAAAGTACTCCAAGTGTTTCGATTACCTTAATTCGAGTCATTAGAATAGTTATTTGTAAAGTTATGTAAAAGTTCAAGTGTAAGGGGGATACAACCCCCCTACGATGTATTATTTTGGATGGTAGGGCAAGAGTGTATGCAAAAAAAAATAAAAAAAAAAATAAAGTAGAAAAAACATACGGACTACCATCCCGTTTCATTTTATGTTTATTTTATCTTTTTGTTATTTTTTTCATTAGCTTAAGTCGAGTCTAGTCTTGGCTTAGCAACGCCATATTGTACATGTAATTAATCAAGATCTTTAACTCGCCACCAGTAAAATATCCTTTATCCAACAAAACCGTGTTTATCATATCCCTACACCTAACGTTATAACCCGTTTAAAAGCCCTCTTTGATAGTTTATCTTAGGTGCTTACGCCTAGTGGAGGAGGTATTTGATCCTTTCCCAAGCCTATGGTAATCTATTTGCTATGACAGGTAGTGAGAGATATTATTCATTTTCATTTATGAGATATACTTTTATGACACCTGAGAGATGTGAGTATCTAAACACTACTTGTGAGGTGCTAGTTTGTAATCTCCGTGCTTATTATGATTAAAGTGGAACGACTATTTGTTGTAATTACTTTTATATTAGCGTTAAATGACCCCTAACTTGCATTTTGATTAGAATAAAAGCGCCTTTTCTTGAGGACAAGCAAATCTCAAGTGTAAGGGTATTTGATGAAGCGAAAAGTGTACCGCTTTTAGGGGGTCATTTAAGCCCTAAATCGTATTTATTTGATCCAATATTGCCCTAAATCGTTCCTTTTGTCATTTTAGATACTTTGGAGAAGAAATCTGGAAAAGGAAGCATTTTGGACGTTTTTGGAGCATAAAAGTGAAGAAAACGACAAAGTCTCAAAATCGGCTGGAAAAGTACCTGTGACGGCGTCATGCACCATTGTGACGGCGTCAACCCTTGACGCGCCAGAGAGGATTTTGGACGATTAAAAGGGGACGGCATCAAGAAGGCCATCAAGAAACCCTAACCGCGGCGAGGTGACGGCGTCAACTCTATAACGTGACGCCGTCAGATCTGATTTTCTATATATATTCTCATAATTTTTAGTCATTAGGGTGTGCAACTTTGTGAGGAGAAACCCCAAGACGATTTTTCTGCCATTTTTAAGGGTTTTATACCCTTGGATCTCCCATGTTCAATTGAAGATAAGTAATCAATTAATCATTCAATATGTCTATGTGTTGTTTGATTATATCTTGTTCTTGTCTTTTATTTAATATGCTAGGCTAGATTTATCTTGTGTTTGCTTAGATTTAATGAAACCTAACTATTGATTATTGGTTGTTGGTGTGTTATTAATTGTATTGGATGATTGTTTATCGATGTTAGGCTTAAGAAAACTGGCTAACCTCCTATACGGTAACTTGCTTGAACGTCTTAAGAAACATGAACCAATGCGTACTAAGGTTTTTATGGTTGTATTTAATGCATGAGCGAATTCTAGTGATCCCATGTTAGGAGCTTCTTAGCCGGCTCGACATAGGAGTGAAGTAGGAGCTTATAGAGTTGGGGAAGTACGTACGCCACCCCACGATTGGTATTAAGGAATACACCCGTCATCCACGTAATTAATACACACTAATCAACCGGTAAAAGATAGTTAGGGAGTAAGGAAATCTAAGTAAACACATTTCTCTCCATATAAGTTCCACAACCTTTTTATTTTCAGTTATTTTATTTTATTTGCAATTGTAGTTATTTGGGTTAGTTGACTAGCAACTAATTCCGCCCACTCTTTCAAACCCGAGATTTTACTTGCTTTTATAAAAATATAAAAAAAATACAAAAAGAATCTTCCCTCACCCTTAGACCTATTAGAGTAGTTTTTCAATCCTAACGACACTATTCCCCTAGAGAACGATCAATCCCCCGGTACTTGCCACTACACTATACTACATCGGTCAGGTACACTGCCTGGTGGGGATTGCAAGCCTCTTGAGATCCCTCGAGAGCTAAAACCTGTTGTAAGGTCGCAAAACCACGCATCAGGAAGGAAAAGATCAAATGAAGTAGATCAAGAAGAATTCAATGAACAGTTGCAATATTTTCTAGATTCTGATGTGATGGTAAGAGCACAAACTTCTATGGTTCTTAAAGATCAAGAGTTGAATGAAGATGAGAAGACAAAGGAGCTTAAGGAATTTAAACTCAAGAAGAATGGAGTTACAAAGTGGGAAGATCTGATTCATAGAATAAGAGAAAGCCAGAAGTCAGGGTACAAGACAAAGTTACCTACAAAGAGAGAACTTGTTGAGGATATAAAGCATTATTTGAAGAACTCAGCAAATTACTCAATGAAAGATTTCAAGGGAATGTCTTATGCTATAATTGAAAAAGAATTCTGTGAAACTTATGCTATTTTGAATTCTCCAAGAAGAAGTGTCAAAATAGGTAAGAAGAGGGAAGCAGAATCTATGGAATCAGAAGTTGCTAAGAAACAAAAGTCTGATGAAGAAGGATTAACTGATGAGAAGATCAAAAGCATGATGGTACTTATTCCAGAGTATTCTCACATTAAACATTTGCAGGTCAAACATCCAATAATTGACTGGGAAGTGTTTACTGATGGTAGAATGAAGGGTTGGAAGATTATTAGACTTGGAGATATTTCTGAAAGATATAAGTTGTTTGAAGATTTACTTAAAGGCTTTGACAGAGAAGATCTAAATCAGCTTTGGAGTTTAGTGAAAGAGAAGTTCAGAGATATTGATCCAGTTGAAGATAAAGACAAAGAACTATGGGTTCAATTGAAGAGATTGTATGAACCAGATGGTGGAGAATCGATTTGGAGATTTCAAGCTCAAGTCAAGGATATTTCTTGGAAGTTATTTAGTACATGTGGAGTACACAGAGTATCTAAAAAGGAAGGAATAGAGATATATATGCTGGTTGAAAAATATTATCCACTCAGACCAGGTGTTTTGACAATGCTGGCATGTGTTAGACTGGAAGCTAATGAAGAGTCTGAGATGGCTGATATGCTAGTGGCAAAGATATTCAACCTTGCACAAGAAGTGATAGCAAGATCCAAAAGATTTGCTTGATGGTTATTTGAAAGAATTTTCAGCATTAAGAAGAAGAAGCTTAATTTGAAGAAACTTAATGATTGGAGTGAAATCATAAGTTTAGGGGAGGATTGTTAGGAATTAAGCTTAAGCAGTTAAGACTGTTGGAGGTAACAGTTAGGACTATTGAAGATTGAAGTTAAGACTACTGAAGAGTGTTGAAGACATGAGCAGTTAAGACTGCGGAGAGAAGAGTTAAGACTGTTTATGATTTATGTAAAGTAGATAATTATGGAAAATATATTGTGTATATCGTATAAGAATAGTTTGATAGTTATCTTGTACAGGAATCCTTGGTCTATAAAAGGATTGCCTAGGTTAAGGTTTTAGATACACAATACAACACAATACACGAATACGATAGAGTACATACGTATTAGAAAGATTCAAGGTTGTAAACCCTAGTGATAGGAAGATCACTCGTATTATTTGCTAATAATATTGAATCGTTGGAAGTTATTTATTCTGTGTTTCTTTGTTTATTCTAATCATACAAAACACACAAGATCTTCTGATGCGTGGTTTTGCAACCTTACAACAGGTTTTACCTCTCGAGGGATCTCAAGAGGCTTACAACCCCACCAGGCAGTGTACCTGACCGATGTAGTATAGTGTAGTGGTAAGTACGAGGGATTGATCGTTCTCCACAGGGAATAGTGTTCGTTAGGTATGAAAAACTACTTTAATAGGTCTAAGGGTGAGGGAAGATTCTTTTTGTATTTTTATATTTTTATGAAAGCAAGTAAAATCTCGGGTTTGAAGGAGTGGGCGGAATTAGTTGCTAGTCAACTAACCCAAATAACTACGAATGCAAATAAAATAAAATAACTGAAAATGAAAAGAGTTGTGAAACTTATGTGGAGAGAAATGTGTTTACTTAGATTTCCTTACTCCCTAACTATCTTTTACCGGTTGATTAGTGTGTATTAATTGCGTGGATGACGGGTGTATTCCTTAATACCAATCGTGGGGTGGCGTACGTACTTCCCCAACTCTATAAGCTCCTACTTCACTCCTATGTCGAGCCGGCTAGGAAGCTCCTAACATGGGATCACTAGAATTCGCTCATGCATTAAATACAACCATAAAAACCTTAGTACGCATTGGTTCATGTTTCTTAAGACGTTCAAGCAAGTTACCGAATAGGAAGTTAGCCAGTTTTCTTAAGCCTAACATCGATGAACAATCATCCAATACAACTAATAACACACTAATAACCAATAATCAATAGTTAGGTTTCATTAGATCTAAGCAAACACAAGATAAATCTAGCCTAGCATGTTAATTAAAAGACAAGAATAAGATATAATCAAACAACACATAGACATATTGATTGATTAAATAAATACTTATCTTCAATTAAACATGGAGATCCAAGGGTATGAAAACCCTTAAAAATGGCAGAAATTCGTCTTAGGGTTTCTCCTCCAAAGTTACACACAATAAGTTCCACTCTAATGACAAAAAATTGCAAAACTATATATAGAGTTTAAGGGCTGACGGCGTCACGTTGTAGATCCTGACGCCGTCACCTCGCCGCTTTTAGGGTTCCCGGATGGCCTTCCTGACGCCGTCCTTCTTTAGACCTCCAAAATCCGCTCTGGCTTATCAAAGCTTGACGCCGTCAGAAATGAGCTTGACGCCGTCCCTCTTTAGCTTAAACCGTGACGACCTTGATCACTTCAAAGGGTGACGCCGTCAGATTTTTCATGCAAAATTCTGTGGCTTATCATGTGTATTTTTTCATGTCCACCTTTTTTGCCAAGCCATGACGCCGTCAAGGGCAATCCCTGACGCCGTCAAAGGTACTTTTCAGCCGATTTTGAGACTTTGTCGTTTTCTTCACTTTTATGCTCCAAAAACGTCCAAAATGCTTCCTTTTCCAGATTTCTTCTCCAAAGTACCTAAAATGACAAAAGGAACGATTTAGGGCAATATTTGATCAAATAAATACGATTTAGGGCTTAAATGACCCCCTAAAAGCGGTACACTTTTCGCTTCATTAAATACCCTTACACTTGAGATTTGCTTGTCCTCAAGCAAATGCGCTTTTATTCTAATCAAAATACAAGTTAGGGGTCATTTAATGCTAATATAAAAGTAATTACAACAAATAATCGTTCCACTTTAATCATAATAAGCACGGAGATTACAAACTAGCACCTCACAAGTAGTGTTTAAATACTCACATCTCTCAGGTGTCATCAAAATAAATCTCATAAATGAAAACGGATAATATCTCTCACTACCTGTCATAGCAAATAGATTACCATAGGCTTGGGAAAGGATCGAAAACCTCCTCCACTAGGCGTAAGCACCTAAGATAAACTATCAAAGAGGGCTTTTAAATGTGTTATAACGTGAGGTGTAGGGATATGATAAACATGGTTTTGTTGGATAAGGGATATTTTACTGGTGGCGTGTTAAAGATCTTGATTAATTACATGTACAATATGGCGTTGCTAAGCCAAGACTAGACTCGACTTAAGCTAAAAACAAAATAACAAAAACATAAAATAAACATAACATGAAACGGGATGGTAGTCCGTATGTTTTTTCTACTTTTCTTTTTCTCATTTTTTGTATTTTTCTTGATTTTTTTTTTTTTTTTTTTTTTTTTTTTTTTTTTTTCATACACTCTTGCCCTACCATCCAAAATAATACATCATAGGGGCGTTGCATTCCCCTTACACTTGAACTTTTACATAACTTTACAAATAGCTATTCTAATGACTCGAATTAAGATAATCGAAACACTTGGAGTACTTTTAAAATATTTAGCACATATGGGGGTAATAAATGATGTTCTTCCCCATTACTCCATTACACTAGTACTTTACCCATGAGTCCCAATCGTCCCAAAACAATATGTACAAGGATATGACTCGACTTAGCAACCATGTAATCAATTAAATAATTAACTAAGGGTTTAAACAAATGTTGTCACAATAATGCACTAAAAATGAGTGCATACAAGGTAGGCTAAGGCGATTTAGGTGTACATTTAAGTGGGGTGTAAACAAATTCTTCCTTTAAGTAAAATGCTTAAAGGTCGAAACGAAAAGATAGGCTCTGAGGGGTGTACTAGGGGTATCGTGTACTAAAAATGAGTACAACGCAAAGGGTGTGGGAGAATTACTTGATCAATGTAGCCAAAGTAATTATAACAAAAACACAGGTGTAAAACAATGGGTTAATCCTAATGCCTCTTATCATGTAGTAAATCTAACTACACGAATGTAGTCTCACTTGTGGCCTCGGAATGGTCCTAACGCAAGTTCTAGAATCTAAGTGCTACCGGTACACACATCATAGCATAAATGCTTTTCCTACCAATTCTAGGGGCGAACCTCACATATTTGGGGGTGGAAAATTTTTTTAGTGGTACGGTTTTTTGTGCTAGTCATATAACTCCTATCCGTGAGACGCTCATTAAGATCAAAGTTTCAGTCCTATATGTTGTAAAAAATTTTAAATTTGGCACGAAAATTGCCCTAACAGGTATTTATCTCAGTTTTATTACACATCTACCATTAAACAAACAAAAATCAAGCGTAATAGCATTCTCTAAAGTATCGTACTTTTACCCCCCCCCCCCCTTACACTTAAGATGAACATTGTCCCCAATGTTCAAATAACAAGATGTAAAAGTGAAAAGGTAAAAGAATGAAATCAAATACTCCCCTGATTCGCTCGGTGGATAATGAAGTAACATGGTTAGATCTTCTTCCAAGGTAATGTTGAAGCTTCAAGACTAATGCATCGTCAAAGCTAGATTCCACATACATCTCCTTGTCCAAAATAACCTGTTAAACCTGAGAAAACAAACACGAAAACCTGCATAACATCGGCGGGATAAATTATATATATAAGGATATAATGCTTGTGGAATGATAATTTTGCAGATTCCTGGAGATTATAAGTTATAGATCTAATAAAAACTTTTTATGAAAACAGAACTTTCAAAAATTTCAGAAGATTAAAATCTGACGCCGTCAGGTTGTAAAGCCTGACGCCGTCAGAAATGATCTGACAGAATTCTCATGTTAAGTTTCCGGAAAATTTCTGGAAAAACCTATACCTTACTTCCTGGAATTCCTGCAAAACATCACTATGACTCGATACAAGCATTTGACTCAAACAAATACGAATATGTATGTTAATTTATTATTATTATGATTCATGTTCATTTGTTCTTGTAAACTGATTTGGATTCCCCTTACACTTAACTTTTTGCAAAATACCTTTATATGTAGTTAAGACGAAGTTAAAAACAAGATAAAGCATTTTCACAATTTAGTTTTGAACATGAATCAATAAAAATAAAAATTAAACACACATACGGAAACAAATAAAATCAAACAAACAAATAATTAAACACCAAGAAACAAATAAAGCTTGCATGCAATAAAGAAAACCAATGTCACAAATGTTTAAAGGCCATAAGATGCCTAATCCTAAACTATTACAGACCAAATTGTTCCAAAACATACAACCATAGATTAAATTGTTCAAATATCATAACTTCAAATCAAATCATCACTGGGGTGGGGGACCTTGGCGATAGTCGTAGCCTGGAGGGAGGTGCCCGTAGTACCCATATGGTGGGTAATCCTGCTCACGTCCTGGGAAAGGGTCAATCTGCAGGTGTGGGTCCAACTGATCACGCGTAGATAAATGCTGCATCTGACGAACAGTGTGATCATACATTCAGTCGAACCTCTCGTCCACCCGGGTTCTCCAAGTATCAACCTGGCCCATCCATGCCCCCTGGTGAGCCTGCCAATCCCCCCTGCTCATGTACCGGTAGTAATCTGCCGTACCAGCCTCATAACCCCCATGCTGCTGCTGCTGATGCTCCTCCTCCTCATCATCCCCACCATCATCATCCTCAGCTCCGTCTGGATGATACCACATAAAGGTCCCATCATGCATCTCCATAACCACCTCCATCTGCTTCAGGGACCTCACCTTCACTGTCCTGCATGCATCACCACCACTCAAATACCTCATGACCTCGGGCCTGAGGACTCCATAAGATCGGGCCAGCCGGGTGATAAACATCCCGCCATAAATCCTGTCTCCTTCCCTTTCCCCAACTCCACCATGCAGAAAGCTAGCAACCCAAAATGGGATGTTGCAGTAAACCTCCTCAGAGTAAATGGTGTACAAATAGAAGAGGTCTGAAGCAGTGACACGGTGGTGAGAGCTGTGGCACCCTGTCAAGCTGTAGGTGAGACATCTATGGGTCAACCTAACTCTAGGCTCCCTGATTTGAGATGCCACAGTAGTCAAGGTGTACACACCATCCCCAATAGTCGGCCAGAACATGGAACATCTAAAATCATTCCTCATCGACTCCCCATGCAACAACCTAGTCATGAACCCTACTTGAGTGGTTTCATGCTGACTATACAACCCAAGTCTCCATCCAAACTCAGTAACCGAGCATGTCCTAAGCTCACCCCCCAGCCTAAAATAGATTGTGGTCCTGCCCACATCGGTCCTTGCCTCGGCCATGTCAAAGTGAAAAGTGGCAAAGAATTCACGTACCAATTCGTCATAGACCGGCTCTTGAATTCTAAACAGGTTTTCCCACTAAGGGCCGGTAAATTCATCCGTCTGAAAGCTTTGGAGAAAGGTTTGCTCAAGACCTTCCCTCCTCAAAAAGCTCCAATCAACCACGGCCCCATTTTCAACTTTATGTTGTAGCAATTGGGTGTATTTAGTTGTGGCAGCATCGTCATCGAAGACACCCCAACTGAGGACCGTGTCGCCAAAGTTCTCTTGTTGAGATCTAGAAGAACTCCCTCTGCTAGGTCTTTGACGCTTACTCATTATCTGGAACAAAGCAAGGAGGAACAAAAAGGGTTAATTTGTGAATCAAAGAATTGGTTGAGCATCAGACAATTCTGACGCCGTCACCCTTTGCTAGGTGACGCCGTCAGGTTCGACCGAATTCAAATCCAAAATTACGAGGGAAAAATCAATATCCAAACTTCAAGCTTATAAACCAAACGCCCCTTTTTGCAGCAAAATGGGTGATTGGATCATAGGTTATGGTTCAAATTCGTGGCCACCCAATTAGTGAATAAACCCATTTGATTGCCAATCATTGAATGCTTTAATCATTGCTAAATAACACTAGTTAAAGGTATTATAAGTTCTAGGCATGAATCAATCCTAGGGTTTCATGAGTTGGGGGTTTTCGAAATTTAAGAATCCTATGAGTAATTAAAGCGAAAAGAATGAATAAGAATTACTTACCACGTGGAGATTGGTAATGAAAGTCGGTGAATTTGACCTTGAAAATTCGTGGGTGGGGTTGGAGTGGATATGGTTTGTGGGGTTTGTGATGAAAGTGATGGAAGTAAAGTTATTATTGCTGTGCAGACGGGGTGACGGCGTCACGTTTATAGTCTGAAGCCGTCAGACCAGCGTAATTTACCACTTTGTGCCAGTTTACAAATGAGCCCCTTGTACTTTAAGGGAGCAGCTAGTCAGGGTCAATAACCCTGATAGTTAGTCTCGTTAACAAGTTCCTCCTGGGTCAAATGTTTTGTTACTGTCACGGGATGTAGTAAAATGTTGTAAAGGGCCGGTTGACGTCTCATTCAGGTTCCAATTTCCATCACGGCAGGTATTCAGGGAGTGAGAGGAACTTTTCCAGGGGGTTTTCGAAATGGGGGTGTGCTTTAATTGAGTTCTTCTCACACCTGGCTTAAAGCCAAAAGATCGTTTCCTAGCTTCATGAAAGTTAGGGAGCGTGACAACCATGCTTCCCACGAAAACGCTATGATCTCGAGAATTCTTTTTCTCGCGAGGGGATCCAAATAGATAAGAGGGTTTTAAAAGTGAAGGCTCGGGGAGAGGGGTTTCATCATCCCATTCGTTGTATGGTTCATTAGGGACCGGGAGTTCAAAGATCTTCTCGATCTTTTTGTGTGAAGCTTCTTCCCTAATTTTCTCCTTTATTCTCGCGATAAATTTTTCTGCTAGTTCCATGAACATATCTTGGGTGTTTTTCAATTGAGTCTCTAATTCCTGGATCCGTCTCTCTTGGTTGTTCACGAAAGTTAGCATTATCCCTTCAAATTCATCTTGTCGTGAGAATTGATGAAACGTATGTTTACCAATTGTGTTCACGCACTCATCGGGATTTTCATCAGCCGTAGGTGTCTCAGCTTTCATTAATCTCTCAACCTGCCTTTTTATGTTTTCGAACAGCTGTTCTTGGGTTGCACTCATGCAATTTAAAATCCCTTCTTCCGAGAACGTCGAGTCTTTCCATTCTTCTTCTTCATACTGTGCTAAGTCCTCAATGACTTCCCAGCACTTATCGACACTGAGCCTGCTCAGCCTTCCATTGGCAACGTAATCTATGGCTCTTCTAGTTTGATGGTTGACGCCATCATAAAATAGTTGGATTTGTAGCCAAGTATCCATGCCATGGTGAGGGACTTTTTGGAGTAAGTCCTTGAATCGAGTCCATGCCTCGTAGAGGGTTTCGCCTCGACGTTGTTCGAACATCAAGATATCCTTCCTTAGCTTGGTAGTTCTTCCCGGTGGGAAAAACTGAGCAAGGAAACGAGTGGTGAGATCATCCCAAGAGGTGATGGATCCTGCGGGTAGACGCTCTAGCCATTGACTAGCTTGGTCCCGCAGAGAGAATTGAAAGAGACGCAGTCGGGTCGTCTCTCGAGTGGCAACATCAAGGTCTATGGAATCAACAATTTTGAGAAAGTCCTTGAGATGTTGATTAGGATCTTCAGAACGAAGTCCATGGAATGCGCATCCGCTTTGCACCAATCGGATGGTGTCGGATCGCAAGGGAGTGACATTGGCTCCTTGAGTGAGCTCAATGGTGTTTCGATAGCCATGGTGGCTAGGACGAGAGTAGTCTCCTAAGGTACGGGCTCTAGGAGGTGGGTGTTGTTGTGGTGGTGGGTTATTGGGATCAAGGATATTACCACCTTCCATGATGTCGGATGGTAATGGTTACGAACAAAGACACGAATAAAAAAGATAGACTAAAGAAAACCTAGAAAAAGAAAATAAAAATCTCACTAGAAAGGAATCTAGTGAGTAGACCTAATAAAATAAAAATTCAACCTAAACAATAACTATTCCCCGGCAGCGGCGCCAAAAACTTGATGCGTGGTTTTGCAACCTTACAACAGGTTTTACCTCTCGAGGGATCTCAAGAGGCTTACAACCCCACCAGGCAGTGTACCTGACCGATGTAGTATAGTGTAGTGGTAAGTACGGGGGATTGATCGTTCTCCACAGGGAATAGTGTTCGTTAGGTATGAAAAACTACTTTAATAGGTCTAAGGGTGAGGGAAGATTCTTTTTGTATTTTTATATTTTTATGAAAGCAAGTAAAATCTCGGGTTTGAAGGAGTGGGCGGAATTAGTTGCTAGTCAACTAACCCAAATAACTACGAATGCAAATAAAATAAAATAACTGAAAATGAAAAGAGTTGTGAAACTTATGTGGAGAGAAATGTGTTTACTTAGATTTCCTTACTCCCTAACTATCTTTTACCGGTTGATTAGTGTGTATTAATTGCATGGATGACGGGTGTATTCCTTAATACCAATCGTGGGGTGGCGTACGTACTTCCCCAACTCTATAAGCTCCTACTTCACTCCTATGTCGAGCCGGCTAGGAAGCTCCTAACATGGGATCACTAGAATTCGCTCATGCATTAAATACAACCATAAAAACCTTAGTACGCATTGGTTCATGTTTCTTAAGACGTTCAAGCAAGTTACCGAATAGGAAGTTAGCCAGTTTTCTTAAGCCTAACATCGATGAACAATCATCCAATACAACTAATAACACACTAATAACCAATAATCAATAGTTAGGTTTCATTAGATCTAAGCAAACACAAGATAAATCTAGCCTAGCATGTTAATTAAAAGACAAGAACAAGATATAATCAAACAACACATAGACATATTGATTGATTAAATAAATACTTATCTTCAATTAAACATGGGAGATCCAAGGGTATGAAAACCCTTAAAAATGGCAGAAATTCGTCTTAGGGTTTCTCCTCCAAAGTTACACACAATAAGTTCCACTCTAATGACAAAAAATTGCAAAACTATATATAGAGTTTAAGGGCTGACGGCGTCACGTTGTAGATCCTGACGCCGTCACCTCGCCGCTTTTAGGGTTCTCGGATGGCCTTCCTGACGCCGTCCCTCTTTAGACCTCCAAAATTCGCTCTGGCTTATCAAAGCTTGACGCCGTCAGAAATGAGCTTGACGCCGTCCCTCTTTAGCTTAAACCGTGACGACCTTGATCACTTCAAAGGGTGACGCCGTCAGATTTTTCATGCAAAATTCTCTGGCTTATCATGTGTATTTTTTTATCTCCACCTTTTTTGCCAAGCCATGACGCCGTCAAGGGCAATCCCTGACGCCGTCAAAGGTACTTTTCAGCCGATTTTGAGACTTTGTCGTTTTCTTCACTTTTATGCTCCAAAAACGTCCAAAATGCTTCCTTTTCCAGATTTCTTCTCCAAAGTACCTAAAATGACAAAAGGAACGATTTAGGGCAATATTTAATCAAATAAATACGATTTAGGGCTTAAATGACCCCCTAAAAGCGGTACACTTTTCGCTTCATCATCTTCTAAGTGCTAGCTAGTAAATTCCGCGTGCTAGACTAAGTATAATTCTACGTATCACATCTAACACAAGGAGTGTGTGTAGATCCGGTCTTAAAGTTTACGGAATTTTAAAGAGCATATTGTTGTTTGCATATAATGATGCTAATAAGATTGAGATGACACTCAATACTAGTCATGGTGGGATTTCATCCTTATTAATGGCCATGAATACTTGTTATGCTTAACTGTAAGCATAGTTGCATTATACATTAAAGAATTAGAATACTTTAAACTATAAAAGGTTTGATAGTTTAATTGTCATAAATTCGTGGTTGAGGATGTCTCGCATTTTATGAAATATTATGTGGCAATATCAAGATAGTTGAATGCACACATACAATAATTTCATTAATTGAATTCTTAAAATAAGTATTCTCAAAATTCCGATAGATCATGATTAATTGATTTATGTCTTGTCAACAAGTATGTTTGACATGATTTGAGGCATAATTCATTAATGGGAATTATCATGCATTGATCTATTTAGTATTTAGATAAGGGATGTTAAGAAATTATTATTTACAATGAATTAAAGTACTTGGTACGTTTGTTTTCATTAATAATAGATTATATCCTATATTTGCATGTTTAAATCCGTGAATAACCTATGTTATTCTAAATAGTTCGTTGTCAATCAATGATATGGGAATATTATTGAATTAAGACAAATATGAGTTTTGGTAGAATATAATTAAGTATATTGATGCGTTGGACATGCCAAATTCACATGATATTCAATAAATGAATAAATTGAATATAGGACAGATCCCAACCACATGATTGTACTTTATGGATCTTTGTCATTAAAGTAAATCATGAATATTTATCCTCAGACTTGAGATACCAGATAACTGTCGCGGATGTAGCTCATTTTCTGTAAGATAGTCTAACGCTATCCGTAACTGGTAGTTATAAGGGCTATTTTCAGAAGTGATGCAAAGTTCAAGGGTTATGCTTGTAGTCAAGAAAGATTTTGTTCCTTCAAATTTGTTTTGAAGTATAATACTGCTGGGCCCCTCGTAGGGTTGACAAGATGTTTGCATGGCCATGCCCAAGATCTATCTGGAATACGTTCGGATGATTTGGTAATCTTGATCAATTATAAATAACGAGAACAGAATAGTTAATTATGGAATGACTTAGATCCATATCCATATTAACGTGGTATTAGAAACAAAATGATAAGTATGATGATGATTCATCAAAAGTTTTTTTTCCAGGAAACCACACTCAGGGTCGTTCTGGGGGCATTGGGGTGTTATGCTAGACTAACCAATGTCATTACTATATTAATGTATATCCAAGTGGGAGCTGTTAGTTTTGTGGATATAAAATTAATAGAGTATGACCGGATTCGAACACGAGACTTCGGGATTGCACACTTTACATATAAGTTTCAATGTTTTAATAATTAATATAATAAGTTATGTTTAATTATTAATTTCACAAATAAACACTTAATGGACGTTAGTACTTAACGGGAATTGACTAACGGTCGTTAAATGTTAAAGGGAGACGAATATATGGAAACAAGCCAAGAAGGATATAGAATCCCTTTGGGAATCCTATATTCGGCCGATCAAAGGAGTTAGGGGAGTCCTACCCTAACTTGGACTCCAAGATTGCATTAGTATAAATACAAGGCCTCTTGTATTCATTATTCTTGCATCTCAAATCCCTAATAACCCTAACTTCTCTTCTTCTCTCCTCCCTTTGAGCTTAGCCGATCGAACATCCCTCCTAAACCCTTAGGATCGATTTTCATAAGCTCAAATCAAAGTGTTTGGTTTGTTTGTGATTCAAGAACCTTGCTTTTCTCATTGAAACGCTTGTAATACGTGTGTACAAGAACGAAGAACAAACATACTTTTGTTTGTGATCTTTTCCCTATTCGAATTTGGTGTAGTCGAATTTTACTAAACCCTAATTTAGGATTTAATTTGTTCTTGGTTGATTGATTTCTTGTTTCGCTAGAAATCATTAAGGTACGCATATTCTTTTAATTCGGTTAATTATATTACAAGTATTTGATCTTTACTTCCGCTGTATGCTTTAATGATGTTTACATGTTTATGTATAATTGTTATGATATAAAAATTCCAACAATATCCGTATATATATGTATGTAGTTTTGCTTGTTAAGATGATGGATTACTGATTATAATAAAAGTTGCTATATTTACTGAGTTTGTATTTGTATTTTACTGAGTTGAATTTTTTTTGTTTTTAAAAAATACACAAAAAATTAGTTAGTGGAAAATATATATACTTCTAAGACACCACCTTCTTTCCTACAAGAAGTAGAAATCAAGAGGAAAATTACAAAACATAATACGCATTCGGTAAATTTGAAAGATGTTCAGAATAAAAAAAGGCCCCAGAGAATGGGTCATTCACCATAACAGCATGCCTTAGAGCATTGGGTACCATAACGCCATGCCCGACGTTATGGTGATGTGGATTATTTTGAGTCCAAGTTATGATACTATGGTTTCTGCGTTGGGCTCGGCGTTGAGCTGTGCATTGCCATGGCAACGTGAGAAGCAAAACACAAGGCGACAAATGGGAAACGAAAATAATACATAACTAGTCCCTCAACGGCTAGTGCAAGATTTGAAATTAATAACAAAAAAAAATAATAATAAAATAAAAATTACATAAGTAGTCCCTGCACTTTATAACGGCTACTTAAAAAAAATCAAAACCTGTAATAACTAATATAAAACCCACTTATACATAACTTTTTTTTCACACTTCCACAATTCAAACTTAAAATCATATACTTCCTATCTAACAAAAAAAAAACTTGTTCTTTCACAATAGATTCGAATCAAAGTGATGAAGAACGTAACAACTGGTCCGATGTAGATGACGAAACTGACGTATACTTTATGTTGGCCGCGTACGAATATCACCAACGGTTAGAACAAGAAGCAGCTCGACCTCGTTTGACCCGTAACCCGATCTACCGTGAACGTGAGGTTGCCGAAGTACGTTTGATGAACGACTATTTCAATCAAGGTTGTAAGTATCCGCACGTGACTTTTCGAAGAAGATATCGTATGAGCCGGAAACTATTTCTAGAAATAGTCAAAGGTATTGAATCTTATACTCCCGATCCTCTTTCAAGTCATTTTAAATTCTTTAGCCAAGGACCCGATGCCACGGGTCGAATGAGTATGAGTGTTATTATGAAGTGTACATCCACCATACGCCAATTGGCATACGACACATCACCCGATGCGTTTGATGAATATTTGCAAATGGGTAAGCATACCTCACGTGATTGTCTAGATAATTTTAACAAGTGTGTTATTGATTTGTTTATGCCGGAGTATTTAAGAAAACCAACCTATGACGACATTCAAAATCTTTATGCAAGACATGAGCGTTTTCATGGTTTTCCGGGAATGCTTGGTAGCATTGACTGCATGCATTGAGAATGGAAAAATTGTCCGGTGGGATGGCAAGGGCAATATGGTAGGGGTGATAAAAAATACCCAACAATAATGCTTGAAGCTGTTGCTTCGCAAGTTTTATGGATTTAGCATGCATTTTTTGGGGTGGCTGGGGCGAATAACGATATTAATGTTTTAGATAATTCTCCGTTATTCGACGACATTCTTGATGATTGATGTGGTTGAAAAACATGTTTTTTTAAGGGGTTATTTAGCCTCTAAACTCGTACATATTTGATCAATTATTACCCTAAGTCGTTTCTTTTCGAGTTTTAGGTACTTTGGAAGCGAATGTCGAAAAAGAGCGAGTTTTTGGCTTATTTGGGTAAGAAAATGACCAAGTCACGAAAACGTCAGGAAAAGGAGGCCTGACGACGTCACAATCCCAACGTGACGTCGTAACTTGCATTTCAACGTGATGATCCAGTTATACATTTTACAAGTGACGGTTTAGCCTATTGTGACAGTCTAGAGCTGACGGCGTCACTACTAGAGAAACAGTGGCTGACGGCGTGACAACCTATAAGATGACGCCGTCACAACGGCGACACAGCAAAAGACGAAACCCTAATGACGGCGAGCTGACGGCGTTACACCCATAAAGTGACGCCGTCACAAATGTAAATCTATATATATTCTTCGTGTTTTTCTCATTCATGGTAACATCTTGGAGAGGTATCTTGGGAACACTTAGGGCAACGAATTTCACATATCTTGTAAGGGTTTTTAGCCTCCAAACTCCATGTTTTATTGAAGATAAGTAATTCCTCTTTAACAATTCAATATGTCTATGTGTTGTTTGATTATATGCGTTTCTTCTCTTCTCTTTAACATGCTTGGCTAAATTAATTAGTGTTTACGTATTATTGAATGAAACCTAGTTGTTAATTATTGATTGTCGTCTATTGTTTAATTAGTTGACTCGCGTTAGGAATAAGAAAATTGCCTTTATCTTAACATATTAGCTTGTACATCCGACTAAACGCTTTCTTCACTAGAGTGCAATAGTTTTTTATATTCGTTGTATTTATTGCGTGAATTGCGGGTTGTTGATATTAAGAGGTCTTAATGAGATGGCATAATTGCTGATTGGAGACATTAAGATTTCTTAAAGGAGACCTATACATTCATAGAGTTAGGGATTTCGGCACCACCCTACAATCAATATTAAGGAATACAACGCGCTAATTAAAATAATGACGTGACAATTCGACTAATCAATTAGAGATAACTAGTGAGTAAGAATATTCTAAGTAAACACATTTACCTCTCATAAGAAGTTTACCACTTTATTTTCCGTTTAATTAGTTTAATTTAGTTTTAAGTAGTAGTTTAAAAACCAACTCTTCAAACCCCGAGATTTTTAATTATTTTTTAAAAAATATAAAAATACAAAAGGAATCATCCCTCACCTTTAGACCTATCTCGTCATACAATTAGACCTTCACAACACTATTCCCCTAGAGAACGATCAATCCATCGTGTCTTGCCTATACTACACTACAACGGTTGGGTACACTAACTAGGAGGATTGTAAAACTTATTGTGTTTTGCAAAAATCCGCATTAATGACGTCGCCCCTATAGCTCCACATGTGGTAAATGGAACCATGTATGAAAAGGGATATTACTTAGCTGATGGAATTTACCACAGTGGGCAACTTTCGTCAAATCATTCACGGTCGCAACTGAAGATAAACATGGTTATTTTAAAAGGAAAAAAGAAAGTGCACGAAAGGATGTCGAACTTGCTTTTGGTGTGCTCCAAGGACGTTGGGGAATAATACAACAACCGGTACGTCAATGGGAAGTTACCAGGATAAATAGAATCATGTATTCTTGCATCATTTTGCATAACATGATTTTAAAATATCAAAAGTTTGTACTACGTGAGTACAACGAAATGCCGGTGAATCCGGTACCACATATGAGGCAACAAAGGTGGGTCGGCAGATGTGATGTCCAGCGTCGAATCCGGTACCACATATGAGGCAAAAGAAATATGTGAAAGAGATACGTGTACTAGTCTCCAACGAAACATTATTGAGCATATTTGGGAAAAACATATTCAACGACAACAAGAACTAGAACAAGAACAAGATGAATAAGTATTTGTAATTCGTATGTTTTTTAAATTTCTGTATGTTTTTAAATTTCCGTATGTTTTTATTTGTAATAGACTTTTATGAATGAAATATTATTTATGAGTTGATGTTATGAATGAAAATTTAGTTAAAGGGTTTAAATTGCAATTTGTAAGTTTTTAAAGAAAAGTGGGGCGCAAATTGTGATGTTAAGGTGATGTTATGATAAGGTTTTTTTTTTTTTTTTTTTTTTTTTTTTTTTTTTTTTTTTTCCCGAAGTATTAAATCTGATGTGGCTGACATGACGAGATTTTTTTTCCATAACTTGAGTTATGGTACCTTAATGCTCCTACAGTGCTACAAAGAATGGGCATTAAGGTGTAGAAGAAAAATCTTTCAAACACTGATCATTGATATGATGTGGTAAAGTCAAATGCAATAGAGTATAGACCTTGTTTTTTTTTTTATCATTACTCTCTATAATACATTTTTGGGCGACGGGGTTCCCAAAAACGATAAAATAATATTAAAAATTGGGCCTACAACCGGGCTGTAATAAGCCCACACTTTTTAGCCCGAATGCATACCGCCGACTCGATCCACATTTTCATCACTTTCTTCGACCAGAAGATATCCCAAATTTCTAACCGCTTCATAACCACAGGGATAAGGACAAATTGGTTCTTTTCCACCGCCATAATTTCTAGAAATCACTCACCGCTTCCCTCTTTCTCATGTAAGCGCCTAACATACATCACGCACAATCTCTTTTGGTCTAACAGATATTGTGAAAACGTTTTTGGATCTAAAAGGTTTGTTCGGTGATAAGTTAGAGTCGGGGTTTTGCGATGCCGAGGTATGTATTGAAAGTGGTTGTATTGATGAAAGTTGTGATGGTGGCGGTGTTTCTTTTCGTCATGATTTTGCTTATTGTAGTGTTTATAACCTTACTTTGTTCTATTTATTTATCTGTTTTATGTTTTTCAGGTTTGGTATAAGCTTTCCAAGAACTTTGTTGACGATGTTTTCTTACTGACGTTTTTTCCATTATAGGTAATTCTTGAGTTTATTTATAATGTTTATTGTTTTAGTTTTTTGTTGAAGTTATGTTTATGTTTTGTTTTTTCCATTATATGAAAAAAATGATTATTGTTTTAGGTTTTTGTTTTGTTGGGTTTAGTTTACGGCCATATGTAGAGGTATATAGACTCTTTTTTAATGATTCTTATTGGAGTTACATGTCTTTTTTTTTAATACGGGTTATGGTAGAATGGTTGATTGTTGAATCTGAGTAAATAAAGAGGTATGTTCAGGTTTGTTTGTTCAGCTTATGGCTGCTTATGCCATTGGTTTTTTTAGCTTATGGTATTTATATAAACCTTACAGTGTTGTATAAGAGCTTATACTCATTAGTTTTACTGCTTACTTAGGGGGTACGGTTCAACGTTATTTTGGGCTTATTTGTTTACCTTATGGGTAGCTATTTCTATAAGTTTTAGGGGTTTATGGGAGTGCCTGATTATTTTTGTTAATTGGATGTGCACCACTTTTGGTAAGGATTAGCATCTTTTGATTGTTAACGCTTCGTGATCAGTAAGAGTTGCAAAAGAAATTGACATTTGTTTTCATTTTTTTTTTTTTGCAGGGACCCTACCACATCAGAGCCTGCTGCTTTGCTCATGTTTTCTAACAAAGTATCATTCCATCCATTGAAAGTATGTCGCAAATGATGTACTTGAAATCCTCCAAACCCAACACCTATGGACTACTGATTTTAATTGTGCTTCTTTTATAAAGAAAAATTAAACATGTCATATTTTAGCAGAGGTAGAGGCAGGTCGGCCAGGCCGCATAGGTATACCTGCAACTTATTTTCGTTACTATGTTTATATAATATTTTGTCTTATTTAGTAGCGAGCCTAATTATAAGATTTGGATTTCTAGGTCCTGTAGTTGCAGATGTAGTTGCAGAAGTTCAGAACAGATAACTGGGACAAAAAGTTGCGGATACTTTCAGTCGCTGGAATTGGATACACCCGGTCTGCGACCACGAAGAGCCAGCTGCAAGGAATTATTATCCACAGTCACTTCGCGTACGGAAGGTCTAAGACAGATTTGCAGTTGGTAAGCATCTGAGAACTGTATTAACTAATCGCACCATTGTTTGTCCAGGTGTTAATGATAAGTTGTAGGTCATTATCTGTTTATATAATAATTTGTCTTATTTAGTAGCGAAACTGATTACAAGATTTGGATTTCTAGGTCGTGTACTTCCAGAAGTTCAGACCAGGGTCTCTTAGCAAATGCACCTCGAGTAGCATCAGTGGTGTATATAAACAACTTAAAAGTATTCACAGATGCACCTCGCAGGTCAAAGGTCAATGGATCAGGATGACGCTGTTTGAATCAATGTTTCAGATGTAGATAAGAGCCTAAAAGCAGTCCAAAACACCTTCTAAATGGCTCTTTGAATCAAGGTTTCGAGAAATTGGATGTTAATAAGATTAGTAAGGTTTGATGCCGAGTTCTAAACAACCGCTCATGGTGAGCACATTATACGCCTGGGAGACCTCGAGTGCGAGGTAAATGACTTCTGTTAGTGCAAATATTACGATATTTAAACTAAACGGTTTCTTCGGTTTTAATAATGACAAACATGTAACTTGTTGATGAACTCAAATAAGTACATTTTATTACTATCATTTATCCTATTAATTTGACTTGTTTTACTATATTATGTATGAGGATTGATACTTAATTGTTTACTTTTGTAATTCTCAGGTAAAAACAAGCATTTGGTGAAACTTCGCTATTTTGGACTAATTAAGGAGCAAAACGTGCATAAAGTGAAAGTCTACTGACATGGACAAGATCAAGTCAATTCTGCTCCAGATGCGCCGCATCTCACTCTCAACATGCGCCGCATCTCTATCAAGATATCACCAGATACGATCCAAGATACAAGAGGACATGCGCCGCATCTAATAAAGAGTTACGCCGCATCTTCTGGCGGTGTACGAATATTCCTGAATATTATAATCTTGGACCCCACGCGAAGTTAAGTACATGCGCCGCATCTACTTAGTAGATGCGCCGCATCTTCCCTCAGACAGAAACTATAAATACCCCGTAGACCAGACGAATAAAAAAGTTCCAAAACCCTAACACCGAAGACCGAACAGTAGGAACAAAGGACGAATTCAGTTAAGGAGGCAGCACAAGACACACCCAAATCAAAGATACAAGAGCTGTAAGAAGGTGCTGCATGCATTTAATTCATTAAGTAGTTTTGTTTTATTGTGTTAGCAAACTTTAATTCATCAGGATTGGTGGCTTGTGTAATGTGACAACGGAAAGATTGCACTCCCTTTAATACTTGCTTTCCCATCAATTAAAGTTTATATGTTGATGTCTTTGGTTACTACTTATTAGTGCATTGATAACCTCTGTGTTTATTAGTGGCTTGCGGGCATTTGACTGCGGGACATAATGTGGCTCCCACGGTTGTTTCTAAATTGATCACTTAGGAATAACTTTTAGACATAAGTAATCATTAAGGGTTTACTCGCCGATAAGAATAGGACCAACGAGAAAGGATTAACTACATACACTTCATATAAAGCTATCAATAAAACAAGTGACAATCTACTTAATTATAAGGACAGCCCTCTTATTGTCTCGAGTATCTATCTGTGTACGTGTGTGCTACTTGCTGATTCGTGCCTATTGGTTTATTTTATTATTTTAATTGCAACAAATCGTGCCAGTCTCTCAGGCTGAAACCCCCTTGCGTTAGGATATTAAAATACTGATTAGAATAACGAGATAATACGTTCCACTCTTAGTGATCGACACTCTACTTACCATTATCTTCATACTGACCGGGTACACTGCTCGTTAAGTGTGTGTGTTATTGATAAGTCGGCTAAATATAAATTTAAAACTTGAGTAGGCATTAAAACTGCTAAACCGCAACGACACATCACGCAGCACATCAAGTTTTTGGCGCCGTTGCCGGGGAGTGAATTGTTATTATCTGTTAATTTGATTAGTATTTTAATTAGGTTTTTTTCTTTTTTAGATTAATTGCATCATTGTACTATTTTGCATATTTGTTGTATTGTGTGTTAATTGTTTTCTTTTATTTTTGTGTGTTTATTTTTGTTTGTGTGTTTAATTTTTGTTTTTATTTTTCGTATTTTTCTGTTCTGCTATCGTTGTACTGTGCTAAATCAAACGATACGGCGCATCTGATCTCTCAGATACGGCGTATTGCGTTTAATTTTTTTTAATACAACGCGTTTAATTAATTCGATACGACGCATCTTTTCCCCAAGATACGGCGTATCTGTTTTTAATAAGAAAATTTTTCTAAGCGATAAAGTAATACGACGCATCTGCTTTTGCAGATACGGCGTATCTATTATTTTAATTAAAAACAGTTTGCGAATTATTAAACAAATACGGCGTATCGATCTCTGTCGATACGGCGCATCTTACTGAATCAAAAATCGATTATTTTTAAACGTAACGAAAAATTCGGCGCATTAACTTTTGTTAATACAACGAATATAATTTGATAAATATAGTTGATTTTTGATATTTACTTTGATCGGTCCGCTACTCTCGTGTGCAAGTTGTTTATTTTCAGGATAAATGATGACTCAAGCATCACCAAGAAGGATTACATTCTGAACCAAACCAAGAGACGCTAGCTGAAGTGACCAAACATAAGACGACATGAGTGGAGGAAAACTCAGTACTGGTAACATTGAACTTCTTTAATTCTTGAAATAGAATCCAAGGTAAACTCTACGATAATTCAACTGCCCAAAGGAAAGTTCTCTACACTATGATCTCAGTTTTATTATCCTTATTATACGTCTGATTCAATTCGTAATCTTAATTTTGTATGCTCAAAAACGATATTTGTTCCTAACCTCGGAATAAATCCTTATCCACTAAACAATAAGATTACAATTATTAATGAAACGTTTATGCCTATTACTCTTATTTTGAATTCATCTATATGGTGTGCCGTTTTTACCCAAATTTGATGTATAAGGAACTGTGTTGCGGAGGCCAAGGTACGTTCTTCATTTAAATTTCGTTAACTAACATAGAGATACGGCGGATCTAAATATACAAAGCGCCGTATCCCTGACCAACTAGGACTTATTGACTAGTCAACGAAATTAAATAGATACGGCGCATCCCAATTTTCTAATACGGCGCATCGTGTCGCCCTATAAATACGACGGGAATACGCCGCATGAATACACACAGTTAAGAACACGCACTAAAATTATACTCGAAATCCGATCATCTTTCTTAAATCCTCCGTTAATCCGAACTATAACCTTTCTCCTAATCATCCAATTAAGGTAATTGTTCTATTTTAATTTAATTTCGTTTAATTATAAAAATTAGGGTTTATATGTCCACTTCGATTAGGGCTTAAACGATATAGGGATATGATTAGAACTTAGCATTGATAATTTCCCCTAAGTTAATTTTAGATTTGGACATCGAATTTGGCACTAATTTATTCGAACGAAATATAGGGTTTTGGGTGATTGTTTTTAAATTTTAGAGGGAAAGTGTGATAGAAGTTTTTGATAGGAATAATTCAGTAAATTTGGTCTGTGATATAATGCGGGAGTTTACGTCACGGATACGGATTCTCGAAAAACGTGCCTAACCCTTTATTTTGTACTGATATGCTTTTAGATGCGGCGCATCTGGGTTGATTAATGCGGCGTAACGACCTATTTCAAAATTGATAAAATTTTAGATACGCCGTATTGATTAATCTAGATACGACGCATCTTCATACGCCGTATCCATTGTCTTGCACCGCATCTCTTATACTTTATACAGATACGCCGCATTGATTTAATCCAATGCGCCGTATCTACCTATGTTGCAGACTGCTTACTTACTGTGAAAATTTATTTCAGATGGCGTTACCTGAGCCTGCACGTAGACACCCGTGGCTTCGTTTTGAAACAATGGGAATAGCACAGGGTGCTGTTGATGATTACATGACTAGGCTTCGAAAGTTTTATCAGAGGAAGGTATTCAGTGTTCCAGTTTTGGATTTTGACAGCATCGAGAATATTGACGAGGGTAACGCTGCTGAGGGGTTAAGAACTAGGTTTGAGATGATACACAAAGATCAGGAGGGGCAGGTTTTATTCAGGTCTTACACCTGGGAAAGGCTGTTTAGGATTGAAGAACCGTTGATTAAGGTTTTGATGCTGGAGTTTTTCTGCACTATACACTATAGGGAGACTGATCTCGGTCTCGACACATTCGACACTCTGGTATTTAGACTGGGTGGTTTTGAGAGAAGGATGTCTATGGGGCAGTTTATACTAGCTTTTGGGTTGCATACTACAGCAGAGATGGCATCTCCAGGTTTTACAGATTATTGGGCTAACAGTTTGAGAGCTGTTTCAGATCGTGGGGAGTTGGGAGATTATTGGGCTGAGATCTCATCTGGAGGTGACTCTACCACCACCACTCCCTCATACACACTGATTAGAGAGCCGATGAGGAGGCTCTGTCATCGTCTGATTGCCCTGACTATTGCCGGAAGGGGACAATCCCCTGAGAAGGTGACTACTTTAGACCTTTTTCTCTTACGGAGCATGAACGGGGGAGCTGTGGTGAACATCCCTCACTTCTTAGCACATTATTTACACAGAGTTGCTCCAGGGAGAGATGGTAGGAGCCAAATGACTGGGGGTCACTTTGTCTCTCGTCTTGCTAGGCACTTTGGGGTATTAGGTGATGAGATTCCCGATGATCTTCCGGTTGATGTTGCTAGATTACCTGCTATGGACGCGGACTACCTTGCGACTAGGCTTGGGATATGTGCAGAGATGATAGATGGGTACTTCTGGGCACCACTAGGACCACCTAGGCCTGCTGAGCCAGAGCAGGGGGATGCTCAGGCAGCCCCGGCTGCTGCTCCAGCTCAGGAGGAGATACACGCTCCAGCACCAGCTCCCCGCACTATTGGACAGAGAGTCGAGAGAGTGGAGCTAGAGGTTAGGTCATTGAGAGAGGCTCTCGAGGCACAGAGAGTTGAGCTCGCTGGAGTGAGGAGAGATACGAGTTGGTTGGTCGACGGTGTCAGTAGGTTGATGGCTCTTAATGGGGTCAGCCACAACCTCCCAGACGGTGCTTATGTCAGAGGGATTATTAGATACGAGCGCAGGGTTCGCCGCAGGACTGACGAAGCTAGTACTTCTGGGGCCCAATCAGATGACGTGACTCCCGACCAGCCCACAGCTTGACTACTCTTTGCATTTTCATTATGGACACGTTTCTTCGCACATTACTTATATTCATTTTGGATTGTACTAATCACTATTCTTATGTTTAATGTTTCAGTTTATATTTCTTGTTATGTTTGATGAAGACTGGCATTAAGTTCAGCATGAGAGTACGAGAGGACATACAAGATTAAACCGTGGAACGAGCCATTTTTGCAACAGACTGTTAACAGTCTGTTTGGTTACTACATGCGCCGTATCTGCCTAAACAGATGCGACGCATCCTATCCTTTACTTTGTTTTATTTTCAGTCCAGGCCGCACGAAGATACGGCGCATCTCAACTCTGAGATGCGACGCATCTCCTGCAATGGTCATATCTTATTTTATTTTTTCTGCATTTTTATTTTCGACTTTAAAACTATTTATCAGTTTATTTTAATGCGGCGCATCCCTGGTTAAGGATGCGGCGCATCTTTATTCTGATCCGTATTATTCCAGGCTCGATACGGCGTATCTTCTTCAATAAGATACGGCGCATCGACTGACCTGATGATTTTCAGTTTTAATTTTTAAGTTTTATTTTTCCTAACTACTAATGTATTATGCAAGTTTGAACCTTTCTTATCTTAGGTGTGTTTTAAAGTGTTGGTGGTATTATAGTTTCCTGGATTTCCTGTGGATACATCAAGTATGAAGCTTTAACGTTCTAATCCACAAGAAAGATGATTTTTGCTTTTATACTTATGGAGGATCATACCGAGCAAATCTCAGGGGAGTTTTTCTGTTCTAATTCTTTTATTTTCCAGTTTTTAACCTTTTATACAAACAACGAGGACGTTGTTTAACTTAAGTGGGGGGATTGGAGAATTAGAACACTTAACACTTACTTGTCCTAAACTTTTTCAAAAATTATGCTTAAAATGTGCTTAATATATCAAACTTAAAAAATTTTTTAGCATGTTTTTGTTTAAGATCTAAGTTACATAACTGCACACATGACGTTATTTTCAAAAATTGTGATTTTTCAAAATTCACAAATCTATGAGTGTGCCGGTGACTTGTAAACTTTAGAACTTGGCTTGTATACTATTCGAGACCACCATAATGAGTATTATTTATATAATTGGAATGACTTGTCTAAATTGGTAAAATTCTAGGATTACACCAAATAGCCTTTATATGTTATGTGTTATTAGCTAACTACACTGGTTAGTCAACCCCCGTATAAACCCTTTTGTTACTCTCATTTTTAGAGTAAGATACCCCTAGAAAAACACTCAGAGCCATTCCTTTCGTTTCTTACACCTATGTTTAAAATGTTTCGTTACACCCTTACACCTTAGCCTACCCTGTAGATTAGAATCCGTGGTTTGGTTAATTGCTATAGGCAAAAAGTGTGTTTCCTTACATTACCTGTGTTCGTGTGCGTAATTCATTATCTATGGTTAGGTCGGGAAATTGCACAATGCAAATTGGAGTGAAAGTAAATATTGTATATCTTTGAGTTTATTTTTCGTGTGTTTACTACTTTCACTATTACCATTATTTCTGAAGTATGAAAAGTATGAATAAAAATTATCCGGAAAGAAAGTTGTAGTGATGTGGTGAAATTTTACACATCTATGTTTATGTTTAAAGTTTAAAAAAAAAAAAAAAAAAAAAAAAAAAAAAAAAATCGAAAAAAATAAGAAAAGAAAAAGAAAAAGAAAGAAAAGTTGGATGTTTATTTTAACCAACTTATGTAAAGTTATGTAAGTGGTCGATATCACCACTATTTGTTGTATTATATCTATGGATTGAATGGGAATTGGCAGTTATGGGAACGCCAGTTAAGGTTTATTCTTTGATTAAGATTTTGTTGAGTATAATTCGTGTCTACCTAAAGCGTGTGTTTCAAGTGTTAAAGCGTGAGTTATTCAATGATATGAGTCTTATTCATGGGATGGTTGGGATAGTGATTAACCACACTTAGGATTTTAATTTATTTGTTTTGTTTATTTTTCATTTTACACCAATTTATATCCCAAATGTTATCCATACCCTTTATTATTCTTTATCCAACCGAACCTTTGATTTATTGAGATTAGGGATTTGAGCAATCTTAAGTATCGTAGTCGTGGATTCGGCTATGTATTTATGATTTTGTCGCCCTTTTTGATATATTATTATTGGTGAAGTTTGGACCTATCTTTAGCCTATTCGAGTTAAGGATTTGAGCAATTGCAAGTATCGTGTTCGTGGATTCGATCATGTATTTGTGATTTTGTCACCTTTTCTGGAATTTGAGATCGATAGTGATTAAGAATAATTAACCCCTAAGCCTAAAAACCCTTTTTACCGCTTTAGACTTGTTATTCCTTAGCTTTAGTGGTGGAGATGTGTATACTTGCCAAGCTTATGATAGAATATTCGTCGCGACTGGACAGTTAAACGATTAGATTTGCTTTTATCGACTTATTTTATTTTACTTCTAATTCGTTAAGTGTTTAGTTGTGTGATTATGAAATGAACGAATACATGCTTAAATATAAAAATAAATCCTAACATCTTTTAGGATACATTTTCATAAATGAAATTCTAAGGTTTACTTGGGGACAAGTAAAGTTCAAGTGGGGGGATATTTGATGAACTCAAATAAGTACATTTTATTACTATCATTTATCCTATTAATTTGACTTGTTTTACTATATTATGTATGAGGATTGATACTTAATTGTTTACTTTTGTAATTCTCAGGTAAAAACAAGCATTTGGTGAAACTTCGCTATTTTGGACTAATTAAGGAGCAAAACGTGCATAAAGTGAAAGTCTACTGACATGGACAAGATCAAGTCAATTCTGCTCCAGATGCGCCGCATCTCACTCTCAACATGCGCCGCATCTCTATCAAGATATCACCAGATACGATCCAAGATACAAGAGGACATGCGCCGCATCTAATAAAGAGTTACGCCGCATCTTCTGGCGGTGTACGAATATTCCTGAATATTATAATCTTGGACCCCACGCGAAGTTAAGTACATGCGCCGCATCTACTTAGTAGATGCGCCGCATCTTCCCTCAGACAGAAACTATAAATACCCCGTAGACCAGACGAATAAAAAAGTTCCAAAACCCTAACACCGAAGACCGAACAGTAGGAACAAAGGACGAATTCAGTTAAGGAGGCAGCACAAGACACACCCAAATCAAAGATACAAGAGCTGTAAGAAGGTGCTGCATGCATTTAATTCATTAAGTAGTTTTGTTTTATTGTGTTAGCAAACTTTAATTCATCAGGATTGGTGGCTTGTGTAATGTGACAACGGAAAGATTGCACTCCCTTTAATACTTGCTTTCCCATCAATTAAAGTTTATATGTTGATGTCTTTGGTTACTACTTATTAGTGCATTGATAACCTCTGTGTTTATTAGTGGCTTGCGGGCATTTGACTGCGGGACATAATGTGGCTCCCACGGTTGTTTCTAAATTGATCACTTAGGAATAACTTTTAGACATAAGTAATCATTAAGGGTTTACTCGCCGATAAGAATAGGACCAACGAGAAAGGATTAACTACATACACTTCATATAAAGCTATCAATAAAACAAGTGACAATCTACTTAATTATAAGGACAGCCCTCTTATTGTCTCGAGTATCTATCTGTGTACGTGTGTGCTACTTGCTGATTCGTGCCTATTGGTTTATTTTATTATTTTAATTGCAACAAATCGTGCCAGTCTCTCAGGCTGAAACCCCCTTGCGTTAGGATATTAAAATACTGATTAGAATAACGAGATAATACGTTCCACTCTTAGTGATCGATACTCTACTTACCATTATCTTCATACTGACCGGGTACACTGCTCGTTAAGTGTGTGTGTTATTGATAAGTCGGCTAAATATAAATTTAAAACTTGAGTAGGCATTAAAACTGCTAAACCGCAACGACACATCACGCAGCACATCACTTTTAATACATAACGTAAAATGTGCAAGTTACTTGTAAACACAAAACATCAATGCATACTTCATCAACACCTCCCGACGTCTCAAGTATGCTTCAACGAAGTCGTAGATTTCCATCCCGACATAAATCACTCAAGGTATGGACAAACAAATCTACTACTTGACAAATGATCAAAGGATTATATTTTTTCTAAACTTCACATTTTTAATGTGACAAAACATTTTTTCAAAAATATATTTTACAAATTATTTTTTGAATTAAAAAGAAATGTTTTATTTTGAAAAATAAATTTGAAAACTCCCAACAGCCATTTTTCCCCCAAAACAGCTCTAACTTCCCCAAATAAACCTTCCCCACTAAAGACAAAAAAAAGGAGCGTCCAACGGCACCTTTAAGTATGGACGGCTCCACTAAATTTAGTGGAGCCGTCGGGTATTTAGTGGAGCCGTGGGTCTGTAACGGTCAGATTTTCCCTTGCCTATAAATAGTGGACCATTTCACACTTCCAACTTGATTTTTCCAGTCCTTTTTCTCTGGTCTAATCCCTCCTCACTTAGAAAACTTTCTTTGATCATTTGGAGAGTCTTAGGTTGTTTAAGAGTGATCCAATCATCCACTCAAGTGATCCTCTTCATTCCTCTTGATTAGCAAGAGAAGAACACAAAGTATCCTAGATACAAAGTGTTGTCATCCCTCTTGATTAGCAAGAGAAGAACACAAAGTATCCTAGATACAAAGTGTTGTCATCCCTCTTGATTAGCAAGAGAAGAACACAAAGTATCCAAGTAGATACAAAGTGTTGGAGTTGTTAGGTCTTGTAACATTGGTTACACTCTTGATTGTATCATAGCATACATCAAGATTATTTTTCTTTTGTGAGAGAGTGAGTCAAGATCATTGTGATCTTAAGAGATAGTGAAGATCTCTTGAAGTCATTGGGCTTGTGTGATTGATCATGTGGATCAAGGGTAGATCGGGTAGATCGTGGTAGATTGGTGCTAGCTAAGATTAGCACTCGACATCTAGCTTAGTGTCGGAAATAGGATAAGCGACGTGTAAGGTGTAGATCGGGTAGATCGTGGTAGATTGGTGCTAGCTAAGATTAGCACTCGACATCTAGCTTAGTGTCGGAAAACAAGTTAAGCGACGTGTAACGGTTTTCTCCGCCTGAAGGGAGTTTGTTGATTAGTGAAGTAACTCTCGAGTTGGGTACTCGGGGAGTGGAGTAGGGTGAAGAGGAGCTTCGTGACCGAACCACTATAAATCACCGTGTCTGGTTTGCGCCTTCTAACTTATCTCTTTACTTTCATTTTATTCCTTATCGCTTTATGTTTATATTTGCATTGTGTTTATGCTTGTGTGGCTAGTTGCTTATGTTATGTAAGTGTCATGGTTGATTGTGCTTGTGTTGTAGTTTAATTTATTCATCCCTAGATGATACATAACCATTGTTGACACTTTTCATATTACGTCACACTTGATCGGTTATTTGATACAAAAAGTTTTAAGTTTTTAAATGGAAACGTATTCACCCCCCCCCCCTCTACGGTTTCCACAATTGGTACCAGAGTCACGTCGCTCAAATTTTTAAAACAAATGGTTTTCAAAATTGAGTACGATCCATGTTTCAAATTACCCATGAATGTGATAAAATATGAAAAGTATTTAGTTGCTTAATACTTACAAGTTTTGTTGTTAAGTATACTTTGTCATACTAGCTTGAAGGTTTTCTTAAACCACTAAAAGAATAGTGTTTTTAAGTGTCCGGTCATGTTTTCAGAACGAGTCATTATGTCATGCAGTTCTGAATCAGAAAACAGACCACGGTACCACTAAATATGGTACGGTACCGTTATATTTAATGGTACCGTGAGTCATTTAACGGTGCCGTGCATCTGATTGTCTGTTTTTCATTTTTGGTTCATTTTCAAAAATCCATATAAAATCAACCATGAGTCTGTACGAGTCGTGTCGCCCATCATTTTGAACGATGTTGAGTCTACTTTCATTTGAGAAACATTTTTATGAATTAGTTCTAAATGAAAGTATGTTAAGGTCCTTGATTTTCAACTAAAGGTCTTCTGGTCATGCAGTTTGCGTAAATTTTTGGTCAAACTGAAAAAGGGCGATTCAACTTTTAAACATTGACATGTTTTCAAAGTGCTCAGCAAAAATATTTGAAATGGGGGGGGGGGGGAAACCAATTCATTGTCAAATAAAATCAAGCTTAGTATACATTGTTATACCTAATACACAGAATGACGATAAGTATTTTTGTGTGTTAAATTTCTATTTGCTTATTATAGTTTTTCGGTTTATGCATTTATAAGGCTCATGCTAAATCACTTGCACTATATTAAGTAATTAGTTTGCATTTCATATAGGCATCAACCATTTGTCTTGCATTTGTTGCAAGTTCTTAAAATGGCTTAGTAACTTTCTTAGGAATAGAAACTAAGTTGGTAGATCATGTGTGTCGAAAGATATTGTCTTACACAATTATTTTTCCAAAGGTTTAAGTGTAAAAAGTATATCACCCCAAAACACTTAACACTTTCATAAAATCCGTAACATGATCCTTAAAACATCACATCATTTTGTCTTGTTTGACCATGGGTTGTCTAAACAAGATAAAAGGTCATTTTAATACATTAGTATTTAAGTAAAAAAAATGTATTAAACTTGCATTGATTTAACACACATACAAAATGTTTTAAACATTTAGTATTTTACGTATGTGGTATAAAAATGGTTAAGATAATTATTTTTATACTAATGAGGTGTCGAAAAACTAAGAGTATTATACATAATAATATAAATAGTTTTTCTCAAATAAAAATAAATGACAATATCGAAGTAGTAACTTAATATGTCATTAACCTCACACATACAAGCAATATTAGAATAAATGGAACACACTCCTTAAATTTTTATTTTCTTTTTAAAAGGAGTGATCGTGAGGGTCAAGAAAGATTTCGAGTACATATCAATTCATTATTCAAATTATGATTGATATCATCATCGAATCTAATTGACAAGTTTTCGAGTGTGGACATGAAATTGGAGTCATTATTTGTTTAGCTTCAAGATAACATCAAAACATGATGAAACATATTATCTTGAATCTACATACTCAATCATACTCGATTGTTATGAAAATAATGACGTCCTCTCAAGACGAAAATAATATGCATCGGATCATAACTCACACTTGTGTTGAAGATGCTATGTTAAGTCTTGTTGTCCAATGGTTGTGTTTCTAACTTTAAACTAACATGTTTAAAAGATGCATAAAATACACAACCAAGTAGGATTGACAACTTGGATGTTTCATCCGAAATATACAAGTAATTTACATTGCAGTGCAATTAGTAAATGTGTCATTTCCGAAAAACCAAACAAGAGCAAACAAACAACTTATGTAAACTTTGCTCATGAACGACTCAACACTCAAAGTCACATGTCTAGTAAAAGTGTCACACATAATATGTTATTAACTATTATGTAAGTCATCAATCTTGAGAATATCACATGTATTTCTCTTATCAAAAGATTGACAATGGATAACTTATATCCTATGCATCTCATTTTCTTTGTAACATGAATGGTTATGTTACAAGAGAATACATTGCATCACGTTAACAAATATAGGATATTAGAGTTGAATAATAATAACCTAATAGGACATGTGTCATTGCATAAACAAGTAAAATTGGTCATACATTAAAATACTTGTTTCACAAAGCATTCTTAAGAGTGATAAGTTTCCTCTTAGAAAAGCATATTTTTTGAAATAAATAGTATGTCTCATTTCAAATAAAATGCTCACAAGATCTATTGAGGTAAGTAACCTTCACTAGATTCTCACTCAAGATATGCAAAGGAGCATTCTTGAACCACACGCGATGTAGTAGGTTCTACATTGTATCACATTAGAGTGTCTCTTGGTTCTAGGAAACCAAATCATGTTAAAATAACATGTAACAACTCAACAAACAAAGATGTTGTCCAAGAGATCATAAAATACACCATCTCCATCAAACAACCTTTAAATCTCAAACACGAAATTAAAACATCTCGCTTGCCTTTGTTAGGAGTTGTGTAAGACATGTCATTTTCTTAACCTACTTTCAAAGTATGGTTAATTGAGTCATATTAGGCCATGTATAGCAAAACAAGATAAAATCATCTTTGCTATACTTCGATAGGCAAATATAGGAATTCAAATTCTTCTAACATGAGAATGACTACTGGAGAACCTATCGCACTAGAAATCCAATGTGACCTAACGGTTGGATTGCTTCCAGGAGAGAAGTTGGGTTGGTGTATAACCCGTAAAAATGGTCGTGTTTAGCCTTAATTGAGCACCACTAGTGATAGTCTCATACTCATTCTCTAACTTGAAAAGTTTTCATTCCTACATTTGACTAGAGATAGTTTACATCGGTGAACTTTATCTCCCGTTAGGATCTCATTTTGAACAAGTAGTAACTAGGATCTTCCTTAGCAAACCTAGATTGCTTGCATCCCACATACGTGTTTCAAAATGATAACATGTTTTCATAAGATGTGATTAAATGTCTTCGTGATCTTAAATGCTAAATGATTATCATGTTCTGCATGATGTTTGCATTTATTCGTTATGTGCATTTTACATGATTTGCTTGCACCCACACTAGGTCATTTTGACACATTAGGAATTAGGTATGCCTATCACTATGAACCCTTAGAAGCCATAGAGTCATACACTAGTGTCAAAACCCATAAGTTAGAGTAGTCGCGAAGTTATGCCAATTCCCTAGTTATCACTTCGCCTTCTTCCAAGTAATACACCCTTTTGTCATGGGAAGGTTAGATACAAACCTAGTAGAACTCGGAGTAGGATTGACAACTTAAATATTTCGTCCGAAATATTAAAGTAAGTTTAACTTGCGATCGCAATTGTTAAATGTCATATCCGAAACATCATACTCAAGCCTTTTAACAACATATGTTAAAACGCTCATCCAAAGGACTCACGAGTTACTATATAAGTAATTAGTAGTTCCTTTCATCCTCGTGTGAATATACACGTCTTAAGATCCCAAACCCTGCTGCAAATCAGCACCATAGGCTTAGCTTTACGTCTTTCAAAACCCCATGAAACACTCGTGTGCGAAGCACATCAAAATCCGTAAATCAACCAAACCTCTCAACCGAGAATCCCCTAACCATCTTCGTCTAGGTCTAGGAATGATGGAACATTTTCCATAAAACTTATGACTTTTTAAATATTTCACTGGAAATATAAAAGTCATCTCTTCTCGTCCAGTACCGTTCAAAGAATTTATTAGGTATAAATTCTTTCCTCGTGTCGAAAAGTCTCACTGAATCAGCGAGATTTATTCGAAAAATCATCTTAAACTCCGATGACTACTTAAATATTTCATCCGAAATATTTAAAGTGTATTTAATTTGCGAAATGCTCTCGTTCTCGATCAACGTTCATCGAATCTCGTTGGATTCATTCATAAAAGAATTTATTCGGTATAAATTCTTTTAATCTAAAGTCCAGAAAAATCACAACATATGTGAAATTTCTTTGTCAAAAATCTTGCTTTCAATTCTCACTAACTCCATCAAAACCCACTCGATGTAGTCTTGAACCTAAAACCATCTCCTATCAGAATAGATTGTATCTATCATCTGATTCCTTAGCCTTTTCCCTCACACTTCCGCATGGTACTAAGCACTACCAATGCTTCCGCATCCCTCTCACCTTCCACACACCTCAAACGAAGAACCGCTAGGATAAGTTGAGATAATCCCACTAGAACCTTGTCACCAACCTCACAACTCTGAAGATTTTATCTTCTTAACCCTTAGGATATCTCCTAGTAATCACATGCCTCATCATATAAATATTCTATGAATATTCACAATGATTGAGAAGAGCTACGTAACTTCAAAGGTGAAGTTTATCGTATGCTATCCACCACTTGTCATGACGTTACTAAGCTCATCGCTTTCGTCAACGTTTGTTTTCCTCTTTATCTTTTGCATCTTGTCCGGATGGTCATAGATTAAGGGGGAACGAAAACACACTCATATAGCCTTTCACCAAACACTCTCAAGAACACATTAATGTGGTTCTTATTCCCTAGGAAACTTCCCTTTAGCTGCCCAGAACTAGGCTACACAGGAAAATTCGTGACTTCCAGGTCACGGTACCGTTAAATAGGCCACGGTACCGTTAAATTTAACGGTACCGTGTGGTATTTAGTGGTACCGTGCCTATGTTTGACGAATTTTCACTGTTTCCTTTAGATCCCTGCATTCCTAACCTCAAACCTGCAAAATTTTGCAAACTCACATACACCCTAGGATTCCCTCACTACACTATAGGACTCTAACACCAACTTTAGTTCGAATCCCACAACTCTTGCCTATATAAGGCCTCACCATTGCAAGCTTATCTTGCATCTCACCTTCAAACCTCACATTAACATCATCATCACACTCAACCCTTTTAGCTACACTTCACTCTTGACAGTGATAGTTAGTCTAAGAACCTTCAACCCATAGAACATCACACTCAAACCTTATAACCTTCAACTCATCACACTCAAACCTTACAACTACTCGTCACTTTGGATAAGTGATAGGTAGTTCAACAACCTTCAACCCTCACAAACACATGAAACCCTTCATGCACCGAATTATCTCTAACACACAACTAGGATCATCCAACCTAGAAACCTAGAACCTCGTTACCTTAACCCCGTTAGAGATATCCACCAACAATCCTGTTAGAATCACATACACCTTTTTCTTTTTCCCTTTTGAATTATATCATGCATCTCATTGTCAGTGCAAACGATATATTAACCTAAACCATCCTTTCCCACCTTTCCTCAAAGGGCAAAACCAACACCTCCAACCACATCATCATCATCCTACACCTTTAGGATTCCTACACCCTTACCTCCACCAAGTCCACCACAACCTTTAGCCATCACACTAACCCTATCACCATCAAACCTCTTTGGACTTGGCACCAACACATCATCATTATCACTATCACCTTCACCACAACCACTAATGGGTCATTCCATTATTTATCCCCTACAACCACATAACCCAAGTTGTCCTTGTTGTCACCACAACCAACACTCTCCCACCTTATGGAATTATTTAAGTATAACCTCTATCAAGTCTACTTTATGGCATGACTTGTCATAATAGTAATCATTTAGAGTATGTCTTATTAACAAACTATCCTTAACATCAATTATCTTGGGTAGATGATTATGTTGTTCAAAAGGTTTGTTAGAACTTTCCTTCCCAATGACAACTTGGAAGAAGTCATTTAATGCGTCAATCAATGAACGAATCTCGTTCTTGATTAGTGTGATTGAGTGAACAATTACTCCTTAGGTTTCGGTCGGGTTGTGACACTTACGTGTTAACATAGTTTAACCTATGCATGTCTTGCTATGTGTATTCTATCCTTATAATGCTGCTCCTATACTGTTATATATTATGCTACACGAAGCTAACCCTTGATGTAGGAAAAGTCTTTGTAAGAATTTGATCCATGGATCCGCTAGATACTAAGGTAAATAAACAAGGGGTTTAAGTCACCATAGGGGAGCATTGAGCTAGGGGGAGCTCGGGAGTATTTGAATACATAGCATGGAGTCGTCTTCACAAGTGTTGATAGAAGGCTTCACTAAGATGATGCAAGCTCGCCTTTCGGGGGAGAAAGGATAGTAGTGCAATAAGGGGGAGTAGGAAGTAAATCCAAGGAAGCGCTCGAGGCAACTACCTTTTTGATTCGACAAAAAGGGGAGAAGGAAGTGTAAACAGGTAACTTTTACATTTTACTATGTATTACGGTTTACATATTTGTCATCATAAAAAAGGGGGAGATTGTTAGTGCAAATATTACGATATTTAAACTAAACGGTTTCTTCGGTTTTAATAATGACAAACATGTAACTTGTAATACATAACGTAAAATGTGCAAGTTACTTGTAAACACAAAACATCAATGCATACTTCATCAACACCTCCCGACGTCTCAAGTATGCTTCAACGAAGTCGTAGATTTCCATCCCGACATAAATCACGCAAGGTATGGACAAACAAATCTACTACTTCACAAATGATCAAAGGATTATATTTTTCTAAACTTCACATTTTTAATGTGACAAAGCATTTTTTCAAAAATATATTTTACAAATTATTTTTTGAATTAAAAGGAAAGGTTTTATTTTGAAAAATAAATTTGAAAACTCCCAACAACCATTTTCCCCCCAAAACAGCTCTAACTTCCCCAAATAAACCTTCCCCACTAAAGACAAAAAAAAGGAGCGTCCAACAGCACCTTTAAGTATGGACGGCTCCACTAAATTTAGTGGAGCCGTCGGGTATTTAGTGGAGCCGTGGGTCTATAACGGTCAGATTTTCCCTTGCCTATAAATAGTGGACCATTTCACACTTCCAACTTGATTTTTCCAGTCCTTTTTCTCTGGTCTAATCCCTCCTCACTTAGAAAACTTTCTTTGATCATTTGGAGAGTCTTAGGTTGTTTAAGAGTGATCCAATCATCCACTCAAGTGATCCTCTTCATTCCTCTTGATTAGCAAGAGAAGAACACAAAGTATCCTAGATACAAAGTGTTGTCATCCCTCTTGATTAGCAAGAGAAGAACACAAAGTATCCTAGATACAAAGTGTTGTCATCCCTCTTGATTAGCAAGAGAAGAACACAAAGTATCCAAGTAGATACAAAGTGTTGGAGTTGTTAGGTCTTGTAACATTGGTTACACTCTTGATTGTATCATAGCATACATCAAGATTATTTTTCTTTTGTGAGAGAGTGAGTCAAGATCATTGTGATCTTAAGAGATAGTGAAGATCTCTTGAAGCCATTGGGCTTGTGTGATTGATCATGTGGATCAAGGGTAGATCGGGTAGATCGTGGTAGATTGGTGCTAGCTAAGATTAGCACTCGACATCTAGCTTAGTGTCGAAAATAGGATAAGCGACGTGTAAGGTGTAGATCGGGTAGATCATGGTAGATTGGTGCTAGCTAAGATTAGCACTCGACATCTAGCTTAGTGTCGGAAAACAAGTTAAGCGACGTGTAACGGTTTTCTCCGCCTGAAGGGAGTTTGTTGATTAGTGAAGTAACTCTCGAGTTGGGTACTCGAGGAGTGGAGTAGGGCGAAGAGGAGCTTCGTGACCGAACCACTATAAATCACCGTGTCTGGTTTGCGCCTTCTAACTTATCTCTTTACTTTCATTTTATTCCTTATCGCTTTATGTTTATATTTGCATTGTGTTTATGCTTGTGTAGCTAGTTGCTTATGTTATGTAAGTGTCATGGTTGATTGTGCTTGTGTTGTAGTTTAATTTATTCATCCCTAGATGATACATAACCATTGTTTACACTTTTCATATTACGTCACACTTGATCGGTTATTTGATACAAAAAGTTTTAAGTTTTTAAATGGAAACGTATTCACCCCCCCCCCTCTACGGTTTCCACAACTTCCTATTTCTGTAATGTGTTCAAGTCATATATATATAGTGGGAAGATTTGATAAAAAAAAAGTGTTCTATAACCTTTTATTAAAAGCATGTATACAGCTCTTAGGTTGCTTGGACATGGCTGAAGCTAAATACTGATTTTAACCGTAATTTTTGCAGTTTTGATAACAGGTTTGAATTCAAGTGCTGACTTGCATCAACAATAGCATCATCCTACCGCTATTACGGTGATAAGTTTCTCTACGTTTTAATTATTTATTTGTTTATGCGACTTACTAGTGTTTGGATTTTTGTTTGTGATTTAAGGAATCTGAATTGTGTGTTTCTTATGTAGTTTTAGTCGCTCTGGGTTTCTGAAAATTAACAGGTTGAAGAATCCGTTCCTTTCGTTCGTCTACACATGATAGACGCAACTGTTGTTGATGAAAACCTATGTTCACAAAAAACAAGGTGTATGCAGCCTTCTCTTCTGTCCGTGCTCGCTAACGTTCCCGGTGGAGGTAATTGTTGACAATAGTTTTATACCTATATTCAATTAAATGATAATGTAGCTCCTAAAGTTGCTGAATGTTTTTCTTCTCCTTACAGTGACGGTGCGTCAGCCATTTTGGTGGCTTTGAAACTGCAATATCCTCAGCGAATCACCATATCAGGAGGAAATCTTGAAAGTACGCAAGTAGTTTGCATCTTCTCGCATTCATTGGTCGTACTTTTTGGTATTCATATATTTTTAACAAATGGCCAGCTTGATTGGGCTGGGTAGTTGGTAGTTACGGGTATGGATCGACCAAACAATTTTGAGTTGGGTTAAAAATAGGTCGGAATTGATTCAGTAACAGGAATTTTACCCAGTTAACCCGTTGGATATCATTGCAACCCAAAAAACCCATTTTAAGTAAACGGTAGTAAACACTGTAATGTTAGCACTGGCGACTTTATAATGACCACATGAGATATTATTTTTCTTACCTCAGGAGCTAAAATGAAAAACATGAAAGGTGTCATTACGTATATTCAACGTTTGTTTACCCAAAGAAAATGGCATAGCGGAAATAAACTCTTCAAAGCTCGGTGGTTGGGAAAAGAAAGTTGGTACATGCTGTTTACACAACGTTTGTGGCGGGCTGGAACTCCGGAAGATGACATTCTATAGCAGTTGTCAACAACGAACAACAAAACCTGTTGATTCAGAGTATGTTAAACTATGAATTGATATATATAGAGAGGGTGGTTTTATAAAACGTTGGCAATCTCCCATATGCTATATACAGCTATTATTTGATGTATAAAGAAAGATTGTAATTGTAATTATAAGCAGGGTGTTACTAAATATCAATAGTATTGCTATAAAATACCTTTTTGTTTAACATATGAAGATGCAACTGGCCAAGTAAACACTGTCCGAAAACAGCTGCATCAACAGCAGGTACAAAACTACATCGCAAGACCATTCCTGAAACTCCCGCCGCAACGCGGCGGGCACCTTCCTCCTTGTTATTATATAAAGATAGGATACAAGTCACTTTACAACATCAAAGTAGTATGGGCTTTTAGCTAAACAACATCAGATTGCGTTTACATCAAACTTATAAATAGCGCGAGATGTGATGGCATGATCAAGCCTTATGCCTTAGCAGCTATGTCGAAGTTTTTGCGTTTTTAAGACGTGACATAAGGCGACACAAAATATGAAAATATTTATATATTTTTATCATATTTCATATATATCGAGTTTACAAAAACGTTGCACATAATGAATAAGGTTAAGAAACTATCCTTACATGTAATATTCTTTATTAAAAATAATAATTATCAAAGTTGAATAAAAAAAACTCGTCACGCCTCACGCCTTAACGCGCCGTTTCCTGCCTTATCTCACGCCATAACTAGAGTCGACGCCTTGATTTATTTCGTAATGTGGAGGTCACGCCTCACGTCTTAGCGGCGCCGCCATGGTGCACATTTTAGAACCATGGTTTACACTTTACAGTATATAGCCAAAATGAACAATGGTGATTTCAAAAAAATTGCCCTCTTGAGCTCCTAAGTAACACGTTGTGGTGTCCTAGCTTATGCTTTATAGCCAACGGTCAATGAGCGGGGTAGCCCGCGCGTTGCGACGGGATTGTTTTGCAAATTTTTTTTTTTTTTTTTTTTTTTTTTTTTTTTTTTTTTTTTTTTGGCTAAGTTTTCAACGAAACGAATCGTATTTGCCAAATATATTGAAATATATTGAATTCTTGAAAGTATTGCAAGTTTCGTAATTTTTCGAGTCTGTTTGATATGTCGAATGAGCTTTAGAGTGTTTTTGTGAAAAGTTTAGCCAAGTTGGCAAGTTTAGTCCCTCTGCCCCAATATTTCTTTTTAAACCCTCACTTTTTAATTTTTATTTTTGGTCCCTCCATTAAAATATATAAACCCTTTCTCTCTTCTCTCTCTCTCTATCCGTCGGCGTCCCACCACTTTTTTTTTTTTTTTTTTTTTTTTTTTTTTTTTTTTTTTTTTTTTTTGTATTATGATTTCGTGAACAACGGCGCAAGTTTCGTAATTTTTTGAGTCCGTTTGCTATGTCGAGTGATCTCTGAACCGTTTTAACGAAAAGTATTGCTAGATTGGCAGTTGTAGTCCCTCCACCCCTATTTTACTCTTCCTACCCTCATTTTCATAATTTCATTTCCACCCCTCCCCATTTCATATAAAAACCCTTTTATATTTTTTTTTATTTCATTTTAACATATAAAACACACACACATTTTTTTTTTGCCTCTCTCTCTTCTCCCTTGAACCCGCCGGCGAAACCATTTTTTTTGGGCCAACTGATTTCGTGAACAACGGCGCAAGTTTCGTAATTTTTTTGAGTCCGTTTGCTATGTCGAATGATCCCCGAACCGTTTTAACGAAAAGTATTGCTAGATTGGCAGTTGTAGTCCCTCCACCCCTATTTTACTCTTCCTACCCTCATTTTCATAATTTCATTTCCACCCCTCCCCATTTCATATAAAAAACCCTTTTATATATTTTTTATTTCATTTTAACATATAAAACACACACACATTTTTTTTTTGTGCCTCTCTCTCTTCTCTCTTGAACCCGCCGGCGAAACCATTTTTTTTCGGCCAACCACCACCGTCGGCCAACTTTCCGGTCACCGGAATATTTTCCGGCAAACACTTATCATTTCTGGAGATTTTGAGCCTTCGGCTCCCACGACAACACCACCCACGCGCCACCACAGTCGCTGCCTTCACACCGAGCCACCACCAACCACTCTAGCCGCCTCTTCTTTCGGTAAAAAAAACTCTCCACGCGCCCTTATTATTATTATTTTTAAATATTTATCAAACCCTAATTCTTATATTTATTTAAATCCGATTTTTAATTAATCTTTTAATAAAAACCTTTCAATAAAAATGTTTTAAAACAAAACCGTGTGACGTAGTCGACCCAAGCCGTGGCTCACGGTGAGTCACGACGAGGCGTGGGTTTTAGTTTAAGATTAGTTGGTTGAGGTTATGTCGAATTTGGATTTTTCGTTGGGATTAATGTCGTGGCAGTTTCAGATTAATGTTTGTGTCGTATGGATTTTAAAGGATTTAGTATAAATACCAAGCACTTTAGAGTTTGGATTAATCTGTTTATAGTTTTTATCATTTGGGTTTGCTTCTGTTGATTCACTCATGTGTTTTTATTTATGGATTTTGATTATAGGTTGCGGCATGATATTAGTGATGAAGTTAAACAAAAGTTGATGACGTTCGGATTTGTGATAGTTGCGGATTCATTGTGGTTATTGTTTGTGAGAGTGTGTTCGTTTTGAGTTTGTGTCGGATTGTGTTTGTAATGTTTGTGCAATTTTGATTGTGATTTTTTTGGGGATATTATCAAGAACTAATGAGAAAGAGGAAAGATTTGTTAATGTACTAATTACTTTACTCTTATAAATTGACACGCTGGGAAATATATATACATATAATATAATGTGTGAAAGGTGAGAATAGGGTTAATTGTGATTAGGCCACGTGGCGAAAGGAGAGTAATGCCAAATGTCTCCCTCTCCTTTGTCCCACCTCCTGCTCTTTATATTTTCCATATTAGTGAACCGACATAACCTAAAAAGCAAAAAACGTATCGTAATTGTTAAAAATATTGATTTTTGAAAATATTGCATATTTATAATCGTTTTTATTGGAAAAATTATTTCGTGAACAATGGCGCAAGTTTCGTTAATTTTCAAGTCCGTTTGATATGTTAAATGGGTCCCGCGATGTTTATTGTAAAAGTATAGCCAATGTGGCAGAATTAGTCCCTCTGCCCATATTTACACAACACATATAATTTTAACCTTTGAAGTTTCAATTGTCCATGTTTAGCCCCTCAAAGCATATAAAATAACTCATTTCTCTCTCTCTCCTTATAATAACACACACTCAAACACACTTTTCTCTCATCTCTCTCTCTTGCTCACCGGCGGCCAGCCATCCTCCACCGCCGGTAACACCAGCAGTTTCCGGCCACCCCTCGCCGGAATCTTCATATTTTCCGGCACTTTTCCGGCCAAACACTTTCACACCCCAAATTCATAGATCGGGCCACCCCGACCCTTGTTTCATCTCCCACTCGCCATCACCACCCTCGGATCATCACCACGCGCCGCCACCGCCGCCTGTCAACACCACCGCAAGCCACGATTAACTTTATTTTCTGTATAGTGGTTTGTGATGATATTTGTTCGATGTTGTTGTGATGATATTTGTTTAATGTGGAGTTGTTTGGATTCGTTTGGTTGTATACTGGTTCGGCTTTTTTTTTTTTTTTTTTTTTTTTTTTTTGTTTTTGTTTTTGTTTTTGTTCTTTCCGGCTACATTTTTTTTGGTACAATATAATTTGTTTTGACAATTTATATTTACTTTGTACGCATAGGTTTATATCAATATTGAGGGTGTCTCAGTTTTTCAAATGCTAAAAAGTGAGGGCGACGTGGCTTTTTAGTAGTAGGCTATTGAAGGCGACGTGACATTTTCTTAGAGTTGTTACGTGACATTTTCTTAGAGCTCCACCCTCCTGCTCTTTATATATATGTATAATGGTCAATAGTCAAACAATGTTCACGTAATGAAGAAAAGGGAGGAACGGCCAAAATGGTTATCCTAAATCCAGTGGCGAAGCTAGAACATTTTCAGTGGGGGGTCAGGATCTAAATTTTTTTTTCCTAACGCTATTTCGGGGGGTCGAAACCGAATATACCGAAATTTTTCTACACGAAAACTATATACCCCCTACATCGCAAAAAAAATTTCGGGGGTCGGGCACCCCCCCCCCCCTATGTAGCTGCGCCCCTGGTTATCCTAAATCAGCACCTCGTGAGTTCTTATTTTGCTGAATCTTTAAAGTGTGTCATTTGCTTTATAGCAAAATTGGGAAATGGTCAAACATAGGTCAAGCATAGCTTATTTTGTCTTCTTTTATATGGGCATTTAGTTATAAGAGTAGTAGAAGAAAATTGTGGTTGTGGGCTTATTTTCTTCTCTAAATTGGGCCGGGTATTACAAAATTTTAGTCTTTTGTGACGTAAAACGTCCAAAGATGGTTCCCGTTGTGCGCAGGATAACCTAACGGTTATGATTAATGTAAAATATTCACGTGTTTAGAATAAAACGTTCAAGTTAATAGATAAATGTTAACCGAAAATTGCCAGTTGTCGCATGTACAACTCCAACATGTACCAAGTCCAAACTTTCTTCTCTTGGTACACCTGTATCTGATCCGACTCTTTATCGGAGTCTTGCGAGTGCTTTACAATATCTTACTTTTTCGCGTTCAGATATCTCTTATGCGGTTCAACAAGTTTGCCTTTTTATGCATGATACTCGTGAACAACATATGGAAGCCAATTATGCGGTTCAACAAGTTTGTCTTTTTTATGCGGTTTAACAAGTTTGTCTTTTTATGCGGTTCAATAGGGTTTATTTATTCGTCCATCATCAGTAGATCGGTTTGTTTCATATACAGATGCTGACTGGGCAGGTTGTCTTGATACATAGAGATCTACTTATTGGTTTTGTGTTTTTCTAGGTGATAATCTTGTTTCTTGGTCATCCAAGAGGCAACATGTTGTATTTCGTTCTAGTGTCAAAGTTGAATAGGGGAGTATTGACAATGTTGTTGCCGAAGCAGCTTGGCTTCGTAATCTTTTGCTTGAATTGTCATGCCCTCTTAAGCGTGGTGGTGGTAAAGGTGGAAGAGAAAGGGTGTTTGGAAATGAGTTTTGTAAGACTTTTGTACTAATACTGTGACATGGAATAAAGTAACAAAAATATAACCTGTTAAGGAGGTAATCGAGTACATGGAACAAACGAAATTCAAAAGTAGGCTACACAAAACTGCAAAAAAAAAAAATAGTATGCTACACATAACTACAAAAGCTGGCAAGTTAGATACATTTTTCATATAATTATCCTTTTTTTTAAATGCATCTCATTGAATATTGGTGGACCATTTTTTAGAAATATTATTTTTTAATTCTAAAATAATATTAATGGTCAAAAAAGCATTCATATTTATTTATAATTCAAACAACATTTTACATTTTGTCTCTCTTATATCAAATCCAAATCTAAATCATAAACCAAATTCAAATCCAAATCCAAATCCAAATCCTAATCCTAAACCCATCTACGAACCAAACGGGCCTTAAAAGAAATTTTTTGATTGGTTGTCTTTCATCCAAAGCCACCCACGTAGGGTGGTATGACAATTTGAAATCAAAGTCAAATGTCAGAAATAAAAAAGTAAACCAAACAGAGGATTCAAAGAATCTTTCATTCTATACCAAGTCACGCTCGTATACCAAACAGGCCTTAGCACTTTCGTACCAAGTCGTTCTTGTCATCTACTTTGGGTCATTCTAGTTTGACAATTGACTTGTTGACTCGAGGCTTTAACCTTAGCCATGCTTATCTAATCCTACTACTCTTTTATCTTTTCAATAATACATGGCTACATAGTTGTACAAGATCATACACTTTATTATATAGTTTATGGAAACAAGTCATTTACCGAATTATGCACAAAAAATTTGGTGACTAACTAATAAATTACATCATCAATGAGCCTTGAGCCTTAGACCGGACTTGCAAGTTGCACCGACTTACCTTCTCTGTTTTCGCAGATAAGTTCCTAATGTATTTCCAGCCGATTAGGTCACTGAACTTCCTGAAAATTACAGGCATAGTTATTGAGGTTAAAACTTATTTTGTGGCTTCCAATTTGAAAATAATCCATCACGAGCATCAAGAGCAATAGATTTGTGTGGTTTGTCGTCATAATACAAACTCTTATATGTCAATGCAAGAAGTAGATTGAGAAACAAAGCGAGTCATTTTAGTCTTTAATCTTTCAAAGGAACTAAATTACCATTTGCTAATCTAGTAGGCATAAACCGAAAGACACACAAACCGCATCAATCTATGTCATAAAACTAATAAATGAAGTCTTAAAACCAATGGGGCGTTTGTTCAAGCTCATTTAGAAGATTTTTTTTTTTTTTTTGGAACGGCGGTTTTATATAAAACTAGCAAAAGTTAGAAAAAAAAAACAACTAAGAGACATTATCTAAATCCACAAGAACGATTGAGAAATAATATAATCCCATAAAGTCACCTTTTTAGGCTTATAATTAGAGAAAATTAAAGCATTACGAAAATTCCATATAGACCACATCAAAGTAGCTGCTACAACTTCAAGAATATATCTAGCCGTCTTTGTCACCTTACAAGCATCAACCCACGAAAACTACTCCGCAATGCTAGCCACACCCGGGATATCCATATCGCACCATCTAGCTAGTAACCTCCAAAGCTCTCGAGCCATCCCACAAGAAAAAAAGAGATGATCTATGTGATGACATTCTCTATGTGATCACCACACACGGGACATAATAAAGAATCAATATCAAAACTAAGTCTAATTAAGTATTTGGTTGATTTTATATGTTTTGGCTTATGAGCTTAGACTAGTTTTTATGGTCACCGTTATCACCATCTTCACGTCAGCGCCACATCGCTATTCAACCCACCACTAAACTCACCTCCTTTTAACTTCTATGGTCACCACGTAACCCACCACAAAATCAAAAACATAAAAATACATCTCTTTATACAAACATACTTCATAATATACCTCACACACATTCATAAACCAAATAAATAGTAATAAAAACACTCATGGGGTCCATAATTTCTTGAATGGATAAAGTTGGTTTCCACTACCATTGTAGATGCAAGACCAGGAGAGGTAGAGGTGGTGATGGGTGTCTTTTATGGTGTTTCAATCATGGTAGGTGGGATGCAGGTGATCTACCACCTCCCATAAAAACTAGACTTATAACCAAAGGGCTTGTGTCTAAATGGTACCCCTTGTTGTGTGAGAAGTTCTCCAACCAAATGGTTGTGGTTTTATAAGACTATGACTTATTTAGGGCCCGTTTGGTTTAAAGATAGGTTTGGAATAGGATTTGGATTTTGTTTAGGATTTGGATTTGGAGAGATAAACTATATTTATTAAATGTATTTTATAATAAAATTAAAATATATATATATATATATAATAAAATTAAAATAAAAATATATATATATTATTTAAAATAAGATAGAAGAAAAAGAAATAGATTAGTGTGTGTCAAAGAAAGAGAGTAAGAAATAAAAGTGTGTGAGAGAGATTGTTTTTTTTTTTTTTTTTTTTTTTTTTTTTTTTTTATCTAAAACCAACCAAGCCTCCTTACATTGGGTTTATTGAAATGATTACACTTTTTAAATCCTAAAAATGCATACCAATCATTTAAAATTGAGAGTGAAGTCAAACCCCACTAAAAAAACCACAAACCAAACGGACCTTAAAGAAAAGCAAGTTTATATAATAATATTATATTAAAAGACTTTTATACCCTTATTTAATGATTACACACTTTTAAAATTAATTTAATAGCTCATTGTTCTTGTCTCTTAACAGCTTTTGATGAAAACTCATTTTATAGCACTCTGTTTTGATATTTGTAGTAGTATAATCAATCATGGATATGAAATAAATTAGTGTTTTTTATAACACTTGAGGTTGTTAGTAGGGGTGTAAATGAGCCGAGTCGAGCCGAGTACTACCAAGCTCGAACTCGACTCGATTACTAATACTCGAGCTCGAAACTTGACTCGAGCTCGGTCGAGCTTTGTATTTCAAGCTCGAGCTCGGCTCGTCATCTCAAATTCGAGCTCGAAACTCAACTCGAGCTCGATTATTTCCAAATTTAAAGCTCGAACTCGATGAAAAATCAGCATATCAAGCTCGACTCGACTCGATTTTATGACATTTACGTAACTACATGTATATAAAAGGGTAAGAATGTAATATTATTGAAGCTCGATAAGGGCTCGCAAGCAGGGATGGAACTAGTAGGGGGCTGGAGGGTGCTCGGCCACTCCCAACCCAGGATCCTCCATGTTGGTGGGCGAGACGTCCAGGCATCAAGCATACAGGGGATATTAAGTTGTTGGTGTTACGAAAGTTTACTCGAGTATGTCGAGCTCGAGCTCGACTCGTTTATATCGAGTCGAGTTCGAGTAGTTTACGAGTCGATCTCGAATAGCTCGCGAGCTGTCTCGTCTTGTTTACACCCCTAGTTGTTAGTTAATTTTGCCTTTCATGTTTCATAAACAACGTTTTTTTTTTTTTTTTTTTTTTTTTTTTTTTTTTTTTTTTTTTTTTTTAAGACAATAGTATCTTTAAATGAAAATGACAATAGTATCTTATTTTTTATATTTTCATGTAGAGGAAAATGATACGTACTCCGATCAGTAGCACATGACTTCTTGCCTTTTATATCGTTGATATTATGAATTCACTTGTTAGTGTGTTTAATGTAGTATTCATGGCTTGGTTTCGTTTATCATTATTGTGTATAAATATAACAAGGCCTCTTAAAAAGTAAGGAACAAAAGAGGCTCGAAAGAATGATCTGGTTAAATAGGCTAACAAAAGAATGAGACATCGTGTGTATTAGCCAACTTCGAATGGATAGAAGTACATTTGTAACGTTGTGTAAGATGGTAAGAGATATTGGAGGTTTAAAAGGCACAAAAATATGACATTAGAAGAAATAGTTGCTATTTTCTTATATGTATTGGCTTATCACAAAAAAAAAAAAAAAAGATACGATTAGCCTACTTTTTTTGAGGACTAGAGAAACTATAAGTTGACAATTTAATCGATGTCTTTTAGCCATCTTGAAATTGCATGAAATATTTGTAAAAGCAGTCGTTGGGGATCTTGTAAGGTAACTTTTATTTGATTAAAAAACTATAACATAGCTCATGTATAATATCTATCCACTGTTCGCTATAAATTAACGATTATGAAAATTAAAGGGATGCCTAGCTGCTTTCGATGGGACTTCAATTTGAGTCACACCTCTATCCGATCAGAAACCAAAGTATCGGACTAGAAAATCAAACATAGCAACAAATGTGTTAGGTGTTTGTTGTCCAAACATGCAATTCATTTATGTTTTACCCGGTTGGGAGGGTTCAACGCATGATGGTCGTGTGCTAAGGGATGCCATAAGTAGGGACGACCAGATGATGGTCTTAAAAATCCTCAAGGCCTATGTGTCGCACCATTCTTATCTTTTTATATGTATTTCAAGTGTACTCGAACTTAAATAGTTTTTGTATTGATCACCTTTGAAGGTTGTTATCATCTGGTGGATGTTGGATATTGCAATGGTCCTGGATTTCTAGCCCCCATTTCGAGATGAACGATACCATCTTAATGAGTTTCATGGTCAACAACAACAAAGAGCGGAAGATATTTTTAACATGAAACATTCAAAGGCTATAAATGTGATTGAAAGATGTTTTGGTTGCTAAAATGGCGTTGGAAGATATTAGCTTCGCCTTCATTTTTTCCAATAGGTACTCAAGTTCACATTATCCTTGCTCGTTGTCTTCTACATAATCTAATAAGGAAGTACACAAGCGTTGATCCACTAGAGTTTGAACAAGCTAAAGAAGACGAGATTGGAGGTGAAGAACCATTGAGAGATGAACGTTATTTAACACATATTAATCCAACTAGTGAATGGTCCAACTTTAGAAAATATTTGACGCGTTAGATGTTTAATAGTTGGAGAGAAATATCAAATATTTGACGTTTACCGGATACTAGGACTGCCTTTGCTGGTTGTGTGCAGTCTTGGGCCTCAATGTTAGATTGTTTCATGGTTTACTTTCCAGTTTTTGCTAGTGCGGTGTTTCTCGCAGATAAGGTAGATTTTGTTTGTTGTAGTCCTTTTGAGTTTTTTGTGTTAAGGTGGCTGCTAATTTGAATGCTTATGCCCCTTCTACTGATGTATCTACATCTACTGATCTTTTTTGTTTTTGAGAGTGCGGGCTGCTAGTATTCAAGTATTGCATTACCCTTTTGATTATTAGGGTGGAGGGAGTGGAACCCTTCAACCCTCCCAAAATTTAACCAATCAAATTCCTCCACCTCATTTCAACCCTCCAACCCTCCATTCAACATTTTTTAGTGGCGCCCATCATTCTCAACCCTCCCAAATCTTTTTTTAAATATTCATAATTTGTCCTTCAAATTTATAAATTTGCAACATTAACCCTTCCAAAGACGTCTCTACAAATACAAATGTATAAATTATATACAATATATATATATATATATATATATATATATATATATATATATATATATATATATATATATATATATATATATATATATATATATATATATATATATATATATATATATATATACCGTATATATATAATATAATGTATATATATAATATAATTAAAACGTATATATATATATATATATATATATATATATATATATATATATATATATATATATATATATATATATATATATATATATATATAAAATGAAAATAAAACGTATATAATTTACCGATTGGTGGTATAAATCGTTGAACACACTTATTAGCGCGTTCATTTCCCTCCACTTTGTGGTTAGTGAATGATGACTTCGAGTAGTGCCTTTCACATTCGTGGCGAAATGCGCCAAAATTCGCTTCCAAAAAGAATCTCTTCCTTGTTCCATCCCGACCGTTCTACATGTGGAGATGTGAACCCAAGCTTTCGCCAAAGCCTCCTCCTCCTCCGGTGTCCAAACTTTTTTTTCGGCCCTTTTCGCAAATTTCTTCTTTGGAACGTCTTGTTCTTGAACTTCTTGAACATCATCGTTATCGTCATCGTCTATAAATAATTAAAACGTATAAAAATAATTAAACCGTATAAATAATTAAACCGTATAAAAATAATTAAACCGTATAAAAATATATAATAAACAAAGTTAAAAACCATACCGAAATTCATTTGCATTTCGGGTACCTCGAGAAACTCGTCTTCGGAATAGCTCGCCTCCGGTTGTTCTCGGTAAGTATCGAACGGGTTAAAGTTAGCCGTTTCGTATACGTAGTAATCGTTTGGATTCATTGGTGGGTAGTTGAAGTTTTGTCGTGGAGGACTCGGTGGTTGGGAACGATAATAGTTTTGTTGCGAAGTCGAATGTGGTTGTTGACGAGGAGCCGATTGTGGTTGTATGGGTCGAGGAGCCGATTGTGTTTGTATAGGTCGAGCGGGTTTAGATCGAGTGCCCCGTTCACGACCCTTCGACAAAGAAGTTGCACCAATTTTCTTATTTCTTTGATCCATATTTTTAAGAATGTGTTTTGTGGTTTGTTTAATTTTTTTGTTGTGAAAATGGTGTGTGGTTTTCGGATTTATATAGGCAACAAAAAGGGACCAAAAATGTTTTTTTTTTTAACCCGCTCCTCCCCAACGTTCCAAAAAAAGTTTCAAAACCGCCCCTAAAACGGTCATTTGACCTTTGCCTTCATTCAACTCGCTTCGAGTTAATAACTCGCAAACCAAGCCCGCAAAGGCGGCAGCAGTGTGCCCGCAAACCCGCCCAACCCGCAGCTCCAACCCGAGCTCCACTCCTTCCTCCCTTTTGATTATTACTAATGTATTAATTTTGAAATTTTATTTTGTGCCATCATATGTTCGAATGTTATGCGGTGGTTTATGGTTAATTTGATGTTTGTATTGCACTCATGTACAGATGCCCAACGATAATAAACAAACATTTTTTTTTTTTTTTTTTTTTTTACTATTAAACCCATGAGAAACCATACATAAGATTTGAAAGTTACAAAACCAAATCTAAATTCAAATCCTAACTAATATCAAAATCTAAATCCAAATCCTAAACTTTTCTACAAACCAAACGGACCCTTAGTATTGAGCACTGGTTGAAGTTTCCTCATTTTCTTTTTGGCACAAATGTATGAAGAACGGGGTTTTGATCGTACCACATATTTAATGACGAGTTTCATTCCATCTCACAATTTATTTTCTGGAAAAGAAGAGAAATACACTGACTACTAAAATGGGCTACATATACAATTATAAATTACCATATATCAGGATTTAAGCTCTATAAAATGAGGCCCTTAGCTTTCTACCGGGCCGAATCTTTATTGGGCCTGTATAGCTTCCCCAATCTCGACCCATCTAAAAACCGCAAAATGCAAACCCTAGCTACACCCTATTTAACCCCATACGTTTCTTCTCTTTCAGCAGCACACAACACTATCATCTGTATTCATTTTCAATCATACGCTTGTTTATTTACTTTTTTATTTTTTTGTTTTTGCATCTGTTTTACCCTCTCCTTGTGATAAATTATGATTATTCAAGGAGATATAACTGATGCATATAGCTAATTATAGTAAGGCTTACCAACGCATTGCATAACATATATTGCATTAGTGTCAAATGGTCCTTCCTATATTCTTTTTATTTTACAAAGTTGGTTTTTACTTTTTATAAATTGGCAAATGATGTAAACTCAGTTTTATGCTTAACACACTGATTAACCATGGTGACTACAAACTCCGCTTATTAACTGATGCCAAAAATTTATATGTTTTTTTTTTTTTTTTTTTTTTTTTTTTGGAAAGCAAATGATGCTACTAATAAATCTTATACTACACACTGAATATATTCATGTGGAAAATCAGTCTCAGTCTTTTCTGATGCTTTCTAATAAAATAATTTGTTTATGTTTTTTTTTTGTTTCGATGATGAGATATATAGCAGACGGGCGGTCTGAAATGATGTCATGTTGATTGTCTGCGTAATATCCATTAAATTGGATCATACTCTGAGATTAATTTTTTATTTGGTTCATTGATATGATTGTTTTGCTATGATGAATATGCCAATATTTATGTCTGGACTTATGAGACAATGTCTATGAAATTTTGCGCATTCTTCTGAGCCTACTAGTATTGTTTATATCCTTGTGTCGATTTTGTTTTTGAACTTGACTAGGTGTTAATAGTTGAATCAGCTATGCTTTTGTTTTTGCCAAGACTGACATATCAAATTGGAAAGAAACGGGGACATCAGTATCAAGTTTGATATTTGAGATGATGATTTCTTAATCTGATACTGGGTGTTTCGTTGCTGTTTAATTTGGGGTTTTCAACTTCTTTAAATCAAAATACCAGCTTCTACAACTTTTGATGTTAGTCTTGTTTTCGTTCAGATTTGTGGTTTACTTGGTTTTGGGTTTAGGAAGCATAAGCCCAAAACAAATTGAGATTGTCATAGATCAAAAAACGGATAATAAAAAACCATTTTTCTAATCATTTTTTAAAAAACAATATATCTTGCAAACGATAAATTTTCAATCTACAAAAAAACTACACCATCGCGATGATAATTAAATTATCTATTTATAGATATGCATTTTTCAGAAAAATCACATATAATTTGTAAAAATTACATGTGAAATCACATGTGATTCGTAAAAATCGAAATCACATGTGATTATGATTTGATTTTTACAAATCTTGTGATTTTTTTAGGCGGAAATTTTATAAAAAAAAATTTGCTGAAAGAATATAATAATCATATCTATAGAAATATAATTTAATTCTCGTCGCGATGGTTATGATTTTTTTCGTATAATGATTAACGGTTTGTGAGATATTTAATTTTTTCATAAATCTAGAAAATAAGCTAAAAACAACAAATGCAAAAATTTGTGACTGCTTAGAACAAAAGAGGGGTAGGAATGGTTCTTCCTATTTTCGTTTTAATTTACAAAGTTGGTTTTTATAAATTGGCAGATGATGTAAACTCAGTTTTATGCTTAACACACTTACTAACCATGGTGACTACAAACTCCGCTTATTAACTGATGCCAAATATATTTATGTTTATATTATTTTCTAAGTTTTGTTTTTATTTTGGAAAGCAAATGATGCTACACATAAATCATCAGGGTGGTGGCAACCATCACTACAAAAAAAACCCATACCTCCCAACCCACCAATAATATCATTCCACCTCACTCATACTTTTTTCATACCTCCCAACCCTTTTTTAGTGGCAATGGTCATTTTTTCATACCTCCCAACCCTTTTTTGTTTTTTACCTCCAACGTTCACTAGAATTAAATGGCTAACATTCAAACCGCGGAAGTGATTTTCACCGCTAGACCAAACCTCCGAAGCAAACCTATGGGTGGCGGCGGTGTTCCCCGAAGGTTTGGGCCAAACCGCTCCCATTGCCACCACCCTCATATGTGCCATTTGTTTTTTGTTTTTGTTTTTTTTAATTTTTTTCTCTTTTCACTATTTTTGTTTCCAGATGGAATTTGTTTTTTTTTTTTTTTTTTCAAAAATTAAAACTCTATTTATTTCTATTTCATTTTTTCTTTCAAAAGCATAAAAAACAAACCGTCTTGCCACTTGCAAATGAAGAATTTTGATATACATTTTCTTTCATCAGATGAAGACATAAAATCTTTGAAAAAACAAACGACACATTTACTACACTGAATATATTCATGTGGAAAATAATTCTTAGTTTGTTTTGATGCTTTCTAAGTTTTTGCAATAAAATACTTTGGTATGCTTTTTATGATTTGTGGATGAAACGTTTGGTTGTTTCGATGATGAGATATATAGTAGACGGGCGGTCTGAAATGATATCATGTTTTGTGGATGAAAAGTTTGGTTGTTTCGATGATGAGGTATAAGACCAGATCGGGTTAGATTTTAAGATCTTATGGTCAAGTTCGGGATCTTATATATAATATCTTAAGCTTCCTAAGATCTTACGTAGGATCCGAGTCGTTTTTGCTTTATAGAATTGTAAAATCGTAAGATCCTAAGATCGGGATCGGGATCTTAACAACTATGATTTCAATACTTTGGTTTTCGTCTTGAACCCGATGCTGCATCTCTTGCTGATTCAGTTTAACTATGATTTGAGATTGCAGCTAATGATGATGAGAAGAAGAAGATGATGAAGACAACTGGGTTCTTGGAAGATAAATAAGCCGGAGGTTGCTTGTGGGAGTGGTGTGGATATGAGATTGATGGGGAAGGATGGCAAATTGATGAAGAAAGTAGCAGTAGTTGTTTCAACTAATGAATCTCCTTTTCGAACTACCCGTCCATTTATTTTCTTAATCTGACGTTGATGAGACTATGGACGAGAGCAACATGAAGAAGAAGAGGAATGAGAAGGTATTAGAGTTCAGTTTGCTTTACAAGTTGATCGAGGACTCAACAACAACAAACCCAATCCCGCAGGAACGGGGTAAGGGGGAGGTGAAATGTAGACAAATACTACCCTACCACCAAGATAAATTCGACAGCAGAGAGACTCCTTTCAGTTGGACCTGCGACCAGTGTAACTGTGCAGTTGAGAGAAATACAAGAAAAAAGAGCATGAAAGCGCAAAAACAGGAACAAAGGAATCACAGAAAACGTACAACGAGAAACAAACAAACAAGCAATAAATGAAAACCATCATAAAAACAAAGGGAATGTTAGACAAGGGACAAACAAACAAAATCATAAGACACATGAGAACATACAAAAAGGACAATAAGCAGAAAGGAAGCGCAAGAGAGACAAGGGGTAAAGCACAGACAAAAAAGCATAAAAGCAAGAAACAAATGGGCGCACAAAAGGAAAAAACGCACACATAGAAAAAAGACCAAAAGGCAAAACTAAAAACAAAATACCTAAGAGAACAACGAAACACAATGCAAAGCAACATAAAGGGGATCAAAAACCTAAGGGAGCAACTCGACGCCTAAAAGTTTAAAGGGGACAAGTTATAGATATAAAACCTAAAAACGCAAAAGCAAAGCAACTTAGAAGCTTTAAAAAGCCTAAATGCGAAAACTACCTCAAAACGTCAAACAACCTACCCCTTTTCTACCTGCATATTCTAATTATATTTCTCTACGCATTCCTATCAGAGGTCATGTCCTTGGACAAAATAAGCTCTTTCATGTCCAGCTTTAATCTATCCTCCTCAACTAAGTTTTGGTCTACCCCTTTTCCTCAAGCCGTCAACTAACAGAGCTTCGACTCTCTTAACCGACATTGTTTTTGGCCTCCTCTTGTCATGTCCAAACCATCTCAGCCTTCCTTCCCTCATCTTGTAGATTATTGTTTTGACTTCAAGTTTTACCCTAAAATCTTCGTTCGGAATCATGTCTAATATAGTTTTGCCACAAGTCCACCTTAGCATTCTCTATTACACCACTTCCACCCTGTTAGCTTGAGCTTTCATGATCGGCCAACACTCTGACCCGTACAACATAGCAAGTCTAACTGCAAGCCTATAGAATCTTCCTTTTAGCTTTAAGGGAACTTTCCTAGCACATAGACTCCCGAGGCTGCCCTCCATTTCACCCATCATGCTCTTATATGGTTATAATACGGTGAGTTACGTCTGTTAGAATTTAATAATCATGACTAGTTCATATATTAAACAAGTAATCATCATACACATGTGGAAGCGTATGATCTATTTTAACACATAAAGAATTAACCGAATATTTAAAGTGAACGTACCTTTTGATTCTAGCAAAACAAGAATCACACTTCAAATCTTCTTCAATCTTTATCAAGAATGGATTAACGAGTTACCCCTTACCGTTTTGTAACTCAATCCAAGATATTAACTATAGTGAGTTAGTACCACAATCTTGTACACACGTACTATAACCGAATTAATGTTTATGCTAGTAATTTAAACACAAAATAAACCAAACATTTTTGTTTATGAAAAATCAAAGTCAATCGACCCTTATGGGTATGTGATCGATCGGCCAAGACAAGAAGGAAGAAGAAAAGGGTTTTAGGGTTATAGCAAGTGCACAAGAGTTAATGATTCAATAACACTAGGTCTTGTATTTATAGCATGACAATCTTGGAGAACAAGTTAGCAATGGATTGGGTTTCCAAGCCCATAGCCGATCGGCCTAGGGTATCCCTAGGGATTCCGGAAGATTCTTGTTCCTCTAATTTCATCTATAGTCCTTCTCTTATTCCCTAACGGTCGTTAGTCAATTGTCGTTAAGTACTTAACGTCCGTTAGTCGTTATTTTGTGTTTTAATAATTAAATACATAACGGTTTATATATTTTAATTATTATCTATTAATTCTTCATACGTAATGTGTGCAATCCCGTGGTCTCGATTTCGATTCTAGACATACACATATTAATATTTGTCCACAAAACTAACAGCTCCCACTTGGACATCTATTAATAGTGTAATGACATTGGTTAGCGTCTAGCAATACGCCAATGCCCCTAGTACAACTCGAGGATGGTCTCCTGGAAAAACCATTTCGATGATTCATCATCATACTTATCATTTTGTTACTAATACTACGTTAATAAAGATATGGATCTTAGTCATTCTTTAATTAACTATTCTGTTTCTCGTTGTTTATGATTGAGAAAGATTACCAAATCATCTGAACGTATTTCAGATAGATCTTGGGCGTGGCCACGGAAACATCTTGTCAACCCTACGAGGGGCCCAACAGTATTAAACTTCAAAACAAATTTGAAGGAACAAATTCTCTCTTGACTACGAGCCTAACCCATGAACATCGCAACATTCCTTAAAACAATCCTTATGGCTACCAGTAACGTATAACGGTAAATTGCTTTACAGAAATGCACTACATCCATGACAGTTATCTGGTATCTCAAGTCTGAGGATAACTATATTCATGATTTACTTGATGACAAGATCCATAAAGTAAACTCATGAAGTTGGGATAAGTCCTATATTCAATTCATTGAATATCATGTGAAATTGGCATGTCAACGTATCAATATACTTTCAAGTATGTTCTACCAATACTTAGATTTGTCTTAATTCAATGATATTCCCATATCATTGATCGACAACGGACTATTTAGAATAACATAAGTTATTCACAGATTTAAACATGCAAATATAGGATACAATCTATTATTAATGAAAACAAACGTACCAAGTACTTTAATTCATTATAAATAATAATTACTTAACATCCCTTATCCAAATACTAAATAGATCAATGCATGATAATTCTAGTTAATGAATTATGCCTCAAGTCATGTCAATCATACTTGTTGACAAGACATAAATCAACTAATTTTGATCTATTGGAATTTTGAGAATACTTATTTCAAGAATTCAATTAGTGAAGTTCTTGTATGTGTGCATTCAACTATCTTGATATTGCCACATAATATTTCATAAAATGCGTGACATCCTCAACGACCAATTTATGACAATTAATTTATTAAACCTTTTATAGTTTAAAGTATTCTAATTCTTTAATGTATAATGTAACTATGCTCTTAGTTAAGCATAACTAGTACATATGGCCATTAACAAGGATGAAATCCTACCATGACTAGTGTTGAGTGTCATCTCAATTTCATTAGTATCATTGTATGCAAACAACAATATGCTCTTTAAAATTTCGTAAACTTTAATATTCATTGTGTAATATTTGATGCCTTCCAATCTTTCAAGATTTGTCGGCTATAACAATTACGCAACAATTTTCCATATGGTTCATACTTAGAATTTAGGAGCAATTCCAGGGTGAGGATGTAATTCTATATCCAACCATATTCATTACACTTAGTTATCTAATAACTTTCAATTAGATATCAATGTTGTCAAATCATCTTTCATCCAAGCATGATACAATAAATAACATGATGTTCATGAAAAATCCTTGTGTCAAACTTAAATTTCATTCATGTTATATCTTTTCAAAGATATGTTTCCATTTACACTTTCAAATAGTATATTATGTTCTATTAGAATCAATTATTTTACCGCTTATGTTTATAACAATAAACATATATTCCAATATTGTATGTTTATTTTCTAAATTTTCAAGTGAAGTTTCATTCCAAACTAAGACTTAACATTTAACGTATATGGAATGTTACTTCCTATATGTTATACAACATATATGAAATTAGAAAATAAACATAACACTCTCAATAGCTTTCAGGAATACCAAGGAATTATCTTATTTTAATTATAAATCAAAACTTGGATTTAATAATTAAAAATAAGTATATCTCTTAGATGCATGCATTAATCCATTCATGAATTATTGCACTTTGTATACTTCCAAAGATTATTTGAATTCAAATACTCATTTTGATTACTTATCGTCCTCGCACAAGTAATTATTCAAGAAAGAGTTTTGATATTCCATTGTCAATTTCATCTTAATGAAACTAAGGATGACAATCATAATATTTATACAATTAATGTGCCTAGAAAGAATATTCAATCACAGTTAATTACTTAAGTGTGATTAATAATCTTGTCATATACATTAAATATGTGTACAAAATTGTCCATATGATTTCTACATAAAGATTTAAACCTCTAGGATTTTCATTCCCTTTGAAGAAACTCATCTTCATTCTATAGTCTAACTATAGAGTTTAAGATAAACTAAGTTTCCAAAAACAAATTATCTTTATGGACTGCATCTTAACATTCATAGTATGAGTAATTTGCCAAATTCAATATTTGCAATTCATCTTAATGACCAACAGGTTTACCATAATCCTGTAACTCATAATCCTCAACATATTATTCAAATATTTGAGATATCCTTGCGGATCTCTGAATGAGAATTCCATCATCTTGAGATTTAACATTAACATGTATAATCCTCATCATGATATTTACTAGTGTATTTTTAGAAGATTGTGTATCTTGTAATTTTATCTTTTCAAGATAAAAACTCCCACTTGCCTTTTGCAATTTATAGACTATCTATAAATACTTAGCAAGTAGAACAACCCCAAATTGTTCTCTTTTGGGACATTAAAAATACACATTGACAGTTCCTGATATTAGTTTGTTAATATCTAGCTTCATCAGAAGTTTAACAAATTCATAACTTCATTTTAAGACTTAATGTGATTCATCACATTCCAAAATAAATGATGTCTTATTAATCTTCTAGGTTGGAGTCTTATTGAGTATATACAATCCATACTCAATTTTCTAACCTTGATAACTTTTTGGAAGAAAAGAAGTTATAGTTATCTTTAATCAAACGATACCAATAGAGTTTGATTCTCCTAACTGAACACACCACAAACTTGTGGTATTTCATTAGAACTAATATTGTGAGACAATCAAACAATATGTAAGATAACCTCATACTCCTTCTGGCTTACCTATTTACCAACTAAGTCAACTTAATGGTGAAATAAATTTTCTAAGCCAATTGCATGCTTTATATCACAAGTGTCTACAATTGGAAAGTAATCATCTCAAGATATTCTAGAGATAATCTGGGTTACTACCAAGATGACAAAACTTGTAGCTCCCACTGAATCACAGATCATTACAATAATTCATTATTCAGTAATTACAACATAATGCTCCTATTGGATTTGACAAAATTGTAAGTGTTTCATAACCAGTAAAAGCAAATAGTGTGCTAGTAACTTTCCTACACCTTTAAGAAGACCCATTCATAACAATTACTTAGGTATTAAAAAAAGTGTATTCTACTATGTAGATGATGGACTATCCATCAATGCAATTAACTTGAAAATTGGGTGCATTTTTTTTCTTTTCCTTAATATGTCTACCATCTTCACAATGGTATGTAGCATCTTTAAGTGGTCAAAGCACAACAACTAGATAAATTATGCTAGTTTGCCTTTTACTAATTTTGCGGTAATTAGTCTAGCTTCTAATTAAATAACTCAGAAAATGTGCAATTTTCTTAACTATTAAAGTTTACTATGAGTTATATCTTATAATTTAGAAAATTCTAATTATCCTATCATACATTTCTCATTCATGAAAAAGAATAGGATTAAGTCTCACTCTTCTCTCATAGAAAGGAGACTAGGTTTATTATTTTAGTAAAGTTGACTCTAGCCAAAACCCCTACGGGTGTAGATCAATTTACCAATAAAAGAATATCCCATATTTACGGTTTAATGTTGCATTAATACATTTAAAAGAATTTACAAAATTCAATTTTAGTATTTTCAATAATACAATCTTTTCAAGAAAATAAAATACCCAAGGAAATATTCATATAACCATTGAATTTTCTTGAAAACTAGGATCCAAATTTTCATAATTTCACTACATCAGTTGATCTGCTAGTAATGAAAGTATAAAATATGGTAATCTGTCGAACAATAATTGGCAAACAATTTCCAATTCCTAGATCATTATGGGATTTACATTTTCCAAATTCAATTTGCAAAGTAAGCATGTTTCATCACATCTCATGCCTTAAGTTTCTAGGTCTCACTAACAATTTAATTAAGTTGTCTAATTTAGAAACTGCAAATTCTCCATATACGGTCTCACGTCATGGAAATTTACCTTGTCATTGTAATCTAGTCAAGGTCTCACTTAAGCTAAATTACAATTTCAAGTGTTTCTTATAATTAGATGGCATGAACTTAAATTTTAGGGTACTTATTTTGATGTGGCAATCAAAATATGTATGAAGAAGCATGCACACATCTTCGTATCATAAGTTTTCAAAACTTTTTATTTACCAATTTTAAGTTAAGATTTAAATCAACAAAGTTTTAATTGAGGTATTGGGTTCACCAATCAAAGAATTACCTACAATTATCGCCCACTATATCCTACTACTGCATGAGTCAAAAGACCCAAGTTATTCGGATAATTACCACAAAGTGGCACGTGGAATTGAGGTCAATTCACCCTTAAGATGATTTTGTACATTAATAGTCATACTAGGTAGCTCCAATTTGACGCACAAAGGAGCGGAGAGACAGACGTCAGCACAAGTACCAATTAAAAACGCGTCTCTTTCGGTTTGACAATTTAATGTCAATCCTCCTTATACCCCTCTTATAGTTTGTCAAAACTGGGTGAGCCGTTCACACTATTGGTACAAAACTCATCACTCAATTAAAAGTTTATGACTTTAAGTCTTAAAAACATTTTATAAATTATAATCTTTCTAGTCTCGCCTGGGAGCAAATTACCGTTCGAAGTGAACCACTATCGGCACATAAGACTTTGCAAGATTCATAATTTATTACAATAAGTTTCATAGTTATTTAGTCCATTTATTTTCTATTCAATTTTTTTTTTTTTTGCTTACAATGTGTCATACAATTTAAAAAAAAAAAACAAGTAATTAATAAAAATAAACAACTAAATAAGCACACATAATCTTAACAATTAATTTATGTATCAATTAGCCACATGCAAACTTGTTTGATAAAACCTATTAATAATCTTTCTATGTTTCATTATGCATATATTTAACTAAGACTATCACTTACAATGGTAAGTGAGCCACATGCATCGACGTATCGATTGCGTTAGTCTTAACAAACATATACCAAATTGCACATAATAGATTCACTAATATAATTAATTGATGTCTTCCCCAATTTTAGATCTATCATAATTACATGTGTAAATCAACTTAACAATTAATCAAACCTAATCCATGATAAACATGCATGTTTCATCATGGATTAATACAAGTCACAAGATACGCAACTTTAACCACATAAACATGTTACAATTTTAGGGTTTCAAAACTACAAAACTAATTTTTATATATTAGGGCATCGCCCCCCCCCCCCCTAAAAATTAGGGTTTTTGATTTTTTAAACCCTAAAAAATTGACTAACATTAAAACCTAATCCAAGATTCTTTTTTTATGTGTTTCGGTAATTTATTACATGTTAAAACGGCTCGTGATGCCACTGTTAGAATTTAATAATCATGACTAGTTCATATATTAAACAAGTAATCATCATACACATGCGAAAGCGTAGGATCTATTTTAACACATAAAGAATTAACCGAATATTTAAAGTGAACGTACCTTTTGATTCTAGCAAAACAAGAATCACACTTCAAATCTTCTTCAATCTTTATCAAGAATGGATTAACGAGTTACCCCTTATCATTTTGTAACTCAATCCAAGATATTAACTATAGTGAGTTAATACCACAATCTTGTACACACGTACTATAACCGAATTAATGTTTATGCTAGTAATTTAAATACAAAATAAACCAAACAATTTTGTTTATGAAAAATCAAAGTCAATCGACCCTTATGGGTATGTGATCGATCGACCAAGACAAGAAGGAAGAAGAAAAGGGTTTTAGGGTTATAGAAAACGCACAAGAGTTAATGATTCAATAACCCTAGGTCTTGTATTTATAGCATGACAATCTTGGAGAACAAGTTAGCAATGGATTGGGTTTCCAAGCCCATAGCCGATCGGCCTAGGGTATCCCTAGGGATTCCGGAAGCTTCTTGTTCCTCTAATTTTATCTATAGTCCTTCTCTTATTCCCTAACGATCGTTAGTCAATTGTCGTTAACTACTTAACGTCCGTTAGTCGTTATTTTGTGTTTTAATAATTAAATACATAACGGTTTATATATTAATTATTATTCATTAATTCTTCATACGTAATGTGTGCAATCCCGTGGTATCGAGTTCGATTCTAGACATACACATATTAATATTTGTCCGCAAAACTAACAATACGGTGAGTTACGTCATCATCAATCCTACCTGATTTATGTATTCTAAAAGATTCATTTGGTTACAGGATCTTGTCTCCGATGCGAATTTCGTCTTCTTCGTTGTGGATGATCTATTTCTTACCGAAATCGCACCTTAGGTATTTTGTCTTCTCTCTGCTTACCCTTAGGCCATTGTCTTCTAGTACCTCCTTCCAACTCTCCAGTCTGCTATTTAACCCATCCGCCAATTCTGCCACCAACACAATATCGTCTGTGAATATCATGCCCCAAGAGATGCTCTCTTGAATCCCCCATGACACCTCATCCAAAATCAAGGCGAATAGGTAAAGGCTAATGGCCGATCCTTGGTGAAGACCTACTTCCACATGAAAAAACTCTGTGTTCCTCGCTGTGGTCCGTACGAGGGTCTTCGCCCCCTCGCACATTACCCGAATAACTCTTAAGTATCTCCTTGGGGTTCCTTTATCTATAAGACTTTTCCAAATCAACTCACGCGGGACACTGTCATAGGCCTTTTCAAGGTCTATAAAAGCCATATGCAAGTCTCTTTGGCTTTCTCTATACTTCTCCATAAGGCTTCTGAGAAAGTGAATTGCCTCGGTTGTGGACCGTCCTGGCATAAAACTTGTCTCCCTTCTTAACATTCTCTCAATTACTCTTACCCAAAGCTTCATGGTGTAACCAAGAAGCTAAATACCCCTATAGTTGCTCATACTTGTGTGTCACCCTTATTCTTGTAAATGGGGATAACCTCACTTAGTTTCCATTCATCTAGCATCTTAGAGCTTGAGAAGATCTTGTTGAAAAGGCAAGTCACTTTACCCCTCATCTCCTAGGCACTTCCACGCTTCTATGGGAATCTGGTCCAGGCCTACGGCTTTGTTTCTTCCCATCTTCTATAATGCAACCCTCACTTCCCCTTTGCTGATCCTTGAGTAGTAGAAATCAAATTGTAGAAGTTGGCTCGAGCTCTCTACTTCCCCACTTCCTTCAGGTCTCATCTCGTTGAAAAGAGAGGAAAAAAATACTCTCCCCATCTTTCTAATATCTTCTTTGCTCACAATGGTTCGACCTCTTTTTTTGATATATTTTATTCTTCCTAAATCCCTTCTTCTTCTCTCTCGGGCTTTAGCAATTCTATATATATCATTTGCCCCCTCTTTGGAGTCCAATATCTTATACAAGTCTTCGTATGCTTTGTCCTTCGCCAGGGCTACTGTCTTCCTCGCTTCTCTTTTAGCTACTTTATCCCTTATTTTGACTCCCTTACCATGGCCATATCCTCTTGTTGGCCATCGCGACATAAAAGTAGTTCTCTGAACCTAGTTTGTTTCATCGTGACCTTGGTTTGCACCTCCTCGTTAAACCACCAAGATTCCCTGTGTGTTGTATGGGATCTCGCTGACCCACTAGCCACACCTAGGGATTCCTTTGCCGCGTCTTTAATTATACGTGCAAGGGTGTTCCACATCGGATTCGCGTCACTTTCCTCCATTAAAGCAGAAATTTCATCTGAAATTGATGCTCTAAAAGCCTCTACTACATCTACGTTCAAGTTCTTCCACAAGATCCTTGGCCTCCTTTCACCTCCCTCATGCGTCGTTGACTCTCGAAAAGAACATCCAAGGCTACCAATCTGTGTTGAGATGAGCATGCGTCACCTGGAAAGACCCTGCAGTCCTTGCATGTTCTACCAGGAAAGACCCTGCAGTCCTTGAATGTTCTAAGATCTCCTATCCTGAGCAGCAAATAGTCAATTTGGGTGTTGTAACCTCCAATCTAGAAGGTAATTAAGTGAGCTTCACTCTTCTTGAAAAAAGAGTTCGCTACAACCAAGTCGTGAGCGGTAGCAAGAAGGGGAAGATGGTTAGTGAAACAACTACCGATGAATCAGTAGCTAAGACTCGACACAATGGTCACCACTCCCCTAACCGCCATATCAGCGCCACATTACCTTTCAACACATCACCACCTCCTCACCTTTCAATCACAATGGTCACCACTCCCCTCACCACCATTAAAAATACTCACTTTATACAAACATGCCAAAAAAAAAAAAAAATGCCAAAAAAAAACCCTCATCACACACTCACAAATCAAATAAATAAATAATACAAAAAATACATACTCGGTAAACGAAAGGTAACCAATGTCACCACTTTTCTTCTCATTTTGCGTGTCGTGGCGCGTGACGGGGGAGGCCTCACAGTGGGGTGGCACGTGACAATGGTGAGGTGTGAGTGATGGCTAGTAGCCTGAGTTTTTGGATGTGAAAAGAGCACTGGATCAATATGAAAGGGCGATTAGGGAATTGATGGGGACGCATGGCAATGATGAAGGCAACAACCGTACTCCTTTTTAATTTTGAATTGCTTCAATGCCTTTTACCTTTAACATGTCGAACTTGATCTTGAACTTGACTTGTAAGCAGTGGCGGAACTAGGATTAAAGTTCAGGGGTAGCGGAATACGAAAATTTGTTTAGGGGTAGCGAAAATTTGTTTCAGGGGTAGCGAAATACGAAAGATAGTACGAAAAACGTAAAAAAAAAAAAAAAAAAAAAAAAAAAAAAAAAAAAAAAAAAAAAAAAAAAAAAAAAAACCAAAAATTCCACTACCGGGTAAAAGTTCAGGGGTAGCGACCGCTACCCCTGGGGTACACATAGCTCCGCCCATGCTTGTAAGTATCCATCAATCTCATATCGCGCGAGGGGTGTCAATTTAGTGTTTATGGTTATACGTTTATTTTGTTCATCTGTTGTTTAGAATCTTTAGCTGTTTAATTTAGTTAGGAATGCGTTCACATTAATTTGTACTTAAACGTTTTGATGCTGATATATCTTTAGCGGGTAACCTTTTACCATTAAAAAACTAAACCAATTTTTTAAACTCGCTAAAGCATCGTTACAACTTGTTTAAGGGTGCGTTTGGTTCGTAAGTGGGATTGGAATTGGATTCGGATTTGGGAAAGGTTTGAAAGATGTGGGAAATGTTTGAGAAAAAGTATAGATTTTGAATTAAATGAAGAGAGAGAAAATAAATTTATTTAAATATATATTTTATAATAAAATAAAAATAAAAATGATTTTTTTAAAGATGATGTGTGTATGTAAATCATTGTGGGTCCACATTGAGGCAGGAATCAGTCGAAAGATAGCTTGAGTGAGTGGAATCAAATTTTGATGAGGTGGCCACTTTTATTCCTTTCCCATGTAATACCAAACAATTGATATTAAGAATGAATGTATTACTTGAATCCAAAATACTCCAACCAAACGGGCCCTAAAAATATGTTTAGAAAACACTATCAAGAGATTGAAAAAACAAGATTCCATAAACAAACATTATTTTTTCTATGGTAGTTAATGACTCGGTCAATGATCCTCAATTGTTTAAATACATTATTAGAGCGTGCGGTATGGTAACTCAAAGGTGAGTTATAGCTTAACTTTTTGTTGCGTTAAGGATGAGTTACCATACCACCATGTCGTGTTTAGGCTTTGAGTTAAGGCATGCGTTAACATTATAACGCTGCGTTAAGGTTGCTTGAATAAAAGAAAAAAATAATTACATCTTTGCCCCCTTAAACGGCTAGTTATATTTGAGTTAAGGTTAAGCTACCACACCTTCTTAAACGACTGAGTTATGGGATAACTTTGTGGCGATGACATGGCACTGTGTTATGCCTTAACTCAAGGTTACCACACCTTGTGCTCTTAGGCTTCACAACTTATGAAATGAAGAGTTTGGTTCAACAAATATCACAAAAAATCAAATATCAAATAGTGTTAGCCACTTATTTTCCAATCAATACTAAAAAAACATATTCTCCATCATCTTTTATAAAAATTAAATATATTTTAAACATGTGATCGTTAAATAAAACTAATTACACGTCATGTCGGACATAAGATTATCCCTCATTAGAGGGGTACTCATCGATTTTCCCATGCTACCCTATTAGTTAGGCTTTTCGACGAATTTCTTTTTCGAGTTATTTTTTGTGGATTCTGAAATTTACGCACTTAAAAATCATGATTTGCGAAATCACATGTGATTTGTAATTTGAAAATCATACGTGATTTGTAATTTGAAAATCACACGTGATTTGTAAGATCACATGTGATTAGTTAAATTACAATTGATTTGTGATTTAAACTTTAAACCTCACATCACAAATCACATGTGATTTCGTATTGTGTAATATTCAATACCCATAAAAAGCGAAAAAAGAGAGTTTGTTGAAAATGTATCGAAGTACTCGTCTACCGAAAGATAAGAAAATTCTCGCCGTGATGATATATTTTTTGTGGTTTAACGATTTACTATTTGTGAGATATTTTGTTTTAAAAAAAGAAAGGAAAGTGAGTGTTTTTTTTTTTTTTTTTTTTTTTTTTTTTTTTTTTTTAATAAAAGATGATTAATCTTTAATTTTTTGTTTTTATTCAACTCGGCCCATGAAATCAATTGTTTAAGGAAAACGTTTTGGGGCGTGGCGTCTAGAAAAAACTAATTAAATATATTCTCTTGTATCTCATTTGAGTTGTAGTTTTGTGCAATTTAGATCTTAAAGTTAAAACATTGAAATGAAATATACAACTGCTACAGATAAAGTCATAAGTTAATTATTTATTAATAACTATTTTAATTATATAATAATGACTTATAATTAACTTTGATCGATACATAATAATATAACATGATTGTGGACTTCATCTGGATGTTTGCAGACATGACTGTTTCTATTGTTTACATGAAAAAAAAAAAAAAAAAAAAAAAAAAAAAAACGTCGTTGACTTGTTGTAGTTAGATAAACTGGGCAATACGAAAGTTTGACTGTATGTTTTCAACTAGGTCGATACGTGCATCTATACTTGAAATCTAGCGGCTATTCGTAAAAGAGGTGACTAACTCATTCATCGCGCAAAATTAACTTCTTAATCAGAAAAACTCAATAGAAAAAGATGCGATTGAGTACAAAACAACATGTTTTGCAAATGCCATACATTTGCTTATTTGGAAAATTGATACAAAATAAATTATTTCTCAATTGAACTCGATGTACAATGAAACAGTGCCACAATATGGATCATAAGCTTCGCCATTTCCATATTATTCGGTTAGGAACAATATCAACAAAATTCAAGAACTTAATATTTTCAAACAAGAAACAAGATATATGCACATAAAAATTAAAAAAATCTTAAACAACATGAGCTAGGTATTCAAAACTTGTCCTACACATTGGACAAGTTCTTCTATGAACCAACCAAAGGTCAATGCAATGACTATGGAACACATGTTCACAGCTTGGAAATCTTTTGCATACCTCAAAATCTTCAAAATCATCCAAACATATAGCACAACTCAAAGACTCTTCGTCGCCTTCATTGATCCTATGATTAAAGCTTCGTAACTTTTGTAACTCTTCTAGGGACAACCCGGTGGGCGGTTTGTCAACTTCACGCGTGTGATCAACTCTAAGAACTTCCGATTTAGCAATGAATCCGATAACGGCGTAGCATATCATCAAGTAAAGGGTGACAATGGAGATAATGCAAAGGAGGGAGAGAGGAGGAGGAGGAACAACCATTGTTTGGTAAGCAAGAAACAAGAAATGAAAGATAGTTGTGTTTGGAATATTAATAAAAAGATGGTGAAGTTGTTAAGTAAATCAAATGTGGGTTGACCCTAAAATAATTCAAGTATTTGGTTGGGTTGGAAGGCATTTGGTTGACTTTTTTAAGGGTAGCTTCAACTGCAAATAATGGACGAACCTGCTGAGGACTATGTCAATCATTGAAACCAATAATAGCTACAACACAACAACAACAACAACAACAATTCTAACATATTGTCATTATACTAGGTTCAATCAGTAGTATTTCTTTTCCTTTTTTGTTTAATGATATATAGCTTCAAAATCCAGCTTACATGTATTAGACAATTCAACCCATAAAGTCCTGAACAAACTACTATGTTTTTGTAAACTGATGTTCATCTAAGCAAACTGACATTTGGGAAAAATTTTACTTCATCTAAGCAAACTGATGTTTCTAGAAAAATTATATCAAACGTCTTAATTATGCATAAGTTCTGCTTTTCTAGGAAAGACGAGTTAAGTGATTTGGTTATCCGTGTTACTTAATAAAGAGAACATCTTTATATAACGTACCTAATTTAGCCCGACTGAATTGTAATTACCAAACGAGTTTTACTCAACAACACGGAAATGAAAGGTGTAGATTATCACTCTTGTTATGCCAACTTTACGGTTTAAGCATACATGAGTAAACTCGAGCATCATGTTGCTCATCAATTAAACAAAAAAGTGAAAAACATTGCGTCCCCTCAAACAAACTAAAATTAAGCCTTCTCACCAGAAGGGACCAGAGAGTTATATTTTTTAACGCTTCTGATGTCAAGTCTGAACCTAAAGCTGGTCATTGACCCTTGAGTTGTTGAAGTTGATGTAGCAGTTTGCCAAATAGTTGGTAATAAGGAGTATAATTCTAATTACCAAAGCTCAAGATCCACTTCAGAGTTTCTTATATTTATGGCAATGCTCAATATCTAATCATGACAAATAAGACGAAAGCGATTGTCTGAGATACTAGCATCTTATTCAGCAAAGAAAATATTATAACTTCCAACATTTAAATCACTTCAAAATGGTAAGTATTATTACGCTCGTAACACGCGAGTCATGCAGTTGCAAAAAGAAGCAAATACAAAAGAGCTCACTGAAGAAAAGTGAACAACAATGGCTGATGACAGTAATATTGGTGTCATACATTATAAAACGTTCTACTGCTACGTTATCAGCTGGTTTAGTGGCAGACAACTTCAACACCATCAAGCAATGGTTATATCTTAGGCAGAAGAGTTGTGGGTTCTGAAGGCACATCTGCACTCGCCTGCCAAGATACATCACCAGAGTCAATACTATAATTGAAGCCACAAATATAAATTCTCGATGACTTTGAAACTTGTTTACCTCAAGGTATCTTTTTAGCATAGTTGTGGTACTATAATTGAAGCCCTCCACTGATTCTCCTTTCTTACGAGATGCATGAAGTTGCTTTCTGACTTGAGATGCTAGCGACTGCAATTTAACATACCAATGAACTTCGTTAAGCAACCGCCAACTTCTTTAAAAAAAAAAAAAGGAGAAGGAAATTTCTGTGTACCTTTCCTAGCTCAACTCCCCACTGATCAAAAGAGTTAATTCCCCAAACAAAACCTTCCACAGCAATTCTGTGCTCGTAGATAGCTAACAACTGAACAGGAAAGAAATAGATTTTGTAAGCTGTGGCCAGCATGAGAGCACCAAATACTTATATTTGAGTGAGGTCTGTGATGGTCAAACCTGTCCGATTCTATAAGCATCCAATGATGGAAGTAGAATGCTAAGAGATGGCCTATTCCCAGTAAAGGTCTGGCAATGATATAAATATTAGTAATCAAGCATATGATAGTGCCCAGAAGAATGTGGAATGACGAGGAAATTACCTTGTGAGGAACAAGATGAGGAGCAACATTCTCACTTTGCAATTGTTCAGGGGTCTGCAAAAACAAGATCACGTAAGTTGTATATAGAAACAATCATGTCCAAGGAAGTTGACGTTTAAGTTGTAACTTGCAAGTGAAACAATTAACTGAATTACCTTCCCATAGGCGAGAGCATCCGGTTGTGCAAAAAAGTTGGACATGAGCTCATCATGGTTATTTACCACTTCATCTGCTAACCAAATTTTACATGATACAGAATATATGGGAAATAAAGATAAAAAATATGAAAGAAAAAACGAATGAAACGGTACCTCTAAGGTAAACGGGTTGCTGACTCTTCACAATTCCAATAAAATCACAAGGAATAACACGCCCCTGAAAAATCCAACATCAAGTATTAAGATTATAGAGTTCAGCGGACAGGAAATTATACAGAAGAATCAGATTGTAGAATATTACTTGATGAATTAGTTGGTAAAAACTATGTTGGCCATTCGTTCCCGGTTCACCAAAATCGATTTCACCAGCTTCGAAAGGAAGGCGAACGCCATCTATGGATACTCCTTTCCCATTACTCTCCATGCTAACCTATATAAAAAAGGATTAGAAATAGAGAAACTCAGAAATGATTTATGAAAAGTTGGACATTGGTATGCAAATAATAATATACCTGTTGAATATGTGGAGCAAGCTTTTCGAGAGCTTGAGTGTAAGGCAGGATAGCCTGTGGAAGATAAGAACATGAGAATAAACTAAGAATTGATTGAAAAAAAATAAAATCCCTCGAGTGTCTCAGGTTTTGAAAATAATAGAACTCACTCTTGCAGGATATCCAAGAAAAGAGACATTCCATACGCTCAATAAACCTAAAAGAACCTGAAACAGTAATATATGTCAAAGTAAACGTTAGTAAGTTTAACAGGCAGAATTAGAGGTGGAAACATAACCCAAATCACAAACAAGATATAATATCATGCATACATACAGGTATGTTTTTCTCAAAAGGAGTGGACTGAAAATGCTGATCAATGCTTCTTGCACCTATCAGAAACCTATAAATAAGAAGTAAGTCGTGTCAGTAAATTTAAAGGGATCATTTAAAATTTATCAAGTTGCAACAAACCCAAATATATGCATTTGAATGAAAGAAAATGAAGGTTATATGTTACTGTACTTCTCAACGACCGAGAAACCGTATTGGAGAGATAAAGGTAACACTCCAACAGCACTGCAAACTGAAGTGAATCAAAATGACCAATCACATATCACGTAAGTAATTAATAGAAAATTCAAAATTAGATTTCCTTGGTATATTATCTTACCACTGTATCGACCTCCTACCCAGTCCCAAAATGCAAAAGCATTATTAGGATCAATCCCAAACTTCTCTACAAGCTGCACCAAAATTTGTGAAGTTTCATATAATTTCTTTCAGAAAGTTATTAATATTCGTCCCGTCCCAGTAATTATCATAAAAGAACGAACCTTAAGATTTGTGCTAACAGCAACCATATGCTTTGAAACAGCCTGCGGCCTGAAATAGCAAATATAACATGACTAAGTTATATGACAGGAAAATGCAACGCCTACAAGCATGTGAACCTTATCACCTGTTTAGTAAGAAATTTTTTTGAGGCTTGAACATTACTATTAGGTTCAGAATATTAGTAAAATGTATTGAAAAAACTGAATAATTTACTGAAACTGTTTACAGCATGAATTAAATATTTGGTTATCTATTGAATGGTGCACTTACCCTAAAGCAGATGAAATCCATTCCCTCAATGTTCGAACATTCAGCATGGTCTCAGCTGTGGTGAAGGTCTTTGAAACTACCACAACTGCATTGCATACAAGAAGATATCAATATATATAAAGCAAAACCTAGGTGTATGTACTTTGAATTACAAACGAAATACAACAGATAATAAAGTCATATTACCTAAAGTGGTCTCAGGATCCAAGCCTGATATGTTTCTGGCAACATCTACTGGATCAACATTAGCTAGACTGTAGAAATAAAACAAGGAATAAATAAGCAAGATCATTGCTGAGATACAAGTATTACCGATGGATGCACTAAGTGACAATGATATGGCATGCTTGTAGCTAACAACACTTAAGAAGAAACCAAGTACAAAGTGGAGGTAAACGATGGTGAATTCATCTGTATACTGGCAACACACTCATACGCTAATAATGAAGCATCAGGATTAGTATTTAAGATTGAATCAGAAGCATAGACCTCAGAAGACATACAACACACCCACTTAACTAATCAGGGGGCTGATAAAAAGCTTGATCAGGAAACATTGTATACATACACCTAGGGATATTCATGGTTTGGATGAAACCAATTGAACCAGCTAAACCGAATCAACGATGAATCAATGATGTCAGTTAGGCCAGCTGGTTGAGTATTGATGTGCAAATTGTATATCTTTTCATGGGCTTGGACATGCAGCCATAAGTTCAGTGATAGCTAAACATCAAGAAGGCATATAATTAACAGTTTTTATCGCTTTGTTGTGGTCACTGACTTGAAGATGTTTGCATGTGATATGTCAAAGTTCCGATTTGCTAAAGTGAGGTCCATTATTTATTAGCATAAGGTTCCTTTTATTCATTTTTACCCTAATGACGGATATACTGCTTCTTTACTGTGAGTTGTAAACACATCTCCAAAAGGATTTGTATTTACTAATACATCAAAAACAGAAGTTAACATGAAGCCCAGCCCTAAGTTTTTGAAGCTTATTATGTGGCTAAAGCATTAAAGCAGAGTTACAAAACATATACCAGTTGTGATCATTGAAGCAGTTTGTTAAAAAACAGTTTAAAAGAGGCTACCAGATAGGGTTGAAATAAATAAGCAAGTAAATATTTACTAATACATCAAGAACAGAAGTACTACATTATAAGGCTGCACATAATATGTATACTTACAAGCGAAGCTGGCGCCCTCCTGCTGTTTTACTAGCTTCAGGATCTGTAAGTCCCCAAAACAAATAATGATACTAAGCATTTTTATTATATAAAACCCCCTATAAAAAGAATAGCGATTCATATCTGATTGAAAATGTGGATTTAATAAAGCTCACCTGTTTGAAGAGCAGTGTGCACAAACAATGGACCAAGGAAGCTTCCACCAATGCCAATAGCAATCACATTTGTCAATGCTTTCCCAGTGGCTCCCACCTATTAAGGGTTGAGTGTTACTAAGCATTGAAGTATTATATAGGTAATAAGTTGAATAAAATAGCATTTAAAACAATTGATTACCCAGGATCCATTGCGGACTTTATCAGAAAATTCTTTAATTTTATCCAGAACTTGCCAAACATCTGGTACCACATTCTTTCCATCACTATTTATGGTTGTATCTTTTGCAGCACGAAGAGCTACATGAAGCACAGACCTGTCCTCTGTGCTGTTTATCTGAAGTACAGACAAGAAAAGGCAATGGTAAGTTTACAGTATAAAGATGAACACGAAAACAACCATACAAGGACAATAAGTTGCTGAAAAAAACATATAATTAATATCTTCACTTACATGCCCCCCACTGAACATACTATTAATCTTTTCTTTGAGATGTGCTGTCTGCATAACGAAGAATAAGATTAGAAAAAACGCCACCTTTTTTTGGTTTTTTCGGTGAGCCAATACAACCATTCCCTTATGTAATACAATGATACCTCAGCCAGTGAAAAGAGCTTAGACATCGTATCAACAGTGGCACATTGCCGTGAATAGTCAAGGAATAATCCATCAAACTCGCTGCATAAAAGCCGAAAAAGAAAAGATACACACATAACACACTTATCAAAACACAAAAATGCCAAACTATACAACCTTCCTACTGGATAAAAGGAAGTAAAACCACTAACCCAGCTTTGATTCTGGTTCAAAATAAATCAAAATCCTTAATTCCATACCACAGGTGGTGTTTGGTTAACTGTTAAAAACTTAAAATCACTATGGGTGTAAAAGTTTAACAAGTAGGATGAATTGGGAATGGGAAATTGATAGAGGAGGCAATCTCCGCCCACATCCTCCGAAATGGGTAGTATGGGCATTGGAGCAATGATCTTGGGCTGATTTGGACTGAGCTTAGTTTTTCAAACGGGCTTAATGGGCGGATTTGTTTTAGAAATGGACATGTATGGGTAGTCTATACAAGACTACAAAGGCTTTTCCATCTTCATGTGTAATGTACATGATACAGATATTTATTATAAATTTAATAATCCAATAAATATGTTTGTGTGTGTGGTGTTCGAAGCTCTCTGCTAGTTGTCGATGTTATTTTTATTTTAGTTATAGATTTCTCTTTTCAACCATATCCACTGTAATATTAAAGTCAGTTTGGTGCTTATTTTTTTCCTTTTCTTTGTTTATATGAACTTATACTAAAATCTTATTGTTTAAAATTGTTGTTTTTTTTAGATTACGTCATACATATTTTAAGTGCAACAATACTGTCAAATTATTGCTAATTTATAATTTTCATAAGTCCATTATTTATATTACGTAATTTTAGTATTTTGTTTAGTTGTCTGATGTTTTCTTGATAAACTGCCCGTTTAGACCAACGCCCATTTAGACCGGTGCCCATTTAGACCGTTGCCTGAACCCGCCCAACCCGTCCGTTTTGCCAAATCGACATCTAAAACCATTCCCTTTCAAAAGGAATGAAAATGCTCAGTTTTTAAGTTATAAATTTCCTAAACTTATAAATCAGTACATATATACAAAACACTATTAATAATTTCTTTTCTCAGTCCCTCAATCCAAACACTCCTTAAAGTAATTTGAGCTATACTATACTACTCAAGGCCCGCGCCTTTTTCTCATCTCTAAATTAGAAAAGAAAAAAAATGCAGGATTGGTAATAGAAAGAATCAAAGAAGTTAAACCTATATTCTTAGCTTAAGATAATAAAAGGTCCGGTCGTGTTAACCACTCAGGGGTGGCTTAGTGGCAAAAGTCTTGTGACTATCATCACTAAGTTCAGTTCCTGCTAGGTGCAAAAAAAATCCCAAAAGTGGCGACGTCAACCTCCTGACAAGGGAGGGCTTTACCCGGTATGATTATACGTGGCGGTAGGTTCAAACCTCATGGCCAAAAGGTCAGAAACAATTAGAAGCTAGGGTCACGCAAATATGCACCTAAAACAGTTGACAAGTAATAAAAACCTATGATTTCGAGTGAACTAAAAAGGAATTGTTTTCACATGTTGAGTCATACAAACCAATTACGTAGTAAAAATATTTAGTAATAATTCAAAACTAGCTTATGCATATATTAGGAACAAAAAAAAACAAAAAACATACAGCAAAAAAAAAAAAAAAAAAAACATACAGCATCAGTGACTGGCATCTATGAGCATCATTCATCAAATCACGCAAATGCGTCTTTTCAATTTCACCAACATGACTCTGCAAATAATCATAACCATCAATTAACAATTACACTTATTAATTAATTAAAATAAAAAAGAAGTAATAATCACCTTAAGGTCCTTCCATGGTGCACTGTCAGATATCAAACTAGCCATCTACAAAAATTGATATATATAATTATTAATAAAAACAATGAATTAATTGAATTTATGATTAGAATTAGAGAGATTGATTTATATTACCGGATTATTATTATATGAAGGATTGAGGAACGAATGAATGATGATTGTAAAATAAACAAAAAGGGGGAATATAAATACGGAGTAAATAATTATAAATTTGGAAAATATATTGTAAGAGATATTTAGAAGAAGACGAAGAAGAGGTGGCGGAAAGCAGAAGAATATGCTGTTGGATCCAAATAATCGCACAAAGACGGTGTATAAAGTTTTTTTTTTTTTTTTTAGCAGTTTTTTTTTTTTTTTCAATTTTTGGTTTAGAGAGTCGTACGCAGGCCCTCGTTCATCACATACCCGGACAATATGTTGTCGTGACTATAATGATTGCGAGAAAAGCTAATTACCAAAATAGTACTTGAAAAAAACTTTTGTCAAAAAATGGTAGAAAAACAATGGCCTTTCTCAAAAGAGTCATGTGCGAAGGTGCGACTCCATTAGATATGCGACATGTGTCCTATAGGTAAGTGATTTTGTCTTATTATTAAATGTGTTAAAAGACCATAATACCCCTACCAATAATTTCTCTTACTTAATTCATCTTCATCACCCCATCTCCTTTTTGTCACAGATTCATCTTTATCACATATTCACAAATTCATCTTCATCACAAAAACTAAGATCCCGATCTAAAACAATAGATTCATCTTCATCACAAAAAAAGATTCTTGATTGTCAATACCTTAAACCTTAAAAACAATATCATCTTTTTCATTTCATTTGATCAGAATCTTGATTGTCACCCGATATTGATTTTAAGTTTAAAATAATTAAATCTGACTAATACCCAGATGATTATTCTTGTTTAATTTAATACCCATGAATTAAAAAAGTGAAAATATCCTATTTTTATCTGGGATTTTGTTGTTGCACCCCACCTGTTCGACGAATTGTCTCTGTGATTCACCATCACAAAAAAAGATTCACCATCACCAAATTAAGATTCATCTTCATCACAATAGATCCATCTTCATAACAAAAAAAATTCACCATCACCAAATTAAGATCCGGATCTAAAAAAGATCCATCTTCATCACAAAAACTAAGATCCATCTTCATCACAAAAAACTAAGATTCACCATCACCATCACAAAAATTATAATATATCCATCTTCATCACAAAAACTAAGATCAGGATCTAAAAAAGAGAATGGGTGTGTCTTTGCTAATTCCTTTTCTTTTGTTGTCCATCCTAGACTTCAGTAAAGTCGAACCATTTTTTTTCCTTTATAATTTTTTTTTTTTTTTTTTATAATTTGAAAAGAAAAAGAAAAGATGTTGATGTATAGGTAAATGGGAGGTGTTGATCCAGGTGGTGATGGTGATGAGTTGGTGATGGTGGTGTTGATCTGTGGCGGTGACGGCGAGGTGGTGGTGACTGGAAAAAATATAGGGGTGACTGGAAATAAATAAATGAGAGAGATGGTAGGGGAAGTAATTTTATATAAAAGATGGGGTATTATAGTCTTTTAACACATTTAATAATAAGACAAAATCACCTATCAATGTACTTTATTATTAAAAAATATGACACGTGTCGCACATCTAATGGAGTCGCACATTCGCACATCATTCGCACATGACTCTTTTGGGAAAGGCTATTATTTTCCTACCATTTTTTGAAAAAAGTTTTTTTCAAGTACCATTTTGGTAATTAGCCAAAAAAAAATTATGAGTTAAAAACGAAAAATATAAAAATATTAGGATTAAACAATATTTAAACTGTTAAATTAGTGGTAAATGTTGTTACTATTTTTAATCCGTGCTCTATATACATTATATAGATTAAGTTAATTATTTTAAGAGGTATTTTAGGAAAGCAACTTTACTCATTTTTAAAAAAATTTAAGTTTTAAAAAATAGGCAAATTTGTTTTATAAGTAATAGAGATAACATTGGTAATTCAATCAAAGTAAAAGTTAAGGCTGTGTTTACTTATTGAAAAATGAGAATTTTCTCAGAGAAGTTTTTAAGATACACAGAGAAAACAAAAAACGTGTTCAAATTGAATATTTTCTGAAATTTCTCTACTGAAAACAGAAAACCTGTTTTCTGCTATTATAACTATGATTTAGAGAACTTGAATTTAAAGTTCTCTACAGAAAGAAGAGTTACTCCGTTCTCAAGAAAACTTAGAGAGAAAAAATTAAGAAAACTTTCCTGCAACTAAACGCACCTTAAGTTTCTCGTAAAGTTAGATTGGCGAGGAAATTCCGACTTAAATAACTAGTCTCACAAAATGATATAAGTGACATTTAACGAGAAGTTGTGATGGAACCTATTACAACACATATTTTCTTAAAGTCTACATAACCACCGGTCAACTGAACTTTAAAAGTTAAGCTATCTTTAGCTTAAGATAAAAGTAACATTAGTTGATGATATTCAAATTCAATATGATGTATGTAGGTTGTTATATGCACTTGTGTTTAAGAATAGTTTAAAAGATGATACTACAAGTTTTTTCAACAATATTTTTATGGCAAACGTAACAAAATTATTCGAAGAAAAGAAAATGGATCAGTTTTTTCGACAAACGATATTAGAAAAATTGTTAGAAATATGTGTATTCCTTTGATTAGTTACATATTAGAGAAATCAAAACTGAAATTTAATATGTACTCTCAGATAGCCATACATCAAATTAATTTGCGTAATTTATTCAACGAAAAATAATTTTACAAATTTGAGGTGTTATTTTTGTTAGGCCAAAACACATATTAGTACCCCGAACTTGTCAAACTAAATCATTTAATACCCTGAACTTTTAAAGGTGCAGAATGATACCCTGAACTTGACAATATGTAATTTCTACTACCCTATACTAATTAACTCAACAAATAATTATTTTTTCTTTCTAAAAATTAATTTAGTAAATTCCTTTTTAATAAATAATTTATAGTAAAATTTTGGCTAGGTAAATTTTTTTTCCTAAAATTTAATTATTTTTCATTTGTTTAAAATTAATATACTATTTTAATTGATTTTCTAGAATATAAAAAATAGGGGAAAGTGAGTGTGAGGCTGTTAGGTAGGCAAGCTTGGGTATAGAACCCATCAAAACTACACTGTTTTATTAAAACTATAAAAACTCCACAACTCCCATTTCCATTTCACTTCTTCTCCCATCTCCACAACTGAAGCATTCACCACTTCAACCACAACCCTACTATGTATCAAGCAAGATCTCATCACCACTTCAACCACAACCCTACTATGTATCACGAATAGCTATTCAACCCTACTATGTATCACGAATAGCTGTTCAACCAAGGTGGTGCTACTTCCAGTTTTCCCCAAACAGGTAACCAACCTTGACAATCCTAATTTTTAATTTATACTCACCGATCAATGTTCTATTCCATTTAGTTCTCATCTAAATTTTACCAAAACTAAATTTAATTAGTTCTCAACTACCGAAATGAATGTTGTTAGAGATCCGTGATTTCTGTTTCATTCATCAAGTGTTTGAATGTTGTTAGAAGAATATGATATGAACCGCACACCAAGTGTTTGATTAAATGTTTCAATGATATTAAGAAAATTACAACATTTTAGGTGAGTTGTGACTAGTTTGTAATTATTATAGGAATAATGTTGTTGTTAGAGTGTTAGCATGTGTGATGATAATCTTAGATAATTGATTGAATCTTCTACAAACCATAATTGCTAGTACCTTTCAAGTACAGAAGTACTTGAATACCCTTGTTATTTTGTGCCAATCAAATTTGGGGGTGTCTACAAAGGTTGTAAGATACTAGTGAAGCTGCCAATGAGCGGGCAGGGGTTGAGGGGGCAGCGCCCTGAAACTTAAACGATTTTCGTGAATTGGTACCAATGGTTTTATCTGTTTTTCACACCAAAACCCAACCGACATACCCGTTTTGCCAACACTTATGATTGCCAACCACTTTTAACCGACTTGAGTGTCAACAACAGATTATTTGGTTTCATTTGCAACTTATGAAAATAACAATTCTATTTGTTTTGCTATGTTTTTTGTGCCTAGAAACCGAGTGATTTCATTGTCTTATCCCAATAGAGATTTCATGTAACCCAGACAATTAGGGTCGAAATACTTTATTTCGAAAGTGGATTATACATGATTCAATCAATTATCTAAGATTATCATCACAACCTAACCCCAATTTCTAAAAGTAAGTGTGGCATATTTTGTGTTGGTTTTGGATGCGATAAATGTTAGCTTAATATCCTAGTTGTTGGTGTTTGATATTGGTTATTAGAACTGCTTATGATTATTGAAATATACAAAATGGACAAAAACAAGCTCAAATGTAAGAGATAGTATTTGAGATTGGTTGTTAGATCCGCATATGATTGTTTCACCCTAATATAGTTAGATAATGATAATCATTTTACCTCTTTCCACATACTTTTGATTAATTGAACCATTGAGGTGTGAGCTAGTGGTAAAAGGCTTGTGACTATCTTCACCAAAATGTGAAAGGTCTCAAGTTCAAATCCTGCTTTGGTGCAAACAAACAGGATGTGGCTACGCCAACCTTCCCAAAAGGGGAGGGCTTTACCTGTTGTGTCTGTGTGGCGGTGGGCTCAAACCCCGTGGATTAGTCGGCCAAAATGTTGGAAGCCATGGTTACCCCAAAAAAAACTGATTATTTGTTGTATAAGACAAGATATGCACTTTCAAAGACTCAATGAGAATCCCAAACAGCAAACACCCTTATGATATAACTCATAAAACTACTTTCGGATTGCATTTTCATGCATAACAGAGTCACCTATGGATGGTCTTCACTTATAGCATGGACTGAATTTCCAAAAGTTTTTTGAAGTCCTGGCCTATGACAAGTCTCGTGTAACCTCCATACTTGGTTAATAAAAAGCCATCTCTGGTTAAGTTCTGTGTTGTAGAAGTGTAGTTGTTCATATGCTGGTCCGGACATGGTGATAGATAATCACAAAAAGAGAGCATAGTTTAGAGAGACAAGTCATGGACATCTCTCATGACAGCTTAAGAGACCATTGAATAAAGAAAATGTATTAAGGAACTTAGCATTTGACTAGAATTCAAGAACGTAAATTCAATTACTACAAACAAAGGTAGCAGCAAAAACAACTAATCAGCCCACTGCAGCAAGTATATGAAGACTTTGCTTTGTACTTAAAACTTTGATGGGAGCTAGGGGATAGTATTCAAGTGCTTCCTTTTGGAATCACATAACTAAGAGTCACAGTTAAAAACTACACTTCGGTATTGGTAATACCAGTGAATTTCGAAAGTTCTAAATTTCCTTGTTCCAACGAATGTAATTAAAGTGATATGAATGCTTGTTAATTATAGGTATTCACAAGGTCTTGCTGAATCATTTATGATTGTTTTGCAGAATATGGTGGGTGTTCAGGCCGGTCTTCCTTGTACATGGTCATTAGGAGGTAAAGAACATGTTTTAAGATCAGGATGCCGTAATTTACCATGCTTCAGCGATTCAGGTATAGGTTCTTCAGGCAGTAAATCGGTATTTTTTCAGAAGCAGTACACCGTACATGGCTCTTGTATGAGTAAACGTTGCCATCCTATTTGTCACAAGTTACTTCAGCATCCATTTCAATGAAGCTCCTTTCTCAATGAGGCAGTAGGTTGTCGAAAGTATTCCAATGAAACTCCTTTTTCAATGAGATAAAACAATTACAAGAAGACGCCACAGAAGATACAATTGCTTTCCAAGAGCGAAAACACATAAGGGTCTGATGGAAACGTGGTCGACTGCCACAAATTTAACATTATGGTTTACTGTATTTTTAAGCTTCACATGCACGGGTATATTCTTTGTGTAACTTGTACGGTCTTGTGACGAAGATAAAAGGTGTAATATAATTTGAATACTCTTGTACTAACACTTTTGTGGTATAATATAATCAATCAGCTTAATGTTCATGAAATCATGTTACACTTAATACGAGCAGCAGTAACTCTCACCAACTAGCAGCAGTATTAAACGATAAGCACTAGTATTAATCGACCACTAGCAGCACAAACTTAAAGGTAGCAGTAGTATCCAATAATGCTAGCAGCAGAATCAATTTGAGCGTAGCAGTAGTAAAACTTTAGCGTAGCAGTAGAATCCCAATATTGAGCAGCAGTATTAATACAAGTAATAATCCAATCTCCACTTCTCAATTACAGTTCTCATTATGATAATTTGCGAATTTGAGATGAAACTAAGAAATGCAATCGCAATTAAAAAGAGATGAAACTGGAATACAAGTTAGAGTTAAGCGTGTCAATGTACAATATTTTTTCACCAAAAAAGAAAACTAAACATTCGATAACTAGATAAGCACCATTCCTTTTCTTGCAAGCTAAGAGCCTTCTTTTTCTTACACCCACTGATGTTGTGACCTGGTTCCTTACAGAAAGAACATGTTACTGTCCTTTTTTGCTTCACCTCTAAAGGAGGTTTGGCTCTTGTTGCGTTTCTTGGACGTCCTTTAGTGTTAGTAAGCACAATGGGATCTCGAACTGAAATTTGAGGCGTGATGTCTACTTGAGAAATTCCAACACGAGCATCTTTATATGCATTATCAATCTCTGTTGGCTTTCTCCTTATCATTTTATCTTCTAAAAACTCCACCGAAAAGCTATTTAGTCTTTTTATTTCCAAAGGTGCATCTCTTGCTTGTTCAATTGCCTTTGTACAATTAGATTGAACATACCATAAAGCTAACGCACTAACCCCATTTTCAGAGTTTGTTTCCTCGATTCCGATACTAGCATTACCAACTTTGTACCTACAATCAAGTGTCCACCTAGGTAAAATATAGTGATCAGGTAGGGTGTCGACATGTTTTTTTTTTCATTACATATAGGATATGTTTGCACAATATCCCATATGTTTCGAACATAGCACACGAACATGTGACATCCAAGTTATCCAAGAAGCGAAAGTTGACGACTCTCCAATACTTTTTATCAACATTCACCTGCCCAACCCAATAAGTAGTATTTTCCTCGCTCTTGCTTTTAGTCTTGTGAGTTAAATTATTGGATGCTTCTATCCACTCCTTTTGAAATACCTCAAATATCTTTTTATTATAACATTCACCTGGAAAAAAAATAAAATATAAAACCATATGCATGTGGTAGTTTGTTCACACAATAGCGGCTAATGAGAAAAATAATGGTTAGTAACAATTTACCGGCTTTTGCTTCTATTGGATGAACAGATGAAAGAATTGGCCTCGAGTTCATAGTCTTAAAGTCTTCATCTTCTTCGGCAGCTCTTCGAGTGTCGACGGCTTTATCAAATTGAATAACAAATTCATTCAACATGGTCTTCGAATTCACGAATCCATCAAAAAAAGAATGAATACTCTCACTTCTTCCGCTTGTTGTCATGCCAGCAAGAAAAATATCTTTAAAATATGCAGCAACCCAAAATTTTCTTTGGTTATACATCTCCATCATCTAACTACTAGTCTCAAGATTATACTTATCACGTAAAACTTCCCATTGGCTTTCAAATTCTTCGACAGTATCACTTCTTACCCATTGCTTAAAAGATTCCTGGAAATCACTATAACGGACTCTAAACGGTTGAAGATGTTCCAAAACATGCTTTTTAATGTGCCATGCACAGTAACGATGTCGAGTGTTTGGAAAAACATGCTTAACTGCATTACAAATTGCTTTATCTTGATCTGTTATAATTGCACTTGGACACTTGTTAAACATGCACTTTAAAAATTGCTCGAATAACCATTTGAAAGTCTCTTCTTTTTCATTTTCTAGCAAAGCACCACCAAATATTATTGATTGACCATGATGATTCACTCCAACAAATGGAGAAAACGGAAACTTAAATTTATTCGTCAAATATGTAACATCGAACACAACAACGTCTCCAAATTTTAGATAGGCATCTCTTGATCTTCCATCGGCCCAAAATATATTTCTAGGAGACCCATCATCAAACAAGTCTATTTTAAAATATTGGTTAGCATCTATTGCTGCTTTTTCTTGGAAATGTTTGATAAGAGAATAAAACTCCTTACCTTTGTATTGTTTCCGTTCTTCAGCTAATATATCAGCACATTGCTTCGAGGTTACAGTAGGTTCATGTGGTGACTTCATTGCATTTACAGCTTTTCTAACTTGACAAGGTCTCAAACCGGACTTACCAAGTTCCACCATAAGGGATTTGCAAGACATGGAGCGATGAAACTTATTGTGAGAACGATGTTTCATTACTTTCGTTGGTGTAGTGGTCAAGTCGTGATTGTGTGTATTATTAAAGATATCCACACACCATTTTCCATCTTTTGTTTTTGAAATCCGGAGTTCCGCTTCACAACCCGTCCTTACATCTATTCTACGTTTCTTAGATACCTCACTGGATCCATCGCCCTTCTGTTTTTTGAAACCTTCTTTGTTGCAAACATACAACTTTCTATACACCTCATTTGTCGTCTTATTTTTATATTTCCAATGAATACGTATACCAAACCCATGCAAGAAGGCATATTGGTTATAAAACGTATATGCATCATTAGGTGTGTAAAAAATCTTTCCAATAATGTTTTTATCATTTTCATCACATATGAGATTCACTGGATCCTCGTTCGGTTTCTCCCAAATACCATCATCGTTAACTTCATCATCATCACATCCGATATTCACATTGTGGGCATTTGTTTCTTCGCAAATATTATCTTTATAAATTCCATCTTCATCACATCCAAGATCCACATGCTCGTAGTTTCGTTCCTCACATTCATACTGTGGATTTTGATGGTCGAATAAATAACCATTTGTATCAATATCTTCGATTAAATGAGTCTCAAAAGGATATCTTATTTGTTGATTCTCCAAATCCATGTTGTGACTTAAAACCCTCTGCAATATATTCATATAGGGAAAAAAAGATGCTATTTAGCAATAAGCTCCAAAATTGAACAGCCCCAAACCTAATCCATAATCATTATACTATGCATATTTCATATAGACCTTAAACCACTACAAAACTCAATTAAATAAACCCAACTGCTCCCTCCAATTAAGAGACACACTAACCGTCTATAATAACCAACCTAGGAGCAGACCAATTTTAAACTTTCTATATAGGAAAAAAATCGGATCCAACACACTTTGCTTTTACGTAGTACTATGATATTGAAAAAACAAATAAATTAGCAACGAAACACATTACCCAGGCAATTCAAAACATACACGAGAAGGGAAATTAACAAACAGAATCAAAGAGCCAACGATTACCTTATCCATGAAGTTATCAGGCACAAGCGCATCACCTGCTAAAAGCGTCATTATAGTCAAGTTAGCGACTCGAATGATTAAGAAAACACACACAAGTAGTCCACTAAAGAGATTACGGGAAACATACAAGACAAAAAACAAGTTACAACCATTCAACCATGACATCATGTTGACATGTGCAAAAGAACCAATCAAATTAATCGAAAGTGATAATCTCACTCATCTATCTTAGTAAGTGACTCGTCTTATTAACAAGGCGCACACGCAGTCTACTAAGAACCAACATACCATAGCAACTATTGGTCACAACCGTTCACCTATGTCGTCATTCTGACATTAGCTAAAAGTAATACTTTCACTTATCATCACATTCTAGAAAGAATGTGTCACCAATCATAAGCAATTCAAAGCTTCAGCTATCAACATATTCAATCAAATTTCACTAAAACCTAATTAAATTTCGAAATTAAACTAGAATAACAACAATTCAGCACTTGAGCTAACATACGCTCAACATAACATCATCCATAACTAATTAAATCACCTGAATTGAAGCAGTATATAGAAGCTAGGGTTTTAACTTAATAACAAAATGATTATTATTATATAACGTACCCATGATGATTATTATCAACAGTTAAAGGTGTGTGATTTGATTTGATCTTGTTGATCTGATACATAGTAAGGTTGTGGTTGAAGTGGTGATGAGATTAGAGATTGCTTGATTTGCTTCAGTTTAGGAGAAGAAGTGAAATGGAGATGTGAGTTTGGGGTTTTTATACTTTTAATAAAACGGTGTAGTTTTGGTGGGTTCTATACCCAAGCATGCCTACCTAACAGCCCCACACTCACTTTCCCCTAAAAAATATATATGCAGTATCAATTTCTAAAATATTTCTAAAGCATTACTCTTAATATATCTTCATATTATATTATTAAATGTTTGTTACATATACATTTTCGATCAACATATAAATAACTATGCTTGAGTTTTTGTAATTTTCAATTTAATATATACATATGACGAAATAAATAGTTAAACTGTTATGGTCTAAAAAATAATTGAAACAAACACTTAGTATATAATACGAATATTTATATATCAAAAGTAGTGCAATTGATTCACTTTATAGAAGATATTATTTCAAATATTTATTTATTCTCGATAACTAAATATAATATTATATTAATTAAAAGAAAATTGAAATTAACTAATTTTCAATAAAATATAGTAATTAATTATCTTAAGTTTAACTACAAATCATTTATATTACATTAAGCCTAAGTAAATTAATTTTTTTAAGAAAATAATAATAATGAGTTATAGAGTTAATTTAGTACAGGGTAATAGTAATTTCAGTTTAACAAGTTCGGGGTACCATTATGCACCAATTAAAAATTCTGGGTACTAAATTATCCTGTTTGACAAGTCCGGGATACTAATATGTGTTTTGGCCTTTAGTTATATGTGTGAATTTGACACCCAATTGAAGAAACAAACGTCTAGTAACTAATAAGGGGGATGCTTGGTTGGGGTATTGGGGGGTAGGGAATGGAAAAAGCAATTAATAAACATGCCTGGTAAGGAGTAGGGAATGCAATCATTGCTTAGTAGTGGGAAATGGGGCATTAGTAAGTAAATTGGGAGGAATGGTAATGATTACCTGTAACAACCCGTAATTTTTCACGTCATCATTTATTTTCAAACTCCAATTTACGACTTTGAAATTTACTATTCATAGGTTACTATTCACCATTTACTATTCATCACTTCACTATTCATCATTTTTGAAGTCAGTTTGCGACTTTGAGATGTTTTCAAAAATTTCACTATTCACGAAACACTATTCATTCCCGGAGGGAAATCACTATTCATGGTTATCGTTCATCCTTTCGTAAACTAGGTTTACGGGTATTCAAAATTCGCGTAGCTATTAGAGTTTAGCCGCGTATTCATGGAGCATCGCGTAGGACACATCATATAGACTAGAGTAGTCTACATAACATCAGTAACATCATATGCATGTTAGGACATTCACGGGTTTGCGTAATTTCAATTAACGTATGGTTAATTATTTAATAAACGTTACCACTCAGTCATTACTGCGAATAATGCACCCGACACTCCTAACTGTGATCATAATATATTTTCACATTCAATATAATGATATAAATATTATATTATTAATTTACCCGGTGTTTTGAAACCTTTGCTATATTTTTCGGTAAATGTGTATAACTACGTCGGACCACGATATCTCAACGCGACAATTATTGTAACACCCGATTCTTATCAGAAATGTGATTTCATAATTTTTACAACGTCGTCATATTTTATTTTGTTCCGTTAAAATTCATTCCTAGCTAACCCGGTACCCGATAACACAATATCCTAGCAAAGATATACCTAAAATTCACTTAAAGTCTAAGTTTACTTGCAAAATCTTCCATCCCATCCCCATGCCCACGCCCCATTTCCCCTTTCTATGGATCTTGTCCCTTTTCTTTGATATTTACTTCTTACACTTTCATTTTCATTTCATAATAGATAAAAGTAACTAAATCAACTAGCAACAATATCCTCTCTTCCTCTCCTTCTCATTGGATCGGCCAAGAACAAGAAACCAAGGAAGAGTTCATCAAAAACTTCAAGATCTAGTATTCCAAGCTCTATTAGTAATCAAGTTTAGGTTTTGAAATAAAAACCTCATGATTAATTAAGTGTTTTACTTCAAAAACTCACCAAATCTTCAAGTAAGTATCTACATAATTTTTTATAATCATTTATACTCTCATTTGATCTATTATCATGTTCTAGTAACAAATCATGTGATATACATATGTTATACATACCACTTATCGTTTATTTTTCTTCTAAAAATAGATCTATAGATTTTATTTGAAATCTCATGAGATCCATCATTTTTGGTGAAGATTTGGAACCCATGACATCCTAAGAAGGTGTATGGTAGGATTAGACTAGTTGTGGTGTTGATTGGAAGTGATTAGAACGAGCCTTGAACTAGAAAAATCGGTTTTAACAAGTTATAAAAGAGGTTCTGTCCATTTTTGGGAAATCTGAAAAACTCAGTAGGTCAGGGGACATTCTGGCTTACATTTTTAGAAAATAATCTCAAAAACGAAGCCGTGGCCGCTTGAATGAGTTAAAACGGGCTTATAACGAAAAAGATACACTAGTTTCAATTTTTACGATGAAAACTATATTTTCAGAAAATAAATGAATCTGTCCCGAATTTTAAGAGATGAAAACTGAGGTTAAATAGTGTCTAGACTAGCCGAGACCTTGAAAATCCTAGAGTATACTTAAATACCTTCGCGGGGATAGGTCAAACTTAAAAAACGAAGCTACGACGCAAAAATTATGGCCAAAAGAATGTTTACGTCAACATATAGTTTTGACAGCCTATTATTTCTCTATTAGAAAGCTGTTAGGATTTTTAGAAATAGATTTTGGACCTTTTTAGTACATTTTGGTTAAAATAAAGTGAACGAAAATGGTAGAACAATGTATATACTTTTTAGGCGCGTTAGAGACTTTTGAAACACTTATTGACATGACGACTAAAACTTAATCGTGAGGTAACAAGATACATTTTCTAAAGTGGTGATTTTCCAAATAAAGGATCAAAGTGTGATGCGTGGTTTTGTAACCTTACAACAGGTTTTACCTCTCGAGGGATCTCAAGAGGCTTACAACCCCACCAGGCAGTGTACCTGACCGATGTAGTATAGTGTAGTGGTAAGTACGGGGGATTGATCGTTCTCCACAGGGAATAGTGTTCGTTAGGTGTGAAAGGCTACTCTAATTAGGTCTAAGGGTCGAGGAAGATTCTTTTTATGTTTTTATAGTTTTTATAAAAGCAAGTAAAATCTCGGGTTTGAAGGAGTGGGCGGAATTAGTTGCTAGTCAACTAACCCAAATTACTACAAATGCAATAAAATAAAATAACAAAAATGAAAAGTGGTGAGAAACTTATGTGTAGAGAAATGTGTTTACTTAGATTTCCTTACTCCCTAACTATCTTTTACCGGTTAATTAGTGTGTATTAGTTGCGTGGATGACGGGTGTATTCCTTAATACCATTCGTGGGGTGGCGTACTTACTTCCCCAAACTCTACAAGCTCCTACTTCACTCCTATGTCGAGCCGGCTAGGAAGCTCCTAACATGGGATCACTAGAATTCGCTTGTGCATTAAATACAACCATAAAAACCTTTAGTACGCGTTTGGTTCATGTTTCTTAAGACGTTCAAGCAAGTTACCGAATAGGAAGTTAGCCAGTTTTCTTAAGCCTAACATAGATAAACAATCATCCAATACAACTAACAACACACTAACAACCAATAATCAATAGCTAGGTTTCATTAGATCTAAGCAAACACAAGATAAAATTAGCCTAACATGTTAAACAAAAGACAAGCATAAGATAGAATCAAACAACACATAGACATATTGAATGATTAATTGATAACTTATCTTTCAATGAAACATGGAAGATCTCAAGGCTAAAAGCCCTGAAAAAGTAGCTAAAATCGTCTTAGGGTTTTATCCCAAAATTCCACACACTAAGCTCTCCCCTATGACAAAAAATTAGAAAACTATATATAGACTTTTGCATCTGACGGCGTCACCTTATGGATTGTGACGCCGTCACCTCGCCGCTTTTAGGGTTCTCGGATGACCATCTTGACGCCGTCCTTCTTTAATTCTCCAAAATCCGTTCTGGCCTATCAAGGCTTGACGCCCTCACCTCTTGAACGTGACGCCGTCCCCTTATGAATTAAGCCGTGACGCCCTTGATTTAGTTAAAGCGTGACGCCGTCAGAATTCACATGCTAACTCACTGGCCCGTCATGAGTAAATTTCACATCCCACTTTTCTTGCCAAGGCATGACGCCGTCCAGAGTTAAGTCTGACGCCGTCAAGAGTAACTTTTAGCCGATTCTTGAGACTTTGCCGTTTTCTTCACTTTGATGCTCCAAAAACGTCCAAAATGCCTCCTTTTCCAGATTTCTCCTCAAAAGTACCTAAAATGACAAAAGGAACGATTTAGGGCAATATTTGATCAAATAAATACGATTTCGGGCTTAAATGACCCCTTAAAAGCGGTACACTTTTCGCCTCATCAAATACCCTTACACTTGAGATTTGCTTGTCCTCAAGCAAATGCGCTTTTATTCTAATCAAAATACAAGATAGGGGTCATTTAATGCAAACATAAAAGTAATTACAACAAATATTCGTTCCACTTCAATCATAATAAGCACGGAGATTATAAACTAGCACCTCACAAGTAGTGTTTAGATACTCACATCTCTCAAGTGTCATCAAAATAAATCTCATAAATGAAAACGGAAAATATCTCTCACTACCTGTCATAGCAAATAGATTACCATAGGCTTGGGAAAGGATCGAAAACCTCCTCCACTAGGCGTAAGCACCTAAGATAAACTATCAAAGAGGGCTTTTAAATGGGTTATAACGTTAGGTGTAGGGAAAAGGAAAACACGGTTTTGTTGGATAAAGGATATTTTACTGGTGGCGAGTTAAAGATCTTGGTCAATTACATGTACTATACAATGTTGCTAAGCCAAGACTAGACTCGATCTTAAGCTAGAAACGAAATAACAAAATAACAAAAACATAAAACAAACATAAAATAAAACGGGATGGTAGTCCGTATGTTTTTTCTATTTTTCATTTTCTCATTTTTTTGTGTTTTTCATGATTTTTTTTTTTATTTTTTTATTTTTTTTTTTTTTTATTTTTTTTTTTTTTTTTGCATACACTTTTGCCCTACCATCCAAAATAATACATCATAGGGGCGTTGCATCCCCCTTACACTTGAATTTTTACATAACTTTACAAATACTAATCTAATGACTCGAATTAAGATAATTGAAAAACTTGGAGTACTTTTAAAATATTTAGCACATATGGGGTAATAAATGATGTTCTTCCCCATTACTCCATTACACTAGTACTTTACCCATGAGTCCCAATCGTCCCAAAACAATATGTACAAGGATATGACTCGACTTAGCAACCATGTAATCAACTAGATAATTAACTTGGGGTTTAAACAAATGTTATCACAATAATGCACTAAAGATGAGTGCATACAAGGTAGGCTAAGGCGATTTGGGTGTACATTTTAGTGGGGTGTAACAAATTCTTCCTTTAAGTAAAATGCTTAAAGGTCGAAACGAAAAGATAGGCTCTGAGGGGTGTACTAGGGGTATCGTGTACTAAAAATGAGTACAACGCAAAGGGTGTGGGAGAATTACTTGACCAATGTAGCCAATGTAATTATAACAAAAACACAGGTGTAAAACAATGGGTTAATCCTAATGCCTCTTATCATGTAGTAAATCTAACTACACGAACGTAGTCTCACTTGTGGCCTCGGAATGGTCCTAACGCAAGTTCTAGAATCTAAGTGCTACCGGTACACACATCATAGCATAAATGCTTTTCCTACCAATTCTAGGGGCGAACCTCACATATTTGGGGGTGGAAAATTTTTTAGTGGTACGGTTTTTGTGCTAGTCATATAACTCCTATCCGTGAGACGCTTATTAAGATCAAAGTTTCACTCCTATATGTTGTAAAAAATTTTAAATTTGGCACTAAAATTGCCCTAACAGGTATTTATCTCAGTTTTATTACACATCTACTATTAAACAAACAAAAATCAAGCGTAATAGCATTCTCTAATCGTACTTTTACCCCCCTTACACTTAAGATGAACATTGTCCCCAATGTTCAAATAACAAGATGTAAAAGCATAAAGTAAAAGAATGAAATCAAATACTCCCCTGATTCGCTCGGTGGATAGTGAAATTACACGGTTAGATCTTCCTCCAAAGAGAATGTTGAAGCTCCATGACTAATGCATCGCCAAAAGCTTGATTCAATAAACATCTCCTTGTCCAAAATAACCTGTTAAACCTGAGAAAACAAACACGAAAACCTGCATAACATCGGCGGGAAAAAATCTATATATAAGGATATAATGCTTGTGGAATGATAATTTTGCAGATTCCTGGAGATTATAAGTTGGAGATTTTAATAAAAACTTTTTAAAAAACAAAACTTTCAAAAATTTCTGAAAATTAAATCTGACGCCGTCAGGTTATAAACCCTGACGCCGTCAGAAATGACCTGACAAAAATTTTCATTTTAAGTTTCCGGAAAATTTCTAGAAAAACCTTTACCTTACTTCCTGGAAATCCTGCAAAACATCATTATGACTCGATACAAGCATTTGACTCAAACAAATACGAATATGTATGCTAATTTATTATTATTACGATTCATGTTCATTTGTGTTCTAATAAACCGATTTAGATTTCCCTTACACTTGTCTTTTGCAAAATACCTTTATATGTAGTTAAGACGAAGTTAAAAACAAAATAAAGCATTTTCACAATTTAGTTTTGAACATGAATCAATAATAATAAAAATTAAACATACATACGGAAGCAAATGAAATCAAACAAACAAATAAATAAACATACAAAGCAAATAAAGCTTGGGTTGCCTCCCAAAAAGCGCTTGTTTTTGTTCGAGTCACGAGCCTGACTCTACCCTTATTTAACGGAAATAAGGGAGGTTTTCCCTACACTTAGGGTTAAGTGCGGGTGATAGTAGCGATACACACCAGCTCGGTAGGAGTATGCCACGTGAGGAAAGATTGGTGGATGAATTATATGCTCAAAGGGGTGTGCTCCTTTCATCATAACCTTACCTAGTTCACTTTGGTCAATGGGTGAGTTAAAGTGTTCTCCTAAAAAGGGATCATTTTCTAACAACTTCGAGAGACTCCTAATTGGGAATCCATCTTGACCCAATAGACCCGGTTTAAACCCATAATGTTTCTTGTGATCAATCACGAATGGGTGATGTAGACATGTAAGGTCATTTTTCACTCCTATATCGTCTTCCTCACTACAAGGCTTAATGTCTACTACCTTAAACTTAAGACTACCCGGACTATATGTTTTGATGGGTGGATCGGGACCTAATTCAATTCCTAAATTTTCATCCAAGGATGGAAGATTAGGTAACGGTTTTGGTTGAGGCTCCGGCTCATCAAAACTAGGAACTTCCATAGAACTAAAAGAAAGGTTGTGATCACTAAAAGCATTCAAACCTATTTCTTCTAGTTGTGTTTGGTCAAAGGGCTCTACCTCTATTGGGGTTCCTATAGTCTCCTCAACTTCTTCCGGGTAAGTCACCGGCGGTGTGTGTGCCTCAAATGATGGTAGGACTTGTGGGGTACTTGGTAGGCTTATGTTACTTACCTCATCATTCCTTGTGTCAAGACCACCTATATCCTCATCATGTGTTTTATTAGAATCTAACCCTAACATTTTCCCTAGTATCTCAAGTGCTTCTCTAGGCATCTCAACTTCTATATCCGAATCATAAGGATCATCCTCAATATTCTGACTGCTATATTCAAATTGCCCAAAAGATTCATCATGTGTTTCTTGAGATTCATCGTCATCGATCATAAAACCTAGGTCTTTTTGATCAATGTGATCATGCTCGGCTAGATCCTTCATCACATCAAGGTCACCTATGTGTTCGTTTTGTACTATGGCATTACATGACAACCACTTAGGTATCTCAACACTAATGTATTCATCCCCAAACAAACTTGTTTCATGATCCAGAAAATTTATATTCAATTGACTTGTACTAACGTTTGTTGGGTTGTCTACCCTATAATAATATTGGGCACAATCTTCTATGGCATCCCATGCTTCTTCAGCACTTAATTCCCTAAAGTCCCCATTGGCAAAATCCTCAATGCGCATTTGGTCATATTGGCCAACACGATAGTAAAAGGTTCGGGTTAGGGATGCTAAAGCGAAACTATGATGAGGGAATTTTCGGAGTAAATTTCTAAAACGAGTCCATGCATCATATATGGGTTCATCTCGATATTGTTTGAAATTCGAGATGTCAATAGGGTAGAATGGCCTTTGTGGTTGGTGGTATGGTGGATTCGCGTACTCCATAATGGTGAACGGAAGAGTCAATGGAAATTTCTTTTACGAACAAAGACACAAAGAAAAAGATAGACTAAAGAAAATCCTAGAAAAAGAAAATAAAAATCTCACTAGAAAGGAATCTAGCGAGTAGACCTAATAAAATAAAAATTCAAACCTAAACAATAACTATTCCCCGGCAGCGGCGCCAAAAACTTGATGCGTGGTTTTGTAACCTTACAACAGGTTTTACCTCTCGAGGGATCTCAAGAGGCTTACAACCCCACCAGGCAGTGTACCTGACCGATGTAGTATAGTGTAGTGGTAAGTACGGGGGATTGATCGTTCTCCACAGGGAATAGTGTTCGTTAGGTGTGAAAGGCTACTCTAATTAGGTCTAAGGGTCGAGGAAGATTCTTTTTATGTTTTTATAGTTTTTATAAAAGCAAGTAAAATCTCGGGTTTGAAGGAGTGGGCGGAATTAGTTGCTAGTCAACTAACCCAAATTACTACAAATGCAATAAAATAAAATAACAAAAATGAAAAGTGGTGAGAAACTTATGTGTAGAGAAATGTGTTTACTTAGATTTCCTTACTCCCTAACTATCTTTTACCGGTTAATTAGTGTGTATTAGTTGCGTGGATGACGGGTGTATTCCTTAATACCATTCGTGGGGTGGCGTACTTACTTCCCCAAACTCTACAAGCTCCTACTTCACTCCTATGTCGAGCCGGCTAGGAAGCTCCTAACATGGGATCACTAGAATTCGCTTGTGCATTAAATACAACCATAAAAACCTTTAGTACGCGTTTGGTTCATGTTTCTTAAGACGTTCAAGCAAGTTACCGAATAGGAAGTTAGCCAGTTTTCTTAAGCCTAACATAGATAAACAATCATCCAATACAACTAACAACACACTAACAACCAATAATCAATAGCTAGGTTTCATTAGATCTAAGCAAACACAAGATAAAATTAGCCTAACATGTTAAACAAAAGACAAGCATAAGATAGAATCAAACAACACATAGACATATTGAATGATTAATTGATAACTTATCTTTCAATGAAACATGGAAGATCTCAAGGCTAAAAGCCCTGAAAAAGTAGCTAAAATCGTCTTAGGGTTTTATCCCAAAATTCCACACACTAAGCTCTCCCCTATGACAAAAAATTAGAAAACTATATATAGACTTTTGCATCTGACGGCGTCACCTTATGGATTGTGACGCCGTCACCCTCGCCGCTTTTAGGGTTCTCGGATGACCATCTTGACGCCGTCCTTCTTTAATTCTCCAAAATCCGTTCTGGCCTATCAAGGCTTGACGCCCTCACCTCTTGAACGTGACGCCGTCCCCTTATGAATTAAGCCGTGACGCCCTTGATTTAGTTAAAGCGTGACGCCGTCAGAATTCACATGCTAACTCACTGGCCCGTCATGAGTAAATTTCACATCCCACTTTTCTTGCCAAGGCATGACGCCGTCCAGAGTTAAGTCTGACGCCGTCAAGAGTAACTTTTAGCCGATTCTTGAGACTTTGCCGTTTTCTTCACTTTGATGCTCCAAAAACGTCCAAAATGCCTCCTTTTCCAGATTTCTCCTCAAAAGTACCTAAAATGACAAAAGGAACGATTTAGGGCAATATTTGATCAAATAAATACGATTTCGGGCTTAAATGACCCCTTAAAAGCGGTACACTTTTCGCCTCATCAAAGTGACACAACAATATTTTGACAACAAATATAACAACAAACATGTACAAGTGATAAAGTAGAGTATGAACTTGCATACACGTCGTCATTCCATGACTTAAATCATGTCATTCATATTAGGTTGCGAGTAGTTTCCGTGTCCGTTGTGCCGTGTGTCAAAGCTACCGTTGGGCCTTTATATCGTGGAATTGTCGTGCCACATGTCTTGAGACGGTCGTGTTTTGCTTCTCGATGCCAGTCGTGTCAGTTGTGATCTTTGCATTGCTGTGGCTAAGGTGAGTTCATGACCCCTACTTTCATCGATTTTCTAACTGTTTTGGAAGAGAATACATGCTAGTTTTGTTTACAAAACTCAATGCTTTTGAATGCTTTAATGCTGTGATATATTGTTATCATAATTTTGGACAATAAGTGTGTTTTGAATTCAATATGTGCCTTATTGCGTGAACTCAATTTGTGTGACTTGACTTGAATGTGTGAAACTGTTTAGTGATGCATTGATAGTATATATTTAGTGGCACCCAGTATGGAATTGGGAAGTGGCACCCAGTATACATTTGAGAAGTGGCACCCAATAATCATTTGGGAAGTGGCACCCAATCTATGTGTGGATCATTTATGCGTGTTTGTAGTCTGTGGTTCAGTTGGCGTATCACTATATGAGCATGGTATCTGTATTATTGATTATGGTTTGAGATGTTTTGAATTATGATATTGTTTACAGATCGGATCTGGAACTGTGATTTAGGTAGTGTGAGCCTATGTTGAACTTGACTTGTTTGTGAAAGATGTTTTGAACTCGGAACCTAGCGGTTCAACCATATTGTTTTAAACTAAAACCTATGAACTCACCAACCTCGTGTTGACCCGTTTTAGCATGTATTTTCAGGTTCTTTATGTATTAGCTCTCATTTGGCGGCAGTTGGCATGGCATGGCATGGTCATAGGAACAAGACACTCTGATATTCATTTGGGGACCGTTTTACTTATTTTATGGGCCTATTTTCCGCACAAGAATTTAACAATGTAAATTTAATACTTTTGTTAATCAATTATATTCTAAATAATTGTGGTGAAAAATCCGTTCTTTGTACTTGTGTTGTGATACCAATTTTGTAGCACCCCAGGGACATGTATGCTTCCGCTGGACTCGATTTTCGGGGTGTGACAGATTGGTATCAGAGCCTTGGCTATAGAGAACTGGGTATTTTTAAAACCTAGACTATAACTACTTTTACGAAAACTTAACCCTATGACTGCCACGTGCCTGCCTGCCAAGCTGATGCCTCGCATATGATGTTATTGATGATATATTAGATGAGATGGTCTTGATATACTTGACGAGTTGTTTGATGTGATGCTTGATTGTATATTTGTTGAGATACGTGCCTTACTATTGGATATTTTATATTTGTCTGTTTTAGTTGTTCACTATAAGCATTTTCATATGCTTATGCACGCACCGTACCTGTCACTGAGTTATGCTATTTGTGTCGAGTTTGTACATTTGTCTTGAATTTGGGAATGATTTTGGATGTAACAGACATACTACTAATATAACTAGGCTGAGTATTTCAAAATTCATTGAACCTCGGGTGAATATAGACTGATCACTTATATTCAACCAGGGACAGTGGGACATAGCTTGATCACCTATGTCCGACTCAGAGGTGAATTTTGAAATACTTAGAGTAGTTATAATGGAAATATGTCTGGGTTGGTTTTTGATTTTGGGAATGGTAAAGTTTTGCGTGTGTATACAGACATGGAATATTATCTTCACACACAAAACACACTAGCATCACAACACCGCATGAACCGTAATGCTCCTGGCGCCACTATACTCCTCCATTATATGGGATTCCTGTTTGTCGCCGTCTGGCCGTAGTTGCATCGGGTCAGGTTAGACCCGATTGGCACCGTTTGAATCCGAGTTTCTTATTTATAACCCCCTTAAGAGTGTAGTAAGCCCGTCTGAGCTTATTGGAATGCTTGGATTCGATTTCGGCTACGTTTGGATTTGATATTGGCTATGTCGGATTTGGTTTTGGTTATGATTGAAAACTGAATTGTTTGATTTTGTGATCTTGGACATCATCCTGGATTTGGATTTGATGGTCATCCTTGCTTCGTTGGTGATCTTGTTACAGTCGCCTCTACCCTAAGCCTTGTGCTCAATTGATGTTGATCAACTGAAGTGGTTCAATCGAGATTGTACCTTCCGTGTTAAGTACTATGTAGATTACTAATTCAACATCTTTCCTCAGAGTTGTACTCTTAACCTGCTAAACTCCCCACTTGGCAGAGATTTCACGCCCAACAGAAATTTTAAGACCTTAAGGAATACCCTGAACCGCGTTCCATGGGACAATCACCTACTTCTCGTTTCATCCCTCAGGAATATAGTTATCCTTGCTAACCTCTTAATTTACAAACTGCCTTTGATTTTTCTACCGACCATTTGCCGCCATCCTACAAAATGTTTTACTGCTATTTCACAAAAATAAAAAATTTGATCTTATGACCATTTTATAAATGGCAAACTGTTTTCCTGTTATCTCGTAAATTGTTCTAAAAATCGTTTAGCAAAACGATTTCATAAAACGTTTTGCTGCCTTGCTACGATGTTATGAATTAAATTGAAAATCAAAAATTTGACCTTGCTACAATTTTATAAATGATAAATTGTTTTCCTATTATCCTATAAGCCATTTCACCAATTATTTCACAAATCATTTTGTAAGTCGAATTGCTGTTTTTGCTACTATATCAGAAGCTAGACCTCCGAAGCGAATCCCGCATCTCCATCTGAGTAATCGAGTGAGGCAATGGTTGGGATAAATACCGCTAGCTGGCCAAATTCATTTATGATGATATCTACGACACTAGTATTTCAAACGGCACCGTGTGGAGTGTTGTGTGGTCAATCACCGAATTGTTAAGTAGAAGTTGAGATACCCAACTTACTAACCCTGAACTTGTTCATGCGACTACTGAGAAGATCGTTTAGATCAGGATCGAGTTGCAAACTGCTCACGAATTGTCAGAAGAATTATGCTGACAAATGACGTAAACCCTTGAATTGAATCACGAGGTCGCGATTCTGTTAAGGAGGTGAGACTGTAACAACCCGTAATTTTCCACGTCATCATTTATTTTCAAACTCCAATTTACGACTATGAAATTTACTATTCACAGGGTACTATTCACCATTTTACTATTCATCACTTCACTATTCATCGTTTTTGAAGTCAGTTTGCCACTTTGAGATGTTTTCAAATTTTTTACTATTCTTGAAACACTATTCATTCCCGGAGGGAAAACACTATTCATGGTTATCGTTTATCCTTTCGTAAACTAGATTTACGTGTATTCAAAATTCGCGTAGCTATTAGGGTTTAGCCGCGTATTCATGGAGCATCACGTAGGACACATCATAAAGACTAGAGTAGTCTACATAACATCAGTAACATCATATGCATGTTAGGACATTCACGGGTTTGCGTAATTTCAATTAACGTATGGTTAATTATTTAATAAACGTTACCACTCAGTCATTACTGCGAATAATGCACCCGACACTCCCAACTGTGATCATAATATATTTTCACATTCAATATAATGATATAAATATTATATTATTAATTTACCCGGTGTTTTGAAACCATTTGCTATATTTTCCGGTAAATGTGTATAACTACGTCGGATCACGATATCTCAACGCGACAATTATTGTAACACCCGATTCTTATCAGAAATGTGATTTCATAATTTTTACAACACCGTCATATTTTATTTTGTTCCGTTAAAATTCATTCCTAGCTAACCCGGTACCCGATAACACAATATCCTAGCAAAGATATACCTAAAATTCACTTAAAGTCCAAGTTTACTTGCAAAATCTTCCATCCCATCCCCATGCCCACGCCCCATTTTCCCTTTCTATAGATCTTGTCCCTTTTCTTTGATATTTACTTCTTACACTTTCATTTTCATTTCATAATGGATAAAAGTAACTAAATCAACTAGCAACAATATCCTCTCTTCCTCTCCTTCTCATTGGATCGGCCAAGAACAAGAAACCAAGGAAGAGTTCATCAAAAACTTCAAGATCTAGTATTCCAAGCTCTATTAGTAATCAAGTTTAGGTTTTGAAATAAAAACCTCAAGATTAATTAAGTGTTTTACTTCAAAAACTCACCAAATCTTCAAGTAAGTATCTACATAATTTTTTCTAATCTTTTATACTATCATTTGATCTATTATCATGTTCTAGTAACAAATCACGTGATATACATATGTTATACATACCACTTATCGTTTATTTTTCTTCTAAAAATAGATCTATAGATTTTATTTGAAATCTCATGAGATCCACCATTTTTGGTGAAGATTAGGAACTCATGACATCCTAAGAAGGTGTATGGTAGGATTAGACTAGTTGTGGTGTTGATTGGAAGTGATTAGAACGAGCCTTGAACTAGAAAAATCGGTTTTAACAAGTTATAAAAGAGGTTCTGTCCATTTTTGGGAAATCTGGAAAACTCAGTAGGTCAGGGGACATTTTGGCTTACATTTTTAGAAAATTCTCTCAAAAACGAAGCCGTGACAGCTTGAATGAGTTAAAACGGGCTTATAACGAAAAAGATACACTAGTTTCAATTTTTACGATGAAAACTATATTTTCAGAAAATAAATGAATCTGTCCCGAATTTTAAGAGATGAAAACTGAGGTTAAATGGTGTCTAGACTAGCCGAGACCTTGAAAAGCCTAGAGTATACTTAAATACCTTCGCGGGGATAGGTCAAACTTAAGAAACGAAGCTACGACGCAAAAGTTATGGCCAAAAGAATGTTTACGTCAACATATAGTTTTGACAGCCTATTATTTCTCTATTAGAAAGCTGTTAGGATTTTTAGAAATGGATTTTGGACCTTTTTGAGTACATTTTGATTAAAATGAAGTGAACGAAAATGATAGAACAATGTATATACTTTTTAGGCGCGTTAGAGACTTTTGAAACACTTATTGACATGACGACTAAAACTTAATCGTGAGGTAACAAGATACATTTTCTAAAGTGGTGATTTTCCAAATAAAGGATCAAAGTGACACAACAATATTTTGACAACAAATATAACAACAAACATGTACAAGTGATAAAGTAGAGTATGAACTTGCATACACGTCGTCATTCCATGACTTAAATCATGTCATTCATATTAGGTTGCGAGTAGTTTCCGTGTCCGTTGTGCCATGTGTCAAAGCTACTGTTGGGCCTTTATATCGTGGAATTGTCGTGCCACATGTCTTGAGACGGTCGTGTTTTGCTTCTCGATGCCAGTCGTGTCAGTTGTGATCTTTGCATTGCTGTGGCTAAGGTGAGTTCATGGCCCCTACTTTCATCGATTTTCTAACTGTTTTGGGGGAGAATACATGCTAGCTTTGTTTACAAAACTCAATGCTTTTGAATGCTTTAATGCAGTGATATACTGTTATCATGATTTTGGACAATAAGTGTGTTTTGAATTCAATATGTGCCTTATTGTGTGAACTCAATTTGTGTGACTTGACTTGAATGTGTGAAACTGTTTAGTGATGCATTGATAGTATATATTTAGTGGCACCCAGTATGGATTTGGAAAGTGGCACCCAGTATACATTTGGGAAGTGGCACCCAATAATCATTTGGGAAGTGGCACCCAATCTATGTGTGGATCATTTATGCGTGTTTGTAGTCTGTGGTTTAGTTGGCGCATCACTATATGAGCATGGTATCTGTATGATTGATTATGGTTTGAGATGTTTTGAATTATGATATTGTTTACAGATCGGATCTGGAACTGTGATTTAGGTAGTGTGAGCCTATGTTGAACTTGACTTGTTTGTGAAAGATGTTTTGAACTCGGAACCTAGTGGTTCAACCATATTGTTTTAAACTAAAACCTATGAACTCACCAACCTCGTGTTTACCCGTTTTAGCATGTATTTTCAGGTTCTTTATGTATTAGCTCTCATTTGGCGGCAGTTGGCATGGCATGGCATGGTCATAGGAACAAGACACTCTGATATTCATTTGGGGACCGTTTTACTTATTTTATGGGCCTATTTTCCGCACAAGAATTTAACAATGTAAATTTAATACTTTTGTTAATCAATTATATTCTAAATAATTGTGGTGAAAAATCCGTTCTTTGTACTTGTGTTGTGATACCAATTTTGTGGCACCCCAGGGACATGTATGCTTCCGCTGGACCCGATTTTCGGGGTGTGACATTACCCACCACTACCACTAGCCACCAGTAGCAGCCACCACCACCACCACCAGCCACCACCACCATCACCACCAGCCAACACCACCACCACCAGCAGCCACCACCACCAGCAACCACCACCAGGAGCCACCACCACCACCACTAGCAGCCACCACCACCACCACCACCAGCCACCACCACCACCACTTTGGAGGTTAATGTGTTTTTCTTAAACCAAACACTATCAAAGATAATGATAATCCTCATTCCATTCCTTTATATTCCATTATATTCCCTTTACCTTTGTTATTCCCATTCCCTCTTTGAATCAAGCGCACCCTAAATGTCTACTAATAGAACTTTTTAGTAAAGTCAATATTGTTAGGTATTCTTTAAAACAATGATTAAGAAACCATGGCCTCATTACTTTATTAAATATTAAATTAAATAACTAATTAACGACGACACCAAACGAATATTGACACGATGAAATATAATTTAATAGAACTTTTGGTCTTGTTTGTCACAAGCATGCGAATACATATACATGTAGCATATTCATTGCGAAGTATTATAATATGAGACGAGGGGGTGATTTGTGCTTGCTTATTTGGTAGCTTATTACTTATATAGTTTTACTAAGGAAAAATGTTGCATAATAGTAACTAAGTTTCACCACTGTTCCAATTCAGTCACTCCAACTTTATATTAACAACAAAAACCACTCAAGTTTAAAAAGTGTTCCATTATTGTGTAAATGTTTAAAATAACTGCATTGTTTGGTTATACCTTGATAATAAACACCCACCCCCTGAATTTCACTAATCTCAACTACCTAAATGTACAACCAACTTATGCACACTTAAGAAAAATCTAAGCCACAAAATAATAACGAAGTTTGAGAACTGTTTCATTTTGGTCACTCAAACATAAAAATTACATAAGAATGGAACACTTTTGAAACTTGAGTGGTTAAACCTCACCAAAAAAAGTATGAGTGACTAAATTGGAACACTAATGAAACTTCATTACTATTTAATGATTTATGAGTTCAATATTTATAGATTATAAACTTATCCAAATAAACTTGAACCTATGAATTTATATTAGCTACAAGCTTAAATTTGTAAACATCATTAAAAATGAGTTTATAAAGTCATCAAAGTTTTAATAAACTCGTAAGTCCATTAAATAAGAAAAAATAAATAAAAGAAAGAAATGATTAGGAAGATTAAATATGTGACTTATTTCTTGTCTAAATAATGTTTCATATCGTTTATAAAATAGTTGGTCCGCAATAAAAAATAAATAAATAATTAAGCATGAACTAATTTTTAGGTTTTCCAATAACTTTTCTAAACAGACGTCTTCAGAATATGAAACAAAGCCTACAAACCCATTGACGAGTGTTTAAAGGACATGCATGTTCTCATGGATAAAGCTTTTTCTGAACTCTGAAGCTAAAATGAGCAAATCCGAATCAATGTAAAACGCAAGCATCGTTTATTTTTAACCGGATTCACAGATTGTCAGATTTTGACGAGTAAGAGCCATATGTTATTTATTAAGACCTTAAACTGCTAAAAAAATGGTACCACGAAATATATGCTTGATAAAACGTTCCATCATTTCTCTAATTTGTGGTACATAATACACAAGGTGCAAAACAAAGTCGATCATTTGGGAGGCGCATAACTGCATAACACAAATGTGACCAGGCTATCTGCATCATGTTCAACCTTTAAATAACTTCTAAATACACGTGAAAGGCAAAAAGGTTTAATAAAGAGAAGTTGGGTAAACGCCATAAAATAACAACTTACTTTCTCTAATTTTCCAAGTTGAAACACATACTTTTTTTTATTACTTTACTTACCAACGTACTTTCAAATTTTGTTCCGACTTCACCCATATACTTTTTTTATTACCTTACTTACCAACGTACTTTCAAATTTTGTTCCGACTTCACCAATATGCATAATGAAGAAGACAGGGGTATTATAGTCATTTCAGTGATTACTTTAATATAAAATGGTTATATTGGTGAAGTCGGAACAAAATTTGAAAGTATGTTGGTAAGTAAGGTAATAAAAAAAGTATGTGTTTCAACTCGGAAAATTAGAGAAAGTAAGTTGTTATTTTATGGCGTTTACCCAAGAGAAGTTAGACTAAATTGTGCTTTTGGACCACTCTTTTTGACACAGATTGTGTTTTTTATAACTTTTGAATTTGACCCATTATTTGGGTTTGAGCAGCATAAACAGCTTTGGTGTACTTTGATAGAAAGACCAACACAACAAATTGAATACGCCTCGTGCTTATAGGAGTATATATTTAAATTCCGTAGCGAGCGTATAATAACGTGAAGTGTATGTGTGTACAATATAACTATATAAGTATCTCCAAAAGGAAGCGTTGTTAACATGATTATACCAACAAAAATCATACCATAATATTTAGCATTTGCAGATCTCTATTACACAAAAACGATTGCACACCCGAACAGCATTAAAGTCATGAAATCACATGAGACTAATCTACAACAACGAAGCTATGACTATGAAAAGAACAAGAAGAAAACTAATATCTATTTTGTTAAAGCTAGCTGCATTTTTAGATGCATTGACCTTAGTAGTAGGAGAGTCACGAGGAGTAGTGGAACTGGGAGTTGTTGTTGTTGTTGTTGTCGTTGAAGAGTTGGTTGGAAGTGTAGTATCTGCCGGTGGACTTAAGGTGGGAGTTGGTGCATTAGCAAGACCACCCTAAACAGAATTTTGGTAATAAAAGTTAACATTTGGTATAAGCAATATACAACGTGCAACAAAGTTTTACAATGTCACTACAAAAATATACAATTTGTATACCTCTTCATTTCATGGCTTAAAAAAAACGTGTATATGTTTGTCAAGTTGTTTAGACTAATAGATATGTAAGTTGTCCCGCACTTGTAATGTTTGTTGGAAAATGTCAGCGTGTAAATTTAGCTTAATTTGTTGTGGTGTAAGCTTACCTGACTATTCCTCGAGAGTTCAAGATCATATATTGGCGTCAAGTCTGTTTTATAGATGCCAAAAGACTTTTCTGAAATCTTGCCCGGCATCAAATCCTCGTCATATAATGCAAATAGATATGTGTCAATGGATTTACCGGGCATCAATGGAGTTCCAACCCCGGACCTAAGATGAGCAATCAAGTTTCCGTTGTAAGCCTTGGCATTCTCCACCGTTGCACCAAATTCTTCGGGCCCACCGTTGTATGGCCAACCTGTCTCCGCAACCACAATCTCGACATCATTAAAGGACATGGCGTTCAATGCTGATCTTACTGCATCCACCTACTTGTCATCAATCCATACCGGCTTATTTTAGTGTGTAGGTTTATATACGAGTAACATTTAAGGTACATAAATTTGCTAAAACGGAACTAATTAAATACAACCTACTTTAGTAAGTTAGAGTAACTTGTTTTATTTTCTGAGCATAGAAGTGTTAAACAGAAAAGTGCTTGTAGTATACAATTCAACTATTGAGGCGTATAACCTTTAAGACATTGAATACTTTTGGTATTATTGAAGTGGACCAGAATGACATTTTCATAAGTATTCGTACTAGGTGGGTTTAAGACCAACGTAAATACCACGTTTGACCAAACAATTACGGAGTAGAGTTAATAAAATTATTTGACTAATAATATACAACTCAAATACTTTTGTAAGAACCCAAAAGTTTAAAAAACTTATGACACAATAATGTTACAAAAATTATATACTCTTCCACATCCTAAACATAAATGTAATGCCGATAGTACATTTGTTACATTATTAATAATTGTATGTGTTTAAACTTCTGTTTAATGTAAAAAGGCTGCAAACAGTATTTAATAAGTAAACTAGATACGAACACTTCAAAGAACAAAATTCTGAACTTTCTACTAACGTTAACTGTATTAACCATGTACACAAGTAAACACATTTCGATAGGAAAAAAGATTCGTGGCGTTTTTTTATCGACAAGCTTATATGATAACGATAAAAAAATATTAAAACAGAGTCTTTAAAACAGAGTTAACAACAAAAACGTGCATCACTCCTTGTACTGCACACATGTGATTATGCAAGTTGTATGCTAATTACGTGGCTAACATTCCGGCAAAAAAATTGGCCAACAATAAAATTGTAAAGATGCTAACCTCTGCTCTGAAAAGACTGTAACGGTTATAATTTAAAAAAACCATTTGAAATAAGTAAACACCTCACTTATTATATATAGGGAAAATCATCTCATAAAAAAAAATACTAGTATAAGTTTTCCTAAATGACTATGTTTAAGAGCTTGGAATATATGAAAAAAAATTTACTTGAACCATTTCGTAAAATAACAACTACTTTACAAAAAAAGTTTGATAGCTTAGAACATATTAAATCTTTGTACTTTAATCATTCATTTTGTAAGATAACAACTTACCTGAGCATCAAACATGTTTGCATACTTGATATTCGTCCCAGAATCAGGCCGACCCGCATTCGGTTGAAACAAACAAAACGCCAAAGTTTCCGGTCTCGGATCATCTTGGTACGCGAAAAACGGGTAAGGGTTAATCATAAAAGGCGAACCATTCGCTTTATTAAACTCCAACAACCCCTTCAACAAATCCACGACACTCGGACTAAATCTACCCGCAGAAGGCGGCTCCGAACTCCCCAACACAGACATCGAATGTACAGTCGAAACCTTAATATTTCCACCCAAGGAAGCATCATTAATAGCAGTCTGCATATTTTGCATAGCAGGCAATAGTTGTGCCTGTAGTTCGGGTGTTCCGTATTGTAAAACCTCGTTGCCTACGTTAATAAGGATGATTTTGCTTGATGGGTAGGCTAGCACGTTGGCAGTGATCCAGCTTTTGGCAGAGTTTACATCGGACGCCAATGCTGGTATGTCAGCATTCGCTGCTCCGATTGTGATACCTATGTTGGTGTTGGCTAGGGATTTTATGATGGCAGGGTCCGTGTTGTAGAGACGGACTTTGCCAATTGAGGTGGATTGGAGCAGCTTTGCAGTGGCAGATGGTGGCGGAAGATTGTCCGCCACCAGGCCGTAGTTTATTCCCACGTAGGATTGTGATCCTGACACACACACACACATATTAAATATGACAAGCGTAAAACTGAGTAATGATCTATACTGTATCTTTTTAAACAGTTTTAAAAACTAAGTAAAAAGTAAAAAAGCGGAAATGTGTAGCAACTTTGTTAAAGTGACTTACGGGCGACGGTGGCGGCATGGACGAGCAAGAGGAAGAGGAAGAACGAGGAGGCGGACGGCGGAGATGCCATGATTGGATGAGGTGTGAAAACTTGTTCACGTGTGAGTGTGTTTTTTACTACACTTTCGTTTGTGTGTTTATGAGGACAAGAATTTAAATGAGGGCTACTTAAGGACTACGGTCGGAAATAAAGCATTTTGGAATGTAGTAAAAGGTCTTTGTTTGGTTTGGTATCAAATTATGAAAATATATTTGTTTAATATTATTGTTTTCTGAGAAAAATAAAGTATACTAATTTCTTAATCAAAGTTATAGATGTCGAAACATCTATATAAAGTCTTTATAGGCATTATTACAAGTTAAAATGGGTTATGGGTAAGATGCGAACAAGATTAAGGTCGTGTCATTATATAACTTGAAAAGACAAAGCCACGTATTTTGCTAAATATTTGAAAGAACACATAGGTGATTCAAAATTAGAGGAATACATCCTTAGCAAGTTATCCTTGTTGAATAAATTGTAAATAAAAATGTAAAAAGCTTGGTACGGAGTAATATTCATACGAAGACTTTTGACCTTTTCTTTGTTGTGTTTAAAGCTATTTTGTTTCTTTCTTGGGCAACTGCACTTTCATTTCCTTTTCTTTTCATTTTTGGCTTTAGTGAGACTTCAATTGTCATATTAAACCTAATTTTGTTTTAAGTCTCTTGTTAATAGTGGAAATCGTTTTTAATACTTAAAAAAGTTGCTTTGTAGAAATCCTTCATGGCCTATTTTAGAGCTGATAACTTTGATTTATTAAAGTGCATGTAAATGCGCAATCTATGATATATATATTTTCAAACTTATTAAAATAAATTAGAGAAAGTTGCTATAATTTATAGGAATGAGTCGAAATCCACTCAAATATTTTATTAACTATTCAATCAGCTGCATGGGATTGTCTTGTGAATTCGCCACATCCGACTTCTAGAAAGGAAAATATATAATCCCTTTACCAAAAAAAAAAAAAAAAAAAAAAAAAAAAAGGGAAAATATGTCTCATTTATGCGAATGGAACATTTTGCACTAACCCTTTAATTAGTAGGGATTCTGCATAATTAAAACTAACCCTTTAATTAGTTGGGCTTCTGCATGATTAAAACTTTTGATTAAACTAGTCGAGAACCCATGTATAGAGGCGTAAGTTTATAGCGGTGATAAGTCATAAATTGCTGAATATTTATCACATGTTTATTGCGCATATTATGCATGTTTATATCTGAATTGAGATTTAATTGCCTAAGTTTTCCAATTTCAGTGATTATGTAGCAGTATTACAAAAGATACGGAAAAAGACGTGATTTGGAGCTATTTTTTATGCTTCTGTATGCAAGCTGTAAAAGAGCATACGATGTATGTAACTCTGGCCTTACGCCGTATTGATATATGGAAGAATTCGCTAACTGTTGGTGAATATTGAAGCATACGGCGTATTTAACTCTGACAATACGCGGTATTAGGAAGCTCTTCAGTCAAAGTCCAAGTCAGCCATTAAAGGAATACGGCGCATGAAACTCTGGCCATACGCCGTATTGAAGATCTTATCCCCAGTCCAAGTATATCAAGATTTGAAGGTATACGGCGTATTTAACTATGGCAATACGTCGTATTTAAAAGAAACGCGGAATATGCTTGGAATATGCTTTCTTCATCAGCAATTAAGATATCCAGAATACGCCGTATTTCTTATGGAATACGCCGTATTCCAGCCCTGACAGAAGACTATAAATACAAACCCTATACAGGAGTTTTTGATATCATTCACTCACCACTCTCAACCACAGCCGAATTTCACCATTCCAAGGCCCCAAGATTAGTCCCAAGAGATAGGAAATCAAGAAGAGAAGGTCTCGTATCATCACATTAGGTTTAATCATTCGATTTGCATATCGATTTTATTATGATTTCTATTTGTTCTTCGTTTGAATTATCTTCTTGTACTTTTACATACATTATGGGTGTTGGGTGTTTGCCATGTTTATGAATATTACATGATTGTTATTTCCGTTTATTAAGGTTCAATATTTAGTATTGTTTAGTTTATGCGTTTATCGTTCAATGCGTGCTAGTTTATATGTTTGAGTATTTTAAGTCTAGCTATCGCAGTGACGGAACCAGAAAAATAGCTTGTGGGGAGCATTTTTTTTTACAATAGCAATAAAATGTGAAAGAAAAAACTATGATCAAAACAATAAATCGAGTATTGTTACTTTGAGATGAATGATTTATAAGGTTTTAAAGTGTTGAATATTGGGTTCTAGTACGTGGGTGGGGGGCAATTTGAGTTTTGAGTGGGGGCACTTTCGAAAAAAGGTCAAAAAAAAAAAAAAAAAAAACTCTCAACTTTTTCGACGAGCCATGTATGACAACCCGCCATTTTACAGGCCAAAACTAATTATTAAACTCAAATTACTTATCTTGACATTTATTTGAAAACAATTTACGCATAACTTTCTAGTTAAATAAGCGTAAATAAGCGTAAAATTTAGAATACCTTCAAGTGCACTAAGACTTTAGGCTATATTTAGTCTACAACATCCCAATACCTTGCTCCTACTCTGGTTCGAAATTTTAATCCCTAAGACAATTCCCTTTTTATTTATTTACGATTGTTAATTTAACAAACGCTTTTCGCGATTTAAATAAACACCTGATATACCCAATACTCCTAACAATTATTTTTAATGCATTTTTACACTTTCTAAATTATTACCA